>JADANP010000025.1:0-2400000 GCA_017165645.1 Fusarium sacchari
AAAAAGTTTTTTTAATTATAAAAGTAAAAATATTGAAAATAAAATAAAATTTTTATTATTTTATTTTTAAAAAACCGTATTATTTTTAAAAAAAGACTTTAAAACACACACACTCACAACTGTAATAAAAAAATACTTTAAGACCCCAATTAAAATATATATTAAAGTTTTAATTATAATAAAATACATTAAAGTTTTAATTTTAAAAAAATAAGTTATTATTATTAATTTAAGTAAAAAAGAAACCGTTTATAGACTTATTTACGGATAATTTGTTTTTTAAATTGAAAAAATCTTTATAAGTATATTTAAAAAACACCTTAAAAAACTAATAATTACTTTATTTAAATAAAAGCATTATTAGTTAATTTATTTTTTTAATATTCAAATAAATATAAAAATTGTAAAGTTATAAAATTATTAGTTTTTACATAATTTATTATTAGAAAGCTTAATATTTTTTAGTTTTAATTTTAGAAGAGTTAATATAATTAATATTTACCAAAAATAACGTATTTTTTGATATAAAAAATTAACATATTAAAAATATTATTTATTAAAGTTATAAAAATTAAAAAATGTCATATAAGAAATTAATAGTTAATTATATATAATTACTTTCAAAAATATAGTTTTAGTATAATTTTTAATGACAGATATTTATTATATTTTTTATCTATAAAATAAATATTTTAAGCCTTTTTATTTTTTAATTATAAAAATAATTTAACATATAATATTGATATATCTTTTAAAATTGATTTTAAAAATTAAAAATGTTTATAAAGATACTTTAACTACTTTTCTATATAATAATTTTTTAGGCTATGAAATTATATATAAAACCTAATATTTTTTATTATTTTTATAATAATTTAAATATTAATTTTTTATTTTTAATTTCAAATATAATATAGCTATAAAATCTAATATATATTTATTTATTTAGTTTAAATATTATTTTACATATATATATATAAAATCTAAATATTTAATTAACGCCATTTGGACTATTTATTAATTTTTATTTAATAATTTATGTTTTTAAGTAATTTTATTTTTATAGTTTATTTTTTTATTATTCTGATAGTTGATAATCAATAATTAACCATATAAAATTTTATTTTTTTTTTAAAGTTATAGTTGTAGTTTATAATTATTATGACTATATAGGTATTATTTAGGCCTTTAATTATTGAACATTTAAAGTATTTTAATTTGAAGCGTAAATTACGTTAATTTTCATAATGAATATTTTTTAAAATATATTGTGTATGAATTTTAATAAAGTTATATTGATAACTTATCTTTTAAAATTCATCGTACTTTAATATTATAATTATCCTTATTTTACACTAAAAGTTAAGAAAAAACTTTATTATGTATAAGTATTAATCTTATTCTTTCGTAGTTAATTGCCTTAATATAAGCTAAATTATAGATATTAATTTAGCTAAATAAAAGCCTTAATTTTTAGTAATTTTAAATTAATTTCTTTTTATATAAACCCTATTACTTTACGCCGTCGGGGGGAGACGTTAAACTCCATAGGAGACGGAACCTATACATCTTATGATTAATTTGAATTTTTATAGGTATAATAACGTAAATAGTTAATCCCTTATTGGTACTTAATTTCGTTTAAATATTTAATTAGTTGTTATATAATAACGTTATATATTATAATACTAATTGGTATTTGTGTATTAATTGTTATAAGTTAATTTTTGTTATTGGGTTCTCTATTTAGTGACAGTTTATTATATTTTTTAAAATAATGTGTGTTAAAAAGTTAATTATTAATTGAATTTTGTGAACTTCCTTTTTTATTTTATAATTGGAACAGTTAGTGTATTTGTTGTAAATCAAAATATTTTGTGATATATAAGGGTGGTTGGGGTTGTGTTTTAAAATAGTATCCATATAAACTAGTTTTATGATTTTTTACTTTATAGTATTTGCTTTATAGATACATCAGTGTTTGGATTTGTTGTAAGTGTGATATATTTATGATTGTTTTATTAATCATAACTATAATGATAATTTACAGTATGTAACGATTGAATTCAATATCTATAAAATGTATGTAGACTATATGAACAATCATTTGGTTAATAATGTTGTAACTGCGACAAATGTCCAATGAGTAAACCATTGTTTAAAAAAACATATTAGTAACACTGTAGGTTTTTATAATATTATTAAGTGTTAGGAAAGTCTTGGCTAGTATTGGTAATATTTTATGTGTTGTTAATTCATTTAATCAGTTTAAGTTATACATCCCTTATTTAAATCTTAGTTTTAGAAAAAAACAAAGTTCTTCAACAATGAAATTAATTAAAATATATAACTATGTTTAATAAAGAACAAGCTATATATTTTATTAAAAATGAAATGTAAAATTGTGTTCAACTTTCAGTGGATTTGTTATATATTTTATATTGTGGATCTCTTAATAGTCTATTTTTAAGTGTGATGGAAAAAACCTAAGTTGGGAGGGTTATATTTGGTTTATTATTATCTTATATGTAATGGCGTGACATTGTGTCCAGTTTTTTTTTTTTAGGATTATACTTGTGGGGTGTATTATCGTGGCTTTTTGTAGCCCGGATAGTTTAGTTATTCGGTTAAAATGGAATGATATCGTTTATTAGACTTTTGCTCGTTGTTGAGATGTTGGATATTTTAAAAGCTTTAATTTAGTTACAAATTTTTTTGAAGTTTTTTATATTATATCTTAAGTATAAAATTTCCCTATTTAAATATACTGCTTCTTTACTGATATTACTTTATCTGTAGCCCTTATATATAAGGTTAATTAGTTACATGCCCCGGCATATATAATTAATTAGTAAATGTTAATTTGGCTTTCGCCAAAACTAACTTACATAAAAGTTAACCTAATTCCTTTAAACCTTTGAACCCTGCCATTACCCCGCCTTTATCCCTTTACTCTTATAGTCTCAGACTATAACTAGCCTATTATATTAAAAGCAGCACCCCCTCTACTATAATAACCCTTTTAGCTATATTAAAAAGCCACTCTTTATATATATTTAAGCCTATAAAGGCAGTAAGAAATATAGCCTAGTCTAATTTAAGAGAATAACCTTCCCTTAAGACCTTCTCTAGATCCTTTAGACCTAATAGCTTATTATTAACCTAATTTAAATTAATTAAGCTAAGATAGCCTATATAATAAATTAACCTAATTAGGTTATAATTAAAGATAGCTATCTTAATTAGGTTAAATTAGTATACCTTAATAAAAAGTTCTTTTTAATAGTAGTTACTATTATATAGATCTCTTTTAAATCTTCTTATTAGCTCTCTATAAGGCAGGCCTAATAGCTATATAAGGTTATAGCTAGTTATAATAGTAGGCCTAATTATATAGCTATAGGCTATTTTATATAGCAGGTATTATATTAGTAGCTATGATTAATATTAGTAGCTATAACTAATAAAGGGAAAGTTAGGTCAGGGAATGTATTTTTAAAGTATAATAAACTTAGCCTGGTATATTAAATAGGTTAATTCAGAGATCTTTTGGCTAGGGTAAAGGAAGAAGGCTAATATAGCTGCTAAGAACGTAAACCTGCAGGTAGTATTAATAACTGCTTAGTTAAGGCAGCAGTAATTACGCTACTAAGGCAGATAAACCTTATATAATTCTAACTTTAAGATATAGGCCTACTATAGGGGCCTTATTATTTAAGTATTTATATAAAAAGTTAGAAGCTTTAATAGCCTTATTAGGCTAATAGTAAAGAAAAAAAAAAAAAAAAATAAATTAAATTTATTATTAATATTAAAAATTATTTTATTTTTATTTTTTATTAATTTAAATTAATAGTAAATATAATTTAATTAAAATAAATAATAAACTTATAAAAATAAAAAACGTTAAAACTTATAAAATAAAAGAATTAAAAAATAAAATAATTAATAAAAAAATAAAATATCTTATTAAATAAAAAGTTTATTTAAAAAGTAAAAATATATCAAAAAATATTAAAATATTTTAGTAATACTTAATAATTACTAAAGAACTTTTATTATATATTAAAAGTAAAAATACTTTTTTAATTAATTAAGTTTTTATATAATAAAAAATTTAATATTTTTTAATTAACTTTAATTTATTTAAAGTTTTTATATTTTAATAAAGTATTTTTAAAATTATATTTATTTAATTATTTTTTTTAATAATAAAAATATATTAAGTATTTAAATACTTATTAATTTATTCTTGTTTATAATTATAATAACTTATTTTTAGTAACCCTTTTTTTATATTTTAAAAATAATATTTTTTATTAATAAAATAATTTATTATTTAAAATTAATAATTTAAATATATATAAATAGGCTATCAAATTATACCAGTTAGGGTTTCTAAATAAGTAAACTAATTTATACTAGGTTTATATTTATAGAATATATAAGGCATTATACTAAGCATATTAGGTTATTATATCTCTTAATAGTTAATAGTATAAGTTAGGCTTATTAAGGTAAAGAAGTCTTATTAATAGCTAATAAGCTAAGTTTTATTTAATATTAAAGAAAATATATATATATTAAATATTTATCTAGATTAGGTTAAAAGGTTTAAAGTTACTATTAGTCCTAGAGAGTATTTCTAGTATTATTAATCTTAGAACTTAATTAGTTCTTTATTAATTAATTTACTATATAGTTAAATAAATCTAAACTATTTAAGGTATTATATCTTTAAAAGTAAAATTAATAGAGATTTAGGTCTTCTATATAATATAGCTACTAAGGTTATAATATAATCTCTTTTTTCTAGTAATCTTACCTATAAGCCTTATTATTTTAACTATATTTGTTACTTCCTTTTAAGTAAATTTAATTTAATCTTTTTATTATTATACTTTATACTATCTAATTATATCTTTAAATAGACTTTTTATAAGAATTATAAAATCTAAATATTTACTTTTTTCTATTAAACTTATTAATAAAAAAGCTAATATACCTTATATTTATTTTTTATATACTAATAAAATTATAAATACTTTATATCTATAAAATAATTCTATTATTATTAAGTATATTTAGGCTATAGTTAAGTTTATAATAGTACTTATATAGTATTATTATATAAGTTTATTTTTTATAAATTTTTATAAGGTATTTTTTACTAATTTTATATAATAATAGATTTTTAATAAATAAAAAAGAATTAAATTAAGGTAATAAAAAGAGCTAGTAAATAAAGCTTTTTTAAAACTTTATAAATTAGATAACTACTTTATAGATATATCTTTTAAGGCTAATAGTTATTTATATATATTATAAGTATTTATAATAAAATAAAAGGAAAAACACCTTAAGCTACTTACTAAGGTTTATAATAATAATAAAATAATAAGATAACTTATTATTAATATTAATTACTTTACTATAATAATATTATTAAGGATTTATAAGTTAAATTTCTAATAATATTAATTAGTTTATTTTTAGTTTAAAGATAACCTTTTTAATACCTTGCCTTTATTTAATTTTAGTAAAACTTCTTTAAAAGCTACTAGGTATTAATAAGGTATTTTAATAGTTTCTCTATATTTTCACTTTTTAGGTAATTCTTTTACTTAATTAGGTATTTTATTTTCTTATTAGTTATTTTTATTTCCTAAATTACTTTTACTTTATAAGTTTTTAGTTTTTTTATTTTTATAGGTTTATTAGTTATTTTAATATAAATTATATCTACTGCTAATTTAAATAGTAAATTATAAAAAATAAGGTAAATTCTAACCTTTAGTAATAGGTCTAGTTTATAGTTATTTTTAAAGACCTTTTTAATAATCTTATATAGTTTAATATACTTAAAGTTAAGTTTATAGTTTAGTTATTTAATAGTAATATTTTTTATAAATAGGTAAACTATATTTCCCTTTAAAAAGGTAGGTCTCTTTATCTTCTTAGGATTATAATATTACTATATTTATTTTTTAATAAATTTAAGTTTTATTTAAGTTTATTATATAAATTTTTTAAGTTATTACTTTTAATTATTATTATTAGGTTAATTATTTAAGTTTTTATAGATCTTTATAGCTTTTAATATAAATCTAAAATTAGTATATATTAATATAAGCTTTATATTTTTTATTATAGGCAATATTATATACTAATTAGCATATAATAGCTTTTTAACTTAATTATTTTATTTATAGTTTATATAATACTATAAGTATTATTCTAGTATTTAATTTATTTATTTTATTTATCTATTTACTTAAGCTTTAAATACTATTATAAGCTTATAGTTTAGGCCTAATAATACTAAAAGTATATTTTAAAATTATAATATAAGTATTAGTCCTCTATTTAAGATAATCTTAAATAGCAATTTATATATACTAATAATATATTTATAGATAATATATATAAGTTCTTTTATATCTATATCTTCTTTATAAGGTAGGTAGTATAAAAACTTAGTAAATTAGTCTATAATAACTATAATATTATTATAAAAGATTCTTATTAAAGGTTCCTTAAATAGTAATAGCTTTATAATAAAGTCTATTATAATTAAGTCTTATAGTTATTATATTATAGTATAAATTAAAGTTCTTTATAAGGTTTATATTATTATACTTTTATTTTAATATAAAGATTATATTATTTAATACCTTTTTTATTATTATTTACTATACCTTATATTTATATTATAGAGTTATTTAAAAGTCTTTATTATTCCTTAATATCTATATATAGGATATTTATAAAATTTTATATAAACTTTTTTAACTTTCTTAGAATTTTCTTAATTACTGTTATTTATATTTATCTTAGAGTTTATATTTATTAAGTAAATTTATATTCTTTTTTTATTATTTATCTTTAATATTTATTTTATTATTTTTATAATATTAATATTATAATTTAATTATTAACTTTATTATATTTACTTTTTTATTTTTTAATTCTTTTTTATAAATAATTATAAAGTTAAATTTATATAGATATTTAGTATAATATAGTTATTATTAATTAAGTTTATATATTATAGTAAAATAAAAGATATTTTAATAGTCTATATATATCTTAATTTAATACTTATTTCTTATTAAGTATTATCTAAACTCTTTAAAATAGTTAATAATTGTTAAAAATTCCTTATTATAAATTAGGTAATTAAGTTTTATTCTATATAGTTTATAAAAGTAAAATGCAATAGGGTATAATTTCTCTATATTATTTTATTAACTAATTTATCTTTTTAATATAAAGTTTAATATATCTATTTCTAGTTTAAGTTTTCTTTTTAGGTTAAATATTATTAAAATAGGTTTACTAAAGATAGCTTTTTTAAGCTATATAAAGGCTTTTTATGCCTTATTATTTTATTAAAATATCTTTTTTTTTTATAAATTTTATTATTAGGTTAGTAATCTTATTAAAGTTTTTAATAAATTATTAGTAATAATTAATAAGTTTTAAAAAGGCCTATATTCTCTTTATATTATTAGGTTTTTTTTAATTCATTATTACTATAATTTTCTTTAATTTTATTTTAATTTTATTAAGTATAATAATATATCTTAAAAAGTTTATTTTTTATAATATAAAAGAAACTTTTCTTTAGTTTTATTAACAGTTTAGTATCTTATAATATCTTTAAAACCTTATAAATATATTTTATATATTCTTTTTTATTATTTAAGAAGATTAAAATATTATCTAGGTAATATACTATAAAGATATTAAGGTATTATTAAAATATATTATTAATTATCTATTAAAATATTATAAATATATTTATAAAACTAAAAGGCATTATTATATATTTAAATAGTTTAAATCTAGTCTTAAATACTATTTTTTATTTATCTTTTTTCTTAATATAAATAAGGTTATATATTTCTTTTAAATCTAGAGCTATAAAAATCTTTTTATTTTATAATTAATCTTTAAATTCTATAATAAGTAAAAGTAAGGTTTAGTCTTTAATAATATATATATTAATTAGTTAGTAGTTAATAACTAATCTATCCTTTTTATTTTTCTTTAATATAAAAAATATTAATAATATTAATATTAAGCTAGATTTCCTAATATAGCCTTTTTTAGATATCTTATTAAGATATTTCTTTTAAACTTATAGCTTTTTTTAATTAAGTAAGTAAAGCTTTTAAAATAGTAAGTTATTATTTATAAGGTTAATTTTATAGTTTTATTTATTATATTTAGGTATTTTTATTTCTAGTTTTTCTTTAAATAATTTATTATATATCTAGTATTATTTTAAAATATTCTTAAGTTAATCCTGGCTTTATTTTATAAATATCTTATTTTTATATAAATCTTATACCTTAAAAATACCTAGGATTTCTATTTTACTTTTTATATTTTTTTTATATTTATATTATACTTTTTTTAAAGGTAATAAATACTTTATTTTATACTTACCTATACTATTCTCTTTAATTAGGGTTTAAGATCTCTTATTATTTATTATAATTATTTCTTTATTATTATTAGGGTTACTAGGGAATATAACCTAGCTATTTCTTTAGTTAATAAGTAAGTTTTATTATTTAAGCTATTATATATTTAATAGGATATTTATATCTTTTCTTAAAAATATAATATTAAAATTTACTTTTTAATTCTTTTTTTTAATAAAGACCTTAAGGTAATTAATCTTTTAATTTATAATATTATTATTATAATTAAAGAGCTATTTTTTTATATTAATTAATAAATAGGGTAATAATTTCTATTTTTATAGTAATTATAGCTTTATAATTATTTTTAAGTTAATAAAGTTCCTTTTTACTTTATAATTAATTTAAATATTTAGCTATTTTTTTTTAATTTAAATTTATAATACTAGGTAATTTATTAGGTTTATTATATATAATACTTTTAATATATTTATTAATTTAAGTTATTTTTATTTATAATTCTAGTATATTTATAGCTTAATTATAAATAGTATATAACTTTTCCTAATATATTTTAATATATCTATTTATAGTTATTATTATTATACCTTTTTTTATTAAGGTAATTATTACTAAATTTATTATTAAATATTATTTATTAAAAGTATTTTTTTAATTTTATATTTATTTTTATAATTCTTTATTTAAATATTCTTTATTAAGTAAGTATAATCTATTTGCTTTTTATTATCTTTATAGTTTTTTTATATCTTTTAAATTAGTATTATTAATAAATAGTTTATTTTTTTTTTATAAATATCTTCCTTAAGTTATTATTTTAAATTCTTTTTTTACTTTTTTAATAATTTATATATTTTCTTTAATTCCTTAAGTTAATTTATTAACTTAATATATCTTTTTATATAATATTATATTAAACTATAGTTTTATTACTTTAAGGTAATTATATTAAAGATATATTAAATATCTTTTTATTTTTTTTATTAAGTAAGGTTTATTATTAGATATTCTAGATATAATTATAGAGAAATAATTATTATTTAGCTTATTTAATTTATATTAATTATATTAATAGTTTTTATATAATACTTAAGATATTTTATTATATCTAGGGTATATTAATATTATTTATATATTATCTTAATTATTAAATATAGGTTTTAGATATAAGGGGTTTAATATATTATTAATATAATATATTATTAATATAATATATTTTAATATAAAGTTATTTCTTATTTTAGTATTTTTATATTTCCTAGTGCCTTATATATAAATTTCTTTTTATATCTTATAGATCTTTATACTGTTTTTATTATATTTAGCTTTATAGGGCTATTTCTATTTTTATAAGATTTACTTATTATAGTATTAAAGGTCTTATATAGTAGCTTTAGTGGCCTTATCTTTATATCTTATATTATAAGAGCTTTATTATTTTTTTTATTAAAGTTAGCTTTTAGCTTTAATTTCTTACTTTTATTATTTTTTTTTATTTTAAAGTATTATTTTAATAGAGATATTATTAATAGTTTATAAGGCTTATTTATACTTATTTATATTAAGGATACTTAGGCTACTTTATTTTATTATTCCTAATATTTAAGTTTTTCTTTATTTAAGTTATTTCTTAAATTTTTTAAGTTTTTATTACTTTATTTTTTCTCTTTATTTTTTTTATTTTATCTTAAAGTATTTTTACTTCTTAGGATCTTTTATATATTTATAATAGTTTTTATTTTATAATTTATTTTATTAGTTTCTTTTTTACTTAAGTTTTTCTAAAATATATAATTTATTTTTCTTTTCTAGTCTTTTATTATCTTTAGGTTTAATTTAGGTAATTTTTAAGTTTCTATTAAAATATATATTATAGCTATTATATATTATTTTTAGTATTAAAGTATATATAACTATTTATAGATCTTACTCTTAAGTAAGTCCTAGGGCTTACTTACCTTAATTTAGGTTTTATAGCTTTTATAGTTTTAGGTATTATTATACTATATATCTTATCTAGTTATAATTATAGTATTTATATTTAAATATATCTTATAGCTTATAATTATTATTTCTTTTAGGTTATATAGTGCCTAAAAATATAAATACTAACTATATTTTATATAAAGTATTATTTTATTAATATTCTTATTATTATTTTTTAGCTTTAAAAGTTACTTTAGTTATTATTTTATTATTAATTAAAATAATATAAATTAAAATTATTTAATTATCTTATTTTAATTACTTTTTCTTTTTTATATTTATATTATTTTTTATTAATTTTAATTATTATTATAATATACTTAATAATATTATCTAGTCTATTAGCCTTATAAAGTTTATCTTTAACTTCTTTTTTAAGTCTTTTATAATAGACTTTTATAAAGGCTTTATTATCTTTTTATATCTTAAATATAAGTTATTTAAACTTTATAAAGTAAATAATATATAAATAGGTCTATTTAAATACTATAATTTTTATAGCTACTTGCCTTTTCTTATTAATTACTTTAAAGTTATCTTTAAATATAGTTTTAAAGTTATTTTAATTAATAAAGATATTAATAATATTTTAATTTTATATAATTTCTTTATTTTTTAAGTAATCCTTAAAAATAGATTTAAACTAATCTTTAGTATTTTTTTAAATTAATAATATAATAAAAAGCACTTTTTTAATAATAATATTTAGCTTAATTAGGAATATATAAAAGTATTCTTTTATTTAAATAAGAAATAGAACTATATCTATAGTTTATCTCTTAAATAGTTTTAATTTAAGTAGCTTAAAGGCTTTTTTAATATCTTTTTCTTTTTAAAGATAAGTATTATTATTATTATAAGGGCTATCTCTTAATTATTAACCTGGTTTTATAGGTTATAGATTATATTATATAACTAATAGATTTTAGTTATTATTTTTATAATACTAAGTAATTCTTTAATATAAGGGGATATTAAGTTAATATTACTAAATATCTTAATAATATAATATTATTTAATTATTTAATATAATATATTTTAAATAAAAGCTATTAATATATAATAGTTAGGGTTTTTAAATAAATAAACTAATCTATATTAAGTTTATATTTATAAAATATATAAGATATTATATTAAGTATATTAAATTATTATATCTCTTAATAATTAATAATATAGGTTAGGCTTATTAAGGTAAAAAAGTCTTATTAATAGCTAATAAGCTAGGTTTTATTTAATACTAAATAAATATATATATATTAAATATTTATCTAGGTTAGGTTAATAGGGTTTAAAGTTACTATTAGTCTTAAAGTAAAGTATTTCTAGACTGCTATTAATCTTATATTTAGTTAGTTCTTTATTAATTAATTTACTATATAGTAAATTATAATCTAAACTATCTAAGGCATTATATCTTTACTAGGTAAAATTAGTAAGGGTCTAGGTCTATATATAATATAGCTACTAGGGTTATAATATATTTAGTATTAAATAAAACCTAGTTTACTAGCTATTAATAAGACTTTTTTACTTTAATAAGCCTAATATATACTATTAACTATTAAGAGATATAATAACCTAATATACTTAATATAATATCTTATATATTCTATAAATATAAACCTAGTATAGACTAGTTTACTTATTTAAAAACCCTAATTATTATACTTTAGTTTTTATTTTAATTTTATTAAGTATAATAATATATCCTAAAAAGTCTACTTTTATAATATAAAAAAAACTTTTCTTTAATTTTATTAATAGTTTAATATCTTATAATATTTTTAAAACCTTATAAATATATTTTATATATTTTTTTTTATTATCTAAGAAAATTAAAATATTATCTAGGTAATATACTATAAAAATATTAAAGTACTATTAAAGTATACTATTAATTATCTATTAAAATATTATAAATATATTAATAAGACTAAAAGGCATTACTATATATTTAAATAGTTTAAATTTAGTTTTAAATACTATTTTCTATTTATCTCTTTTCTTAATATAAATAAAGTTATATATTCCTTTTAAATCTAAAGCTATAAAGATCTTTTTACCTTATAACTAATCCTTAAGTTTTATAATAAATAAAAGTAAGATTTAGTCTTTAATAATATATATATTAATTAATTAGTAATTAATAATTAATCTATTTTTTTTATTTTTTTTTAATATAAAAAATATTAATAATACTAATATTAAGCTAGATTTCTTAATATAGCCTTTCTTAAGTATTTTATTAATATATTCTTTTTAAACTTATAGCTTTTTTTAGTTTAATAAGTAAAGCTTTTAAAATAATAAGTTATTATTTATAAGATTAATTTTATAATTTTATTTACTATATTTAAGTATTTTTATTTTTAGTATTTCTTTAAATAGTTTATTATATATTTAGTATTATTTTAAAATACTTTTAAGTTAATTTTAGCTTAGTTTTATAAGTATTTTATTTTTATATAAGTCTTATATCTTAAAAATACCTAGGATTTCTATTTTACTTTTTATATCTTTTTTATATTTATATTATATTCTTTTTAAAAGTAATAAATACTTTATTTTATACTTACTTATATTATTCTCTTTAATTAAAGTTTAAGATTTCTTATTATTTATTATAATTATTTCTTTATTACTATTAGGGTTACTAGGAAATATAACCTAGCTATTTTTTTAATTAATAAGTAAGTTTTATTATTTAAGTTATTATATATTTAATAAGATATTTATATCCTTTTTTAAAGGTATAATATTAAAATCTACTTTTTAATTTTTTTTTTTAATAAAGACCTTAAGGTAATTAATCTTTTAATTTATAATATTATTATTATAATTAAAAAGCTATTTTTTTATATTAATTAATAGGTAAGGTAATAATTTCTATTTTTATAATAATTATAGCTTTATAATTATTTTTAAATTAATAAAGTTTCTTTTTATTTTATAATTAATTTAAAAATTTAATTATTTTTCTTTAATTTTAATTTATAGCACTAAGTAATCTATTAAGTTTATTATATATAATATTTTTAATATATTTATTAATTTAAGTTATTTTTATTTATAATTTTAGTATATTTATAGCTTAATTATAAATAATATATAACTTTTCTTAATATATTTTAATATATTTATTTATAGTTATTATTATTATACCTTTCTTTATTAAGGCAATTATTATTAAATTTATTATTAAATATTATTTATGAAAAGTATTTTTTTAATTCTATATTTATTTCTATAGTTCCTTATCTAGAATATTTTTTATTAAGTAAATATAGTCTATTTACTTCTTATTATCCTTATAGTTCTTTTATACCCTTTAAACTTATATTATTAATAAATAGTTTATTTTTTTCTTATAAATATCTTTTTTAAATTACTGCCTTAAATTCTCTTTTTACTTTTTTAATAATTTATATATTTTCTTTAATCCCTTAAATTAATTTATTAATTTAATATATTTTTTTATATAATATTATATTAAATTATAGTTTTACTACTTTAAGGTAATTATATTAAAGGTATATTAAGTATTTTTCTATTTCCTTTATTAAGTAAGGTTTATTATTAGGTATTTTAAGTATAGTTATAGGGAAATAATTATTATTTAATTTATTTAATTTATATTAATTATATTAATAATTTCTATATAATACCTAAGATATTTTATTATATTTAAAATATATTAATATTATTTATATATTATCTTAATTATTAAATATAGGTTTTAAATATAAAGGGTTTAGTATATTATTAATATAATATATTTTAATATAAAGTTTACTTCCTATTTTAGTATTTTTATATTCTGTAGCGCCTTATATATAAATTTTTTCTTATATCTTATAAATCCTTATATTATTTTTATTATATTTAGCTTTATAGGGCTATTTTTATTTTTATAAAATTTATTTATTATAATATTAAAGGTTCTATATAGTAGCTCTAGTAGCCTTGCTTTTATATCCTATACTATAAAAGCTTTATTATTTTTTTTATTAAAATTAGCTTTTTACTTTAATTTCCTATTTTTATTATTTTTTTTTTATTTTAAAGTATTATTTTAATAAAGATATTATTAATAGTTTATAAGGCTTACTTATACTTATCTATATTAAGAATACTTAGGCTACCTTATTTTATTATTCCTAATATTTAAGTCTTTCTTTATTTAAGTTATCTTTTAAATTTCTTAAGCTTTTATTATTTTATTTTTTTTTATTTCTTTTACTTTATCTTAAAGTATTTTTATTTCTTAGAATTCTTTATATACTTATAGTAATTCTTATTTTATAATTTATTTTATTAATTTCTTTTTTATTTAAGTTTTTCTAAAATATATAGTTTACTTTTTTTTTTTAGTCTTTTATTATTTTTAAGTTTAATCTAGGTAATTCTTAGGTTTTTATTAAAATATATATTATAGCTATTATATATTATTTTTAGTATTAAAGTATATATTACTATTTATAGATCTTACTATTAAGTAAGTCCTAGGGCTTACTTACCTTAATTTAGGTTTTATAGCTTTTATAGTTTTAGGTATTATTATACTATATATCTTATCTAGTTATAATTATAGTATTTATATTTAAATATATCTTATAGCTTATAATTATTATTTCTTCTAGGTTATATAGTGCCTAAAAATATAAATACTAACTATATTTTATATAAGGTATTATTTTATTAATATTCTTATTATTATTTTTAGCTTTAAAAGTTACTTTAGTTATTATTTTATTATTAATTAAAGTAATATAAATTAAAATTATTTAATTATCTTATTTTAATTACTTTCTTTTTTTTATATTTATATTATTTTTTATTAATTTTAATTACTATTATAATATACTTAATAATATTATTTAATTTATTAGCCTTATAAAGTTTATTTTTAATTTTTTTCCTAAGTTTTTTATAGTAAATCTTTATAAAAGCTTTATTATCTTATTATATCTTAAATATAAGTTATTTAAACTTTATAAAGTAAATAATATATAAATAAATCTACTTAAATATTATAATTTTTATAATTATTTATTTTTCCTTATTAATTACTTTAAATTTATTTTTAAATATAGTTTTAAAGTTATTTTAATTAATAAAAATATTAATAATATTTTAATTTTATATAATTTCTTTATTCTCTAGGTAATTCTTAAAGATAGGTTTAAACTAATCTTTAGTATTTCCTTAAATTAATAATATAATAAAAAGTACTTTCTTAATAGTAATATTTAACTTAATTAAAAATATATAGAAATATCTTTTTATTTAAGTAATAAATAGAACTATATTTATAGCTTATCCCTTAAATAGTTTTAATTTAAGTAATTTAAAGCCTTTTTTAATATCTTTTCTTTTTTAAAAATAAATATTATTATTTACTATAAGAGCTATCTTTTAATTATTAACCTAGTTTTATAGGTTATAAATTATATTATATAGCTAATAGATTTTAGTTATTATTTCTATAGTATTAGGTAGTTCTTTAATATAAAGAGATATTAAGCTAATATTACTAAATATCTTAATAATATAATATTACTTAATTATTTAATATAATATATTTTAAATAAAAGCTATTAATATATAATAATTAGGGTTTTTAAATAAGTAAACTAATCTATATTAAGTTTATATTTATAAAATATATAAAGTATTATATTAAGTATATTAGGTTATTATATCTCTTAATAGTTAATAATATATATTAGGCTTATTAAAGTAAAAAAGTCTTATTAATAACTAATAAGCTAGGTTTTATTTAATATTAAATAAATATATATATATATTAAATATTTATTTAGATTAAGTTAATAAGGTTTAAAGTTACTATTAGTCTTAAAGTAAAGTATTTCTAGACTGCTATTAGTCTTATACTTAGTTAGTCCTTTATTAATTAGTTTATTATATAATAAATTATAGTCTAACTATCCAGGGTATTATATCCTTACTAGGTAAAATTAATAGGGGTCTAGGTCTATATATAATATAGCCGCTAGGGTTATAATATATTAAAGATTTAATTATAATTAAAATTAAGATTTTAATTAAATAAAGCTTTATTAAATAAGTTATAAAGGTTTTAAATATAAAGGAAAATATTCAATACTATAAGATATTCTATGCTTACCCTATTTATGCATGTCGCCTCGGGTGTCTCATCTGTATTCGGAACAGAAAAGGCTCAGGCAGCTAATAAGACCCCAATTACACGACTGGAACAGAAACTACCATGTCAAACAGGCGAGGTATATATATATCTAGGCCCCCACTCGAATGAGTACTTGACTGAATGTATATAGAGCTTGCGAAATTTAAGTTTGATACCCTGCCTCCAGGAGCCGTGCGTCCAACTGGCTGGCTTAAAGATCAATTGCAGGTGTCGGCTGACGGTTTGGCTGGACATCTCTTCCAGTTTTATCGCTATGTCTCCCGGTCTACTTGGCTTGGGGGAGACTGGGAGTATAGCGAGTTGAACGAAGCGTCGCCGTATTGGTTCAATTATATCGTGCCCTTGGCCTGGTCTCTCGATGATGCTAAACTCAAGTCTCAAGCAAAGGCTTATCTTGATTATGTACTCGACCACCAAGCTGAAGACGGATGGCTTGGACCGGAAACTACGCGCCAGACCCGAGGTATTGGGGCAAGATCACTTCTGCCAGATGACGAGGTGCATCCCAAGACCCACGACTATGTCTTGGAGCCGACTGAGCTTTGGCAGTACGCAATCAACCCAGATAGCGTCGTCGTCAAGACGTCCCCATCGACCGTTAAGAACCTACCCAATCCGATCTTTGCAAAGGATGCTCCGCCGACTTTTCTTACAGTCGATGCGTGGAAGATTGCCTGGCCAACAGATACAGATTCAGCGGCGTTGCCTCCAATCGATCCAGTGGTGGACAAGGAAAAGAAGCAAAAGATAAAATTGGTGCCGTTTGGTTCGGCCAAGTTGCATATTGCACAATTCCCTGTGGCAAAGCCTCAATAAGAAGCCAGACCGGCCGAGTCTCAGATTGGTCACATCTTTCAAGGAACGTCTAAGGAGGTCAGATTAATCAGCACATCGCGAGTTTAAGAGAGTCGGATGAATATCAAGAACGGCTTCTACAGATTTTAAATCGATTTGACCTTGTATGCCCGGTTCATGACAGGATATGATGTACGAAGGTTCCCTTTTTTTATATTAAAAGAGATTTTTGTTACTGGACTAGCGCTCAGATTCAACTCATTCAAGTCTGCTGGCTGCACTATATAACCCTTGTCCATTCGCATATATGCCAACTGATCAATAAGCCCCTTGACTCATGATGGTCCCCGTCTGTACTTGGAATTGAGACTCACCAAACTCAAACGCTTAGTGCGAGAACAGTCTGGCTTCAGTACCATTGGCCTCAGCTTCAGCCAAAATCTTCTTATTGGCTCTAGTCAAATCCCACTTCAAAAACAGACAAGTAAGACCACTAAGTGTAGCAAAGACAATAAGCAAAATCATGGCCATGAGATATCGAGGCTCGTCTTGGTCGCGGAAGAAGTACGGGCTCATGATGTTGCCAAGCTGTGCGATAACGTTGATCATGCTCGTCGCGACCGCCTTCTTCTCTGGTGTCTGGTTGAGAACGCCCGCGGCCCATGAGTACACGAGACCATTGGCAGCAAAGCAACCAGTGACATATAGGAAGGATGCCACATATCGCGCCGGCCCGTTCAGAGTTGACACGGAGATGACGAAGCCGACTACCGAGATACTCATGGGGATGGCGATGTGATAGGACCGCTCGTTTTTCTTGTCACTTGACCAAGAGATGAACAGGGACGCAATGGCACCAATGAGGAACGGCGGTGCTGTGCACAGGAGGGTAATGGTGCGGGAACCAAGCCCAAACCCACTGACGATAGAAGGGTAGAAGTAGTTGAAGCCGTACGCGGCATGGTTACAGATAAGCATAAAGATCTTGACTCGAGGTTAGTATTGACTAAGGAGATATGGGAACTGGTAGAGGGAACTTACGAATACCCAGGTCCGGTAGTCGGTGACAGCTCGCTTGAAACCCCACCAGACGGAACGGTTGCTCTCTTGAGGAATGCGGTCCATGGCAATCCGCTGATTAGCAACTCGAAGCTCCTCCTCAGTGAAGAGCCATCTCTGGCTTCCGGTGTTAGACTCGGGAAAGTCGGGGAGGAGAACGACGGCGCAGAGGGCAAGCAGGAAGTTGACGGATCCAATAATGATATAGAGCCACTGTAATAAATCGTGTTAGCACCATTCTCCATAACAAGACTGCATCTACATACCCTCCAGCCTGCGAGACCTCGGACCTGATCAAGGTTCGAAAAGACTCCAGCTGCAATGAGACCGGAGAAAGCTGTTGCAACGACAAGACCAGAGTATAGAATCGCCATGCGCAGACCGAGCTCGCCGCGCGTATACCAGCAGGACAAAAGGAAGAAGACTCCGGGGAAGAATGGAGCTTCAGCGATTCCGAGGAGACATCGAACGGTGATGAGATGGCCGAAGTTATCGGAGGCGGCGGTGCTGGCGGAAACAGCAGACCAGACGCAGGCCCAGATGGGGAGGTAGATGGAAGGACGGACACGAGTGAGGATCATATTGCTGGGGATCTGCATGACCATGTATCTGTTGTTCCGGAGTCAGTACTGAGTTAAGCAAGTAGGAAGTTCGGTAACTAGAGGTACGAACCCTACGTTAAGAATTGAGACAGCGGTGCTGAACTGAGCTCCCGTGAGTTTGAGATCATCCTCAATCCCATTTAACTTGGCCTGACTATTCTCCAGATTAGCCCAAGTCGCATCGACTGGAGTGAAAACACCTACGCGATGGCAGTTCGATCGAGGTAATTGAACAGGTACAGCAACCAGATAATCGGCATCAGCGTAAAGTCCAGCTTACGGACGATACGCCGAGACGTCTGCTTGAACTGCTCGTCCTCAATAGGATGATCATCGGTTTGGGCCTTGGCCAGCTTGATACTGGGTTCTTTCTGTCCAAGACCCTCATCATGGAAGGAATCAGGCTTGGAGTTGACGGCGTCTGCCATTTCAACGATGGAAATACGGTAAGGTATGTATGAGGGAAGAAATTGCTAAGGATAAGAAGCACGAGCGCAGGTTAGAGAATTCAGTTTTCCAGAGGCTGCTTCATATACCTTTTCTCCCAGCTCATCAAGCCTGGGCGAGAATCTTTGGGGTTTCTCTTTTCGCGGCGGAATCTGGGGTTTGAATCCGGGGCAACAAGGCGAGCCAATCGCACCGTGGCCGAGGATATCATTCTCCACGCTATTTTAGCCTCGCTCTTGGTCCGACAAGCACAAAACGAGCCGGGGGAATACAGCTTCCCCGCACTCTTCCCTGGATAACAGCATCTCTGCGGGGGATGACGGGGTCTAGACTCACCAGCCTGAGTACATCACAGATTGTGACTTGGTCATAGCTGTTGAATGGCAAAGAAGCTGTTATGTAATTGAGTTGTCGCGGTGTTGTGACATCGGACCTCCCACGACTGTCTAGAGAACATTTGGATCTGGTACACGCAAGCAAGGCTCGGGAAATGTCACAGCCACCTAGAAAAAGACCCCGGCATACGTCTGAAGTCGACAACAGGCCCGCAAGCGCAGCAGCCTGCGAGAGATGCCGGTCGCGCAAGGTCAAGGTACAGAGGCCTACTGTCTGCAACATCTGCTGTGAACTAATCGCTCAATGTCAGTGCGGCGCCGAATTTCCCAAATGCAAAGGCTGTCTCAAAGCCAATACTCCGTGCATAATTGCCGATCCATCGGCACCAAGACTATACACCCGAGAGTGAGTTTTCGTGACGACCTGGATATAGAGAGATGCTCACTAGAATTTTGCTTCAGGGAAGTATTTGCACTGGAGCAAAAGTTGAAAGACCTTCAAGACAGGCTCGCGGGGATTGATACTTCAGTTTCAGCCCAAGGTGACCCTGTACCTCCTCGTCCGGCAACTGTTGATGGTCGGATCGCACATCCACCAGACGTTGTTCGGTATGTTGGTCAAGATACGGGCGTCAGGTTAGCCTTGGCTATTCTTCTGGTGACGAGCTGAGATGCTGATAGGCTCTTGCACAGTTTCTTACTCTCAAGGCTACATTCAGCGTCGGACCGGGTACAGCAGGGTCAATCACGGCCATCAGACGACATCCCAACGCCGCTCACTCGTATTGAGTACCATTCACCACATCCGTTCCCAACTCCTCACATCGCTCTGCAAGCTCTTGATCATTAGTAAGTTCGGAAAACCATCGACTATCCTGTGAACCACCATAATCAGAGTCTCACAGATCACAGCTTCAAAGAATTTCATGTCGCGCACCCGATTCTTAAGCGAGAGGTGCTGCAACGCTGCCTTGAGCGGGCTCCAGACTGGAACACCCAAGAAAGGAACAGCTTGACAGCCGAGCAGAGGCATGACATCTTCCAGCTCTACATGGCCATTGCCATTGGCAGTATACGACTCTTCCGAGAGAAGACATTCGAGCAGCATCCTTTCGGTTTCTTCACTGCCGCCTTGGAGATGAACCCTCCTGCAGAGTCTCGTTACAATACTCTTGGGAATACAGAGAACCTCATATTGATTGCTCGCTTTGGTGTCTATTATAACATAGGTAAGTATCCAGGTCCACTTCAGCGTCTATCGAGTGCTGATATAATCAATAGGATGCTCACTGTGGGAGCTTAGTCGTCTCTGTATGAGGAGTTGCATCGAGCTGGATCTACATAGACGTCGCCCCAAATTATGCGGCACGGATAACTCTCTCCTCCAACAGTGTCAGAAGGTCTTTTGGGAGGCTTATCTCCTGGACAGGTTCTCGTCGAGGACTTTAGGGCGTCCATTCGCAATAGCGGACAGGCTCATCTCCACCGATATCCCGTCGCCCCAAGGAGAAGACATGTCGGTTTTCCAATGGTTGATAGGAATCGGACGCCTTTCCTCGGAAATCCAATCCGCGATGGAGGAGAGACGACTGAAATCCGCATCACCTAGTGCTGGGTCATCTGCAACTTCGACTCCCGACCTTGGTGGAGTCTTGTTTCAGCTACGTCGTTTCCATCACGATCTAGGTAGTTGGCATGACTCAGCGCCATCGTTTAATAACCCGAGCTGCTTGTTCCAGACAAGGGAATTCTTCGAGTTGACATACCAGGAGGAACGACTTCGTCTCATCCGCGCAACCATTGAGGTCTTGGGCTCGAAAGTAATGCTACCCCCTGACTTACTGCTCGAGCCCTGCCTGCAAGCCGCTCGCGCAATTATCTGTTCCTTCGCTGCTTTGCGAGGATGGAATATGATTACTTTCTCGAGATCTTATATGCACCTGATATTCACCGCGGCGTTGGTCATCGTCGCAGTGCTCGAGACGCGTACTCATCCACCGGATGGACAGAATCACAAGACAAGATCGTCTGGGATAGATGCTGGTGACTGGCTCCTAGATCTTGTTGATGACCGGTGGAGCGCTGGAGCGAGAGATACATGGAATGATCTTTCTGTGGCTGGTTCATTGCTATCGTGGTTCGCAGATTCTATGCCAGATATGGCTGTGTATAACCAGTTTTTCCAAAGGCTGCGCCACCAGCTGGAGACGGTAGGATCCTCCAGGGAACAACCTCCGCAGCTGGTCCTGGAAAATGCTGCGCCGGCTTATGAAACATATCCACCTCGTGACACTCCGCCCTCCGATACGTCAAATGTTGGGAACAACACTGCCTTGAATATTGGAGATCCGCTGAATATGGACGGCATGAACGCACTTGACCTCACAAGCATTCAGGTTGGCAACCCGCAATTTGGAGCGATGAATGAGGGCGGAATGCCGGAAGGATGGCCACTTGCGTATGTGTTAGGGGTAGAGGGCATCTCGGCTGGCTTGTCTGAGTTTGTGTGGGATACCGTGGTTCCATGGGAAGAGTCGCCGGCATGTTCATCAGACTTTTAGTTCAATTTCGTAGGAAAGTATGTTCCATCTTGACCGTTTTATTCAGAGATCTCAGTCAATATCTATCTCACAGTGCTCGCCTTGCCCTTGCACCTTCATCGTTCCAAATATTCACTTCATATTCTCACGCAAGAACTGAAGTATACCATCAGTAGCCCCGTTGATAGTAGCAATTTGTGTCTCATCCGTCGCAGCAGCAATATGCGGCGTCCCAACGAAACGCGGACACTTCCAAAGCCGCTCATACTTTGCCAACGTCGGCGGCTCCTCGCAATGGCAGTCAAAGCCAGCACCCCAAATCTCGCCCTTCTCCAGCGCATCTGTCAGATCTTCCTCATTGACGATCCCACCACGTGCTGTGTTGATCAGTATGGCTGTTTTCTTCATCTGCTTCAACTCTGGGGCTGCAATCATGTTCTTTGTGCTGGAGGTCAGAGGGACATGTAGTGTCACCACGTCTGCGACCTCGAGAAGCTCAGTGAGGGTCTTGACGCGCTTGTGGGGGATTGTGTTCCAGGAGCCGTCTTTATCGGGGAAATATGGATCGAAAGTGATGATGTCTGCTTGCAGTCCACCAACGAACATTTGCGCAATGGCTTGACCGATATGGCCCATGCCTACAACCCCAATGATCTTACTAGACAGCAGCATTCCAGCTACAGTCTCCTTTCTGATAGCTTCTCCCTGAATTCTCTGTCTGATTACCATCTGGGGCACTTCCCGAGCAACAGTCAAAGCCAGACAAAGCGCCATCTCTGCCACAGCCGAGGCATTGACGCCAGGAGTGTTACAAACTTTAACATTGTGTCTTTTGCAAGCCTCGACGTCAATCTTATCCAAGCCGACGCCCTGTTTGCCAATGACTCTGAGTTGAGGTGCCGAGGCGAGGTCATCCTCCGTGATGTAGTAGTCCTTGATAAGGATTGCTGTGGCGTGAGAGTGCCAATTCTCTGTGCGTGGATCGCCATAGAGGATGCAGTTGAAAGACTTTTGGGCGTACTTTACGGCCTCTGGGTGAAAGTCACTGAGGATATAAAGCTCAGGTTTGGTGGCGGAATAAGCCGTTGGTGCGGTAGTCGGTATCGAACCCATTGTAAAAGATGAGGTGAATGAAGGTTTTTGCTGATGCTCTGAGTGGCTTCTCGACATGATTCTAAGCTCCAACTATATAATTATGGACAAGGCACCTCGCGGTTCGTCGTTGATAGACTTCGTTATCGAGCCAAGTCCTCGGCATTAGACATCGGGCGTCTTGCGGGATTTGAGGTCCGAAGGTGGCAATTCTGCAGCCCCGCACTATCTTACCCCTCACAAGCGCAACGGCTGTATTCGATTACGCTTGACCATTGATGAGAGTCTCCCGATAGTCACAGATAAGCTTCGTCGTTACATACACAACTTTTGCTCAATTAGGTCCAGCCTGAGAGATTATACACACGATGGCAGCCGTGATCTGTCTTAAATATATCGGTCCAACGTCCTGAGCGCTGGCCTTAATTGCTCCGAGCTGGTCACCAATAACCTCAGCTGGTGAGAAAAGTCCAGCCGGACTTGACATTGATATCAGAAACTTGCGAATATCGAGGGCCATGCGACCATAATGATTTAGTCGAGGGAACTGTCTTCCCACCACGTCAACTTTAGCAATGGCAATATTGAACGCATCATTGACACCATCAACCTCAAGGCTATCCGCCCATGCCTGACCTTCGGGTGATAGATGGTAGAGCCGTGAGGAACTAGGACCGATTGATGGCACGGCGTCTCCAGAGGCCTGGAAGGGTAGTGAGACCGGTGGCGGGTGCCATATCATACTTGAGCCATCTGATCCCAGGTGGCTATGAGGAACTTGCCAAGTGGTATTGTCCCCTACCCTATTCCTTACGATGGTTCTAACAGCCATCAAGTATAAACAGGTAAATGCCATGGTCAAAAAGCTGTAGCCAGTGATGAGTGAGAGATAAGAACGACCTGTCATGTGAACGCGGTCCAAACTTCGCGCCACAGCTCCGCATATCTGTGAAACCTTCAATTTCTTCATCCGGCTCTCCTCAGTATTGATATTGCCCAGAAACATGGTGATTGCTTCGCCTGTAGGCTCGGAGCCATTGAAGTCAGGTCCAAAAGAGAATAGAGTCAATAGTTCCCTGACTGCCAGTCGTAACATGAGGGTGTTGTATAAGGAGGTCTGGAAGAGATAGATGTTACAACGCTCTGGCTCATCATGCGGCAGTGAACTGATCCTCCAGCTAATTGCCTGCCCGAGGTGATGCTCGAAGTCGTCATGAGGACCTGATGACTGGGGATTGGCTGTAGTCTCACTAACAACCTGGGATAGAAGTCGGGCATACTGGAATAGTTGCCTGTGATAGACATCCCGAGAAATAGGGCGATGTGTCGCGGAACTAGAGGTTCGGAGATTCGAGATTATCTGTCCATGCTGGGCACATTGACTAGGCGTATCAGAGGCAGGATCTGGCAGAGAAGTGGTGATATGTCTAACATCGATACTCGGCGGTCTCCCAAGCGCGGCGCATATCAAGACATCCAGAAAGTAACATCCCCAGAACGCCCATCTCCTCTGCTGAACATCCAACAACGACACCGAAGCAGACTTGAGATCTTCGCGATGATAGCCCAGGGCGATACACTTATTCATGGCGAAGCTAGAAAGATGCCAGGCTGAGCCAGCGGCAGAACAGTGCACAGCTAGTATAACAAGCAGCTGTAAGCACTGGATGATATCGATGCCATCTTCCTGATTGAACACCCTGTCGAGTAACTCCATGCATTTCCCAAGGACATGCACCGCGACCCAGGATCCTTGTGAAATGGGATATGCATCGCTCACGAGGGGCACAATAGCTATTACAGCATACGCCATAAACACATGCGCAGGATCCGATGCGACAACTCTTCTGAAATGGTCCTCCTCGGGATGTGATATCGCGTCGATGCCCACTAGGACCTTGTCCACGGGGAGACGTGGAAAGCGAAAGTCGACGACAGCGAGGTATATCTCAAGAGCTTTGTTCGCATCTGCTGGGGGGATACGTAGCCGATGTTTACTACCCTGAGGATGGTGTAGATATGTCGATATACCTTCCCATAGTGAGTCAGGGCGGGCAGTGGACTCGGGGTCGCCACCGTAGGTCTTTGTGATGCCTGCGATTAGCCGCGGAGTGGAGAGGTGTTTGAGGAACTCGCCACGACGAGAAGACGGCTCGGCCATGGCGCTTAGGGAGAGGAATCTCATGTTCATGCTTGTGGAGTGCGGTAACGCTGTGTTGTCCTGGTGCTCGGACGGCCCCCCTGCGGCAGTATCTGGTGACAGCCTATCATGCTGAACCGCTGCAGACGCGCTCTCGTTACTGGGTTCGCCTCGCTCATGGCCCCGAAGCTTCTCCTCCAGGGCCTCAATCTGCTCCAGCAATCGCGTGACGGGTCCTTTCCGCGCCGTGACTCTGTCAGTACCGGAGACAACAGTCTCCTCGGCCGCTGACCCAACGCATTCGGCTTGAGCTTCTTGGCATGGTTGACAAATGGGGATTGTGCGGTCGCATCGTTGTTTACGGCGTGAACATCGCTCGCAGGCGAATAGTCGCTGTTCGGACATTGAAGCGGATGGAGAGCGAGATCAGCCGTGTCATGCATATTCATTCATTGCATGATGATAACTAACGTATTGAGGACCGATGATCTCGGCGTGGGTCCGCGAGATGCGGGGAAGATCTCGCGGAGTCCGCCCGAAGCTACCGGTGATGATCATCGCGCTCCCCCCGACGCTAAATTCTCGGTGGCAGAGGTTCTCAGATGAAGGTCAGGGGCCAAATCAACTCGGCATCGTTCAAATGTAATCAACGTTAGCCGAGTGATACTTCTACCCAAGACAGTGTTGCCATTTTTCTCCCCACCTTATGCTCAGCGTACTCCGGGGATCAAGCCAAGCAAATCACTCAATTTCCGAGGCTTGACTCGGGTCCAAGATACAATGGAAGAAAAGAACGACAAACCAATCACGGTCGACGAGATAAGAATCTTAGCTCAGAAGCGTTTACCGGCATATGTCTGGCGCTATTACGCTGATGGAGCTGATGATCAATTGACCACTTTGCGGAATCAAGAGGTATACAGAACGTGAGTGTCACTACCCTAGAGCTGCCCAGGCCTGCGACTTCTTCTCACACACCATACCCTTATCAGCTTATCGCAGGTCCTTTCATGGAGAAGAGTACTGATAAGTTTACATCAACAGTCTTGTTATTCGTTCACGCGATATCACAAAAGAGCTCATCAAGCGCGCCGAACGAGCGGGCTATGAAGCTCTCGTTCTGACAGTGGATACGACGACCATGGGGAATCGCCTGCACGAACGGAAGAACCCGTTGAAGCTGCCGTCTGACTTGAGCATGGCCAACATGACTACCATCAAAGGCGGTGGCGCATCAAAGAGTCGATTGATTCTGAACGCCGAGACCGCGGAAGAGGCCGCCGAAATTGAGAGGGAGCATTCCGATCTCCTTGTCGACTCAGCGTTGACTTGGACAGAGACAATCCCCTGGCTACGATCTCAAACAAACATGAAGATTATTCTCAAGGGCGTTCTAACAGCCGAAGATGCCCTCTTGGCAGTAGCAGCCGGTGTCGACGCCATCATCGTGTTAAACCACGGCGGTCGTCAGCTTGACAGCGTTCCAGCGACACTTGAGGCTTTACCGGAGATTTCTGGCGCTGTTAAGGGCCGCATTCCGGTTTTATTCGGTGGTGGGATTACCAAGGGCTTAGACGTTTTTAAAGCCCTAGCTTTAGGTGCAGATCTCTGTTTGTTGTGACGGTTAGCGCTATGGGGGCTTGCCGTGAATGGTCAACAGGGGGTAGAAACAGTGTTGAATATCCTGGAGAGAGAGCTGTGGCGCATGATGGTGCTGAGTGGCGCGGCGGTAATTACAGATATCTCTATGTCGATGCTGGGTGTACGGAAGCCTGGTTCAGGCTTCGGCATTGCAAGATTGTGAAGCTAGGTAGTGAAAAGACTCTGCGCTGTTCGCCGTCGAAGAATTCGACGCGTGATTGCCTGTGAAAGTTGCGTTATTGTTTTGATACGAAAATAGCTACCAGAAAAAAGGCGTGAGAGTTGACAGTAATGATGCAGCCAGGCTAGCCAGGCTGCCCAGCTGAGAGACGGATCCAGGTACTAGTTTCATTAGTCTGTAGCTCTTGTCATCTCATTGGGCTGTGCAGCTGTAGGGTAAAGGGGCAGCTCAAGCCTCAACGGTCCTCGAGCTAACGATCTAGAAATTACAGTCTGTGCAGAAAGTGCACTAAGCCAGGCCCTCTCAGCTCCCCAATGGCCTGCCCACAAACATAAACGCCATGACGTAAATTTCGACCAGTAACCGGGTTTCAGGTTTATTACCAGAGGTGGCCCAGACCACTGCCCTACCATCTGAACAAACCGCGATGACCGTTGCTAGCTTCTGTCTTAGATGAGCAGCTAGCCACATCCAGAATCCCTGAACCTTGCAAGGAAACAAAACATGAGCCGATGCCACGGTGAATACGGGGTACACGGAGTACAGCGTGAGTCTTAGCTCAGCCAAATCACAGTCGCAATCTTAACAGCAGCTGAAGTTTTGAGCCTGGCGCAGCATGGTTATATTAGTCTCGTAAAGACGAGTCATTGTTGGACGGCAGCGAAGAAATTGCCTTGTTTAGTAACAGCCCCTTCAACATGGCTGTAGATAAGGAGCTGTGGTGGTTATATAACAGTAGATAATCCCAGCCCCGTTCCTGTAGATCACCCGCTCATCCATTCACTCCTTTTCATTCATTTTCCCAGTCACTCTTTACTTGTAAACCACCACGTTCTTTACCAACATGAAGTCGGTCCTTACCTTTGCGGGCCTGGCCTTTGCCAGCTTCGCCGCTGCTGGCCCCTGCAGGCCTCGCACAACAACCACTGCTGCTGCGGTCTCTTCCTCCACCGAGATCGCTTCTTCCACGGCCACCGAGACTGCTGCTGTTTCTACCAGCACGGACTACTCGGCCCCTGTTGTCTCGGAGAGCTCTACTACCCTGGCTACGGTGATTGTCTCGGAGACAAGCGCCACTGGTACCACTACTGCCGAGACAAGTGCTGCCGGCACTACTACCGCTGAGACGAGCGCTGCTGACACCACCACGACGGCTGCCGGTACCACGACAACTGCTGAGGGTACTACTACTGAGGGCACTACCACCGCCGCTGAAACCACCACCACCGCCGCCGATACTACAACCACTGCCGAGGGTACTACTACCACTGCCGAGGGTACTACCACTGCTGCTGAGACCACCACAACTGCTGAGGGTACAACTACCACCGCCGAGGATACCACCACTGCTGACACCACCACTGCCGCTGATACCACAACCACCGCTGCTGATACTACAACCACTGCTGAGAGCACGACCACTGCCGACGCCACCACCACCACCACCTCTGTTGAGCCTACTGCCGACCAGTCTTGCGACAACGGAGGCCTGGAGTATGCCATCTACCAGCACGAATTCTACAACTCTGATCCCCCTCACTTCTCCTCCTTCAATCCCTCTTTCTTCCACACCGCCACCCCCACCTTCCAGGGCAAGACCAGCCGCATCGGTATTCCTCCTGGCACACCCTCCGACACCACCTTCGCCATCTACGACGACAGCCCCCCTCAGAAGTGGCAGTACAAGGCCGTCAACCACCAGGCATTCCTCTACGCCCCTGATACCGGTGACTACACTGTCACCATCCCCAACTCTGATGAGATCACCCTCATCTGGTTCGGCGACAAGGCTGTTTCAGGCTGGACTCGCGCCAACGCCGATCTCGAGCAGGACTACCCCGGTGGCACTTCCAAGACTTACACCATTCACCTCACTGCTGGCACTTACACTCCCTTCCGACTCTTGTGGGCTAACGCTCAGGGTGATCTCAACTTCATCGCTCAGGTCCAGGCTCCCGACGGAACGGTCATCGTCAATGGTGATGGTAGCGATAACAGGTACTTTGTTCGCTTCGCCTGTGATGAGAGCACTCCTTCTTTCCCTCCTTTCGGCGAGGAACAGCCTCCTTATTAAACTCCTGGTCATTCCTAGCGGAACATATAGCAAAGTATATACCGCTTCAACTATGAAGCCCAAAACATCTTCGAGTATATAGCTATTTTAATACATAACACTCAACCATATTCTATTCTTGACATATACAAACATGCACGTAGCAATACTTGACAAGCACGTCTTGAAACCTTGGGTATCCGTGTCTTGGCGTATCGGAGCTATTTAAAATACATACTTGAACTCCAAGCTTTGATCTCCCTCTTTTCCATTGCTTTCCTTACCCTCTGCGAGCAACTTCTCCTTCTGTCGCATGCGGTATTTGAGAAGGGCATAAATGAGTCCGACGCATACAAGGGCCAAGACCTCTCCACCGAGAGAGATTGCATTTCCCATGACGTAACGAGGAGCATCCTGGATGGGATAGATCTGCGACGCAGCCATGCCGGATGCGTTTGCGAGTGATATTAGCATGGAGATTGCAACAGAGCGTTTGTAATCTGGCTGCATGTTGTTTGACACCCATCTACAAATCGTTAGTTCAATGTCTGCCATGTGATTAGGGTGCTGACGTACGTGACTAAAACAGTGTTGAAGGAATAGACGCCGGCGCCGACGAGGAACATGGCAAAGAAACCTGCCGCCTTGTGCCCGGTACCGACGACGATCGCATATCCGACGATGACTAATAGTGGGGAGTGTATGAGGCAGATAGCACGACGGTTGAGGCGATCTGAGACGTAGGTGGTGGCTCCGGTGAAGATGGATGCCAGAACGTAGACAGGGATGCTGAGATAGTTGGCTTGGAGAGAGGTGTAGCTGCGTCACTGGTTAGTGGGTTCATAACCAAAGAGGTAAGGATACTTACTCGAGGCCCTTGAGGAGAGTGGGCAGGAATGTGCCGAAGCCGAATAGTGCAATCGAAGCACAGAACAGTGAGACAGAAGCAAGCCAGACGAGGGGATCGGTAAGGGCCATGACGACTTGCTTCCACGAGAAGCCTTCTGTCTCTTTGAAGGGATGATTGCGCTCTTTGATGAGAATCATAGTCGACTTCTCCTCTTCGGAGAGGAACCAAGCTGTTTGCGGAGAAGTCGGGAGACTCAGCCAGCACACAGCCCCGATGACGAGTGAGATAGCACCCTCGATGATGAAAAGCCATCGCCAAGCTGACAAACCATGCCGGGCACCCATAGACTGAATACCATATGCGATAAGTCCACCAAGTGCTCCGGAGAGCGCAATAGAGACGTAAAGAACCGCCACGCGTTTTCCTTGCGACGCAGGTGGGTAGATCTGAGAGACGACGAAAGTGAGAGAGGGGAAGAGACCAGCCTCGAAGAAACCGAGGAGTACTCGGCAGGCGATGACCTGGCCGTAGCTGTGGACGAAGCCAGTTCCCAGGGTGATGAAACTCCAGCTTATGATGGCAACAGCAAGGACGCGGCCTGGTCCGAACTTCTTGACGGCGAGGACCCACGGTGTTTCGAAGACAACGTATGAGATGTAGAAATACATCGATACGTCGTTGAATTGAGTTCCATGCATGCCTGTGTCTTCTTCAAAGCCGAAAACTCGTGCGTTGCCTTGAATATCTCGATTAGCTGTCTGAGCTGGAGTTAAATTTGACAGTGTCCTTACCAATATTTGTTCGGTCAAGGTAAGCGAATAGAACAAGCAGTGCCATCTGCGGCATGACGAACTTGTCAAACTTGGACAAGACCTTTTTCTCGACCTCTGTGATGTCGTTCATCTCGCCAGGGTTGTGATCGAGCTCTTGCTCAACCGGCAACTTCAGGTCCGACTGTTTCTCCATGGTGACCAGTGCTGAATGTGTAGTGACAAGAGGTTACGAGGATGTTGATGTTTAAAATGTGGATTACAAGTTCAGACCTACTCTTTTTAAGGTCGCAGCTGCATGCAGGCATATCCGAGTTATCACCAGGTGATCTGCTGCACGATGGTGACTTATCCACCCCCGCATTTGATAGTCTGATAGTCAAGTTGTATTAAACCGTCGGCGGATGCTGAAAAACTCCACAAGTGGAGATGGTCATGGCAAATCCTTCCCTTTTGAATGATAGAGATGAGATGAGACTGATACGAGACGATAAGAGATTGTTGGGGTCTCTTCAGGCTTAGAATTGAAGCTGTAACGCTGACTCATGCATTGATGATCTACAATTCAGGTTCAAAAAGTCAATCTACAGCGCAATCAATCAGGAACCGTTGGCAACAGAGTTCTTTAACAATTCAAGCCAATGGTAGATAAAGTTCCTGTTTGGTACCCCGCGTTTTGACGTTAGACATCCTCGTAGCCATGCAAAAAGGTTATGTCATAATTACTCCGTGGTTCATCGGCGAGAATTGGAGTTTACTTCCGAGCTCCAATAAGCTTCCCCATGAAGAGTAGTCTCCGCCGACGGCCGACGGCCGACAATGACCCCACTCTCCGCACTCGGCCGTGATCCCCAATGGTTTGGTTGCGAGGGAATTATGACCGTCGGGGACGATAAAGGATAACAATTGGGGAAGAGTATACATAATGAGACAAGACTTGGATTTATCAAGGGACTGTTATCGAGGAATTGAATAGTGGCAGCAACACCAATCATCTAGAGCAACATATTTCCACCATCTTGCGTTGACTTGCCAATTCACATCACAACCAGCCAGCACTCTGAAGAGCAGCATCATGGGCTCTCTCGCTTTACCACCATTCAAAATCAGTGAAGTCGATCTCGCAAAATCGCTTCACGAGAGCTGTCAATTCGGCGCCGCGCACCGCTATGGAAAGTAAGCCACCTTCACAAAATGACCATATTCACAAAAATTAACCTGGTTACCCTAGGGCTTCCACAGAAACAGGCATGGCGCGCCTTAGTCTGGATGTCTCGGACAAGCAAGTGCGAGATTGGTTCATCGCCTACGCCAAGTCCCTGGGTTTAAAGACTTCAATTGATCAAATGGGGAACTTGTTTGCGATCCGGCCAGGCAGGAACAATGATTTGCCTCCAGTCATGATGGGCTCGCATCTTGATACGCAACCTACTGGCGGACGGTATGACGGTATTCTTGGTGTCATTTCGGGTCTTGAGGTTTTGAGAACACTCAACGATCATGGGTATGAGACTGCCGGGCCCATCGGAGTGGTGAACTGGACCAAGTACGTGTCCCGTGACGGGTTTGTTCTCTGAGAAATTGGCTAACTTTCGTAGTGAGGAGGGCGCTCGCTTCCCCAAGATGGCTGTGTCTTCAGGCGTATGGGCCGATGTCATCCCTCTCGAAACCGCATGGGATCTTCGGGAAGTTCTGGCTGCTAACCCCAAGTCGATGAAGGAGGAGCTCGACAGGATAGGCTACTGCGGTGACCAACCCGCTTCATATCGATCAAACCCATTCGCCGCGCATTTCGAGCTTCACATCGAGCAGGGACCTATCCTAGAGGACGAGGGTCTCAAAATCGGCGTTGTGCACGGTAAGGAAATGCCTTTTTACCGATACTGTACGGTGATTGATAACGAAGATAGGCGTCCAAGCATTCAAGTGGTTCAACATCACCGTCAAAGGCCGAGACAGCCACGCGGGCACCACGCCACTATACGCCCGCAAAGATCCCGTCTTGTCCGCTAGCAAAATGCTCGTCGCCGCCAACACCATCGCCAAAAAGTACGACGGCCTCGCAACAACCGGTATTTTCACCACCGACCCCGGCACCGTCAACACAATGGCACACACCGTGAAATTCACCCTCGATCTCCGCCACGTCAAGGATGAAGTCCTCGCCGAGATGGTAAAGGAATGCGAAGCCGAGTTCCAGCGCATTTCTCACGACGATAGTGAAAAGGGCTGTGAAGTCGACTGGGAGCTTCTTGTGGATAGCCCCGCCGTCAAGTTTAACCAGGAGTGCATTTCGGTGGTGGAGCAGAGCGCTGCGGATGTTTGCTCGACGCTGCCGCAGAATGAGGAGGGCAAGCTTTGGAGACCGATGATTAGTGGAGCGGGACATGACAGTTGCTACACGAATCGGGTTTGTCCTACGAGTATGATCTTTACGCCGACGAGATCGGGGATTAGCCATAACCCGACCGAGTATTGCTCGCCTGAAGATTGGTAAGTCTTCTTGGTGCTGTGGATGATTGGAGATGCTAACATGATGATGCAGTGCACTTGGCGCGAGTGTTTTGCTGGGAGCGGTTCTGCGATATGATAAGCTTCGTGCGACGAGGAACGAGTGACTTGGATAGTTGGTATGATGATTCAATGTTTGTATTGTATAGTGAGGTAGTAAATCGTGTTTGATTGAACAGAAGAACAAGTCATGATAAGAACCTTGAGTCGGTAATGAGAGGGAAACGTGACTGTTTCTTCTTCTTCAGGACTGAATGAATTAGAAAATGGCCAGATTTAATTACTTAAGAGCAAGGAGTAATAGATATTGACTAGGGAAATGTCCTCACTGATACCATGATTGGCTCCATGATAAGGTTGTTGAATCTCAGCAATACAAATCAAGGCAGCCGCCCCTCAAGGAAACCTTGTGGCTGTATCATGATACAAAAATTTCATCAATAACATCACTCCATAGTCTGTTATATCACCACCTAGATTGATATTCATGTCGTACAAATGCGCAATTTGTGTTCCATGACAGACATCATGCCCACCGACACTAACCGCCGGCTTTCCAATCACGTGCCCCGGATATCGGCGCCAACCCGGCCCCCGTTATCGGTTATTCACTCCATCAATCGCATGCTCCGAGTCTTGCCATATCAGCACCTCACTTTTGCGCGATGAATCATGACGAGCACCAGCACCGTCAAGTCGCGGGCATAAGACGCTACCGCTCCAAGTCTCAAAGACCATGCGACTTATGCAGAGCCCGCAAAGTGCTCTGCAACATCCCTGATCCGACGCGTCCATGCCAGCTCTGTGATCGCACGGGTCGCGATTGCACGTTTGTGGGGAATCCGAATAAGAAACCCAGGGATAGCAGGACGAGACGCCTGAATTCTGAGGGAGGAGGGACGCCGATTGTTGTGCCGCAGCGGGAACAGGGGCTGATGCAGAATGTTGGTGGGTATGAGGCGTTAAGCATGCCGGACGGTGAGAAGAGAGAATGAAATAAAAGGCATGGACTGACGGATAATAGAGGTCCAATCTTCCGGTATTGAACCGGGGCTCGACCTGACGCCTCTGGATGGCACAGTATCGCAATCTATCTTCTCACCTGGGGGCGGAATCAACTGGGACATGTCGTTTGACCAACACGGCATAGACCAGCCATTTGACTTCTTCGCCAACGGCGAACTCCCCAATCTCGAACCCCTCGACGACCCAACCCCCCCAGACGACTACGGAGAAATCCCCATCGCCACTCCTAGCAAAACAGCGGATCCTCCCGCCAGCCCAACAGCCCTGTTCGAGCGCCTCTCATTCGACCAGCGGCCAGACCACTCAACCTCACTAATCGGCTTTTCCAACGAATCTGATCCGTTTTCTCTTAATCATTTCCCGTACTCGAGTAGCGATGAAGTCGACTTTTATCGCGTCGCGTATCGACGGCAGCAACATGCGTTTTCGATAAATCCCCCGATTCATTTTTTGCAGAGTCAGACGGGGACTGCTATTGAGAGCCAGAAGATTGTGGATAAGTGCATGTCGTCGCTGGGTGATAGGGAACATCTGGAGAAATTGGTGGATCGAGAAACGGGCGTGGCGTTGGTGAAGTTGTATGCCGCTCCGCTCCCTCTGTACTCGTGCAATGTACTTACTTGGTTGTGTATAGGTACTTCAGATTTGTTTTTGAGGACTTACCGATCCTTTCTCGCTCTGTGGTCTTTGAAGACTTGGATAAGTTTGTCGCGGAGGCATCTACTGGCTTACTGGCGGGTATATACGCGCTTGCACTGCCCTTCACGCCCTGGGATGAGAAGCTCTGTCTCGATAGTGCATATTTCAAGCCCGACGTCAACGATCTCTGGCAAGTTTCCTACACCTGCCTACAAAAGGAGCTTCACTTTCCCCGACTCTCCACCATCCAAACTTTTCTTCTCCTTCTCAATCACACCCCCTTTGATGTTGTTGTTGTTGAGAATCCCTTCGTTTGGTCCTTGGCAGCTTCCATGCTGGCCATGGCTCAGTCACTTGGCTTGAATGTCGACTCGACTGGATGGAAGTTACCAGCGTGGGAGATTCGTCTTCGGAGGCGGTTATGGTGGGCTGTTTATGTTGAGTATACTTGGCGTGCAGTAACTCACGGTCGGTCATCTATGATATCTGATGATGATTGGGATGTCTCACCACTTACATCTGCCGATTTCGCTCTTGATCCTACAACTACAATACCAGAGGGTATTCGAGATCAGTCGCTTGACTATTTCATCCGTTTGTGCTCGCTGACCGAGATCACTAGCGGAATCTGTCGACAATTCTTGTAAGACCTCTATGTAGCGCCCTTCCAACCATGTCCCGATATGAACTGACAAAATTAGCTCCCTACGTGCTGCATCACGGCCTCAAGTGCTTGACTCTCTTCTCGAGCAAGCTCGTGGTCCACGTCAGCAGCTGCTCAAATGGCTTGAGGACCTCCCTGAATCCCTAGCTCTAAGACCAGAACCCAGCGACAGCGATGCAGATGACTCGGTCAAGAGCCACAGATCCCTCTACGTAGCATATTACACCACGCACATCCTCGTTCTACGAGCATTGCTACGCCCCATCATTGACAGTAACACACAGCTCAATCACGTACAGCCCTCCGTGGAGACAGTCCTCCAAGCATGCCGCGGTCTCATCCAAACAGTCATCAAGTTCATCCGTGGCCTAGATGCAAGGCACCAATCAGCATTTTGGCCCGCATACACACGGAACTGTCTCGCATATCCAGGACTATTCTGTTACATGCTGTGTCTGCAGAAACGGCAGCCTGATATGACGGCATATGACCAGAACCTTCTCGCGACATGGAGAAAGACTCTCCGCACGCGGATGCAGTCGTGGCCCTTTTTGCGATTTGCTATCGTCAAGGTTGACGCGATCTACTGGAAGAAACTATATCAGGACAAAAACTGAGGGTTTGACTGGGACACGTGGGGTGTTGGTATTGGGGAGAAGATTGTAATAATAATTACTGAACTCATGACGAGGGAAATTTTATATCTCATGATCATCGAATGAAAGCGGCAATGCATCAATTTCTGGAACTCTCATGTCTTTCATTTGCGCGCTCAACCTGAAATACTGTGTGTTCAAGCACATAGACTCTTCATCGGGCGCGAGTCAAACGGCCTCGACGAATGATATGCCGCCACGTTGCTCATGAACTTACCTACTTATTTGAAAGAGCTTATATTGGAAACGCCGAAATACTGTCATTCGCAAGTTCGAAAGCTTGCTCACATGTTTGGTGCTTTCAGACAAGGCTGTTGTTCCTTAGACGCGTTACTTCAGCCTGGGATCAGCCACCATGATCTGGGATTGGCTGGCGGTCCGACCCTTTCCAGATTCTGAAACTTAACTTGGATATGGACAAATGGGATCTTTCCCGCCAAAATTAAAACGCGCGTCGAACGCTGCATCACGCTGGATTAGATTTGGCATCTCTCGCAACACAGGGCTGACTCACTTTTTTCTGGTAATAAACGTCGAGATTAAATTCTACTGGCCATTGACAACACAGCTCTGAGAACTATGTGTCGGCTAAGGTTCAGTTGCTGAGCTTTTGGCGGTATGGAACTTTTCCAGATCCAAAGATAATTCGTCAATAGATTATTTAAGTTGCATTCATACGTCAGCATGCCCTTATCGATAACTCACGCCCAACTTGAGCTGCCTTGGAGAGTATCTCGCCAAATAAAAGCATGGCTGATCTCGGCCACTTTAACGTTACAGCTTTGATGAAGATGCTGCCCACGAACCAAGGCATTACAACAGGCCCGCCTGACAGACTCCTTACCTCTGTGTAAACTCAAACGCATGAACTGAATTTATAAGAGTGTTGTTTGAGTTGATGAGAATAACACCTGAGGCCCAGTTCACGCCCCTCACACGCGTATAAATTTGAGCTGTACACCCATCATGACCCGGTGCCCATCTATCCCCTTTTTTCTCCTTAGATCTAGAAATATGGTAACACTTCCCATGTCTGACTACCGTAACTCAATCTTGTACCCCAATTCTTCACATTCAACTGACCTCCCATTAGTAGATGTTCACCAACAACGGCACTTCTTCTCGGTTGAGAAGAATCCCGAGGAAGTACGCTTCCTGAATGCCATGCTCACCACCTTCCACCGTCTGGGTCGCCTCGATCTTGTCAATCACGCGTGTAATTCTCCTCTCCTCCACGTTGCTGCCTCCTACGGATGGGATGATATCATTGAATCCTTGCTCAACATGGGCGGTAACCCTGACGTTCAAGACTCGAAGAGCCTCACCGCATTGCATGTTGCCTGCGCCTCCGTGGAGGTAAAATCGTCAAAGATAGTCCAGATTCTAATGGAAAAGGGTGCTGATCCGAACCTCAAGGCCGATGCTACAGGCTTTGCTCCAATACATCATCTCATCGAGGCATCTCGCAATGCGGCTGAGCCGTGGGACTGTATTGGAAAATTGGAGACACTTCTAAACGGAGGAGCTGACATCGATGCAACAGATATACGTGGGCAGACGCCTATTCATATCGCCTCTTGCATCCCGTGGTGCAACAGCATCTTTGATCATCTCTACAAAAGAGGGGCAAGACTTGACATTCTCGACATCACGCGGAGATCTGTGCTACATTGCGTAGCTCTGTATGGAGACCTGGATCACATCACATACCTACGCAAGCTTGGACTTACAGAACCGGATCCAGATGGAAAAGACTACAACGACCAAACTCCATCGGACTTGATGTTATGGAGGAGAGATGCCGAGCTGAAAGAATTGGGGAAAAACATGATACGACCCAATGACGAAGAATTCAAAGACTTTAATTCTTTGATCCAAGAGATGAGGATTCATCGCTGGCAGGAATGGGACGGCACAAGCTACCAGAACGATTGCAGTCGCTGGGACCAGGTAGACACTGCAAACCATCTGAACCCGCAAAAACACCACTTTGGCCTACGCACCAGGCGGAAGACCGGCCTGACCACGCCGCCATCTAGTGACCAGGAGATGCATGTTAAAGACCGGCATGCATACTATTATTGAAGTGGCGAGACAGGGGGGAACTTACATAGGGGATAGGTCATAGGATAATTACTAAAGAATATTCCTCGGCCGAAACCACTGAACGTTGGAAGATCGCAAAAACAAGAGATCGAAAGTGACAATTTGAGTTTTCTATCAGTTATCCAATGCACACTTGGAATATCTTACCGCACTTAGAGAAGGTCAATTTATCTTTGAAGAGGCACTGCAAAGAAATACATGCCGATCCAAAAAAAAGGCGAGCACAACGAGATTAAATAAATGGTGATGTTGACGACAGGTTACTTCATTCCGTATCATCAGTCTCTTTCGAAAGTCGATGGATTATGACAAACTAAAGCGTGACCTATTTATAAGTTGACCTTGCTGTTATTAGTGAACATGAAGACCATTTCTTGTTCGAGAACAGTGGTCTGGACGTCGGGGATTGCACAATGCGAACCCAGGGGACATTACTAAACTGTAGTCATATTACTAAACTATTAAGTAGCGCGACATATAAATCTAATATATTGTAGGTCCTGATTCGAGGACGTTGTGTTCCACGCGGACGTATGGTTTGATACGTGATTAATAATGAATCAATTTCTGCCACATTGTATACATTTCCGACCACCTGGACTTTAGGGCTGGTATCACGCGTTGACTTGCAACTTAGTGTTATTTGCCCACTTAGATTGTGATCTCAAGAAATCCCCATTGGTTTGGCGTAGTAACCTTTCTACCCCCTCCTCCATAAACATTAGGACGCCATGGGACTAAAGCAGATCGGGGAGCCTGGTTTTTCAGGCTTTGGTCCCATCTTCAGAGAATAAATATCCAACGACTGAATCTCAAGGAGGAATCCGTTGCGTGGACAGGGAGCTGAGTGGTTGGAAGATCTCTGTCTTCATTAGCCCCGACGGACTGCAATGCAGGGTACGGGGGAGATAAGACCAGTGAATAAGGTTTCAGCCTGGATCAGGAGAAGTGGGAAAAGCAGCAGCATGGTCTGTAGGTTCTACGGTAAGAGTAGGATGCAGGGTAGACATAGTGTGACACTTGGGCGTGATAGTGATTGGGTAAGGAACAAGTACAGGGAAATTCAGTGCAACGAAGGAGGTGGTCGAAATGACGGATCACTATTGCGCACTAGCATATGAAGTTTGATGCATTTATTGACGGGGTTATGAGGTTATGAATGTCCTTGTGATATATTACTGTTAGTTCTTCTTTTCAGAGACGACGAGATGCATCATCAGCGAGGAATGGATGCCTAGGCATTACTGATACCAGTACGGAACCTTGAACCTTGATCGTAATATCCTCTGTAAAAGATGAGATCCTTCTCTTTCGAGTCTGAAAACCCATACCGCCTTGCAAGGCAGCCTGTACATGCTGAGTCCGTCAGCAACTAGGGGCTCTTTCGGCAGTTGCTCTCACGACATGAGAAGAACCATTCGTCAGCCCAATCTCATGAAAGCGATATGAGTCCAGTAGAGTTTCGGGGAACAGAAAAGGGCGGGAAAGCCGCAGTGACGCAAAGTTTAATGGACGGGGCCGTCTTGACATAGATTTACGGGAGGTCCAATGACAGCTGACGTGTCGGGGTTCCGTGCTCGAAGGTCGTTGATGATCTAGGAACAGCTTATCGGAGAATTCATTACCCCGTGATACTGAGATTACCCTGGGATGCTGGTAAGTTATGGGGATAAGCTTGATGATCCCCTTAAGTGATGAAATGTCCAACTTGGAACAGATGTCATTGCGGGCCGTGAGATATGCGTCCTCGTTGGGCAGTGGCTCCTGTGAAGAGAATGGAATATTCTTTCTTTACCCAAGGCAGTAATGATAGCATTCTCAGATATCATCACCTGCATCGCAGAATGCCTTGCATCCAACGGCTGCGCCATTCGGCCGCTGATATCTCCAACCCTGCCTGACTCACAAATCCCCAAGCCGACCTCGTGTCCAACTACCGATCTACAAATTCGTTAGCAATCCCCGGACCTTTTGAAAGTCGCTCACTTATCAATGAGATATCGTCAGGGCTCGTGAGTTGAGCTTACGTGTTTCCCTCCGAGACCGGGGTCGTATATCCCTGCACCATGCGGCTCAAAGAACCAGGTTACATCACCCCGACCAATCGGGAAATAGATGAACAGGGAGCATTTACGGTTCGACCTGTTACATTGTCGTAAACTCAATCGGTGGATATATCATAAAGGGCCATAGCCTCAACGATGGACTTTCTCGCGAGTCAAGAGGCCTACTCGTCGTCGTAATTCCTCTGTGACATCAGCGCACGAACCGCTTTCTGCATGGCCACCAAGGAAAAATAACATGTAACTCCGCCCCTTAGTAACATCTTAGTCTATACCAAGCCAGCAAGCGCCGGCACTGATTAACCCGTGGCAATGCCGAGCAGTCCACCCACTCAGCTGTCACCCAGCGCGCGAGTATGGAGCCCAAGAGGAAATGCCGTGAAGATCAAATCGGATCTACAGGAGAATCCCTTGTCGTAAATCGGGGCTCCAATAAGTCTAAGTGGGATGGAGTGGACCGGGCGGTAGGACCTTTGTGATTTGATTTCAGGTTTGGATGATCTTTTGGGCCCGTGTCATTTGCAGATTAGACTTGATATTCTGCCTGTTGATCTATCGGCGAGACGAAATTGGGTAAAGAAAGTGGAAGGGCTGTGATGAGAGGTGAGGTTGTTATAAGAGATGAAAAGGCGCTCTGATGAATGGGATTATCAGATCTTCATTACTCTGAGTCAAAGGATCATCTTTATTACCGCTTTGTTCATCGAGATATGAGTGTGCCGTGTTTGCTGCGGGAGCTTTGTGAGCTGCCGCCGATGGCGGTCAAGCAGAGTCAACAGTTCAAGGCTCTTGTAGCACTGAACCCAGACAGAGCTGATCTCTTGGCTACCATACCAGCAACCCAACAACATTCTGTATCCTCACTTTACACTTTATGTCATCTCCTTGAGGAGTTATCTGGACCATGGCCAGTCTTGCAACTCATCAAGACTTACACAAGACTCTACAGCCGACTCCCAGAAGATGCGAAAAAGGACAGTAGCCATGAACTGTCTTCTCTGATTGAGAAAGCTTCGACACTAGTCAAGAGCTCGTATACATCCTTTGCGCAGTTCATTGGCCACGATGACAAGCCAGCCCTACGAGCCCCCACAGATGAGGAGGATGTCATCACACATCGGGAACTACGACGATTTGTGGGCAACTTCCAACTTCCTGTTGAGATATCGATAAAGAAACCTGTTGTATCTATCGCATTACCTAAAGGTCCGTTATTAGCAGCGACTTGCATCGCTGTCACAACTTACTACACCGCATCACCTATGAACCCCGCTGCAGGACCAGAACAATTCCGAGCAGATATTCTTCAAGCGCGAGCTGACTTTATCCTCACAACGAAGGATGAGTACAAGAAACTACAGCTCGATGCCAATTGGGTGTCAGATAACAATATCCAGATCTTCATCATGGACTGGACTCGAGATGTGGGCATTTCGCTAAGGACAGTCAATGGGGGAGCTATCCCCACTGGCAGCACTGAACGAGTCGCTAACAAGGCTGATGACATTGGGCTGATTCTCTTCACGAGTGGAACTTCGGGTACCAAGAAGGTAGTCCCACTGACAGTCCACTCTATCATTGCCGGCGTCGCTTTCGTCATTGAGTCATGGGGTCTCACAGCCGATGACATCTGTTTGAACATGATGCCGCTCTACCATGCGTAAGTCACCGATGCCAGTCAGTCTGTAACTGGCTTCTGCTAACGTTATGCAGAGGAGGGCTAGTCCGAAACATCTTTGCACCGATATTCTCCGGCGGCTCAACAGTTTGCTGTCCCTCCTTCGATGCCAATCTCTTCTGGGATGTGGCTGAGACTATTCAGCCAACTTGGTACTACGCTTCACCCTCTATGCACTCCATCATCATCGCGGAAGCCGCAGCGCGACCAGAAGCTTTGAACAGGAGTAGGATACGATTGGCTTGTAATGCTGCTGGGGGTTTACTACCTTCTCTGGCGTATCAATTGAGGGACACGTTCAACTGCGTCGTCTTACCAAGCTATGGAATGACAGAGTAAGTTATTTCCCTTCAGGCTGAAACATGCTAACAGGTGCAGGTGCATGCCCATTTCTACACCTCCACTAGATTACCGTCTCGATCGCGAAGGCACATCAGGTACCAGCACCGGCCCCGAACTCACCATCCTCGACTGGTCCGAACAAACCGTCCCAAACGGCACCGTCGGTCGCATCTGCGTTCGTGGAGAACCTGTCTTCCCCGGATATCTCAAACCCGATGGTACATACGACAAGTCACCCTTCAACGAGGCCGGCTGGTTCGACACTGGTGATCTTGGATACATGGACGACGATGGCTATCTTTACATCACTGGCCGGAGTAAAGAGGTCATCAACCGCGGTGGAAAGTTGATTTCTCCTTTCGAGGTTGAGAATGCCATCATGACGGCTTCGAGAGAGTGTGACTCGCCCATCTACGGGAGAGTTTCACAGGCTCTGGCGTTCTCAGCATCGCATGATGTTCTTCAAGAAGTCGTCGCTATCGTGCTCGTCACTCCTCCTGATACTCCGCGTGTTGATCTGAGGACTCTTCACGGCGCGTTGAAGTCTTCTCTTCAGCAGGCGAAGTGGCCCGTTCTGATCACTTACATGGAAGACCTTCCCAAGAACAACAACAACAAGGTTCTACGTATCAAGCTTGGTCAAAGGCTGGGACTTCCTTGTGTTTCTGATGATACGCCTTACATGGGTAGGCATTGGGATGCTGTTTGTCCTCCAGCTGATACGCCCTTGTCGGAGTCTATCCAATGCTTGCCTTGCTCTGTCGACTATACTAAGCTTACGGCTGGTATCCAGAAGTTTGCTCCAGACCTGGATGTGTTTTGCCTTCCCAGCACTCATGATGGTTCTCCAGAAGCTGTTCTTGCGCCCAAGACTGAGGGTGTTGTTGACCCTAGCATCGTTGGCGGTATTCGTCACCAATTGGCATCAATCATCGACAACTACATGGTCCCTAACGAGATCCACATCATGCCTTACCCATTCCAGAAGGACCAGTCTGGAGACATCGACGACGAAGTACTCCGCGCAGAACTCGAGCAACTTCAAATGACTTCTATGAACGAACTTGCCGCCAGCACAGAAGGACTCGTCATTAAAGCCTTCGCCGAAGTCCTATCCCTCCCACCCGCAGACATTCCCCGCGATGCAGACTTCTTCAGCCTCGGTGGTGACTCCCTTCGCGCCGGTCGTCTTCTCTCAATGCTCCGTACCGAGTTCAGCATCAGTCTCCCCATCACAGCAGTCTTCAACGGCGGCAGCGTTACTTCCATCGCGGCACATATCGACAAGATGCTGGATAGTAAGACTTATGAGTCTGATCAGCCTAGTGTCATCGCCGGATGTACAGAGACTTGCAGTTCCACGAACCCTTTCCTCATGATCCTCCAGCTCTTCCCCCTCGTCATCTTCTACCCGTTCCGTCGTGCCATCCAGTGGACAATCTTCTTCGTAGCCCTCGCGCACTCTCAGAAGCTTCCCACCAATCACTCCCTGCCCGGCCGCTTTCTCAACCTCACCGTCTCCATGCTCATCGCACGCATCATCATGGGCTTTGTATCACCCATCATCGGCATCATCTGCAAATGGCTCATCATCGGCCGCTATCGCCAAGGCCTATACCCAATGTGGGGAATGTATCATACCCGATGGTGGCTTGTACAAAAGATCGTTGCTATCTGCGGCAAGGGATTCTTTGATGCGAATGAGACGACGGAGAGGATTTACTGTCGACTTATGGGGGCCAAGATTGGTAGGAATGTTAAGCTTGAGGGTGCGGCGATGGGAGAGTGGGATTTGATTGAGATTGGTGATGATTGCAATCTCACAAATTGTATCTGTCGACCGTTTGGCGCTGAGGGGAATACTTCGATGTATCTTGGCCGTATCACCATTGGAAGAAACTGCTCTGTTGGAATGTCTTCCATCATTGCGCCTGGCACTACTATGCCTCCGGATACATGCCTTGGCTTCAACTCATCGAGCTGGGAGATGCAAGACGCGAATGAGGAGTACAGAGACCAGCTTCCAAGCAAGAAGCCCAAACCCCACTGGGTGTTGAACCTGCTCTTCACCATGCCTCTCAAGCTCATTGGTCTGTTCCTCTCTGCAGTTCCTTGGATGGCCGGTCTTGTCGGCATGGTCACTACACAGGGTCAAAAGATCAACCACAAAGCTCCATTGAGAAGCAGTGTGGACTGGTTCACCCAGCCTAACCGAATCGCCTACCATTACCTTGCCCTTGCTCTGGGATGCCTTTTCGGCCCCTTCTTTCTCTTTGGGTTCGTCATCTTGGTCAAGTCTACTCTGGACTGCTTCTTTGGTAAGCTCAAAGCCAACTCACGAAGCACGGTGGGTATCTGGAGGGCGAACTTGATCAAGACGCTGTTACCAGAGAGGAAACTTCATCGGATGACTTCCTTGTTTGGGCAGCACTACGAGGCTACGTCTGTTGCGCTGAGGATGCTTGGTGCCAAGATCGGCGAGCGCGTGTACTGGCCTGGCACTGGTCCCAGCATTGGTGACTATCATCTCATTGACGTTGGTAACGATGTAGTCTTTGGCTCACGTTCTCATCTCGTCACTTCTGATGGCATCGGTTCTGAGAAGGTCACTATTCAAGACCGTGCGATGATCGCTGATCGGGTTTGTCTTCTCCCTGGCGTCACGGTTGGAGAGCGTACTACCATGGGATCTGGTGCCTTGACCAAGCGAAACGGCAACTATGTCTCTGACGGCACCTATGTTGGCTCCAAGGCAGGCGATGCAGTCTGCTTGTCAACCGGTAGTGACACCAAGGTCTCTCGATCTGACATCCGGAACATGCAGTCGGAGGACACCTTCACCGACGACAAGAGGTTCGACGATGAGAAGGGTCGTCCTGATACACAGCCAAGCATCACATCTGGGAGCGATACCGAGGGCAGTGCTGGCAAAGATGACTGGGCACAGCATCTCTCTCCATTCGGTCGAGCTTTCTACCTCAAGCTTGCACCTTACCATGTCCTCGGACCCTTCGCCATATTCCCCTACTCTGCCTTCTTCACAGTCTTTACCGCTGTCTACTGGGATGTGCCGAGCGTCTCATCCATTCAGTTCGTGGGCGTCATGTTCCGAAGTTCTTTTCCCCGCGGCATGAACGTCTGGTTCGACCTTGTCGCCATCTTCTTGACCATGTTGGCGGGCATCGCTGTACTCTCCACGATTCAATCCGTTCTTGCGCTGGCAATCATCATTGGATCAAAGTGGCTACTCATGGGCCGTCGCAAGGCTGGTAACTATGACTGGGACAAGTCTCCGTACTGCCAGCGCTGGCAGATCTTTCTCGGCATTGAGCGGCTTCGTCGACAGTGCTACAAGGGTAACGGCATCCTCAATCTTCTGACGGGGACTCACTGGATGGTCATCTACTTCAAGCTCATGGGTGCAAAGATCGGCGAAGACTGCGCACTCTTTGTCAACGGCACCCCGAGTCTCATGTTCACGGAGCCTGATCTTATCACTCTTGGCGATCGCGTTGTCGTTGACGATGCCAGTGTCGTCGCACACATCAACACGCGTGGCAGGTTTGACTTGAACAGGGTTGAGATTGGCGATAGATGTGTACTCCGAACAGGGAGTCGACTTCTGAGTGGTGCGCAGATGAAGAGTGATAGCTGCCTGCTGGAACATACCCTTATCATGGGTGGCGACGTTGTGGAGGAGGGAAGGACGATGCAGGGTTGGCCGGCGGAGGAGTTTAGCGGAAAAAGGATTTGATTTACATGTGCAAAAGTGATTGGGCGGCATAGCATATAGAATTCCTGGTCGCGGCGTTTGGTTTGGTAGAAATAGAAGGTCTGCATTCCAGTGAATTATTTCAGGTTTAGTTCTCGTTTAGTGATCGTATAGCGACTGTTTTCATCGCGCCATGTTCCTCGCTGGCCCTGATAGAGCAGTGAAATTGAACAAGCTTTACTAGTCACTGGGCTAGGCGCGAGCTGGTATGCTGCCAAAGGTATTGCAGATTCACTATCCGGGTCTGGACTCCATCATGTGATTTATGGGATTTAGAAGCATTTCCCGTTTCTCCATCTCCAAACAATTTTCCTACGTCAAATGATAAGCTTCTGTTTGACGCTGATATGAATAGAATGTTTGACATGAAAATGTCATATTCATATGAGCAGCTCTTTGTCAAGCCCAACTATCCTGCTTGGCAAGTCAGCTACATGTTGCGACAAACCTCTTTGGCTCTGCTAATTTGGTCTGCAGGCTCAAAAACGCTCTAATTGGCGTCTCTGTTCTAACCTTTTCGACCGTCGTCTTCTTCGCGCTACATACGTCGCCTCACCTCCCGTTCCGACCGAATGATATCGAGAACTCATGGGTTCCGTCAGATCCGCCGTCATGGCCGCCGCAACCAGCCAACGATAGTCGATACACGGACCGACTCGTCAATTACAAGCCTGAACACCCTAATTTCAGCGAGGTGCCGCCTGTAGAAACCAAGCGCCTCGCCGTATTGCTACCAACCTTTGTGAGACCCTTTTTCCTCACCACTGTTTCCGTGAATCTAACAATATATCGAGGATGGGCATTTCCCTCAAGTCTTTCGCTATTTCCAATCCGTCAAGTGTCTATGCGTCGATCATGACTAAGTGGACTGGCATATCATCGTATCCAACTCTGCAGAAGTCGAGGGCCTTACTCAGCTTCTCTCGACCCTCGAAGAGTGCACCCAAACATTCAGTCGGTGGAAAACGCCAAAGGACAACGTTCCCGGGAAGAATCCAACTTTTAACATCGTGAACCTCTATGACATCCTCCCAGCCAGACTCCGGACAGACCTCACATCCGAAGACACGAGCGGTTTATTGAAGAAATATGATAAATACGCTTATCAGTCGATTAAGAAAATGTCTGCGGCCGATCATTTTGACTACGACTTGGCCATGTGGCTTGATTCCGAAGCGATATTCGTTTCGCCAGGTGAAATCAGAGACATTTTTGAGGGCCATCTTGGCAACCCCATTGTTTGGCGATCCAGAATGTCGTTTCAGGACCGAGAGAAATTCTTGATGAGTAAAGCGGCAGCCACTCTCGGACGATCCATCAATTCTTTTGGTGATCAACTTTGGTTGCTGGAGTCTCTCCAGTGGATCATTGAGAAGCCCATATGGAATGACATGGTCTCATCCGTCGAGATGGCGCACGGTGGGAACTTTTGGGACATTTGGATTGAGAACTCTTATCCTTTCGAATTGTTGGTGTACTACCTGCACATCATCGCTCGCAAGATGGAAACAGCCAATTCGATATTCTCGAACTATCGCATCTTGGAAACAGAGCGCGAGCTTATTCCCTTCGGCCTAGGTAAGTATTGCTTCTTAAGTCTGCAGCTACATCTAATTGTCTCCAGCTGAATCTATCTCGGAAATGGAGGGCAGAAGAGGGACAGGGTTCATGGAAAGGCTGCCTCATCTCATCACGAAACCACATTCAGTTCTGGCACCGAACTTGATAGCGTTTTGTCAAAGCTATTCTCTTCGAGCGCTGAGGATGGATAACATGGATAACTTTGAAGAGAGTGCCCTAGACAGTTTCCTGATTGATGGAGACATCAAGATGCTGGTGTCCGGAGCGCCAGACATTCATAAATGGTGGGATGATCGGATAAAGAATGGTGAGGATATTAGTAATACTGACACTAGCTATAGTTGAATAAGGTAGTAATAGATTCAGACATATTTGGCCGTTTCTTTATATTGAGGAACTTTACCTATTAAGTATAATAATAAACACAATTAACTACAACTATCTATTTCTAGATGGTATTCTACTTCAGTCCGGTATTAAGCAATACAGTACTCAGTAGTCGGACCGGTCTTGATTGTTTGTTCCCATTTTCACTCCCGGAATAGAGGGCCGGCTATAGGGTGCAGGCTCTGGTGTACTATCGGGACCCATCAACAATATAGTACAGCCACCGGGCTGTTATCCTGTTCCGAAATGGAAACCGGCTATGGGGTGCAGATTCCGGGGTGCAGATCCCGGGGTAGCGTACTAGCCCTTTATGCATGTTCTGTTCCCGATCCGATATGCCAAGTCTGAATCCCGTTCGCTTAGTGGTTAACGCTAGGGCGAGTGTAGGATATAATTACTATTTGCTATTTCTATATTGCCTATGTGCCTTGCCGAAACTGATGTACGTCATATTATCATTCATCGACCTTTTCTACCTCGTCTCCGAATCCGCAACGCCCAGTATGCCGCAATTCAATGTCATTATCATAGGTTGTGGTCTTTCAGGGCCGTTGCTTGCAAGTGGGCTCCTAGACGCAGGTGTCAAGGTAGACGTGTACGAGAAGCTGGCGGCCGATGCGAAACGAGACGGCTATCAGATCCGTGTGGCCCAACCGTGCATGGACGCTTTTCGTCTCAATCTCTCCCCAGAACAAAACAAGAAGATCCAAGCTAGCCTAGGGCATTTCGACGCCAACGAGGAAACGACGCCTATCTGGTACAATCACAAAATGAAGCCACTCTTGGAAATGGGGCGGATCAGCGAGCAGTATCACGGCTCTGCCCCCATGGACAGGGTGGTTCTGCGTGATATAATTTTTGAAAAGCCCATTCAGAGTGGTATCGTGCACTTTGACAAAAGATTCTCCCGTTATGATATAATTCCCGACCAAGGAAGGGAAAGAGTGCGCGTCTCCTTTGATGATGGCACTTCAGCGGATTGCGATCTGTTGATTGGGGCGGACGGAAGTCACTCCAGAGTACGGGGCCACAACGATCACATTTGCGCCCACTTGACGCTGACAATGGAGTAGATCAACGAACAGCTCGGCCTCAGTAATATCCAAGCCATCCCCGTTATAAACTTCATCACAAAGACACATTTGTCCAAGGATAAGCTAGCAGCACTGCCTCCGGCGGCTCGACATTCACCGATGCTGGCTTTCTCACATAGGAAGACATACTTTTGCGTTGGTGAGTCGACTCTCTACTCTGCTTGACGACATTCTCGATTACTAACATTCCACGACAGCGTACATCCCGAGCCGACAGAATGAAGACGTTGCAAAAAGAGACGAAGGATCACCCAATGGATCTTCTGACTACGACGAGGATATGGCCACCTTCACGTTCTCTTTACAGATGCAGAAGGATGATTGTCCGAAAGACATCAAAAATTGGGACAAAGATGCAACCTGGAAATTTCTGGAAGAATCTCTGAGTAGTTGGGACGATGCGTTGTATGTTCCCCCTACCATCGATCGGTATGTAATGCAGAGGTACATGCTAATAGTTATCCCAGCCGCCAAGTCATACAGGTTATCAAATCAGAACGGGTCTACGTTTTCGAACCTCAGGCAAGCAAACGACCGGCTCTCAACTGGCGTTCCAAGGTACGAACAGCGTCCAATCCTAATCTCGGGCATCCGCGGGTATGGTTGATGGGTGACTCCATGCACGTCATGTTGCCCAACAGAGGTATGGGCGGCAACCAAGCCATGCTTGACACGACAGTGATCTCGCCTCTGATACAACGACTCGACAAGGCTACGAAAGCCAAGGGAGTAGTTGATACCGACGCGATCACGGCAGCCTGTGATGAGTATGAGCGCGAGATGATCCCAAGAACCTTTTACTGGGTTGAGACCAGTGGAGGAACGAAGCCGGTGGTTAGTGGGAACAGTCTTTTTATCCGGTAGTATATGCTCACCTTTCGTAGCCGTTCGATACGAATACCTTGTTTGGTCGATGTGTAGCATGGTATATGAAGCTGTCTCTGGATATCAGAGATGCAAAGGATACAATTTTGGGGTTCTTCAGGTTGAAATAGCGTCGCCTTGACTCTTTGTGGCCTCAGGCCGTATAACCTGTATATTAGAGAGACAATGAAATAGCAAATGGATTCCGCTCTCATTCCCATTCTGATCTCTCTGGCGCTTCACGGCGCTGGTGGCCAACACCGGCACACGATAGTCAGTATGTTGGCTTGATATATCTCGTTAAGATATCGTAAGCTCTAACTATCAATCGATATCCATTCTGAGGTGTCGTAATACTACTTAGAGATACCACTAGATTGTCGTTCACTTTTGAACAAGCAGAACTCAAAAGCACTACGACATAGGCAACCACGAGCAGTGCGATCTGCAGGAGAAGACATATGGCGCATAGATGAAGATGCAAAGTGCAGCCTGTGATTGATGGCAACTTAAGCGTCGCTTGATATCCTGGCGCAACTTTCATATCCCTTAACAACATCTTTTAATCTTATATGCGGAGTCGAAGCAAAAGAGTCTTTCGACTGCTCGACATGCTCTGTTATGGCATCACGACTCTATGACTTTAAAGCATCCCTTAGGGAATGCATTTAGAGTTCTCTTTATATATCAGATAGAATTATTATTATATAGGCTTATAAAGTATATCTTAGGTAATTATATTAGGTAGCTAGTATATTTCCTAGACTAACTTTAATTAAAGTATTTTTCTAAGTTAATAGACCCTTTTTAAAAGGCAAGAAAATAGTAAACCTTACTATAGGGTATTAAAATAAACTTTATAAAAGTTATTTTTAACTTAGGCTATATTACCTAAGTCTTTTTACTATTTAGGATTAAGGTCTTATGTTTTCTTTCCTTCCTTTAACCCTATAGCTAACAGGTTATATCACGCGCCTTACACACGACTGTAAATCATCCGGTGAACATATCTCTTTTTGTTGCTATGTACCCGATGTGGGAAACTAGGATGGCTTTCGCAATTGGCACTATAAGTCCCTGGGCCCAACAAGAAGTTCGCAATTTCCCTAAGTACTCGGCTTTCCTGGTCCAAACACAGGCGCTCCGACACACGTTCCGTATCTCGTCCCTAAAGCCCAACAGAATTGAACAAGTCTAGTGACTTGTTGTTGCTCATCATGGCTTCCATTCAATCTGCCTTGACTAGCTTCATGGCTAGGTCATCCATGATTACAATGTTGATATACTCTTTGAGATTTACCTCTCTGAACTTTGCCCCCTCGGCCGGTGAAAATCTGCGCACAAATTGAGAGATGCAGATACGCTGCTCTGCAAGGGATAGTCTAGCTGCAGTCAGTAATATGGTCATAACCAAGAGCCTTCGAATCTTACGTCTGGCCAATGCAAGAGCGTGTGCCTCTCGAAAAAGGATACAAGTATGTCTCTAGCTCTTTGGCATTGCCTTGTAGCCACCTATCAGGTTGATACTCGAGGGGCTGGGGGAAGACTTTGTCGTCAAAGAGTAGGTAAGATATCGGACTAGTCACGATTGTCTGTCCATGTCAGATGATTCTCTCAGGAAGAGTAGTGATGACACTTACGCCAGGTGGGATGAATACACCATTGCATTGCAAACCCTCCGGAGGAACAACTCGTGGCAGCCGTCCTCGCGGCGGACAGGTTATCCGCAGTCCTTCCTTTATGCAAGCACTGAGTAATGGTAGGCTCTCAAGCTCTTTCAAGGTCGGCTGGGAGTCCTTCTCCGGCATGACTGTCTTTAATTCGGCTCGCAGGCGGGCGTATAACTCAGGTTTGTGTAGCAGGTGCCATAGCGCGATAGCAACAGTGCTTGCAGTCGTGTCCGTGCCTATGCCTCGTGAGCTTGTATCGCTATAGAGTCAAAAGCATCTTACCAGCAAAGAAGAGTGTACTGCTTTCCGCTACAAGTTCTTCGTCGCTTAACTTTTGCTCTTTCGAGCCAAGTAGCTTCTCCATGTTTGAGAAAAGACCAGGCTGATCTAGGTCCGTTGCTTTTCGGGAAGCTATCAATTTCTCCATACCAATCTATTGGCACTGTCAGTACGTGTATCTGTGGAATGAAGGCATGAACCTACCCTTTGTAGCTGTATAACGGCGTCCGGGGCCATCTTAGGGAAGAGTTTAGCCATTACGCCAGCTATATACTTTAGAGTAGAGGAATGCTGGAACTATTGAACGCATTAGCCTTTGGTATGCAACGTAATGGGGCGCGAATGTTACATAAAGTAGCTCGCGAGGCGAGTTGTCCAAAGCCTCAAAGATGCATCTTCTCGATTCATCATCGATGTGTGACGGGTTGGTCAGGCTAATCCCAAAAGAGAAAGCGCAAATCGAATCAAGGGCAAATTTACGAACTGCAGGGAAGATTGCGGTTGGTTGGTGAGATCGAATGTTTTCGGTGATTTCGTTTAGGAGCGGCTTCATGCATTCGTATATAATGATCTGGTGAGCTGCGAGGGAGGCTTGAGAGAACGATGGTGACATGAGTCTCTTCCTCTGAGAGTGATCTTCGGGGTCTTGAAACGTGAAAAGATTGCCATGTGTTCCACGGAAGCCGTTGTAAAAATCTTTCTCCTTTATAAACCTGGTTCCCTGACGGTTGATAGTCGTGAAAACATCTCTGTTGTTTATTGCGACTTCGTTTGGTGATACTCGAACCAACTGTCCTATAAGGTATTAGCACGAAAAGCAACAAACAGCAGCCTCTCACTCGTACCATGCTTCCTATGTAGCCCTGCTAACGTGTTCGCAGCGTCCCCGCCCAGTTCTTCGGAGAACAGCCAGAACTTGGTTAGTCTGGCCAGAAATGGGCCTGGGATTTTGGCGAGCGGGTGAAAGAAGAGATTGTAGATGGCGTTAACTAGTATGTACACAATGCCAAAGCAAGGGAGCAAAAGCCACGAGTAATAGCCGGGAAATATCATGTTTACGGTATGTAGCGGTTATCCGAGTTGTTTTGTAACAGTGGTGTATTGTTTTTGACATATGCTAGAAGACATATTCTCACCGTTGTGGTGCTCTTATAGCTGGAGTGAGCGACACACTCAGACAAGATCCAAAGGGAATGCGGGGAAGGCGACCCCGCATTCTACTATTGGGGTGCCCCGTCGGGATGGAGAGAAAATGTCAATATCAGGATCCGCGATTTCGGATGTCAGTGAGGTCCAGTGTATTCTTCGCCCCCGAGACCCAAGTTTGAAGTTTACTCTAAAGGGGCGGTTCATGTAGTTGGCTACCGGGTCGGGAACCCGTTTTCCGTCTACGAGGAATACATACTCCCAAGGATGACTCTTTGCTGTATATATCGGACCGACTGTAGGTTGATATTTACAGCCCGGAACACGGGCCCGGAAGGCAGTCCGGAAGTCAGCCCGGTAGCGAGCCCGGTAGCCATCCTGGAAGCCACCCCAGAAGCCAGCTTTAGAAATACGTAATTTTAACACAGGCTGATTTAAGCTATGAATTATGTTTTTTATTTATGTGCCTTTGTTACATTTCAGTATGTATATATATAATACTAGAGTAAAGTACATAACTCATGCTTGGTGAATGGCTATAACTGCTTTTAGCCCTCTCAAAATAGCCCCATTATTCTATATATAATACAATTTCAGGTATTATGCACGTTTCACCAACGGAAGCACATTCGGGAGCGAGAACAGCTTGTGTGGCCAGTGCAAGGCGTATTGGTCTTCCAAGCCGTTCAAACAATGCCTAAGAAAGATACCCCAGGTGATGAAGTAGTTCACTCCCAAACCTGTTAGCAGGTGCCTAAAGCCAATTAGTAAAGAACTAATACACTATTGCAGCGCATTGACATACCACCACTGCTGCTTGTTAGCTCATTACATCAGGGGAACTTGACGTTTTACGTACCCCATGGCCTTCAAGGAGTATACCCCATGGCAGTCCCGCTTGATGCCTCCATCGGACGAGATCACTGCAGCGTAAGTTGTCGAATTGCCAGGCAGCAATACCAGCTGCACAGGTAATGAAACCCATGGCCACAATCCATCGCATCTCTTGGATTATAGCCTGATTCCTTGGTATGGTGGAACCTGGCGCTCTCCTGTTTGAGGGCTGAGTTTTACAGGACTTCTTTGCGTATTTTTCATCTAACGTGGGACGCAAAATTGCTTCCATCGTGTACAGACTCCGGAACACTGTGGCGAGAAAAAGGATGCTGAAGGCGTCTTGGTGAAATGTAGGGTCTTGAATGTAGTGGTAATATGCCTGAGGAAGATTCAGCTTGATGATATACCGCGCTGGAGGTATTTGAAGTACGTACCGTGATTGAGAGAGACAGCGCGACGAGTCCGATCGCGAGGAATGACGAGAAAAGGTGAGACCTGTCGTGTGCGAAGATCGCATAACAGAGGATGGATGTTGTATAGATCATGGAAAGCTCGTCTACGAGCTGCATTGGATCTAGGCACCCGTCAGTGATCTTGCAAATAATGGAGGAGAGATAATACAATACATGATAGAGTCGCGTGGAAAGCAAAGCTACCGCAGCCTACCAGCAAATAGCCCAGGTATGCAATAACAAATACCGTGTCATGTTTGTACTTGAGGCAATTCCGCACTCCCCGAATGCCAAGCGCAATAAATAAAGCGTTGGTCAGTGTATTGGTTATTTCGGCAGCGTAATGGCTGATGACATAGTCCTGGCATGGTTGTTAAATATGAACAATGGATGATGGAACTGCGGAAATAACTGACTTCTTCGCACCAATTCAAAGTTGACGTTGGCTGTCCCCAAAATCCTTCCTGCGGTGGAGTGTATGGAATTCGGAGACTGAGGTTTTCAAACATGATGAAGTATGGCGGCTATAGGTCCCAGATTGGGTACGAAGGGGCAATTGTTTTGTCAGTTGGGGGTCTTCAAACTAATGGTAAAATATTCATGGCATTTGAAAAATGCTGTGAGATCATGTATTTATTGCAAGACGCTTTATTAGTGTACTTTGATGTTTCGCTAAAGGCCTCCGATCCGGGCTCCCGCGGGTCCGAGATTAAGGCTTCGAGGCCTGCGCGCGCATCGCAACATGACGTAGTGGATATAAATTTATTTGTTTATTCCAATATCTCGCAGGGAAGCATAATTGCCGCTGATGATTCGCTGAATAAGCGCACGCTCGGGGCCCGACGTTCAGCTTCGGACATTGACAGTTTAATAAGGCTGTTTGATGCTTCCTTGGTGTTGGGGTACTTACCCGCGCCGATATTGCGAAAAGGCTACCGAATTACCTGCAAACGAAGTAAATATCCGTCTCGGTCGACGACTGATCCCACTGTACTAGAGTGAGTTATAGTTAGCCAGGGTTACTGTTTGTCTATGAACTATAATTTGAAACTATTTCTATTTTAACGACGATCATGAACAGCCACTCTTGATATCTCTCGTTGACATGTCATAAGCGTAATTTAACTGTGAATCAATCAAACATTGCACCAACATCATTTCGCAGATGGCATTACACGCGGTTGTAATTACAATTTAATATTTAATATCAATTTCTTTAATAAGCGCGATCTTGCCCAAGATAAAGTCAAAGCTTATAACAGTCCTTAAGTCATCGTGCAGGGTATGTGTTTAAATCCCATAACCGGAGCGTGACGTCATTCGCTGCAATCTTCTCCCTAGACCGTATGTATAACGGTTAGGGTTTCTAAATAAGTAAACTAGTCTATACTAGGTTTATATTTATAGAATATATAAGGCATTATACTAAGTATATTAGTTTATTATATCTCTTAATAGTTAATAATATATATTAAGCTTATTAAAATAAAGAAGTCTTATTAATAACTAATAAACTAAGTTTTATTTAATACTAAATAAATATATATATATATATTATAAGAGCTTATAGTTAAGTAAGTTAAGGCTTATAGTAAGTCTATAAGTTAAATTATAAGTTTATTATAAGCTAATAAGGTAACTTATAGTAAGTCTTTTTTAATATAATATAAGTTAATTTATAATTAGTAAAAATTAATAAGATATATATAATATAAGTATTATATCTTATTTAGTTATAATATAATCTTTTCTTTTTTTTTAGTCTTATTTTTAAGACTTACTTATTTATACTTTTTTTTATATAATTCTAATATATTTTATTTTAATCTTATAATATTTTATCTTCCTTTTTAATAATATATTAAAGTCTAAAGCTACTTATAATTATTATATATAAGCTATTTTAATTAAAAATACTAGTTTCTTTATTATATTATATAATTATTATATTCTTTATAACTTAAAGTATTAAACCTTATTTAATTATAAAAACTACTTTTAGTATACTTATTATAATTATAAGTATAATAGTAAAGAAATTATTAAAATTAAAGGTTTATTATTATAGGCTTATTTATATATATTTAAAACTAATTCTAGTAATAAATTATTTTACTACTAAGAAATATTATTTTAATAAAAAGAAAAAGTTAGTTAAAACTAAATTATTATAATTATAATAATAAGTTAATAAGTATTTAAATTATTTAATATATTTTTATTATTAGTATTATAAGTTAAATAAGTATAGTTTTAAAATAGTTTATTAAAATATAAAGACTTTAAATAAGTTAGAATTAGTTAAAAATATTAAATCTTTTACTATAATAAAGGCTTAGCTAATTAATATAGTTAATATTATTAATTAAAAAGATATTTTTACTTTTAATATTATTAGTAAAAATTCCTTAATAGTTATTAGGTATTAATAAGGTATTTTAGTAATTCCTATATATTTTTACTTTCTAGGTAATTTTTCTACTTAATTAAGTATTTTATTTTTTTATTAATTATTCTTATTTTTTAAATTATCTCTACTTTATAGGCTTTTAGTTCTTTTATTTCTATAGGTTTATTATATATCTTAATATAAATTATATTTACTATTAACTTAAGTAATAAGATATAGAAAATAAGATAAATCCTAACCTTTAATAGTAAATCTAGCTTATAATTATTCTTTAAAACCTTCCTAATAATCTTATATAATCTAATATATTTAAAATTAAGTTTATAGCTTAATTATTTTATTATAATATTTTTAATAAATAGGTAAACTATATCTCCCTTTAAAAAAATAGGTCTCTTTACCTTTTTAAGATTATAATATTATTATATCTATTTCCTAATAAACTTAAGTTTTATTTATAGTTTATTATATTAATTCTTTAAATTATTACTTTTAATTATTACTATTAAGTTAATTATTTTAGGTTTTTATAGGTTTTAATAGGCTTTTAAGGTAAATTTAAAATTAGTATAAATTAATATAAGTTTTATACTTTTATTATAGACAGTATTATATACTAATTAAATATATAATAGCTTTTTAACCTAATTATTTTATTTATAATTTATATAATATTATAAGTATTATTCTAGTATTTAATTTATTTATTTTATTTATTTATTTACTTAAGCTTTAAATACTATTATAAGCTTATAGTTTAGGCCTAGTAATACTAAAAATATATTTTAAAACTATAATATAAGTATTAGTTTTTTATTTAAAATAATTTTAAATAGTAATTAATATATATTAATAATATATTTATAGATAATATATATAAATTCTTTTATATTTATTTTCTCTCTATAAAGTAAGTAATATAAAAACTTAGTAAATTAGTTTATAATAACTATAATACTATTATAAAAAATTTCTATTAAGGGTTTTTTAAATAGTAATAGCTTTATAATAAAATCTATTATAATTAAGTCCTATAGCTATTATATTATAAATAATAATTAAAGTTTTCTATAAGGTTTATATTATTATATTTTTATCTTAATATAAAAATTATATTATTTAATAACCTTTTTTATTATTATTTATTATACCTTATATTTATATTATAGAAGTTATTTAAGAGTCTTTATTACTTCTTAATATCTATATATAAGATATTTATAGAATTCCTATATAAACTCTTTTAATTTCTCTAGAATTTCTTTAATTATTATTACTTATATCTATCTTAAAGTTTATATTTATTAGGTAAATTTATATTTTCCCTTATTATTTATTTTTAATACTTATTTTATTATTTTTATAATACTAATATTATAATCTAGTTATTAACTTATTATATTTACTTTTTTATTTTTTAATCTTTTTTTATAAATAATTATAAAGTTAAATTTATATAAATATTTAATATAATATAGTTATTATTAATTAAGTTTATATATTATAGTAAAATAAAAGATATTTTAATAATCTATATATATCTTAATTTAATACTTATTTCTTATTAGGTAGTATTTAAATTCCTTAAAGCAGTTAATAATTACTAGAAATTCTTTATTATAAATTAGGTAATTAAGCTTTATTTTATATAGTTTATAAAAGTAAAATATAATAAGATATAATTTCTTTATATTATCTTATTAATTAATCTATCTTTTTAATATAAAGTTTAATATATTTATTTTTAGTTTAATTTCTTTTTTTAAATTAAATATTATTAAAATAGGTTTACTAAAAATAGCTCTTTTAAGCTATATAAAGGCTTTCTATACCTTATTATTCTATTTAAATATCTTTCTTTTTTTTATAAGTTTTATTATTAGGTTAATAATCTTATTAAAGTCTTTAATAAACTATTAGTAATAGTTAATATATCTTAAAAAGGCCTATATTTCCTTTATATTATTAAGTTCCTTTTAATTTATTATTACTATAACTTTTTTTAATTTTACCTTAATTTTATTAAATATAATAATATATTCTAGAAAGTCTACTTTTATAATATAAAAGAAACTTTTCTTTAGTTTTATTAATAATTTAATATCTTATAATATTTTTAAAACCTTATAGATATATTTTATATATTTTTTTTTATTATTTAAAAAGATTAAAATATTATTTAGGTAATATACTATAAAGATATTAAGATATTATTAAAGTATACTATTAATTATCTATTAAAATATTATAAATATATTTATAAAACTAAAAGGCATTATTATATATTTAAATAGTTTAAATCTAGTCTTAAATACTATTTTCTATTTATTTTTTTCCTTAATATAGATAAGGTTATATATTTCTTTAAGGTTTAAAGCTATAAAAATCTTTTTACTTTATAACTAATCTTTAAGTTTTATAATAAATAAAAATAAAATTTAGTCCTTAATAATATATATATTAACTAGTTAGTAATTAATAATTAATTTATTTTTTTTAATTTTCTTTAATATAAAGAATATTAATAATACTAATATTAAGCTAGATTTCTTAATATAGCCTTTTTTAAGTATTTTATTAATATATTCCTTTTAAACTTATAGCTTTTTTTAGTTAAGTAAATAAAGCTTTTAAAATAATAAGTTATTATTTATAAGGTTAATTTTATAATTTTATTTATTATATTTAGGTATTTTTATTTTTAATTTTTCTTTAAATAATTTATTATATATTTAATACTATTTTAAAATATTTTCAAGTTAATCTTAGCTTAATTTTATAGATATTTTATTTTTATATAAGTTTTATACCTTAAAAATACCTAGGATTTTTATTTTATTTTTTATATCTTTTTTATATTTATATTATACTCCTTTTAGAGATAATAGATACTTTATTTTATATTTACCTATACTATTCTCTTTAATTAAGGTTTAAAATCTCTTATTATTTATTATAATTATTTCTTTATTATTATTAGGGTTATTAAGGAATATAACCTGGCTATTTCTTTAATTAATAAGTAAGTTTTATTATTTAAGTTATTATATATTTAATAAGATATTTATATCTTTTCCTAAAAATATAATATTAAAATTTACTTTTTAATTTCTTTTTTTAATAAAGACCTTAAAGTAATTAATCTTTTAATTTATAATATTATTATTATAATTAAAAAGCTATCTTTTTATATTAATTAATAAGTAAGGTAATAATTTCTATTTTTATAATAATTATAGCTTTATAACTATTTTTAGGTTAATAAAGTTCTTTTTTATTTTATAATTAATTTAAATATTTAGCTATTTCTTTTTAATTTAAACTTATAATATTAAGTAATTTATTAAGTTTACTATATATAATATTCTTAATATACTTATTAATTTAAGTTATTTTGATTTATAATTCTAGTATATCTATAGCTTAGTTATAAATAATATATAACTTTTCTTAATATATTTTATTATATCTATTTATAGTTATTATTATTATATCCTTTTTTATTAAGGTAATTATTATTAAATTTATTATTAAATATTATCTATTAAAAGTATTTTTTTAATTTTATATTTATTTTTATAATTCTTTATTTAAAATATTTTTTATTAAGTAAATATAATTTATTTATTTCTTATTATCTTTATAATTCTTTTATATCCTCTAAACTAATATTATCAATAAATAGTTTATTTTTTTCTTATAAATATCTTTTTTAAGTTATTACTTTAAATTCTCTTTTTACTTCTTTAATAATTTATATATTTCTTTTAATTCTTTAATTTAATTTATTAATTTAATATATCTTTCTATATAATATTATATTAAATTATAATTTTATTACTTTAAGGTAATTATATTAAAGATATATTTAGTATCTTTTTATTTTCTTTATTAAGTAAAGTTTATACAGGTATTTTAAATATAATTATAAGGAAATAATTATTATTTAGTTTATTTAATTTATATTAATTATATTAATAGTTTTTATATAATATCTAAAATATCTTATTATATTTAAGGTATATTAGTATTATTTATATATTATCTTAATTATTAAATATAGGTTCTAGATATAAAAGGTTTAATATATTATTAATATAATATACTTTAATATAAAGTTTATTTTTTATTTTAATATTTTTATATTTTCTAGTATTTTATATATAAATTTCTTTTTATATTTTATAAATCTTTATATTATTTTTATTATATTTAGCTTTATAAGGCTATTTTTATTTTTATAAAATTTATTTATTATAATATTAAAGGTTTTATATAGTAGTTTTAATAGCCTTGCCTTTATATTTTATATTATAAAAGTTTTATTATTTTTTTTATTAAAGTTAGCTTTTTACCTTAACTTTTTATTTTTATTATTCTTTTTTATTTTAAAGTATTATTTTAATAGAAATATTATTAATAGTTTATAAAGCTTACTTATATTTATTTATATTAAGGATATTTAGGCTACTTTATTTTATTATCTTTAATATTTAAGTTTTTCTTTATTTAAATTATCTTTTAAATTCTTTAAGCTTTTATTATTTTTTTTATTTTTTTATTTTTTTTACTTTATTTTAAAGTATTTTTATTTCTTAGGATTCTTTATATACTTATAGTAATTTTTATTTTATAGTTTATTTTATTAATTTCTTTTTTATTTAAGTTCTTTTAAAGTATATAATTTATTTTTTTTTTTTAATTTTTTATTATCTTTAGGTTTAATCTAGGTAATTCTTAGGTTTTTATTAAAATATATATTATAGCTATTATATATTATTTCTAGTATTTAAGTATATATAATTATTTATAAGTCTTACTATTAGGTAAGTCTTAAGATTTACTTATCTTAATTTAAATTTTATAGCTTTTATAGTTTTAGGTATTATTATATTATATATTCTATTTAGTTATAATTATAATATTTATATTTAAATATATCTTATAGCTTATAATTATTATTTTTTCTAAATTATATAATACCTAGAGATATAGATTTTAATTATATTTTATATAAGGTATTATTTTATTAATATCCTTATTACTATTTTTAGTTTTAAAAGTTATTTTAATTATTATTTTATTATTAATTAAGATAATATAGGTTAAAATTATTTAATTATCTTATTTTAATTACTTTTTTTTTTTATATTTATATTATTTTTTATTAATTTTAATTATTATTATAATATATTTAGTAATATTATTTAGTTTATTAGCCTTATAAAGTTTATTTTTAATTTTTTCTTTAAGTCTTTTATAATAGATTTTTATAAAAGTTTTATTATTTTATTTTATTTTAAATATAAGTTATTTAAACTTTATAAAGTAAATAATATATAAATAAATTTATTTAAGTATTATAATTTCTATAGCTACTTATCTTTTCTTATTAATTACTTTAAAGTTATCTTTAAATATAGTTTTAAAGTTATTTTAATTAGTAAAGATATTAATAATATTTTAATTTAATATAATTTTTTTATTCTTTAAGTAATCCTTAAAGATAAGTTTAAACCAGTTTTTAGCATTTCCTTAAATTAATAATATAATAAAGAGTACTTTTTTAATAATAATATCTAGTTTAATTAGAAATATATAAAAGTATCTTTTTATTTAAATAAGAAATAAAACTATATTTATAGTTTATTTTTTAAATAATTCTAATTTAAGTAATTTAAAGGCTTTTTTAATATCTTTTTTTCCTTAAAAATAAGTATTATTATTTACTATAAGGACTGCCTTTTAGTTATTAACTTAGTTTTATAGGTTATAGATTATATTATATAGTTAATAGATTTTAGCTATTATCTCTATAGTATTAAGTAGTTTTTTAATATAAAGTAATATTAGGCTAGTATTATTAGATATCTTAATAATATAATATTACTTAGTTATTTAATATAATATATTTTAAATAAAAGCTATTAATATATAATAATTAAGGTTTTTAAATAAATAAATTAATTTATATTAGGTTTATATTTATAGAATATATAAGGTATTATATTAAATATATTAAGTTATTATATCTCTTAATAGTTAATAGTATATATTAGGCTTATTAAGGTAAAGAAGTTTTATTAATAGCTAGTAAATTAAGTTCTATTTAATATTAAATAAATATATATATATATATTATAGGGGCTTATAATTAAGTAAATTAAGGCTTATAGTAAGTCTATAAGTTAGATTATAAGTCTATTATAAGCCAGTAAGGTGGCTTATAGTAAGTCCTTTTTAGTATAGCGTAAGTTAATCCGTGATTAGTAAAAATTAGTAAGGTATATATAACATACGCGCTATATCCTGTTTGGTTATAACAGTATGCCAAAGGCATATAGTAGACTAAGCCTTATTCTTATATTTAATAATAATACTAAGCATATTTAAGGCTTTTGACTGCCGACAGCCTTATCTCAGTCTGAAATTACTAGTAGATGCTCAATAGGCCCCTTATTCTTTTTAATTCTATATCTGCTTCAATAGCGGAATGCCTATGAGGCTCAATAAAAAGAAAAACGCCTAGGTTACTCTGGGAAAATGAATCAGCGGGTCTTTTCTTAATGAGTCGTGGTAGTGTGACAGATCCGCGGGCGCCGACTTAGCCGACACGTCCCGGACTTTTGAAGCTCAGTGCTACATCGCCATTTGCCGGCCATAAGTTTAAACTTCAGGCTTTTAGTGCGGGCACTGCGCGAAAAGTTCTCGACCAAGGTAGCTTACGCCACAATTGCTCTTGTTCCTCGGTTCAAGGAGGTGCATAGAGAGATAGAAGCTTGTAAAGGGATCCTTCTATATCCCCTCTATAGCCATAGGGACTATAGAGGCATCGACTTTGTATGCCCACAGCGGGATAATGATCAGCGCCTCTTGCTCAAAGAACTGTAGCTGAAGAGGTCCTCTAGCCACAGGTACAGAGGATATCTTAGCTCTGGTAAGAGCCTTTCGCGGCTACCTCCGTACTGAAAGTCAATTCACTAGCACTATTGCTGTGGAATGTCAATTATCACAACGGCCTTTTTCGTATTAGCCTCCACGGACGCCCGCTTGCTGTTAATTGAAAACTTTATATAAAGGATATCCCATATCTGGTGACTACACGACCAAACTCTAGTCCTTAGCTTTCATTCTTTGACCTTGGTACTCAAAATGCTGTTCAATATCGCGTTGCTGTTTTATTATATCTCGGCCGGATTAAGCTCTTAGCTACAGGTCTTAGCAGTAAATAATACTTTTAGCTTATAATTTAAATATTTATATTAAAATATTTAATTAATTATTATAATATATAGTTAAAAAGAGAAAAACTTAAATAATAATTTATTTATTTATTATTATAAGTTATAAAAAACTTTAATATATTTTAAAAAATAATTAAATATAAAATAATAATAAAATAAAATAATAATATTTAAATAAAAGCTTATTTATATAATATATTTAAATAAATTTTAATAGTAATATATTAATAGACTTTTTTTAATTTTATTAATATTAAAAATTATAAATAAATATTTTAAAATAAAAATTCTTTTTAAAAAATTAAAGCTATAAAATATAATAATTAAGATTTTAAATAAAGAAACTAGTTTATATTAGGTTTATATTTATAGGATATATAAGGCATTAAATTAAATATATTAATAAATATTATATTTTTTAATATTTAATAGTATAGGTAAGGCTTATTAAAGTAAAGAAATATTATTAATAGTTAATAAATTAAATTCTATTTAATATTAAATAAATATATATATATATTATAAGAACTTATAGTTATATAAGCCAGGCTTATAATAAGTTATAAGTTAAGTTATAAGTTTATTATAAGTTAATAAGACAGCTTATAATAAGTTTTTCTTAAAATAATATAAATTAATTTATAATTAATAAAATTTAATAAGCTATATATAATATAAATACTATATTTTAGTTAGTTATAATATAATCTCTTTTTTTCTTTTAATTTTATTTTTAAGACTTACTTATTTATATTTTTTTTATTAATCTTAATATATTTTATTTTAATTTTATAATATTTTCTTTTTCTTTTTAATAATATATTAAAATCTAAGGTTATTTATAATTATTATATATAAGCTATTTTAATTAAAAATATTAATTTTCTTATTATATTATATAATTAATATATTTTTTATAATTTAAAGTATTAAGCCTTATTTAATTATAAGTATTAATTTTAATATATTAATTATAATTATAAATATAATAATAAAAGAATTATTAAAATTAAAAGTTTATTATTATTATTATAACCCTAGCGGCTATATTATATATAGACCTAGACCCTTACTGATTTTACCTAGTAAAGATATAATACCCTAGATAGTTAGATTATAATTTACTGTATAGTAAACTAATTAATAAAGGACTAACTAAATATAAGACTAATAGCAGTCTAGGAATACTTTACTCTAGGATTAATAATAACTTTAAACTCTATTAACCTAATTTAGATAAATATCTAATATATATATATTTATTTAGTATTAAATAAAACCTAGCTTACTAACTATTAATAAGATTTCTTTATCTTAATAAGCCTAACCTATACTATTAACTATTAAGAGATATAATAACCTAATATACTTAGTATAATGCCCTATATATTCTATAAATATAAACCTAATATAGACTAGTTTACTTATTTAAAAACCCTAATTATTATAAAATAAATATATATATATATAAAATATTTATTTAGGTTAAGTTAATAAGGTTTAAAGTTACTATTAGTCTTAAAGTAAAGTATTTCTAGATTACTATTAGTCTTATACTTAATTAGTCTTTTATTAATTAGTTTACTATATAGTAAATTATAATTTAACTATCTAGGGTATTATATTTTTATTAGGTAGAATTAGTAAAAGTTTAGGTTTATATATAATATAGCTATTAAGGTTATAATATAATCTTTTCCTTTTAGTAGTCTTATCTTTAAGGCCTTATTATTTTAATTAATAATATTTCTTTTTAAGTAAAATCTAATTTAATCCTTTTATTATTATATTTTATAATATTTAATTATATCTTTAAATAGATTTCTTATAAGGATTATAAAATTTAAATACTTACTTTATTTATTAAGTTTATTAATAAAATAGCTAATATACCTTATATTTATTATTTTTATATTAATAAAAGTAATAAATATTTTATATTTACTAATTTTACTTATTATAGTAAATATATTTAGGTTAAAAAGTCTTATAATAGTATTTATATAGTATTATTATATAAGTTATTTTATAAATTATAAGTAGTTTTTTAATTAATTTTTATATAGTAATATTTTTAATAAAATAAAAAAAGAAATTAAAAGGTAATAAAAATTAAGTAAGTAAAAATCTTTTAAAACTTTATAAGAAAATAGCTACTTTATAAATATATCTTTTTAAGGCTATTAGTTATTTATTATATATTTATAAGATTTATAATAAAATAAAGGAAAAACACTTTAATACTACTTATTAAGGCCTATAAAAGGTAAAGTAATAAGATAATTTACTATTAATATTAAATACTTATAAAAATATATTAATTAAAGATTTATAAGTTAATTATATTTTTAATAATATTAATTAATTTACTTTTAATTTAAGAAATAATTTTTTTAATATCTTATTTTTATTTAATTCTAGTAAAACTTCTTTAAAAGCTACTAGATATTAATAAGATATTTTAATAGTTTTTATATATTTTTACTTTTTAGGTAATTCTTTTATTTAATTAGGTATTTTATCTATTTATTAATTATTTTTATTTTTTAAATTGCTTTTACTTTAAAGGTTTTTAGTCTTTTTATTTTTATAGGTTTATTATATATTTTAATATAAATTATATTTTTTGCTAACTTAAGCAGTAAAATATAAAAGATAAGGTAGATTTTAATTCTTAGTAATAGGTCTAGTTTATAGTTATTTTTTAAGATCTTTTTAATAATTTTATATAGTTTAATATACTTAAAATTAAATTTATAGCTTAGTTATTTAGTAATAATGTTTTTTATAGATAAATAAACTGTATCTTCTTTTAAAAAGGTAAGTCTTTTTACTTTCTTAGGATTATAATATTATTATATCTTTTCTTTAATAAATTTAAGTTTTATTTATAGCTTATTATATATTTTCTTTAAATTATTACTTTTAGTTATTATAATTAAATTAATTATTTTAGGCTTTTATAAATTTTTATAAGCTTTTAATATAAATCTAAAATTAGTATATATTAATATAAGCTTTATATTTTTATTATAAGTAATATTATATACTAATTAAGTATATAATAGCTTTTTAACCTAATTATCCTATTTATAGTTTATATAATATTATAAGTATTATTTTAATACTTAATTTATTTATTTTATTTATCTATTTACTTAGGCTTTAAATACTATTATAAGCTTATAATTTAAGCCTAGTAATATTAAAAGTATATTTTAAAATTATAATATAAGTATTAGTTTTTTATTTAAAATAATCTTAAATAGTAATTTATATATATTAATAATATATTTATAGATAATATATATAAATTTCTTTATATTTATATTTTTTTTATAAGGTAGGTAATATAAGAACTTAATAAGTTAGTTTATAATAATTATAATATTATTATAAAAGATTTTTATTAAAAGTTCTTTAAATAGTAATAGCTTTATAATAAAGTTTATTATAATTAAGTTTTATAGTTATTATATTATAAGTAATAATTAAAGTTCTTTATAAAGTTTATATTATTATATTTTTATTTTAATATAAAGATTATATTATTTAATAACCTTTTTTACTGTTATTTACTATACCTTATATTTATATTATAAGAGTTATTTAAAAGTCTTTATTACTCCTTAATATTTATATATAAAATACTTATAGAATTCTTATATAAACTTTTCTAGTTTTTTTAGTATTTTTTTAATTACTATTACTTATATTTATTTTAAAGTTTATATTTATTAGGTAAATCTATATTTTCCTTTATTATTTATCTTTAAAACTTATTTTATTATTTTTAAAGTATTAGTATTATAATCTAATTATTAACTTATTATATTTAGTTTTTTATTTTTTAATTCTTTCCTATAAATAATTATAAAGTTAAATTTATATAGGTATTTAATATAATATAATTATTATTAATTAAGTTTATATATTATAGTAAAATATAAAATATTTTAATAATTTATATATATTTTAATTTAATACTTATTTCTTATTAAGTAATATTTAAATTTCTTAAAGTAATTAATAATTACTAAAAATCTTTTATTATAAATTAAGTAATTAAGCTTTACTTTATATAACTTATAAAAATAAAATATAATAAGGTATAATTTCCTTATATTATCTTATTAATTAATTTATTTTTTTAATATAAAGTTTAATATATTTATTTTTAGTTTAATTTCTCTTTCTAGGTTAAATATTATTAAAATAGGTTTATTAAAAATAGCTTCTTTAAACTATATAAAGGCTTTTTATATTTTATTATTTTATTTAAATATCTTCCCTTTTTTTATAAGTTTTATTATTAAATTAGTAATTTTATTAAAGTTTTTAATAAACCATTAGTAATAATTAATAAATCCTAAAAAGGCCTATATTCTCTTTATATTATTAAGTTTCTTTTAATTTATTATTATTATAATTTTCTTTAATTCTATCTTAATCTTATTAAATATAATAATATATCCTAAGAAATCTACTTTTATAATATAAAAAAAACTTTTTTTTAGTTTTATTAATAGTTTAGTATTTTATAATATTTTTAAAACCTTATAAATATATTTTATATATTCTTTTTTATTATTGAAAAAGATTAAAATATAATTTAGGTAATATATTATAAAAATATTAAGGTATTATTAAAGTATATTATTAATTATCTATTAAAATATTATAGGTATATTAATAAGATTAAAAGGTATTATTATATATTTAAATAGTTTAAATCTAGTTCTAAATACTATTTTCTATTTATTTCTTTTCTTAATATAAATAAAATTATATACTTTTTTTAAATTTAAAGCTATAAAGATCTTTTTACCTTATAATTAATTTTTAAGTTTTATAATAAATAAAAGTAAGGTTTAGTCTTTAATAGTATATATATTAATTAATTAGTAATTAATAATTAATTTTTTTTTTATTTTTTTTTAATATAAAGAATATTAATAATATTAATATTAAGTTAGATTCTTTAATATAGCCTTTCTTAAGTATTTTATTAATATATTTCTTTTAAATTTATAGCTTTTCTTAATTAAGTAAGTAAAGCTTTTAAAATAATAAGTTATTATTTATAAAATTAATTTTATAATTTTATTTACTATATTTAGGTATTTTTATTTTTAGTTTTTTTTTAAATAGTTTATTATATATTTAGTATTATTCTAAAATACTTTTAAGTAAATCCTAACTTAATTTTATAAATATCTTATTTTTATATAGGTTTTATATTTTAAAAATACCTAAGATTTTTATTTTACTTTTTATACCTTTTTTATACTTATATTATATTTTTTTTAAAGATAATAAATACTTTATTTTATATTTACCTATACTATTCTTTTTAATTAAAGTTTAAAATCTCTTATTATTTATTATAACTATTTCCTTATTACTATTAAGGTTACTAGGGAATATAACCTGGCTATTTTTCTAGTTAATAAATAGATTTTATTATTTAAGTTATTATATATTTAATAAGATATTTATATCCTTTTCTAGAAATATAATATTAAAACTTACTTTTTACTTTCTTTTTATAATAAAGATCTTAAGGTAATTAATCTTTTAATTTATAATATTATTATTATAATTAAAAAGCTATCCTTTTATATTAATTAATAGATAAGGTAATAATTTCTATTTTTATAATAATTATAACTTTATAATTATTTTTAGATTAATAAAGTTCTTTTTTACTTTATAATTAATTTAAGTATTTAGCTATTTTCCTTTAATTTAAACTTATAATATTAAGTAATCTATTAAATTTACTATATATAGTATTTTTAATATATTTATTAATTTAAGTTATTTTTATTTATTATTTTAATATATATATAGCTTAATTATAAATAATATATAACTTTTTTTAATATATTTTAATATATTTATTTATAGTTATTATTATTATACCTCTTTTTATTAAGGCAGTTATTACTAAATTTATTATTAAATATTATTTATTCAAAGTATTTTTTTAATTTTATATTTATTTTTATAGTCTCTTATCTAGAATATTCTTTATTAAGTAAATATAATTTATTTACTTTTTATTATCTTTATAATTCTTTTATATTTTTTAAACTAGTATTATTAATAAATAGTTTATTTTTTTCTTATAAATATCTTCTTTAAATTATTACTTTAAATTCTCTTTTTATTTCTTTAATAATTTATATATTTTCTTTAATCTTTTAAGTTAGTTTATTAACTTAATATATCTTTCTATATAGTATTATATTAAATTATAGTTTTATTACTTTAAGGTAATTATATTAAAGATATATAAAGTATTTTTTTATTTTTTTTATTAGGTAAGGTTTATTATTAGGTATTTTAAATATAGTTATAAGGAAATAGTTATTATTTAATTTATTTAATTTATATTAATTATATTAATAGTTTTTATATAATACCTAAGATATCTTATTATATTTAAGGTATATTAGTATTATTTATATATTATTTTAATTATTAAATATAGGTTCTAGGTATAAAGGGTTTAATATATTATTAATATAGTATATTTTAATATAAAGTTTATTTTCTATTTTAGTATTTTTATATTTCCTAGTGCCTTATATATAAATTTCTTTTTATATCTTATAAATCCTTATATTATTTTTTTATTATATTTAACTTTATAGAGTTATTTTTATTTCTATATAATTTACTTATTTTAATATTAAAGATACTATATTATAGCTTTAGTAACCTTGCCTTTATATCTTATATTATATAAGTATTATTATTTCTTTTATTAAAGTTAGCTCCTGGCTTTAACCTTTTATTTTTAGTATTTCTTTTTATTTTAAAGTGCTATTTTAATAAAAATATTATTAATAACTTATAAGGTTTACTTTTATTTATTTATATTAAAGATACTTAGGCTACCTTATCTTATTATTCTTAATATTTAGGTTTTTTTTTTATTTTAGTTATTTTTTAAATTTTTTAATTTTTTATTACTTTATTTTTTTTCTTTATTTTTTCTATTTTATTTTAAAATATTCTTATTTCTTAAGATCCTCTATATATTTATAGTAATTTTTATTTTATAGTTTATTTTATTAGTTTTTTTTTTATTTAAGTTTTTCTAAAGTATATAATTTACTTTTCTTTCCTAGTTTTTTATTATCTTTAGGTTTAATTTAAGTAATTCCTAGGTCTCTATTAAAGTATATATTATAGCTATTATATATTATTTTTAGTATTTAAATATATATAACTATTTATAGATTTTACTATTAAATAAGTCTTAAGGCTTACTTACCTTAATTTAGGTTTTATAGCTTTTATAGTTCTAGGTATTATTATACTATATATCCTATTTAATTATAATTATAATATTTATATTTAAATATATCTTATAGCTTATAGTTATTATCTTTTCCTAGCTATATAATACCTAAAGATATAAATCTTAATTATATTTTATATAAGGTATTATTTTATTAATATCCTTATTACTATTCTTAGTTTTAAGAATTACTTTAATTATTATTTTATTATTAATTAAGGTAATATAAGTTAAAATTATTTAATTATCTTATTTTAGTTATTTCTTTTTTTTTATATTTATATTATTTTTTATTAATCTTAATTACTATTATAATATATTTAGTAATATTATTTAATTTATTAGCCTTATAAAGTTTATTTTTAACTTTTTTCTTAAGTTCTCTATAATAGATTTCTATAAAGGCTTTATTATTTTACTATATTTTAAATATAAGTTATTTAAACTTTATAAAATAAATAATATATAAATAGGTTTACTTAAATACTATAATTTCTATAATTACTTATTTCTTTTTATTAATTACTTTAAAGTTATTTTTAAATATAATTTTAAAGTTATTTTAATTAGTAAAGATATTAATAATATCTTAATCTTATATAATTTCTTTATTTTCTAGGTAATTCTTAAAAATAATTTTAAACCAGTTTTTAATATTTCTTTAAATTAATAATATAATAAAAAGTACTTTTTTAGTAATAGTATTTAATTTAATTAAAAATATATAGAAATATCCTTTTATTTAGGTAAGAAATAGAACTATATCTATAGCTTATCCCTTAAATAGTTCTAGTTTAAATAGCTTAAAGGCTTTCTTAATATCTCTTTCTCTCTAAAAATAAGTATTATTATTTACTATAGGGGCTATTTCTTAGTTATTAACCTAATTCTATAGATAATAGATTATATTATATAATTAATAGATTTTAGCTATTATTTCTATAATACTAGGTAATTCTTTAATATAAGGAAATACTAGGCTAGTATTACTAAATATCTTAATAATATAATATTACTTAATTATTTAATATAATATATTTTAAATAAAAGCTATTAATATATAATAATTAGGGTTTTTAAATAAATAAACTAGTTTATATTAAGTTTATATTTATAGAATATATAAGGCATTATATTAAGTATATTACATTATTATATCTTTTAATAGTTAATAGTATATATTAGACTTATTAAGGTAAAGAAGTCTTATTAATAGCTAATAAGCTAGGTTTTATTTAATATTAAATAAATATATATATATATTAAATATTTATCTAGATTAGGTTAATAAGATTTAAATTTACTATTAATCTTAAAGTAAAGTATTTTTAAATTACTATTAGTCTTATACTTAGTTAGTCTTTTATTAATTAATTTGCTATATAGTAAATTATAATCTAACTATCTAAGGTATTGCATTTTTACTAGGTAGAATTAATAGGGGTCTAGGTCTATATATAATATAGCCACTAGGGTTATAATATAAAGAAGATTATAGTAATAATAAATTAAAAGGAACTTAATAATATAAAGGGAATATAGGCCTTTTTAAGATTTATTAACCATTACTAATAATTTATTAAGGATTTTAATAAGATTATTAACCTAATAATAAAACTTATAAAAAAAGAAAAGATATTTAAATAAAATAATAAGATATAGGAAGCCTTTATATAGCTTAAGGAAGCTATCTTTAATAAATCTATTTTAATAATATTTAACCTAAAAAGAGAAATTAAACTAAAAATAGATATATTAGACTTTATATTAAGAAGATAGATTAGTTAATAAGATAATATAAGGAAATTATACTTTATTATATTTTATTTTTATAAATTATATAAAGTAAAGCTTAATTATCTAATTTATAATAAAGAATTTCTAGTAATTATTAATTACTTTAAAGAATTTGAATACTACCTAATAGAAATTAAATACTAAATTAAGATATATATAAATTATTAAAATATTTTATACTTTACTATAATATATAAACTTAACTAATAATAACTATATTATACTAAATATTTATATAAATTTAACTTTATAATTATTTATAGGAAAAGATTAAAAAATAAAAAAGTAAATATAATAAGTTAATAACTAGATTATAATACTAATATTTTAAAGATAATAAAATAAGTTCTAGAGATAAATAATAAAGAAAAATATAGATTTACCTAATAAATATAAACTCTAGGATAAATATAAGTAATAATAATTAAAGAAATATTAAAAAAATTAAAAAAGTTTATATAAAAATTCTATAAGTATCTTATATATAAATATTAAGAAGTAATAAAAACTCTTAAATAACTTCTATAATATAAATATAAAATATAGTAAATAATAGTAAAAAAGGTTATTAAATAATATAACCTTTATATTAAAATAAAAGTATAATAATATAAACCTTATAAAGAACTTTAATTACTATTTATAATATAATAATTATAAGATTTAATTATAATAGACTTTATTATAAAACTATTACTATTTAAAGAACCTTTAATAGGAATCTTCTATAATAGTATTATAATTATTATAAACTAATTTATTAAGTTTTTATATTACCTACCTTATAAGAAAGATATAGATATAAAAAAACTTATATATATTATCTATAGATATATTATTAATATATATAGATTACTATTTAAGATTATTTTAAATAGAGAATTAATACTTATATTATAATTTTAAAATATACTTTTAGTATTACTAGGCCTAAACTTTAAGCTTATAATAATATTTAAAGTTTAAGTAAATAAATAAATAAAATAAATAAAATAAATATTAAAATAATATTTATAGTATTATATAAACTATAAATAAGATAATTAAGTTAAAAAGCTATTATATGCCTAATTAATATATAATATTGCCTATAATAAAAGTATAAAGCTTATATTAATATATACTAATTTTAAATTTATATTAAAAGCCTATAAAAATCTATAAAAGCCTAAAATAATTAACCTAGCTATAATAATTAAAATTAATAATTTAAAGAATTTATATAATAAGCTATAAATAAAACTTAAATTTATTAAAAAAAAGATATAATAATATTATAATCCTAAAAAGATAAAGGGATTTACCTTTTTAAAGAAAAATATAGTTTATCTATCTATAAAAAATATTATTATTAAATAACTAAGCTATAAACTTAATTTTAAGTATATTAAATTATATAAGATTATTAAAAAGATCTTTAAAAATAACTATAAACTAGACTTATTATTAAAGGTTAAAATCTATTTTATCTTTTATATTTTACTACTTAAATTAGCAGTAAATATAATTTATATTAAAATAATTAATAAACCTATAAAAGTAAAAAAATTAAAAATCTATAAAGTAAAAGTAATTTAAAAAATAAGGATAATTAATAAAAAAATAGAATATTTAATTAAATAAAAGAATTACCTAAAAAGTAAAAATATATAAAAACTACTAAAATACCTTATTAATATTTAGTAGCTTTTAAAAAAGTTCTATTAAAATTAAATAAAAATAAGGTATTAAAAAAATTATCTCTTAAATTAAAAGTAAATTAATTAATATTATTAAAAATATAATTAACTTATAAATCTTTAATTAATATATTCTTATAAGTATTTAATATTAATAGTAAGTTATCTTATTACTTTACCTCCTATAGGCCTTAGTAAGTAGTCTTAAAGTATTTTTCCCTTATTTTATTATAAATCTTATAAATATATAATAAATAACTAGTAGCTTTAAAGAGATATATCTATTAAATAGCTATTTTCTTATAAAGTTTTAAAAGATTTTTACTTACTTAATCTTTATTACCTTTTAATTTCTTTTTTTATTTTATTAAAGATATTACTATATAAAAGTTAATTAAAGAATTACTTATAATTTATAAAATAACTTATATAATAATATTATATAAGTATTATTATAAAACTTCTTAGCTTAAATATACTTACTATAATAAGTAGAATTAATAGATATAAAATATTTATTACTTTTATTAATATAAAAATAATAAATATAAAATATATTAGCTTTTTTATTAATAAACTTAATAAAAAAAGTAAGTATTTAGATTTTATAATCCTTATAAAAAGTCTATTTAGAGATATAATTAGATATTATAAAGTATAATAATAAAAGGATTAAATTAAATCTTACTTAAAAGGGAATATTATTAATTAAAATAATAAGGCCTTAAGGATAAAACTACTAGAAGAAAGAGATTATATTATAACCTTAATAGCTATATTATATATAGACCTAAACCCTTATTAATTTTACCTAATAAGGATATAATACTTTAAATAATTAGATTATAATTTACTGTATAGTAAATTAATTAATAAAAGACTAATTAAATATAGGATTAATAGTAATTTAGAAATACTTTACTTTAGGACTATTAGTAACTTTAAACCTTATTAACCTAACCTAAATAAATATTTAATATATATATATATTTATTTAGTATTAAATAGAACCTAGCTTTCTAGCTATTAATAAGACTTCTTTACCTTAATAAGCCTAATATATACTATTAACTATTAAGAGATATAATAACTTAATATACTTAGTATAATACCTTATATATTTTATAAATATAAACCTAGTATAAATTAGTTTACTTATTTAAAAACCCTAACTGTTATATAATAAGCTTTTTTATTAAATATTATTAGTTTATTAAAAAAATTTTAAAGTTATTTTTTATTAATTAATTTATTTTATATTAATAATTATAAAATCCTAATATCTATTATTTATTGTAGATTTAATATTATATATATTTAAATTAAATTATATTTTATTAATATTATTTTTTTAATTTTATTATTTAATAATTTTTTAATTATTTTATAATATTTTTCTTAAATTTAATAAATTTTTTTTATTAATATAATATAATTATAATAATTAAATTTAATAACTTTTAAAAATATTTTATTATTAAATTTTTTTTTTAATAATTATATTAAAGTTTTAAAATTTTATTAATTTATTTAACTTTTTATAATTTTTTATTATTAATAATAATAAAAAAGCTAAAATTAAAATTATAATTCTTATATTTATTAATAATTAAATATTTATTATTTATTATATAATTATAATAAATATTATTTTAAAAATATTATTTTAAATTAATAAATTTATTTATATTAAATAATTTATTTTTAAGTATTTTATATATTTTAAGTTTAATTATTTTTTATAAATAAATAATAAATAATTATTTATTTATATATTTTTAAAATTAATTATTAAAGTATTTAATTTTTAATTAAAAATAAGTTTTTAAATAATAATAAAAATAAGAAATATTTTATCTTATATATATTTTTTTAGTATTCTTTATCTTTATAGCCTTAAGGCTAAAGCCCCTTTTTAACCCCTTAACCCTATTACAGTTAAATATTCTCGCAAGGGGCGCAGCAAGCGCTTATATATCTCTAAAGACATGCTAAATTGCTCAGTAATGAACTTCTAGGCCCTGAACTGATGGTACTCAAGCGGTATTGCCTTGTATCAGGCACCATATACGCCCTCTAAAACTCATTATCAGGGGAACTGGCGGATCCCTCCCGTACTGCCCCACATCCAGGCGTATTGCCAAACCAATGGAATTGAGTCGCTAACAGGAGACGGTCCGAGCATTCGCCCGCTCCAGATGCAAATCACCATCAGGCCCTGATCGGCAAGCCCAGATTTAACCTAGATCAGTAAGTCAGGCAGTCAAGACGATATGATAGATTCATGTGTTTAGGCAGAGGAGGTCTTGCGTAAAGAGGGCTATGACGCACTTCCTCATGCATGATTAGCTGCAGGCCCCAAGTCCCAGCACATTGTTCCGATAGGGTAGGCTGCTAGGCCAAGGGTCACAATTCTAAGTATATGTCATGTGTGCGGCACGCTATGACCTTGCTGCCTGCACGACTCCCATGCTGGATATTCCCAAACGCTTCTGAGTGGGCAGTAATGTAGCGAATGCCAGACCTTTCACTTATTAATCAGCCGTGTCCCCTATACCTCTATATCTCTGCTGCTCTCCCCGCAGATCTGATTCCAGAATTCAACCTTCTAGGTACTCCTCCACTCAGCCAGCAATTACTCTCGGGCGACAGTAACGGTAAGCCACAAAATGCAACCGTTGAGATATTTTACTGGTCCTAATAGAAGAGTATCAGACCGACCCGTTATTTCAGTTATGTCGCAAAGTACCGAAGCTACGAAGCTGGCTCAGCGTGCATTGGAAGAACATGGACCGTTGAGAGAGGTCGAGCCTAGTATTGTCGGCATCGATGGGCATCGCTTTCGCATCAACTACGAGGTGCCCCAGGAGGTTACGGACAGACTGAATGCTCTTTGTGATCAAGACGAAGTCAAATACGAGGATATACCTGACGACCTGAAGGCATATGAGGTGAAGGAAGAGCCGAATGACGGCAACACAGAGAACTCTGGCAAATAGTCATGCGATCAATGCTGCTGTAACGACTCTCAAAGAGACCGTTCATCATTGACCCCAATTCGATAGTTGAGCATGGCGCAGCACAAATGACACTCCGATTAGCCATGCTTGCTCACCCATAGCAGTTGCTCTGACACTACCATAATTATTACGGCACTTCTCTTTCAAGTACAGAACATGTTACACAAAATTGCGGCATTTTTTCTTTTCGATCATTCTGCGCTAATCCCCAGTGTCTTATCGGCCGCTTAAAGACCAAGCATCAGATGATATCTTACACCCGACCACGACTGCGTTTTGCATATATAGGATTCGTCTCAAAAGTTCCTCACATATGGATTGTTTGCTATAGATTGATGATAATAATCAGAGCAGCCTTACACGTGAGTGTTGCTTACACTGTCATTGGCTCGTATCTGCCGAAAAGAGATCAAAGCGTCATGCTGTTGGGTTCCAACGTCGGAAACACGGCACAATGATGTTGCTTAGAGCCAACAACATATACAAAATTCAAACAGGGGGTAATGTCAAGTTACAATCGAGGAGGAAGGCTATGCCGTCCGCGACTCGATACGAGAATCATCGTGATCTTCCAAACTGATACCTCGATTTTGATCGTGTGATGGAAAGGTTCGGGGCTGATTCTGTGAAGCCTCAGAATTATCGTCGCAGGGGTATGAAATTGAAAAATATAACCAGAAAATAGAAACAGGAGAAATGGTAGGAGGATTTTTGTTGCAATAAAGGGATTCTAAAGGGCTACGAGCAAAAAGAACCTCGTCTTGTGTTCCTAGAATCTGGTGTTGGCGCTAAGTGTATTCTTAATGTTTTCTAATGGTTAATGCAGCATCTATTGATCGCTACTGGACCTTTGGTTCCCATGATGCGCAGATCGAGAATAAAAGTCTTTGCTCGGCTGTCTTGATGACTTATATAAGCGACTGGGCTCGAGCTCGAGTAACTGTCATAACGTTCTTTTCCAGACAACACACGATCTACTCACCAAGCACGTCAACCTCACTATACCTTGGTCCAACGAAACATCGAATCTTGCATCATGCATTTCACCCAGGTCTCCTCACCTCCGTGGCCAATTCTCACGGAGCATCAGGTGTAACTATTCGCAACTTCCGCATTCGCACTTGCAAAGTTTGAGTCTAGACTATGGGGATGAATTATAGGGGATGAATACGACCTACAAAGGCTCTGTAAGGAAACTAAAGATCAATTTTCGCAAAATTTGCCACGGGCCTGTTAAAATTCGCAGTTTGTTGGGAGGCGTTTCTGGCCGCAGCTAGCGTTGGCTCGGTTCCTCGGTATCAGCTTTCGGGGCAGATGCGAAGCGAGCTCGGCCCCACGCCCCGACATGACCGCAGTCTCACTTCGGTAGGGAAACCAACTGTATAGCATTAATATTCCCTGATAACTACCAAGGCTCGACGTAATCGAATAATACACATTGTTCCAATCAGTCGAAAATTGAAGTGTAGGACAAAATACTTCCCCTGCTGGCTTAATAATTTACATCCACACTTCTCACCATGGTAAGAGCATCAACCATCACTGCCACGGCGTGTAACCCGCAACTACGCATATTGAATGCACTACGAGCCAACGGTAAGCCCATAATGACGTTTCTGGGCCTGCCGTCTCTTCGGACAGCTCAGATTGTTGCCTCCACTGGAGTCGATGTAAGTTTCCGGCCCATAGGCTGAGTTTGTTTATGCCTGGATCATATTCCCTGACTCCTTCTCAGGCGGTCATAATTGATTGTGAGCATGGCCACATCAGCGATGACTCCATGCATGACGCCACAGCCGCCATCGCCGCTGCGGGTGTCTCGCCGCTTGTCCGTCTACGAATGACCCATCCTGACCTTATCAAGAGAGCTCTTGACAGTGGTGCACAGTGAGCTGCTCGCGTGCTGAGCCATGAAGTTTCCCTGCTGATATCTCTAGTGGCATAATTCTACCTCAAGTTCACACTGCCCAAGAAGCAAGTGAGGTAGTAAAGTACTCCAAGTTCCCACCACAAGGTCTCCGGGGACAAGGATCACCATTCGCAGGGTTCGCTCACAATGTCGATATCGCGACATACGTCAAGACAGCAAACGAAACAACTATCGTGTGTGTTCAGATTGAATCGCGGCAAGGAGTCGATAACGTCGACGCTATTTGTGCTGTGCCAGGCGTTGGTAAGACTAAGCTGTTGAGATATTCCCCACCGTGTGTCCAGAGCTGACCCCAGTCAAGACATGGTCTTTATCGGACCCAATGATCTGGCCTTTTCTCTTCTCGGCTATGTACCCGCCAAGGGTGACGAGCCCGAGTTTCTTGATGCCATTGACAAGATCGTCGCAGCAGCCCGAAAGCACGGAAAGTGGGTTGCTCGGCTGTCGAACTCTGGCGCGTTATGCAAAGAACATTTGGATGTATTTGATACAGTGGCTTTGAGTTATGATGTCAGGGCGATTCAGAATTGGTATGCTGCAGAACTCAAGGCTGCAAGGGGCTAGGGAGGAGAGACAGTAACCAATGCGCCAGTGAATAGACTTGGGTCTTAATTTGTCTCACTTGAGTTTGATTGTTTCACTGTTATACTAATTCAATGCCTTCCTCGGCGAGGCCAACCGAGCAAAGTTTCAGGGACGCGCTCGGTATGCCACACCGAGCAACCGCCTCGGCCACTGTCGCTACAACGGCAGAACAAATCTCGAGGTTGACTCTCCGTGTCTCTATGTTTTCGCCGCTCTCTGGCGTACTGATGACAGCTCGCTAACAGCTCACAGATTGCGTCAGCTCAGACCATCCCTGGTACGGGCGCCTGTAACCTCGCTGCTCTAGCCTTCAGCTAATCCATCTCTCCTCGTCCCAGAGTATACGTCGACACCCCTACTTGGGGTAGCTATAGGCCAATGTTTGAGCTCATCGGCCTCGAGTACCAATACTTCGACTTCGAGACGCGAACTATCGACGTGGCGTTGAGAATGTGCACACAGCCAATAGTGAAGTAGATACGGCGACAGTATTATATGTGTTGACTTGATTCCCGCTCTTCGTCGAAGGCTGCGCTTGTTTTGTTGTACAGAGTATTGCTAGCATCCCACCGCGTGCTGTACCCCATGAGATGCATTACCTCAGGATCACAATGTAAAGATGCCACAAAAAGGACACTTCGGAGTAGGGTACCAGATAATGTCCCGTCGTCGAGAGATGCAAGGAAGTACGTTTTCCAAAGGATTGGACAAAAGGCGCGAAACCTTTTGAAGTAGACCTTGATGAGACGATCTACTAATTCTGGTGATGGGAGATCCGATAGGGTCATCTTTCACGAGGCAGGGATGGCCGACTACAGACGCTCTCTCTCCTCGTATCACGGGTAACACTCTGAACTGTCTCGTTACACTCGCCAATTGGGCGGTGAACGCTATTGTGACAGGGCGTGTAACCTCGCATGACATAGGAAGCATACCAGCCTTCTCCAACGACGCTTGGTTGGGTATTAGGACTCGCATGTTGATCAGAGACAGTCGAAGGTCTTGCGGTGGCCGACTCCCCGGATGGTTGCATTGAAGCACTGTTGTGTTCTCCTTCTGTCTGAGGGTCCTCGGTGATCAAGGCCATAGATTCATCGTCGTTGCCTAGGGCAAAGCTGAGGCTGTTAGAGCTCTGGTGAAATTCCACTTCTGGCAATAGCGCGTATCTCCCATGAGGACCTCTATAGGACGACAATCAGTCTTACTTCACTGCATAGCATAGAGATATGACCCTACCTTCGGCGCTTAGATTGGATGAGTGCGCCTGCTCATGATGGCCACTCTTCTTGCAAGCTGAGCATGGCACACCAACGACAGATCCATCACACTTTGTTCTCCGCCGGCTGCAACCCTCACACGTCGTACCTCTCTTCCTGCCATGGTTGGGCGTTCTCCTGGTACGCCGTGAAGTGCTTCGCTGATCCATTATGTCCAATTATGATGCATAACTACTCATACCACTCCAGAAACTACGTCCCTTCTCTTCCCCGCCAGGTACAATCCCGGGCGTGCCACTCCAGTGGGCCTCGAGCAAAGGATGCAGTCTACCCCGTATATTCATCACGCTAAATCCATGCAAGCTTACCCAGCCTGTTTGTTTGCACGGAGATGATCACGGGAATTACCGTAGCCGATGGCATCCCCGTCATCGGTTATGGTTAACCTTGTAGATCCCCCATCCTTCTCGTTTTCCATCTCAAACCAGAAAACTATCAAATGAGACATGGATCATTGGCGATCTTGGCCCGGAATGCATGACTATAAAAGTAACCCAAGATTGATTGATTGATTACGCCTCGACTTCTGCCACTTGGTCAGATAGATCCCCAGATTGCCCCGGATTTGATACCTGCATGAGCTCACTTCGCTAGTAGCACTTCTTCACTACAGCAATCAATGGCCAACACTACTAAGGTTCGCCCCGAGATTGACATGCCTCACGAGGAAAAGCATGAGCTAGAACAGATTGAAACGAAGGACAGTGTCCAGTCCGATCATGACACGAAGTTCGAGAAGCGCGTGCTTCGAAAGATCGATACTCGACTTCTACCTATCCTCGGCTATCTCTACACAATCGCGCTCGTCGACCGATTCAATATTGCGGTGGCTCGCATCTCCGGCATGGATGAAGATCTGGACCTCGCTGTCGGCAATCGTGTTTCTATTGTCTTGATGGTCTTCTTCATCGGGTACATTCTCTTTGAGATCCCCAGCAATGTCTCTATTCACAAAATTGGCGCGGCGAACTGGCTTGCCTTTCTAGCCTTCGCGTGGGGCTTGGTGTCGCTTGGCATTGGCTTCTTGAACAACTGGGCTGGTCTCGCTGTGCTGAGGGCCCTTCTCGGTGTTTTCGAGGCTGGGTTCTTCCCAGGTAACTATGCCGACCCTCATCCCAAATAGTCATGGCACTGATAATGAGAAAGGCTGTGTTTACCTTTTGTCTTCATGGTACAAGCGCTATGAGGTCCAAAAGCGAATGGCAGGCTTCTTCTTGAGTGCTTCTGCTCTATCAGCATTCGCCAACATACTCGCATAGGGCCTCATTCAGATTTCCAAGACTCATCACTACAAAGGGTAAGCATACACATACGCCAGTTCCCTTTCTACGGACTAATTCTTGAAGATGGCGCTGGATCTTCATTGTCGAGGGTGCTCTCACGGTAGTAGCAGTTTTGGCTCATGGTTCATCATCGTCGACTTTCCGGACTCGGATAAAAACACATTCCTCACACCCGAAGAACGGGGGCTAGTGGCGTAACTGTTAGGCGTCACCGGCCGGCCAAGGGCTGACTAGCATGAGTGGCGCTGGTGGAATTTATTACAGCATGGTGTTCCGTAAGTTAGGCAACTGTATCCTCGACATGTCAGATCTAATGGAGTCCCAGGACAACAAGATGCACCAAATTGTATTCCTGGACTCCTCGCTGTCATGGCCATCAACGTCGCGGCCGTTGTAGTCGCCGCGTTAAGAATGCTTCTGCTGCGTCACAATAATAGACAGGCTGATCAAGGGAAGTACCTATGTGGGGGTCGAGAAGGTTTCAGATATACCTTTTAGTACTCTTGATATTCTACCTGACATTCATGACTCGATGCAGTCCTCGAAATGCTCTGCGTGATCCAAATCACCGTCATCAGACAGATTGTCTCCGTCGCAGCCCACGCCATTCGGCAGCCCATCGCCAGCCTCCCGCGCAACTTCAAACCTCCCAATGAGATTAAGAGCTCTCTCTAGTTTTTCGCCCGCTAGAGCGCAGTACCTTTTATCCTCGCTTTCCATGTGACGCAAATTTTCCTGCTCTTCCTGATCGAGTTCGGCACGACGCCTCGCTATCTCCTTTTGAGCTTCGTCCAGCTGCCGCTGAATAGACCTTTTCTTTTGTGCGAGCGCTTTGATTACGGACTCAGTATGGAAACGGAGTTTCGAGATAGCTTCTGTGCGTATGTCGTCTCCTAGAGCTCTAGCAAGGTCTTCAGCATCTGCGAGAAACCCTTGTAGTCTTGTTGAATCGGTACGGACGCGGTGGACAGCTGTATGTCTGATTTGTGCAATTGATTGCAGCAGTTCCGGCACTGACTTGGTGATTCCCTCGCGTTTGAGGTTGCCTTTGTGACCCAGAACCTCTGTCCACTGATTAAGCTCTACTGCCTCGGGACAATCCCAGTCGCGCTCTTTCATAATACTTTGGAGTTCTTTTACACCGTACTGGTAGCATGCGAGTTGCAAGGTCTTTTGCAGCTTCTCCATAAGGAGGTGCTCTGTTGGAAATGGCAGATGGACTGTGTATGACAATGATCTGCCAGAGAGTTCCTCTGTCGTCTCATCGGTAGCAGCTGGCCTGTGTCAATAATTATCTATAATCTGAAAACTTAGAAGACGCACTATTTACTGCTGTGGCTGCTTGGTGTGAGTTGTGAACATCCTGGCTGTCATCCGAGTGGACTTGGTCTACACTCTTAAGTGCAGCTTGCTCGGTCGCGGCCACTTCTGATTTCACTTGCGTCTCGACAGTATTCCGTGACGTCGAAGCCTCAAAAAGGTCTGGAAAGCGTTGACGAGCAATCGGTGTTGACTCATAAACCTTATCCGAAAGGAGCTTCAACACTGTTTGAGATACAGCGTCAAAACCGTGTTTCTTTACCTCTCGCAGCACCATAGTTCCCGATCGTGAGTTATGGGTGATGAACGCTCTTACAGCCCCGCGATCTCGCATTTTAGCGTTTTGGCCATTAAATATATTCTTTGTCACCTGGTAGATCATCTGATCGTTCAATTGAGAGCCGATAACCAAACTCATGATGGGCACTTCGGAAACTTGGGTAGTATCGCGAGTTACAAGAAGCGGTATATGTAAAAGAAATTATAATGAACTGAACTCTGTCGTTCCTTTTTCTCGGACCGTGATTTAGTGTAGGAGAAACGTCAGGTAATTGATGAATTTGCTATTATAAGAGGCGGGGATTCTTGTTGGTTTGATGGTGGGCCTCCATAGTCTGCCTCTTTGCTAGGTGGCTGAGTCTTTACCACGTCATAGACTTTGTAGATTGTGGTATTACACGAATGTTCAAATGGGAAATAGATATCCATTCAGACGTTGATCATCTTTACAATTGTATCATGGACCACTGTCTCTCTTGGATGCAATATGGGTCTGCTTGCGATCTGCTTTTATACTTTGTGCCCAACACTAAAACTGGCAGTATTGTATAGGTAACTCAGACAGAAAAGCTAGTAGGAAATCTCGCACAGTTATACAAGTATGATGCCCGTAGATCTTGTGTTTTGCTGCAGGTGCTGTTTCGGTATTGCCCGGTGACCTATTACCTGTACGAAAAGCTAACTGAGAAAGATACAGGGCTTTCTTATCTCGAAAGAGTGAATTGCTAATAAATTGAAGAACTATTTCTTCCTTTCGATCTGGACCATGCATTCTGAGTTGGCTTTGACCTGGCACTCATCTCAGCCATCCAGCCCTTCCCAGACGCAGCGAGTGAATCCTCATTCGAGTTGACAAGAAATATTCTCGATGCGTTGATCGCAGGTGGGAATCTACCCGCACGATTTAGGCGCCAGGAACTTGAGCGTCTCCATGACATGTTGCACCTGATTGAACAGCGAGATTTCGTGCCTCAACTCCAAGGTCAAGAAAATATTTCTGTTCTTGGAGAGCAGGGAATATCGCCGAACCAAATACTCAATGTTGCTAGTTTACTAAATGGACATACGAACCTCGGTGCTGATCTTGACGATGTTAATGGCTGGCTATGGGAGGTCACTGGGTTTGAGGGTCTCCATCCCGTTTGAGCATGTCTGGCGAGAGTTGATGTGATTTGTAAGCTGTCCTGAGTAACTTAATCTTTTCTTATATGTATCCCTGGCATCTCCAGTCCAAAAGCAGGTGTGCAAGCAACCATGCTCTTGGGGGTTCTTATCTCAGTTCTTATCATGTGGATAGCCCGTCTACTCTTCACGATAGGGCGTGCTTAACATTAGGGCGTGGTCCCAGCATCTGTGCTGTGCTTACTCCGTATATGCCCGCCTTTATCAAGTGTACATTAATAAGCTACATATTTGTATTGTTAACAAAGTCCGCAGTCACCTCGTATAAAGTTACTGAAATAAGGAGGGCTTGTGGGTACTTTGGCGTCTGATTAAGCAGCCGATAGGCCAGAGCCGAGATCTGACATGCTTGTTACTGGATCAATGGAACGGATAGGATCCACAGGCGACTAAATTTGGTCCTTTTACGGACGATAACTTGACCCGCGGTTGTAGTCTGGGAAGACGGAGACCCCAACCGATTGAAATTAATAGAGCCCGCCTCGTCTCACTCTTCCTCGGGAGAAATTCATCAAACGATCTAGAAATGCCAAAACCGACCATCACTCTTATCCCATGGGACCCCAACTGTCATGAACAGGTGGAGCGCATGGTCGAGCAGCGCATAATATGTGGCTGGCAAGCGTCAATCGTCCCAACTGCGTGGAAAGACGGGCACATCAAGGGGACGAAATGCGTTTACTGGATCGTATGTCGTATGAAACGCTCTGTTATGTGGCCATTCTAACTCTCCTTTTAGATATTTCCGCATGACGAACCGCAGCGTGAGAAATACCTCGAGATGCATACCAAGGCTTATCCCAAAGTAGGATGAAAACATGAAGACAATCCCGATATCTCAACTCACGCATTGTAGGAGATAGGAGAGCTCACCGACACAAGCAAGACGCTACTCGACAAACCACGCATTTCCACAGATGCAAAATTCCTTCCTGTTGGGCACGTCGCTCTCGACACTCATATCTCAGACTATGCAGAAAAGGTCGAACTAGACTTCCCCAAATCTGGTGCATACTGGGTCAAGAGTCTTTACGTATCTTACACGCTTCAAGGCTTGGGCATCGGCAGAGCTGCTATGAATATCGTTGAACGCATGGCCATCGAGGAGCCTCTCAACGCTAGGCATCTGCTATTAGACACGGTGCATCACGAGGACCAGGCAGATGAGGACTTTGCTGTTGCCAACTATGGAGGAGCTTTCAAGGTAAGTGCCGGTTATCAGGTAGTCATTTATGTGGATGGCTAATTATCCATCTAGATTCCCACTCAGGCCTGGTACGAGAGACGGGGGTATAGATTGATTGGCATAGCTGAAAACGTCTATCAATATCCAGATGCCAATGGGAAGATTTGGCCTTGTAGGACAGTATTTTTGCAAAAAGATATAGTGTAGAATTGTGCATTGAAACTGATATATCGCTGGACCGTCTTCCACCACGACCCTATACACCCTATCCAGCTTGAGGACCTTTTATTCAAGCATCCATCATTTATCGTTTCTGGATAGCAGGGCTTTCGCTATAGGTATGCTGGGAACCTTTGCAACTCGCTTGTGCACCGGCCTTATTCCCCTCTGGCGCTGCTTACTGGCTGGCACTCAGGTCACCGCTCGTCCAAGCACCGGGACGCGATATTTTCACTAACGAGGATCAAATTTAGATTCATATTGCTTTCTGTACCTATATTAAATTGACCATAGCAGAGGTCGGAACCTCTGGGAAACCCAAATCCTCATATCGCCTTGACCATTCTTCTTTACCCAAGTTCAAGTCCGCGAATGCAGGAAGCAGTCCGATACACCGGTGCCGCGCTTTCAACCCTTCGCCTGGACGAGTAATCACTGCGTGTTTGTACGTGATGGCCATATTGGAACAAATCGGATGAGCAAGGCGGAAGTTATGTTCACCACGGAGCGAGTCGTTTGCCAGCTCACTGGAAGATAGCATTCCGAGTAGATCAGTCTTACCTACGGTGACAAGGACAGGAGTCCAGACCGTTTTGGACCACCGATAGGCGCTGATGCCGATTCCACAGCTGATCAAGGCGCCTAGGCGGACCAGAGACTTGCTGAATTTGGATGGGTTTCTTGAAATAAGATCCCTTTTGAACGAGTCGGCATCCATCTTCGTGCCGCCACCATCAAAGAACCCGAGGACCATCAGATTGAGGAAGTGAATGGCATTCTTATGGCGTAGATCTTCATTTTTGGATAATGTATCTTTGTCGCATTCCTTTTCGTCTTCGGCCGCAAAAATGGCTCTAATGTCTGGCCAGGCCTCATGCAGACTCAATTCCCCCCTGCGAGCGAGTTCCCAGGCATTCTTTGAGAACTCGAGGCTTCCTTCCAAAATCCGCAAAATAGTAAATATGTTGCATGATTTAATGCTGCGGACCACAACCGAGCCTAGTTCTGCTCCTAGTGTACAATCTGTATCGTGCTGAAGTGCACCCTCAGTCGCCAGCCTAAACAGTTTGACCAGATTGCTTAGGAGTTCTGGCTCAGTTATATTCTTAGTTTCTAGTAAAGTTCCCTCTTCTCCCACCATGCCTGCTGTGATCTTGGGTAGGGTCGCGCGATCTGTATACCTTGCTTGCGAAAAGCAATCTTGGAAAAGACGCCTGAAAGCCATAACTCGCACTTCTTGAGGTGATGGCGCCGAGTATCAGTCATACTGTGACATAGTTGATAGAATGAGATCCCTTGCCTTTGTGGTCTGCCGCGTACTATTGCTTTGGATAAAGAATCAATCTTCTATAGCACCAGACAGAGACGGTCCCTCAGGAAAGTCCCGCGAGACCTCTTTATTGTTCAAGAAGGCAGAAATAAAAGATAGCTGCTCGTCCGCAGATGGTGTCTTGTCTTTTCCGTGCAAAGCCCAGGCTCTGGAGAAGGTCCACAAGCGATCCACGTTAGCTAATATGTCACTTGAGCCGCTCAGAACTCTTTAGTGCTGGTAAGAGTGCTAATAAGTTAGATATAATAGTAGCTTTTATAGCCTAGACTTCTCTAATATTAAGTTATTTCCTATCTATATCATTATATCTATATGCTACTCATTCTATCGTTGTACCAGCTTCGGTAGGTAGCTAGACCCAATCCTCCCCGTACCTAGATAGATAGGTTTCCTATCTCCGATTTGGATGTTAGTGATCAAATCACTCAACTACCGCCGTTAGTCTAACTCGCTATTAAAATCGCAGGCCACTTGATTGGACACGAGCTTACAAACTGCAACCTTACTTCTTAGTGTCCAATACGGAGTAATCATAACAGCTTACCCGTTCTACTGAGTGTGTCTGCCCCGCACTTTGAACATGCGGAGGATAAGAACTACCCAGGACGGACTTTACCCTATCTTTAACTGATAAGCTCTGGATAAGCAGTAAGCATAAAATTACGGGCCCTTTCTTGACTTCGGTAGGTGCTGAGAAATGATCTGGTTCTTGGCATTCGGCGGTGTCCATTGGTAGCCACGACAGGACATGATAACGGGCCAAAGCCTGACAGCAATTTCTTAGTTTGGAATTATTTAACGACTTTGTCTAGGAAAGCAAGAGCGTAGCTTAACAATACACGCTTCAATGTGTAAGGCGCGTGATGTGAGCCATCAGCTGTGGGTCTAGCAACTCAAAATAACACTCTAATCAATGCATGCCTCAATATATCCATAGAAAAACAAGAAGAAGCCTGTGAATTCTAACCTGGTTAATTACTTTTTGTTATAATTTTAATCGCATCACTATCTATTTGCTCAATTTACACGATTTAGTATACTATTTGTAAACAATTCGACTCAGAATATACAAGTTTCGCATTTATCGGGCGAATTATGCGTTATACTTTATTCTTACATCACAAGACTAGGACAGCCTAATATAACCTTGCCCCATAAACAGCAACGCACATGATAAAGAAATTCCGCTGCTAGTTAGGCTCAATGAAACGCAGGCACATGGGGTGTGAAGAAAGAACAATGAATGAGGTGTCATCGTGTCAGAAAAACGTCATCATGTCAAGTCATTTGAGTTCAAATTATGCATATTGGTTAGGTAATGACGATTAGCCTGGATATTTAACGCTAGAATCTGGTCGAAATATTCAAGCTTTCAGCTATATAAGCGGAGCTAGTTCCACCTGACAGAGGAAAATATATGGATTGTATACCGTTCTTGAGCCATTCAGAATGCTTTCTTCTAAGCCAGTTTTATTGTGTGTCGGCTCCGGTCCCGGAATTGGCCGTTCAGTCACGGCTCTTTTCGCTGCGAAGCGCTATCAAAACGTCGCTCTGATCGCCCGAAGACCTGAGCAGCTTGACATTGAGAAAGCGGCCATCCTCAAGGCAGCGGGCCACGGAGTCGATGTACGGACGTATGCTCTGGATATCACTGACAAAGAGGCTCTCCATTCTACTATCACTCGCATTCAGCAGACATTGGGCAACATCGAATGCGTTTTCTTCAACGCTGCAAGAGTTCGAAAGTCATCCTTTTTCACATATCGTGTTGAAGATCTCGAATATGATTTCAAGGTAACGGTCCCTAGGATAAGTTAACAGGGCGAATCGCTGATGAGTTCCAGATCTGCGTGTCGGCCCTATACATTGTGGCAAAGCGACTGATGCCTCACCTTCTAGATCTTGCAGAGATGAAACCATATTTTAAACCAGCTTTAATCGTGACGAGTTCGATGCTGCCTGTTGAACCAATGCCGGACCTTTTTGCCTTGTCTCTTGCAAAAGCAGCCCAGCACAATCTGGTTAAAAGCCTGTCCATGACATATGGGCCACATGGAGTTCATATCGGTGTCATCACTGTCGCAGGCTTTGTATCTCCAGAGGAGAAGGAGACAAATCCTGATAATATCGCGCAGAAGACTTGGGAATGGTTTGATACGAGGGGAAAAGCCCCATTTGAGGTGCGGATTTAGAAACATTTAGTGCTCTGACCATGGAGTAGCATAGAATCTCTATACGCAGCCTATCATGTACTACTTTTTGAGGAAGCGGCCGTTTCACCGGTTTGTCGGTGTGTATTTAAACAGAAAGGCTTATCTGCTAATTGACTTGAAATCTATTTATTTGTGAACATAATAGTGATGTTAAAAGACTTTAAAACTGCATTAAATAGTAGAATTTTGAGCTTTACAGAGTATCTTTAATATAACCCTTATATCATTCTGGGATCCTTTGCCAGCCAAGGGTCAAGGTCGCATAAGTCTGCAAGCGAAGACATGGTCTCCGCCCCAAACATGCGGATTAGTTCGCTGTAGAGGGAGATTCTTAAGGCATCTAGCTTGAGCGAGGAGGATCAGGATGGTGTATGCGCTCGAGATGGCCTGTCTCAGGCGTGTGGTAGGGCTGAGTCGTGAAAGCTGGCTATCAGTCATAATTTGGAAGTTACCAAAGTTGTTCAAGATGGGGTGATCTCTGTCATCCCCAAACCAATATGATCGCGGGGGATCTACCCATGTTGCTTGCTCTTCTAAGCTAATCGTGTCCAATACAACACTCTCACCCAAGTAAACTTGGACCTCGTGAGCTCCTGAATATATATCCTTCATCAATTCGATTTGTCTGGTCTTCTCCGGCTCTATACAGACGTTAGCAGCTTTCTCATCCGACACCGAGTTGCAAGTTTCTGGAACCTTGTCGAATCAAGAATGGCTTACTATTTGACTGATTGATGCAAAGAGCATCGACCCAGATATCCCGTGTCTCATCAGAATGTCGAAGTCTCCGAAGTGCCCAATGCAAGTTCTTCGTGACGAGAAAGGTCAAGCCGTTCAGAAAGATGGGAGTCTTGTCGAATGGGTCTCCCCAGGAATATGATAAGGCCTCGTACGTAGGGGTATCGTTGAGGGACACAACCTTGAGGTTGCAGTGGACATCTGCAGACCATCTTCCAGGGTCTATGGATGCTATCCGGATCTCGCGCCTGTCAGCGTCGAGTGGAGCGTAGATTTTACTCCTAGGCCATGTTTGACGCGATTGAAAGAAGTTGCCAATACAGAAGGCAGGCAAAATATCCCAACTTTTTGGTGTCTGCATAGTGAGGGTCTGCAACTCTGCGAATAAACATTCAGCGCGCGATGGGGGTGATCGGCCAAGGCGAGAGCGGGGGTGAAAAGGAATGCGACGAAGGAATGAACTCGAGCGCGCTATTTCAGCTCTGACGATCAGCTTGCCATCCTGTAGCTCCATTAATGGAGAGTCTTATGACATAAGTCTAAAAAATGTAAGAAATCTGTCGAGGTTTCAGCTCTCCGTAACTAGACGGAGGTTTAGACTTTGGGCACTCAGTTATGACTTGGTTGGTGGAATCGTGCCAGGGTGAACCAGACCAGTCACGTTACCGGACAAAATACAGTGCCAACTTATGACACCGCTCTTTCGCACTGTCCGATCGCTTCTGCGCATCCAAAATGCTCCGAATTTACCTGCAAATATCAAGAGGTGAAGTCTACAAGGATTCTGATTTTAACAATACGTTTGGAACGTAAACTTTGTATTTCCATTCTTAAGGACCCGATATATTATACTGCCAAATGGATTATCTCCTAATAGCACCGTGGTTGTTCTCATAATTGACAAGATAGTATTGATACTGCACTGGTCGCTTGCGGCTTCAACATCTCAATACAAATATGGAGTTGCAAGCCAGTTTGGACTAGTAATTTATTCATCTCATGGGCATACAATTATTTGTCAACGAGAGAGTGTGTTGACATTGATATAACTACAGGCTTGAACACTGCAATCCACGCCGTGACATCGAATACCAATTCCTTGATTTCACCATCGCCTCTCTAGGACACCTTGATCACTTCTTCGATCCTGGAGCTAGCCAGACACACGCATGAGCCGCTTAATTATGTTAGCCATTTGATTCCAATTGCGCCAGAGGACAAGGGCATCTTGAAGCTTACATCATGTATGGCGACAGCCACACCCTTCGCAGCGAAGAACGTGGTGACCTACACCATGTTCGAGGGCGTGGGGGTGTTGCTCCTCGATGTAGCATCCAAATTCTTTCTTACAATTGCGACACTTGGGGGTGCTCCTCGATTGCGCGATGAGAGCTTTGACCTTTTCGATAATGCGTTTCTGGACCACCTCTCGTTCGAGCTTCGCGTTTTTGTACTGGTCCTTCAGCGCATGAGCAATGCTCAACTCTTCCATGAGCTGTTGAATTCTTGCACCGCAGGCCTCAAGGATCTCAATCGTGAGATGATGTTCAAGGTCGATGGTTCGAAGCTCTTGCGATGAGGCGAGCTCCTCGATGTACCTAGCCGTAGCCGACGCGATGACGGAGCGGATTTCGGAATCTCTGTTGGCGGTGGACATCTCGGCTATGACCTGGGGGATGATGAAAAAGTCCAAATTGCCCTGGAGAATGCTCTCGATCTTTGAAGTCGAAAGCTTTACCAACTTCTCGATCCCGTAGTAATCGGCAATGGCGTTGACACGAAGGTGAGACACGATCTGGTAGACATTCTCGTCTCCAACATTCTGTGACTCTCGAGGGTCTTGGGACATTGCGTCGGCATCAGTAACGATCTCGCCCTCCTCTTTCTTCTCGTCACGATCGTTCTTGGCCTCCTCTGTCTCGGGTTCGGGGGCAACTTCGTAGTCTCCGGTGTAGAGGAAAGTGACCATGTTTTGGACGGTCGGGACATCGAATTCATTGACATTGATGACCTTTGATGTTGTCTCCTGCTTGAAGAGTGAGCGAGAACTGGTGGTGAAGGTATGTTCACGTACCTCGAAGCCGCTGTGAAGCGCAGCGCTGATGACGGGTGACTGAGGGCAAACAATCACCTGATGAAGCTTGAACTCGCGACCCTTGCAGACCAGCGTAAAGTCGCTAAACTCTGCAGACTTCAGCAAGTGCAAGAGAACGGAATGAGGCTCTGGCGCCATCGTGAAAGGTCTCCTGCTCAGTCGATCAGGCTCGGTGGTGTGGCGCGAAGATGCGAAGATGCAAAATTGTTGTTGATAGTTTGGAGAAGAAGAAGAACAGAAAGAAGCAGGCAGTGGGGCGGTGAATGATGTCACAAAGACGCGGCAGCCTTCTCACCCATTTGCTTTATAATAAACGCGTATGTGTTTGTCGGTAGCTTGCAGTGCCTGACAGTGCTTGACGGCCCGAGTTCAAATGCCCCCCCAAACACTGACTAATTCGCCGGATTGCCAACTGATGATTCATAGTTATTAGGTAAGACACAGCAGGGTTTGGCCTCTGTTGATTTAGACGATCACTAAATTCACTACAGAGTGACCCAAGAAGTGTGCTCGCATCCAGGCGTGGTGGATTCACGGCAAAGTGAATGCGACAACTCCACTCTGTGTTACACCACTTTCTTGCTTCTGATAAAGAGAGGCAGGAAAGGACATGCTGAACAATCACAAATCCTATTACAGGCGAAGATGAGATCAATCAAATCAGACATATTGATGGACAAAGCGCAATTTGGCCGCCATATGTCTGCACTTGGCTCGCCTGCGAACTAAGCTTACAGATACCCATGACTCTCCAACAACGAACGGACATTGGAGACGTCACGTTCAGCCCACGATCTCCGATTCTCCATGCCCTCCAAGTTCTGGTCAAGGACCATCTGATAGCCTTTCGTATCGCGCCCGCCAAAAAACGCTCTCACATCCTCAACCTGCTCCTGGGTATGCAGACCCTCAAGAGCAGTCCCAAGGAACAAAGACGCGATGTCAACCGGAACCTCTTTCTCAACCCTCTCCCAATTCTCCTTGGTCCACTCCCAAAGCTCAATCGCCAGTGAGCCGTTCTGCCAGCCAGCCAAGTGAGGTAGAACATCTGGTCTCCAGTTAGCTTCACCTCTCACTGTGTAGCTTTGTCGCAACTTACGTCGTGGTTCTTGACGGTGTCGGTGAGTAGATGGCCGAGAACCCACTTCATGAGCTCAGCGCTGGACGCACGTCCGAGACACTCCAAGGCAAGATACTGCTCGTCCTCGTTGGATGAGTTCTTCCACAGATCGACGAGAGCTTCAAGTTCTTCGCGGCCGCCGTGTGCTGCGACGATTCCAAAGACCTCCCATCGTAGGGACCCTGGAATTGCATTCTCCTCGCCTGACATGCGTCTCGCAAAAGGTTTCTTTGCAGCTGAGACGACGCTGCACGGAAACTGTCAGCCGTGTGCAAGACCAGCGAGACATTCGACTTACCTGGGATATCCTGCGAGACCCGCACCACTGAACATTGATGTTTGGAACGTGACGAGATTCTCGTTCTTCGAGATGGCCACCCGAGTTTTACTTTTCGGGACGATCACATCGCTCGCCAGTTTCCAAAGAGCCCCCACTCATCTCAGGTCCGCGAAACTTGTAGGCAGATTGGATGGATCTGAGATTGCGGTTAATCACCTCCCAAATATAACATCAGTCCAGTTCAGCTAAGTTGACGTTGAGGTCAAGCAATTCGCTTGTTTGGTTCACTGCTGCAGCTACCAATTCTTTGGGGTCGCTCGATAATCCGATACAGTCGCGCAGCTTAAGATTGCATTATGATGCATCGTTGAGGAGACGCGTGAGTAGACCGTGTGAGTAAGAGGTGCGGAAGAAGCTGCCATGGTCCGCGTTGACTTTGATCGTCAGAAGGAGGAAGAATCAGCTCCCTCGTTCATGTCAACTGTCTCGATATCATTTCTGTGCTGGATTGCAAATCTGAGTGGATGGATCGTATCAGATGACGCATCCTCTTCCTTTGCCACACCGCTGGTCAAGAACCGTTGCTGGAAGAGCCGAATACCCGTGACATTTCCACTCTCGTCATAAGATTCAAAGACTCGGAGGACAGGGAAGCCAGGCTGTTTGGTCCATACTCCCATGCCCGCTGCGATAGATCCGCCGGTGACCTTTTCCCAGGCCTTCCAGAGGTCATCCGACTCGGTGCACTGGAATTGGTGACGTCGAAGATACAGCTTTAAGCCATCGAAGAATTTCTTATCGCCAAGGTTGTTGAGAACCATCCTGAGGATCCATGAGCCTTTGATGGGAGATCTCGTCATAGATCTGTTTCGCATCGGTTGGGTCTACGATGAAGAACTCAACTCGATGACTGCTCGTAAGGGAGTCTAGGCTGAGCGCTTTCTGGAGGGTGTTGGCAACGCAGGAATCCCAGAAGTGCCAGCTTGGAAAGATCGTGTCCACAGCGTACCAGGACATCAATGTAGAGAAGCCTTCTTTCAGCCAAAGCCCTACCCAGTATTTCATTGTAATCGGTTACCGAACCAGATATGAGAGATCTCATGAAGGATAGTATATTGAGGCAAAAAATGCCGTGTTTTTATTTGTTACCTGTGTTTACACCCTAAAGGTTAACCTTATAGGTCGGATTTATCCCATAGCTTGTCCACTCCACCTCGGCCAAGAGTCCAGCCACTAGACCGAGATTTTCTCAAAGTTTGGCGACGTGTTTGACACTTTGTAAGATTGGCACTCACGTATGTTGACATGAGAACGTTCTTCTCAAACGTCACCATCTTATTAGTCGAATGCTCCGTGTCTACAGTCGTTTTCACTGGCATATTCAAGACGACAGCAAAGGATGCATCTACCACGATGGAGAGGGTAACTCGGCTCTCATGCTAGGTTCGCCAAAACAGGGGAAGACCTAAGAGAAGTCAGTCATGGCTTATAGATTACGTATCAAAGGTCTAGAGATGCCTGCCTTCCTCGCCTATGCTGTCTCCATGGCTTTGGCCGCAATGCGGTGCTTCACGCTATCATCTGTCTCATAGCTGGCCTGGTCGAGACCAGTAAAATCGCTGTGAAATTTGCCGGTATATTCAAGGACGATTGTAATTTCATCGTGATCCTCTGGCTTGATTTCTTTGGATGTTTCGAGTTTCACTGTGTCGTGCGCCTCGCTGTAACTTGGCCATCGCAGTCCGTCAACGAATGTCGGTTTAAGTAGCGCTTCCCTTTCAGACCTACCTCACAGGGTCGAGAACGCCCGAAGAATCATCCTGCAACCTGGCGCTCGCGTCGTTTATCTTGATTGAACTTTAATGTAATTCAAGTTAGGAACAGGTCTCAATTACGGTGCAACTATGAATAAATTCGTCGACGCTTCAGAAACATCCGACGTGGCGCTATTGGCTGGAGGGCCTTACTTGATGATGACAGGGCCTTCGAATTTCTCCTCGTCGAAATCAGTACAGAGCGTGGATTTGTGTGGGTGGGGTTTGACACTGGTGGGCAAAAGGGTGCGTTGTTTCTTCTCCATGGCGAGGCTGTATGAAAGTGCTTGGGGAGTGGTCAAACCTAAGTGAGCCAGACAGGATGGTAGACACTGTGATTGACAAAAGGCTACAGCGTTGAGATTAGAATGACAGTAATAAGAAATTTCAGCGGAGTCAAATTTTCTTTTGTGGCGGCGGAACAAACGGCTCATACCAGTGAATAATGCTGTGTTACGGTGTCGCACGCCCGAGTGAGTTGCAGGTGCTGCGAGATTCCTGCTTCTTTCTACTTCAGGTCCCACGGTACTCGGCGCCTATTTCACAAGGCAAGTTGATGAAACCAAGCTTGCAAATGGTCGTCACTGTCAACGGCGTCGAGTTTGATATGGGCTATATAATGCTATATTCATCCATTTACGGGCTCCTGGTACTCATACCCGCTTTAGCATGTCAATCGAGTGGATGGAAGCGGAATTCCTAAACTCTCTGCTGATAAAGCATGGCTGTATAAGTTGGTCGTGTCTCTACTGGAGCTTATCTACACTGATTCACTCTCTTAGCCTCAAATCTCGACTGCGAATAACGAATACATAATAAGCTTTATCATATGATTACATGACCGCCAAGTTGCGTGAAGAGTATCATGGGTTGGAGAATTGAACAATCAACTGCCAATATCATAGAAAATTGTAGTGTAAGAATGTTTAATTCACATGGACCTCTGTCATTTGGCACGTAGATTGGTATAACATACAGAATCTATTGAGACGGCTCACAAAAAGCGTCAGTCATCTATTGAAACAGCCTTGAACAACACCGGTGAAGCTCCCTAAGAACAACCCCATACCTTGCTGCTCAGACACACCTTACGGTGGCTGCGATTCGCTGGTGAGTATCCCGAAGTCTTTAGTTGATGATTACAACATTCCCTGGTACAATGTCCTTCAATGAGCTCCGCCACAGAATGAGCAGTCCAGTAGGTGATGTCAGGGGCATGTGTAAGAGTACCAACTCTCAAGTGGCAATTTCCATAGCGGAAGATTGTTCTATCATGGGCACCAATGTATGCTCTGCTAGTCGACATGAGCTCGATAAGGCGTAGGCAATTATAGCGGTACGCCTCATTATGTCCAATATCGCATTTGATGCCAAAGGTCGCTCGTTCCTCAAGATGACTGACGTCCTTCAGATCAACCGCTGAGAGAAGATCAAGGACGTCGCGATGTTTATCGTTGTTACTCGTGTTGGCGTACACAGACAAGGCGTGTCTATAGTCGTCTGGCACAGTTGCTTTATACTCCATAGCGGATTCTTCCAGCGCTTCCATCACTGTTTGGTTTGAGCCCTCAACGAGACCGTCGACGATGGTACCGAACATGTGATAACGAGCCCATAGGGCGTCGCCGAACCGCGCTTCTCGGATGGAAGACACGTACTCGCTAGCCCATGGCTCGACGAGTTGCAGGGAGTTGTTTGGATCAAGCACAGTTCCGATAGAAATGTCAAGGAATAGCTGCTCGAATGGTCGAGTATCGTTGACATTGGCCGTAGATAAGGCAGCAGTACGCCATGCTAAGATGACGATACCAAGAATCAGGCGTGAGATCTCCATTATTGAGATATCTAAAATTTCGACTTTAAGGCGCTCGCTGGATCGTAGATTTCTGGCTGAGACAGAAATTCACAGCGTATCGAGAGAAAGCGAGCCTTTTCTTTATTCGAATTCCCAAAATAACTCATTTATTTCTTCCATCCTGGTACTTTCGTAGATATTGTTGGTCGAGGTCGTGTTGGTTGTGAAAACGGATACCCCGGCTCTCATATGACCGCAGTTGGCTCCATCTCGTGATTTAGAACCAACAGCTTCTGCTGCGCAGAGAACCGGTGTTCCGTAAGGTCTCATACTGGCGACAACTAGACATGCACGTATATCTAAATAAAATATGAACAAAAAAAATCATTACAAGTAAAATATCTCGAGAAGTGCATGTTTAGCAACGCGCTTCTACGGCCCTAAGCTCTGAATTGATGACAGTTTAGTGTCTACGAATGACTTCATCCAACACCTAGTCAGTCTGTATCCGGAAGGTCAAACTGTAGCATTAATAGGATGTCTCTCCACCAATCAAGAGAAAAAATCTGTACATGCTGCCTTCGAGTAGCGTGCGATTGGCAAATAGCTGGAGGCTGAAGCTAGCAGACCACTTTCGCGTCCACGACTCCGGTGATCCGTTGGATGTTGGTCGGTTGCTTTAATCCCTGTTAATTCGGATTCTCGTGCCGAGTCACGAAGCTAAGAAAGTTAATTTCTGCTTTGACTCGGCCTTTTGCGTTCACGATGATGCGGTGTAGATACACTCATGTGAAACTGGCTGCAGGAATTCGATTTAAGTAAAATATCAACGTACGAGGTCTATCCGCTCTCCGAGACCCGGATCTTGCTCACATCCTTTTTGTCAACTTGAAGGATAACTTCGATGACCTCGGGATGAGTGTCAGCACTGCTTGTCCGTTTGTAAAATTGGACAGCATCCGCCCACTCTTTAGAAGCAAGCTTTTTGTATCTCACTGCCTCCTCTTCCAGACTGTCGAGTACAGTTGACCCATCCTCAAGTTTTCCATCCACCACGTTTCCAAAAATATGATAGCGGGCCCATATTGCATCTCCGAGCCTTCCGTCGCGAACGGCGTTAACGTACGAGGTGGCCCAGGGCTCAACGGGGTCGAGGCCTGTCCTGGCCAAGACTCTTTGTACCGATATATCAAGGAATAGGGTCTCCGGAGCTCGAGTCTCGTCGATGTTTAGCGCTGCGTATTTTAGTATTTGTGTACTTTTCGTAGGGGAGGATAAACTAAATGTACCCATTTTCGTCTGTACACAATTCTCCGTAATTCAAAAACGATGAGTGTGGTGCTCTTGGCACAAGGGCTTGACGTTAGTCGGTTGAGCGCCTTAAATACTCAGGCAGCCGGAGCCTGGCCCACTCAGCTCCACCCCAAGAAGCACACGCATGCGCCAATAGCTTCCACGTCATTTCCCAGAGCCCTTTCAACGCTTTCACCAACATGCAGTAGTGAGAACCAAGATGACATGTTCACTCAGAAATGAGGGATGGAACGAACTGGCTGACTCATTTGCAGTTGATAAAAATAGACAGGCTATACTTCCAATGCTTTAAACGGAGACACGGTGCATGAATTAATCTGTAGCCTTATTAGAGGATGTTAACTACCTATATAGGGTAGTGACTATAGATATACTATTATATTTAAAAAAAATTATTTATATATTAATTTTAAAAACTTAATTAACTTATATTCTCTTAGCTATTAAAGCTTTTAATTATTTAAATATAACTTACTTTAATAAAAGTATTAATACTTTAACTTTTTTAATTAATTTAAATAATTTAATTAATAAAATCTTTAATAATTTAATAACTTTATTATAATATATATATAATCTTTTTTAAAGTTATTTAATAACTTTAAAAAGAAAATATTTTTTAGGCTTTTAAAGCCTTTTATAAGGCTATAACTTTTTTTATTTAAGTTTTTTTTAAAAAAGATTTTTAGTTTTTTATTAATATATTTTTAAAGTTTTTTAGTTTTTTAAATAAATGACTTTTTTTTTAAAAAGTCTTATTAATTTTTTTTATAATTAGGCCTTTTTATAAATAAAAATAATATATTATTTTTTAATATATATATTTTTTATAATTATTTTAATTATATTATAAGTAAAAAAATAATTTTAATATAATAAATATTATTAATATTTTAATTAAAGTATTTTTTATTTAAAAATTAAATAATATATAAAAGCTATTTTTTTATATTTAAAATATCTTTTAATATAATTAATAAAGATATTATTAGTAATAAAAATTAATATATATATTTTTAAGCCTTTTAACTTATAAAATTATTATAAATAATAACTTAGCTTATTAAAATAATAAATATATTATTTATAAAATAATATTATAATTAAAATATAAAAATATAAACTTAAAGTTATATTTTTTTATATATCTTTTAATTTTTTTATTTTATAATATTTTAAAACTTATATAAGATATAATAGTTATTATAAAAGCTTATAAATAAAAGCTTATATTAAGGTAAAAAATACTATATTCTTATTTATTAACTATATTTATAGCCTAAAGGTTAACCTTATAGGTTATATATATCCCTATAGACTATAGATATATAAGTCTTTTAACATTTATTACCTACAGTTAGGACCAAAAGCAAAGATTGCCAGTACTTAGCCCGTTTTTCATAGGATAACTGCATTAGATGGGATAAAAGCCTTGAATTATGTAACTAGAAAGAGAGATAAGTGCTGTTTTGCTTTACCAGCGTCCCAGTCCACCAAAACTCGCTCCTTCAATTCTTCCACTTTTGTCTTCACGAGTATCTCCATCGCTTCTCGCTCAGCTTCAGTCAGTAACTCCACTCTGACCTTCCAGAATTCCTCTACAGGAGTATCCTGCTCGCGCTTGCCAAAGAATCTTTCGTCTAGATATTTCCAATAGATAGCATCAAAGGACCAGCTCTTTCGAGCAGCATAGTTCAACCAGAATCGACCAGTAGCCCAACTCTCCCTCATATACGCCGAAAGCGGCAAGTCTGAGCTGCTTTCTTTCTCAACTTCTTCCATAGCGGATAGCCAGGTCTCAAACCGCTGTTCGTAGGTACTCGCCCAGTCTTCAATGCCGTCATCCCACATCTCGGGTACTTCAAGTAGCAACCACCATGGCGGATCCAGCGTGAATTGGGATGGTCCAACGTAGGCAAACTCCCAATCTATCGCGCCGACAACGTTGTTGTCATCATTAATGAGTACATTCACGGGTCTGAAGTCATCCGACCAGAGACGGAATGAGGCCGAGTTGTCCGGTGCTGGCAATGTTGCATTGGAGTGCTGAGAAGCAGCTGACCAGTCATCGTCACAGAATCCGAATTTTGAGAGACAACCTTGCGTAGCAAGTCTGTAAAACAGCTTCCGCGCGATGTATTTGTTTCTGCAGTCGTCCTCGGATGATATGATGTCGTTGTGTTGAAAAACGAGTGTTGCCATCTGCATCTCGGCAAGCACGGTGTACCACTCATCGGCCGTGCTGTATGTGGTTCCCTCAGACGGAAATACTGAAGTAGGGATGTTGGATAGCTGGAACATGTTGTTCATGTTGAGACTGATAGGTCGTCCCAGGACTTCATATGTACCTGGACTTGACTCTACCAGAGAACCGATACGAGGGAATGTAGGCCGGGCAAGCTGTAGGACGCATTCCGCCATCTTTGAGTATAGGTCCTTGAGCTGGGTTTCCGAGATTTTCGGATTCAAGATGGGCGCATCGTTCGGGTCATCGCGGGGAGCTTCCAAGGCATGACTCATCCCACGCCTGGTGCCAAGGTCCTCGATGATCATGTACGGCCCGATTTCTTCATCGATTCCATGATGGAATATCTTGGGGATAGGTACTTCAGTGTGTTGCTTGATACAGGCTGCTGTGGCGACCTCTGCCATTGTCTTTTCTTCTGGGAACATCGCCTGGTCTGGACAAGGAAGCCGGACAAGAACCTGAGATTCCAGGCCTTCCACTTCGAAGGGATAGACGACATTAAAACCACCAATGATCAACGGAGTGACTAGAGTTGCTGGTTTCCCAAGAGTTCGACTTGCAAAAGCTTCAATTTTACGACAGGTAGCTGATGCTCGGACGTGTTTCAAAGCCCTTCCCAGCGCTCATCGCTCCGGTTCCAGGCCTGATTATCGGCATCCTGCCTAGCATCCATGATGGTTGTGCTGTGGTTTTGGTATGTGCGAATGTATATGCAAATGGCGGACTGGCTTGGACTGGCTGAAGGCAAGTGAAATGGGCGTGATCAAGCAATTGATGAGAGCGGTGGAGTGTGGAGACGACTCGCTTAAGGTGGGGAAGTGTGACTTGAGAGGAACGCTGTACTCTATCTCTCGCCTGGTCCAAGAACGGCCTGAACACATGAACAGAAAGACACGACGGCGTTAACGGGGTATTTAGTGACCGATGACGCGTTCTGAAAAATTATGATGGGTCAATTGTTAAGCGCGCGACTACTTTGCCACCTAAGACCTCAGCAACGAGGAGAAATATGCTAGATAGGAAAACGAGAATATGGTTTATTTACTGAGAAAAGAGGCTGCGGAGTATATATTCTGTGGTTCTGTCTCATCCAGTCACGAGACTGAAAATCTCATGACCTCCTTTCCAGCCTGATTTTAGAATTGAGAGTTTTCAGTTATTCAGTAACTAAAGTAAATACTGGCGCTTGCAGACTTATCTTTCTTCCAAGTTCGGAGATTCATTGTGTCAAAACACCATGTTATAGAGGCTGGTGAACATATGACACTGGACATATGTCCTCGCCCTGTTATTTCATGTTGGCGACAAGGGTGGCATAAATCAGGCTCTCATTCAGATCTTTCTTATCATCCCGCATCAAATCCTTCCCTCTAGCACCAATCACAACGGAACCTTTCAGCCTCACGCTCACACTATCTCCCAAGCTGACCTGCAGTGCCACCTCGCCACCTCGCTCTGCATGCCTATCGATTAGCCCCTCCGCTGATCCCTCATCTCAGGCAATCCCAAACCACCCATGTACTGGGAATGATACAGCTCTTGGGGCGACCGCTGCGGCGACGTATGCATCTCATAAGCAAACTGAGTGTTTGCCAACTCAGGCATGGGCGACGGATATGCAGGCGGCTGGGAATAATCACTTCGGCTGGGACTCGAAGCCCAAGTGTCGCGTGCCCCAGCCGGCGTCGGGGGCGAGGACATGAAAGGAGGTGGTGGCTTCTGTGCCGTTGTAGGGGCTTCGCTGTTGGCTGCATAAAATTGGCTAGGCTGTGTCTGATTTGCAGACTTGCGCCGTCGCCTCCACAGGAAAAAAGCAAGGAGGGCGATCAATACCAAGCCTAAGCCGCCACCAACGGCTGCGCCGATAATTGTGCCTTTGGGTGTGCCTTCGCCGGAGCCTGATTCTGGAGAGCTTGCTGCTGTTCCTGTAGGCCCTACAATGACGGTGAATTGGCCTTGGACAAAAACCGTGACGGTCTGTTTATGTGTCGATATCGAGGTTGAGTACTTTGTCGTCCATTCTGTCTTTGTTTCTGTGTCGGTAATTGTTGTCGTCGCTTTTTCTGTCTCGTAGACTGTTTTCGTGTCTGTCGCTCGCCTGTGGATGGGGATTCCTCGTCGAGCGAGGCCCTCAGCTAGGGCGTTGAGGCTTGCAGCTGGTCGGAGCACGACCGGCTGTATCTTCTTTGTTGCGTGGGCCTCGCGACCGAGGCGTTTATGAGGAGCCGGCGGTGCGGATCGCTTATGTTTATTGTCCGAGTCCGTAGTCGTGTCCTCTTGGGTAGATTCATCACTTGTAGGGCCTTGGGATACCGTCACAAGTACGGTGGTCTCTATGGTCGACACGGTTTTCACGGTCGTTGTGCCATCTGTCGTGACGGTCTCGGTGTCGGTTTCGGTCGCCCACGATGTCGTTGTCTCGGTCACAGTCGCTCTGTACAATGTCAGCTGAGTATCAGTTGGATGTAAAACGGCCGCCTCACGTAGGGTTGACGCATGTTCGGGCATCATTATCGCACTTCTGGTCTTCATCGCAGCACTGACGAAATCAGCAATGGTCAAGATAATCTGACCATAACTCACATATGGCTTCCCGACTGACGGATTGCAGCATGTCGCGTCAGGATTGCAACAAGCTCCCCAGCCTGGATCTTTTGAAGTTCCGCAACAGCTCTGTCCTTCAAGGCAGCAGTTACCTCCTGGATCTGCTCGGCAACACGCTCTGTTGTCACCACAGCACCATCCATTGGCTTGGGTACCGCAGCATTGAGGGGTAGATTCTGCGCATCCGTTGTCGTTCCCAAAGCATTTTACGAGTTGGTCTTGGCGACGACCAAGAGGAAGATCCCAAGTCGGAAGTTGGGATGCCAACGGAGCGAATTCCAGTCGCTTGATCGCGCCTGGTCTAGTCCACTCTTGTACAAAAAGTTTGACTTCTTCGGGGTCTGTAATGTTGAGAGCTTGGATGCTTTGCTCGAGATAAGTGGGAGAGGTTGAGACAGCTAGGCTTGGCAGACAAGCGAAAGCCCATAAAATCCAGACTAGATGTATCATTTGGAAGTCGTATATTGCCTTTCAGATTAGGTTGAAGGAAAAGAACAAGGGAGCTTAGCAGAAACTGAACACTGGTGCAACCCAAGTTTATGCTCTTTGTTTCCTCCTGAACCGCCATCCTTGTTATGATAGCCCTAGAGCTTCATCTCCCGCCGACGCCACGCATAGAGATATCACACCGGTATTGCAACTAGTGAACGCCTGCATGCTGGCACGATAAGAGAAATTTGTTACCCCACCCTAAATATTTCGTGGACGGCCAATGGGAGAGTCAAGTTCAAAGCCTGATTTAGGTTGCACATAAGGGTACGGAGCAACTACGGAGTACGGATTAACGAAAATGAGATGTGACAGTGAAATCCAACGGAGTTTCAACCAGTACATTGAGGCGGGGCTCACACTCTGCCTTTCCTGTCTATAAATAAAGCAACTTGGATGCAAACATGATGAAACTCACAGAAAGATTGATTCGCTTATTGTGGAAACGAAGTGATAAATCGCAGCACCATAATTGCTTGTCAGCGGGAAAGTCCAGTTAGCTACAAGATACGAAATGGTATTTGACAGAAGACTCGCGGTAGCCAACTAGACTCCTTGGTCTCATCATATCAATAAGCACAGCACTGGGATCTCGAAGACTCCCATCGTAAGGTCAAGACTATACTAGATATGGCACACATCAGCTTACAAGCGGAACTCCGTTTAGCGCTTACCCGACCATATAAAGCCATCGGTGGGCGCTTACTCAGAGTCCAAATGTCGAGATATTCTTGTCATCTTTCTCATCGCCAATTTCCAAAATGTCAAAGAGCAAGCTTGTCGTCGTTATCGTTCCTGGTGGCTTCTGCAGTCCCGAGGTCTACCAGCGTGTTGCCAACATTCTAGAGCAAGATGGTTTCACCGTCATCATCCCAGCATTGACGGTCACTAAAAATCTGGCATCCAAAGATCCTGCGAGCCCAGAGTTCAAAGAATTGGCTGCCAAAGGGCTTCTCGATGACGTGAGAGAAATCCACGACCGCCTTGCCTCCGAGTTCGACAAAGGGTCTGAGGTTGTTATCTTTGGGCACAGCTATGGGAGCCTCCCCGCTTTACTCACCATCGAAGGGTATACGCTTGAGGATCGTCAAAGGAAAGGTCTCTCCGGTGGCATCAAAGCTTATATCGCTGTCGCTGGGTTCCCATTCGCACAGAGAGGGAAGAACGTTTTAGGCAACACGGAGCCAGCGCCGCCAATGCCATATCATGAGCTTCAGGCATGTCAACCACCAAATTTCCCCACATATTCCTCCGCTGACAAGGTTTGACACAGGGTGGGGTTTTTCACATGACAGAAGCTGCGAAGCCTCTCTTCTTCAGCGATCTCTCCCCCGACAAACAAGATGAGGCGTGGAAACTTGTCCTAGAAAGTCAAAGCCAAAGGAGTCTCAGCGACGTATCCGAGTTTATTAACTCTGACGTCACGATTCCAAAGACTTACGTTATTTGTGAGAAAGATCAGGTTGTTCCTTCGGAAATGCAGGAGATGTTCATCCAGGTTGGAGGCTTTGATAACGCAGAGAAGCTACCTTCTGGTCATTTTCCGTTTGTGAGCATGCCTGAAGAGACGGCCAAGCTGTTTGCGCAAATCGCGCTGCGATGAATGAGATGCGAGTAGTTGGAAGGGTTACACAACGACGAATGGCAAGATACGAATACTATATAGTTATGTCATTGTAGCAAATGTTGACTTCACTTGTTTATACAAACAGGGTAGCCATTTGAGCGCATACATAATAGCGTCTTCTTCTGACCCGTCCCAGTTGCCCAGAGGTCTTTCATCACTATAGAGTGGTCAAGCTACAAGCCAGGAAACATCGTTGTTTCATTTACGCCACTTGTCAATCTGGTCCATTTTTACAAAATATGGGATGATCGGATCTGTATGTCTTCCAACGACCTGTCGCCCTACAAATTAGCAACAATGAATGCCACTGGCATCTATAAGATTATTATGAACGCTGTAATGGAGCTAATAACGAAATTAAGGGCCATTTCACTGACGAAATAATTTCTCCACCATAGCCGTACTTTAGACTAAACTGAAACAAGGAGCTAAATAACTTCGCATAGGGCATTTTCTCCGAGGAATAATCCGACGAATCCACGTATCCCTTTACACAGAGACTATAATTCAGATGAGAATCTCGCGTAAGACGAGACTGCTTCTCCATCCCAACTCTTGGCTTCATCGAACATCGCCATCATGAAGTTCACCCTCTACCTCAGCGCGCTCACGGCGCTCGTCACTTCCGTGACCGCCCAAAAGGTCTCCGGTTCAGCACAAGGTTTCGCCCAGGGTGTCACGGGCGGTGGTTCCGCTGCAGCAGTTACGCCGAAGAATATTCAAGAGCTAGTGACTTATCTCACCGACAAGACGCCACGCGTTATTGTGCTTGACCGAACGTACGACTTCATCGGTTCAGAGGGCACTGTTAAAGAGAAGGGATGTGCGCCGTGGAAGACTGGTGCGGGATGTCAGTTGGCTATCAACGCAGCTGGGAACTGGTGCGGTAGCAATCCCAAGGTTGATGTTACGTATAGCAAGGCTGGAACGAGTGGGATCAATGTTGCTTCTGACAAAACAATTGTCGGAGTTGGGAACAAGGGTATTATCAAGGGAAAGGGATTGCGGTTTGTTAATGTCAAGAACATCATCGTTCAAAACATTCGTAAGTTACTTATACCTCTAGTGTATCAGTACTCTAATGGATGTGCTTGCAGATATCACAAACCTGAACCCTCAATACGTCTGGGGTGGTGACGCCTTCACCTTCTCCGGTACCAGCAAGATCTGGGTTGATCACTGCACTGTAAGCCCAGTCGCCCAGTTTCACGAGCGATTGCTAACCTGTCTAGACATCTCTTCTTGGTCGCCAGCACTATGTCTTTGGCCGTGACAAGAGCACTGGCATCACCCTTTCGAACAATCACATCGATGGTCGCACACAGTGGTCCGCTGGCTGCGACGGTTACCACTACTGGACCATTGAGATGGTTGGCCAAGGCGATCAGATTACCCTCCAGAGTACGTCTCCCCTACTACACTGAGGAAGACTTTTACTGACATATTTCAGACAACCTCATAGAACACACAGCAGGCCGTGGCCCAGCTCTCTCAGCAACCACATTCCTCCACGCCGTCAACAATGTCTGGCACGACATCAACGGCCACGCCATCGAAGGTGACACCGCCGGCAAGGGTCTTTCGAAGGCAACGTCTTCCAGAACGTCAAACAGGTCGTCGTCATCCCCGACTTCAAGGGCCAACTCAACAGTTGCCCTGATAACTCTGCTGCTAGTGCTACGCAGCAGTACCTTGGTCGCGTGTGCCAAGGTAACATTTTCATTTCATGGGTGCATTTAACAGAAAGGATACGGGCTTCTTGTCGGAGTTCAAGGGACTGCCTATTACGAGGTCGACGCAGGCAACTACCGCTCAGAGCAAGGTTCCAGGTAACGCTGGTTTCGGAAGGATCTGATAACGTCATATAGAAACTGATGCGATTTGCTCTCTCGCAAATCACGCTTACGTGAGATTTTGGGGCCGCGATGTGTGTGGCTATTGAAACATCTTACCAGCACTTCGCAGTACATATCTTTAGTGCAGTACATCATTATCATTCAATTCATCTAAAATTATGGCCCCTTCAGACTCGCGATCGGACGACATTGTTTACCCCATGCACATGATAGATAATGTGTCTGTCCTGAAGTTTCTTGTCATGGCATGGACTATGCGCTTCAACGATGTTTTGAACGCTGACAAACTTCACGAATCACTAGCGGAATTATTCACCAATGGCGATTGGAAGAAACTCGGTGGAAGATTGAGATACGGACATAATCAACGAGGAGCTCTCGAAGTTCATGTTCCGACTACTTATACAAATGGAAGACCCGCCGTGTCTTACTCACACCAACATTACGATATCAGCATCGAGGATCACAAAGTCTCAAAGCTCTTACCAAAAGCGACTAGTCAACCGTCAACCTTTCCAGGAGCATCGGGGCCTCGTCACTTTGGTTTACCGCCCGGGGCACCTACATCGCTGAAGGATTACACCAGCCGGGATGTCCCAATGATACGTCTTCACATCATCACGTTTCAAGATGCAACAATTGTTACTATCACGTGGCCACACGTCCTATTTGACGCAGTTGGGTTCTCCCATCTGATCGAAGCTTGGTCAGCAGTACTGGCTGGCCATAAAGACCGTGTCCCAAAGATCATTGGTGCAAAGCAAGATGTTCTATACGGTCTCGGAGATATAGCCCAATCTGGCCCGCAGTATGCAGCCAGTGAAGGTCGAATCCTTTCCGGCATAGCGTTCATACTCTTCGTCATTAGGATGCTCTGGGCCATATTGACTCAGCCGACCGTGGAAAGCCGCATCATCTGCTTGCCGAAAGACGTGGTAGACAGGCTACATCAGCGAGCGTTAGAGGATATCAAGGAGGACAACAACGATCTGGATGGTCTATGGGTCAGTCCAAGTGATGCCATCTTGGCATGGTTTATCCGCGCGCTGGTCGGATCAACCCCAGCACCACGTCCTATTAGTATGACGACGCCAATCGACGCACGAACCCGATTACCTCAGCTTCAAAATGTGGACGGCGTTTACGTTCAGAACATGATCCTAGGGTCTTTCGTCAACATCACACCAGACGATCTTCGCAGGCCATTGGGAGTGCAAGCGCTGGTTAGCCGCCGAGGCTTGTTGGAGCAATTGCATGAGTCGAACTTGATAGGTATCCTACAGCTCTTCCGCAAACGCTGGGATGTCGGCATAACGGGAGCTCCAGTCTTCGCTGCGCCTGGTAGTCAACTTTTAGTCACCAACAACAGACTGAAGGTCGATCTCTTTACAGCTGCAGACTTTGGACCAGCTGTGATTAAAGCTAGTAAAGACCTTGGAAAGAACCGCCCAGGCACAGCAGTCCATCACTATGCGTCATCGATAAATCCAGGTAGCACAATGAGGAGTTTTGTGAATATTCATACAAGAGATGTCGACGGTAACTATTGGCTGTCTGGCTTCTTCACACCGCGGCAGTGGTCAAGGATCGAGGAAGGGTTTCAAGAATTGCTGTAAAGTGGGATCACGAGAAACAGGAATGAATATCTCCATAACTGGTGTTGAACGATCGACTCATTAAACAAGTCCTTTTGTGTTCAATGGTGGTGTGAATGCACACAAGTCCCACGAGTCTGAAGCCGCTGCACAGATCTCTTCCCCTCCTCCGACAAATCCCTCCCTTGAATTCCACCTACACTCCTCTTCTTGATCCTCTTATTAACATCATCATCATTCGCAAACTTAGCCTTGACACCGTTCTTGAAGTCAACCTCATCAGCGATGTACACAACCTCACCACCAACCATTGTCAGCAGGGTCTTCTGTCTGGCGATATGCTCTTCTGGAACCTCAAAGTAATTGGCTTTCAGAACAATAGCATCTGCAAGCTTTCCAACTTCAAGAGAACCAATGTAAGCATCGGCGCGAAGGAACCGAGAGCTCTCTGTCGTGATTGTGCGAATGGCTTGGTCGCGCGTCAAGGTCAGACCGGGAAGACCGTTGCCGTTGTAGGGAGCTCCTTGCGAGGCTGGGGAGTTGGGGTTCTTGGGATCGCCTGAGCGTGTCACGCCTGCTTTGATGGCGAGCCACTCATCCAAAGGATCAACCTATCACCATCGTCAGCTCTGATGCCGCTCAAAACAGTTGTTGGTTACATACCGGCCAGTCGCTGCCGTAGACAATAGCAGACCCAAACTTGGCAAGCTCTCCAAAAGCTTCAATGTAATGCGATCGCCTGGGACCCATACTCTTAACACCATTTGGTAGCCAGAATGAACTGGCCTGCGACCACTGAAAGCTTATGATGGGATCGGCCTTGAGTTCAGCGAAGCGAGGCCAGTCTGAAGGGTCAGTTACTTCGTTGTGAGCGAATCCAACACGGTAATCGCGTAGTCTGGGGTTCTTGTTACGGAGCTCCTCAAGGGCATCGAGGGCTGTTCGTACAGCTAGATCTCCGTCAACATGGATCTGAGCGTCGATGTTGTTCTTGAACAGTTTTGTCAGGGTCAGACTCAACAATTCCTTGCCCCAGTATGTTTTAGGTCCGAAGTCCGACTTGGGTGCCCACATTGACGTATTAGCCACAGGCTGAAAGTATGGCTCGATAAGAGATCCGGTATTCGCGGGGTACAGAATAACGCCGTCCATGAACATCTTGACAGCGTGCCACTTCATAGATTGCTTGGGGCTCAACTCCTTCTTGTCATTCCACGTCGAAGTAACATTGACCACGTCCTTGACGAGGTCATCAATTCCCGCTGTGTTCTTTGGTGGCTCTACGAGATAATCGAAGAAGCCACGAGCTGTCAGGCCTCCTCCCTTCTCAATAGCCGCAAATGCAAGAGCTGTATCCTCGCTGGACGCAGCCTCTTGGAAACTTGTAACCCCTTCCTCGCGGAGAAGCTTCAACGCAGCTCTGGCAGATCGAATGTTGTGTTCGGCTGTTGCTGGCGCGGGACCTGCTAATAAACTTGTCGCAGAATCTTGCAAAATCCCTGAGAGTTCTTGACTCCCTGGAAGTCGTTCAAATTTGCCATTTCGTGGGTCTTTTGTCTTGCTAGTGAGGGACGATACCTTCAAAGCAGCTTAGTTGACCCAGAAGGTATGCAAATCAGCTGCGGCAACCAGGATAGGCCGTTTCGTCTTCAGCTTATCCAGGTCCTTCTTCGTAACACCGCCGGTATCGTCTACCAATGCGTAGTAGTCAAGCGAGATAACTTCTAGCCAATCTTTTTCAGACTTGTCCTTATCATCATCATGACAACTCTGGACTTTCTTGAGGACTTCACTAAGGCCCAGAGGCTGGAAGTTCATGTTGCACTTGAGAAGACCAGCTCCGCTAATAAGGGGATGCATATGGGCGTCCACCAGACCAGGCATCATCATGCGGCCTTCAAGGTTAAAGACCGAGGTATTTTTGGCGACGTAAGACTGGATACTGTCTTCATCGCCTAGGAAGGCGATGTATCCGTCTTTGACGGCGAGAGCGGAATATTTTGTGGAGAGGAGATCGAGAGAGTAGATCGAGCCATTGTGAAATACGGTGTCTGCGATGACCGTCTTGCTGTTTGACCTTTTGGAAGTAGCTGCTCCTGGAGAAGCCAGAAGAGCTACTGAGAGAAGCAGGCTAGAGACCAAACCTGGAGCTTTCATTGAGTTGTTTGAGAAATAAAAATCCGACGAGTGGGATGGCATCTGTTGCATGTAGCAGTCGGATAGCCTTATATAGTTATTCTACCTATACATTTTCCCTGTGTCTGAGCGTAGGACTTGGTTGGTGCATCTCCGCCTGCCAAATTGACAGGCGATATCATCAGATCGTATACTAGAGTCGGCTCCTGCTTCCATAATTGATCTAGACGCGGGAGGGAAGCTGAGTTATGCTTGATGATAGGCTTGTTCGTAATTTTGCACAAGCCAGGGCACGCCGTCGTGGCCATCTTATCAAGCCCCCTTGTGCCTAGGTATCCATGGATGTGCGGGGAAGTCGCTTGAACTATCCTTTTTGGTCATAGGTTATTGTGTGCCCCAACGACTTGGTGTCTTTGACTATCAATCTAGACTACACAGTTCCTTCCAACCAAGCCGCCTTCATCCCAGCATTTTCACTTAAACTTAGAAGCCTAGAGAAGAAATGTGAGATGCTCGGTGCGGCCGCACTCTTTCACGACCTAGGTTAGAGTTGGAGATCCTTGAGGAATACATTAATCGGTTTCACTTGAATGGCTGGTTGTAGCATGCAGTCAATCTGAAGTTTATACGAATTATTCAACGTTCAAGAAACTGAGTCGCATTGATGGTAACTTGATCGAGTCTGCCAAACTGAGTTCAAAGATCCTTGCTCTTCTTTGGCATTGGTGAGAATTAGTTAGTGAATAATTAAGCATTGGTCACCCCACCAGATCGCTGAGGCCTATACTTCAATCTGTCAAAGATTAGCTCTAATATTGTCAGCATATGGCTATTGCAATCAATTGGCCTCTTTCATCCTAGCGCAGTAACGGCCTCGGGTTTCTTATCATGACTTCGCGGTCGGTTGTCTCGGTCCCATGACATCACCAAACACTAACGCGAGGTCAAGTGATAAGGTATGTTCTGGCTGCAGACTAAGCTTATTGCTGTTTGATTTATAAGCATACTCAAAACCGTGTTTTCTCCTCGAAGAAACGACTATGGTAAATTTGCAATTATGCCCACTTTGTGATCTATGTAACTCTGGTTCTCTCAAAGACAAGAATTCATGGCCAGAATGCCGAGACAGTCTTTCTTATGTGCATTACAATTCTGAGCTAACGCTGAGACTTGTGGCTGAGAGCCCAAATCAACACATAAAACTTGGAAGCTATACGTTGAATAGACTTACAGCTAAAACCCAGACTTCATAGCTTTCCTCGTGGGTTTTGTTCATTTTGCGTCGATTTCCGTATTTCTCGCTCGACCGATCAGGTGACAGCATCTGTTGAGTTGACCCAACATTTCTCGGTCTTTTATCCGATATGCAGTTCGCTTACTCTCCGCATGGCCGATCACACCTCGAATGCATTTTGCCTAATAGCCACAATGCATTTGATTGGTAGAACAAGAGTACATGCATTGTTTACCGTTGCATTTAAACCCCCGATTCGCGTTTCAAGATAGGAAATCTCGGAAGTCGCATTACAAAAGTACCTCGGCATAGGTACTGTTGAGATAGCGTCGATGGCTACTTCTGGCTCCGAGAGAGTTTTTGTAATAGTTCGAGTGCAGCGAGATAGAACGCCTAACAGTGCATCAATGCTGGTGATTAGGTCATAGGTTCCACCGTCTTGCATCGCGTCGCTCTGTATTATTGGTCTTTACATCTGTCCCGATTCTAAGATGTATATCTGACTCATATCAAATCCAAACCTCTAGACAAAAGACAACACAACTCCGTGACGTTATCTCCGTGTGGGCAGCCTAATACCACCCTCGCTCAGTTTATGATGACTTTTGCTAAGTTTATTTTGGCACCCTAAAGTAAGGTTCGCTGTTTTCTTGCCCCCCGAGGCCTCTCCACCAGCGAGCGGGTCACGGTCACAACACTGGTCGTTCCCCGAGTCATAGACCTTGCTCGTGCCCATTTTACCCCAGAATCAACCCTACTCAGCTGCGGGGTAGTCTCGTCAATTGCGGGGGATGATCGACCGACTCGAATCAATCGCCCTGTCTCTCGTTGGTCAAACCATCGGTGATGTTACATTTTTCGCTGATCTGTTGCCAATTATGATGAAGATTCGGTGTATTCCTTTGCCGAAACTTGTGCCGGGTCTACTAAGTTCTGGTCTGGGGGGCTTTATATACCGTCATCGTAGCTTAAATCTTGGTCTTTTCATTCCCCAACTCACTCTCTCCTCCGTGAAGCTCATCTTTTGCCACCCGGTATTCTCGCAAAGCAACATGGACACAGGCAAAGCGTCCGTCCAAATGGACGAAGGCGATACCCCCGTCGCCGGTCGTGAGCAAAACCTCGAGTCGTGGGACTTTAACACCCAAACCGAAGAATGGCGCAAAGACTTCGACAAGAAACTCCTCCGAAAAGTCGACATGCGACTAATGCCGACTCTCGTCGTTATGTATCTCCTCAATTTTCTTGACCGCTCGAATCTCGCACAAGCCAGACAAGGATCCCTCGAAGAAGATCTCGGCATGTCGGGCACAGACTTCAACCTCGCCACGTCGATTTTCTTCGTGGGATATTTACTCATGCAACTCCCCTCCAATCTCATTCTGACAAAGCTTCGGCCGTCGCTGTACCTCAGCGCGTCTTGTTGTCTCTGGGGCGTTGTGTCGACGTGTAATGCTGCTTCTGATAGCTTCGCCCATTTGATCGTCATTCGTTTCTTCCTGGGTTTCGTCGAAGCGCCGTTCTTTCCCGGGGCCGTTTTTCTGATGAGCTCGTGGTATACGAGAGCTGAGCTGACTCGGCGTATCGCATGGCTTTATTCAGGCAATGCGTTGGCGAATATGTTTGGTGGGGTTTTGGGTGCTGCCATTCTCGGCGATCTTGAAGGAGCACATGGCATTGCAGGTTGGAGATGGCTCTTCATCATCGTGAGTGCAATCTTTACATTGTTGTAACAAAGCTAATAAGTACCAGGAGGGTGTAGCCGCCATCGGATTCTCCTTCGTCGCCGCAGTCGCTCTGCCCAATTACCCTCACACCACCAAATGGCTAACCCAAGAAGAGCGCGCATTCGCAGCATGGCGCTTGGCCCAAGATATCAGCGAAGTTGACGCATACGGCGAAAAGACAATCTGGGACGGTGTCAAGATGGCTGTACGCGATTATCGCCTCTACCTCTTCGTTCTTCTTCAGCACGTCAGCTTAATTTCCCAGACGTTCCAATACTTCTTCCCGACTATTGTTGGAACGCTTGGTTATGGAAAGATCACCACTCTCTGGCTCACTGCACCTGCTTGGGTATGTCAAACGTGCTAGTAATTGACTGTTGATTTTTCTGACAGGCCTTAGTTTGCGACTTTCCTTCTCTCCGTCTGCGTCACGTTGAGCTCTGCCAAGACGAATGACAGATCGCTTCATATCATTTGTCTGATGCTCGTAGCAGCCATCGGAAACGCGATCGCAGCTGGGACAACCGTTGTCGGAGCTCGCTTCTTTGCCATGTTCCTCATGCCCATGGGTTCGGTCGCATCTTGTAAGTTCATTCATGAGCTACTCCGGAATCGTCAACTGACACTTTACAGACCAAATTATCGTGTCATGGGTCGCAAACTCCTTCCCCCGTCCTCTAGTAAAGCGTTCAGCCGTCATCGCCGTCTGCAACATGATCGGTAACACAGCCAGTATTTACGGATCATACATGTATCCCAGCAAGGATGGACCTCAATACACACCAGGCGGTAGCGCCAATGCCGCAATCTGCGTTGTAGTCGCTCTTCTTGCTCTGTTGCTACGATATGTTCATAAGTGGGAGAACAAGAAGTTGGATAAGGCAGAGGCTGAAGCGAATGCCGCGGCTATCGAGGATGGAAAGGCCGACATGGCTGCGAATACGGGAACTCAACGTACAGGGTTTAGGTATATTTACTAGACAGTTGCCTCATAGCTACCCCTCATACAAGCCACCCATGTCCCCCGATACCTCTTCTTCCGCTACCCTTTTTACTGGCGGCCGAGGGTCAGAGAGTGCTAATGATGACGGCACCTCAAAAACTACCCCAGTAATGCTTATCATAGTCGCCAGTCGGCTTCCATAATGCAGCTGGCGTATAGACTGGAATGGGCACATCCGCTAGAACAAGTTGTCAGCGCATATACACTTAAAACTCATCAAGTCACTTACTTCCATAACCAGTGCTTGCCGCAGCCCACGTCGGGAATGATGGAGCTGTCCAGCCAGTAGGTGTAGCGGTGACAGTGTACGTGCTGGTGTACGCGGTAGGTGTCTGGCCAGAAGAGAGCGACTTGATACCATTCGCCTGTCCATAAGAATTATCACCGTGGCCAAAGATGTTGCTGATCTTGTTGATGACTGAGGTTCCAGACTCGGTCCAAATACTAAAGTCCTGGACTGTGACGTTGGTGGCGAATGATAGATCATTGGCTACCAAGAAGAGGGGAGGCCTCTTGGACCCATCGGCGACAGATCCTGGGACACGACAGTTAGTCTTTTGAGTGTTCCATGATCATCCTTAAACTTACCGGAGAAGTTCTTAAACACAAGGTTACTCAGAGCGACAGCTCCAGTATCAGGTTGAAAGGTGTTCTGCCAATACTGGTTGATATCCAAGCCATAAAGAGAAGCCTTGGAACGGAAATTCTCAAAGGTGATATTTATAACATGACCAGAGCCGCCTGGATAAGTCTTGATGAAAGCAATATTGTTTCCCTGGATGATGTTGATATTTCGTGCATGCTCTGAGAACTTAGCCAACCCATCGAGTCTTATAGATAGGACTTACTCACGATATTAGCGATGGATGCAGACACGTTGAGGCTGCCGATCGAGATACCGGAACCAGCTTGGTTACAGACCAGATTCTCGATGAGAGCATGGTTGGAAGGGCTCTTCACCGACACGCATTCGTCTCGGTTTGTAACCTGATTCATAAGTACATGATCAACGGATTTCGGGTGAGAATTGGTACCTCAATGTCATGGATCCAATAGTTCGTGCCCACCACGTCAACGCCATCATAAGAACCTAAGTTGGCTCCTCGAATAGTGAGGTGATATACCTCAAGGTTCTCAGCAAAGTCAAAGACGATGTGAAACTTGGGGCTGTCGACGAAAATGAGGTCGTGAACGGAAGTGTTAATTGGTGAAATAACTCTGACAAGACGGGGACGGAAAGTGCTTGGAAGAGCATAAGCCTTTAGTAAAATTAGATCCAGAGGAGTGACTTACTTTGCCAGGTTCCTGTAGATATACCCTTGTCCCTGAATAGCACCCTTTCCATTCTGCGAATAAAACTCAAAGTCGACAGCTGGCGACTTGATCAATAAATTAAATCGTCGAGTAGTGAATGATAAACGTACGGTTGATAATGGTAAGTCCATTCTGTAAAAATTGCCCATCACCTTCACCATTGATGGTCGCGTTCAGCAGCTCAACTCCCGCAAAGCCCTGTAATACCAACTTACGATCAACAGTCCAGTTACCGCCATAACCCAGGGTGATAAGCCCATCCAGTTGGAACGCCCAGTTCGTTCCGTTTAACAGAACGACTGAGCGTTTGATCAGATACTGGCCATCAGGGACGATCAGACGGCTTCCAGCGTTTGGGAGGACGCAGGTCTTGAACGCCTTCTCGATGGCATCTGCTACATCAGTTGAGTTGTCGCTGACAGCTCCATAGTCGAGGATATTGCATTCATGCGTCTTTTGGGAGAGGGCTGTGAGGGGACCGACTGGGCCGGTAAGTTGGGCGTTTGCCAGGAAGGCTGACAATAAACCTGAGATGAGAACGAATTTCATCTTGGAAGAGCCTTGTATGAGATATTTGACTTACTTACTCCTCCACCTCGATTTATAGTGTAGCCTGGAATATATACTTTTCCCAAGAGGCCTGGTGAGCGCTCTGGCTCATGCTCACTTCATTGTTTGCGCCTGCTTGATCTGAATCTGTCACTGATATTCATCGTGAGCACGACATATACCCTTCATCTTGTCTATTCACCCCTATACTGCAATGATATTGCCGTGGTTCCGGTCAGACGTACAGGGCAAGGTCCATCGTGGCGGTAATCTGACTCTTACGACGGCATTTCGCAACTTTCAATCGTGAAGAGCGTCTCGGACCATCGCTCCTTTCCGAGACTAGGACCTATCGTCATCATACTAAGCTTTACTCCATCAAGTGCTAGACAGTTAGAGATATCCAGTATGTACCAGTACAATGAGCAAGTCCTTCTCGTGTCTTGGGGGTTCCTAAGAGTCGGAGCCGAATCCCTACACCTCGGCCGTTCGAACCCATGCGATATCCAGAAATAGCGCGGATGTCACAATCGCTTATATGCATCCCCATTGGTGCGCTTTTCTAACGCCGCGGATGAACCAATCTGACAGACGGGCACTAGGTTGTTTACACACTTGATCGACATGGTTGAGGCTCAATTCTGAGTAGTTTCACGATGTGAGTCTGATAAGCACGGATATTCGGCACCGTCTTCATGTCGGTTACATATGGTCTATTGCTTGATTGCGTGGGATGTTGGGATGTATAATTCTTGCTGGATGGCGACATAGTCTTGTTCGTCACGCCATCGCCAACCCTGACATTGACATGTTCCACGTACAAACCCTAAGAAACATGACCTTCAGCAAAACTCTCGGCTTCATTCACTTGTTACATTGTAGCATCAAAAGCAATACCTGTCTAATCCATTCGACATGGCGGCAAAAAACGTCCTCTTGCTTGTCGCTGACGACCTAGGCAAACAGCTAGGCTGCTACGGTCATCCCAATGCAAAAACTCCAAACATCGACAAACTCGCTTCTCAAGGTGTAAGATTCGACAGAGCCTTTGCAAGCACCGCTTCATGCAGTGGAAGTCGCTCTACCATCTATACCGGACTACATACTCATCAGAATGGCCAGTATGGTCTCAACAGTGGAAAGCACCATTTCATGACCTTTGATCACATAGATTCTGGTCCTTCTATCTTAGCCAAGAACGGTGTGAGGACTGGAATCATTGGCAAGATTCACGTTGGGCCTGAAGCTGTGTATCCATGGGAGTGGAGAGCTGAGAGTCTGACAAGGGATGTTTGGTGGTCTTCGCAAAAGGCGAAGGAGTTCTTCGCTGCGTCAAAAGAAGATGGGAGACCTTTTGTTTTGACGGTGGGATATCATGATCCTCATCGTGATCGAACTCGTGGTGGCTTTGGCAATGATGAGCCTGTCGACGAGCGCATACAAAGCGTCAAGTTCCGCCCTGAAGATATGGCAGTTCCCGAATTCTTGTCCAACACTCCTGGCGCCAGACAGGAGCTTGCGGAGTACCTGGAAGCCATTAGTCGCCTGGACCAGGGAATTGGGTTCATCCTTGATGAGCTCGAGGATGCCGGTCTTGCATCGAGTACAATGGTCATCTTCATGAGCGACAACGGACCTCCGTTCATGAACTCAAAGACAACTTTGTACGATGCTGGTGTTCAGCTACCTCTTATCATTCAACAGCCAGGCTCCAAAGCTGCTGTGAACGGGAATCTAGTATCGTATGTCGACATTCTGCCAACGATACTTGACTGGACACTTGGCCCAGCTGCTGAAGAGCCCAAGAAGCAACTGTCCGGCCGCTCGTTCCTGGAAATCCTTGGGCAAGAAAAGGACCTTGACGCTTGGGACCACGTGTTTGGCTCACACACGTTCCACGAGTCTACCAACTACTGGCCTACTCGCTTCATCCGTACGCGACGCTATAAATACCATCGCAACATCGCATGGAGACTTGACTTTCCATTCGCGAATGATATTTACGGGTCATTGACATGGGAAGACATTCGTAACTCAGAAGATAGTCCCAAGAAGATTGGGCAAAGGAACCTGAAGGATTACTTCTTCCGCCCTGCCGAAGAGCTTTATGATTTAGAGCTTGACCCGCTGGAAGTCGTTAACCTGGCTAAAGATCCGAAATACAAAGATGTTCTGGAGGATCTGAGGGCTAGGCTTGAGGACTGGCAGCGGAGGACGAATGACCCTTGGCTCTATCGCGACGGAGTCTCTGTGCTGTTGAATAAGCATCATTTTGATGCTGGGCTGGAAGTTCCTGATAAGTGGGATCTTGATGTTGAGCATCCCGAGACCAAGGGAGTTGCAAAATACAAGAATCTGCCATTTGGTATAGCTGGGGCAAGAGATTGAGTGTGGATTATATCTGGGAGAGCTAGAAAGAATCGACTGGTCTTAAGTTGATAAATAGAGGCCTTGATGCTATAGTGAACGGCCTCTACAAGGTTCTATTTTTATTCTAACTACCAATCAATGAAGTATTTACAAGCGAAGTTGAAGTTATTCTTCATCTCCCCTCTTGTAACCAAGCAAGTCTTTATTCTATACCAATAGTCCAATACCCACTCAAACCACTGTATAACTGCCTAATACGCATACAAATTGCAGAGCTTGCAGAATCCCAAAATGTTAGAGACTTACATGTGAGCGGAACCAGTCATGATCCTATGCAAATCAGCCCATCTACTCATCAAAGACTTGGAAAATGGACCATCGATGCCTATCGCTTGTCATCCCGCCTAACCGCTTTTACCCCCAACGAAGCCCCCATGACTTGTATATATACAATCAGGTACGTGGCAGGGTCGGTACATAGCTCCGGATGGCATCCCGCTTACGGTAATGGGTGTTGGGGGTAGCTGGTCAGTCCCCATTTATCCCCATAATGTCGTGATGGCCTCTCGGATCATCGGTGCCGAGATGCACAAGATAGTAGGCTTGAATTGATGGTTATCTCTGAAACTGGGTCTTCGGCTGGTCACACCATCTGCACGTAGCAGCACGTTGAAGATGGCCTTTTACACTGGGATAAGTCGGATTATTAAAGAGTAACAGAATGGTTTACATATAAGAGGCATAACTGTCGCACTTGTTAATACGGCATCATCAAACTCATTCCCATAAGTTTCCGATCTCAAATACTTTTAGGGACAATTGGCCCTCCACTGCCCACTATGGCTCATGCAAGTCATCTCGTCCATCAAGACATTGACGCCAAGGCACCATCCTTTGAAGTCAACTCCCCCAAAGATAAAGCAACCACCCTGGTAGAGCCCCAAGATACCAGCAGAAACATCGGCATCTGGGAAGCCCTCACCCATCGCAACAAGCCCGCTGATCTCGACGCCATCGCCACCGAGCGCAGCGTCTTTGACGATCCCCACCTCTCCCAATTCTACCAACCACCACCAGAGTATGAGAACTTCCATCGCTTCGACCCAAATGAGCGATGGACGTATCGCGAAGAACAAGCCGTTCGTCGCAAGACGGACCTGAAGATCTTTATCTGGATCCTCGTCATGTTCTTTGGTCTTAACATCGATCGCGGTAATCTCGGCAACGCAGCTGCTGATAATCTACTCGACGATCTTAGCCTTAACACCAACGATTTCAACAATGCGCAGAACATGTATCGCATTGGCTTTCTCGTCGCTGAGATTCCGTCGCAGATGATCGGCAAGCGTCTTGGCCCTGATCGCTGGATCCCTGTTCAGATCATCCTCTGGAGTTTAGCGTCGGGCGGACAGTTCTTCATGCATAACCGTGCGGGTTTCTTTGCATGCCGTTTCTTCATAGGCCTATTCATGGGCGGTTTCATCCCTGACTCGATCCTCTATCTCTCGTACTTTTACAAGAAGACTGAGATGCCTATTCGTCTTGCGCTCTTCTGGTTCGTCGACTCCATGTCTGGTGTCGTGGCTTCTTTCATGGCCTACGGCATTCTTCATATGCGCGGTGTCGCTGGCAGAGAAGGCTGGCGCTGGCTGTTCCTCTTGGAAGCTTTGGTCAGCTTGGTAGTTGGTGTCCTGAGCTTCCTCTTTCTTGTTCCTGGACCTACCCAGACAAAGACGTGGTGGAATCCCGCTGGCTACTTTACCGAGCGCGAGGAGAAGATCATCGTCAATCGTGTTCTTCGTGATGATCCGTCCAAGAGCGGTATGCATAACCGCGAACCGATCACGTTGGGGATGCTTTGGAGAAGTCTCAAGGATTATGACCTCTGGCCTGTGTATGCTATAGGCATACTGTTTGAGATTCCTACCGCACCGCCTAAGACTTACTTGACATTGTCGCTTCGAGCTTTGGGCTTTAGTACTTTCAACACAACCCTTTTAGCCATTCCTGCTACAGTGTTTGCTGCTGTTAATATGCTTTGGATCACCTTTCTTACAGAGAAGTTCCACCAGATCGCTTTGTTTGGCCTTCTCACCCAGCTTTGGGTCCTCCCACTGCTCATCGTCGAATACACCTCAGTTCAGAATCTGTCACACTGGGCTCAGTACGCTGTGGCTTTCTTGATCATCGGCCAACCGTCCGTCCATGCAGCTCAAGTTGGTTGGTGCTCCAGACTATCCGGCTCAGTCCGAACGCGGGCTATCAGTGCGGCTCTGTACAACATCACTATCCAGTTATCAGGCATTGCATCGTCCAATATTTATCGGGAAGACGATAAGCCGCTCTACCATCGCGGAAACAAGAACTTGATTGGAATTACTGTGGGAACTATCTATGCGTATGCTTTTGCAAAGGGCTATTATACGTACCGCAACAAGTCCAAGAGGAGTAAGTGGGACAGCATGACTGCGCATGAAAAGGCGAATTACCTCAACAATACTAGCGACCAGGGTAACAAGCGTTTGGACTTTTTCTTTGATAGCTAGTTGCACATACTTGTGGAATATTCTCCTTCTCTATCTCCTACGACGAGATAAATGAAAGACCACGGACATGAGGATTTATTTGGCATCCCCTTAGCTAGCAAACCCCTGTAATTTATTTTCTATCTATCGTTCAGTGGTCTAAGATAATGATTGAAAGTCTGTCAAGGTCTCCTCGTCCGTGAACATCCCTTTTGCACAGTGCCGAGGACGACTTCAATCCAAGACCTGTCATCGATAATTGATGCTAAGGTTGGTGTAGGGTATTGCAGTGAAGGCTGGCAATACAATAGAGGCTGCCAAGTTCACACAGTAACATTAATAACTTGACAAGATTCTTTGTCCAATTATGGCTGGATTAAACAATGGAGCAGAGCAAATAGTGCAGACATCAAGCACAAAATGTTGCGCTCCACACGACGACGAGTATATGTAGTCTTGGGGCTTAGGCACATCCGTATATATTATCTCGTATAGCTTTTCAGGGGTGCACATGCTATAATCTAGTGCAAAAGCCAGCACACTTCGGACAGTCAATCATCACAAAAACCACGGTTTAAGCGTAGATAACCGCGGAGCAAAAAAAAAAACAAGCTTGAATCCATGATCGGCATTAATCCCCTACCATAGTCTCCGTCACAATTCCTCCAATCAACCCCCCGCCAAGTCCGCACCAGGGTCACATTGCGTCTTTTAAACTTCACGATAAGATTAAAAAAGAACCCTCGGCTCTATGTCCGAGAAAAGAAGTCTATCCAATAAGCTTAACTTACCTGCCGAACTAGGATTGGTACACTGCCCGCCAAGGATTGCGAAAGATATACCTTGTATCCAATGAGGGTCGGTGCATTAGAACTTTTGTGAGACCTTGTTCGTGCTCGGCGCTTTCTTAGGTTGCAATGGGGTGTGATCATAGGTTCTGATAACAGAGCGGGTGGGCGGTAGACACCTTCCAGATCTGGGGTGTTGCCGGGTAGACAAGAAATGCCGTCACTATCGCCAAGTTGAGATAATGGTTTCGGTGCGACGCTGGGGAGACGATGATTGGCGAAGGGGGGATCTCGAGGCGCCAATGTGCATTGACCCTCCGGCTGTGATCGCTTATGGTAGGATTGCCGGTCTACGTGATCTACAAAGATTCCATCACTGCATTCTCAAAGAGCAACACCGCAGTTCATACATAAAAGGCACCTATTCTCACTAAACATGCTCCTCTTCTCACTCCAACCCCAACTATCATCCCCAATCTTTCATGATGGTCAAGTCCACTCTGCTCCTCGGTGCCCTCGCCGCTGTTAGCTCCTATGTCGCCGCCAAGGAGATCAAGGTCAACGAGGAGAAGGCCGCCAAGCTATACGACTCTGGCGAGGTGCACAACAAGCTCATGGCCAGCAAGGAGGCTGTCTGGGCTAAGCAAGAGGCCGCTGGTGCTTTCGCCAGCGAGCAGTATCCCAAGCTTGGGTACACAAAGTGTGTCGACGGTTACGCAGAGGCTATCAAGGGTGATGCCAACAACACCTTTGCCTGCCACAACGTTAGTGTCACCTCTTGTATAACAACCAGTTACACTGTCTGACAAGTCTCTAGGCTGATCTTTACTCGTTCTTGAGCCATGCTGCTCTTGGTAGCACCGGCGGCCGAGGCTCGTCCTCTTGGGGATGGACTTCCGATACCGGACGTGAGTTTGTCGCTATCGGTCAGTACGACGGCACTGCTTTCGCAGAGATCACCAAGAAGGGACAGCTCGTCTATCTTGGCCGTCTGCCCGAGTACTCTGTCCCCTCCCAGTGGCGCGAGATCCGCACGTACAAGAACTACGTCATCATCGGATCCGAAGCCGTCGGCCATGGTATTCAGATCTTCGACATGAAGAAGCTACTCACGATCAACCCCAAAAGCCCTGTTGTCTTTGACGCGAAGAAGGATCTCACCAGCCACTTTTCAGCTCTGCTGCCTGTTGGTCGGGCTCACAATGTTGTTGTCAATGAGGAGTTGAAGTACGGTGTTGCCGTTGGTGCTCAGCCACGTACTGACCCCAACTGTCTCTCTGGACTCAACTTCTTCGATCTTACTGATCCTTCTAACCCAGAGTCTCTTGGATGCGCCAAGGGAGATGGCTATGTTCACGATGCGCAGTGTCTTGTCTACCGTGGTCCTGATAAGCGCTACCAGGGCCGTGATATCTGCTACGGATATAACGAGGATACTCTGACCATCTACGATGTCACTGACAAGGCTAATGTTACCAACATCATCTCCAAGATCTCTTACGAGGGTGCATCCTACACTCATCAAGGGTGGGTTCTCGACACTCAAAACCAAGAATTCCTCGTCTTGGACGACGAACTTGATGAGCGTGATGGTAAAGGTCCTGGTTCTGACGGTTATCCCGTGACTTTCATCTGGGACATTCGCGATCTTGAGAACCCTAAGCAGACCGGTGTTTTCAAGCACCCCACCAAGTCCATCGATCACAACCAGTACGTCATCAACAACTACATCTACCAGTCCCACTACGGCGCTGGTCTCCGCGTCCTTGATGGCCGCTCCATTCCTCAAGACCCCACCGGCGCTGGTGTTTACGAAGCCGCTTGGTTCGACATCTACCCCGAGGATGATGCTCTTCCCGGCGGTGGCAGTGTTGCTTTTGTCGGAACTTGGTCTTCTTATGCTTACTTCAAGTCGGGATACATCTTCATCAACACTATTGAGCGTGGTGCTTTTGTTGTTAAGCTTACGAAGGATGCTTTCAAGAAGCCAAAGAACTAAAAGTTCAAAGCGTTTCGCTTTTGACTAGAGCTATATTGATGTGCGGAGTCATGGAGCAAGCGAATCAAAACAGAAATCAATAATTCCATCTATATACTTCGCGAATGTTTCAATCTAAAATACTTACCGTTCTTCTCTTTCACGTTTCCAAGCCCCTCATTCCTGTGAAATACCACCAGTGCCAGTCCTACTCTGTCTGGTCGCTTGAGCCCTCCGCAAACCATGGATGACGGAGGATCTCCTCAGCCGAGGGTCTCTGAGCAGGATCATACTGAAGAATCCATCGAATGATTTTTTTGAGCTCCTGTGCCTCCTCCTCTGTCATCTCTGGACTATTCTTTTCAAAGGCTTGTTCCATGGAACTCTCTTCCAGTATAAGCGGCTCCCTACCCTCAGGAACACCACCAATCATACAGTTGTACTTTATTCCATCCTGGGTGTAGTAGCGTGAGGAGGTCTTCCAGTACTTGTATAGCTCATCGGGGAGTCGACCAAGTCTATCGATGACCTCGAGGAGATGTTCGTCATCTAGTAACGAGGGGTCGTCGTCGCTTGGGCCGAATACGTAGAAAAGAGGACGTCCAGTGATCATTTCGAAGAGAATGCATCCGAAGCTCCAAATATCCTGAGTTTTGTGAAGTTCACCTTTCAAAATTAGTTCGGGAGCTCGAAGCCTAGTCGGGATAAGAGGCTTCCTGGGAGGATCGTTGAAGAAATATGCTACAAACTGTCAGTCGAGGTTCATTTGAGGAAGAGGGAATAGCACTTACCGCCACCCATATCTGATAGCTTTACCTTGAGGTTTTCATCAATGATGTTCCAGTGCCCATCAAGACCTGTGTAGTTAGACAGCGGCTCTGCGGCATACAGGTACTTAGGTGCCCATTTATCCTCCTTGCCATCCATTCTCTCAACCAAGCATGCTGACCAACCTCTCCACTTTTCTACGTGGCGGAGGGTTGCTTCATCATAGGCATCGATTTGCCCAACTGCGAAAAGGATGTTTCCTGGCTGTAGGTCTCCATGAGAAATGCCGTTCTTATGAAGAAGGTCCAATCCCTTCAAGACGTCCCTGAAGATATGTTTTGCGGTCTGCAGCGGATACTGCTCCTTGTCACCCAGCTTCATGCCTCTACCTGGAGGACTTAGAAGCATTTGACATAAGGAGGGGCCCATGGCCTCAAAAACAAGACATTTGTGCGTGCCATTGGGACCATGGTGTTCAAACTCGCCGAGAAGTTGCGTAATATACTGCGCCGATTCAGGAGCGACCTTGACAAGATGGCGCAAGATTTCCAATTCTTGGGATTGTTTCTCTTTGTCTGAGATAAGAATCTTCAAAGCTACATATCGAGAGTTCCTGCTCATAGTCTCTGTGAGTTAGGGGTCGGCGGGGCTTCAGGGATCAACTGACTTTAGGTCATGGGCAAGCCAGACTGTAGAGAATGAGCCTTCTCCAAGTTTGCGGATGACCTTGTACTGGCCATCATTGAAGAGATCATCCAGATGAACTGGGTGAAGGCCTCCAGGATAATATTCATCTGGAAATTCGCAAGGTGAAATTCCGTTTTTGAACCTTGTTAGGCCTCGTGTCGGGGTAGGAGGAGGAGAGTCGCTTATATCTGCCATTCTCAGGTGACGCAAAAGAATGCAGATGGTGATCTGAAGAAATTCTTACGAACAGAATTGGCGGTTTTATAAGTTGTGAAAAACCTCGCAAATAACGAGTATCAGAACCACTGCTAGTCTTCTTGTGTGGTGGCAGCAACAGCGGGGACAAAGATTATCGCATGGCGCCAAAACACAATAAAGAGGGGGCGGCCGTTTCCTTAAGGAGAATGGCTCAAAAACAAAGCACACATTGTTTCACAACTTCGCGGCAATTCGCTTTTGCCCGCCAACAGTGTACTTGTGGAGGCTAATGCCGGAATGTCAGGGAAGTATCCTGCTTAAGTGAAGTTATTATGGTCTGCCTACATCAAACTGAGGGCTCGACTAGTTTTATCAAGATAAAACACCCTGCGGCCTCGCCTCATGTGTCAGCCACCGTCAGACAATGAAGACTCGACGCTGCAACAAAGGGACCGGTAGACTCGACCGGATTCGCCGGAGTCAATCAATCAATCAACAGCTACCATTCTGGATAGGCACAGGCCATGATCCGTGCCACGGCAATAGGGCCTCGACAACAAAGACTCTTTTGTCTCAATCCTGTGAAAGGAGGGGAAGGGGGGGGGGGCAGATGTGGCAGCCAAGATGCGTTTCGAGCTGCAAGAATTCTCGTCCACTGTTAGGCTGTATGTGATTACAGCTGTTGATATTCGTGCCCGCCCTGAACCACAACACAGAGTTCGGCTGGCGTCTCTGTCGTAGCATCGCCGTGGCACTAACTTCCTAACAGGTCCTTTTTTGGAAGCGAAATTAGGAGAATGTGCGGCCGATGGGTTGATCGCCCACGCTAAGGAATAACATGCCATGTACTCCGCTTTGAATGTTCTACTGAACTTGCACTGGGATCCAATTTCTTCCATATATGTGTCACTGAACATTGCAAGAACAACGAACAACCAGCTGAGTTCACGGTTCACCGAGAACATTATCCCAACAATATGTTCATCTCTTGCCACTCTTATATATAGTGGGCTCTTACTATCGGCTTACACAGTCTACTTCACGTCACGCTCACTCTCTACTGTGTCCTGTCTATAAACACCAAACTTCGCCATCTTTGTACTACTCAGCTCGACTGAAATACCAAAAGTGCCGATCGTCTTAAACTCTCTTCCTCCTTCGACCCTGTACACCTTAAATCGACTTCAACGCAATCGCCAACGTTGCTGTCAATATGGACGCTGCCAAGGTCACTTTCTTTCAGAATATGTATTTGGGTAGAGATAGGAATCAACAAGAAAGCCAAGCTACTAGAGATGAAATAGTCAGGCTGACGGTAGAGCAAGCTCCGCCAGAAGCTGTCAGCGCACTTGTCATGACTGGCTGGCATAAGAGTTCCAGTGATGGCTGGACGCACCAACACTGTACTGTACGCTTCTGGGACTGTAACGGCGATCAACTGCCAACAGGCCATGTCGTCAAGTCTGGTCCACGAAGTGAAAATGGCTTGAATGATGGCGGAAGTACAGAAACAAGCACGTAATCACAATGATTTGATCAAGTCCCGAGACACGTCCCAGGCAACACACCAAATGCCTTCACAACCATTAGGCCCAACGGTAAGTTAGGCTTGTCAGACTATCCCTGAGTAGGAGTTCGCTTGATCTTTTGAGGGAGTTGCTCGCTTTTAGATACTTGGATGATTCTTGGTTAGGAGCTAGAGAGAAATGCCGCGGTAAAATAGGAAGTTATTGATTTCTAGTTTGAGTGTTTTACTGCCTCATGAGAATTTCCCAGTCGGGATTTATCCATCCAAGTGAAATCTGGTCCCAAAAGCAAGAGTAAAAACTAGCCACGATCAAGTCTTTGTCTTTGGTTGCTAAATCCGTCTGCAAGTTCCACTAGTCGCACATCTCGATTTACCACTGTAATTTGGCTTTGTTGCACTAACACCGGTTTTCATCCCTTCAAAGAAATCCTCAGTAGTGGTGAAACCTCGGGGCATTTTGGAGGTCTAGCGCTCTAATTTTACCGATAAACCGAATTGCTTTGTACTTGCAAAGTGCATTCTGTCACCGTCTCCTTATGCAATGACTCTGCTTTAGAACACCTTAGAAAATCCCCATCCATCACCCTCATCTCTAACCGAAAGGCAAGTCATCATCCTCACCAAACATGGACGCCACCAACGTTGCATTTGACCCTGACAGCATCTATAAAAAGACTTATCTAGAAAGGCTGGCCAGTATTGCTAATAGCTACCACATCCACCGAAGTGTCAGGCTCTAATATTGCACTATAAATTGATATGATCGTAGCAAAGGCTTTCAGCCGATATTCTGTTGTCTAGCGTTTTCGAAGGCATTTTTCGATTGTTTGATACCAGAAACCTTCATATTTGAGTTCTTTGGCGCTCTCCTGGTATGAAGGTAAGTGGATGAATTTCTGTGATAGGACCATGAGATGAGGGGCGAAGAACCCTGAGCCCTGGCAGGAATGTAAGGAACACGAGTTGGATAGGTTTCTATTCCATTTAGGCAAGCTCTTACCTGGCAGAAGTTCCTATAGTCAGGTTTGTATTTAGGCGTCAGATGTCTATGGTAAGTAGAGCAAGACAACTTCCGAACTGAAAACTTCCGCTTCCATTTTGAGTATCTCGCGGCTTCATCCGAATCCTTTTAGTCAACTACTTAACCCAATCTTGGTAGTGATGTTCTATGTGCTACGCCAATCCACTTCCTATACTACATATCATCGGATAGACGGTCATCTTGGTCCGAAAAATGCATGAAGCAATATGATTAAATATGTATAACACCAATTAACCCCTCAAGAGTCAGAAAAATCATCCAGTCAAAAGACGGATAAATAGATTGTTTCACACCCCTTCCACGGAAGAATTCCCGTCATGCTCGTCTCAGGTTTCACCTCATGGCCCGACAAGGAAATTGCGGGCTTTCGATTCCGAACTAACCGCAACACCCCTGCACGACCCAATGACTACCACAAGCAGAGAACCGCCCTGTTTCAGGCTTCAGTCCCTAATATCGTCTCTCGCCTTCAGCTCATATATAGATCTCGCATCGTCCCTTCATTCTTGGCAATCTTGGCTTCTCATCCTCACTTCACTTCACTTCTTCCGGTCTATATTTTCATTTCTCGTATATTTTCATCATGCTTCGTCAAGTTGCCCTTGCTGCACTCTCTGTGCTGCCCCTCGCCCTCGGCCAGGTCGCTGAGGATTTCGAGAGTGGCTGGGATAAGGTCGCTTGGCCGACTTATGCGCCTGACTGCGATCAGGGCGGTAGCGTTGAACTTGACAAGACTACTGCGCACAGTGGAAAGAACTCTATCAAGGTCACTGGTGGACCCAATGGTTTCTGCGGGCACAAGTTCTTTGGAACTGATGCTGTTCCCGAGGGTCATGTCTATGTCCGAACTTGGATGTAAGTTGAAGCTGAATATGCCAAGAGATAAGCTACTGATCACTTTTGTACCTGCAGGAAGACTGCCAAGGCTTTTGATGACTCGCACGTCACTTTCATCACCATGCCTGACGCTGCGCAGGGCAAGGGCAAGCATCTCCGCATCGGCGGCCAGAGCAAGATCATGATGTACAACCACGAATCCGACGACGCTACTCTTCCCGATCTCTCCCCCGACGGAATCGCTGCCTCCAAGAGCATCCCCGCCAACACCTGGCAGTGCCTCGAGTACCATCTCTCCCCCGATGGTACCATCGCCACTTGGCTCAACGACAACCCCGTGCTGGGTCTTGTCTACAAGCCCGAGGCTCCCAGCTCTTATGCCAACGGCTGGGCCAGGAGCAAGCCTAAGCCCAAGGTTCAGGGCGTTTACTTTGGTTGGGAGTCTTATAGCGGTGCTGTCAACACTTTCTGGTTTGACGACATTGCCATTGACTCTAAGCGCATTGGATGCGCTGTCAAGAAGTAAACCTCGGGTTTACTATGATGGAGTATATATGAGATTGAGTGTAGGGGTTGCCAGGCGCAACATTCTTGTATCTATTTGGAAAGTATTGACATACGACGTATTTATGCCGACTGCGATCCTGTGACAGAGTTCAATGGTGTAGAGAATTGCATGCCAGACCTTTGATAGAAGTATCAGCATCATTTAAGCTGTGATTATGCTCTGCCCATGAACCCTTGGAACCATGCCTGCGCCAACCTTCTTAATGCTTGTCTGAATGTCCCAGATCGCTTACTGAGTGCCCAATGCAAAGTTCCTCCTGGTACCATAAAACCCGACGTCCAGTGTAACCAAATCATCCAAGTAACCCAAGTCGACCTTTGACAGGCTATCATCGTCTTCACCAAAGAACTTGGCTACTCTCTTGGCAGTCCATCGAGGGTTCTCATCCGCTGCTCGTCAATTAGCTACGTCCATCAGCGGGTTCAGTAGGAAAACTCACCAACCCAGTGTCCTGCTTTCGGGATGACATCAATTTCCAGATCAGATGAAACTGGCTCAAAGGTTTGCTTCAGAACTGATTTCAATCCCAGACTTGCCTCGCCGCCCATACCAGGTAGTGGCACACTCAATCGGCTTTCATTCAGCGCAGCCTTGAAGAAGTTTGCATCCTGGTAAACAGTCGAACTCGAGAACGGTCCAAGCATAGCTCTTAGAAATCCTGGCTTCGAGATACTGCTTGTGTATCTGTTGACTGTTTCTTCGCTAAAACTCTCGACGCCAGAGTAACTTCCATGGTAGAAATACCACTGCAAGAATTGCTTTTCCTTCCCAGACATGAGAAATTCGGCTAAATCAGGGACTTGGAAGAATGCCAACTGCCAGTTCTGATACAGATCCCAGAACGGCGCTGGGTTTGACGACTGCTCGTAGGTAAAGCCAGGAGAGAACATACTCAGCCAGGGCAAGTCTCTTGACGAGATCTGGATACTTGATAGCCAGTGCCGTTGCCATCCCGACACCTTTATCATGCGCGAAGACATATGTAGAAGTGATGTTCAAGAAATCCAACACGCCTTTGAGATCTTCTGCCGAAGCAGCAGCGGTGTAGTTCCCATCAGGTGGAACGCTCGAATCACCAGCGCCTCTGTTGTCAGGGGCAATTACGGTGTAGTTCTGAGCCAGGATAGGGCCGATGAATTGCCAAGTAAGGCTATGTTGGGGATTTCCGTGGACGAGAAGAAGAGGGGGTCCCGAGCCGGCGTAGCGAAGGTGAATGCTTACGTCTTGCAGGGCAACTCGGCCGTGAGCCCAGGTATCGAAGGATGAAGTCGCCGCTACGACGGATGCCAATGAGGCAAAGGCGAGTTGAAAGAAGCGCATCTTTGCCGATATTTCAACAAGTAATGAGGCAACTAATGATTCAAGTGGTGAATCTCATTGCAAACATCTTTGCCCTCTTTATATTGAGATCAACATATCTTCTCACTGCAAGGCTTTGCAGGCGATGACATAACCCAGCCCTAGACATTTCAAGCTCCGGATGCTCCTTTGGGGAGGTGGGTCTTACTCACTGCAACTGTTCGCTGACGATCCTCTAGGATTGGATGGACCAGGTTGATATGCTTAAAAACTGATGGACTGGAGAAGATGCGATTGGTTCAGAGGCGAGATGCTTACGAAGACCGGCTGACAAACCTTGCGGCTTATGGGCTTTGCCAAAAGGACTTTCGGATGTGACTTCATCAAATTGAGCGGGCAGCTTGGCGACTCAAAACTTGGCCATTCCTAAAATGCTTCAGTGGAAAGATATCTATCGCTCTAAATGCTTATTAACAAAAGCAGCAATCATCTTTCGTCCTTCGGCACCTTCACTATGCGGGAGCAAAGGCCAGACATGAATCATGCCCTCCTTCTCAACATACACAAGCCGATCCGTCTCCACACTCCCCGCCGGAGCCTCATCCACGTCTTTGCCCAGCAACTTTGACTTCAATCGTCGAGCATCAGCACAGAGCAAATCCCTCGGACCACCAAACATCAGCAATGGTGGGAGTTTATCCATATCGCCGTATAGCGGACTGGCGAGGGGATGTTTAATCGGCAAATCACCTGCAAACATCTTGCCTGAGATGCGAAGACCCGGTACACCGAGCCAGAAGTCGATCTTGTCTAGGTGTAGGGTTTCAGGGTGATCGACCGTACAATCGAGGAAAGGTGTTATGAGAATCAACGAGCGCACCTTTGCAAATAGGTCAGGCGCTGTGTCTCGGAGATGGAGGGAAGTTGATAGAGCGAGTGTACCACCCGCTGAATCGCCCGCTATGCTAACGATGGGCTGCTTCGACAACCGACAAATATCGACAAGCCCATCGGCGAGCTTCTGCGCTGTAGCTACCGGTCTCGGGACCAGCGGATAAATCGGTATCAAGACATCCAGATCCGTCTCAGTAGCAATCTGCGCGGCGAGCTGCCAATGCTGGGGATAGATTTCTTTAAAGAACGATCCGCCGTGGATGTAAAGAAGGGCTTTTCGCTGTTGGCTCTTATTCTGAGCGTTCGTGGTAGATATCTTGTATAAGGGCCATTCTTGCACGTCGACGCGATCAATTGTGATGTTCGAGCCGAGACTGCTGGGAGGGCGATAGTCTTGCGGCCGTACGTAGGTGTCGTGGATGTACTGACGCATCGCCTCTTCATTTTCCTGGATGGCCTTGTTGGCGCGGAACCATTGTATGAGAAGCGTGACTATGGAGGCCGATATGGAAGGCATTCTGGTAGGCGGGTGGATGTGAATAAGTCGAGAGAGGATCAAGTTTCACAAGTCCAAGATCGAAATGTGTTTGACTTTAATTGATCTTCATCGATCGCTCGAGAGAGGTAAAGCTTTGAGGCTTCCAATGCTACCCCGCCCGTAAACTTAAAATAGATGCCTCGGCACCTCGGTATACCAAGAGCTAAGAGCTATGAAGGCAAAATATATTTCATTCCAACTGGTCTTTGGGATGGATAGCTTAAGTCCAAAGAAGCATAGGCAGTTCAGCTGAGATCTTGTGGAACAAGGAAGGTCCGTGGGGACCGGAGCTTCACTGCCGCGGGCACTGTCAACTCCCTAGTTATACATCAGCTTGACAGCTACCAATCCCTTGAATTGCTATTATATCATGCCGTTATGGCCAATCTGTGTATTTCCTCCCACTTTCTAAATTATCGTTTACCTTAATTATGGTCTAATGGATTTACTTGAAGATAATGGCAAGGAGAAACATGGAAAATCCGAGTCGAAGGCTTATTCTTGGATAATCTTAACAGGTTTCCAGAGTACCTGTACCTGTTGCGACAGATGTTCACAGTGCCCTTGGACGAGCTGGGCGATGGACAATTGTGTCCGCAGACGCCGACTGCTCTGCACTGTTCAACCTTTCGTGGCTCCTGATCTCGCGCTTCAGTCCCCTCTTTCCATTGGTCTCTCGTGGTCGTATCCATCGTAGCCATTGTCGACTTCAGGGGCGTCTTTTAGTGTTATACTGCCAAGTCGATAAAACCTGTCAAGGAATAAGTTGTTGGCATTATGGCTTGACCCAGCCAGTCAGCCCCAGCCTCAGCCTACGATGGAGCATAAGCGAGATGAGATAAGATACGAGCGAGGAAGCGTATCCAATCGATAAGCGATTGCAATCGATAACGATAGGAACGGGTCAAAACTTCAGGGTAGGAGATGATGACATTTTCCAGCTCATCATCTCATTTAATCTGATCGTGCAGTGTAGAAAAATGACATGATTCAAGGGGTCTGTCTGGGGTTTTACTAAGATGATTTATGTTTATACGCGACCATCAATTGAAATCTCATACGGTGGTTTGTCCCCGCATTTCACCGTCTTTACCTGATGAATCAACATTGGGAGCCTTCCTCTGACATCGCAGAAGTCCCAAGTCAAATACATCCCCGTTTGCGAACGACATCGGACCAATTAATCAACACACGGAGATACTGCGCTATGTCCAACTCCTTCTTCATCGTACTATCGCATCCGCAAATGCCACAGAAGAACATCCTCAATTCATGCAAAGTCGAGCTTCTTATCAGTGTAGCAACTCGCATACGCACAGGCGATATTCTCGGTCGCACAAAAACACCACATCTGCTCCCTTCGTGATGTGGGCTATCGCACCGATATGCAACACGCAAATCTTGCGGTCACATCCAAGGTCCAAGCTCATCACATCTCACGAACAAAACCGGACCTGACGCCGTTCTTATAAAGTAATGCCGTTCAGCACATGTAACGTTGAGCGAGCCGGCTCCAGAGTTCTCGAGTCATCTAAACTGGAGCCCTTCTCGCGATTGTGGATCAGCGACGCATCAAGAGAATTTTTGTTGAGCAAGTGATATGGGGTAGATTGGAAATATCCATAACGGAGTATTTACTTTTTAGTTTGAGATTCCCCGTGGAGGTAAGATGAACAAAGGGTCTTTTCCCACAATTTTATAAATGATGTTATCGTAATTGGTCAGAGATATCGAGTTCGCCGATATCTCTCTCGTCAGTTTTACATACGCTCTATTACATACTCTTTCCTTCATTTGCCGTGCTAGATCAGATGGTTTATTTACTGATTCAAATCCCTCGATTAAAAGACGCCACTTTTAATCTTACATAAGCGCTCGAAAACCGAATAACGGGTCGGCCGAGAGCGCCACGGAACTCAAGATCGACAATGCTTCCATTCTCCCCTAGAAATTTTCTAGAACGATTCGAAGCGCCCAAGCCCGGGACCGTCTGTCGAGTAAGCTTCCCGACCTGCATCGCTCCAAATCTGAACTCCGAAGACTATTTGAAGCTTAAACACTTAACCAACGTCGATTAAACGTTCTAGACGAGGGAGAATGATACCACCAGGCTCCGCAATCTCCCGTAAACACCTCTCGCTTGGTATAGGCAGCGAGATACTAACATCTCGAAAGTGCCGTTTTTGCCGTTCGCGACCAGGGGCAGCAAGCCTCTACCGGACCCGCAGCCATCCAATGCCGTGCATGAGCCTCATCGCTTGGCGATAAGGAATGCCTATTGCAGTTACTCCGAGCCTTATCGCTGCGAGATTTTGTCTGTTTCTTAGTCCCTGACTCGCGGGCTATGACGACTGCGGAGCAGAGGGATCCATTTCGCGGGACGCGATATCCACTGTCGACATGGCACCTCCGAAAAGAGACCGTGCCGTATTATCCGTGACCCCAAAACCTCACCGTGAAAAAAAAAGAGAGATGCCATGGCGAGGAAGAAATAATCTCGCCATGGCCTTCTTCTCACTGTTGCAGTCGAGCTTGGATCAGCTAAATCTTATCCCCACATACGAGGGGTTTTTTCCTTGCTTCTCCATGGGGCTCCGCAGAAATCTGGAGTCTCCAGTCTGCCTGATGAGATTGGTATAAAACCTAGCGACCAAACCTCCAATTTCCCAATCTCCAACCCCAGGCCATTCCCCCAACTTTCGCTTTTCTCCAAATCCTCAAGACAAGATGAGCGCCGTGCCAACATACATGGGCGTCAGCGGCAAGGCCCTGTCCATCCTCCAGATCGCCGCCATCGTCGCTCCCTCCTTCGTCCTCTTCGGCTACAACCAAGCTGGCATCGGCGGTCTGCTCTCCGAGGAAGACTGGGTCAAGACCTTCCCCGAGATCGACACCGTCAACTCCACCGGCGCCGACAAGAGCTCCAAGTCTACCCTCCAGGGCTTCGTCGTCGCGACCTTTGTCATCGGTGCGCTCATCGGTTCGTTGAGTTGCTCGTATACGGGTGATAAGTTTGGACGTAGGAATGTCATCTTTGCTGCGTCGATTTGCTCCTTGATTGGAGAGATCCTTGAGGCGTCGTCTTTTGGACTCGCGCAGTTCATTGTTGGACGGGTTATCATTGGCCTGGGTATTGGGCAGTTGAGTTCCATTGTGCCGGTTTGGCAGAGTGAGACGTCTGCGGCTGTGAACCGTGGTCGTCAGGTCGTCTTGACGGGTCTTTTCATCTGTCTTGGTTACGTTCTTGAGTCATGGATCAACCTTGGTTTCTTCGAGTTTCACCATGGCCCCGTTACATGGAGACCCCCGATCGCCATCGCCATCGCCTTCTCCCTCATCCTCATGGCCAGCATTTACTTCTTCCCCGAGAGTCCCCGATGGCTCGTCCTCAAGAACCGATCTGAGGAAGCCCGTCACGCCGTCGCTGCCCTCCGAGGTCTTCCCATCGACTCCACAGAGGTTCTCGCTGAAGTTGCTGGCATCGAGCACTCCCTTGAAGAGACCTCCGATAATGCTGCTCGTCTGGGCGACATGCTCAAGATGGGTGAGGATAAGCTCCTGTACCGCTTCATCCTCTGCATTCTTCTTCAGTTCTACCAGCAGATGAGTGGTTCCAATCTGGTCAGTGTCTACGCCAACGTTCTCTTCCAGAAGAACCTGGGTATGAGCGCCGAGACAGCCAAGATTCTCACTGGAGGAGCTCTCACTTGGAAGTTCCTCGCTTCTTTCATCGCCTTCTTCACCATCGATCGTTTCGGTCGTCGCGCCGTCTTCATGATCAGTGGTTTCGGCATGTCCGCCTGTATGATTGCTCTCGCTATCACCACCTCTTTCGGCAGCGAGAACAAGCCTGCCATGATTGCTGCCGGTTGCTTCATTTACCTTTACAACACTTTTGTTCCCATCGGTTTCCTCGGTGCCAACTTCTTGTACTGTACTGAGGTTGCTCCCATCCGCCTCCGAATGGCCATGTCTTCCATCTCGACCGGTAACCACTGGCTCTGGTATGTTGTCCCTCCTCGTTCCTATTACCGCAAATATTAACATCAGTAGGAACTTCATCGTCGTCATGGTCACCCCCGTCGCTCTCGAGAGTATCGGCTGGCAGTACTACATCGTGTACGCCGTCATCGCCGCATGCGTTCCCATCTCGGTCTTCCTCTTCTTCCCCGAAACCATGGGTCGCAACCTCGAAGAGATCGAGCTCATCTTCAAGGAATCGCCTTCCGTGTTCTCAACAGTCAAGTTCGCAAAGACTCGACCTCGCAACACTCCCCAGCAATTCCTCGCAAGCAAGGAAAAGGCTGATCACTTGGAACAAAGCGAAGATTAATTGGAACGGACAAGAAAAGCAATTGTTTATGTTTTTACGAAATAGCGATAGAAAGCACAATGCTAGTATGATTATGACATGACATGATATAGCCAAGTGACATTTATCCGGTCCCTCATCATATGAACATGCCTTGGCCCCTTGCAATTTATCGCGTTAATTCGTGGATGAATTGGAAGAAATTGTCAATCGGAAAAGCTAAGCTTGTTTTGGTGAGCTTCACCGAGTCAATCACGAAGATCACGACAAAATACGACTCAGGTCCACACAAGCTCTACCATGCGCACGAATCATTTTCCTCTTCCCCCTCAAGCCCCTGCTCAATTGGAGCTCTTTACCCCAACTCGAAAAAGGAAAGAAGCCATGATCGACAGTTTTTAGTAAACGTCATGATCAACCCCCCAGAATTTAACCGTTTTTCTCACGATCGTCCCCCCCCCGCGTTCGGGTAAAGTTGACTGGCGTCAAATGGCTCTCTCGGCAGTAGCCATGATACGATCGTCAAAGTGCGGAGAAGCTTATCTTGTCAATTATTGGACCGCTTGTTTCCTGCAGGAACGAAATGGGGTTGGTTAAGCCGGTTGAATTGTGCAGGTTTGTGCCTGAATTGAAGGATACTCTATATATAAAGACAGTTGGCAGCGTCGCAGTTTCTGGGAATCTCACCTCATCTGCACGGCAAGGTCAAGTCGAAACCTGACATCATGGTTCGCTTCAGTTCAATCCTTGCGGCTGCGGCTTGCTTCGTGGCTGTCGAGTCTGTCAACATCAAGGTGGACAGCAAGGGCGGAAACGCTACTAGCGGTCACCAATATGGCTTCCTTCACGAGGTTGGTCTTGACTCACACGCTGACGATGATTGTGATGCTGACTAGATGCTAGGATATCAACAACTCCGGTGATGGTGGCATCTACGCTGAACTCATCCGCAACCGTGCTTTCCAGTACAGCAAGAAATACCCTGTTTCTCTGTCCGGCTGGAGACCCATCAACGATGCTAAGCTCTCCCTCAACCGCCTCGATACTCCTCTGTCCGACGCTCTCCCCGTTTCTATGAACGTCAAGCCTGGAAAGAGCAAGTCCAAGGAGATTGGTTTCCTCAACGAGGGATACTGGGGAATGGACGTCAAGAAGCAGAAGTACACTGGCTCTTTCTGGGTCAAGGGTGCTTACAAGGGCCACTTCACTGCGTCTCTGCGATCTAACCTCACCGACGATGTCTTTGGCAGCGTCAAGGTCAAGTCCAAGGCCAACAAGAAGCAGTGGGTTGAGCATGAGTTTGTGCTCACTCCTAACAAGAACGCTCCCAACAGTAACAACACGTTTGCTATTACCTATGATCCCAAGGTGAGTTACAATCAAAAGTAAGATGTAACATTTACTGACATTTGGTAGGGTGCTGATGGAGCTCTTGACTTTAACCTCATCAGCTTGTTCCCTCCTACCTACAAGGGCCGCAAGAATGGTCTTCGAGTTGATCTTGCCGAGGCTCTCGAAGGTCTCCACCCCGTAAGTTTCACCATATCATATCTCTTGAGTGATCGCTGACACTCAGAAAAGAGCCTGCTGCGCTTCCCCGGTGGTAACATGCTCGAGGGCAACACCAACAAGACCTGGTGGGACTGGAAGGATACCCTCGGACCTCTTCGCAACCGACCTGGTTTTGAGGGTGTCTGGAACTACCAGCAGACCCACGGTCTCGGAATCTTGGAGTATCTTCAGTGGGCTGAGGATATGAACCTTGAGATCAGTACGTTCTATAAAACTCAAACGGTTAGGCCTATGCTAATAGACTTTAGTTGTCGGTGTCTACGCTGGCCTCTCCCTCGACGGCTCCGTCACCCCCAAGGACCAACTCCAGCCTCTGATTGACGACGCCCTCGACGAGATCGAATTCATCAGAGGTCCCGTAACTTCCAAGTGGGGCAAGAAGCGCGCTGAGCTTGGCCACCCCAAGCCTTTCAGACTCTCGTACGTTGAAATCGGAAACGAAGACTGGCTTGCTGGTTATCCCACAGGCTGGAACTCTTACAAGGAGTACCGCTTCCCCATGTTCCTCGACGCTATCAAGAAGGCCCATCCTGATCTCACCGTCATCTCCTCTGGCGCTTCCATTGACCCCGTTGGTAAGACCGATGCTGGTTACGACATTCCTGCTCCTGGAATCGGTGACTACCATCCTTACCGTGAGCCTAATGTTCTTGTTGAGGAGTTCAACCTGTTTGATAACAACAAGTACGGTCACATCATTGGCGAGGTTGCTTCTACTCACCCCAATGGTGGAACTGGCTGGAGCGGCAATCTTATGACTTACCCCTGGTGGATCTCTGGGGTCGGTGAGGCCGTCGCTCTCTGTGGTTATGAGCGCAACGCCGATCGCATCCCTGGAACTTTCTACGCTCCCATCCTCAAGAACGAGAACCGTTGGCAGTGGTCCATCACCATGATCCAATTTGCCGCTGATTCCGCCATGACTACCCGCTCTACCAGTTGGTACGTCTGGTCCCTCTTCGCCGGTCACCCCATGACACATACTCTCCCTGCGACCTCCAACTTTGACCCTCTCTACTACGTCGCTGGCAAGAACGAGGATAAGGGCACTCTCATCTGGAAGGGTGCTGCGTACAACACCACCAAGGGCGCTGATGTCCCCGTTTCTCTGTCCTTCGAGGGTGTCAAGCCCGGTGCTCAAGCCGAGCTTACTCTTCTGACCAACAAGGAGAAGGATCCTTTTGCTTTCAATGACCCCCACAAGGGCAACAATGTTGTTGATACCAAGAAGAATGTTCTCAAGGCTGATGGCAAGGGCGCTTTCAACTTCAAGCTTCCTAACCTTAGTGTTGCTGTTCTAGAGACTCTCAAGAAGGGAAAGCCTTACTCTAGCTAGATATCGGGCGTTGGCCTGGATGTTAAGTTAAGATATAAAGAAAATGTTTAAATATACTGATAGTAAATTGAAGAATAAATTATTCAAACAGCTAACTTTCATTGCCCTCCAAGGTTGTGACTGATCGAAAATCATCGCCAGCATCCGATCCTCGCACATTCGGAGTAATCGTTCCAATCCTTTGCGAAACCCTTGGGCGTGTTCGATATCTTATAACCTCTAAAGCCAACGCTGCTACTAACATAAGGAAATTCATATGCCACACCAGAGAACTTGGTACAGTCGCCGTTGAGAATATCAATCTCCCCAGCCTCTACGTCCGGCAGAATCTCGCCTTCTCCAGTCTCCTTTCCACGCAATCGATAAAACACGCGACGGGACAGCGAAGTTGTACTTTTCCTCTTCTTTGCAGGGCGGGCTTTGTTCGCACTCTTGGTGCCTTTCTTCATGCTCCTCTTGCGGTCTTTCTTCGTGTCTTTCGCATCACTCTCCTCCGTTCCCGACTCATTATCAGATCCAACTATATCGTCCAAGATCCTTCATTATTTGAAAGAAGCATAGCTCCAACGATAATGCCGAAATCAAAATTGGCTCTCGGAGCATTCCCTTCGCCTGGAAAGATGCTTATGGTGAGTATGTGAGAATTGAGATGCGTCCAACCATTGCTAACAGGACCGCTTTTGATGATATACGAGCCCTGGCATTTTTTAAGATCAAAACCTGGTTTTGACTTTCGGCCCCAGCTTGGTAGAGGTGGATTGAGGCTTGAGACGAACTGTTCGTGCGTTTCCATCGCTTACGTCCACTTCATCTCCCTCTCATGCTTCTCTGCTTCAGGAGCGCGCCTATCGATAGACGCCGCTAGTGCATCCACAGCTTTTGTATTCCATCCGATGCAAAGTGTTCGATTATCCTCAGAGCACCCGCTTTTTGTGTACAAAATATGACATTGCGTTGGTCAGAGTCTTCCGATACCACGCTTTTCCTCGCGTTACGCATGCTGTGGCTGAATACGAGTTACCGAGATGAGTGCACTGATGAGCGCGGTGCCGATCAACTCCAAACAATGATTTGGGGGCCCAAAGGCAACTGTCTGACGAGCAAGAGATACAGATGCAAGAGAGAACTGTGTAAAGGCGTAAGGCTGCCGATCCAGACGCAGAAAAGGGTTCATTTATTGCAACTGCGGGCGCACGGTTACTCTTCACCGAGATCGTCTATTTTACGCCTCATAGGAAGTACCTTGTTACACTCAGCTTCTGTCGCTCCGGCTACTTCTCCTTTAAGAATAATCTGCGCTGATCGCCTGCAGCGACTTGTTTTCATCACAAGAAATGGTCAGTATTTACCTAACGCACTGCTCATACCTGGGTGGTAAGCAGTATAAGGTAATGATGCTGAGGAAAGTGCCCAAATACACAATTACCAGGGAATTCCCCGATGGGGTTTACTGACTACTAAACTATGCACAACTCACTCACTCTATATGATGACTGATCCCCCTAACCTGAGGCATAGATCTGGTGCTGACCCCGCATTTACTCTTGATGCAACAACCAACTTGAACTTGGCCATCTCGATCTACGTTCAACAACCACCACGAAGCTCGACTTCTTGACTTAACCCGCCATTTGTGTCTACACTTAGGACTCTGAGTTCGGCAACCGACACAATAGCCTCTTTGATCCATACTTGGCGCTGCGCTTTGACAGTCAGCTCGGATATTCCCCGACTCAACTTGTCAGCTGAAATTTACTTCTGGCACTACCCATCGGAAACCAGCATTGGAAAGCGGCTTCTAGACAAGACAAAAGAGTGAAAAGAACATAAATACTCAGCTCATCCCGCTCTTCAACAGTCCCCTCCACTCCATCATGACATCCAGAAACCTCAACAAGACCTGGCGCGACATTGTCTTTGAACAGTACGAAGCCGACTACGTAGCTGACGTCCCCTTCCCGATCCGCTACATTATCTACGGCGACCAGTGGAAAACAGATATCATCATTGAGATCCCCAACAAGATTGACGTGCCCGTCTTTCGTCAAGCTCTCCTCCACGCCGCTAGTTCAAGACGCCTTGAAAAGGACCCGGCTTACAAAGACGACCTCATCAGTATTCGAGCACGTATTCCGCCGAGCACGGATGATAATCATTCGCAAGATGACGCTGTTGCTCATGGAAACAGCGGCTAATGCTTGCAGGTTCACTATTTATGGTGATGGCGACTACGAGTCGACTCCGTCTGTGACCTCCGGGGAGATGGTAATCAAGGTACTTGCCCCATTCGAACTTCCTGTAGTATCATGACCAAGGTCCTCAGTTCCAATGGGACTACTATACTGTAGTTGGTTGTTACGAAGTTCTACCGTGCTGGCACCGTGTAAATAAAGCTATAGACTATATGTGTTGTCTTGAATTTGGACCATTCCCATATGTAGTGCCTCCCGCCCATGTGAATGCTTAAACTGCAAGTATATACAATAGCCTAGAACATAGCTTCGTCATCATTGACTTATCCTCAACGCTCCATTCGAATCCAAGCACTAAGTAATTGTTTAGCACAGTGTGCATGCACAGGGAACCATATAAATGCCCGAGGTGCAGTTTAGGCCGCGACAACACCCGTCGCGCTCTATATCATCACGAGGCCGTCTCCGATTTTCTGTAGGATCTGCCCGCCCCTGTGGCCTTTGGAATTCTACATCAAGATTTAAATTAGCCTGTGGGCATTTGATATATGATATGCGACCCATACTCATAGGTTGTTGCGATCTTGGTTGAGACATCTGCACAGGCATAGAAGCCTTCGCACCAGCAGGTTGGGCGGCTGGTTGGGGTTGAGAAATCGGTGACATATTGACGATATAACGCGGAAACAATAATACGAGTGATAATTCAAATCTGGAGACCCTAGAATAAATACCAAGGCTCTTCGTGTTGGCTCCCATAAATGATTGACAGCTAAGCCCCAATTGTGGGGGCTAGGTCGCCCGAAGGATCACAGCATGTCCACTAATTGTGCACCAACAAGAGGCAGAGCACTTGGCTTACGGGAGTCTAACCGAGATTTCACTCTAGTCTGCCTTGCAGGGTACTAAAAGTGCCTGGAGGATTATGGCCTTGACCTTGTGCATGATCCAATGACGTCGTATACGCGGAAAAACGTGTTGTCCCATTGTTTGCTAGCAGGGCTCATGCCATCCAAGATAAGCTTATTAAACCCCTAAGGCTATGCAGTGCTTCTGGAACCTGAAGCTGTTGCTATTTACATTAATAAATAAGGAACCTTGCAGCATGTATGTGGCAATCGAATGATGGCCTAGCTGATAATCCCAGAGTACCTCCCAAAGAATTTCGAGAAAAATAGATTTCTTAGTGAGAGTGATCAGTAGGAAGTATGCAAAGCCTTTGATAATCGCTTCCTACTTCAAAGCCTCCACGCAGAAAGGGTTCGCAGTAAAAGTCCCCTTTGGATCATACGTCTGCCTGATCTTCTGCATTTTTTTATACGTCTCTGGATCGTAATAAAACTGCCAAACGTCCTTCATGTTCCAATCACCATAAGATCCCCAGAGAACACGGCGATCCGCCTTGCTAAAGTACTTCGCCCTACCCTCGTCATTCACCGCCTGCCACTTCTCAGCCGCCTCCTTAGTGCCCTGGTAGAACACATCCCATGTTCCACCAAAGGTAGCATCTCGGAAGCAGTATGCTGTACCATTGCCTGCATTTCTACGAAACATGGATTGTTCGCCGCCGTAGACTTGGAGTTGAGACGAGACCCAGAGACCGTTGTGCTTGTCCTTGATGACCTCGTTGATACGACCGGCGAACCACGATGACCAGCCTGTTTTGGAGAGCTCGGTTGAGGTGGTGCTGTTGGTGCGCTTGTCGTAGGGATAGGGAAACTCGCGGGGGCTGCCGAACAGCCACATGGAGGCGATGACGGACATTGGGGTTCCTTCAGGAGCCTCTGTGACAATCTTGAAGTCATTGGGCACATTCTTGATCTCGGTGAAGAGCTCTGGCGAATATGGCTCCTCGTTGAGATTGACCCATTGTGCGTAAACGACAATCATTGCGTACTTGAACTTGAGAAGATCAGCAATATTGTCTTTTCCATCATGAACATCATCTGGCAATTTCTGCTTAAGCTCGTCCTCAGAGCCTGGGAAAAGATCCAGAAGATTAGCTTGTCTGCTGACAATATTGACAGTAAAGTCGTAACCACGAGGCAACTTGGGATCTTCGCCCTTCTGGACGAGAATATCAAGCAGAGCCTTGAGTGTCTCCTCCTTGTAAGCGAAACCAACCCATAGACCCTTGGAGCCCTGATGATTCTTGTCGTCCTGAACTTCGATCTTGAAGTGCGTCAAGACACCAAGATTGCCAGGACTGCCACCAAGAGAACCGTAGAATAGATCTGGATGGGAGTCTTTGGTGACCTTGACTACATCGCCATTGTAGTCAACGATCTCAAGCTCACGGACCCAATCTCCAAGGAGACCGAACGATCGCGCAAGCATGCCGTACCCGCCGGTCTGAACGTGTCCACCTAGACAGACAGTAGAGCACTGGCCAGTGGGCATGAAAACACCGTTATCTTTGAGAAAGTCAAAGATCTCGGTGAGTTGCCAGCTGACGCTAGAGCGTAGGTACACTTCGCCATTCTCCCTCAAAATATTGAGATCAATGTTGGGACGACGGAAGGTAGGCTTCAAGTCTAGTTGGATACCCTGGGAGCCAGTTGAAGATGCACCGCTATACTGATGACCGCCAGATCTGATGGCGAGTGGCTTGCCCATTTTGGCAGCGGCTTTGACAACTTGCTGGATGTCCTGGATACTTGCGGGTTGGAGGATCTCGGAGGGGTTCATGTCACGACTGACGCCGTAGGTGGAGGTAGCGTAGATGTCATTGGCACGCTTATAGGCAGCTGTGCCGGGGAAGAATTGGTTGCCTTGAAAAGATGGCTCCATTTTGGTGGTGATAGTCATAGAAGAGAGGAGAAAAAGCTTGAACTGGTAGATTGATGGTGTTAGCAAAACGAGGATAGCTAGTCTGAGGGTTTCTCTTTATACCCGTTGTCCGAGCCTTCAGGAGAGGCTACTTCAACATGTGAAATATCGCACAGGCCGCCAAACCACACAGCTGAATACCCAAAATGCAAAATTCGTCTTTTTCGGGATACCTGCATTCCAATATTTTCAGCTGCCATCTCACATGCCAATAAAAAACACCAATATTCGTGAGCAAGAACTGGCTGAGTGCCCGTTTCATTGCAGGTATGTGATAGACCGACACGGCAAAGCGCCGCCCAGTCTAGACTCATCGGGACGGGCCGTGGCCAGTGACATACGCAGCAATTCAATCTTGCCTTCATTCTTGGCTGCGGGAAAGTTGACGTGCCGGTAAGCCACAGGTGTTCAGCTTGCAAATTCGAGGGTTCTTAGTGGACGGGAGGGGAAGTTGAGACCGTTTTTAGTCAGCCACTGAATCTCAATATGGGACGATCATCCGAGTCGGGATATGTGAAGCTGTTAGCGTGCTTCTGCCGCGTCACGTTGGAAGGGATATGAATGTTGCCACTGGGTGGTATGGCAACGGATTGAGAGCTTTACTGCGTGCAGTTGGTTTTTGAGGTAAGCTTGGACCGTTGTAGCATAGATTGTCGGCCACAAAGCATGTGAAATCTCATTGCAGATCGAGAGGTATTGACATTGATCTAAACCGGCAGAGTGCTAACAAGGAACTACTTCTTCGCCAGTATAAGACCAGCCTATGCGTCAGACGTAATCATCATCAGATAGGCTTGTAAAGCTTATCTTGGGCAATTGTGTTGGGTAGCTGGTATACTGCCCGGACCGACTTTGATAAGAGTGTTATTTTGAGTTGATAGACCGTACAGCTGATGGTTCACATCACGCGCCTCACACACGTATAAGACCAGCCAGTATCTCCTACACAAAATCCATATTCCTCGCCAAGAAGTCCAGCACGTTCAATACATTCAAACACCATTCAAATTACACCGCGCGCACAATGGCCCCTACCAAAGAATCGTCGCGTGCTGGTATTCACCTCGGCGTCGACTTCCAATACGACGAAGTCAACTTTGACCCTACCCCTCCTCCCCCCAAAGATGACCCTGATCCTCCTCTGGGTATCTTGAGCAGCTTCACCGGAGCCTGGACAGGAACTGGCTTCAACAACATCTTCCGGCCCAACTCTGTCGCCCCCACCACCACCACCTTCACCAATCCCGTCCTCCCTACCCCTCCCACTCCCCCAAATGTCTCAGTTCTTGAACTCAATCTGACTCAAGAGGATCTCGTATTCTCTCAACCGTTGGGAAAAGTCCCCAATCGTGGTCTTGAGCAGCAGAATGACATTGTCATCAATGGTGTCACGTATCTCCAGACTGTGAATGATGTTACCAACACGAATACAGGAAGAGGCGATGGTACCAAGACGGGTATTCACACTGAGACTGGCTTCTGGCTGAATGTTCCTCAGACCAACAACAATCCCGTGGAGGGAAACACGCTTGTGCGTCTTGGCTCTATTCCTCATGGAACTACCATCAACGCACAGGGCAACCCTCCAGACGTAACTGAGGGACCACCGCAAATTAGCAAGCGACCAATCACTCCGTTTGTGATTGGAAACCCGAGTGATCTCCAGGTCATGCCTAGTCAGACGACATCTCTTAACAACACGGCGCGTCTGCCACAGGATCTCACTCTCTTTATTGAGCAAGGAACTATCACCCAGGATATTCTTGACAACCCAATCCAGATCCTTCTCGACATCAACAGCCAGCTCAACATCACTGAGACCAACACTTTCACTGTCTCTACCCAGTTCGCTCCAACACCTGGCGGCGGCACAGCCAATATCGCCTTCCTTGTCGGTGCGAGTAACCAGGGCCCCAATGCGGATGCTGTGCAGATGGAGTCTACATTCTGGGTTGAGACGATCAAGTCTGAGATCACGGTTCAGGACTACACTCCGGGAAAGCCTCTTCTTCTGCAGCCAGCCTATCAGCCGATCCAGGGCAAGACAACTCCTCCGCTGCCAACGTTCTCTATCACGCCTCCTGGGCCTGTCACTGGTCCACAGACGATTCCTGTCACTTACACACAGATTCAGTACTCGCAGACTGTTAACCTTAACTTCTGTGGTTTGACCTGGCCACATTTGTCGCTGGCTACGCTGGTGCCTTCTCAGCCTATCGAGGTTGACTTCCCATCCTCTTGATGGAGGGGTCATGCATGGTAGCAGAATAAACAAGGAATCAAACTTGCCAGAAAGGTTACCAGGTCATTGGGGCGGATGAATGGATGAGAAAGAAAATCAGATCAACCTATAGCAGCTAGCCCTTTCCTAGTGTCATCTACTTACGAATTAGTTTGTCCCTTCGACTTTGTAATACTAACGCACTATTTTTCTGAGCCACCAGTCTTCGGCTAGCCTTTCCATGCATGAGCTTCATACCAACCTGTACTCTTGACTTATGCATCTCGGTCATCCTTCTGCAACTCAACCCTATAACCAACAAGTTCAAGCTTCTCAACCGTTCTATCACTGCCTTTCTCAGACTCAGTAAACACAAAATGATCATGTGACAAAAGCTGATACACAATGCGGTCCAAAGACGCCCAGGTATTACAGTTGCCATCAGGCCACGCCAATAGCGCATTTGCTTCCTCGTTATCCTCCTCGGACCCAGCAGTGAACATCATTCGCCAAGATGACTCCGTATCGCTCTGCAGGCCAGTAGGGTACAAGCGGAAACGGACTTGTCCAGGCGGCGTTGGAAAGGTTGGTGGTAGCCCAATGCTGAGATACGTGGCTGCAATATCAATGCCTCTGACGGTCCAGTTTGTAATGGAAAAGCCAGGTTCATCATCGACGGAGAGAGTAAGCGTCGAATTGGTCTTGCCATCGCTGTATGTACCCCCATAAATCTTGGCGGCTTCATCCTTGCCAGCTTCTTCCACGGCGGGAAGTAATTCTCTTGTGATCTCTGTGAAGAGGGTCTGAAGAAGACCACCACTGACTTCAGGACCAGCGTTGAAAAGGGTAACGGTCAGGTTGTAGTCTGGGATCAACACCATGAGCGAGTGATAAGTAGTGATATCACCAGCCTTGGTGTAGAACTCAATAAGGCGGCCATCTTTGGTGACGTTGTCGGCACGGAATATTTCCCAAGGTTCTCCAAGTAAGATTCCTCTTGATGAGGTGCTTGTAACAGGCTTCAACCACTATCTTGTCTCCGCCGGACTAAGAAGCTTATTCTTGAGAATACTATCCCCAAAAGCCATGATATCATTGATAGAGGAGTAATACTCTCCGGCACTAAATTAACTGATCAGTCTTCGTTACGCGACGTATAGTATCTAGTTGAACTTACGGATCACCATAGCCAAGAGTTGCGTTCCACCACTCATCGTCAACGGGGATGAATCCCAACGAGTCGTCGGGTTTTGAGTCAACTGTCTGTTTCATTCCGGTAGGATCCCAGATTTCTTTCTTGATGAACTCCCCAGATGGCATACCACTAATCTTCTCAATGACCCAGCCCATTATAGCGAACCCCACGTTCGAGTAAACGGGGTTTACGGCGTAGGGTGCATACACGGGAGGTCTCTCGCCAAAACGTCGAAAGAAGTCTGTCTAATTAGCACTTATCATCCACGAGATCTGAGATCTTACCTTCTTTGGTGCACTCTGGGAGACCTAGAAGACCAGAGCAGTTAAGACTTTTGGATGGGTCAGGTGGCGGGTAGCCAAGTTTCGTCCAGTCCCCATAAGGCTCGACATCAGTTACCACTAAAAATATCAGCACAATATCAGTTCTTGTTAGGACAAATCCTTACAGTCAGATGGTATACCGCCAATATGAGATGCCAAGGCCCCGATGGTGACTTGATCCCAGTCAACCGCCCAAACAGCATTTTGCTCTCGAGCTTGTTTGTTCAAAGGGCGAAGTTCAGGAACATATTTCGTAACAGCATCGTCAAGATCAACTTTGTGGAGTTTTAGCAAGGCCAGCACCAGGAAAACCTTTGACAGACTGGCCAAGCGGAAGACGGTATCGGAGTCTACCTTGTCGACTCCACGAGGGTCAACTTTTGGTGGCGTACTGGCGAATTCGAATAAATAATCATCTTCGAATGTTGATTTTATGGCGACTGCTATGGAAGATAGATTGTAAGGAGCCGTCTCTTCTTCAAGTCTTGCTTGGATAGCAGCTACTGCTGACTTGACTGAAGAATGGGTGGACGGATGGACAGGTGCAGGGAAGACGGGGCCCAGGGGAGGACAGTGACCTCCCCGAGCTGCGAGGGAGCCCCCTACGAAGAGAGTTGTGTAAATAAAATATTGGAGCGTCTTCATACTAGCTCAGAGTTTTAATCAGACTTGAAATCTATCTGGAACACGGGAATAGCAGGCAATGAGCTACTCCCTACATTTATACTGAATCGGGTATTCTAAAGACCGACGGTTAATGAGCCCTCGTCCGCGGACGTAGGAATTACAATGATTAACAATACTGCTTACTCCCCCGCAAGTCCAAGTCATGAGATGTCCTACGTAAGCTTATGGCGTTCTAAGATGACGAAGGATCGATCACATCAAGGTTAGAAAACTGCCAGATGAGGCATTCAATTGCCGTTCTTGGATTCAGCCTCCCACGTCCAATAAGATTTGTTACGTTTACAAATTACAAATAAGACAAACGTGGGCCTTGGACAACTGAAAGAAAACCAACATCGAGATCTTGCAGCGGAAGATCATGGTGTCTTGGCAGTAAGACGGTGTCAGCTGTGCGGCTCAATCAGGCTGCTCACATCGGCTCGATGACGTAAATTCTGAGCGGACAAGTCCCTGTCGGTCCGTGTTACGGAGAGATTTATATAATTCCTTGCTCCTTTTGTGATCCGACTGGGGACTTGATGGTCTGAGCCAGCGCGTAAATGGACTCATGTCATTCATTAATAGGATATGTATGTATAAGTAATAACTCATCTAGACAGCGTCACTCCGTCTAAAAACGAAAGGAATATTAAACACGCAGAGGTAAACCCTCGCGCGAGTAATTAACATGTGACATAATGTTCATCATCTATAGCGTCGTTGCCTAGAGAGATTGGCAGAATTCTTAACTAGCCTGGGGACCGCAGAGCTTTGTGAATTTGACGTTATCAATATTGATCGTAAGCTGATCATACTCTCCAGAGCATTGCAAGATTAGTGACAGGTCAGCCTGAGCAACAGCGTTGCTTCCGCTCGACCAAGTCTTGCTGTCCGAGAGCCAACCAGTGTAACCGTCGGGATAAACAGGCATGAGGGTATCGTCTCCGACCTTAGGAGCAATACTGCACGAGAAGCCTGCGCCGACGTTAACACCGGAGAAGACGCCCCAGTTATACGATAGTCGGTAGTTGCCGTCGAGATTGGTCAGAGTCTGGGAGATCTGGAAGCTGCCGCCGCCGTTGGAGAAGACGAAAGAGCTGGAGTGCTGTTAGCGCAGGCGACATACAGAGAGGTAGTGAGACTTGCATGGCATTGGGGGCGGAATTGGCGCCGTCGGTGATGATGGAGCCGTCGCCGAACCAAGGTGATTTACTGCTGGCGCTGTCATCGAAGCCGGGGTTGACGACGACCTGTGTTTCGACGCAGGCGGGCGCTTCGGTAGTCGTCGTGGTCTCAGCGACGGCAGTAGAAGTGGTCTCCACAAGGGCACTTGTCGCAGTTGTAGCCAAGCTCGTCACAGTCGTGTCGGAAGCGATTGTCGAAGAAGCCTCAGCAACGCTCGTCACGGTCGTGGGTCGGCAGGGGCCAGCTTCGGCACTAATGATGGCGAAAGCCACGGCGAGGATAGAATAGCGAACCATTTTTGCGATTGATTAAACGAGTGGCAGCGACTGAGACAGCGCAAATGAACGAATGGAAGGTTGCAGAACCGATTCAACGTTTTTGGGGGCGTGGCGCCTCCTTTTTAAAGCCCGCCCGCTGTCAAATTGTCAAAAACGCTCCGAAGGTGGTGTTGACTGGACGCGAATTACTGGTTGGCGCCGCGCTAATGTCAATAGTTTCAGAGGCTATTGAAATCTAGAGTGATTAAATCCGTTAATGTGTGGGGGCTGATGATGTGTACCTTGCATCTAACGCGCATCTAACGCAGTTGAGATGGTCTACAGACAGGGGTATCTCAGCCCCGATGAGCTAGCAAGGCCGTGGTGAAAAGGGACTTTGTTCCCAGAATGAGCGATAGAAGCTACGGAATATACTACGAAATATTGCAAAACTAATGGATCAAGCTATGATTAATAGCATTGATCCTCTTCCCCGCATGAGCTCTCAATCCTCGCCAATCTGGCCTCTGTCCCTCTGCCAAGCTCGTTCTTTGGTATCGCCCAAGTTTAGATGGAACCGCGCGGTTGATACCACCAGTTGGTGGGGCTTGGTCTACAATCCGCGTGAGTTACGCCTACAAGACTAAGATTACTTTGCAGTTGTACAATGATGTTAACAAGGTCCAGCTGTACCAAATGAACTTGATACATCATGGATTGAATTCTTGTAGCTACAGGTGTAGAACATGCTCTAATCGAGACTAGTAGACAGATGAAGGAGGAACTGTAGGTGTGAGAATAAGAATCGACTTGCAAAAGATACTGCCAAAGGAAGCCTAGGGCCAGTCCAAACTCCCGTCGGAATCAGGTCTCTTCATAGTGAACTCAGCCGGCTGAGTTACATTGATCAAAATCGGCTCTTTCTTCATCCGTTCATCTGTCCGCTCAGCCAACGGCTTACGAAGCAGCTCCTCCATGCTCCCTTCAAACCATTCCTTTATAGTAGAGGCCTTGTCAATTCCAACTCGATAAGTCTTGCCGTTCTCGAGATTCTCTGCACTCCACCATTTCCAAACCTTGGGCTGCACTTCCCTTGCCTCCCTGTATTCTTTGGCTGAGCTTCCCGGCGGGAGTTGGATGGCTCCAACACCAGATTCCAAGCGTGATATATATCCGATCTTGGTATATTTCTGTCCGGGATGTAGCGTCAGGAAACACCCTTTGTTGTCTTCTCGCAAAGACCCTTCGTGACCGGGCCCACAGATAAAGATTGTGTTTCGACGAGCCTCGGTGCCAGTCTCGGTATCGGTGAAGTTCAGGCCACCTTCATTCATAGGGGATTCAAAAAGACGGGTGTTTTGAATTGGGAACGTGATTGGACGATTGTGTTGGAGGAAAAGATCAATAGTGATGGCATGGTGATGTTCCGCATCCAAGTCAAAAACAATAGATGAAGTGGAAATATGTGCTTCAATGAAAGGCATAATGAGCAATGTTTCAAAAGCGGGCCGCTCTGAATCTAATGGAATATGGTTATATAACGACCAGCTAGTTCGCACCAAGTAAGTAAATAATTGAGGCTTAAGAGACTTAGAATATTAACTTAAATTGGCCGAGCCTTATATTAGATAAGGGAAACCAAGCTAAGATACGTACGGTCCTGTTAATCTGAGCCGCGGTTGTCCCGGGCAGATTAGCTATCCCAAAGAACTGCTTAACCCGTAGCAAAAGATATATAAGAGTTTATAAAATATAGCATTAAGCCACTGTTATCCGGTAATGGAGGCCTTTATCTTGAGGTACACTAGCCTAGTTGCTTTACGCAATATATAATATGGTCTTGCGTAAATGACGTGACCACCTAGAGTGTTGAAAAAATACTTGGAGCAGCCAAGAAGAACTTGCAACAGAAGCAAGAGTTACTTACCAATGGCATTTGACTACGACTAGCCAAGTAGAACAAGATGATTTAACTAGAGAGATACTTGAGTTCCAGGGAGTAATAAGCGCTAGCGACAAGGGTTTGTGGTCATACATCATGCACGCCGAATATACCGATATGGTAGATACAGGGTAGGCTAAAATAATCTCCAGCTTGCAAGCCCCGCCGCGTCTACCAAAGAGATTCAGTAACCACGAAACACGCCCTGCCGATGATAAAATAATATCATACCATCACCCCGCACTAACAGTTCAACAAGGCAGTGCACTATCGTACAGCAACCCACGCGTTGTCTCCAATGAGACTACCTACCTCAAGCTTTGTCCCCTCAGTGCAACGTAACCCGATTGGACGGATAAATACATTCAGCCCAGCCTGATATCACCAACATGCATTCGCCCATAATGTGCGGGAACATAAGTATCAACTCCGCTGCCGATGCCAACTGCCATCTCGAAAAGGTCAAGCCAAGTCACAGAGAGATACTGCAGCCACAATGTCCCCCTCCAACCCCATCATCCCTGGCTTCTCGCCCGATCCGTCCATCGTCAAGGTTGGCGAGTGGTACTTTCTCGTCAACTCCACTTTTCACATGTTTCCTGGTATTCCCGTCTACGCCTCCAAGGATCTCGTGTCGTGGAAGCATATCGGTAGGTTGCCCATATCTTATTGTGTGTGATGTTGCTGATGGATGTAGGAAATGTTATTAGTAGACCGGGACAGGTTGTTCTGAAACGGTCAGACACCGAAGTGAACCGTATGCCAGATGTTGACGAAGTCATGCTCGCAACTGGCGGTCTTTTTGCACCAACAATTCGGTACAACAATGGTACTTTCTACGTTGTCTGCACAAATGTTGTGAGAGCGACGGAGGATACTCGGTATGCTCTGCAGAACTTTATTGCTACGACGAAGGATATATGGTCAGGCCAGTGGAACGACTTGATCTGGTATGACTTCGACGGCATTGATCCCAGCATTTTGTTTGACGATGATGGAAAGACGTATATCCAGGGCTCCAAGTCGCCTGGTCCGTACACCAGAATCGCCCAGTTTGAGATTGATATCGCGACGGGCAAGAAGCTGTCTGAAGAAAAGATCCTCTGGGAGGGCACTGGAGGCGTTTACCCTGAGGGACCGCATATCTACAAGCGAAACGGCTGGTACTGCCTCATGATTTCAGAGGGAGGAACCCATGAGGACCACATGATCACCATGGCCAGATCTCGCAATGTCTGGGGTCCCTACGAGCCATGCCCCGAGAACCCCATCTTAGTCCCAGCAAGCAAAGACATGTATATTCGTCACACGGGCCACTGCGATGCCTTTGAAGACGAGAACGGTCAATGGTGGGGCGTTCTTCTCGGCGTCCGCAGAGATAAAGACGGAAGATACAACATGGGACGAGAGTCGCATCTCACACCCGCAAAGTGGACCGACGATTGGCTCCGCCTCGAATCCGTCGAGGCTGAAATCAACACATCCCGGCTCGCCAGCGCAAACACAGAGCAGGGATTGACGGCTGTGGAGGGCGTGGATTTTCTGTACATCCGAGACCCAGTTTTGGAGAACTACAAGATTGACAGCGGAAGCAAGACGATCAGTGTAACATCATCGCCCATCGATCTGTCGCACCCGCAGGAATCACCTAGTTTTGTGGGTAAGCCAGCGTTCTGCACGCAGGCCAAAGCAGCGCGACCTTCAAGATCAACGCGTCTTCAGAGGTCAAGACTGGGCTCGCAGTCTACAAAGATGAACACCGCTACCTGCGAGTGTTTTACGACACCGCTGAAAGAGCGGTAGTTTACGAATTCGTCAATAACGCCAAGGATCTTCGAAAGACGGAACTGCGCGCGCTGGACAGGGATGTTGACACCATCCAGTTCCGCTTTTAGTACACTGAACAGGAATACCGGGTATTCTACACAGCCGGCACAGACTGGGAGCATGTTGCGACGCTTGATACGCTCGATATGACGGGCCCAGACTTTGTAGGTCCCGTTATCGGCGTGTTTGCCTTGGCGCAGGAGAATGTCACGGTTGAAGTCGTCGATCTGCAGGTAGAGTGAGTGAGTAGATAAAGCACGCCAAGTGAATCAAGATTGGAACTCGGTTCGGCTACGCTGAGCTTTGTATATCCGGTTCCAGCCTATTGGTGTGAAATGCATGTCCCATCGTGACTCTCTGACACATGACCCTAAGTTAATTACTGTTGGTCCTTGATTAAGCTTTCAGCCTAACATTTAACCGCTCAAGCCCAACAGGCTAATTGACCTCCTACGCCCGCGCGTGTCCATCACAGCAATTAACCGGACATGTAAATTCCCCCATGGGGATGATTTTCGCTCCTCGTAGCTCGGATAAAGACATGCGGGGATAAACAAGCTTCAATTTGGGGTAAGTCGAGCCAATCGCTGAGCGTGGAGCAGTCTGTTGGTTTTAAGCTCTTGGATCGTCTGGCCAAGTCGAGTCAGTGATATAAAGCCACTGCGTCTCCCCAGTGTTGATCCCTTCTCAGATCCCTCACTCTCTGACACGGGTGAAAAGCTACAGGCATCATGGGTCTTCTCACTCCTCCTCAGCGGACCCAAAAGGTCATTCCTGATAAGCCAGCCAAAGGGCATTTCTTCTTTGCTGGCAAGGAGTTTGCTCGTGTGCCTTGGTGGAAGAGGTCTAACATGCGAGTCTTGTACTTATACATCGTCATTCTCATTCTTACCAACACTGCCAATGGTTTCGATGGTGAGCTTCACTGCATTACGGCTTCGCTTGCATGACTTGCTAACATGATCAGGTTCCATGATGAACGGTCTTCAGACCCTCTCCTACTGGCAAGAGTACTTCAACCACCCCCGAGGTTCCATCCTCGGTCTGTTCAACGCCTCCATGAGTCTTGGCTCTCTCATTGGCCTTTTCGTTGTGCCTTATCTGGTCGATTGGGCTGGCCGCAAGGTCGGTGTGCAGATCGGTTGCATTCTCATGTTGCTCGCTGTTGGCCTTCAGGCTGGGGCTCAGAACTTTGGCATGTTTGTTGCGGCACGTATCATCCTGGGTTTCGGTGATTGCATCGTTCTTGGATCGGCGCCTCTTCTCATCGCTGAGATTGCTCATCCTCAGGATCGTGCTATTCTCGTGACGCTGAGTGGTGCTTCTTACCACTCTGGTGCCTTCATTTCTAGCTGGGTCACATACGGTACCCTTCAAATCAAGGTATGTCACTTTCTCACACCGAAAAACAACGTGTTTCGGTACTGAAGTTTTCTCAGAGCAACTGGTCCTGGAGACTTCCCAGTCTTCTCCAGTCCATCTGCAGTGTCATAATTCTCATTGGAATCTTCTGGATGCCCGAGAGCCCTCGTTGGCTCCTCAGCAAGGACAAGCACGATGAAGCCCTCAGGGTCCTCACTCACTACCACGCCGAGGATGACCCCGAGGATGAATTCGTTCAGCTCGAGTTCAGCGAGATCAAGGCCGCCATCGCCCTCGACAAAGAGGTTGGACAAACAGCCTGGGTCGACTTCCTAAAGACTCCCGGTAACCGTAAGAGAATCGGCCTCATCACTGCCCTTGGTTTCTTCAGTCAGTGGAGTGGCAACGGTCTGATCTCTTACTACCTCAAGGGTATCATGGATGCTGTCGGGATCACCAAGGCTGAGACTCAGCTTGGTATCAATGCAGGTATGAAGACACAGGGTTTGATCATCAACACGGCCTTTGCGTTCTTCATTGATATTTTCGGTCGTCGACCTATCTATCTCACCTCGACTATCGGAACCTGTGTCATCTTTACCTTCTGGACTATTGTCTCGGCTCGATATGATATTGACCCCAACAAGGCTCTTGGCTACGCCTTTGTAGCGCTAACCTTTATCTATGGTCTCTTCTACGACATCAAGTGAGCTCCCCCCTCTAACGTGTCCCTCCTCCAAAGCTAACAGTCTCTAGGTCTGGTCTCATGGCCAACTACACCACCGAGATTCTGCCCTACGGTCTTCGTGCTAAGGGTTTCACATGGCTCAACTTCTGTGTCACCGCCGCGCTCTTCTTCAACCAGTACATCAACGGAATTGCGCTTGAGGCTATGGGCTGGAAGTACTACACCATCTACTGCGTTTTCCTCGGCTTCGAGGTGTATGTCATTTACTTCTTCCTCATCGAGACCCGCTACACGCCTATGGAAGAAATTGCCAAGTACTTCGATGGCGATGCGGTTGATGTCGGTGAGGTCGCTAGGGCGGATATGAAGGAGAGAGGTATTATGATGACCGAGGTGGACTCCAAGGGAGCTCGTGCTACGGAGATTGAGACTCGCTAGAAGGCGTGACATGACTTGATGAACATGGGACTGATGAAAGGACGAGGGATTGAAGAGGAGTGTTTTATGAGTATACCCGAGAAGGTGTTGACGTTGTTAGTTGCAGTAGCAATCCACTTCTCAGTGCAAGGATCACACAGCTGTCGATTCATTTCAAAGTCAGTCATCCAATAGGCCAGTGATTAGATATGATTCATATTATTGGGCTGAAAGATACCTCTAGCGTCCATCTCAGCAGAATATATATACAAGAAACTTTTTTCATATGAACCATAAAGGCCAGCTTGACACCATCAACACACACAAGAAATAAAATCACTTCAGAGCCTCTAGCCCTGCCCCCACTGCACCAGGCTACTCAACCAGCTTAAAAGTTGGACTTGGCCTTGGTGACGACACCAGACTTGAGAGCAACGTCCTTGACGATGACCTTCTTGTTGTTGACGCTGGTGACGCGGACCCAAGCAGTGTCGTTGGGCAGCGTACCCTTGAGGATCCACATGTTGGGGTCGTTGAGAGTGGTGGCCTTCCAGGTCTTGCCGTTGTCGCTGCTGACCTCGACGGCCTTGACGCGGTGGGTGATGTTCTCGATGGTAGCGGCGAACCAGTACTTGGAGGCACCACCGTGCATGTGGACCTGGAGAGGGGTCTTGAGAGGGCAGGCAATCCACTTCCACTTGATGCCGTCGACGCCGCCGCCGGTCATGCCGTTGGTGAGTTTGGACCAGGTGGCGGGGGTCATGTCGAGATGGTTCTTGTCGCCGCCAGTCTTGTTGGTGACCTGTACCAGTTAATACCCTCATATTTATATCACTGCGTCTACTCAAACATACCATGATCTTGAGGGACTTGCCCTTGTAGGAGACCTGGATACATCCACCGCAGTTGGCGCCATCCTGCCAGATATCCTCAGAGACGCAGGTAGATCCGTCAATGCCAGCGGGCAGGTCGTAGCCGACAAAGCTGCAGGCACCCTTCTGCCAGCAGTTCTCCTCAGTGCAGCCGTCGCTGTCTCCGTATCGGGTGCCGAGACCGGTGTAGACGGGGTTCTTGGAAGTAGCAGCGGCGTTGGCAGCTGTCGAGGCCGCGGCCAAGAGGGTGACGAAGTAAGTAGAAAAGCTTCCGAACATGTTTGCGTTGGTGTTTATGTTAGAAATGAATGAATGCAATGTCGAATGACGTTTGTAGCAAATGAATGAGTGAAGAAATAAAAGCTTGGAAAAAAAGAATGTGTTGATGAGATTGGATGGTAGTTGGTGGTTAGAGCAGTTCTATCCTTATATATACAAGCAACATTCCAGAACACCATTCCAGTAATTTCCTTGCTGATGAGCCGACTAGGTACTCGATGCTGACGAGGTTTTTACTAAGTGCATCAATCCCTAGCCAAACCCCTGTATTTCCCAACTGCCATTTCTCCAGGATTGGTCTGGACTCACAGACATAAGAGGGGGAAATCGTAAGGCACAGGCGTGATGGTTTCATTCGACGATCCGTCTAATATCAAGATCGTGTTATTGATGCCGGTTTACCGTGACAGTTTGCGCTACTGTGTTTCAGACTTGACAGGTCCGGCGGGATGCCAATCAAACTAAGCGAGTGCATCCCTGTCAGGCCTCGATAGCCGGCTTCTGCGGAGGAAAGGCCGGTGGACCGTTTCGTGCGGCTCCGAGGGGGTAGTCTTCTAGAAGACATGTTTTTATTGGAGCGCAAGGCGATTAGGGATGGTTGAATGTTATATTACGATACGGTATATAGCTTAGCGTGGATGCAAGCGAGGAGATGAACGAGGATGAACGAGACAACAAGAAAACTAAATCCAAGCCACAGCTGCACTCTAATTGAATGCCGAGTTCCACGGCATAACTTTACCCTGAGACTTAGGACGCAAATGCACTGACGGGATCAAGAAGATGGTTGCATCGATCCGATCTGGAAGACTAGCAATATTCTAAGTGAGACAATACGGTGGATCCACGATAGCTGAACCTCATTCTGCCTGGATAATAATACCTCAAAGTGACTCTGTAGAGTAGCATTATATCCACGACCAGTACGACGCAAAAACCGTTGAGATTCCAATATCCGACAGCATGGCAAACGTGGGTCTGGCTGAAACCGCGGCTTGGCAAACAAATTGCCGGGCGCCCGAGTTCAAATTTGCGAGAAGTGTCGGGGTTCGATTGAACAGCTCAGAGCTGGGATGATTCATTTCGAGCCAGGGTTTTTGGGGGCTACTGCAGTGATGCAGATATCGCTGCTGACTCTCGCATCATGACACTGAAGCTGCTGACATTGGGGGCATATGCAGCTAAAATGGACATGGTTAGGAAGCGTTGAGTCAGTATTGTTAGACATCAACATGACGAGTCTCTGCGTACAGACGGAAGCTCGGATGTGTTCAGCAGCTACACGATGCCAAAGTGAATGACAAGCTACGGATATAAGCTTCAGGCCGTTTCGTTACAGTGCTGCCGGGATAGTCCCGGTCAAGCTTTCTTGCGGCAATAGGTTTGTCATCGCCAAGGACGGCTGATGTGCCGGTTCCTTGATACAATAAACAAACGGAAAATCTGCCGACTCTTGGAAGATGCTCACCTTCAGATTTCAAAACGAATTTTTGAAAGTAACTTGGATCATAGACGCTGAACTATGGGGAGGACTAACGATGAGAGTCGAAGTAACTGTGAGCTAGCAGGCACTGTTCAAGAAGCCTCCAACATGGATGGGCTGATAATAAAAGACCACGCACGACTCGTCACCAATGCCGCCTACAGAGTAAAATATGTACAACATAATCTCAGCTTCTAAATGACTTGTCCCTCACCTGAAACTTGAAACCCCCTGGCTAGGTTGGGTGACATCCAGTAGCGGGCGCCAAGATGCGAAACGTGGGGTTTTTCATCCCAAGTGCCCCTGTAGGTTCGGAGAAATTATCAGCACCAAGTTCCTTGGCCGAAAAGCCTGGCTGATATCCGGCCTGTTTAGACATTCAATGTGTTCTCACGGTCACACAAACGTCACACAGGAAGCTCACTCGGGCCTGGTTCGGGGGCTTTGGCGACCGCTGTGCCCGGGGAAGAGACCAACAAGTTCTTGTGGACCAACCAGCATCATTGCTGCATCAAGCAAGTCTCTTGGGAAATGCGTCCTCCAATATTAATTCCTAACATATTTATTCGTAAGGCTTATAATTCACAGAACAGATGGCCTCCTTGTCGTCGTTGAGAAGCATATATCACACGAGGCATGGGGATACGTGCTGCGGTTTTGCTGCTCCAATACATCTTACCGGCTATCCCTCTACACAATATATGTCAACTCCGGCCAGCTCGGGGTAATTTGATCCCATTCGTAGTCCCGTCAAACATAAACAGACCGGGGAAACTGATTCCTCCATCTTGTCCGCATGATACGCACCCTTCGACATTTACCCAGTCTGCTACACGAGAGTGACTATCATGGGTTCCCAAGCAGCTGTTTCATAGTCCCATCCCGCTTGTTCATAAACACCCACCCTACGGTACATATGTGAGCTGCCATCAAGCTCTACTAGTAGGCCATACGTTCTCTTGATATGCAAACAAAGCACAGGCTTTCCCTCATAAGTGTCTGCCAACTCTTTAGTATCAAAGTCGAGGTGGAAATAGCCGCGAAGGAGAATTTTATCGTGCCCACGGCTTTGACCGTCGTTGTTTCTTTTCTCTCATCGTTGTTCTTCGATGAACTGCGCTCCGGCCCACCCAAAGTAACAATCACTTTGCGTAAATGAGGGCCCGAGGTTTCTGCTCTTATGGGATACTTTCTCTCTGATCCATGCTTGCTTAAATTTCAAGGGGCCGCGGTTCCTGAAATCAAAGACGTCATACTCCTTACTTAGCTCTTCATATCTCCTCCATATGTCTGGAGGAACGCGGTGACCGCTCCAAAGAGTGTCGATCCCCATCACTTTAGCGGCCCTTTCTCCGGGTGATGGATTCCAATTGTAGCGCCTACCTACCACCTTTCTTGCCAGGGTCTGGATTTCCAGCTCCGCTCGACACGTGCGGCCCATGGATAGAGCCACGGGCTCACTTGGATCAGTGACAAACTTTTGTAAGGATGCGTTTGGAAGTTGGTCCATATCCTCCGAAGGGCTTGACAGGGCCGGATTGGCACGTTTAAACTCGACTTGGCATTCTGTGGACGCCCAAGACCACGACGGGCCAAGGCGGTTTTGCTTGGTGCAACATTCAGGTCGCGGCTGGAATCTCTTGAACAGGAGGCCAGTGAGGATGTCGTCTTTCCAGAGCCCGGAAAAGTATTGGTCACCTGTAACCTCTTGAAATTTCTGCGCCAGCGCCCAAATAGCCGGCAGTCGATCCTCCGGTCTGGTTAAGTGTTTTTGGCTATACTGTGTGACCATGTCGTACCATTGGCTATATAGTTGTTTTTGGGGCTTTTGGCTAGACTTTGGACCACTGGCTACCTCTGAAGTCGTCTCCTGGTCGCCTGGCTTGTCTCGGCCAGTTCTTAAAAAGTTCTTAGGGCCGTTTTGCGTCACTGGGACTGTCTCGGGAGACGAGGCAAATTTCCCCCTAAACTGTTGAGGTTTCCCAGGTAGACGACAGTAGATTGATTCTGTAGCCGAGAGTTCGCGGCATTCCCAGATGATCTCCCCTGGAAGAAAGTGCACTGTCCTGGGCGAGAGTACATTCTCCTGCAACACCCAACCTCTGCTGGTGAGTGGCAAGGGCCGTCCGAGACCTAGTCTGTGAAACTCAGACTGGGGATCAAAAGTCCAACAAACTTGTCGAGACTGCATCCATTTTCCCCAAGGATTGCGCGAAGTTACTGGGTCAACCTGCTGCTTCCAAGAACATGAGGTGACGTGGTACTGGTTTCGTTCTAAGAACAGACCTCCATGACTGTCTGGGGAGTAGCTCGCTGCAAGGTTCAAGATGCCTTTTGAATAGATGCTTGCCATGTTGGAGCTTTCACGTTCCCAGTCAACTTTATCGCCCTGGATAATGCAGAGCGAGTCAATCCAGAGGTAAGTAAAGCCCAGTTTCCTAGTGACTGTAATAGCATCTCTGAACGTACGTGGTAAGTTCTTGAAGGGGGTCTCCAGATTTCCTCGAACAGTCCTACGGAATATGTTGACATTCCGGCCCCAACAGTGACTTAGTGTGAGGTACGGTGCCTGAAAACCATGTCTGGTCTCTATGAGACGAACTGTACTTGATTCAAGCGTACCTACGTCGACTAGCCTGGTAGGTATATGTGTTGTGAAATCATGACGGCATTCTTGATGGTCAGCCTGGCATTGCCGTAGCCAGTTCCCAAGCATGTCGAATATCGCGTCGGGGATCCCGCCGGCGAGATGGCAATACGTCCCAGCGAGCTGTGTTAGTGCATCCTTGTCGTCTGGCCTGGCAGTTAGCAAGAACATCGTGAACCAGAACGCAGCCATAAATACCTTTTAAGCCTAGCCGAATTTCAGTGCATTCCTCGTTGGCGGTAACATCAAAGACACATCTCCGATCGGTCGTGTCTCTGATGTCAAACTTGAGCATGACAGGCAGGTCTGGGCCGATAGGGGAAGCAGCGCAATATAGTTCTATGAGATTGCAAAGGTGACAACCGGCTTTTGTAGCCTGGCTTAAAAGATGGAGGGACTCATGGTGCCTGACTGAATCCTCTGCCAGATGGTCGCAAACAAGAACATAGGACTCATCGCATTCGCGGAGCATCTTCCTCCACACATAGTGAGAATCCAAAGCATTGTTAAATGCTAATGAACATGTCGCACATAGATTATTTATACCGTAGCTTGCCTCACCAGGCTCGGCGCTCCTCCATTGCTGCGGTAAAGAAGACATCGAAGAATGGAAGCCCAAGGTGAGTTAATATGAAGGGGAAGTGCTGGAAGAAAACGACGAGCTTGATATATAAAATATGGCTAAGATGTTGGAAGTTACAATTAATATGTACTTTCATACTATGTTTGTGGTTAATTATGGAGTGGTAAGGCAGACAGAGTCGAGGTATGCGCGTTGATGCACACGACAAGGCTTGAAGATGCGCTCTTCATTGGTCAAAGTAACCTGGCCTGCTTACCTGCTTAGGTATGTCGCATAAGCGATTAGGGACGCTCCACTGTATTGGATATCACTGGTATGAAAAACGTGGCTGTGTTTGCCTATCGACGCATTGACGTTTGAAATAAGGCGGGAAACATGGGATTCATGCTCTCCATAGCCAAGCTGCTGAGGCACAACTGGCCATTGTAATTGAAAATTCCAAGTTTGACCTGCTGAAGGGCTCCAGATCTATTCATTCTTTATAGCAGAATATTAATAGACAATCTTTATGAGAATGCAAGAAGTAACAGTATATCAAAGTTATAATAAAATATAAATTTTACTATATTTTACTTTATAATTTTAAACTTTAACTAACTATTAAAATTCTTAATATATTACTTAGTAGTTTATTAATATAAATATAAATAACTAAGTTTTTAGAAGTATTTACTTATTATATTTTATCTCTTTATTTTTATTTAGTATTTTTAATAAATTTATCTTTAAAACTAAAAACTATCTAGGTAAAATAGCCTAAATATATAAATATTAGCTTTATTAAAAACCTATTTCTTAAAATATATAAAATATATAAAGATTATTTATCCACCTCAGATACAAGCTTTTGAACATGTCCCCAATCTTGATAATACCGCTGTAAATAAGTGCGAATAGCAGGGATCTCATACGTAGCACGAATATCAATCCACCACCTGCATTCACGTGTCCTAGTATACCACAGGTATAAGAGCGTAAGGGCCACCGGATCCTTCCGCTCGAGTAAAATTTTAAATTCGCCCCGTATCTTGGTTGAGAACTTCATAGCCTTGCCGAGTGTAGCCTGACCAACAGGTACTGCTAGCAGTTCAGACAAGCCATGTGCAACCCTAAAATAAGGATTGTTATATGCCGTAGAAGTTTCGTCCAGCATACAGAGTTGCCTTAGCTCCGCTCGTACACCATCAATGCCTTCGATGGGCAAGGATTGATGCATTGTAGCAAACATATCAGCCATTGGCGTAAAGATGCTTGTTGCTCGTAGAGGGTTCACTAATTGCCATAGCCTCATCTTGCCAGCTGCAAGTCGTAACCACTCAAGGTCAGAAGAGTCTGGCGGCCCAAGAGGCCAAGTTTCCTCCAAGGGACATGCATTGATAGACGCGAAGCCTAGGATGCCAAGCGTGCTTGCTGCGGCCCAGATAGGATCCTTGTGCTCTTCTTTGATAGGCTGGCCCAGTGACTTTTTGAACAATGAAGTGCATTGAGACCAGTGGTACGTTTCACAAAATGATCGACGATGACTTGATGTTATTCCTAGGTAGCGATCATGGACAGCCGTGACGGCCAACATGCCATGCATTAAAAATGGACGCTATAAAGCGTTTATAAGCTACTGGTTTGTTGAATTTTGGATTGTACTCACTTTAAAAGATAACTCCAACATGTGCATGTTGTGTATCTCGACTGTCTCTGGCCCGCCAAGAGAGTGTAAGGTTCTGCACTGGAAACGATTGAAAAGGTCTTGGTCATGTGCCTTGAGCATATAGAAAGCTGTCTCATCGGCTACCCATATGCAGTTACCCATAGACGACTGCGGTGACGGAATATTAAATTGCTTTGACATGTTTTTCTTAATTTGTTCCTCGGGAAGTGGCTGTAAATCTGGTACGTTGAACCCGAAGTTGCATACGACGCCGTAAATCTGGCACTTGACGCAACTTGGCCTCGACTCATCACACTGACTCGTCAAAGATAAGTCAACAGAGGTTGGGGAAGTATAGGTGTCTCCTCATCGACTTACCTTCACTTTCCTCAGCTTGCAGTTATGACAACCGAATCGCGACTTTCGACTGCGTTGCATATCCCCCCCCCTCTTAGTGACTGTAATGGTCTCGGAGCCCATAATCGATAAATATTCAATTGACTGTTCCACAGGCTCTAGTTCGCTGGTATCGGTCTCGATGTTGACGAGCCGATAAGGGTGTTGTGCGGAGATTACCATATTCTTAAGTCCGGCAGATTAATAATTCCGTCCGGAACGGACGTGATACGATATTCATGTACTCCGTATCTGTAATCAGAGTTCTCACTAACCTCTGCTCGGGATTGAACCATCTTGATTGGTCAACGATAGTTCCACCCGTGATCAAAATGTTCCAGCCAAACAAGCCCATCATCTTCAACCAGGCGCTTTTACCTTCAATTGGTATCGGCTTTCACTATAATGGCAGTTGAGGTTGCCGGCAACCCGAGAGTCCAAAGATGTATACGCGGAGCAATAATAGATATATAATAAGCCATCATTTGCCCTGGACGAGACCAATCCATCCTGTTCTTTCCATCCAAAATCGCAAAGGAACAGTCTTTCAATTTTCTCTCAAATTCTCATTTTATCTTAACCCCATTTATCCAAACCATCTTTCATCATGCATGTTTTTGTTACAGGCTCAACGGGCTTTGTCGGCTCAGCTGTCGTCAAAGAACTGTTAGCTGCCGGTCACTCTGTCCTCGGCCTGGCCCGCAGCGATAAAGGCGTCGAGCAGCTCAAGAGCCAAGGCGCCGAAGCCCTTTTCGGTACAATTGAGGACTTGGAAGTTCTCAAGAAGGGTGCTTCTGTGTCTGATGCTGTCATCCATCTGGCCTTTGTGCATAACTTTGCTGATTTCATCGGCTGTTGTGCTATCGACCGTGCGGCCATTACTGCTATAGGTTCTGCTCTAGTTGAAGCTGGCGGCAATCGCGCCATGGTCATTACTTCAGGCACTATGATGCTCACTCAGGGAAAACTGGGCTATGAGGACGACGAGCCTGATATGAGCCAAGCTCTGGCGGCAGCTCGCGGAACATCTGAGAAAGTGTGTCTCGATTTTGCCAAGGAAGGTGTTCGAGCTTGTGTTGTTCGACTTCCTCCTACGACGCATGGAGCCGGGGGAGTTTCAGGATTCATGGGCCCATTGGTAAAAGTCGCACTTGAAAAGGGCGTCTCTGCATATGTTGGCGACGGCCAGAATCATTGGTGCGCTGGTCATCGTGACGATGCCGCTAGACTGTACTGTCTGGATATCGAAAAAGCAGAGCCTGGATCCGTTTTCCATGCTGTCGCCGAGGAGAGCGTCACGGTCAAGGACATTGCTGCTGAAGTTGGCAGACAGTTGGATATTCCTGTTGTCAGCATTCCGCCAGAGAAGTTGCAAGAGCATTTTGGCTGGTTTCACTTCGGACTTATGGCTGACAATACTGCCTCGAGTGCTAAGACCAAGGAGGTGTTGGGCTGGAGCCCTACAGGACCCACGGCTCTGGAGGACGTCAAAGCCGTAGTTGACTTTACAAAGTCTCAGTCTGGCTAGTGGGTATATATAGCCTTGAATAGATTGAGGCTGGCCTAATTCAACGCTCCTTTTAGCCATTAGCATTCTTTTGCTCTTTTCCTTACCTTGACCTTCTCATAACAGAATCTAACAATGTTGCGGGGGCTACCAGTACCTAGTGGCTGCAGCTTGAGCGGCTGCTAGAGAACTGCTTCGTCTGCAAGGGTGCGGACAACTACTTGGGGGACGTTAACATTGCCTAACATACATCTAGCTATATATGAGTATTGTAAGATTCATTCTCTAAAAACAGACTAAACTTGCCTGAATCTGGAGTCCGCATGCTCCAGCAACCTCGTTGCGATCGGGGAGCAGGCCGCTGGAAAACTCGGCTGTCAGATCTCATATCTTACTTGCAGGACAACGACCGAATAAGCAGATAGGAATGGATATTTCATTGTAACCCCGTGGCTGAAAGCCTTTTGAGGCCTGCCAATACACCCCGCTAAACACGATCAATAATATTAAGCCTATCACGCCAAACTTGCCGGGATATGCAGAATTCTTTCCCAATAGCTCGATTTGCACACTCCTACAGGGGGGTGAATGTGCAAGTTGTGACAATATCTGCGGGGTGATAAGCCAAGATTGACAATAAATCCCGCAGGCAGCCGAAAGTGATGGCCCATGCGTGCCCGCCGAGGCGAAATGGGCCTGATGATTGAAAGGCATTATGAATATTGAAAAAGACCCCGTCCCCCATCCACTAGTCTAGACTTGGGTCAGGCTAAAGTCTTTTGTTCTACCGCTTCTTCATTTGAGTTCCTTTTCTACAGATCGCAATATGAATTTACCATTAGAGTCTTCCTTTTTCTCTCTCTTGGTATTCGTTCTTGAGAAATTGGTTTATTTCGAAAACTGGTGGTACGAGGTTGTATGGTCCCATTGGCAGCCTTCGAGTACAATCACTCTAGACAAGCTTGTCAAGAGAAAAGAGGATGAAATATGGCATGCAGTAATCTTTGGCAAGGATGGACAAGTCCGAAGAATTTTCGAAGCTATCACAAATAAGACCGAGGCGCGTGTGACATTCCCTAATGTTACAGGCAATGGTGCAGCAGCTTTCTCGCCAAGTTCTTCGCCACGCGATACCGAGACAGGTGCCCCGTCTTACCGCCCCAATAGCAAACTTCAAGAAGCAGTTGAAACCGATGTTAAGGAACATAAAGTCTTGGATCCAGATGAGAACTGCGAAATGGCGGTACAAGCACGCCTTGAAGCCATTGCAGAGCGATTGGCGAACTCAAGTCGGAGCTTAACGAAAAAAGAGAAAGAACAAGCACAATTGTGGAGTAGGGGTTCGTTTTCGCTGTTATGTATGGCTGTCCATCAAGACCACAAGTCAGATGTGGACTTACTACTGACTGAGCACAATCACAAACTACATAAGGGCAATGGCTTATCCAAAGAAACCGTGCTCCATCTGGCAGTCATAAAGAACGACTTAGATCTTGCACGCGATATTCTCGAAAAAAGCTCCTACACATCACCGCATACATACATCAATGTTGGAAATATCAGATCCGAGACAGCGTTACATATGCTGGTAGTGAATTTAGTTGGTTCCATTTCCCGAGAGTCTGAAGACTTGAGCAACGCTTTCAAGATATTGGACTTACTATCTCGATATGGGGCCAATACAAATGCCTTGGATGCGCGCTTCAGGACTCCCCTTCACCTGCTGCTGTTGGTAGCAAATGCCCTGAAAAGGGTCCACTCTCCAGATGTCTCAAATGTACATCTAGATCGTCTGGTAGATAAGCTCCTAGTCGCCGGGGCAGAAGTCAATACCAAAGACATGCAAGGTACGTGAATTGAACTGTCGAGCTTTGGATCCTGACTACCTCAACACCAAGTTCGTTTTTTCATAGCACCACAGAGTCTAATACTACTTCAGGGGACTCACCTATTCACTCGGCTTGTGAGTTGAGAAATAAGGACGTAATTGCGAAGCTGGTCCGCAACGGTGCCGATCTTGGAAGTCTAAATCGGGATAGGAAGACCCCTAAACGGGTTTTCTCAGATAGCCATGGGCCAGACGAAGATTTCTGGAAGGGCATGGTTATACTATCCCGTGGAAAGCGAATGGCTGACACAGAGGTATCCGCTCCACCAAGCAAGCTTTCAAGCAGACGAGACATAATTTCCAAAGCAGCAATAGCTGTATGCGAGAGATCAGCTGTATACTGCCGTTACCAATGGAGTGATCTCGGCTCTGAGAGTAGCAATCCGCCATATTGGACCGCGATAGACAAGTACGTATCTCATATCCTTTTTTCTGACAATCGGTCAGAGGATGTCACATTTCTGGCCGAATGCGAAGCGGAATGTCGATTTACCTGGCAAGATCTTATCGAACCACTCAGCAACAAGGGCAAAGAAGAAGAGCATGATGCAACGGGGTGGGCAACAGACGTGGTTAGCAGCGCCAAAGTGGCAAGGTATACATGGAGATGGTTAAACTTCCCAGCAAATAATGTGAGATACTGCCACGTGAGTATTGTATATCAAAGTGCTCGGCTAATGTCTTTCGTTGGATAGATGACATGGATCAGAGTAAGTACTTAGTAGACAAGTATCTGGTGCTTGATCTTATTCCATTACTTCACTTCCAAGTCGTCTAACTGTTAAGAAATTTTTCGAAGACAATTTAAGTATTAGCAAAATCGCTTGGAGATTCGTCGAAGATAACATGGAAGTCCGCGACACAAGAAACAAGGGATCTCTGATTAGGGTGCCACACGCTAATGTGAGTCACGACTATGTGTTGGGATTTCGAATACCTGAGACTTTTTGTTTGGAATAATCTAAATCCGTAGTGATACTAACAAGGCAACAGATCATGAGCCAAGGGGCCTCTAAACCAAATGATCGGGTCGAGACCACGGACACACAAACCAGATCAATGGTATCTCTTGTGGTATGTATTTAAATAGTAGCTCGAAGTTGATTTAACCCCACTATATCAGATTCCATTTATCGATATTGAGGTGGAAAACTCTTATGACTCTATATCAACACCGGGAGAAGAAGCCTACCCCCCCTTCAATGGGGTCAACGGAGTACAGATGCCGCAAACCTTGGACCAGACTTCTATCAACGCCGAGAGTCGATCAGAATTGCGATGCAAGGAGAATCACGTCATTTACAGATGGTCTAAAAAGCAGGACTCTCAGCAAGAAGAGCGACTTCCGCTAGAATTGAGGGGGAAACGGTACTCCAGACTAGCTGAGTTCCTTTATAAGATGAGAAGACACCTCGGAAGCTGTGACAACAAAGAGTCGGCAATTTCACCTTTAGACCGCACGGGGCGAGCCATGGGAGACGAAAGGGCTGGTATTTCGACTGAGATGCAGAGGATCCTCAAGGACCGTCGTCCAAAATGGTTGATGGTACGGCAACTTTGGCTATGGAAGTTCAATGACGGTAAGCATCTTGTTCCTTGATTCTTTGATATTTAGACCGAAGGATCTGACTTTAAAGGCACTATTATTTCTGCAATACCTTCCCGCACAAATGTGTGCATGGCTAATGACTTGCTTGAAACCATTCGACAGAGCGGCTTGAACGGGGTGTACGGCGCCGACGACCTTGTGAAGCATATTTTGCAAGAAACCATTTTTTCCCAGATAAGTTTTTGCGGGCAGGGCTGGGCGAACATATACTCGATGTGTTCGAAAGCGAGATCGCCGCTGAGGTATGCTTCCGATAGTATCTATTGACTTTAACGCTGTTGACTTTGTTTGAATTTTGAAAGGCCGACGAAGAGGCCACTTTCTACAATAACTTCGCTCACAACGACTGGAATTCCAAGCACGCAAACAGAGCTATCAGCTGCACCTGGCGCGTTAAGGACATTCGTGATGAGCTACGTCTCATCCGGAACGTTTTTGAGAGTCTGTTGAAAGTTGTCGAGCAATTTGCCAAGGTTCTTGCCGAACAGCAAGCACAAGCACCCGAAGACTCCAACTTCATTCCCTCTCTCAAAACAAAACTAGAGGGCATCATGCAGCGAATTGATTCAATGGATAGTGAGGCCAATAAGACAACAGAAAGTGTGAGTTTCAATAGCTCCAGATCATATATTGACCATACGTTCGCTGGTCTGCCTTAACCGTGACTAACATATGATTGATATGACTAGCTCAACAACATCACTCAGGCGATGCTGGCTCAAGCTGCACTGAAAGAGGCAGAGTCGGCTCGTTTGATGAACTTCATCATCCTACCATTCACTATTGTTACCGTTATCTTCGTAAGTTCCTCTAACCTACGAAGCACACTAAGTAGAGACTCTAACTCAGCTCGCCTTAGACCCCTCTGTCATTCATGACAAGCCTCTTTGCTGTTAACTCAGATGGTTTCCCCCAGAATGAAGATGGGGAACTTCGCATACCTTCAGACTGGTTCTGGAGGAAGATGGGTATGTTGATCTCTGATAGCGCTTAGAACCTGCATAGCATCTGATATCAGCGTTTTAGTGATCGGCGAATTTGGAACCATAATTCCACTTTTCATTTTTGTCTGGTTCCTATATTTCTGGAGTAGTGGCAAGAGAAATCTTACTCAAGAGCGGCCTGTTGAGAAGCGCTAGCGAATGTGGTATCTGTTGCCGGTCTCAGCATATTTAGCGCTTTGATTTGACCGGTCCCCGGCAAGTCAGAATTGCACGGTCCATCATATCATGCTGTTGAGTTGGCTAGTTCTTCAAAGCTATAGTATCAATATTAAAGCTCACTTTGATCTAATATGGCGAAAGCATGGGTATTTAATTGGGGACAAATACATCAATGTAGATGCTCGCCAGTTTGCTACATTACCAAATTTCTGGGTAAGCCTCAATTAGTTCTAAGACATAGAAGTCAGCTTTTAATAAAAATATCAACAGGTCAATATTGAGTACTAATCTGAGGTTTCAGTAGTCGACAGGAGTGCCGAGCCTGCTTCCGAAGTACCATAGTCCGACTTAACTGCCACGGGATCCGAGGCAGATGGAGGACGAGAATTCTTTTGACTATTTTAATATTCCACGACTATCTGAAGCCACCAAGTTAAATCATTAGGGAGTCTTCTTTCAAAACGGCCGGCATCACGCCTACCACCCCTTCAAGGCGAAGAAGTATACAGTCAAAATACAATCTGTTATAAAAAAAAACGCCCGACCACCAAACTACCTCGACGAATGTTATCATCCTTACATATCGTCTATTTAGTCTGTCCATCAAAATAACAAGCCAAACCAGATAGAAACAAACATATAGAGATGATAATAAAGCATGGAATGTATAGTCAAGCGAGATAGAAAAACGTCATCGGGGATCACTTTGAAGATGACTCTGGTTTCGGAGCACCAAGCTGCATTCCCATCAGTCCAATAAGTGTGAGCTGTGAGTTATCCCTCGGAGGGATTGTTAAGGTCTTTGCGTCAGGGTCCCGGTGGACCTGGTCGAACCCAACCACGGAGTCCGTGGATTGGGGTCCTAAGGACAGTCCCAATAAACTGGCCGTCCCTCCGTAGTCTGCGCACTTCGAAAGTCCTTCGTTGATTCTGTTGAAGCTTGACTCGTCTAACTTCATCTTGATTGAGACCTGGTACCCTAGAAAGACATGGGTGACTAGCACAAGCGGGTCGAAAAGATCTTTCGGTGCATCAGCTCGCAACCTTGGATACCTCGTAGTTATGTCTGGGATATCCCTGTGTGTGTAAGCAAACATCCGTATCAAAAGTGGATTGGTATAGCACCTACCATGATGAATCAGGATCGATAGGAAAGACGGCAGCATCCGAGGCTTTGATAGTCACTTTGACGCTTGCATTATCAGCGCCCAAGCCCACTCGATATGTTGGCGTAGTTGTAGAGGTAGGCTTTTCCTGTGTTTCAGCTGTGAAAAGTGGCATGCGTGGGACAACCTCGCTGTGATTCTCGAGTGTGACTTTGCTGAAACCGAGATCATTCCAATCAGGAGCTTTCTTCGGTTTATGGTAAGAATTTGAGCGGAACTTGATTTCTATGCCTTTATTATTGGGGTTTTTAGCATTGATGACCCAACCCATGGCAGTCTCCATGAATCTGGCGTCAATGTTGTACCGCGGCTGATACATGATCTCCAATGGAAGAGGGGTCTCAGCCTTTGAACTAATAACTGCTTCGTGGGCTACTTGGGCCGTAGTCGTTGGCATGTTGTACCTCATTCAGGTTAGTATTCTTTCGGAACGCGCTTGCAGACAAGTAATAACTTACGGCTTGTTCAAGGAATTAGTTCGAAATGCTTGATCCAACTGCACTTTGTCATTCCATAGTGATGAAGTCTGAGGGCCATAGTGATGTAACTGCGCTTCATAGGCTGCCTGAGACGCTGCATCCTTGCACAGCGAAATTATGTGGTACGAGGGGTAGAATTCCTTGTTCCAGTCATCGAATTCAACCTGAGCGGACCCTTTGGCAATATGCAAAGGATCAGAAATGTATGCTTCCCAGGCTTGAGCACGACACTTGATGAACTCTTCAGTTGCTTGCTTAAGATGCTCCTTTGCCACTTCAAGCCTAGCGAGGCTATCTGCATCTTGTTGGCCTGAAGGCTAATCGGGTATTAGTAATAGCCAGGATTAGAGACTTTGGGGTCTTATTACCACTACTACACATTTTAGATATCTGCGAAGACGTTGAGAGTAGCTGAGTCTTGGGAGGAAAACTGGGCTGTCCGGAGGTAACAGGAGATCGCCGAGACGAAAGAGGTCATTATTGACGATGGCCGGGTCTATTGACCTCCCAATAGTCACCCCAAAGCTGGTTAGAGGTGCCGTATAGATACGATAGCCATCGGGCTTCTCAGAAAATGGAAAGTAGTCAGATATAGCACGTAAGTAGGCGTGCCACAATTCTGCATCGGCCGGCTTCACCGCAGGCTTGTCGGAACAGGTATGGGCCTGTTCGCTGGATGATGGGGTTGCCGTAGACATTGTTGTGATTTATGTGTGAGTGTATAGTTTGGAAGGGTTATTTCCTTCACAGAGGCCTGTATGCTTATTATGTAGGTTGGGTGAGCCATAGTCCTGACTCTGGGATGTACATTGTTCAGTGGCTGGCTGAAGAACGCCACTTTGGAATCTATTGGAATGGCAAACTTGGCCTAAACCTTTTCAGTGAGACATACAGCAATGGGCCAATGAATGTTTACATCACAGAAGGTCTTGAATGCTTTCAGTCTTAATCACATTGAGACTAGCATATTACTAAAGGAGGACATGTCGTCTCAGGTAAGTTGGGTCACATTCACCAGTAGTAGTCAATGGCTTCCTTGGAAATCACAGAACGACCAAGCATGGATGTCCCTGTACTAAGGACAGAAGAGTAAAGAGGTACGACGTCGTATTATAAGCGAGTGACTATGAATAGAACCAAATACTATGGACGTGGGAGTGAGAAGGGCTTAGGCAAGGAATGACTTCGGGTCAGTAAGTGCCTGATCTTGCCCTTCAGCGAACTGCCATCACCAATCAAGATCCTTCCCCTGTTTGCCTCCACCGCGGCTAGCTCAACATGGCCTACTTCTGAGTGTTCTTGGGAAGGGGGATAGCCTGGCCAAAGACACCCAACAGGGTAGGATAGGCGTTGTCAGATGGGGGGATGGTGAAGCCAGTGCTGGAGCTGGCGTTCTTGACCTGATCAAAGGTCGTGGTTGAGGTCTGAGTGGAGCTGGCGGCACCTCCGAGACCAATGTTGAAGCCAAAGATGGAGGCATTGCCACCGCTGGTGCGGGCCTTCTCCATGTAATTGTTGATGGTGGATGCGGAGGAAGAAGAAAGCTTCACCTCCATGCCAACGCCGTACGCGAGGATGGCCTGATTGACAAAGGCCATGGGCTTGCTGAGGTTAGGATCGGCGTTGGAAACAATGGGCATGCCAGCCAGCTGGCTGGGGTTCCTGGTCTGTATCAGCCTTTTCCCTCTTGTGTATTTGGGTGGGGTTGGCTTACCAAGTTCCGGGGTTGATAGTAAAGGTTTGGACGTCGGTGGCGGTGATAGTGACCTCCAAATCAGCTCCGGCTTCTTCGGCAGTAACATTCTTGGTCACAATCGTGTTGTTCTCCGTGTAGGTTGCGCTGAAGAAGATGCAGTACGATCCCGTGACCTGGACATTGGTGTTGGAGTAACCAAGATCCTTCCAAGAAGACGACTTGGAGTCGCTCGCTTTGAAAGTGATCTTCTTGGGGTTCTTGGAGTTCTGGGCGAAGGTGCCGATCCAGCTGTCGACCAACTGGGGGTACTGAGCATTGATCGTATACGCGGGACGCTCGAAAGGAGCGCCTGGGGTGCCAGCTTGACCGGCAGCGATTTGATCGGCGCTCGCAGGGGAGCAGGTCATGGTCGCACTGATGAGATTAGAAAAGATCATAGCAGAGTAAGGTATTTAGAACTCACCCAGCAATTGGAGCCGTGCCATTGGCGAGAGTAAGAGCGGTCTGGTATTGGCCAACAATGGCAGCCATTGGGCCATCCATAGCCGCAGCAGCTGCAGCAGAGACAGCCGCAGCGGCCGTCATGGAGTTTTGCGCCATTGCGAACTGAGGATAGTTCTGAATGCACCACTGAGCGAAGGGGTCCGTGGTGATCCCGGCATTCTTCTCCTGAATCCAGGCCGCCGACGCTGCATTTTTGGTATCAATATAATACTTAGTGGCTCTCTCGAGTTTTTCACGCGCATTATCGTAGCGAACCTGTGCGCCAGTGTTCTTATCCGAGTGCTACAGTTGTTAGATTCGTTCTATTTTGCTCAGGGGAATCCTTACAAGTTCGACGCTGTTAGCATACCTATCATGCTTGTTAGCGAGTTAGTCCATGAAGGTCGAGGCGAGTGACTTACGAGACGCATCGTTGGAAGTAGCTCTGTCGGCTGGGAAGAAAGACAGGCTCGTCAAGGCTCAGAAGCGTGTCACCAACGGTAAGTAGGCCGTTGTTTGTGATGGCTGAGTTGATCCTCTTGCCGGCCGCAATACCCGCAGAAGAGAGTGGTGCGATGTAGAAGCGGTTCTCATCGCCCAGATTGGACGATTGAGCGAAGGTGTTCTTGAGCTTCACACCGTAAGCCAGCCAAAGGTTGGCATCAGCTTGGGAGACCTGAGGAGTAGTCATGTTGAAATATCTGAAAGATACTTGAAAAGTGTTTGAAAGTGGTTGGTTTGAAAGATGAATGAAGACGATTGTGGTTGAAGGTATTTTAGGATTTGCTGGAGGATAGACGACCTTTTATACACGTCTGGAAGGGAGAAAAACAGCACATGTCACTCTTTCATTCAATAGCCTTTGGATGATGGCATGGAGAGAATCTCGTACAGACATTTCTGATAGAAGCAACCCGAAAGCAAGCGCAACTATTGACATTGTTTCCCATATCCTGACGGCGGCCTTGGAGTTCTGAGACAGTGCTTATGCAGCGAGACCAAATTGGTCTCTTCAGGCCCGCCACTTCGTTCGTGATGATCCAGTGGTGTAGTTGTAACGACTGCAAGGTGATGAGTCCAGAACCTGATCGTGAAAGTCTTGTGGGTCAAAAGGGATATCACAAAAAGAATGCATCTTGTCACATTCCTACCTAGATCCTTTGGATTATCGTTGCTAAGAGATCCTAGCTACAGTTCTTAAGCTAAGCGCTGTAACATTCAAAACTTTTGGTAAGTCAACGGTTTACAAGTTTACTCTCAGACTCCAGAAGTATCACGAAGGAATGATTCAGTTGTCCCAGCTGTTTGCGGCTCTTTGCTGGGTCAAGACCTCGCCCGTTTACGCCGCTGTGCATGACGCCCTAAGCATCAGCCAAGTATCAATAGTTCGATCAAAGAGACTGGTGGCTAAAATTAGGCAGCTGAAAGCACAGATAGACTAGAAATGTGTCTCATTAAGAATCAATCGGTCACATAGAAGTGGGTAACGGTGTAGAACGGTTCTTGGCTTCCCTCGCCACTGACCGCCAGATGAAGGTGTGTTTGTCACTTCAAATGTGATGACAATTGATAGTGATTGCGTAAAAACAGGGAGCTTTACCCTTTCCGACAGTGATTGCAATTATGAGAGCTCACGTACACAGCAAACTATAGCTGATCACGATGTTGTCGCCACATTGCCCCTTAGACTTTCTACTAGATTTGTCTGGAGCAAGGTTACTATCTAAAAGGGGGGGAAGACGGGTGATGCAGAAGCCGGATGGGCTGGGACGTTGCGTCGCCCCATCTCAGGTTCGATCTTCAGTTTCGATGAGACTAATGCCGAAGCGAATAGATATCACAAACAGGGGCAGGACATAAATAGACTACGGCACAGTGATAGGCTTAATTATAGCCTCTTGGCAGCGCCGGTCACCACATATGGTTCGCCACCATGCCCTGGTAACAATGTCTGCCTGGTTCCTAGAAGTGTAGACTTTTTACTCACCCCATCTCATTTTGTGTCTGTTCATTGAATGTTGAAAGCCAGCATTCATATTATGATATAGCAGCTCAGAAAGCTGCAATCAAATCTGATGAATAAGCTTGACACGTGTCTAACGATTATCATGGCTGTTCTTGGGGTTGAGACATTGGGTCCCGACGTGTCTCATATCAGCCAGCCCTATGACTACCACGGTAAGCGACTAGTCACTCAGGGCAGCTTCTGAGTTGTCAAGCTAGGGCATATCTAAACTCTTGATTCTGATTCCCCCACAATACGAGAATGTTCATTTGGGGAGGCAGTATGCAAGGATATGTCGCTACTTCTGGGAGATGCGGTATGTGGCGCAGGAATTATTGGTGCCAAGCTGAACAAAGGCTGTCACCCTCTGGGCCTACCATCATGCAGACTTATTACCATTTATCCATTACCAAGTCGGAAGTCTTGCAGCCCCTCAGTCTCTGAGAAATCGCGATGTCAGGTATGTGAAAGCAGTTCATGGAGGAAACAGAATGCGACGCCAATCTCTTGCAGGCCCGGTATGGATCTGTAATTGGCCAACTGTTGACGACACCAGAAGGTCGATATCACCTGCGCTAATAATTCAAGCTTCCCGCTTCGGCTGTTGTGGCGTAGTATGCTTCCTTTGCAAGAGCTGAGAGTGAAACATACATGCATGGGCCAAGAATATGGCACGACTTGATTATGCACTGATTATTTCCCTAATGCCTATCAGTACAATATCTGTGATAACGGTAATGAATGGGCGGTGAGGGCTCAGTGAAAGATATTTCTGAATGGTCTATGTCAAGCGAAGTGAAAGCTTGGAAACCCGAATAAAGTTGGACTTGATGTCTGGCGCAAGATTTCCCCATAGCGTTCGTTGATTTCAACACTACTATTCTCACCATCCAGCTCCACCCCACTTCATTACCTATAGACTTTTCCAATGCTCGAGGGACCTCCAGAATAGTATCAAACGATTTTATGTCATTGAAGTCGCACTGTCCAGAAGGTCAGGATAAAGCACACAGAGACAAATCTGCAACCGCGGATCTTCGTGGATAAGAAAATATTCACGTTTCCTGAAAACATAAATGTTATATTGGCCCGCTCGTGTGGAAGCCATGCCCGCCACATCAGAGCAAGTATGGCTTATTAGCCTCACCGCACTCCGAACGGAGTACACGGTATAACAGCTTTCGTCGCTTATTCGTAGTGGGTCATCGGAATGCATGCCGGTTCGACGGAAGCTAAAAGTCAATTGGTGGACTGGGCCCCGATCTCTCATCATGCAGTGGAATTGTCTTGTAGCCTCAAGAATGTGACTCGCAAGTGATAGTTTTCTGTGGCTGCAGCACGATCGTATCACGTGGCCAATGAGCACACTGCTACGTACGTCCAAGCACCGCAAAGCATTCTGCATGGGTAAAAGTAAGACATACTTCAAGCTATCGACATCGAAATCCCGGGAGTAGTTACCTATTACGACCAAACCCATCTAGCTTCCGATTCTTGCAGCCGACGTGAACCATCAATCCATCTGGAGTTCTCTTCGCTTAACTTTCACTCAAATATTCACATTAGGCTGCTTAGCAAGACAATTCAGCGATACCACCTTATTTTCTCCTGCGTTGAGAGCTGAGTGAGCTGGCTAATACCAACACTCTGTGGCCGGTCTTAGTTTATGTCTGGATTATTTCTTTAGCTTGATTGTCATCAATGACGATTTGAACACCAAAATAAATAAGGCGATGAAAACCGCGGATGTCTCCGGCTTGGCCATACTTGGGTTGCCAGCCAGCCTCAGAAAAGCCACTAGAGCCATCTTGTAAACTCGTCTGATATTGGGCATCCCCATGCCAATCCTTTATTTAGAATACTGTTCCGCAGTCAGGTAAACTTCAGGGGCGGGGGTAAGTAATCTCGGGACTGTAACCGTCTGTTCCGTGCAGCATGGCGCGTGCCGTTGACAAACAAGTGGCGAACAACCCAGGAACTGTTATACTTTGTTCGATAGAAGGCATTAGAATCGGCAGTTTCACAACTCCTCTTAGCACGGAGCCATTTTCTGTGGATAAACCTCACAGCATCCATTTGCCGATGGACTCATAGCCAAATGGCTAGATACTTGGTTCTGGCCCAAGCGATAGTCCCCAAATCTGTATCTCTTTCTCAAAATAAATGGCCAGTTCACCAGTGAGGTACATAGATCAAGGATGTGACGCGTCAAGCTACAGGTTCAATACTAAGCCTTGTTTCACAGGCAGCGCTATTCATGGATCTACGAGTAGCTTAGTGGTATAGGAAGCATGAGGCTGGCTGAATCGGATCATCTTTGCCAGATTCTTGCTGAGTTGCCTAATACCAAGTCGGCTAGGATGAGCAATCATCCTTGGGGTCACGAAGAAACGGAAGAAATGGCATCCTGAGCATTACGGCACTCCTTCTTGCTTTGGTGAGGCACATATTGAACGCCTCCGGATATCTAAGAACTCGCTTACCTCCCAGCCAGCCACGAACAGTATATCCCAACAGTTTTAGTGACGATTGAGCTGTTAGTGAAGTCCACCGTTAAAAGTCGTATCATTTCCGTTCCTCGATGAGGATAAGCCTCAAAGCTATTGTCAAGCAACCCATCTTTTCTGTCACATTACTTTCTGGCCCGTGTGAACCGCCCGTCCACCAGTATTCTACCATGAGTATGGGTCTTGCTTGCAATCTCTTGTTTGTGTTTTGGCTTATGATGACTCTGGGAGCTTGTTCTTGTTCAGGTTTGCCCTCGGGCCCACTAGAATGATGTTGATTCAGATCAGGAAAATCGCCAGAAATGCCCAGAACAGCGGGGTCGAACCTCTCTTTGTGCTCCTGGAAGACATGAGTAAGTTTGGCATTATCTCTTACTTTCTTCCAAATTTTCCCCTTGATTCATCGCCTTCCACCTTTACCATTGTTGATAAATATCGATCTTGACCTCTGTTATAGTTCGCAAACCGCAATTTGTTCCATTGCTTCGAGTACCCTTGCACAGGCATCCTCGCTGTCCTTCTGCACTTTTGTATTCCTGCCATATACAGTAAATAGTCACGTTGTCTGTTTCATTTCGGCGATTCTACGACCTCATATTGCTGTGGCTCTTGAGGCTAGTCGCTGATGAGAAGCGCAAGTTACTTCTTCCGTCCTCACAAACTGCGTTGAACACTGCTGCCTACCCTCCCGACATTTCTCAAACAACATCGACAACTATTCTATAAGATGCTGAGAACAGCACATCGCCAACTGTTGATGAAAAGCCGATGGTCGAGGGCGGTGGCCATATCAAGCAGTGTGGAATAATGGAGGAGGTCAAGATCATTCGAACCGTTATAAGTACCAGTTACTTTACAAAAGGCGTTACCAGTATGACCAGCCATATTTGTCGCCTTGGAATATAAACCATCTGTCTCTGTACCACCCGATGAGCTGGTCATAACATGAGGTTCTCAGGCAAGCGATTTTCGTCAAATCAATCAGGGTTGTGACCTTGAACAACCGCACTCAAGGTACATGCAGTACAACCTCGCCCACGTCAGATACCAAGAACTAAAACGGCACGTATCTAAGCAGGGCATTGCCTAGAAACCATGACCGTACCCGACATGAAGCTGCCAATACCTCTGTGAACGTCACAGTCCAGAAATTCAAATAGTTTGTATCTGCCACAAACGTCTAGTTTATAGAAACCAGTGTTATAAGAGCTACACCAATTGAACCATGCTTCACCAGCGGTCCATAACAGCGCATCCTGCTTTCAAGCAGGTGTGTGAGTTCCACTAGATGTAAGTTTCTCACACGAAGAGCCCCCTGTATTAACGATAGGCGGAGGGCGCATTATTAGATGGCTTAGAGTGAGACTGGCAATATAGGACGTGGGCGCATCTATCACCAGGTTGAGGGAGGCATCCTACTTAAGAACTCGGGATTTATTTGACAAGTTATTTGGTCCAATGAGCAGTCTTCATAGCTTGTAACACATAGATTATCGCGAACTAGAAGAGAAATAGAAATTGAGCCAGGATATTAGAAGTGGTAGTATAAGGACTTGCAGGTACATGAACTGAAAGAGGTTTTTGAAACCTGATTTTGGAATGAAGTCGGTGCAGTTGTAATGTCGCTGACCAAAAGTGCTGAGCAGATTACGCTAGTTCTTTGCGTCGCTTTCACTCAAAAGGCCGATCCATGAAACAGACATAATATTTGAACTGGGGAATCTTTTTATGAAGACTCACAGCCACGGGCTGATTCTAAGGAGCTGGGCTGAGTAGGATGTCAGTGAGAGATAAGATAAAAAGTGTGGCTGCACCGAGGTACTCAGTAGCAGCCACAGGCTTCCCACGGGAGGCCTTAACATCCATATCAGAATTACATAACATAGGTACTTAGCTTGCCAAGGTGAAGTCCCAAGGCCCCTCGCCTTGATGTAATATTGACTCAAGCAAGACAAATTGCGCATGATGGAGAGATCCTTATGACTGACATCGTCGTTATGAGCATCACGTTAACAGGCAATAAATTACTAACGATTCACAGCACTGTCTCAGTGCTACATATTCTTGTTACTAAGATATATCCAGAAGCTGAGTTCGAAAGACAGTTAAGAACTTTAAGAAAATCGACACAAAGCCTGAGAAAACACACTGCCCCATTTCTCGCTCGGCAAAAAAACAACCAACTTCCCGTGGTAATTGCATCGTAGGCGTGAAGCTTAAAAGCTTATCCTGAATCAAGGAGTGCTTCGCGAGGTTGAAGATGAGGTGGATGATGAGGCACGTGAAGCTCCTGAAGCACTTGAGCTAGCTGAAGCTCCCGAGGCTCGAGAAACGCTTCCAGAAGCGCTTCCATACCCGCCTCCGGAAGCGCTTTCAGAGGTGGAGGTTGACGACTGGGAAGAGGAAGATGGTGCAGAACTGTAAGATCCACTGTTAGCCAGACGTCGGCGAAGTCTCTGCGTCATTGATCGAAGTGCTCATTGACATCTACATACCTTTGGTTTCCGCTACCTTGAGCTGAAGATGCTCCAGTAGACGAAACATTTGGGGCAGGCTGGCCAGAATTGTAGTTACCTCCAGAGCCAGCAGCTGGCGGGGGTTGTTGGGATGGCGCGCTGGAAGGAGTTGAAGCAGAGGAGGAACCGGGCCCAGGGGCCAGGCCAGTGCTTGTTCTCTTGATTATACACTGAGAGATCTTTTTGTGACTAACCCATGACACGGTTTTACTGGTGACAGGCACAATAGGCACGACCTCTCGGGTCGTGGTGGTGTTGATCTCAACGAAGACAGTAGTTGGAGTTGTTTCTTCGTAGATGATTGTGTCACGACATTGGCCTTGTTCATAACTTAGTAAGGACTATGATTGAGCTCTTCGTGAAGAGTAAATACCTTCAACACCTGTGGTGTTTGTTGAAACTATGACCTCCCAAACAGTACGGTAGGAGGTGGGGAGCTCCTACACTGGCATTAGTACATTGTCGGGGACATCAATGCCCAGGAGGCCTCGCACCGTTATAACCTCATGAACATGGGTTGATGTTACATATTCTGTGCTCTTGTGTGTGCGTACGACCTTGATATCTGCAGTCGTTCCGCAGACTGAGATCGTGGGGTCGCACTCTTCGAGAAGAAGCTCGCGCTCGATAGTCGAGCTTTCATTCGCAACGGCGCTTGGAGGGTTAAGTGGTAGCTGTTGAATAGCACTACCGTAAGCAGGAGCTGGGTCTATAAGAAGGTATGTAATGTCAGTTTCGATGAGTGTGAAACTGAAGGGATTGAGGTTGAGGAGCGAGGACGAACCAGCACCAGCAGCGACAAAGCCACCAAGGTTTGCCACAATCAAAAGGGCCAGTTGCAGGAACTGATTGATCAACATGCTGAACGGCGAAGTGAAAAACCAGGACAGAGAAGATGACGAGGAGATGCAGGAGGTGTAAAGAACGACGGCAAGAGGAAAGCCACCGAGAGCGACGTTCGGGGAGCCGCTTGATAAGATGCTGCGTCTCCCTTTCCCTTGATCGATGCCCCGAACAGAAAGGTTAAACAGGAGTCCAGCAACTACCACCATTCCGTCGCTCAGCTCGCCACGGTCGTTTGAGTGGCGTTTTTCACCAAGATCTCCAGCGCCATTTTCTGTAATGGGAGATGATACGAGCCTGGAAGCCGTGAAATTGGCGAACTCAAGGGAGAAGACTTCTTGACTGGCTCAGACACGTACTACAGTTGTGATACGGCTCCATCATTCTCAACTGGAGCCTGCCAGCGGCTGAGATATCATTCCAGTAATGTCGATCAAGTATTTGGTCGGGATAGAAACATGCAAGGAAACGTTCAGCCAGCCCCCTTCTCCCAGAATGGGTGAATGTCTTGATCGAAGAAACAGGCTCGAGAAGGAACCGCAAGTTACAGGAATCGGATTCATCTCCTGACACATTCACGTGATAAGAGGTCTTCTTTTTCTCTCCGTCACATGGACCTCTCTATGCATCTGAAGAAGCGGCTTGGGATGGCTAGGTAGCCAGGCCCTGGTGCAAAACCTGAATTATACCTACCCATCCTGCGGGCTTTCAACCTCATAACTAATTTTAATGGCATCATGCCAGCCTCAAATGAGCAACATCTACTTCTTAGACCAACAATTATCATTCTAAGTTCCAGGAAGTACAGGCACATACCTGCACATTACTGTGCAACGTCGCGTCTTGGCTTGAGGTCTGGATCCATCTGAAACTCTTATTTCCAATGAGCCTCAAGCTCCTGCACGCCACATACCGCGTGTCGCTTCCGTTGCGCATGGCTTGGACATAAGACAGAGGGTGTATAGCAAAACTGGCGGTCTATGAGTTGCATAACGCAGATTCACCAACCTGCAAGAGACACCGCGAGAGGGAAGGGTGGAACTTCGGACACTTTACATAGGCTATACCTGTTACCCATAGCTTAGATTTGCCGCATGCGGTTTTGTTTGTTGAGACGGTGGCTAGCTGGAGCCCAATGTGGGCATAGCGCCGGCAATTGTGGCTGGCTGGATGCGGGGAGAACGGGGGATGGATGATGCTCTAACGGCCCGTTGCGTAGTCACTCTCCGAAGAGAAACAAGGCTTACTGGCACTCAGTACCCAGCCTGTACAGAGTACTTGGCACCGTGTTCTGTATATAAAGAGGTATGCACAAAGTCAATATGATGCTGTAAGGGAGAATCCAACTGCCCTCTAATAGGTTTATATACGGACTTCTTGTCTGGGTAATCAGGCCAATTGCTGTTGCAATCAGAAGTATTACCAAAGTTAAAGTGAAACTCTGAGTTTGGGATGTCTTTAAGTACTGTGGTAGGTTTTCGTTCACCGGCCCCGCTGCCTTAATTGTGATGGGCTCATGGAGCTTCATGCCGTCAGAATCATACCACGGCGGTCAAGGCGAGAACTTTATTAGACAATGTGCTCTATATGTCTCAACTCAGCGCTTGTATCGTCAAAGCTAGAGATCAAAAGAGTAGCGTTAGGCGAGACAGGAATTCAGACTGCAGTAAGCACATCATCTCAGCTCGCCATGTACCAAAATGATGCTGGATGGCATCGTATCGCAGAGAGTCTGGGCTCAACTTTCGTTTCACCCCTCAGATCCAACAAACCTCCCCTCCTAATGCAATCGTAAGGACTGTTAAGTTGAACTACCGGTCACGGGCGTCCGTAACCACTTACGACTTTGGTAATACCCTAAGAATGTGATAATAAGGTGGCAATTTGCGGCGAATCGACGATCTGCTGCTTGGTAAAGGATAATTTGATGGGCCCGGCCGATAGGTCAGGCGAGGCATAACAATATGAGATCCAAGTCCTCTAGACGCAGTTCCCATATCGGGTGGTATTCACGCTATATCACAATCGAGACTGTTCATAGCTTTATCCATCTACCATGTTGTATCGCAAACACTTGGCGAATAATACAACATTTACATCAAGTCGTTTAGCAGGTAGATAGAAATCCTAGGAATATCTAATACGCATCAGTCATACCTGCCATGAACGACACACATAGCAACTCAGCCTCTAGCCTATGATCACAGAGCACAGCAAATCAGCCACTATTCCAGTGACTACTAATTTTTGCTTTTCGTCTCCAACTTATAGGAGTGCATTCCTTAACCAGTTGAAGTTCTCAGGGTATCTACAACCATGCCGTGTTACTCATGTCCAAGAACTTAGTAATACCAGGGTCATGAACTTGTACACCAACACATCAACATACAGAGGCCTTGTCCATTTCGAACCCGTCTTAGTGGGTCTCATATATCCACCCTACCCCCCAAGTCCTTTGACAAAGCCTTCTACTCGGTGGTTGTGCCTGATGCAAGAGGGTATCTAGAGACATCGCAAGCGGTACTTTTGAAGCCACTTCATTATCTTGAGAGCTGAAAATCATGCGCCACCAGTTATATCACATTCTAACCATCGTACACCGCCATCATAACAGAGCTACCTTTTTGCGAATCCAGATCAACTCTCCATTGGCTACTTTCGTTTCAAGCACGAACACCTCTCCCCCAAGCTCGTAGCACCATGCCCGACGATTTTCATCTATCAAGTGAGCCCACTGAAGAGAGGCTTCGGTCTTCCATGACTCTCCAGACGACTCTGAGCGACGGCACAACTATAAATTTGACCGTTTCCCCCGCCTCAACAGAATCCTCAGCAGTCACTGCAACGACAACTTTTACAGACAGTTCCTTCTACTTTCACATCAGTACCTCGCTTTCCAGTCACACGCCGCCGCTTCCCAAAGCTCCAGTCTTTCCAGAAGTCCCTTCTCCCATCGATTTGCCTTTGGACACATATCCGAAGCCTACCAGCGAAAAGCTATCCCGAGTACAACTCCCAAGATTGGACAATATGTCTAAGGTTGTCAAGCTGCCCAATTCCCCTTCGGGCTGACGAATGGCTAACCGGTGCCCCAGACTCTTCCCGAGGACGTTGTTGCCATCGACACTGGCAAGAAGAGTTTCTTGTTCTACGTCGTCACCAACAGCAAGGGCAGTAGTCAGTTGGTCTACCTCGAGTCTCCTGACGATTCTGGCCAGGGTGACTACAGTCGCCATGTAATCAGAAAGGCGTATGATCCGATTGCCAAGGAGGAGCAGGATCGTTACAAGGAAATTTATGTTTCCAACGAAAACAAGCAGGTCGCTGCCATCACCTGGCTCGGTCCCGAGGGCGTTGAGGTCTGTTGTCAACCATTCTACCATTCAAGTCCTGGACCACTGACTTAGTGTAGATCCGTGTGTACTACGTCGAGCCAGAGGACCAGAACATTCGAGAGCTTTGCCTGACTGGCGATACGAATATTTGGAAGATCGGATCCCTCTCTTGGAACCAAAAGATCAGCTCGAAATTTCAGGTCCGGGCTAATTCTTCCATCTCCGCCTCTGTTCATGTTTATGACGCTAAAAGCTTCAACTACAACCTGAGAGTCTTTGCCGCCGAGCAGAATAAGAAGAGTGACAACGGTCTTCCCCAGATTGCCGTCTTTAAATTCAAACGCGACGAGTCCTCGAAGCCTGCGTCTTGGGGCAACGACGCCATCACCAACGAGCTCACCGAGTTCTAAAGGGTACCTGATATGGTAATTAGTCACGCATTCCAGTATCATGTCCAAGTTGTGGGCAAAATATGCTGTTTGCAATTGAGACCTGTGGCTAAGAGCTTATATCAGAGGACGTCGTTCTGGATACATGGAGGATAGGTCTATTTTAGCTATCATGTCTCGGCCGGATTAAGCTCTTAGCCACAGGTCTTAGCAGCAAATAATACTTCTAGCTTATAACTTAGATATTTATATTAAGATATTTAATTAATTGCTATAATATAGGGCTAAAAAGAGAAAAACCTAGATAATAACTAATATATAAGAAAAGCTTAATAGGGCTAGAGAAAGTTTTATAATAATATATATATTAGTGCTATTAGGCTAAGGAGAAGGTTTAGGGCAATTAAAAGGTGGTGGCGGTGTTAAGTTTATAAGTTAGTTATAAGGTTAGAAAATGCACTTCAGGTTTAACACAATGGGTCTATTTTAGGTGGTTAGGAAAAGAGGTTTAGTCAAGTCTGAATATATAGTTGGCAGCTTTAGGTTACTGCAAAAGCTGCTACAATTGACTTTGTTCCAACAAAAAGTTCCATATTCGGGTAGATTTAAAAGTTTATTGATCAGATCGGCTCAGTGCGAACATTCTTAGCCTGGCTACCTCCCGCTTCCTTCTCTCTTCATTTAAGCACCTCGCTTCCGAATCACGCCTTACCCTCATGCATCTCATCGCCTCTCGGAAACTTCAGACTTCACCAATTAGCTCAACCTCGGAAGACATTCCAAAGCCTACCAGTACACAACCGCGTCCAGTTGCGTACTTGAAGCCAAGCAAGATGTTTGCGGTGATTATACCAATCAACTGCACAACTGGCCGGCAGGTAAATTAACTTGAGACTCTTCTTGACGACGTTGTTGCCATTGATACAGGCAAGAAGAGTCTTATGATCTATGTCTGCCTAGATGAAGATAATTTTACTTCCAGTTCTCCAAGGACCTTCGTCCAAAGCGCTTTAATTGCCGATTGGAGCGATTTATTGTACATTTGTTCTTTATCTACTGGTTCCAACGGCTATAAATAACATCTTCTAGCGATTCTCGGAGAGGATTCAACTGAAAGTGGGCAGACATGGGGAAGTCGTATAATTTCCTTTCTAGAAGTAAACGGTCGATCCAATATCGTATTGGTATCGCGAAATGATTATTCACAGCTATTTAAAATACACACCCTCTAAAATGCCTGCGCAGACTTCAGCATACTTGTCAAGCAGGCTCACTAATTTGGTCGCACAAAACGGACGCCATACAAGCCAAGTGATGAGAGGCACACAACATCTGTGTCTAGTCGAAGGAAGTGGTCCATAGTTGTAAATTGAGGGAGGTACGACGATAGAAAATTGATTCGAAGTCAAATATTCGCCTGCCGTAAATACCGAAAGTTATAATAGCTGTTACAGGATATTGGCATCATCACGGCATATCTTACGTCGAGCCTGCTTGGTCCGTCAGTTTCCGAGAAGACGTCGAGTCTTACGAGTTAATCAACGTCCTTAACCCCTCCCCCTTGATTGGTCCACTAGAACTACCGACATAGAGAACTTGGTGGTGCATGACGTGGCGAAAAACATGCATTCAACGCCTGTGTGGTGGTATTTCTACCGCAGATAACCAGGGATTAGATTCATAAAAAGCTTTTACGATATCAAACATGTGCGTTGCATTGGGAGCCGAGCTTAGCTTACAAGCTTGGCCATAAAAGCACACGGGCATCGGGCCTGAGCCGCAACCGCTGAGTTTTAGCGGAAAACACAGAGTTTGTTTTTAGAGTTTCCTTTTAGCCAGGGCGGGTTGTGTCTAAACGAGGAACGGGCCGCGACTAACGGTGTAGAGGATCTACTTATCGCAAGTCATTGGCAAGAACATTTAAGCATGACAGCATACGATTCTGAGAATGAAAAGTTGAAAACTATCTAGGCCTCCAAGAGCCCTTTCTCTATGAGCGCTCTAGGCTCACGAGCCTCCTTCTGCTCAATATTCCCACGCTTCTGGCGGAAGAGTACCGCTCCGTACCGTAGTAACTCTCCAAATGATCCCGGCACACAATCCTGCCCCTCGTTCTGATCCCACAACGTTCCGAGATGCGGTGTATGCGTTAAATTCTTCGCTCGTGTCACCTTTTGAAAGCTTGATTTGGCCAACAGTCGCCATACAAGCTTGCTCGCATCCTTGTAGGCTGCCGAATCCTGGTCATCATCAAGACGAACAGTCAAGAGATCGTACATTCGAGGCCCAATGCCATCGAAGCCCAAGGTCTTCTCGCCGCCCCAGACCTCGTTGAGCGCATCAATGCAGAGAATGTTACGCTGCCAGTATTCAGAACTTTTGAAGCCATCGCCCGTATCGCGGATCAAGCACAAGCGTTGCCAGCACAAGACCTGGGCGATGTACTCTAGAAATTGCGTGACCGGCACACACCAGTCCCAGTGAAAGTCCGTGGCGTCATCATAGCGTATATCTTTGATGAATGCCAGCAGGGGACTGTCGCTGAGGCCTTGCTGATTGGTTCGGCCATTCCACAAGTGCATATAGAGCTGGTGCCTGAGCCATGGATCATTAGCACCTTATTTATCCCGTCCTCATTCCTAATTACCATTTCTCTATGAAGACGTTGTTCTTCCGAGCGGCAATGAAGTGGTTCGCGATCGTCTGGTCATACAGAACCGGCACCGCGATCTCGTACGGCGAATCTGGATCCGCAAGCAAATCCCAGCAAATGCGCTCAATGTGCCTGATAAGAAGACACCCAACGTCCATACTCACACCTCCATAGCGGAGCAGAAGCGGACCTCGGATGAAATCGGCAGAATGTTGCCCGACATGGTAACCATCCATGGTTCCGCTCAAAAACGCCTCAGGTAACATCTCCTTGTCAATAAACTTCAGGACATGATTAGTAGAATTGGGTACCATATCAAGCACTCGAATGGTCCAATCAGGCCCGCAAATGCGAGCCCAACCGATGACATTCCGCTTGCACCAGGGGGGAATAGCACGTAGACCTGAATCCCAAAAAGCCCAGATGTTCTTCTCGGAAGTTACAGGCTTGTACTGCCCTAAAGAGTTATATGGACCATAGTTGAAGTCGTTAGTCTCCGATCCTGGTCATTTCACCCCTACTTTCACACTCAGCTCTCTTACATCCCTCCCTTAACTGTGATTCTTCTTCCGCCTAAGGAAGCAGCACCATGTGTGCCTCGTCAATACATCATGGTAAAATGTCTAAATTAAGGGCTAGGTGTTTTATTGTAGTGGAGACTTGTAGCTAAGAGCCTAGATTAACACAGAGAACTTAGTCCTTCGTCATGGCCCCGGCCTCTGACTGCGACCACAGCACTTGACATGTTATTGACATTTCATGCCACCGCTAATTACATGGTTATCTGTATGCTTCCAGGCTATCAGCGAGTGGGTTATCTAGGCCCCGTGTTGGCTTTACACGACTCCACCTTTCCCATCCCCGGGCTAGATTCTCATAGAATGCACTCGAGGATTTGGGATCTTGGACCAGGACTTATAGGTATATACGCACAATGCTATCTAAGCAGCCTGCGAGCATATCATGACACGAATGAAGCCTAGATTTCCCGGGCAAAACTGCCGCATGCGGCAGGCGCAATACCGAAATTCGTTTGCTGAGCTTTCAGTCCATCCAACGACGATGGGGATCAGCTGCTTGGGTGCAAGGGGGTCATCATTTCCGCTTTGATTCCAGCTGCGCGGAAACATTGCAAACTAAGTTTCCTAGTGCTTTCGGCACGGGACGTGTCTGAGTAACCAGGGCAGGGGTATTCGGATTTGCCGTGCAAGCCGATTTGTTAGTGCGTTACCGTCATGGTGAGGTTATTCGGAGCAAGCAAAAGTTTACAGGGATCGGAGTTAATTTATTATAAACTCTAAGTATAGATTATCAGTCCCTCCTTAGGAAGACCTCCCACATACCGGGCCACGCAATCATACCGGGTAAGAGAGCTTTCAGCAGACTACAATAATATGCGGGATGCAGGGTTGGCATTTAGTATACTAATACTAATACTAGCCTGGTATTACTATATTAATCCTTCTTAAAATACTAACTAATACTAGTACTAGCTTTTTTAATATATACTAATACTAATATTAAAAAGAAAATTAAAAAAAATACTATATTAATATTAAAATAAAATATAAATATTAAATTAATATTAAATTAATAGTATTTATAGTATATTAATACTAAAGTTATTTATAAAATATTATTTATAAAATATCTTATTTTATTTTATCTTATTATATATTTATATTTATTTTTCTATTTATAATATAAGTATTATAATTCATGCCCGTAACAGCGCTATAAGGCTCTATAAGCAGCTATATATATTACTGTAATATTATAACCCTAGCGATTATATTACATGCATGCAAGGGATCCCTATAAATTTTAACTAATACCTTTATAATATCTAGAAATAACTATCTAACTATATAGCCTATATTAGATTAATCCTTAGAAGACTAATTAATATTAGATTAATAGCACTTTAGGAATAATATTATACTAGGACTAATAATAACCTTAACTTATATTATTTCTATATATATATAATAAAATATATAAATATATTCCTTTAGTATTAAATAAAACTTAGTTTACTAGCTATTAATAAGACTTCTTTACCTTAATAAGCCTAATATATATTATTAACTATTAAGAGATATAATAACTTAATATACTTAATATAATACCTTATATATTTTATAAATATAAACCTAATATAAACTAGTTTATTTATTTAAAAACCTTAATTATTATATATTAATAGCTCTTATTTAGAATATATTATATTAAATAACTAAGTAATATTATACTATTAAGATATTTAGTAATATTAGCCTAATATTACCTTATATTAAAGAATTACCTAATACTATAAAAATAATAGCTAAAATCTATTAGCTATATAATATAATCTATAACCTATAGAATTAGGTTAATAACTAAAAGGCAGCCTTTATAGTAAATAATAATACTTATCTTTAAGGAAAAAGAAATATTAAAAAAGCCTTTAAATTACTTAAATTAAAATTATTTAAAAAATAAATTATAAATATAATTCTATTTTTTATTTAAATAAAAAGATACTTTTATATATTCTTAATTAAGCTAGATATTATTACTAAGAAAGTGCTTTTTATTATACTATTAATTTAAAGAAATACTAAAGATTAGTTTAAACCTATCCTTAGGGATTACCTAAAGAATAAAGAAATTATATAAGATTAAAATACTATTAATATTTTTATTAATTAAAATAATTTTAAAACTATATTTAAAGATAATTTTAAAGTAATTAATAAGGAAAGATAAATAATTATAGAAATTATAGTATTTAAATAGATTTATTTATATACTATTTACTTTATAAAGTTTAAATAACTTATATCTAAGACTTAGTAAAATAATAAAGCTTTTATAAAGGTTTATTATAAAAGACTTAAGAAAGAAATTAAAAATAAACTTTATAAAGCTAATAAGCTAAATAATATTATTAAATATATTATAATAATAATTAAGATTAATAAAAGATAGTATAAATATAAAAAAGAAAGAATAGCTAAAATAAGATAATTAAATAATTTTAACTTATATTACCTTAATTAATAATAAAATAATAATTAAAATAACTTTTAAAACTAAGGATAGTAATAAGGATATTAATAAAGTAATACCTTATATAAAATATAGTTAAGATCTATATCTTTAGGTATTATATAACCTAGAAAAAATAATAACTATAAGCTATAAGATATATTTAAATATAAATACTATAACTATAACTAGATAGGATATATAGTATAATAATACTTAAAACTATAAAAGCTATAAAACCTAAACTAAGGTAGGTAAGCCTTAAGACTTACCTAATAGCAAGACCTATAAATAGTTATATATATCTAAATACTAGGAATAATATATAATAACTATAATATATACTTTAATAAAGACCTAAGAATTACCTAAATTAAACCTAAAAATAATAAAAGATTAGAAAAGAAAAGTAAATTATATACTTTAGAAAAGCTTAAATAAAAAAGAAATTAATAAAATAAACTATAAAATAAGAATTACTATAAGTATATAGAGGATCCTAAAAAGTAAGAATACTTTAGGATAAAATAGAAAGAATAAAGAGAAAAAATAAAGTAATAAAAGCTTAAAGAATTTAAAAGATAATTTAAATAAGGAAAAACTTAAATATTAAAAGTAATAAAATAAGATAGCTTAAGTATTCTTAATATAGATAAGTATAAGTAAGCCTTATAAACTATTAATAATATCTTTACTAGAATAATACTTTAAAATAAGGAAAAATAATAGAAATAGGAAATTAAGGTAAAAAGCTAACTTTAGTAAAAAAAATAATAAAGCTTTTATAGTATAAGATATAGAGATAAGGCCACTAAAGCTACTATATAAAACCTTTAATACTATAATAAATAAATCTTATAAAAATAAAAATAGCCTTATAAAGCCAAATATAATAAAAATAGTATAAAGATCTATAAGATATAAAAAGAAATTTATATATAAGGCACTAGAAAATATAAAAATATTAAAATAGAAAGTAAACTTTATATTAAAGTATATTATATTAATAATATATTAAACCCCTTATATCTAGAGCCTGCATTTAATAATTAGGATAATATATAAATAATACTAATATACCTAAAATATAATAAGATATCTTAAATATTATATAGAAACTATTAATATAATTAATATAAATTAAATAAGCTAGATAATAACTATTTCCCTGTAACTATACCTAAAATACCTAATAATAAACCTTATCTAATAAAAGAAATAAAAAGATATTTAATATATCTTTAATATAATTACCTTAAAGTAATAAAACTATAATTTAATATAATACTATATAAAAAGATATATTAAGTTAATAAACTAACTTAAGAAATTAAAAAAAATATATAAATTATTAAAAAAGTAAAAAAAGAATTTAAAATAATAACTTAAAGAAGATATTTATAAGAAAAGAATAAACTATTTATTAATAATACTAGTTTAAAGAATATAAAAAAACTATAAAGATAATAAAAAGCAGATAAATTATACTTACTTAATAAAGAATATTTTAAATAAAAAGCTATAGAAATAGATATAAAACTAAAAAAATACTTTTAATAAATAATATTTAATAATAAATTTAGTAATAATTGCCTTAATAAAGAAAGATATAATAATAGTAACTATAAGTAAATATACTAAAATATATTAAGAAAAGTTATATACTATTTATAATTAAGCTATAAATAAGCTAAAATTATAAATAAAAATAACTTAAATTAATAAATATATTAAAAATACTATAAATAATAGACTTAATAGATAGCCTAATACTATAAGTTTAAATTAAAGAAAGATAGCTAAATACTTAAATTAATTATAAAGTAAGAAAGAACTTTATTAACCTAAAAATAGTTATAAAGCTATAATTACTATAGAAATAGAAATTATTACCTTACCTATTAATTAATATAAAAAGATAGCTTTTTAATTATAATAATAATATTATAAATTAAAAGATTAATTACCTTAAGGTCTTTATTAAAGAAAAGAATTAAAAAGTAAATTTTAATATTATACCTCTAGAAAAAGATATAAATATCTTACTAAATATATAATAACTTAAATAATAAAACCTACTTATTAATTAAAGAAATAGCCAGGTTATATTCCCTAGTAACCTTAATAGTAATAAAGAAATAATTATAATAAATAATAAGAGATCTTAAACTCTAATTAAAGAGGATAATATAGGTAAATATAAAATAAAGTATTTATTACCTTTAAAAGGAATATAATATAAATATAAAAAAGATATAAAAAGTAAAATAGAAATCCTAGGCATTTTTAAGGTATAAAACCTATATAAAGATAAAATACTTATAAAACTAAGCTAAGATTAACTTAAGAATATTTTAAAATAGTACTAGATATATAATAGATTATTTAAAGAAAAACTAAAAATAGAAATACTTAAATATAGTAAATAAAACTATAAAATTAACCTTATAAATAATAATTTACTATTTTAAAAGCTTTACTTATTTAATTAAAAAAAGCTATAAATTTAAAAGAAATATATAAATAAAATATTTAAAAAGGGCTATATTAAAAAATCTAGCTTAATATTAATATTATTAATATTTTTTATATTAAAAAAGAATAGTAAAGATAGACTAGTTATTAACTATTAACTAGTTAATATATATACTATTAAGGATTAAACCTTATTTTTACTTATTATAAAACTTAAAGATTAGTTATAAAATAAAAAGATCTTTATAGCTCTAGACTTAAAAAAAGTATATAACCTTATTTATATTAAAAAAGAAAATAAATAAAAAATAGTATTTAAGATTAGATTTAGACTATTTAAATATATAATAATACCTTTTAGTTTTATAAATATACCTATAATATTTTAGCAGATAATTAATAGTATATTTTAATAATACCTTAATATCTTTATAGTATATTACCTAGATAATATCCTAATCTTCTTAAATAATAAAAAAGAATATATAGAATATATTTATAAGGTTTTAAAAATATTATAAAATACTAAATTATTAGTAAAACTAGAGAAAAGTTTCTTTTATATTATAAAAGTAAACTTTTTAGGATATATTATTATACTTAATAAAATTAAGATAAAACTAAAGAAAATTATAGTAATAATAAATTAAAAAAAACCTAGTAATATAAAGGAAATATAGGCCTTTTTAAGACTTACTAACTATTACTAATAATTTATTAAGGACTTTAATAAGATTATTAACCTAATAATAAAACTTATAAAAAAAGAAAAGATATTTAAATAGAATAATAAGGTATAGAAAGCCTTTATATAGCTTAAGAAAGCTATTTTTAGTAAACCTATTTTAATAATATTTAACCTAAAAAGAGAAATTAAACTAAAAATAGATATATTAAACTTTATATTAAAAAGATAGATTAGTTAGTAAGATAATATAGGGAAATTATACCTTATTATATTTTACTTTTATAAACTATATAAAGTAAAACTTAACTACCTAATCTATAATAAGGAATTTTTAGTAATTATTAACTATTTTAAGAAGTTTAGATATTACTTAATAGGAAGTAAGTATTAAATTAAAGTATATATAGATTATTAAAATATCTCTTACTTTACTATAATATATAAACTTAATTAATAATAACTATATTATACTAAATATTTATATAAATTTAACTTTATAATTATTTATAAAAAAGGATTAAAAAATAAAAAAGCAGATATAATAAGTTAATAACTAGACTATAATACTAATACTATAAAAATAATAAAATAAGTATTAAAGATAAATAATAAGAGAAAATATAGATTTACCTAATAGATATAAACTTTAAGATAAATATAAGTAATAGTAATTAAAGAAATTTTAAAAAAACTAGAAAAGTTTATATAAAAATTCTATAAATATCTTATATATAGATATTAAGAAATAATAAAGACTTTTAAATAACTCTTATAATATAAATATAAAATATAGTAAATAACAGTAAAAAAGGTTATTAAATAATATAACCTTTATATTAAAATAAAAGTATAATAATATAAACCTTATAGAAAACTCTAATTACTACCTATAATATAATAACTATAGGATTTAATTATAATAAACTTTATTATAGAATTATTACTATTTAAAAAACCTTTAATAGGAATCTTTTATAATAATATTATAGTTATTATAAACTAATTTACTAAGTTCTTATACTACCTACCCTATAAAAAAGATATAGATATAAAAGAACTTATATATATTATCTATAAATATATTATTAGTATATATAGATTACTATCTAAGATTATCTTAAATAGAAGACTAATACTTATATTATAGTTTTAGAATATATTCTTAGTATTATTAGGCCTAAACTATAAGCTTATAATAGCATTTAAAGCCTAAGTAAATAGATAAATAAAATAAATAAATTAAATACTAAAATAATACTTATAGTATTATATAAACTATAAATAGGATAATTAGGTTAAAAAGCTACTATATACCTAATTAGTATATAATACTGCCTATAATAAAAGTATAAGACTTATACTAATATATACTAATTTCAGATTTATACTAAAAGTCTATAGAGACCTATAAAAACCTTAAATAATTAACCTAGCAGTAATAATCAAAAGTAATAACTTAAAAAATTTATATAATAAACTTTAAATAGAACTTAAATTTATTAAAAAATAGATATAATAATACTATAATCTTAAGAAGGTAAAGGGACTTACCTTTTTAAAGAGAGATATAATTTACCTATCTATAAAAAATATTATAACTAAATAACTAAGCTATAAACTTAACTTTAAATATATTAGATTATATAAGATTATTAAAAAGGTTTTTAAAAATAACTATAAACTAGACTTATTACTAAAGGTTAGGATTTATCCTATCTTTTATATTTTATTACTTAAATTAGCAGTAAATATAATTTATATTAAAATATATAATAAGCCTATAAAAATAAGAAAACTAAAGATCTATAAAGTAAAGGTAATTTAAGAGATAAGGATAGTTAATAAAAAAATAGAATACTTAATTAAGTAAAAAAACTATTTAAAAAGTAAAAATATATAAAAACTACTAAAATATCTTATTAATACCTAATAACTTCTAAAGAACTTCTACTAGTATTAAATAAAGAAAAAGCATTTAGAAAATTATTACCTAACTCTAAAGATAATTAATTAATATTATTAAGAATATAATCTACTTAAAGGTTATAAAGTAATATATCTTTATATATATCTAATCTAGATAAAATAGTATCTTATTAATCTACTTATTAAAGATTATAGTAAGTAGCTTTAAAATGCTTTTCTTTTATATAATTATAGATTTTTTAAATCCTTAATAAATAACTAGTAGCCAAGGCTAAATAAGATTATAATGCTATTATTTCCTTATATAGCTTTAAAAGATCTTTATTTGCTATATCTTTATTATTCTTTAATTTCTTTTCTTATTTTATTAAAGTTATAATTACTTAAGTTAGTAAAATAAAGGCTAAAGGGAAAAGAAATATATAACTACTTATAAAAAGATATAATATAGATACTATTATAAGACTTTTTAGCCTAAATATATTTACTATAATAAGTAAAATCTGCAAATATTAGGCATTTCTTACCTATATAAAAATAATAAGTATAGGGCATATTAGCCTTCTTATTAGTAAACTTAATAGAAAGTATAAAAGTTTAGATTTTATAGTCTTTCTAGGATAATTACTTAAAAATATAATTAGATATTATATAATATAATAATAAAAAGTTTAAAATTAGACTTATTAAAAGAAAGATATTAAATAAAATAACAGGCCTTAAGGGCAAGACCTAATAAAAAGAAAAGATTATATTATAACCCTAGTAATTATATTATATATATATAAGGGATTCTTATAAATTTTAATTAATACCTTTATAATATTTAGAAATAACTATTTAACTATATAGCTTATATTAAATTAATCCTTAGAAAACTAATTAATATTAGACTAATAGCACTCTAGGAATAATATTATGCCAGGACTAATAATAACCTTAACTTATATTATTTTTATATATATATAGTAAAATATATAAATATATTTCTTTAATATTAGATAGAACTTAGCTTACTAGCTATTAATAAGACTTTTTTACCTTAATAAGCCTAATATATATTATTAACTATTAAGAGATATAATAACCTAATATACTTAGTATAATGCCCTATATATTTTATAAATATAAACCTAGTATAGACTAGTTTACTTATTTAGAAACCCTAACTATTATATGTAATTGCTATAATAGTAGTTATAGCCTAATCTTTTGCCCTGTGGCGTAGTGGTTAGGTGTAACTGTTATATATAGAAACTATAAAACTTTAAAGAAAAATAAAATATATATCTTATTAATTTATAGAGCTATTAATTTTAATTAAAATATTAAAACCTTTATATTAAATTTTTTTATTTTTTAAAAAAGCAGATATTATAACTGCCTAAAAAGGAATAGTCTAATTCTAATATAATATATACTATAAAAACTGCAAAAACTTAAAATAAAATAAAATATATATCTTATTAACTTATAAGGCTATTAAGCTTACTTAAAATACTAAAACCTTTATATTAAATTCTTTTATTTCTTTCTTTCATTTTATCTCTTTATTTTATTTCTTTATTTTATTTTATTTTATTTTATTTAATATTTTAAAATTATTTTAAAATTATATATTTTATCTTATTTTATTTTATTTTATCTTATTTATTAATATATTAAAATATTAAAATACTAATACTAAAATATTAATTTTCTTTTTTATATTAACTAATATTAATACTAATTTCTTTAATATATATTAATATTAATACTAATTCTTTTAATATATATTAATACTAATACTAATTTTTTTATTAAAAAAAATACTAAAAAAATTAGTATTTTTTGCCAACCCTGGCGGGATGGCAGCCAATAGAGGAACGAAAACGCTCTGTAAACCTGGCCAAAACTTTGTGATCGGGAGAGGAAGTCTTTGCGAGTAGTGCAGAAAGTAGCGCTGGGCAATATATGAACCTTCATTTGACTCTGGTTGACACCATGCCCTCCCTGTTTGCACAACTACATACAATTGAAGGGTTGACCTGTCTCGTGTCAGTATCCCTGCGCAAAGCATTCCTCCTTGACCGCCGATCATATCCGTATGGGGCATCTACTATCAATCAGAGCCTCGTTCTATTGGCCAGAAACCCAGCTAAAGCTCTCATATATTCGAACACTCTGAGATACTGACGGCGTTTCGTATCAAACTGTTACGATACTATGACGATCAGTTAACAAATTATACGTACCTTGCCGTGCAGGGCTTGATAGGCACGATGTGTTGGAAAAGTAACAGCGGGCTGTAGTATGGCTTGTTGACAAATGGGAGAGCGACGGGCTCGGAATGAACGGGAGGCTCGACACAGCGCCAGGGACAGATGCGGATACGAGACCTAGCTTGGAATTTATCATCAAGCATATCGGCAATGGTCATTGGTACTTCACTCAGCTCCTCTCGCCCTTCTTGCTTTGTTTTCTCCTTCCAACGAGCATAAACGCATCATAAAAGATTAGCCATGGCTAATTCCAGCCCTATCAGAAGCTGCAGCGCATCGTAAGTACATGTTCGATGCTGGGTTATTCTGAGCTGACTGCAAACAGAGAATCCATGTGGACCGCCAGTCACGCGCTTGGTATCTACTTCCGCATCTCAAACACGGCCACCTTGACCATTCCGAGAGCCAAGTTCCAAGATAGTTCTGTGATACATTTGATACGCACCGCCGTAGCCCAAGTCATGCTCAAGCAGCCGGTGATGCGCGTTGGCATTATTGGAGAGAACTCAAAACAGCCACGTTTCGTTGCCTTGTCGTCTGTTGATTTTTCAGAGCAAGTTGAAGACGTGGAAGCATCATCTGTCGATTCCGTGGCTAGGAGCCTAGAAACGCTGTTGTTGCAGCCATGGCCCGATCTTTCAAAGCGACCGGGCTGGCATGTTCGAGTCTTCCATGAACCCAACTTGGCAAATAAGAACTTCTGCCGACTCCGAATATGCCTGACCGTTCATCATGCTATCTGCGACGGAGAAAGCACTGCAAAGTTTCACATATCCTTGATTGATGCTCTGAACAATCCTGATCCCGCCGTCGCGCTGATGATTGACAAAAGTCTTGTCGTGAACTTGACTGACGATCTCCGCGACTACCCTCTCCAACAGGAAGAGCTCATAAACTTCACTGCGGACATCTCGTGGATAGTATCCGAACTCTGGAATATGTTCGCACCGTCATACCTCAAACCCTCTACATTTCAGAAGTGGGCGGGCGAGCCGTGCAACTCTGACATTCAAGCAGTCAACATTCGCTATCTTTCGCTGAGTTCTGTACTCACTCAAGCTGTAGTTAGAAGGTGTCGAGAGGAAAAGACTACAATGACCAACCTTCTCAATGCGCTCTGCGCTACCTCATTGGCGAGACGTGCGCCCCTGACCGAGCAGCAGGGCTTTGTCAATCTCACAGCTATCAGCCTACGGCCGTGGATTTCTGAAACAGTGCACTTCAACAAGACTCACATGTCCAAGTGCGCATCATCACACGCGCAGGAAATTGGGCCCGACGTCCTGGCCAAGATACGACAGGACGGGGATGCTAACGTCTGGAAGCTCGCGGTCGAACTGCGACAGGACATGAAGAGAAGAACAGACACAATGCCCCATAACGAGTTTTCGTATCTTTTCCGCTATGTTGGCGATTGGCGTGATATATTCCAGGCGAGATACGGAAAGCCGAGGCGGGAACTGTGGACGTTGAGCAACCTCGGTTCCATCGCTGCCCCGGCGTCCAAGGGTCCCTGGGAACTGGAGAATGTCTTGTTTGCGCAGTTTGCGCCGGTTGTTAGCGTTGCGCTTACTATCAATGCTGCAAGCGTTGAGGGTGGAGATATGACCGTATCGTTTGTATGGCAAGATGGAATACTAGAGACGGATCTCGTGCAAGGTGTGAGAGACGACTTGGAAGTGTGGCTTCTTCGACTTGGGGAGGAGGGAAACCTAGGGATTTCGTAATGAATGCAGTAGGCAGTCGCCGGGGAATGAGCTGAACTACAATCTGTCCTCCGGTATTCATACAATGCAAAAGAATAGCCAGCAGGAAGCCATGGAACTGCCACTCGAAATTCTTGTTGGACGAATGCCGTTCTGAGCTTAATACAAGACTATCACAATTCATGGGATTACTGCGGTGGTTCTACATGGTAGCATGGACAAAAATAGTAACGGCAACTATAACGAGCCCATCAACCTCTATCCCAAGGCGGATAAACCCACAACCTAGAGACTGTTTCGACATCAAAACGGGCAAATCTGCTAGCCGATGATCAGATACAGGGCCTCGCCCTCGGTGATAACCGGCGACTTGAGCTGCCTGGCGGGGCAGATATCAAGGAGCTCTTGTTGGCACTCCAGTATTCGATTTAGATTTTTATTCCTAGCAGGTAGCAGAATTCATCTGTTTTAGGGCCATGGTAAAACAGAACGCCAGGGACAACAGGATGCCAATGACTATATGCCTTAGTGAGTTCGATAACATCATAACAGGATCCACATGGGCCTTGTGTCTTAAACCGACCCAGGACATGCTTGCATTGATTTAAGTCAATAGAGATGGTTTTCTAGTGCTAGCTAGGAGTCCTTGCGCTTTTTATGCGGGAGGCCGACCAGCTGAAGAGGGGTTCACGCACTTCACTACGTCGTATCTCTCCCTCATTTTCGGTTACACACACAATCATTTCCCCTCTCACTCACCCTTCTTCTCCTCCAAATCAATCAATACTACCATTTGTATTTCCAAAAATGACCTCGGATCATCGGGAATGATGAAGATCCTCAACAGCATCACGCGCCGCATCCGCCGCCTCCCCTCCGCATTCTCATCCTCAGCCCTCCATCGCACGCACTACACCGGCTCCCTCCTCTTCAACCTCGCATCATTCATCCTCCCCGCGCTCTACGGCACTTTATCCAAACTATGGGTCGCAAACATCGATTCGTCAATGGTGGTGCTCACCGACGCGTACACGTACATTAACACTGCTTCTGAAGCCGTCAACGAAGGATTGCCGAGGGCTGCGTGGGTTATTATTGGAGATAAGGCCTCGCGGTCGCTGGGGAAGCGTCTGCAATTGACGCATACTCTCATCGCATTCCAGTCCGTCATCGGGTTGATACTGAGTATTGTGTTCGTTTCCGCTGCGTCCTCTTTTGCGAATAGCTTCGTTCCCGAGGAAGTGCGCGATGTTAGTCTGACTTATGTTCGCATCGCTTCATTCACTGTGTTCAGCGGCACGCTCGAAACTGCTGTGGCGACAGCAACAAGAGCACTAGACAAACCTGATATTCCACTTGCCATCAGTACTGTCAAATTTGCTGTCAACATCATCCTTGACTTTCTGCTCATTTCGAAGTTCCACGTCGGTTCTTTCACGCCGACTGTCAACATGCAAGGTACTATCCAGCTGGTCTGCAATCTTATTGCAGCGTTCGCAGGACTGGTCTACTTCCTTTGGTCGAATACTTGGTCCTTCAAGAGACATACGCCGCATGGTGTCCAAGAGAAACTGCGTCCTAGCTTTGACGCGCTCAAAGTCCTTCTCCCGCCTGGCTTGATCTTCTTCACTGAGTCAGCTGTCAGAAACGCCTTGTACCTCTGGCTGGTTAGCACCATCGTTGCTTTAGGCGCAGTATATGCTACAGCTTGGGGCGTCTTCAACACCATCCGCTGGGGTCTCATCATGGTCCCAGTCCAGGCCTTGGAAGCCACTGCGCTGCAATTCATCGGTCATAACTGGGGCGATTGGAGAAGACGCGTCGACATCAGCACACGAAAGCCGCAAGCATCATTAAAGGACCTCCATGGCATCGCACGTCCAGCATTTAGGTCATTGTTTATCGCACTCATTTTCGAAGTCCCGATAGCCATCTTCCTCACGCTCTTTGGAGCAAAGCCCTTTGCATCATATATCAGTGGCTCAGACGAAGTCGCAGAGGTCACGGCTTCGATGTGGCGAAGCCTGGACTGGTGTTATATATTTTACGCGATGTCAACTCAACTTGCCACGATTCTTCTTGCAACCCGACCGAGATGGTATTTGTATCAGAGTCTTGCAAGTAATCTCCTCTATGTGCTGCCTTGGGCGATCGCATGTCAGGTGGATGACTTGAACGACAGCAACGCGTGGTGGTATTACAAGTTTGTGTTTGGGGGTAGTCTTGTGTTCAGTTTTGGGACAATTCTGGTGGTGGATTCGCTGTGGGCTTGGACGCTGTATAATGGAAAGGCTGAGCTGGAGGAGTTCCGAGAGTGAATGCATTCCTGTGATTGGAGATAATTACTTATTGTAAATGTAGGCTTCAAAGGACTCCTTGATGGCACTGTCATTAGACCTCTTATTGTATGTGGTTTCATACGGAGCTGTGCTCCATTTTCGTAGGATTTTGGAGAGTGTTATGTGTTATGGTGCAATCAGTGTTACGCATCACCTCATCATGCAGATCCCACCACCACCTGCTATAGCTCGTATTAATAATGACCTCCAACCCATTTGCTTATTGCCGGCGATAATAACGAGTACTTTAACCCTTCTTTCTACATGACGTCCCATTGACTATCGACATCATGTCTTTTACAACAACCGTCACCGCGGCACCCCCGCCAGGTCAGCCAGATATTGCTTACGCTCCAAACTACGAAAACTACCAAGCCAGAACAACCAAGCGCCTCAAAGAGGGGAACCTCCCGACTTCGGTCCCGGATGGCTTCCCGACTCAACTGAGTGGCGATCTTGTCTGGGAAGGCGACTCAGTTGGCCAAACTTATAACTGGACTTATAAATTGTCCGAGGACCAGCTCGGCGAAATTGACGGGGCTTTACAGCATTTCAAAGGTATTTGGCATTGACAGCTATATACCCCTCATCTAACACGACCAGGTCTCGGTCTCTCACTTGGACATATTTCGGCAGAGACATTCCCTCTGCCAAATCTACACTCAGAATTGCGTAAGCTATCTGATGAGTTACACAAAGGCCACGGCTTCTTCGTCATCCGCGGCGTCAACGTAGATAACTACACCCGCGAAGAAAACGTCATAATCTACGTCGGTATTTCTTCACACATCGCATCACAGCGCGGTCGTCAGGACAGCAAGTTCGACGGTAAACCCGCTGCCGTTGTCCTCACGCACGTCAAGGATCTCAGCGCCGGTCAGGACAAGAGCGCAATTGGGAGTCCAGCTTATACTACTGACAGACAGGTCTTCCATACTGATTCAGGCGATATTGTGTCACTGTTCTGTCTAGAAACTGCGTTGGAGGGCGGCGCGAGTAGGATTGCAAGTACGTGGAGAGTTTACAATGAGTTGGCGAGGACGAGGCCTGATTTGATCCATACCTTGTCGCAGAACTGGGATGTTGAGAAGTAAGAGACCTCGATGCTGTATTGCTATTTCGACTAACTAACACTTTCAGTTTCGCAAACCCGAATAAGAAGTTTACAACTCGGCCACTTCTCTATCATCATAAAGCCACCGAAGCGCTTCCTGAGAGAATTGCTTTACAGTATGCCCGTCGATACTTTGTCGGATTCGGTGCACTTCCAAGAAGCCACGATATTCCACCTATCACCGAAGCTCAAGCCGAGGCACTAGATGCTCTTCACTTCTTGGGAGATAAACTGAGTGTTTCGACAAACTTTGCAAAAGGTGACATGCAGTTCATCAACAACCTGGCTGTATTTCACGCCCGCGATGCATTCACAGACTCGCCAACACAACAGTAAGTCCGGTGCTCCAGTTGTTGAATACGAGCTGATGATACAAGGCGCCATCTTCTTCGCCTCTGGCTGAGAGATCCTGAAAATGCTTGGGAGACTCCGGAGCCGCTGCGAGAGAGGTGGGCGGAACTGTATGAGGGTGTGACTCCAGATGCGCAGGTGTTTCCGCTGGAACCCTATATTCGCAGTGCTAGCAATAGGGCCAGATAGATCCTTGTGAACGGAACTTGAGGATGAAGATATACTCCATCATTGCCTACCATCAGCTGTCTATTCGATGCCATCCCTTTGTTCAATCTCTATTATGTCCATGTTGGGAAAAACGCCCAGATGACCACGCGTTCCCACCAACACGCGAAATACCCTCTAATCCTTGCACAAGCAGAACAGTTTACTGACTCTTCCCTTCGACGCTGGTGGTCAAGTTCTGTATAGAATTAGCAGTACACGTCAATTTCTTGTGCTGGGAAGACACTGTGCGATGAGGACCGCCTTAACTCAGTCTCTCTTGATGCCCTACCTGAGATTAAAGATCTTGTCGGCCAAAAGCGCATTAATGAAGCCGAGAAGCGTGATCAAGAACTCGCGCAGGCAGCTCACTGTTATATAAGTAAGATATACACATGTTAGACAGGTATAGCCAATCCCGATCGCTTGGCCAAGACAAGACAAGCTTATCCTCGGCAGACGCCGCTCTCCGCGATTTCCTACTGCCTGCGATGACTCATCCTCTCAGCATGCACATAAGCAATTGGACGAGTATCTCTTTAACGCTCCAGCCTACAGATTGGGCTCGTGGTCTGTCTTTAGAACAAAAGCCAAGCAAAGATGGTCATCACTGATAGACTCCTCACATCGCAAGAACGGCAGAGGTTGAAGGAGGAACTGCTAGCAACGAATGATGGTTTCATACGACAGATCCCAAAGGTCGAATTGCACATCCACATCGACGGAATGGTCACGCCAGAGCTTCGATGGAAACTAGCCCAAAGAAATGGATTAGAAGTGCGCATGGGACACAATAAACCCGTCATCAAGTCTCTCGATGACTTGAAGAAAGCCTACGCATCAGTCATCTCAACTTCGAAACGCCACCAATATCAACATCTCGATCCGTCTCTGATTCCACCTACGTTCTTTGAGGCCTACTACTCTAGCCATGACGTCCTCCGAACGCGACAAGACTTTTATGATCTCGCGATGACGTATTTCCAGGGTGCTTCGGAGATGAATGTGCGATATTGTGAAGTGTTTTTTGACCCGCAGGCACATACGAGCCGTGGTGTTTCTTGGGAAGATATGATGGGAGGCCTTCGCGATGCGCAAGATGAATCGGCCAGAAGCCTAAATGTAAGACTCATGTACTGAATTTGAGGTACAGCTCTAAAGTGATGTATGCTAGGTCAAAGCTGCTTGGATCATGTGCTTCCTTCGCGATCAATCTCCGGAGTCTGCAGTAGAGCACTATGAAGCAGCGCTCCCATATCGAGACATGATTATCGGCATTGGCCTCGATTCAAATGAGCACAAACGGCCCCCTATTTTATTCAAGGAAGTCTTTCAACGGGCCAAGAAAGATGGCTTCAAGATCACAGCACATTGCGACGTCGGTCAGCAAGACACACTTCAGAATATTCACCAGCTCATCTCACCCTCCGAGGGAATCCTCACACATCGCATCGACCACGGTCTGAACGCTGCAGATAAGCCAGAGCTTGTGGAGCTTATCACAAGCCAGGGCATCGGCATGACGATCTGTCCCTGGGCTTATCTGAGACGCTTCAATCTAGAAGAAACTGGCCGTCGTCTGCGAACGTTGATCGACGCCGGTGTCAAGATTTGCATTTCCAGCGATGACCCTCCATTAATGGAAGGTACGTGGGTTATGCATAATATACTGCTTGCCAGACAGTTGTGTGGCTTGACCGAAGAGGATATTGTACAGATGATGAAAGATGCGGTGGAGATTTCTTGGGCGGATCAAGACGTGAAGACAGAAATCTTGGCAGAGCTTGGAGGGGATTCATATAGATCCGGGATTGAAAGATAGCCAGTCATTACCGCCAGCGTGACAGGGACTTGTCGTGGGGTGCAAAACAAGTCCACCGTTTATTCGTTCAACTGACTACTAGTAAAGGCTTTTAATAAAACATTCAACAGCATAGACTTTCCGATTACCGATGACAAGAGTATCATACTCGATGAGTCCAAGGATTAACAATGTTTCTTGAAAAGCTTGCTCTTGACTACTCAGTCACTTCGAGTCAACGACATAGCGTTAGTCGAGCCGGACAGGCCGATGCCAAAAGAAAGGTCACTTCCCCAGACATCCGGCCCACGCACGGCCTTATGTCTAATTAACCGATGTCTAGATCCCTTCTCTCCCTACTATCAACACGCATCAGGAAAAACCGCGTACGCGTTGCAGGCTAACTCAGCTCTCATGGATCTTGGACCGCCCTCAGCTCCACTTGATGGGCACGGCTGGTGATTGCCGAAGAGACCCTGATGAGCTGAGCTTTGCAAAGAGCCTTATGCCTTGAAACCTTATCAAGCCCAGTCCTACCTGTTGGCAGACCGACAAGTGGTCCAGACGCCAGGTGTCTAGCCAGGAGTACCGAGACCACGGACCCACGATAAGAGTCTCGGTCACGGCCGAAACCGAGAAGGGCGGTCATTTATGCGGGCTCAGCTGAAGAGTGCAGGGCGTGATCAAGATCTGCTAGGTTATATCTGCAGAATCGGAACCCTTGCATAAACACGGTTAGAAATAGGGTTTAAAATACCTAGCCTATAGGTATCTATAGGTACCTATTTAATAAAAATAAATACCTAAAGATACTTAATTTAAATACTTATCTATAAATAAATATTTAAATAATTAAATTATATATATATAAATACTTATAGGTAAAATATAATTATAAATTAATATTTAAATAAAAATTTAAAATACTTATAAAATATATAATAAAGTAATATTTATAATAATTAAATATAATAATTACTTTAACTTGATAATAAATTAATATTTTATAAACTTTTAACTTTTTATATTTTAATAAATATTTAAAAAAAATATAAAAATAATAATTATTTAATTATTATTTTTAATTATATTTTATAATATATCTTTAAAAGTCTTATTATTTTCTTTTTATAGTATTAAAACTTACTTATTATTACTTTTTAATTATAAAATAATTTTATTATTTATCTTTAGATTTTTTAGTTAAATTATAGCTTTATTATCTTTAATCTAATTATAAAATACTTAAATTTCAATTATTAAAGATTTTAAGGTAATTTATATTTTATTTTTTTAAGCTTATATTTTTTTAAGCTTAATATTTTTTATAATAATTACTTATTAATATATATATTTTTCCTTTTTTTAAATTTTAATTTTTTTTAATTTTTTTTAATTTTATATATATTATTTTACTTGTATTTTTTTAATAAAAAAAATAAAAATAATATAATATTTTTTTATTTAATTTTAAATTAAAAGATTTTATTTATAAGATTTATTATAATATATTTTTATATTTTTTTTTAAATAATTTTATAATTAATATAAATAAATAAAAAATTAGTATTTAAATTTAAAATAAATTAATATAATTAATTATTATATTAAATTACTATAAATAATATATCTTTAAAGACTTAATATAAAAAAGCTTTAATTACTTTTCATAAAGTATTAATATAATTAAATATAATATAAATAAAACTATTTATATATTTTTTATTTTTTAATTTAATATATTATTTCTTTACTAATATTACTTTATTTATAGCCTTTATATATAAAGTTAATTAGTTATATACCTTAATATATATAATTAATTAGTAAATTTATTATTAACTTTAAATTAATTTAGCTTTTATTAATTAATTTATATAAAAGTTAACTTAATTTCTTTAAACCTTTAATCTTAAAACCCTATTATTACTTTATTTTTATTTTTAATTTTATATAATTAAGAGGATATAGTATATATATTTAGCCTTAATAATTATATTTCTAAGTTACTTTTTATATAAGGCTAAGTTTAGGCCTATTAAGGTAATTAAAAAAGCTATCTTTTTTATATTAAAGTATAAGCCTTTTTTAATAGCCCTTTCTAGCTTTTTTAATTTTAATAGCTTTTAAACTAGCTAAAATAAATAAATTAAATAACCTAAGCTAGCTTAATTTATATAATTAATTAAATTAATTAAAATATAATTAAAAATAGCTATTTTAATTAAATTAAATAGGCTTCTTAATAAGAAATTCTTTATAATAACTATAGCTATTATATAAATCTTATAATAATCTTTATTATTAGCTTATTTTAATACTAATTTAATTACTATAATAAAGTTATAATTAATTATATAATAGCCTTAATTAAGTTTTAGGCTTTTATATATAGGTATTATATTAATAGCTATAATTAATATTAATATTTATAATTAATAGGTTAAGAAATATATTTTATAATAAACTTAGCCTAATATTCTTTTAACTAAAGTAAAGAAAAAAGGCTAATATAGCTATTAAAAATAGACTTATAGGTAATATTATATTACTTAATTAAAATAATAATTATATTATTAAGGTAAATAAACCTTATATAATTCTAACTTTTAAGATATAGGCTTACTATAAAGGCTTTACTATTTAAGTATTTATATAAAAAATTAAAAGCTTAATAGCCTTATTAGGCTAATAATAAAAAAAAATAGTTTTTTATTATATTAAAAAGAATTTTATAAATAAAATATATAAAAAAAGCTTTTATAAAAATAAATTTATTATTTTTAATAATAAATTTTTAATATTTTTTTATTTATTAATTTATAATATTATTAAATAAAAAAATAATAATATAAAAAAATTATTTATTAAAATTAATAATAAAATTTTTAAAATAAATCTTTTTTATTATTTAAATATTATAAATATTTTTATTATTAATAATTTTTTATAATATTTTATTATTAATAAGTTTTTATAATATTTTATTATTTATAATTTTTTAAAAATATTTATTATTAATAATTATTTATTAAAAAATATTTTGTTATTAATTATAATAAATAATTAAAAAAAATTATTTTAATTAATTATTATAAAAAAAAAATTAAAAAAAAATTATAAATTTAAAAAAAAATTATAAAAATTAAAATTTTAAATAATATTAAAATTTTAAATATAAATTTAATAAAAATAATTATTTTAATTAATTAATATAAGTAATTTAATTAAAAAAATTAAAATAAAAAAAAAATAATAAATTTTATTAAAAAATTTATAAATTTTAAAATTTAAAAAATTTATAAAAATTAAAATTTAATTAATATTAAAATTTATTTTTTTAAATAATAAATTTTAATATAATAATTTATTTTAAAATTTAAATTAATTAAAAAAAATTTTATTAATTTTTATTTATTTAAAATTAATATTTTAAATTTAAATTTTAAATTTTTATTTTTTTATAATATTAAAAATTTTAATTTTTTTTTTAAATTTATTTTTTTTTAAATTTTTAAATTTTTATTTTTTAAAATATAATCATTTTTAATTATAAAATTATTAATTTTTATATTATGATTTTTTTTTTTTTTTTTATATTATAATATAAAATTATTATTTTTTTTTTTTTTTTTATAAAAAAAAAATTAATTAAAATTAAAATAAAAAAATTTATTTATATTTATAATAATTATTTAAATTAATTTAAATAAATTATTTATTAAATAAATTATTATAAAAATAAAAATTTAAAAAAGATTTATTAATAAATTTTTATATAAAAAAGTTTATATTAAAATAAATATATTTTTTATAAAATATTATAAATATAAAATTATAAAAAAAAACTTTAATTAATAATAAAGTTATTTTAAAATTAAATTTTATTAATATAAAAATTATTTTATTATTAATAAAATAATTAAAAAAAGTATTTAAAAAAATTATTTTTAATAATTATAATATAAATTAATAAATATATTTTATTTATTAAAATTAAAAATTAATTTTAAATAATATTAAAAAAAATATTATAATTTTTTTAAAAATAAAATATTTATAATATTAATTATTAAAATTAATAAATTTTTATAAAATAATAATAATTTTTTTTAAAAAAATATTAATAATTTTATTAAAAAAAATTTTTTAATTTATTTTTATTAATAAAAATTTAATTAAAATAATAATTAAATTATAATTTTATTTAAAATTAATAAATAAATTAAATAATAAAAAATTATAATATAAAAATATAATATTTTTAAAATAATTTAAATTAATAATTTAAATTAATAATTTAAATTAATTTTAAAATTTATATAATTTATATTAAATAATTTATAATTATTATATCCCTAGTTTAATATACTGCTTCTTTACTAATATTACTTTATCTGCCCTTATATACAAGGTTAATTAGTTATATGCCCTGGCACGTATAATCAATTAGTAGATTTATTATTAACTTTAGGTTAATTTAGCTTTTGCTGACTAACTTATATAAAAGTCAACCTAATTCCTTTAAACCTTTGAACCCTGCCATTACCCTGCCTTTATCCCAGAACTCTATCTGCAGATACGCTTTATATTAAGAGCAGCACCCCCTCTACCGTAATAACCCTTTTGGCTATATTAAAAAGCCACTCTTTATATGCATTTAAGCCTATAAAGGCAGCAAGGAATATAGCCTAATCTAATTTAAGGGGATAACCTTCCCTTAGGACCCTCTCTAGGTCCTTTAGACCTAATAGCTTATTATTAACCTAGTTTAAATTAATTAAGCTAAAATAGCCTATATAATAGATTAACCTAATTAGGTTATAATTAAAAATAGCTATTTTAACTAGGTTAAATTAGTATCTTAATAAGAAGTTCTTCTTAATAGCAGTTACTATTATATAGATCTCTTTTAGGTCTTTCTTATTAGCTCTCTATAAGGCAGGCCTAATAGCTATATTAAGGTTATAGCTAGTTATATAGTAGGCCTAATTATATGGCTATAGGCTATTTTATAGTATTATATCGGTGGCTATAATTAATATTAGCAGCTATAACTAACAGAGGGAAAGTCAGGTCAGGAAACATACTTCAGAAGTGTAATAAACTTAGCCTGGTATTCTTTTAGCTAGGGTAAAGGAAGAAGGCTAATATAGCTGCCAAGGAACCTGCAGGCGGTATTAATACTACTTAGTTAAGGCAGTAATTATACCACTAAGGTAAATAAACCTTATATAATTCTAACTTTTAAGATATAGGCCTATTATAAGGGCCTTATTATTTAAGTATTTATATAAAAAGTTAGAAGCTTAATAGCCTTATTAGGCTAATAGTAAAGGAAAAAAAAAAAAATAATTATTATATTATATTTTTTATAAATTAAATATAATAAAATAAAAAGTTATTTTTAAAATATAAAATATAAAATTAAAATTATTTAAATTAAATTTAAATTTTTTAAATTTATAATATTATTAAAATTATTTATAAATTATTTATAATATTATTTATAAATTATTTATAATAATTATTTATAATAATTATATTATAATAATTATTTTATAATTATTATTTATAAATATTATTTTAATATAAAAAAAATTTATTTTTATTTAATAATTTAAATTTTTTATTTATTTAAATATATATAATTTATTAAAAAATTAATAATTAAATAATTTAAAAAATTTATTTATTTAAATATTTAAATTTAATAAATATTTAAATTTTATAATTTTAATATTTTATAATAAATTTTTAAGTTTTGTTATTAAAAAAAATTTTAAATATTAGCCTTTTAGCTTTTAATATTTATTAACTTTTAAATAAAAATTAAAAATTTAAATATTAAAATAATTTTTATATAGATTATTTTAATTTATTATAATAAAATATATTTATATAAAAATTTTTAAGTTTTTATTTTAAATTAATAATAATTATATTAAATTAATTAAAAAAAATATTATTATTTAAAAAATATAAATTATTAATTTATATAAAAATTTATATTTTTTATAAATAATAACTTTTTAGTTTAATATATTAATAATTTTAAATATAATTTTAATAAATTATTTTTAAAAATACTTATTTTAAATTATAAATTTAATTATTTTTAATTAAAAATAATAAAAAAATTATTTAATTTTTTTATTTTAAAAAAAAAATTTTTAAATAATAATAATTTAAAATTAATAATTAATATTAAAATATATATAAATTAATTTAAAATATTTATTTTATTAATAAATAATTATTTTATTAATTTTTTAAATTTGTTATTTTATTAATTAAATAATTTAATAAATTTATAAAAATTTTAATTATTAAATTTAAATTTATTAAATTTTTAATAATTATTTAATTATATTTAAATATTATAATTTTTTAATTATTTTTAAATAAATTTATAAAGTTTTATTTATTTTTTATTATTTTAATTTATAAAATTTAAATTAAAATTTTATATTTAAATTTTTTAAATTTCTTATAAGGGTTATAATATAAAATTTTTAAAATTATTATTAAAACCTTAATAAAATTATAAAAATATTATTTTATTAAATATATAAAAAATTAAATATTTATTTTAATTTTATTTAAATATATAATAAAATTATAATTAGCTTATTATTTATTTTTTAAGTTATAATTTTTTAATTTTATTTTTTTTTTTATTTTTAATTTTATTTAAAAATTTATATTAAATAAAATATTTTTAAATATATTATAAAATAAAATTTAAAAAATACTTTATTAATATAAAAAATAAAAAATTTTAAAATTTATAAAATAATTAAAATTTAATATTTAAATATTAAATTTTTAAATATTATATAGTTTAAAAATAATATTTTAAAAAAATATTATTTAAAAAAAAATTAAAAATATTAATTTTTTATAATTTTTTAATTATAATTATTTTAATAAATTAATAAAATTAAAAAATATTAAATTTATTTTTTATTAATTAAAATTTATATTAAATTAAAATTAATAAATATTATTATTTTAATTAATATTATATAATTTAATATATTAAATTAAAAATTTTATTTTATTAAGCCTTTAATAAAAATTAATAATTTATTTTAATTTTATATACTTTAAATATATTTTTATATTAAAAAGTTTTTAATATAATTATAAGTTTTTTTATTTAAATTTTATTATTAAAATAATATTTTTTTTTATAATAATTTTTTAATTTTTAAATTAATTTTTATATTTATTTTTATTTTATTTTAAATTATTTATTATTATTAAAATATTTTTATAAAATTTATTTAATTTTAAATTAATTATATAATTAATAGTTTTTAAATACTTTATTTTAATTTTTTTATTAATAATAAATTTTACCTAAATATATAATAATAAATAATATAATAATAAATATTATATATTAAATTTAATTTTTAAATTTTTAATTATTTTAATATTAAAATTAAAAATTTAAAAATTTTTTAATAAACTTTTTTTAATTAATTTTAATTTAATTATAATTTAATAAAAATTAAATAAAAAATTAATTTAATTATATATTAATTTTTTATTATATTATATATATTTTTAATATAATAAAATTAATAATTTAAATATTAAAATATTAATATTTTAATTATTTATAAAATAAATAACTTTTAAAATAATAAATTATTTAATAAAATAATATACTATTATAATAATTTTAATACCTAATAAATATATTATATATAATTAATTAATATAATAATTTATTTTTTATTTTATTTAATTAATATTTAAATAATAATTAAATTTATTTATTATTTTATTAATTAAATTATTAATAGCTTATACTTTATTAATTTATAAATATTATAAAATATTAATTATTTTAATACTTTTATAATTTATTTATTATTTTTTTAACTTTTATAATTTTATATAAATTATTTATTAAATAAATTTTAAAATTATCTTTTAAATTTTTTTAATAAAGTAAATTTTTTATATTAAAATATACAATTTAATATTTTATAATAAATTTATTTAGCTTTTTTTATATATATTTTATTTTAATTTTTTTAATCTATTTAATAAAACTTTAAATTAAATTATATTTTAAATTTTATTATATATATTTAAAAAATATAAAATAAAATTATATTATTAAATCTTTATATAATATATAGCTTTTAAAATTTTATTTTAAATTAAAAATTACTTTTAAATAATTATAATAAATAATAATATATTTTAATAATAAAATTAAAATTAAATTATAATTTATATTTTTATTTTATTTTTAATTTTTATTTATATTAATTTATATTTTAAATTTTATTATATAAAAATTATAAATTATATTAAAATTAATATTTTATAAAAATAAACTATTTTTAAAAGTTATATTTAAAAATAAAAATAAAATAAAAATAAAAAAATAACTTTTTTTAAAATTTAAAGGCTTAAATAATAAAGATTTAATATTAAAATTAATTTAATATTTTAAAATATATAAATTATAAAAAACTTTTAATTTTATTATGTAATAATTATTTATTTTTATTTTATTTTTAAATATATTTATAATTTTTAATATTATATTTTTATAAAATTACTTATAAAAATTCTTTTAATTTTTTATAATTAATAATTTTTTAAATTTTTATTATTATTATTAAATTTATTTAAAATCTTAAATTTATATATAAAAATTTAAATAAAATAGAATATAAATTTATTAAATATAAGATAAAATTATTTTATAATTATTATAATAAATATAATAATATTTTAATTTAATAAAACTTAATAATTTAATATTAATAAAAAATTAAAATAATTAAAAATTATTTATTTAAAAATAATTTAAAAATTATTTAATAAAAATTAAAATTTATTAAAAAATTAATAATAAATTTACCTTATTAATTATATTTATATTTTATTTATTTTTTAATTTTATTAATTATTTTATTATAATAATTTATTTATTATATTAAATTTAATATTAAATTTATTATAATTATTATTTTAATATTTATTAAAAAAGGCTTTTTTTATTATAAAAACTTAAAATTATTAATTTTAAATTAAGATTTCTTTTATAATATTTATTAAATTATATTAAATATATAAATATATAAATTATTTAATTATTAAAACCTTTATTTTTATTTTTCTTTTATTATTATTAAAATTAAATATAAAATAATTATTAAAATAATATTTAATTTATTTTTTTAATTATAAGTATTTTTAATATTAAAAAATAAATTAAAGCTAATTTTATTTTATTTTTATATTTTTTAATATATATTTAAATATATAAATTTATTTATATTATTATTTAATAAGAAAATAAAATCTTTTATTTAATTTTTTTAATTTTAAAAAGGTATTTATAATAATTTAATATTATAATATATATTTATTATAATTTTTAAATTAATTATATTTTAAAATTAATTATAATTATATATAAATTTTATTTTAATAAAAATATATTTAATAAAATATAATATTATTTTATTAATTAATATAATAAATAAAAATAATAAATTAAAAAAAAATTCTTTTATTTTTAATTTATATTATTTAATTTTAAATATTTTATATTAAGCTTTATAATTAAAAACTTTCTTATAATATAATTAAATATTATTATAATTAAAAAAATATAAAAGTATACCTATTATTTTATATATTATATTAAAAAATATATTTTAAAAGTTTTTTTAATTAAAAAAAGGTTTTTATTATATTTTTATTTTATAATTTTAAATTAATTTTAAAAGTTTTTTAATTTAAATTTATTTAAGTCTTTTTTTTTTATAAAAAATTTCTTAAAATAACTTAAAAAGCTATAAGAGGCCTTTATATATTTAATATTATTTAAAGAAATATTATTATATTTTTTTTTTATTTATTAATATTATATAAAAAAAAAGTTATTTATATAAATATTTAATTAATAACCTATTAATAATTATTTTTTAATTATAAGTATTTTTATTTTATTTTTAAAATTTATAACTTTTTTAATTATTTATTAATTAATTATTATTATTTTATATTATTAAATTTATTTTAATTTTTTTATAATTTAAATTTTATTAATTTTTATTTTATATATTTTTTAAAAAAACTTAAATTAAATAAAATTAAAATTATATTAATTTATAATAAATATTATAAATTAAAAATTAATTAAAAAAATATATTTTTAAATTATTAATATTAAGTATTTAATTAAAAAATTAATAATATTTTTTTTTATAAATAATATATATTTAATTTATTATATTTTTTATATATAAATATACTTTTATTATAAATTACTATAAATAATTATTATAAATATATTATATAATATTATTTTTTTAAATTATATAAAAAAAAAATATAATATTATTTATAAATACCTTTAAGTAGTTTTTAATACCTATATATATTATAAGTAATATTAAAACAGGTAATTAGATATTAAGTTATTATTAGGTATTTATAGGAATTTTAAACCCTAGTTAGAAATAGTAAAATGTTTTAAAATATTAATTTAGCACTTTTATTTTTACTAAACCTGCCTTTCTAGTGAACTCTCTTTTTCCTCGGGCCAGCTGAAACATAATCAATCATACAGGGAAGAGTGAAACCTAAAAAAAGGCCCCGATCTGTAAGACCTAACAAAAGTACCTTATCCTAAACCAAATCCTCATAACGTTTGTCTACTGTGGCTTTATCTTAGTCCCATTCGCCTCCAGAAATCTGCACAGGTCCTGGCAGCTGTCAAGTAAAGTCTTCTGGGGCTTCCATCCCAGTTGGGTCATAGCTCTTCCAGGATCGGCGACACAAACTCCGACGTCACCTTGGCGGCGTCCCGCTTTCAGCACGGGAATCTCTCTCCCTGAGGCAGTCTCCATAGCCTCAACAACCTCGTACACTGTCTGACCAGTTCCGGTACCAATGTTGAAGGTCTGGAAGCCTTCGCCTTCTTCCACGGTAAGGGCGGCAAGGTGACCCCTGGCGAGATCAGAGACATGGATGAAGTCTCGGATAGCTGTTCCGTCTCGGGTATCTCAATCTGTACCGAACACTTGGAGTTGGTCCATCTCGCCGAGCATGACTTTTATAAGGACAGGCATCAAGTTGGTCGGTGCGACACGGGGATCTTCTCCTAGCCGTCCAGACTCGTCACAACCAATAGGATTAAAATACCGTAGGGCTGTGATGGTCCAGTCTGGATCGGCGATAGCTAAGTCAGACAGAATAGCCTCACAGATCCATTTTGTTCGTCCATATGGATTTGTAAGACCCGTGCAGCCAGAAAGAGTTGTCTGGTTCTGACCACTAGCATCACGCCACTCCGTCGTAGTATGAGCGCAAGACTCTTCAACTAAGCGTCCACCTGCATCTGCCAAAGAACCGTATACAGTAGCTGACGACGAGAAAATCAGGTTCTTAATGTTGAAGTCTGATAATGTGTTGCAGAATCTGATAAGTCCGCCGACATTGTTGTCGTAATATTTGAGCGGTTGCTCAATACTCTCAGATACGGACTTGTACGCGGCAAAGTGAATAACTCGTTTGATTTTGGACCCAGAAGGCGAGGAGTAAAGGGTCAGAATTTCCTGGACCTTGGCATCGTCTCTAAAGTCCGCCTCGTAAAAGTGAAGCTCTGGACGACGACGATGACTATTGCTGAAGCGTTGGTCCGTCATGTCGTTGAGTGTATCAAGGACATTGACAAAGGCATTGCTGAGGTTATCAATGACAACGACATTGCTTCCATCTTTTAGGAGCTCCCATGTTGTGTGACTGCCGATGTAGCCAAGGCCACCGACGACGAGGACGTACTCATTTGAAGTTGCACGGGTGGGAGAGGTAGGTCGACTGAAGAGAAGGTCCTGTTCAGTTCCGGGAGTACTTGGTCGAGAAGATGACTTCAATGACTGGGTAGTGCTTGTGAACCGAATTGTAGTGCCTGAAGCTACGACAGGAGAATCCATGATGATAAAACTTGGAGATGATAAAACAAAAGGCACAGATGAAGTATACCAAACCAGTATTCCGATGGGAAATGCAAGAAATTCCTGTGGTAAGCGAGAATTCAACTCAACTCAAGCGGTTGCAGACTGATTTATATACCTCCATCTTGACCAGCAGCCTCGAAGAGTCCCGCCGAACCTCAACAAGAACTCAACAGCCCCAACACTAAAAAGTTCTCACGGGAGGAAATCTCAATGATTCCACTGCCTTACCGAGAGCCCATCGTGGCCGCAACACAAATCGAAGTCGCTACGCGAGAGCGGGATGGTATCCATAACGGCCTCGAACAGTAGAGAGGAGCTAGCAGATGAAACCGATTGTACAAACGTCGGGCTCCTTTGTTCTAGATGCACTTCGGTATTGCTCCGTTAACATGACAGCGTGCACGAAGAGCCAAACCTAAAGAAAAGTCTTTGATAACTCTACTACTCTCTACGATTCCGCCGTTCCTAGATCCTTACCCTCGGTCCCTTCGGAAGGTAGATATTTTATGCTAGTCCAAACGGTCGGCCATGCCGGCTACGTATAAGCGATGTGGCTTCAAGCTTTCAACGGCGCAGACGTTGGAAACTCTGTCTATGTTTTGGCAATGCTGGCCGCCTGGGATATTCCCCACGTTTCAGCTCTACTGCCCCCGGCTCATCCGCAAGTGCAGCTCGCGATGCGGTTTTGCGGGCTGGACGAGGGGATTGGAAATTTTCACGCAAAGATCACTGAGGTGGATATTTTCTAGTTTATTTAGTTGTTGAGTGGTCTTATTGTAGTAAACATTTGCTGGTTTTTACAAGCTCTTGGGCAATATCACTCTCTCCCTCCGACGGTTGTTTTCCTTCTTTCTCTATCTGCTCTTATTTTCTTTATACCTACCTTCTTTACTAACCTCTCTGTGGTAATACAAGTTCTCGGCCAAAAGGTCCATCTGCAACCACTAACTTCTTTACACCCATACCTCAGAGTTGTACCTGCTTAGATGGCTGCCAAAGGTGTTAATCCTTTTTGGAGTATTGAAGATTCTTCCTGTGAAGATCTGAGTTTCCCTGCCAATGCCAGACTAGATCCTTCAGTCTCAGACCACCCAGATCAAGCTCTCTCAGGTCTTCCCCTTAGCCCTTCTGCCCATTCTCTGGACAACCCTTTTGCAACTCCCCAATCAAGTCCCTCCATCAGCCCAATATCTACCCCACCACCAGCCATATTCTCAGACCGAAGTGCTCGCAAAGTTGGCATTTATGGTTCTTGCTCGCCCTCTCAAACATCACTGGCCAGCAATCTTCTTCAATCCCAATCATATCCCCAATCTACCAAAAAGCCATCATTATGGACAAGATTCTGGCGTTCGTTGAACAACCAGTTCTCCCCCAGGGCCTTCTGGGAACTCATCCATCCGAAGGAGTACATCTACCCCATGACGCTCAAGAAAGGGGCTGCGCTTGCATTCGTCATGTCTTGCGTTGCTGCACTTGTCATATCGAATTGGTTCACTGGTTGGATGGGAAAGGCCATTGCTCAGACTCGCAGTTACATGCTACCTGTTCTTGTCATTGTTCTTACTCTTGAACCTCTTATGTTTCTTATAATCTTGTCTATTGCAAGAGTTCCGCCATACAACCCTCCCAAGGCAACTCCCTCGCCAGTTGCCGAGGTTCTTAGTGAGAAGAATCCAGATGATCTGGAGCGTGGTTTGGGGGTTACCACTACTGAGGTTTGGGAGACGGCCTTTGTGATTCCCTGTCACAACTCAGATCGCGAAGCTCTAAGAAAGGTGATCGAATCTGCATATCCCCATTTCAGACCTCAAGACATCTTCATCATCGATAACGGTCGATCTCGACATCCGCAAGACCTCTCCTTCCGCCACTGGCTCAAGAATCTCCATCCCGACCTAGTCTACATCTGGTCCCCCATCGGTTCAAAGAACGCAGCGCAACTCGTCGGTTCCTTAGCAGCCAAGGACTACAAGTACATCCTAACAACAGACGATGACGTCTCCCTCCCCGAAAACTACCGCCATCCCATTCATCTTATGAATGACCACCTACGCGCCGTTGCTTTTCCGTTAGCAGGCACCGATGCAGATGGCAACATTCCCCTAGGCATGGTCTCGTGGCAGGACTGCGAGTACCGCATGGCTGGTCTTGTCAAACTCGCTGAGGATCGCACATGCGGCGTTAACTTCCCCCACGGTGCAGGATGGTTCGTTGATCGCGATGTATTCGTTGAACTGCTTTCGAAATATCATCCTATGGATTTTATTGCCGAAGACGCGAATGCTGGGTTCTCTATTATGCGTCTTGGGAAGGGCATTGCATTTGATGCTCAGGTTACGCTTGCGACGGAAGTTCCGGCGACTGTGCTTGGTCCGGGGCTGAACTGGTGCAAGCAGAGGATCAAGTCATGGGAGATGGGAAGACATAGTCTGATCTGGAAGATAATGCGTCACTTATTCCGCATGAACGGGCAAAGAACTATTCAAGGCGTTCTCATGCAAAAGGGACTCTTTCTTTACATATTGGCCTGCCTAGTCATCGACTGGGTCCGCATTCCTGTCCTGGTCGCTCTCGGCGCGCATAAGGAATACTGGATCTTCTTCTTCGGGCTCGCCTTCGTCGCGTGTCTTCCTCCCCTTCTCTACAACTATCTCAGTTGCTGGCACCGTCCTGATATGCGCATTGGACTTGTCACCATCGCTACTTATCCAGTTTACAAGCAGCTGTATAGTTTTGTGTCAGTCTTTGGCGCTGTCCGTTGGGCACTGTTCTATATCGGGGGGCATGTTAGGGCGAAACCTATCCGGAAGATGCTCAAGGATGGAGATGAAGCTTGTTTCTGGCTGGATCCCAGGTTTGAGACGAATCCTGCATGGTTGGCGGATGAGAAGGAAAAGATGCTAGCTGATGAATTGGCAATGGGAGTTACAAGACCCTGATGCTAACAGTAAGCTGTTATTATAGGCAAGGCAAAGCCGCGGCTAATTATAATCAGTATACTTAACTTCCTATAATTAATAATTAATATAATTACTATTAGTATTAGATAGAATTAAATTCTCTATATAACTGCTATTAAACTAATTTTAATTAATTATAATTATAATTTCTTTTTTTTATAGCATTTTAAATTATTTAAGTAATATTAGTTTATTAAGGAGCCTACTAAGAGATAGTTAACTATTATTTCCTTTTTATTAATCTATAGTATTCTATCTAAGTAATACTTTCCTTTTTTTTCTTATAGCATTTTAGATTATTTAAGTAATATTATAGATTTATTAAGAAGTCTATTAAGAGATAGTTAATTATAATTTCCTTTTTATTAATTTATAGTATTTTATATTATTTAAGTAATATTTAGTAGGTTAATAGTAGAATTATTATTTATAGCTTTCTTTTAATTATATTTTTAATATTTATATTTATTAGTTAGTTAGTAAAAGTAAAAAACTAGAGATAATTAAATACTATATATTAAAATAATTAAAAGACTTATATTAAGATATATATAGTATTTATAGTAGTCTTTACTGCTAATTAATTTTCTTAGAATTACCTTAAATATTAATTTAAGTATTAATATTACTTAGATTAAAAGCTATTTTAAATATAATGCCTTAAAGGGTTTTAATATATAAAATAGTAATATATAAGAGACTAGAAATAAAGTCTTTATTAGTAATTTAAGTAATAATTTTATTAAGTATTATGCCTTGAGATTTATAGATAGTATTATAACCTAAATAGAAAAAGTGCTTATATTATATATACCTTATATTTTTCTTCTAATTATCTATAATTATAGTATATTAAGGGATTTTACTAGTAATTACTAAGCCTTAATTATTAAAGTCTAAGATAAATTACTAGTAATTCTAGATAATTACTAGTAACTCTTAAGAATTACTATTAATTCTATAGTAACCCTTTTAATTACTATTAATACTATATAATATATAAATATACTTTTTTAGTATTAAATAGAACTTAGCTTATTAGCTATTAATTAAGACTTTTTTATCTTAATAAGCCTAATATATACTATTAACTATTAAAAGATATAATAATTTAATATACTTAATATAATACCTTATATATTTTATAAATATAAACCTAATATAAATTAGTTTACTTATTTAAAAACCTTAATTATTATATATTAATAGCTTTTATTTAAAATATATTATATTAAATAATTAAGTAATATTATATCATTAGAATATCTAGTAATATTAGCCTAATATTTCTTTATATTAAAGAATTACTTAATACTATAGAAATAATAATTAAAATCTATTAGCTATATAATATAATCTATAACCTATAAAACTAGGTTAATAATTAAAAGGCAGTCTTTATAGTAAATAATAATACTTATTTTTAAAGAAAAAGAGATATTAAAAAAGCCTTTAAATTACCTAAATTAGAACTATTTAAGGAATAAGTTATAGATATAATTTTATTTCTTACCTAAATAAAAAAATATTTTTATATATTTCTAATTAAGCTAAATATTATTATTAAAAAAGTACTTTTTATTATACTATTAATTTAAAAAAATACTAAAAACTAATTTAAATTTATTTTTAAAGATTACTTAAAAAATAAAGAAATTATATAAAATTAAGATATTATTAATATCTTTATTAACTAAAATAACTTTAAAACTATATTTAAAGATAACTTTAAAGTAATTAATAAAAAGAGATAAGTAGCTATAAAAATTATAATATTTAAGTAAACCTATTTATATATTATTTACTTTATAAAGTTTAAATAACTTATATTTAAAATATAATAAAATAATAAAGCTTTTATAAAAATTTACTATAAAAGACTTAAAAAAGAAATTAAAGATAAAATCTATAAGGCTAATAGATTAAATAATATTATTAAGTAAGTATATTATAATAGTAATTAAGATTAATAAAAGATAATATAAATATAAAAAAGAGAAAGTAATTAAAATAAAATAATTAAATAATTTTAACCTATATTACCTTAATTAATAATAAAATAATAATTAAGGTAACTTTTAAAACTAAAAATAGTAATAAAGATATTAATAAAATAATACTTTATATAAAATATAATTAAGACCTATATCTTTAAATATTATATAGCCAGGAAAAAATAGTAATTATAAGTTATAAAATATATTTAAATATAAATACTATAATTATAATTAAATAAGATATATAATATAATAATACTTAAAACTATAAAAGCTATAAAACCTAAATTAAGGTAAATAAGCCCTAGGACTTACCTAATAATAAGATTTATAAATAATTATATATACTTAAATACTAGAAATAATATATAATAGCTATAATATATACTTTAATAGAAACCTAGAAATTACTTAAATTAAACCTAAAAATAATAAAAGACTAAGAAAAAAAAGTAAATTATATACTTTAAAGAAACTTAAATAAAAAAGAAACTAATAAAATAAACTATAAAATAAGAATTACTATAAATATATAAAGAATTTTAAAAAATAAAAATACTTTAAAATAAAGTAAAAAGAATAAAAAGAAAAAATAAAATAATAAAAATTTAAGGAATTTAAGAGATAACTTAAATAAAGAAAAATTTAAATATTAAAAATAATAAAATAAGGTAATTTAAATATCCTTAATATAAATAAGTATAAGTAAGCCTTATAAATTATTAATAATATCTTTACTAGAATAATACTTTAAAATAAAGAAAAATAATAAAAGTAAGAAATTAAAGTAAAAAGCTAATTTTAATAAAAAAAAATAATAAAACTTCTATAATATAAGATATAAAAGTAAGGCTATTAAAGCTATTATATAAAACCTTTAATACTATAATAAATAAATTTTATAAAAATAAAAATAACCCTATAAAGCTAAATATAATAAAAAAAAATATAAAGATTTATAAAATATAAAAAAAAATTTATATATAAGGTATTAGGAAATATAGAAATATTAAAATAAGAAGTAAACTTTATATTAAAGTATATTATATTAATAATATATTAAACCCCTTATATCTAGAACCTATATTTAATAATTAAGATAATATATAAATAATACTAATATATCTTAAATATAATAAGATATTTTAGGTATTATATAAAAACTATTAATATAATTAATATAAATTAAATAAGCTAAATAATAACTATTTTCTTATAATTATATCTAAAATACTTAATAATAAATCTTACCTAATAAAGGAAATAAAAAAATACTTAATATATCTTTAATATAATTACCTTAAAGTAATAGAATTATAATTTAATATAATATTATATAAAAAGATATATTAAGTTAATAAACTAACTTAAGAGATTAAAGAAAATATATAAATTATTAAAAAAATAAAAAGAGAATTTAAAGTAATAACTTAAGAAAGGTATTTATAAGAAAAAAATAAACTATTTATTAATAATATTAGATTAAAAGATATAGAAAAACTATAAAAATAATAAAAAGTAAATAAATTATATTTACTTAATAAAAAATATTTTAAATAAAGAACTATAAAAATAAATATAAAATTAAAAAGATATTTTTAATAGATAATATTTAATAATAAATTTAATAATAACTGCCTTAATAAAAAAAGATATAATAATAATAACCTTAGTTTAATATACTGCTTTTTTACTAATATTACTTTATCTGCCCTTATATGCAAGGTCAATTAATTATATGCCCCGGCATATATAATCAATTAATAGATATTAATTTGGCTTTTGCTAACTAACTTATATAAAGTAAAGTTAACCTAATTCCTTTAAACCTTTAGTTCTAGAACCTTGCTATTACCCTGCCTTTATCCTAGAACTCTATCTATAAATATACTATCTTTAATTTTATATAACCAGGAGAATATAGTATATATATTTAGCCTTAATAATTATATTATTAAGTCACTTTTTATATAAAGCTAAGCCTATTAAGGTAATTAGAAAAGCTACCTTTTTTATATTAAGGTATAAGCCTTTTTTAATAGCCTTTTTTAACTTTTTTAACTTTAATAGCTTTTAAGCTAGCTAAACTAAATAAACTAAATAACTTAAGCTAGCTTAATTTATATAATTAATTAAATTAATTAAAATATAATTAAAAATAGCTATTTTAATTAGGCTAAATAGGCTTTTTAATAAAAAGTTTTTTATAATAGCTATAATTATTATATAGATCTTATAGTAATCTTTACTATTAGCCTGCCTTAGTATTAATTTAATTACTATAATAAGGTTATAGTTAATTATATAATAGCCCTAATTAGGTTCTAGGCTCTTATATATAGCAGGTATTATATTAGTGGCTATAATTAATATTAATAACTATAACTAATAGTTAGTTAGGGTCTAACTAATCTTTAAGCAGAAGTGTAATAGACTTAGCCTATATCTTAGTCTTTTAGCTAGGGTAAAGGAAGAAGGCTAATATAGCTGCCAAGGAGCGGTATTAATACTGCTTAGTTAAGACAGTAATTATACTACTAAGGTAAATAAACCTTATATAATTCTGACTTTTAAGATATAGGCTTACTATAAAGGCCTTTTTATTTAAGTATTTATATAAAAAGTTAGAAACTTAATAGCCTTATTAGGCTAATAGTAAAGGAAAAAAAAATAATAATAATAATTATAAATAAATATATTAAAATATATTAAGAAAAGTTATATATTATTTATAATTAAGCTATAAATATATTAAAATTATAAATAAAAAATAACTTAAATTAATAAATATATTAAGAATATTATATATAAATAACTTAATATATTACCTAATATTATAAGTTTAAATTAAAGAAAATAATTAAATACTTAAATTAATTATAAAGTAAAAAAGAATTTTATTAACTTAAAAATAAATTATAAAGCTATAATTACTATAAAAATAAAAATTATTACCTTACTATTAGTTAATATAAAAAGATAGCTTTTTAATTATAATAATAATATTATAAATTAAAAGATTAATTATCTTAAGGTCTTTATTAAAGAAAAGAATTAAAAAGTAAATTTTAATATTATATTTTTAGGAAAAAATATAAATATCTTATTAAATATATAATAACTTAAATAATAAAACTTACTTATTAACTAGAAAAATAGCTAGATTATATTTTCTAGTAACCTTAATAATAATAAGAAAATAATTATAATAAATAATAATAAGAGATTTTAAACCTTAACTAAAGAAAATAATATAGGTAAGTATAAAATAAAGTATTTATTATCTTTAAAAGAAATATAATATAAATATAAAAAAAATATAAAAAGTAAAATAAAAATCCTAGGTATTTTTAAAATATAAAACTTATAAAAATAAGATATTTATAAAATTAAGCTAAGATTAACTTAAAAGTATTTTAAAATAATATTAAATATATAATAGACTATTTAAAGAAAAACTAGAAATAAAAATACTTAAATATAATAAATAAAACTATAAAATTAACCTTATAAATAATAATTTACTATTTTAAAAGCTTTATTTATTTAATTAAAGAAAGCTATAAATTTAAAAGGAATATATTAATAAAATACTTAAAAAAGGCTATATTAAAAAATCTAGCTTAATATTAGTATTATTAATATTCTTTATATTAAAGAAAAATAAAAAAAATAGACTAATTATTAATTACTAACTAGTTAATATATATATTAATAAGGACTAAACCTTATTCTTACTTATTATAAAACTTAAGGATTAATTATAAAGTAAAAAGATTTTTATAGCTTTAAATTTAAAAAAAGTATATAACCTTATTTATATTAAGAAAAAAAATAAATAGAAAATATTATTTAGGATTAAATTTAGACTATTTAAATATATAATAATATCTTTTAGTTTTATAATATATTTATAATATTTTAATAGATAATTAATAGTATACTTTAATAGTATTTTAATATCTTTATAGTATATTACTTAAATAATATTTTAATCTTTTTAAATAATAAAAAAGAATATATAAATATATTTATAAGGTTTTAAAAATATTATAAGATATTAAACTATTAATAGAATTAAAAAAGAGTTTTTTTATATTATAAAAAAAAATTAAATTAAAAATAGATATATTAAACTTTATATTAAAAAGATAAATTAGTTAATAAGATAATATAAGAAAATTATACCTTATTATATTTTATTTTTATAAACTATATAAAGTAAAACTTAATTACCTAATTTATAATAAAAAATTCTTAATAATTATTAACTATTTTAAGGAGTTTAAATACTACCTAATAGGAAATAAGTACTAAATTAAGGTATATATAGATTATTAGAATATTTTTTATTTTACTATAATATATAAGCTTAACTAATAATAATTATATTATATTAAATATCTATATAAATTTAATTTATAATTATTTATAGAAAAAAATTAAAAAATAAAAAAGTAAATATAATAAGTTAATAATTAAATTATAATACTAATACTAAAAAAAATAATAAAATAAATCTTAAAGATAAATAATAAGAAAAAATATAAATTTACCTAATAAATATAAACTTTAAGATAAATATAAGTAATAATAATTAAAAATATATTAAAAAAATTAGAAAAATTTATATAAGAATTTTATAAATACCTTATATATAATATTAAGAAGTAATAAAAACTTTTAAATAACTCCTATAATATAAATATAAGGTATAATAAATAATAATAAAAAAGGTTATTAAATAATATAATCTTTATATTAAAATAAAAATATAATAATATAAACCTTATAAAGAACTTTAATTATTACCTATAATATAATAACTATAAGACTTAATTATAATAGACTTTATTATAAAATTATTACTATTTAAAGAATTCTTAATAAAAATCTTTTATAATAATATTATAATTATTATAAAACTAATTTACTAAGTTCTTATATTACTTATCCTATAAAGAAAATATAAATATAAAAGAACTTATATATATTATTTATAAAATATTTATTAATATATATAGGTTACCTTTTAAAATTCCCTTAAATAAAAGACTAATACTTTATATTATAATTCTAAAATATACTTTTAGTATTACTAGGCTTAAATTATAAGCTTATAATAGTATTTAAAGCCTAAATAAATAAATAAATAAAATAAATAAATTAAATACTAGAATAATATTTATAATATTATATAAACTATAAATAGGATAATTAGGTTAAAAAGCTACTATATATCTAATTAATATATAATATTACCTATAATAAAAGTATAAAACTTATATTAATATATATTAATTTTAGATTTATATTAAAAGTCTATAAAGATTTATAAAAACCTAAAATAATTAACCTAATAATAATAATTAAAAGTAATAATTTAAAAAATTTATATAATAAACTATAAATAAAACTTAAATTTATTAAGAAATAGATATAATAATATTATAATACTAAGAAAATAAAAAGACTTACTTTTTTAAAAGGAGATATAATCTATTTATTTATAAGAAATATTATTATTAAATAATTAAGTTATAAAACTTAACTTTAAGTATATTAGACTATATAAGATTATTAAGAAGGTCTCTAGAAATAACTATAAATTAAACTTATTATTAAAGGTTAAGATTTATTTTATTTTTTATATTTTATTATTTAAATTAATAGTAAATATAATTTATATTAAAATAAATAAACCTATAAAAATAAAAAGACTAAAGACCTATAAAGTAAAAGTAATTTAAAAAATAAAAATAATTAATAAAAAAATAAAATATTTAATTAAAATAAAAAAACTACTTAAAAAAATAAAAATATATAGAAATTACTAAAATACCTTATTAATACTTAATAATTCCTAAAGAATTTTTACTAAAAACTAAAAAAAGGTCTAAAATAGTAAACTAGTTAATAAGGTTTACTATACCTGCCTTAATTAACTTTATTATAGTAGAGGAATTAAAAGGTATAATTAAATTCTTTGCCTTTTTATTATTATTTATTGCCTTAGAATCCTACTTAAAGGCCTTTAATTCCTTAAATTAAATTAAATGCTTTTAATAATAAAGATATATTAACTTTAAAAAATACTTATTTAATTAATATTATAATTAAATAAGCTTCTTTTTAGTAATTTCTTTATTAGCCTTAATTAATTCTTTTTTTAAATTAAATAATTTACTATAAAATTAATATAAAAATATCTTATAAATAATAATAAAAAAATAAACCTTTTAATAATATTATATTTTTTTTTATTATAAAAATAACTATAATAAGTATACTTAAAATAATTCTTTTATTTATTTTTTATTATATATTTAATATAATTTTTAATATATAAGAAATAAAATATAATTTTATAATTAATAAAGGTAATAAGTTTTATATAGGCAAGATAATATTAAGTTATTATAAAAGATATTCTATTAATAATAAAAGAATATAAGTTTAAGTTAGACTTATTAAAGATAATATAAAAGAAAAATAAATATATAGGTCTTAAAAATAAGATTAATAAAGAAAGAGAGATTATATTATAACCTAAATAGCAGAAATACTTATATTATATATACCTTATATTTTTCTTTTAATTATCTATAATTATAATATATTAAGGGATTTTATTAGTAATTACTAAACTTTAGTTATTAAAGTCTAAGATAGATTACTAGTAATTTTAAATAATTATTAGTAATTTTTAAGAATTACTATTAATTTTATAATAACCCTTTTAATTGCTATTAATACTATATAGTATATAAATATGTTTCTTTAGTATTAGATAGAACTTAGCTTATTAGCTATTAATTAAGACTTTTTTACCTTAATAAGCCTAATATATATTATTAACTATTAAGAGATATAATAACTTAACGTACTTAGTATAATATCTTATATATTTTGTAAATATAAACCTAGTATAGATTAGTTTACTTGTTTAGAAACCCTAACTATTATAGATAGTAATTATATATAAGATTATAAGTAAGAACTATTTATAAGTATAGAGATTACTATTAATAATATATTTTTATATTAAATAAAAGATAGAGATAATCTTTATTATATTAGGTATATTAAGACTATTATTATTAAAGTATAGAAGATTAATATATCCCTTAAAATAGATTATAATAACCTTAGGTATAATATAATATAGATTAATACTACTAAATCTATTTTTTAAGTAAGATTTTTAATAATACTAATTATGCTATTAATAAAACCTATAGCAGTCTAGAGATTCTCTATAAGTATAATATAAGCATTAATATAGATAGGTAAAGTCTTATAAAGGTTACTAGTAATAAAGACTTAGTATTATTTCTAAACTAGTTAAAATAAGTAGCAGTAATCTAAATAACTGTATTATTTAGTTATTTTATATAACTTTAATTAAACTTTCTAACCTAGAGGTTAATTAGAAAGATATAAAGAGTATTATTAAATATAATAACTTTCTTTTTAGTTAACTTTAACTATACTTATAAGGAAAGAAGGTATTAATATTTAATAGTTAGCTAACCTTTATAAAGACCTTAAAGAGTATTACAGAATAGTGCTTATTTATTACCTTACTATTAGATAATCTGCTTTAACTTAATAGTTTTATTAAAAGTATAGTATATATTATACCTAGTAAGTGCTATTAGATTATAAATATTTCTAGTAATATAAAGAGGCTTTTTAAAAATAGGAGGTAATTAATAGAAATTACTAAGCAGTAAAAATATTATATTTACTAAAATAATTATATTAATATTTAGGGAATATTTATTATAGTTATTAATTAATAAAATAAAAAGACTTTAGACTTACTATAGATTTTTTATTAATAATAATATATATAATATCTTTAAGACTAGTTTAGAGATTAATTAGTTTATTATTACTAAGGCTATTTAATAATAAGATCTACTTTAATATAGGTAGGTATAATATAGAATATAAGGTTATATTATTAATTATATTAGCTATAATACCTATTAGTACTGCTTTTACTATATAGCCAGGCTTTTATAAGTTTAAAGTAAATAAGAGAATATAAATAAGGTATAACTTTTTAGTTTTTTCCTATTTATTAACCTATAATAATAAAGGTATAGGATAAATATAGTTTAGGTTAATTATATTATTAAGATATTTAATAAATAGGTTATAAACTAAGTGCTGCTTAGAATTAAGAGATATAATTTTAGCTTTATTAAAATTTATATTAGCCTGCTATAAATAGTTATTACAGAGGTTTTTTTTAGTACTTTTGCTTCTAAATATAAAGTTAGAGATACTTTTTAATATAATTATTTTAGTTAAAAGCGTGATTAAGAGGATAGTTATTAAGTAAGTTAATTTCTTTAGTATTAGGCTTATTTTAAGGGAATGCTTAAGTAAGCTTTTTTTAGGTCTACTTAGGTATTTTATTTTCCTTATCTAGATTTTCCTTAAATTTTTTTTTTTAAAGATTAACTATAAAGTTAAAAGATAATTATTAAGATAAGTATTATAATAGATAAGTTAATAATACTAATAGGCTTCTAGATATATATTAAATATATTATTTTTAATAATAAGAAGCTTATTAAAGTTAGTATATAGATAGTATGATATTAGCTTAATATAAGTAAAGTCCTTATTATAAGTTATATACTAAGGAAAGTAGTTAAGTATATAGTTAGAAGTATTTAGAAAAATATATTATTATTATTTGCCTTTTAAGAAGTTTACTTTAATAAGGAATTAAAAGTAGCTTAGGTCTTATAAGTATTTTAGATAATTAAGATACTTCTAGTATATATTTTTTATAAAATAAACTGCCTAATTACTATTAGTAGTAATAAAGTTAGTATTTTAATAGTCTTTAGGATAATAATAATTAATAGTCTAGATAACCCTTGTTCTATATATTAGCTTTAGATTAAGTAATAAATACTATATTTCTTATATAAATTAATCTCTTTTAGTAATAAGTCTGTTTATAAACTTAGTAATAAATTTAATAATATTATAAAAAGAGTTTACTTATAGAAGAATAGCCTTTACTATATTTTTATAGCTTTTAGACTTAATTTTAGCTTTACTAATATACTTAATAATATAGTTAATAACTATAGCTTAATTTATATATAGAAATATATTAATATTAGCTAATTAAGCTATAATTAATATCTAGTTAAAGTTATTAAGCTATATATTATTATATAGCTTATTATAAATAAGATAGTTTAGGTTTATATTATAAGCTAAGACAGGCTTAGGATAAAGAGCTTATAGGAAATAGAATTAATAGTATATTTTCTCTAATAGTATATATATTTTATATATATTTATATTATTAATAGTATATGCCTATATATTAATAATGCTAGACTTAATTAATAATAGCAGTAAGGTCTTTAAATATTAAATTAGGGATAATATTAATTAATAGGTTAATATTATACTATTAGCCAGGTTATTTATAATATAGGTTAATAGCTATAATATATATACCTTAGAAATAAAGGAAATCCTTATTAATATACTATAGATCTTGCCTTAGCTATATATTTAAGGTTAAAGTAATTTTTACCTAGAAAAGACTATAGGTATAAGTATTTCCCTATACTTACTATTTATATTAAAACTATAACTTAATAATATTAAACTTTAGCTTAATAATATTCTTAAGAAAAAATATAAAGTATATATAAAAATAATATATAATAATATAAAGGTTCTTTTTAAGATTCTTTTTTATAATTGCTATTTTACTATAGTTATTAGTATTTTACTAACTTATATAATTAGTAATATAGTATTATAGACTTTTTTAATAAAGATTAGTAGCTAAGAAGGTTAAAAAGATATTAAGACATTTAAGTCTATAAATATATACTTCTAGCTAATAGTATTAATTACCTTAGAAAAGATATATATTATAAAGGCTACTAGAGTAATATATAATAGAGTTAAAAAGAGCCTTAGCCTTTAAAGTATTTAAGTTAAAAGTAATATATAGTTATATAATATTAATTTTAATATAAGTTCTATTTTTCTTAATATAAAATAAACTATATTAATTAACTTACTATCTTATTAAGGTATTAAAGGTAATATATAAAAAGTAAGAATACCTAGTAAAATGCCTATTATAGAATTTTATTAAATATTTAATATAGTTAAAGTATATAATACTTTACTATTATAGTTTAATAAAATTACCTTAGGCTATAGGATATAATATAAGAAAGGCTAATAATAGTAAAGCCTAAGAATAATTAAATTTATTAAGAGGTATATTTTAAATATAAGGTATCTTTAGCTGCGGTTTATAATTAGGTGCTAATTTAAGAGGTAAGTTAGTTACCTAATAGCTACTATAAAGATAGGTATATAAGTAAATAAGATTATACTTCTAAGTAATAAAGTTAAAGATAGCTATAACTTCCTAGAGATTAGGATTTCCTAAGACTTTATTTATATTATTTTAAAGGAATTTATTAATCTTAACTAGGTTAATAAGCTTAGTAATAAGCTAATTAGTAATATTACTATTTTATAGTAATTAACTAAGATACTTTTTATTAATAATAATCTTATAATAGCCTAGATAATTAGTATATAGAAACTTAAGCTATTAGTAGATATAGCCTTAATAGACTTAAAACTGTTTTTAGAATTGCTAGATTATATATAACTAGGCTATTTAGTTTTAAGGATAAAGTATAATAATATTAAGCTCTCTTGGTAATAGTAGAAGTTAGTAATAGACCTAATTAATATCTTTAAGAAAGTTAATAATATAACCTTTATACTTATATTATTATTTATAGTATATTATAACCTAAATATAAATATAAACCTAAGAAATAAGTATTTTCTTAATTTAAGTTAGCTTTAGTAATTTAAGAGGAATATCCCTAGGATTAAGATTATTATTTTAAGACTAGAAATATAGTTTGCCTTTTTCTTATTATTAGTTATAAGTAGTATAACTATAAGGAATTATATTATAATAGTAATAAGAATAGTAAATATATTTTATATTTTCTAGTTAAATTAATAGGTTTTATATTATAGATAATACTTTATTATATAACTATTTATATTTACTTGCTAGTTAGTAATATATTGTTAATCTTAATTAGATAGATATAGTATATTTAGATTATTATTAATAAATAGCAGATTAGGTATAGGAGTATTAGCCTGCAGCGGGATTAATAATTATATGGTTTTCTGGCAATATAGTTAAATATCTAAAGGTCTTCCAGAAGAAGATACTAAGCCTGTATAGTTAGATACTTACTATAATAAGATAAAAGGCAAAGAGAGTTAGTTTTTTTAGTTATATTTAATAGAATATATTTAATAGTATATATAGTATTTGCTATTAGGTTTAATAAACTTATATAAATAAAATATATATAGATATAATTTATATATTTATTTATATTAGTTAATAGGATAGATACTAGGCTTTATATAATAAAGGTATATATTTATATTAATATAATAGTATTTAGTTAGCTATTATATTTTATATTTATTATAAATAAAAGAGTATTCTGGTTTATTATAATTATAGTAATTAAAGCTAAAGCCTATATTTAATTTGCTACTAGAATTAATAGCCTAACTAAACTAGAGATTAAAACTATTAATTTATTTAGTTATAATGCCTTATAACTATTATTACTTAAGGAGTTATAATATTATAGGAATAGGAGATAGTTTTTTATTAGTATATTATTTAGATTAATAGCAGCGTTAAATCTTAACTTATTTATATTAAATTAATATAAATATAGTAAAATATAATACTTATATACTTACTTCTTATAGTAGATTTTTCTGCTATATCTTAAGATTATTTTTTATATTATAGGAACTTAAGATTACCTGTTATTTACTTAATAAAATTGCTAAGTAAATAATAAGGTATTAATACTTATTAAGGCTTAACTAGCTAGAATAGGCTTTTTAGTTAAGGAGTAGTTATTAGTAATAGTAAAGGAATATTAGGTTATTTTCCTAGGCCAGTAATTAATTTAAAGGTTTTTATTTTAGGATATTATAATAATAAAGTTATATATTTAAAAGACTAAATATTACTAATAATATATTTATATACTAAAGATAGAGTATAAATAGACTATATAAATATTTATAATTATTATTAGTTAGTATAAAATAAATAATAGTAGGCTACTAGAATATATACTAAAGTATTTAAATAATTTTAATATATAAGATAATATACTATTAACTTAGTTATATCCTTTAGATATATAAAATACTAAAGACTTTTTTTTTAATAATAATAATTATATATATATATTATAACTAAACAGGATATAGCGCTTATATTACATATACCCTACTAATTTTTACTAATTACAGATTAACTTATATTATACTAAGAAAGACTTACTATAAACTGCCTTATTAACTTATAAAAGACTTATAACTTAACTTATAACTTACTATAAGCCTAACTTATATAACTATAAGTCCTTATAATATATATATATAGTTATTTAGTATTAAATAAAACCTAGTTTATTAGCTATTAATTTAATACTTTTTTACCTTAATTAGCCTTACTTATATTATTAACTATTAAAAGATATAATATTTATTAATATATTTAATTTAATACCTTATATACTTTATAAATATAAACTTAATATAGACTAGTTTTCTTATTTAAAACCCTAACTATTATATATTAATAGCTTTTATTTAAAATATATTATATTAAGTAACTAAGTAATATTATATTATTAAAATATCTAGTAATATTAGCCTAATATTTCTCTATATTAAAGAACTACCTAATACTATAGAAATAATAGCTAAAATCTATTAGCTATATAATATAATCTATAACCTATAAAACTAAGTTAATAACTAAAAAATAGCCTTTATAGTAAGTAATAATACTTATCCTTAGGGAAAAAAAGATATTAAAAAAGCCTTTAAATTATCTAAATTAAAACTATTTAAAAAATAAACTATAAATATAGTTTTGTTTCTAATTTAAATAAAAGGATATTTTTATATATTCTTAATTAAGCTAGATATTATTACTAAAAAGGTACTTTTTATTATATTATTAATTTAAGGAAATACTAAAAATTAATTTAAGCCTATCCTTAAAGATTACCTAGAAAATAAAAAAATTATATAAAATTAAAATACTATTAATATCTTTACTAACTAAAATAACTTTAAAACTATATTTAAAGATAATTTTAAAGTAATTAATAAAAAAAGATAAGTAGTAATTAAAATTATAATATTAAAGTAAATATACTTATATATAGGATACTTTACTAAGTTTAAATAACTTACTTTTAAGACTTAATAAAATAATAAAGCCTTTATAAAAATATATTATTAAAAATTAAAAAAAAATTAAAAATAAACTATATAAGGCAGATTACCTTAAAAATATTACTAAATATATTATAATAGTAATTAAAATTAATAAAATAATAATATAAATATAAAAAAAAAGCTGTTAAATAAATAAAAAAATTAACTTTAATCCTTATTACCTTAACTAATAGTATTATAATAATAACTTTTATAATTAATAATTAGTATAAAGAGATTATAAAAATAATACCTTATATAATACTTAACTAGAACTAATAACCCTAAAAGCTACCTAAAATAAATAAAACTAAAGACTATATAATATATCTAAATATAAATACTATAACTATAACTAAATAAGATATATAATATAATAATACCTAAAGCTATAAAAATTATAAAATATTAATTATAATAGGTAAATATTAGAATTAATATAGTAATATAAAGTATAGATAAAAATATAAACTCTAGATATAATATAAAGCCTATATAATATAATAAATCTAAGGGGAAATAATATATTAAAATATAAATAATATCTATATCTAGAAAGTTTAGTTTAAAAGCTATAGGATAAATTCCTTATAAAAAAAGATACTAAAAATAGGAATATACTATATATCCCTATATTATATAACTATAAAATAAAGAAATACTAAAAAAAGGCAAAAAAAAGACCTAATTTATAAAGAAAAAAAATAAAAATAATAATAAAAAGCCTAATAAAAATATAAAAAAAAAGATTTACTAAAATTAAAGAAATAAAGATATTAAAAATAATAAAAAAAGAAAAATTAAATAACCTTAACCTAGAATAGTAAATAACCTTTTATAGATTATTAATAATATCCTTACTAGAATAATACTTTAAGATAAGGAAAAACACTAAAAGTAAGAAATTAAAGCTAAAAACTAACTTTAATAAAAGAAATAATAATACTTTTATAGTATAAGGTATAAAGGTAAGGCTATTAGGGTTATAATATAATATCTTTAATATTAAAATAAATAGATCTTATAGAAATAAGAATAGCCTTATAAAATTAAATATAATAAAAATAGCCTAAGAATCTATAAAATATAAAAAGAAATCTATATATAAGGTATTAAAGAATATAGAAATATAAAAATAAGAAATAAACTTTATATTAAGGTATATTATATTAATAATATATTAAATCCTTTATATTTAAAACCTATATTTAATAATAAAGATAATATATAAATAATATTAATATACCCTAGATATAATAAAATATCCTAGGTATTATATTAAAACTATTAATATAATTAATATAAGCTAAATAAGCTAAATAATAATTATTTCCTTATAACTATACCTAGAATACCTAATAATAACCTTTACTTTACTAAAGAAATAAAAAAATATTTTATATACCTTTAATATAATTACCTTAAAGTAATAGAATTATAATTTAATATAATATTATATAAAAAGATATATTAAGTTAATAAACTAACTTAAAGAATTAAAGAAAATATATAGATTATTAAAAATATAAAAAAAGAATTTAAAGAAATAACTTAAGGAAAATATATTATATATAAAAAAACTATTAGTTAATAATATTTAATAATAAATTTAGTAATAAACTGCCCTAATAGAGAAAGATATAATAATAATAACTATAAATAGATATACTAAGGTATATTAAAAAAAAGTTATATACTATCTATAACTAAGCTATAAATAAGCTAAAATAATAAATAAGAATAACTTAGACCTATAAATATATTAAAAATACTATATATAGTAAACTTAATAAATTACCTAGTATTATAAATTTAAATTAAAAAGAAATAGCTAAATACTTAAATTAACTATAAGGCAGAAATAAATTTTATTAATCTAAAAATAGTTATAAAGCTATAATTACTATAAAAAAAAAAAACCTTATATATTACTTAATATAAAAAAATAACTCTTTAACTATAATAATAGTATTATAGATTAAAAGACTAATTATCTTAAAGTAAATATCTAAAGAAAAAGTTAAAAAAAAATAAATTATAATATTATTTATTAAAAAAGGAAATAGATATACTTTTTAATATATTATAGCTTAAATAAGAAAATCTATATATTAACTAAAAAAATAGCCAGGTTATATTCCCTAATAACCCTAAAAGTAATATAATAATAATTATAATAAATAATAAAAGATCTTATACCTTAACTAAAAAAAATAGCATAGGTAAGTATAAAATAAAATATCTATTACCTTTAAAAGGAATATAATATAAATATAAAATAGGTATAAAATAAAAATTAAAAATCCTAGATATTTTTAGAAAATAAGATCTTTAAAAAGATAAACTAGAAATAAAAATAAGCTAAGACTAACTAAAAAATATACCTAAGTAATACTAAATATATATAAAACTATTTAATAAGAAATTAAAAATAGAAATCCCTAAATATAATAAATAAAACTATAAAATTAACTTATAAATAATAACTTACTATTTTAAAAACTTTACCTACTTAACTAAAAAGAACTGCAGATTTAATAGAAATATATTAAAAAAATACTAAAAAAAGGCTATATTAAAAAATCTAGCTTAATATTAATAATATTTATATTTTTATATTAAAAAAGAATAATGAAAATAGATTAATTATTAACTACTAACTAGTTAATATATATACTATTAAGGACCAGACCTTACTTTTACTTATTATAAAACTTAAGAATTAGCTATAAAAAAAATAGATATTTATAATATTAAACCTTAAAAAAGTATATAACCTTATCTATATTAAGAAAAAAAGATAAATAAAAGATAGTATTTAGAACTAAATTTAAATTATTTAAATATATAATAATGCCTTTTAGTCTTATAAATATATCTATAATATTTTAATAAATAATTAATAGTATACTATAGAAATACCTTAATATCTTTATAATATATTACTTAAATAATATCCTAATTTTCTTAAATAATAAAAAAGAATATATAAAATATATTTATAAGATTTTAAAAATACTATAAGATATTAAGTTACTAATAAAACTAAAAAAGAGTTTTTTTTTTATATTAAAAAAATTAATTATTTAAAATATATTATTATATTAAGAGAAATTAAAATAAAATAAAAGAAAATTATAGTAATATTAGAATAAAAAACCCTTAATAATATTAAGAAAATATAAGCCTTTTTAGGATTTATTAATTACTATTAATAATTTATTAAAGACTTTAATAAGATTACTAATTTATTAATAGAACTTACTAAAAAAAATAAGTTATTTAAATAAAATAATAAAATATAAATAGCCTTTATATAACTTAAAAAGCAATTCTTAGTAAACCTATTTTAAAAATATTTAACCTTAAATAAGAAATTAAATTAAAAATAGATATATTAGACTTTATATTAAAAAAATAGATAAGTTAATAAAATAACTAAAGATAACTATATCTTATTATATTTTACTTATATAAGCTATATAGAGCAAAGCTATATTACCTTATTTATAATAAAGAATTCCTAGTAATTATTAATTACTTTAAGGAATTCTAATATTACCTTATAAAAATAAAAAATAAATCAAAGTATATATAAATTATTAAAATATCTTATACTTTACTATAATATATAAGCTTAATTAATAATAACTATATTATATAAAATACCTATATAAATTTAACTTTATAATTATTTATAAAAAAAGTACTAAAAATAAAAAAATAAATATAATTAATTAATAACCAGATTATAATACTAGTATTATAAAAGTAAAGAAATAAGTATTAAAAAAAAAAAAAATAAAAATATATTTTTACTTAATAGATATAGACTTTGAAATAAATATAGGTAAAAGCTATAAAGAAAAATCCTAGGAAATATAAAAGAATTTATATAAAAATTCTATAAGTACTTAATATATAAATACTAAGGAATTATAAAAACCTTTAAATAACTCTTATAATATAGATATAAGGTATAATAAATAATAATAAAAAAGGTTATTAAATAATATAATCTTTATATAAAAATAAAAATATAATAATATAAACCTTATAAAGAACTTTAATTATTATTTATAATATAATACCTATAAGACTTAATTATAATAGACTTTATTATAAAGCTATTACTATTAAAAAAACCCTTAACTAGAATCTTTTATAATAGTATTATAATTATTATAAATTAATTTACTAAGTTCTTATATTACTTATCCTATAAAGAAGATATAAATATAAAAGAACTTATATATATTATTTATAAATATATTATTAATATATATAGGTTACCTTTTAAAATTCCCTTAAATAAAAGACTAATACTTATATTATAATTTTAAAATATACTTTTAGTATTATTAGGCCTAAATTATAAGCTTATAATAATATTTAAAGCCTAAGTAAATAAATAGATAAAATAAATAAACTAAATACTAAAATAATACTTATAGTATTATATTAACTATAAATAAAATAATTAAGTTAAAAAGCTATTATATATTATAACCCTCGTGGTTATGTTATATATATCTTATAAATTTCCTTAAAAATCTTATTAATTATAACTAGATTAAATAAATCCTTTTTAGTCTATTTACTTTAACTAGTTATAATAAGACTAAAGTATTATAATAGTAATTTAAAATTAAAAAAAATAATATCTTAGTCTTTAATAAAAATATTACTAAGTATCTTTATAATTATAATATATAGTTTATATTTATTTTATATTTTTATAAACTAAGTTTACTAGCTATTAATAAAACTTCTTTATATTAATTAAGCTTAATATATATTAAATTTACTATTAAGAGATATAATACTTTAATAATTACTTAGTATTATACTTTATATAATCTACTAATAATAAACCTAAGTATAGCTTGGTTTAATATAGTTAAATCTAATTATTATATATTAATAGCTTTTATTTAAATTATATTATATTATATTAAGTAATATAAATATAATAACTATATTAATCTAACTTGCCTAATAGTACCTTATTATTTCTATTAATAATCCTCTTATTAATTAAGTTATAAAAGATAATAAAAATAACTTCTTTAAAAAAAAAAAAAAGGAAGTTACTTAACTTTAATAGTAAGTTATTAATATAATTATTAAAATAGCTAAGCTTTATTAAATACTTATAAAAACTATAAACCTTTAAACCTAATAAGTAATTAATAATTAAAATAGACTTTAAGAAATATAAAACCTTATAAATACTATAGTAATAAGTAGAGATATTAGGAAAATACTTAAGCCTAACTTGCTTAAGCTATTTAATAAAACCTCTAATAAGTTAGCTATATTTTTTACCTAGTATAAGGCCTTTATAATTTACTATCTAACTTAATTTAAAAGAGATTCTACTAAAACTATATATATTATAAGATACCTTAAGGGTATAGTTATATAATAGTTTTAACTTATTATAAAGGACTATACTAATAAACTTAAATTAAAATAATAACCTTAAATATTTATACTTTATAATAACTTTAATATATTTAAAAATATATTTAAATAAGTATTTAGAATAATTAATAAAAAAAGATATATTAAATAATATATTAAATCTTTAAAATAGATTAAATTAGCTTTTAAGTATATAATAAAGTATTAATAGCTAGTATTAAAGCTATTTTAAGATTAAGATATATTTATATTACTTTTTTTTAATAGACTTAAAGAAACTATTTAAATAGAATTATATAAAATACCTAAATTTAATACCTTAATTAAGTATATTAAGATAGCAGTAAAAATTAATAACTATTAATATATATAAAGAACTTAAAATAATAAGTATAATATAAAATAATAAGAAAATAGACCTTATTATAATATAAACTAAAAAAAATAATAAAATAATAATATCTTTTATAAAATTAAATCTAGACTAATAACTATTAAAATTATAACTAGAGATAAATTAAAACTTATTTACTAAAACTATAGCAAGAAAGGCTATAAGGACCTTAAATATAAGAACCCTATTAAGACTAACTAAAAATATAAACTAATACCTTATATTCTAGAAAGTAAAAAGTTAAATACTATTAAAAGAAATAAAGATAATAATAAAACATAAATAGCTATTAAAACTATTAATATAACTTAATCTAGATATAATAAATTAAGACTGCCTAACTTTACTTATATATATAACTTATTTTTAAGTAAAAAAGAAATACTTAATAAGTATTATCTTAGAATTCTATATAAATAATAACCTATCTTAAAATATATAGCTTTAACTTTAAAAGTCTTATATTTATAAGGATATAAAGAAAGAAAATAAAGAAAAAATCTTAAAAAAAAAGAAACTCTAATATAAGAAAAAGAAAAAAAAGATAATTTTACTTAACTAAATACCTATACCTATATTAAAAATAAATATATAAATAATAAAAGGAAAACTATTACTATAATTAAAAAGAGAAAGAAAATTAACCCTTACCTAGATAATAAACCTAGTACTAACTTAATCTCTAAAGAAAGTATAAATAAAGTATTATTATAAATATTTAATAAAGTAAAAGCATCTCTTAAGATAGAAAGAAGTATTATCTAGTATAGTCTTTACTTAATAATAAATAATATCCCTATTAAAGTTATAATAAAATAACCTAATTAATATTATATAACTTAAATTATATATTAGCCTTAAAAGTTACTTAGGATTTTAAAACTAAGAAAATTAAAAAAAAGATAAACTAAACTATATAAAATATAAAATATATACTATAACTTAATAAACTTAAAACTAAGTATAATATAGTAAAGTAATTAAATATATAGAACTAGCTAAGGAAAAAGTAATTATAAAATAAAATAATACTATTTATATTTAATTATATATAAAAAATAAAGTAAAAGATTTAATAATACCTAAAGAAGAGGTTTAAGTTAAAAAAAAGACCCTTAAAGGTACCTAAAATACCTAAATTATTAGTAAATATTTTAGATATTATATATATAATATTACTGCCTATAGCATTAATAAAATAAGGAAGTAAATAATTACTTTTTAGTATAAATTAGGGAATATAAAGAATAAAAACCCTATTTAATTATTAATACCTTAGGATATTAAATTGCCAGAAGATATAAAGAGACTTAAGTAATTAAACTTATAGTATATACTAAAATATAAAAATAAGCCTTAAATTATATTTAAAACTCTAAATAAATTATAAAATAGAGAAAATATATCTAAAATAAACTAAATAAAGAAAAGGAAAACCTAGATAAGGATATTTATAAAGCTATTATAAAAGTAAATAGGCTAAAAAAAAAATACCTTTAAAATAAGCTAAATAAATAAAATACTATAATATAATAATAAAGTAAAATATTTAATATAGAAAGTAAAAGTAAAGTATTAATATAAACTAGCTATATAATATAATTGCCTTAATAATATTAATTACTATAAAAGTAAATATAGTTATAATTACCTATAAAGAAAAAGAACCTGCTATTTATAATAAAGTACTAAATAAGTAAAAAAATAATAGAAAATAAACTTCTTATAAAAGCTCTATAAACTATAGTTAATAAATAATAATAAATATACCTAAACTTAAAAATTAGAATTAAAGGTAAATAGTTAAATATATTTATAGATAGTAAAGTTATTATAAACCTTATTTTCCTTAAAATAGTTAATAAGCTAAGGCTATTATAAAAAGATAAGAAGAAACCCTATATAATATAAAATAGAGAAAGAAGTACTTATACTTATAAGAATAGAAATATTACCTAAGAGATTAATTACTTAAAGGTATTTATTAATAGAAAGAATTAAGGTATTAACTTTAATATTATTTTTACCTAGAAATATAACTTAGTATTTAAATACCTATAATTAATATACTATAACCTATAATTTAACTAAAGAACTAGCTAAATAACTTATAAAAATTACCCTTTAAATAATAAAATTAATTTAAATAATAATAATAAAAAATCTTAAACTTTAATTAAAGAAAATAGTAAAGAATAAAGTAATAAAAAATTATCTATTTTAAAAGAAATATAATATAAGTTCTATAAAAGTAAAAATAAATATATTAAATAAATAATAATAACTCTTAAAAGACAGTTTAAATAATTAGATTATAATCTTTAAAAAATAAAATAAATTACTAAAAAGGAATTTAATAAATAACTTAAAAATATACCTATTTAATATTATATTTATAAGAAACTCTTTATAGAAAAACTTAAAATAAAACTCCCTTAATATTTATAATAAAATATTAAAATAGTTTTAAAAAATAATAAAAACCTAAAATTCTTTTTAATTTATAACCTTATATAAATAGAACTTATAATACTAAAAGAATAATTAGAAAATATACTTAAAAAAGGTTATATTTAAACCTTAAAATCCTTAATAAAATACCTTATTATATTTATTTTAAAATCTAATTTAAATAAACTATAGTTAGTTATAGACTACTAATAACTTAATAAAATTATAAAGAAAGATAGAATACTATTATCTGTTATTATAAAGCTTAAAAACAGATTATTTAAAAAGAAAGTCTTTACAGCCCTTAATCTTAAAGCTACTTATAACCTTATTTAAATTAAAAAAGGTAATAAATAAAAAATAGCCTTTAAAATAAAATATAAACTATTTAAATACTTAGTTATGCCCTTTAAATTAATAAATATACTAGTAGTATTTTAATAAATAATTATAAATATACTTTAAAAGTACCTTAATATTTTTATAGTTTACTACCTAGATAATATCTTTATCTTCTTTAATATAGAAAAAGAATATATAAAATATATTTATAAGGTTTTAAAAGTATTATAAGATACTAATATACTTATTAAACCTATAAAAAGCTATTTTTACTAGGACTAAGTAATATACTTAAGTTATAAAATCTTATATAATAAAATTAAAATAGATAAATATAAGATTACTATAATTACTAAATAAAAAGTATTTACCTTAATTAAAAAGATATAATCCTTTTTAGGATTTACTAACTATTATTAATAATTTATTAAAAACTTTAGTAAAATTGCTATTTTACTTATTAAAATTACTAAAAAGAATAAGGTCTTTAAATAAAATAATAAGACTTAAAAAGCTTTTAAATAGCTTAAAATAGCTATTATAAGTAAACCTATTTTAATTATATTTAACCTAAAACAGTAAGTTAAACTTAAGACTAATACTTCTAACTTTACCTTTAGAGGATAAAAATAAGATAATATAATAATAATAATATACTATACCTTATTATATTCTATTCTTATAAAATATATAAAATAGAACTTAATTACCCTATTTATAATAAAGAATTCTTAGTAATTATTAATTACTTTAAGGAGTTTAGATATTACTTTAAAGAAAGTAAATACCTAATAAAAGTATTTATTAACTATAAAAATATAGCTTATTTTATAATAATATAAAAGTTAAATTAATAATAATTATATTATATTAAATACCTATATAAATTTAACTTTACTATAGTATACTATAAAGGCATAGATAATAGATATATAGATATTATTAGCTAATAATATAACTTTAATATAGGAACTATTAAAATTAAATAATAACTTTTAGAAATAAATCTAAATAAAGAATACTAATTTATATAACTTATTAAAATAATAGTAGAAATAATAATTACTAAAATAATAAATAAGAAATATAACTTTTTTTATAAATTTTATTTATATTTATTATATAGATACTAAGAAATAATAAAAATACTTAAAAGATTATAAAAATAAGGTTATAAAATTAAGAAAAAAGAAATTAAGAAAATTATTAAATAATATAATCTATATACTAAGATAAAAGTATAAAGATATAAAACCTTATAAATAACTATAACCTTTACTAGTAATATAATAACCTTAGGACTTAATTATAATAGATTTTATTATAAAGTTACCTTTATTAAAAAAACCTTTAACTAGAATCTTTTATAATAGTATTATAGTTATAGTTAACTAATTTATAAAATTTTTATATTATATACTATACTAAGAATCTATAGATATAGAATAACTTTCTTATATTTTTTATAGATATATTATTAATATATATAAACTGCCTAAAGAAATCCTTTTAAATAAAAAAGGTATATTTATAGTAATATTTTAGTAATTACTTATAAATAGACTTAAATTAAACTATTAACTTATAATAGCATTTAGACTATAAGTTAATAGATAAATTAAATAAATAAATTAAGTATTTAAATAGTATCTATAGTATTATATTAACTATAAATAAAATAATTAGGTTAAGAAACTACTAATAGCCTAACTTGCCTATAATACTATATATAATAAAAGTATAAAGCTTATACTAGCTTATATTAACTTTAGATTTATATTAAATATATATTATAATATATAATAAGAAAAATCTATTAATCTAGCTATTATTATTAAAAGTAATAATATAAAAAATCTATATAAAGAAATAAAAATAGAACTTAAATTTATTAGAAAATAAATAAAAAATTACTATAACTTAAAATAGTTAAAAAAACTAACCTTTTTAGAGAAAGATATAGTTTACCTAGCTATAAAAAATATTAAAATAAACTAATTAATATATAAATTAAACTATAAATTTATTAGACCTTATAAAGTACTATAAAAAATCTTAAAAAATAACTATAAACTAGATTTATTACTAAGAGTTAGATTTTATTTAATCTTTTATATTTTATTATTTAAATTAGTAATAAATATAATATAAATTAAAATAAGTAATAAACTATAAGAAATCTTAGGATTAGAAGTCTATAAAGTAAAAGCTATTAAAGATATATATAAGGTTAATAGTTAAAGAGAATACTTAATAAAATAGAAAGATTACCTAGAAAATAAAAATATATAAAAACTACTAAAATACCTTATTAATACCTAATAACTCTTAAAGAAGTTTTATTAAAAATAGCAGAATTAATAAAAAAAATATCTACTAAAACAGAATTCTAGTTAATTAAATTTACAGTACTATAAAATTAAGCTTTAGAAATAATTAATAACTCTGCCTAGTTAATAGAAAAACTACCTTACTTTTCTAAGGATTATATCTTATAAGAAAATAACTTATTACCCTACTTCTTAAGATAATGCTTTATCTTATAAATATAAGCAAGATATACTATAGCCTTTTTAAGAGCCTCTTTAGCTTTTTATTTATCTTTTTCTAACTTTTTATACTTTTTTATATTTTTTAAAACTACTAAAATTAATATAAGAACTAATAATATAAGAAAAAGACTAATAAAAAAAAGTAATACTAGAATTATTATAAACTACTTTTATATCTATATAATTACTATAATAATAGGATTATTTATTAATAGCCTTATATATAAGACTATAACAGAAGTAATAGAAATATGGTATAATAAAATTACTAAAATTATAAATATATTATATAAAAGTACTAGATTTAGAAGTTTTTATATATTTTTTCTTAAAAACCTAACCTAATATAATAATTAGTAAGATATATATTAATAAAAATAAGTCTAAGTTAGTACTTATAAGCATAAGCTAATAAAAACAGCAAGTAAGTATAGTCTTAGGGATAAGACTTAAGGAAAAGGAGAGATTATATTATAACCCTTGCAGTTATATTATATATATCTTATAAATTTCCCTATAAATCTTACTAATTATAACTAGATTAAATAAATCCTTTTTAATCTATATACTTTAACTAGTTATAATAAGACTAAAGTATTATAATAGCAATCTAAGATTAAAAAGGCAATATCTTAGTCTTTAATAGAAATATTACTAAATACCTTTATAATTATAATATATAGTCTATATTTATTTTATATTTCTATAAATTAAGTTTACTAACTATTAATAAAACTTCTTTATATTAATTAAGCCTAATATATATTAAATCTACTATTAAGAGATATAATACTTTAATAATTACTTAGTATTATACCTTATATAATCTGCTAATAATAAACCTAAGTATAGCTTAGTTTAATATAGTTAGACCTAACCGTTATATTATATGCCTAATTAGCTTATAATATTACCTATAATAAAAATATAAAACTTATACTAGCTTATATTAACTTTAGATTTACCTTAAAAGCCTATAGAGATCTATAAAAACCTAAGATAACTAACCTAACTATAATAATTAAAAGTAATAACCTAAAGAACTTATATAATAAACTTTAAATAGAATTTAAGTTTATTAGAAAATAAATATAATAATATTATAATCCTAAGAAAGTAAAGAGACCTACTTTTTTAAAAAGAGATATAATTTATTTATTTATAAAGAATATTATAATTAAATAACTAAGCTATAAACTTAACTTTAAATATATTAAACTATATAAGATTATTAAAAAAGTCTTTAAAAATAACTATAAACTAGACTTATTATTAAATATTAAGATTTACCTTATTTTTTATATTTTATTACTTAAATTAGCAGTAAATAAAATCTATATTAAAATATATAATAAACCTATAAAAATAAAAAAACTAAAGACTTATAAAATAAAAGTAATTTAAAAAATAAAAATAGTTAATAAAAAAATAGAATACCTATTTAAATAAAAAAACTACCTAAAAAGTAAAAATATATAAAAATTACTAAAATACCTTATTAATACCTAATAACTATTAAAGAATTTTTACTAGTAATATTAAAAGTAAAAATATCTCCCTAATTAATAATATTAGCTATATTAACTAGCTAAGCTTTTATTATAATAAAAGATTTAATATTTTTAATTAACTTTAACTTATCTAAAGTCTTTATATTCTAATAAAGTATTTTAAAACTATACTTATTTAATTATCTTTTTTAATAATAAAGATATATTAAATAATTTAAATACTTATTAACTTATTATTATAATTATAATAACTTACTTTTAATAACCTCTTTCTTATACTTAAAATAATACTTCTTAATAATAAAATAATTTACTATTAAAATTAATCTTAAAATATATATAAATAGGCTATAATAAACCTTTAGCTTTAATAACTTCTTTACTATTATACTTATAATTATAATAAGTATATTAAAAATAATACTTATAATTAAATAAGGCCTAATACTTTAAGTTATAAGGAATATAATAATTATATAGTATAATAAAGAAATTAATACTTTTAATTAAAATAGTTTATATATAATAATTATAAGTAGCCTTAGACTTTAATATATTATTAAAAAGGAAAATAAAATATTATAAAATTAAAAGGAAATATACTAGGATTATATAAAGGAAAGTATAAATAAATAGATCTTAAAGATAAGACTAAAGGAAAGAAAAAGATTATATTATAACTAAATAGGATATAGCACTTATATTATATATACCCTATTAATTTTTACTAATTATAGATTAACTTATATTATATTAAAAAAGACTTACTATAAGCTACCTTATTAACTTATAAAAGACTTATAACTTAACTTATAACTTACTATAAGCCTAATTTATATAACTATAAGTCCTTATAATATATATATATAGTTATTTAATATTAAATAAAACCTAGCTTATTAGTTATTAACTTAATACTTCTTTACCTTAATAAGCCTTACCTATACTATTAATTATTAAAAGATATAATATTTACTAATATACTTAGTTTAATGCCTTATATACTTTATAAATATAAACTTAATATAGACTAGTTTCCCTGTTTAAAACCCCAACCGTTATAATATAAGTTATAGCAGGCAGATCTAAGGCATTACTTAAAATATTTCTTTAATTTATAGGACCTTTAGGTAGTAAAGGAGGACTAGCTCTTAATAAAGTAATAATTACTATAATAATACCTATTATATTATTAGTTTATTATCTATAAGCTTTATAATTTATATCCTTATTAATCTATATTACTAGTAACTTTATATATAGATATATTATAAATCCTAGATTAACCTGGTAATTATTAAAGGCTTTTAATAATATTAATAATTAAGATTTAGTAAAAAAGTAATAGAAATAATAGAAAAGTATTATAAATTGTAATATAAAGTTATATTAAAGGTAGTAATTAAAGGTAATAGAAAAGAAAGTTAAGAGATATATTAAAAAGGTAATAAAAAAGAGTAAGTAAATATAATTATATATAAATTTAGTAGCTAAATATCTTTACTTACTTTTACTTAATTATATATAACCTGCTTAAACCCTGCCTTTATATAATAGCTAAAAAAAAAAAAGTTAATAGGGAATTAAATCCTTACCTTAAGGAAAAGCAGGTTAAATATTATATATATAATTACTAGCGCTAAGTATAATTACCTTTTAATTAACCTTACCTTATAATAGCTTTAGTTTTATAGCTATTTAAGCTAAAGAATTAATAATATCAAATTTTAAGCTTTTAATAATCTAAATAGTATAAAATTTTATAAAAAGAATAACCTTTTTAATATATTAATAGCTAAAGTGGTTTATTTTCTTATTAACCTAATAGTAAATATTATTTATTACTCTTAAAAGAGTAATACCTAACCTAAAAACTAAAGTTTTACTTAATAGGTAAATTACTAATTCCTTAGATTAAATAGTATTATAATAACCTCTATATATTATTAAAGGTAAAATAAAAGGGATACTGCTATATCCTGATTCTATATATCTTTCCTATTAGGCCTTAAGGGTATAGTAAATAGGGCATATACAGGGTATCTAATCCTTACTATGCTATTTATAATAATTACTATAAACTACTTATATTAATAATAATTAATTTAGTAACTATAATATATATCTTTTAATTTTAAGGATAGTTTATATCTTAGTAATTATTTTTAGTATTTTTTATATTAGTATCTTTTATATTTTTATAATTATTATTTTTAATCTTTATAAAAAGGGATTTTATATTTCTTTTTTTAGGGGACTATTATATAAAGCTTTACCTATAGTGCTCTTTACCTGGCAGTGCCTTTACCTTTAGTAGCTTTTTAAGGATCTTTCTAGGAGATTTTTTTAAAAGGATCTTTCTAGGGAAGTCTCTTAATAGGTCTTCTAGAGATGCTTTTATAGGAGCTTACCGGTGGCCTTCTATATAGAGGGTATACCTTGCTATGCTTAATATAACTGTAAATAACTATTAGTATCTATTACTTGCTTTATAGTTATTAATCTATTGCCTGCAGGTAATAGAGTAGGCAATAGAATTAGAGGTATTTTAGGATTTATTTTTTACTAGTTATTATAATAACTTTATATTCTTAGGAAAGACCTTATAGGTTATTTATTATCTAATGGCTAAACTAATTAACTAAATCTGTTTAATAGTTAAAGAGTAGATTTCTTGGTAAACCTTAAATACCTTACTTTAAAGAGGTAAAGCTAGAAGATGCCCTTTTTACTTCGTTCTTAAGTCACTCTTCAATTGCGGCTTTGCCTAATCAGATTAGCATAATTATGAGATGACACTGTTGGAGTCAACTATCCATAGAATGAATTTCGCCGGCTACACGGCATCCCTGGCCAAAGTCTGCTGGTCGAACTTGGAATAATACATGGCCACTACCGCATAGCTAGTGATTCTATGAGTATTTTGTCAAATGCTCCTTACGATCCAACCAATATCAATCGAGTCCACGCTGCCGTCCGTGGCCGTCTATCACATGATATAAGCATCGCTTACCGAGTGCTAGCAGTTTCACCATGTTTGACAGGTAAGCGATCGCAATTTCCACGCATCCTCAGTCACAATCAATCATTCAGCTCTAAACTCAGCTTTCGTGATGCTTCTATTGAGTTACACCAAACGTCTCACTGTGTTCAACATGGCGCTACGTCAAAGACACTGTCAGGCTTCCATCAGGCTTCCAACTTGACATTTCCGACGTCTGTGCATGATGCAGCCAATTTCCGACCTGATCTGATCTTCCATGCCCGCCAAGAGCGGGAAGTGGTCCCGTTACATCATACCAATTTGCCTCTTGAGCTGCATCAACCGTCTACCATCACCAAAGTCACAAGCCTTGCTACTATTTCAAGCTCAACTCTATCTATAACTCTCTATCGGAAGGTATTCACAACGATTTCCTCCGCTTACGTAGTGACCATCACCAAAAAAAAAAACCTGTCTCTCGTCCATTTCCAAGTTGCCTAGCAACTGGGATCCTCCTCACTCACCCTTGCACTTGATACGAGCCTTAGCTCACCTCATGCTGCTAAATTTGGAGTGGCGCTGCTGATAGGTCAAGACCAGCGGATTAACCCCTTAATGCGAGTCCTAGCGGGCCCTAGCCAGAGACAAAAACTGACCCGTCCCGTGCTAAGCCCTTCCCATCCCATCCCATCCCTCAGGCGACGCGTAACTTTTCTGTTCCTCCTCCATCATCACCAACATTCGTTAATTCTTTTTCGACCTTCTTCAACCACAATCGCTATTCTTTCAAGTTTTAATACAATACACTTTTTACACGCAAACACAAACACAAACACAAACACACACCGTCATCATGTCTTCCACAACCCTCAGCACCGCCAGCGCCGTCCCCACGGCCTGCACAAACCTCTATGACACCCCCAACCAGGACAACACCTGCGCCATGCCCTTCAAGGACAACCACACCGAGATCATGCAGAAGTGCTGCGGTGACGCCAAGATCGTGAGCTACTACAACGGCTGCGGCCTCTACTGCGTCGCCCTCGACCAGACCATCGGCGAGCTCGCAAAGTGCCTCTTCGCCAACGGCGCCCCCGACGCAGACGTCTTCTGCAGCGGCAGCAAGAAGACCACAAAGACGACCGACGCCCCCGTCCCCGCTACCGCCCAGGCCAGCGTCATCTCGGGCGACGACGACGACAAGGACGATGATGACAAGAGCTCTACTGGCACTGCTTCTGGTACCTCCACCAGCACCGGCACCAGCTCTTCCAGCTCCGAGACTTCTACGGAGAGTGGAAACGCCGCTGCTGGCTTCGCTCCCAAGTCTGGCATCAACACCCTTGGCCTTGCCATTGGTGCTCTGCTCTTCTCATCCATGGCTGCTGGTGCTTTCCAGCTGTAAGCAGCTAGCTACCAATGGATGTTTTTGCTCAGGTCATTCTATGTCGATAATTTGGAAACGGTTCAAGTAATGTTTGCGTGCATCTAGCATTTGGGCGGTGCGTAAAATATTGATGGATATCATAATTGGTCTCATGTGCTTGGAAAATGGAAATGTATACTTTAATTAGCAGTCTATCTCTTGATATACAAATTGCTCCCCCCAGCTTGTTTACCCCATATGTTGTCGTGACTCGTGCAGCCTCCACTTGTAAGCGAGGGACGGACTCAGGTAATCGTGGTCGATCGATCAATGGAACGCAAGCAGTGTAACGTCGTCGTGCGACGTCATTGAATCATGTGTAGACCATGTGTCGACTGGAAATGGCTTGCCAAGGATAACGGTCCAAAAGTCAATTCCACGAGGCCAAGGCCGTTTGCGATATGATCCGGGAAGACGGGTCGGTAAAGGACGATACGAGGGATTCGTGCTGATAACATACCACCGCTTTTGGATGTAATCTTGCTCAAATTTGCTTCATTTGAACGATCCTTCGGAAGAATGAATTGCGATTAACTTTCGTTATCAACGCGAGTCTTTTGCCGGACATCCGCGCTTCCAAGACAGTGTCACGTCAGTAAAAGTACAGGGTAGCCACGGCATTTTTGTGCAACGATGAAGCAATCATAGCAGCTCGCTCAACAGGTATTTCGAGGTTATCTCTCCAATGAGCTAGAAGGCGTTGTATTAATTATCATAGCAGATTTACCCGTGGCTTTCTTTTTTTAGACCGCACAAATGTCCGATTAAAACCTGTTCAATGTTTATTTCGTCGCGATTCCTATGATAGCTCAAGAGTATCAGCATTGTCAGCACAGTACCTAGGTAAACACGGGCAAAATGTAATGTCTCAGTAATTGTTAGAGCCTGCTTCTCCTATTTCCGCATTCTTCCACTCCTCACCCTAAATCATCCCCAATTATTCCCATCGTCATAGACATCTCATACCCCCATTCCAACGATCGCCGCTCGGCTTCGGCCCCCCTCTTTCTTCACCACTTCACATTCCATCGACAACATCTCGATAAAGGGGGGTAGCCAGGCGCCATCCTTGCAGTGTCTCACACTTCTCTTCTTCGCCAATTAGCCCCGGACTCGGGAGCCAAAGCTTGTTCCTGAGACACAAATCATGCATTCCACCTCGCGCAGGAAATGAAGAAGTCTCCAGGGCTGGTCGATGCAGGGGAATCACCTACCGCGGGTTTGTCTGTCTGATCTCCGTGCGAGTCACGGCGGCGCTAGGTCACCTTACAAGGCTGGAGGGGGACTGGGGTTGGAAAGGGAGGGAGATCCTGCAGGCGGGCAATTCGCTTCGATGGCGGGTAATTCACTGCATGCTTTCGTTTCTCATTCCTCACGTCTTGCTATACGACGGAACAACAGGGTGCCGAGTGGGAGTCCATGGCCATGGGCGATGGCACAGCTAATCACCACAGCTTGAGTAATCATCAAAGTGCAAGAACCGTCACTAGGTTCTGTTCCGCGCTGCAATTGACTTCCGGATCCGAAAATTACCGTGATAACTAACTTGGCAAAAACCTTGCCTCAGGTGATTGACGTGATTAGGCGCGCTAGCACCAACGAGTCCCAACGCTTTCCAACGCTCCACCAAATGTCGAACCGCAAACGGCGCTCAACTGGGCTGCCGTTTAGTCCCAACGCTAAAGAATAAGCGCTGTCACTCTTGCGGTTTCCTTGGAATAGCGTAGGGTAGATTCCCGTCGATAATCACGGAGCAGTCTCTCTGCCCTTGCATCAGTGACATCCAGATCTCAAAGTGCAGACAAGGTGCAGACACATGGCATTGTTTGCATGTCACCGATCGAAGTAAATGACGAAGCTTGGGCCTGTTGCTGTTTTGTTTAGTATGATGAACCGTCGTAGAGCCGTTGCACGATAGCATCTTGCTCTCAATCAGATCGATATCTCTCGTTGAATCCACTCAGAGATCGTCGGAGACAGCACACACACTAGATCAAGACATGTTCAAATGACCCCATCGCCGGTTCCTTGTTTCCGGTGATCTGAACCACACCATATCTCCGCAACCATTCAGACAGAATCGTCCAAAAGGGCTTACGGCAGGATCCCAAGCGCAACATCAACCACACACAAGAATTTCCCAGCCACATACCTAGCTAAGCAATTGCGGGAGAAACACTGTAAATTACCACTTACGCGTCCGAACTCATGCAAGGCCCAGAGATCTCACTGGCTGTGTTCGTCCAGGTGCCATCGTGAAAGCTTATGGGTAAAAGCTTATATTGAGGCAAAAAATGCCGTGTTCTTATTTATCACCAGTGTTTGCAGCCTAAAGGTTAACCTTATAGGTCGCATGTATCCCCATAGTTCGTCCAGGTGCGGTTGTGACACTCGTTCTGCCCCCTACTGGGCAATTTCTCCTCCGCCGTGTCTGAGCCCGAACATGCCTTTTGAAATTCTGTTGCTGAAGCCACCAGATGAGGGGGTTTTGCCAGTATAGCCTGTTGTCACGGGCATTAATGGGAAAATGTGATAAGTGGAAAGGATTGTTTGACTTTGAACTAAGGTATTGTGCATTTCTTGTCTGGTCTTGGCTTGTCTCTGGTCATCACCTCATATGGGGGGAGATATGTGCGGGTTATAACTTTATTGCAATGGTGGTTTTTGATAACGACCTTGGCGTGGCTGGTCAACAAAGCTTGGTAAGCCTTGTAAAACTTGAATTCTTTTGCACTGTAACTGGTATTGTTTTACAAGAGAAGCCTGTTGTTGGAATTCGTTGGTGAAATTGCCTTATCAAGGGAGACATAGGGGGGCCGCTCCCCATATCTTCAACACCCAAAAGTAAGCACTCCAAAAATACGAAGGCAAAAAAAGTAGTAGCTCCAGTAGTAGTCTGCAAGTAGTTAGCCGGAAACCTTGAAGAATGGAATACTATCGTCTAGACTGGTTTATCGTGCCTTTGCTGGTGAGACATTTTCTCTTTTGGTCCACACCGGGTGGAGTGATGGTATCGCCCTTGCATGCTTTCGGATCTAGCAACCGTGTATGAGGAATGCATGCATGCAGGAGACCAATATTCCCAAGGTTATGCATATTGATCAGAATGGTGCAAATGGGCACTGTTATGTGATGTGATGTGCAGAATCTGTATATATAGAGGCTGGTGTTCTTGTCCAGAATATTCTCATCTCATCCTCACTCTCAATCTTCCCATCGAGGACCAGATCCATTCGTTTACAAACCAAATCCATTCATTCTTTAATACATTCGCTCACACAGAAATACCTACCTAATCATGCGTTTCTCTACCGGTCTGCTCCTGGCTGCGGCCTCGAGCGTCATGGGTCAGCGGTTCACCAACTCCAGTATCCCTGCTACTGAGTCCGCGACCACCACCTCAGAGGTTGCTCCCACCGGCTCTGCTGAGGCTGCCCAGCCTGTCGATCTCGGTGGTGCCACCCTGGGACCTGGTGCCTCGTTCGTCACACGCTCTGATGGAAGCATCGCCATGTAAGTTTCTACTCCCCAACGGCCCGCGTCCTAGTCCCAAACTCTAATCAACCGTCGACAGTGCCCTGATCGCCGGTCCCAATGGCATTGCTTCGTTCTCCATTGGCATCCCCAACGATATCTTCTCCAGCTTCCCCGCTGGAAACCTCTTCATCATCCTCTTCGAGATCTTCGTCGAGCTCATCGAGACCCAGAAGCGTGCTGAGACCGCCTGCACTCTTGATGTCACTGCTGACGGTGTGAGCATCTTCTCTGAGGGTCTCTCCACCGGTTCTGGTTCCGAGTCTTCTGATAGCACTCCTTCCACTGGCAGCCCCCCCACCATCGAGTTTGTCCAGTCTTGCGGTGCTGGCTCTGCCAAGCTCGAAGTCTCTAACCTTGCTGCCGGTCCCCCTGGTTCCAGCAACCCTGGCGCTGGTAACGGCGGCGGTTCTACTGATACCACCGGCACTGCTGAGCCTACCGGCACCGAGACTGGTACTGAGACTGGCACCGAGACTGGCACCGAGACTGGCACTGAGACTGGTACTGAGACTGAGACCGGTGTTGCTACCAACTCTGAGGGTGCCACCACCAACAGCGAGGGCGAGACCGTCTTCCCTACTGGCACCCAGACTGGCACTGAGACCGAGCCTACCAACACCAACTCCGAGGGTGCTACCACCAACTCTGAGGGCGAGACCATCCAGCCCACTGGCACCGAGACCGGTACCGAGACCTCTGAGCCCACTTCTTCTGCTACATCTGCTCCTGGCTTCCCCGGCTCCATCGGCGACTTTGCTTTCTTCGGCTGTGTCGGTTCCACCGATGGCTTCCCTACCTTCGAGCTTCTCCAGACTTCTGGCTCCATGGACCTCAACCTCTGTGCCAGCCTCGCTGAGGGCCGTGCTTACTTCGGTGTCCACGATGAGGAGTGCTATGCCGGTGACGAGATCGACGGTGACAACACCAGCCGTGTCGACACTGACCAGTGTGACATCGAGTGCCCCGGTGACGACTCTGAGTTCTGTGGTGGTGATGCTCCTCTTGCTCGCCGCAGCCGCATCCAGGCCCGCCAGGCTATCTCCAACACCATCCGCCTCACCGTCTACGTCGCTGTCAACGGCCCTGATGTCACCCTCACCGATGTCCTCACTGCTACCGTCACTGACCAGTCTACCCTGACCACCACCTTCACCACCACCATCTCCGATGCCACTGCCACTGAGACCCAGACCGTCACTGCCATCTACGTCTGCTCCAACGGCAAGTGCTACCCCGAGAACGATAACGGCTCCAAGGTCGTCTACATCTTTATTGGTTACCCCGGTGAGGACTGCGAAGGCGAGCTCGTCTACATCACTGAGCCTTGCTCTTGCCAGGGTGGCTCCCAATACATCCCCAAGTACTGCTCCAACGGCAGCTGCAATGGTCTCACTGTCTACAAGCCTGAGGAGTGCAAGGACTGGTACAACCACGACAACTTCTTCGTCCCCGCCAACTGTGATGTCTGCGAGCACGGTGATGTCGTCTACAAGCCTTGGGAGAACTCCTGGGGTACCCCCGCTGAGTGCCACGAGGCTGAGGTCCCCAGCTGCACCAAGGATACCTGCCCTACCAACGGCGGTGGCTCCGGTGGCAATGGCGGTAACGGTGGAAGCGGAGGTAACGGCGGCTCTGGAAGCGGAGGTAACGGCGGCTCTGGTGGAAACGGTGGAAGCGGAGGCAACGGTGGAAGTGGAGGCAGCGGAGGCAACGGTGGAAGTGGAGGCAGCGGAGGATCTGGCTCTAACGGTGGCTCCGGTTCATCTGGTTCCAACGGTGGCTCTGGCTCTGAGGGCTCTGGCTCCGAGGGAAGCTCTGGCTCCGAGGGAAGCTCTGGCTCCGAGGGCTCCGGCTCCAAGGGAAGCTCTGGCTCCGAGGGAAGCTCTGGCTCCGAGGGCAGCTCTGGCTCCGAGGGCTCCGGCTCCAAGGGCGAGAGCGGTTCCACTGTCCCTGTCACTGTCAGCAGCGCTGGCAAGCAGGCCGTCAGCGCCCTTGCTCTCCTCGCTGCTGTTGCCGCTCTTCTCTAAGCGACTTCACAGCCTGAGTTTCTGATCTTGAACGTTTGCCTTCCTTTCTGGTTTTCTCTTTGGGAAGATCCGCAATGCAAATAGTGGCATTGTCTTGTGCCACTGACTTTGTATTTAGACTTAATGCAGTTTCAATTCTACCGGGGTTTTGGGAAATAGCCTATCTGTAGTCAACTAATAATGACGCTCTCTTTTGCTTTCAAATTATTATTACCGGGAACTGTGACTACTACCTTTTGACAATCGTATCGCTGAGTTCCTTCTTTGATACTGTGTGTTTTGAAAGGTGTGCTGGGCATGCACTGTTTTGCCTGACTCTTGTATTGTTTATGTCTCAGTCAGCATGCACACCTGGTGAAGCTTGAAACACGTAAAGAATGTGACTCTCCTTGCAGGTAACCTGCGAGATACCCAGCCATGTTGATTACTGAGCTACCCCTAAAGTAAATCTGACAAGACAAGAATGCAGTTCCCGGTGATATGACACTGAAACCATGGAGTCTATTTATCACTGCACTACACTCACTCCTGATGCACATGTAAACAGTGATATGTACAAGAATGTTCATCATGTTAGTCATCAGACTTATAAGCTCCTCACCTAAGACGAGGCTCCACTAGAGGATGAGCCGTCAGACAAGCTCTCATTTGCCTCATTAGCATTCCAGCCACTTCAGGAATCGCCATATCCCTCGAACATAACCTCAGAGGAGCTGTCCCCATATACTGAGCCGTGCTGTTCACCTTTTTGGTAGAACCTCTTTATGGTAATCAGACTTCCGCTCTGAAGACATTTCGAAGCGGCTACTCTCCGTTAGTCATATTTCTCAAGGACTAGGGCGAGTAGACATGCCAGATATAGTATAGTATCTTGATAAATTGGATTCACTTTGACCTTTGACGGTGGCAAACCTACAGAAGAGCTGGCTGATATAGGATCTTATTTCAGATATGCTGGGAGGAAGAGCCGCTCTTTATGGACGCAGGCATCAGAGGGGAGATGGCTTTGCAATCGCAGATGCCCAGGGAAGCCAACGTCAGACACCGCTTTCAGACGTGTCATTCTGTGCTGTGGCGTAAACACTACATCTGCACTTTGTAAAGGGAGAAATTTTATCGGCCTCGTTCTTGGTAGTGGTGTCGTAAAGTGCAAGTAGGCTACCTATGATATGCGAATAGTGCACATCACATCCTGGTTGGCCTCAAAATATCTTTGGGCTTGTGGTGAGTTGTCTAGGGGAGGAAAGAAAGGTCAGGACTCAGGATCTTGGTCCTGAATGATAAGAAGACAAGCTTGGATAACTTAGGATAAGTTTAGGATACCTTCCGCTGAGTTTATTGACACGCCGTCTTGTAAGGTCTGATGTTTTCCTGCTCCCTGAGGGTTATCTCTTCGTTTTACATCGATGACCACGCAGGATGAAGATTCAAGCTAATAATGAGAGCTTGCGCCTTTTCCTTATTGTTGAACCACTGGTGAGGCTCTGCACCCTCGGATGTAAAATACCTTGATATCTTGATGATCTGATTGAAGCAGCCATGCCTGTCATATATAGATTACGCCAAGGGTATAGTACCGTGATGCTCCAAGTACCTGAAGTGCTTTGTATCCAGTTGGCTTCCGTCATCTTGTTATGCGAACGCAAGTCTATCTACACAACCCACAAACAATCTTGCGATATCAACCGACATGCCTGTTCTTGGCAATAATTTTCGCTTACACCATGCTGGCCCCCCACTCGTAAGAGATAAACACGCAATACGGCAGAATTACCAGATCCGTTAATTTTCCCTGTCAAGCCTGCTACATTCGCGATCGGACCGCCTCCACCAGCAAATACTCCCGTGAAAAAAGGTGGTATAGATCTGAGCAGCCGGTCGCATGACAATAAAGCACATAATCGGCCGGTGATAAAGATATAAGCTTAACCTGCAAGCGTCGGGGCTTGGCCGACGGATATCGCCCGATGGGGAGAATGTCGTTCTTTGGGCGGCGAATGACGCGAGAACTGCAGATGCTGGACTGACCCGCTAAATTCCTATCTCGAGTTTCACATCTGTCATGGTTTGTCGGGCTGGGGATGGGATCAAGACAGGGTCGTGATGGTATATAACCCTGAGCTGTCTTTTTCAATAATGGATATTCGCATTGTTTGTTGTCAGTTAATATACTCATTTCTTTGAGAAATAGCTGGGATTATGGCGACTGTCACGGCTGAACGGACAGATACAGTTGAGACTGTGACATATCCTCCTCAAACGGGCATCTTTAAGCATATCTCCAAAGCGATACCTTATTTTCGCAACCCTAGACATGTCTTGATTCTCAAGCTTGATTGTCTTCTTCTGACATGGACTTTCATCGCTGGTATCATGAAGGAGATGGATCAGTCTGCAACGACGCAGGCTTATGTTTCTGGAATGCGAGAAGCTCTGGGTCTGTACGGCAATGAGTTGGTCTTTTTCAACACCTACTTCTCTATCGGATATGCCATTGGACTTGTTCCTGGACAATTGGCTCAGACGAGGGTGAGTTGAACAACATGGGTGCTTTGGCTCATGCTAATCAGTTCCAGGTCCGTCCATCTCTGTTTCTACCAACTTGTGAGATTATTTGGGGTCTCTTCGTCATCGTGTAAGTCTCCATCCCAAGCTTCTTCGACCAGAGTTCACTTACACAGACAACAGCACCTGCAAAGCCCAAAACGCAACAACCGTCTACGCCCTCCGCTTCTTCCTCGGCCTCTTCTCAGCCGTCTTCTGGCCCAGCGTTGTCTCCCTCATCTTCAACTGGTACACCCCCAAAGAACTCGCCTTCCGAATCGCCTGCTTCAACGTCTCCGACGTCGCGGGAGCCATGTTTCTCGGCGCCCTCCAGGCCGCTCTGTACCGTAACCTAAACGGTGCTCACGGAATCGCCGGCTGGCAGTGGCTTTTCATTGTTTCGGGCGTCATCACCATCGCTCAGGGAATCGTTGGCTTCTTTATCATCCCCGATACCCCTGCGTACACGCGTGCCAAGTGGTTGACGGAGGATGAGAAGAAGTTATCTCGTGAGCGAATGGCGGGTTTTGGCGCAAATACGTCGAAGCTTATCCCTCCGGCTGTTCTGAAGCAGAAGCTGCGCAAGTTGATCGTTCATCCTGTGACGTACTTCTTCCTCGTTGCTTTTGCTCTGAGTGCTTGGGCACATCGCGCCACTTCATACTTTGTTCTATACATCGAGAGTCTGAAAGATGAAGCTGGTAATCGTATGTACAGCACATACCAGGTCAACGTCCTTCCGCTGGGTGGTTATGCTCTGCAGATCGTTTCCAATCTTATCCTGAACGGTTTGTCGGATTGGAAACACTGGAGATGGCAAATCAGTACTGGATCTACGTTCTCGTTTGGTGTCTTGCTCTGCGTTCTTTGTGCCTGGCCTTCAGATCAAAAGGTCGTTATGGCGTTCTACTTCATGACCTACGCCGCCAACGCCGGAGCTCCATCGCTGATGGCGTGGTTTGCGGAAACTTTGCGAAAAGAGCCTGAAGCGAGAGCAATTATCGTTGCGATCACAGTTATGATCGTGTACATCGGCCATGCGACGATTCCACTTCGTGCTTTCAGAGTTGCAGACGCACCACAGTATCCTATTGGATTTCCACTGGCTACAGCGATGTCCTTCGCCTCGGTTTTTGTCCAGCTTGGTCTGCTATGGTGGGCGCGTAGAAACCCCCAGCTTGTCAAGGGTGGCTATGAGGGTACTACGATCGACTCGAGAGTCTCTGATGAGGAGAGCTCTGGAAGTATTGGCGATGGAGCAAGTGAGCGGGAGGATGGACATGGAGAGAAGACTGCAGATCCAGTGGTTTCAAAGGTCAACCAGTAGAAGGACCCTGATATGCTTTGTACATAATTCAGTTTAAGATATACCCTCGACAGATTCGGCTAGCGAATTTCCCAGTATCTCGTTCCAGTTTGAACATCATCAGATGGAGGACATTGCCTCAATGAACAAATCACGCACGTCTATGAAGAATGCAAACATTTATTCTCCTTCCCAAAGAAGTAACTCGCTACATAAACTCTATTAGATGAAACCTGTGAGACTGGCCGGCTAAGAAACAAGCTTAATTCGACCAGGTCCAAGTGTAACATAACGCCCGCAGGTATGTCGGCTGAATCACGTTAGTCATGGTGATTCTATAGACTTGAGGTAAGATCATCGAAACAAAAAAGTCTACTTTCACGGAAGATCCGCATATATAAGAATGCTAGTCGGTTCCAAAGTATTGGATGTTTTGCACATTGCGGGAGCAAGAGCTGCTTGGGTTTACGCATCAATATCGAAAGGATACAGCTTCTCTAAAGGAACTTATTAGCTTTCGTCCTACCGTAGTATGTTATACATATAGCCTAATCACTACAGCTCAAATTCGTGTTCGGTGGAATCGATACACCAACTTCAGCAGAAGCAGTCGTCCTGGCCCAGCAATTGAAAGATCTCCAGGCTGGCTTCAAAAGACAGTAACCGAAAACAGAACGTTGATGGATACCAATGAAAGCCACATGATTTCTACGCTTTAGTATTGAAAGCAGGGTCTGTATCTTTAATCGTTGTGTTGTAAGATGGTAAGGGTCCTCTCTCGGCACATATCAACATGCAAGAAAGGATATACAAGAGCCGTCCACTGGCAATATTTCTGTTACTCGGCTTCTATCAGCACCTAGATGCCATAAAGGATCGGGATCATACTTGGTTGGTATCTTGAATTTCCGATGGGAGATATGAAAGGGTTTGAAACTCTTCAACAAGTGCCAAATACGAAGGATCGGGCGTCTCACGAATCTTTCTCAGCTCTTCCCAGTAGCCTCTAAAATAGTGAGAAATAAACCTCGGGCGTGGAGTTATCTCAAGACAACAACCTTGTGGTGTATGGTTTAGAGTTGCTCAGGTTGACTGCTTTCAATAAACGTCGGAATACGTTCTCTGCTCCTTTCGTAACCACTATCTTATAAAGTCTACTTCAATCATAGCATGCTTCTCGAATCATCCTTCACTAGTTTGCTCGAGATCTTGTAGTTCAAATTTTGCCTCTTAGTCCAAAGATGTCAATACTCAACTGGAAATCCATACGTGTGCATGACAAGCAGCCTGGCGCAGAACAACTTGGCGCAACACAGCTCTTTCTCACAGAAATACATACTAATCCACGTAATCCGTAGCATTTTTAACAGCTCATTTCTATACAGATTGCCCAATGCGTCAAACGAACGCCCTGAAACGCCCAAGGTTCTGCTCGAGACATTAGGGGCTAAATGCAAGCTTTATCACGTTTCGACCATGACCCTTTGTTTCAACGCCCTACGGAAGACCTTGGTTCCATTTTAAAAATAGAAAAGTCTCCTTGCAACGCTTCTAGAAGACTTCCACAAAGCTTTCTTCGCCCCAGAGGCGGAGTACTCTGCCTAATTTCTTGCCATCTGTTCGTGATGCATCACACCGCCAAGGTTATGCGAATACATTTAAACTTGGGTCTCGGGGTTCGCATATTGAAGGCCTTGGGGGGCCGAGGATGAAGTAATGCAAGTCAAGTCAACCTTGCACATGTGTTTAAGCTTATATACCCAGCATGTGATTGTCCAAGCATAAGCCCTCAGGGGTCGTTCAAGCGCCGCACAGATGGCTTTAGCGCTTATTGCAGCGTACTCGCAGAAGTTTGAAAGCATATGAAGGTTCAATCAGAGAATTCAAGTCATCAAAGGCCAGTCATTAACATCCGAATGTTTCGACAAATGAATCAACACACCATCATCCATGCCACCAGTGGCAACAAATATACGAACAAGCTTCACGCGGAAGCAACCTCCCGAATCCGAGACCGTCGCAGGCTAGTTTCCCAGCTCACCGTAGTCGTATGTTGATTTCATGCGTCCGAACCAACACGGCAAAAGACATGGGCAGGGCCATCGCTCAGTTGGTTCGCAAGCACATCATACGACGCATTGCCACCCCAGAGCCTGCTAGTAAAAAGGACACTATCGTTCTTCTGGCTACCGAGAAAGACAGGATATCAAGTCACGGAGTAGCTAATGGCCAATTATTGGACAGTCGGGATTTAATGGTCGCTCAATTTCCGTAAATTATTACAGTTCGGGGGATCAAGCTCGATATGACAGGTAATATTAAAAAAGACCCTTGTTCAAAAAAAAGAAAGAGTCTAGAATTCTTCTTCAAGACCAGGAAAAAAAGTAAAAAAAATAACAATCACTTGCAGAAGCTGATCAGCGCCTGATCGAGTTTACTCTGTAGGTACCGATAAACCCGAGATCTTCAATTTTTTACGGACTACGGATATTAAATTACAGTACGATCTCGATGGGCGCCGTATTTCTGACGTTTTGACCTCTGTCCATCGAGTCCCATTAATTGAGACATTTTCCCTCTTTCTCATTACGAAAAGTTATCAAAAGTCCAGATCTATACAACAATTTCACTGGACCATGGGAATCCTGGTCTGCTGCATATCCACTTACAAGGCCCTCACCGTCGCTGCAAGGCCTCGGGGAGTAGGAAAAGGTTCAGGCCTTGATGCAAGGTGCCAAAATAAACTGATCAAAGACTTCCCAAGCCTTAAACTAGATTGACTCGAGTATTTTCATCACCTAGGGCCAAGGCCTAGTGCCTTTTTTGTCTCCCCGGGCTAGACAGGGCACTCTTCAGTTTTCCGAGTGAAACGGCGGGCGACGGTGGATTTCCAGGCTGTTACAGCGCTGGAGCACCGTAAGCAGCCCCCGCAAATGTTGCCGTCTCGGCCCGATTGTGCTGTCCTCCACTGTCAGTGATTACAGTACAGTATTGCCGTCTCTTTGAGCAGTGCACTTTGGATCGTCGTTGGAAGAATTGATTGGGGTATATCATTGGCTCCTTGGCTGATTATCGCAGTGTCAGCTTGAGACATCAGGTAATTATGCCAAAACCAGGTGATTAAATGGTATCCGAGCACTATGTCAATGCTGCAAGTGTCTGGTATCATCTTGAACCCCCTCAAAACACACCAAGCCCTACCATCGTCGCCTAGATGAATCTTCCTAGTGTCCCACGGGGGAGGGGAAAGCAAGGCAGGTTAATCTGTCGTCAACCCGCGCTTTTTACGTACAACAAAAGCAAACATTAATATTCCGACCGATTATGATCGTGGAGGTAATTAACCTGTAGACGAGAAGAACGGGTCTCCGGTAAGAGGAGCCGGATCAGCCCCTGAGCTGAAGCTGCAACGTCTCCCTCACGATATTCCTCCTCACGAGCTCTCCTTTCTTTCTCTTCCACGAGTGACCGTGTCAGAATCTTGGACTACCAGAGCTCTTGGCGTGAGACCAACAGAACGGAGTTGTTTCCGTTTCTCTTCTAGCGCCAAATGCACAAAATATGGATCGGCGGGCTTCTGGAGTGCGTTCCGTACATAGCCGAGCTTTTCCCAGCAGAGCCGTGGCTTTTTTTTTTTTGGTGCAGGGGAGGGGGACCTAAGAAATCGTAGAGGCAGAGCACAGAGAGAGAGAGAGAAGGGGCCCCTGAACTCCTGAGTCTGTCTTGTCTTTTTGAGGCCTGATCCAAGCTTGTTGAACCCTTTCTCTAGGTAAGGCAATTCCTCTGCCGTCTTCCGATACAGAGCTTTTGTTGGTTGATCTCACTCACACTACGTACCCCAGGCCCAGTTTATTCCTGTCGCGAGTCTTCCCTCTACAGTCTGATTCGAAGCGCGCACCGACCCGATCCCCCCCAATCTCTCTATATCTGCAACATTACCTATCACAATGTCGGGTCTCGACGCACCAGAAGTCAGCGCAGCCTACGACGCCGTGCGCTCAGACAAGGACGAGACAAACTGGCTGCTCATCTCGTACGCGTCCGCCGTGGGGAACAAGCTGAGCCTCACCAAGACGGGAACAGGCGGTCTGCCCGAGCTGGTCAAGGAGCTGGACGACGGGCAGGTGCAGTACGGCTACGTGCGCGTCGAGTACGCCAACGACAAGGAGAGCAAGCGCGTCAAGTTTGCGCTGGTCGTCTGGATAGGCGAGAACACAAAGGTCATGCGGAAAGCCCGCGTCAGCATCGAGAGCGGCGACGTCAAGAGGGTGCTCTCGCATCACAGCATCGCGGTCACCACGGGGGATCGGTCCGAGCTGGACGAGGGGGACATCGTCGTGAGGTTGAGGAAGGCTGGCGGCGCTGATTACAACGGAGGTCGGGGCTGAAGATACGCGACGATAGCTTCAATGATGGTCCCCGTATCTAACTAAACATTACTACATATCTCACCCGTACATATCATGATATACAACGTTCTACGGCTCGTTATCTTGGATGGACCGGTCACGTGCGTGCTGGAGATAGACGGTATTTCACTATCTCTCACGGAAATGTCGCCGGACTTCTTAGATAGGAATAAGGCGAAGGAAGCCCAAGGAAACGAGGGGTAATTAACGATGTTTACGATGCGATAGGAACGCGGTTCTGATTGATCGATTGATCGATTGATTGATTGATTGATTGATTGAATACCCCAATCTTTGTGACGACTAGGCCCAAGGCTATCAATCCCTCAACCACGTTTAGATGCCAGGATTGCCGGGCGCGGGAGCTGATACCCTGACGATCACATACTGGATATTCACCTGATTAGGTAAAGTTGAAGATTGGGGGATGGATGGTGTCCTACACATTTGATCCCGGCATTCGGGGTTTGATAGATATGATGGGTGAATTAAGGTGAATGTGCATGATCTGCCTGTTTCACAAGCAACCTCTTCGACCGTCCAAGCTCCAGCACATGTCTGCCAATATCTGTATCAGTCCTCGGGTGAAACCTACCAGCCAACCACCACTATCACCAGTATCACCAGTATCCCTAGGCCTAGCAGACGACAGGCTTACATTTAGCCAACCGTCAGCAAATGAACCCACGGCTGAAAGCTTGGCTCAGTAAAGCCCAGTCAGTAATTGGCACACTCTTGAGATTCGACCTATGAAACGCGGTATTTTACTCTGGCAGCAACTAATCTCCTTCCAGTTTGAGCTGTCGACGCCGAAACCTTGTATCGGCTTGGCCGTCTTGTGCACCCACTCTAAAGGTTAGTAGCATGACGTAGGGAGGGGGTCTGCCTTCAAGCCTATCGTATCGTGTTTCCCCGGTCGTTGAATGAATCGCTTTTTTGGCTTTCAGCCCCGCGCTTGGCCTATCAGATAGCGAGAGATGATTGCTTGCTCGGTGGGAGAGTTCCAGGTTTGGTGATGGGCGCTGTGGCTGCTGTTAAGAAGAGCTGTCATCATTACTGCTGATACAGAGGATACGCTGTATTCTGGGTAAGAGTTGGCATTGTACTCACTAACAATGCCACTGTCTTTCTGTCGGTCTGGCTGTCTGTCAGTCAGTCAGTCAGTCAGTCAGTCAGTCAGTCAGTCAGTCAGTCACTGCAATCAATCAGTCAGCCACTCGACGACCACCCCCTGTTCCTTGGCCCGCCGTATCTAGAACCTGACCCTTGGCTTTCCATCGTTTGTCACCTTTTCCTCTTTCAGACGTTGGCTTGAGCATCCCTGCCCCTAGCCATGCCATGGTAGCATGGCCATGGCTGTTGATTGCCACCACGCACCCACGCACATGGAGAACTCCACTCCCGCAGCAACCGTCCCGTAGATAATTTAGCGTTTTCCCACTCTTCTCCCTGGTTCGTTCGGTCTAACATCCAATCCATCGTACTCCAAATCTCTTCAATGGTCACTCTTCCCCAGATTCAATTCCTTTCTTTTTAAATCCCCTCACATTCCCACGCCTCTCGCATCGCATGTCACACTCTCTTTCTCACCTCTTCACCTCTCACCTCTCTCTCCCTCTACAACATTGTCACTTGTTGTAGTTGCTCTTCATCCTCTCCTCTCGTCTCCTCCCTCCCGATTATGTCTAAACACGACTCGGCCAGCACAAGCACCGGAGTCATGGACCCTGTCGCAGAGCAGAAGCCTCGTCGAGGCTCAAAGGCCTCACTCGGAAACACTGATGGCGCTGATCAGCTCCTCGAGAACCTCGGCTACAAGGCTGAGCTGTCGCGTAACCGCTCTACCTTCCAGGTCGCCTTCATGTCCTTCGTCCTCGCTTCCATCCCCTACGGTCTCGCTACCACCCTGGTTTACCCTCTGATTGGAGGCGGTCCCGTCAACGTCATCTGGGGCTGGCTCGCCGTCTCCCTCATCATTGTCTGTGTTGCTTGCTCTCTCGGTGAAATCACCAGTGTCTATCCTACTGCTGGAGGTAAAAATAAGATCCTCTCTCTGGCTTGCGTCCCAATGTGAACATGTAACTGATCGCGTGATACTATAGGTGTTTACTACCAGGCCTTTATGCTCTCCCCTCCTCGATGGCGTCGCATTGCTAGCTGGATCTGTGGCTGGCTCTATCTAGTTGGAAACATCACCATCACTCTCGCCGTCAACTTTGGTACCGCCCTCTTCATCGTCGGCTGTGTCAATGTCTTCGAGAAGAGCCCTGGTGTCGGTGTCTTGTCGGGAGAGGCTTACCAGGTCTTCCTGATCTTCCTTGCCCTGACTATCCTGTGCAATGCCATCTCTGCGCTCGGTAACAAGTGGCTTCCCTGGATTGATGTATGCTTGCCCTCCTAGTTTCCTCTTCTTGTGAACGTGCTGATTGCTGACACCTCGCTCAAAGACCGCCGCCATCTTCTGGACCTTTGCTGGTCTCATCGCCATCATCGCTACTATCCTTGCCATCGCTAAGAACGGACGTCGTGATGCTAACTGGGTATTCACACACTTCGAGGATAACTCTGGCTGGCCCAAGGGATGGTCTTTCTGTGTCGGTCTGCTCCACGCCGCTTATGCTACTTCTTCTACTGGAATGATTATCTCGTGAGTTCACAGTCTACCAACTAACTCAGCCTAACAACAGCTGTACTGACATGTGTATAGCATGTGTGAGGAGGTTCAGAACCCTCAGGTCCAGGTCCCCAAGGCCATGGTCGCCACCATCTTCATCAACACCTTCGCCGGTCTTCTCTTCCTCATCCCTCTCATGTTCGTCATGCCCGAGATCCAGGACGTCATCGTCTCCGCCCAGCCCGTGCCTCTCATCATCAAGAGCGCTGTTGGCAGCTCCGGCGGTGCCTTCGGTCTTCTCATTCCTCTCATCGTTCTCGCCATCATCTGCGGTATCGGCTGCACAACTGCCAGTTCTCGATGCGCTTGGGCTTTCGCTCGTGATGGTGCCATTCCCGGTGCCAGGATGTGGTCCAAGGTCAACACTGCTCTCGATGTTCCACTGAACGCCATGATGCTCTGCATGGTTGTTGAGATCGTCCTCGGTGTCATCTACTTCGGTTCTTACGCTGCTTTCAACGCTTTCTCCGGTGTCGGTGTCATCTGCTTGACTGCTTCTTATGCCACTCCCATTGCTATCAGTCTCGCTACTGGTCGCAAGCAGGTCAAGACTGGACAGTTCTACCTCGGAAAGTGGGGTGCTGTCGCCAACTGGATCGCTCTCGGTATGTGCTCCTCTCCTCTCTATCGTGATATGTCTTGCTAATTCGTTATCAGCCTGGTCCCTGTTGGCTATGCCTCTCTTCTGCATGCCCTCCGCCATCCCCGTTACCCCCGAATCCGTCAACTACGCCCCCGTCGTTTTCGTCTTTGCGTGCATGGTTTCTGGTATCTGGTACTGGGCCTGGGGTCACAAGAACTACGCTGGTCCTCCTACCCACGAGGACTAAGATGTTGAAGCAAGCAGGATCTAGATGCTTGACAGTGCAGTGCGCTTCGCTTCGTTTGACATTTCATATCAATATCAGTCAGTATATATGTGCGACAGTTTAATTCGTGCCTATGCTTGCCAAAGCGCGATTTGCTTGATACCCCCGCCCGGCCTGTACTCGGGGCCTGTGATGCTCTTGGTACTAGCTAGAAGATATCCATAATTCAATATTGTTAAGCTTCAACGTGGTTGCCTTACACATTGTTCACTTAAATCGGGTCTTGTAGCTCGTAGTCTTATGTGCCGCCCTATACATGCTTGACAGACGAGCCATCACGCCCTAGACCTGGAAGCTGCGTAGCCCAAACATAGGTAACGTCTTGAGACTAACATGAGCATTCTTGGCGCTATGGATAGTCGATGCTCCCTGCGTTTTCCTTGGGCCAGACCCTTCAATTGAGTCATGCGCGCTGGTCGACTGCATCCCAGGATGTCCACGAGGTGCATCTTCATCCTCAATCCGATACTCAAACTCGCCCACGTCACGTCAATCATTCTCTCTAGTTATCTTAAAACCTATTGAGGTTAGTTGAGGGTCTTATCGGAGAGTGGTGGGCTCGAAGATGAGGCTATCATCACACCAACATCGTCTTCCAGCTCCGAAGATGTGCAGAATCTAGGTGGAAATGATGCCCTGATTCTCTTATCATAGCGTTTCGGATCTACCTGTGATGCTAAAACTAAATCCGAATATAGTCTGAAGCTATAAATACCGAGAATGCTCGACTGGAGGAGTCGTGCTGGAGCCGTATGGTCTACTCAGCGTAGTGATGTTGGCACATGAGTCCAGTACAAATACAATCCATTAAGCAAAAACGGCGTTTTATATACCATAAATAGCTTAAGATTATCTCTAGTTCTAGTGTATGTTGCCAATTCCTGATCTTGCATCCTATTCTATGTAGAATCAAGAGTGTACAGCCTCTGCCTTCCCAGCCCTCACTCTCACAACTATACTTCCTGCAGAGACACCCTTAGGTATCTCGAGGGTGATTCTAGTGACCACACTTTCTCTCTTAATCTTATAGCTATCTGAAATCCCTCTTTTCTCTTCCAAGCTTGCGAAATGACTGGAAGCAGAGTGGTTGATGCTGTTCATATCGCCCGCGTTGAGCTTCATCGACCAACCACAAGGCCGAATAGACTCAACTCTCTAAATCCTAGATAATATGGAGTCTTCTAATATTATTTCCTCGGCTATCTTCTATAGCAGAGTCGGTAATTGTCTAAATTCGTGTGTGTTGGCTGCATATCTGTCTGAGAGTCTGTTGAACTAGAATCAAGTAACCAGTCCAAGAAACAAATTCCCTGTATTGGTACGAACCGTAACACAGCCAAGCCCTTTCTACAATTCTTTTCAGCGATATGAGTGGTCTTCGGGCATCACTAGGGTCTCGAATATATAGCTTCCATGCTATAAAATCACAAACAGCCGGTTGCCCCCCTCGACAGACATCGCCAACATGCTTTCAGCTATCAAAATATTCTGTAGCCCCAAAGTTTAACTTCAAGCTTCTAAAAGATACATCAGGAGCATCATACATCCTTTCACAATATTGGCTTCTACCGAAAAGTTTCCAAAGTAACCAATAAATCTCATATTGCAGTCAAGCCCTTAGGGCTTTACAAGAGTAGTCAAAGTCTGTATGGTTTTGCTGCCTCAAGTATTACTCTAAACTCGAAATTTCGGCCGTATTTACTATCGCTATTATTCCAGATTCGAGGTCTAGTCTATTCCTCTGCTTTGTCATGACGGCCTGCGCCATTACCAAACAGCCTCAGGCACTCAACAAGTACTCCATGTACTATGGATTTAGCACTCCTATGTCCTACGTTATCGTGAAGCCCGTTATTTGATCTAATAGATCTATCCTTGCTACTTCCCGGAGCGTTCTTAGGACCTTGTCCAGTTCATTGCGGCGTGACTGATCGTGACTCACGGCTGGAGGTTTTCCGGAGCTTCTCATCCGTCACATGCCGATCATTAGTCCATAGTATTGAGTATATCCGTCTCTGACCCATCAGAAGTCTACCGACGCTATGTCGATCGTACAAATGAGCCTTTTTGCTTGTACTGCCATGTGTTACTTGAACTGACAACTCCCTGGGTACTGTTGCCGGTCTTTCAATGAACATTTCTCTCATGTGACAGGACAACGTTACTGCGTTCTAGAATTAGTCAGTCAGTATTGGTGTTTTCCAGTCATTGTTACACTGTAGTCATTCACGAGCCTCTTGATTGTTATCCTTAGCCACTGTCGTGCACTCCCGAGATATGTACAGCGGCGTGGCAAGATCATGTTACTTCGCCAGCAATGATATCACCTTCAAGCGGAGTTAAGTCCTTCTCCCTCGCCTCTCGGTAGTAGTCCGTAGGATGTGTCGCTCCTCTCCAAACAGAACAGGTGATATCCTTTGAAATCAGCGTCAGCTCTCCCCTCCAGCAAATCATCATATCATCCCAAAAGCCGTGGAACTCAACCGGTCAAAAACTATAGGGGGCTGCTGCCGTGCATATGCTGTGCCACCCAAAGTCATATACGTTCCTGACGCTCCTTTTCCAAAAGCGCTGATGAAGTGTTCTTATGCAGATTGGGTTACCTGAGACAGAAAAGCCGTTTCTAGCCCTCGTGTCGGTGCAACCCACGCCATACTTACAGATATTGGGAACGATACACCGGGTTTCTTCGAGATGGATGCTTCATCCCAGTCTGTCGGCCGAATCAGGGAAAGATATGGCAAGGTGTCTTTGTACTGTAGGGGTAGCAACGAGCCGATGCTACCGAAATCCGGGGAACATAAACGAACTGCGCAGCTGAACAGCGACATATCAAAATCAGGATTTGGGGACACCAAATGCACATTCCGGCAGAAAGGTAGACTAAGCAGAACCCTTATCTCTCTACGTAGAGATAACACAAAGAAAACACGAGAATCGGCATTCTCCACGGAAAGTTTCATCAGCCGCCACCGAACTCTCGACCAGTCGACGGCCCAGCATTGCCTCACGGTTAGCTATCGGAGTGGCACAACAGTCGCCATTGGAATGATACTCGCTACGGCCTCTGTGAGGAGTCAGAATGGCCCGGGCCGTTGTCAGTGGGTGTAATGAAAACAGATCTAGAACTTGGTGAGATATTACCTACAGTGCAGTTTCGACTCCTCCTAGCGCCTCACTTCTTGACCGACCTTGAGTCCGACTGTGCATTGAGCGCTCGGATGGGGAAGTTACGGAGTCTGGGGCATCCGGGGAAGAGCAGACTTGTCATATGCTCTAGCACATGACAGGAGCCGTCGTTACAGCACAGAAAGTCGTTTATGTATGTGAGATCTCAATATCCAATATTGCTTGCTGGTGGTGGTGGTTACCCTATTGTCTACCCAAAGTGCACGCTTTCGTGACAGTACTACCCTACAGCAGCACGCAGAGCTCAAAGAGATAGATAAGCTCCGCAGCTGAGGGCAACACTTCCGAGGAGGGGAACCCTTTACGACAGAGCAAGTCAGGTCAGCACGACCAGACCAGTCATTTGACAAACGGTAGACGCACGATGTTGCAAGACAATGCGGGACACGCCTGTCTCGGGGGGCGGTTCCTCCCTGCATGTGTGAGCATGTACAGAAGTGCAGTGCAGTGGACGGTAGTGTGTACTGTAGGCCACTCTGTACCTACAGTAAGAAAATGCAATGCGGGCGACTCATGAGGACGCAGAACAGAGATGCATGGCTGAGGCGGTGAAGAGGTTACAGTAGGGTAGCAGTGAATCAGTTTGTGAGGCGGCCGTTTACTTTGGAATAACTAGCGCAGACTACTACCACCGTTAGTTATGTTATTGGTGTGTGGCGGAGAAGCGAGCTCAGATTTCGTGTGGTAGCTTTTTGGCACGATGTGATGCTGTATGCCACCACTTCAAACTTTGGACCTTCAACTCCGCGTCCGCGTGTTGGATATTGAGGGGAAGGATGCGCGGGGTGAGAGGGTGAGGGCGCCTCGTCTGTGCCAACAGAAATAAAGTGGAATTCAATCATATCTCTGCTCCATATAGTGCCAGTGCGTGAAATATCTCAACATTCATTCTTTACGAATAGCAACAATTACGTATCAGTCCAGTCCTTGAGCGAAAAGGGATAAGGATGAGGGATATTGCTTCTCACGGGAGAGTCCACTTCTCGTGCGTGTGTTAAGCCGTTTTGAACCTCATGAAGGGAGATGAGAGGGCTCTTCCATAGCGGAGACATACATGTATGTCATGGCGGTTAGTTTAGTTATTTTGGCTCTGACTCTGACTCTAACTCTGACTCTAACTCTGACTCCTATTCTCCCATACCATTGATGTGATAGTAAAGCTGCGGCTCATTCACAGGGGGCGGAAAGTGGATTCTGCTCTATGTATGGATATGGATAATAATGTCTCCATCGTATCGTAGCGAGATAAATGGAACGTCGAGAGAGGCTCTTTGTACGATCCTCCGGCACCAACCAGGCTCCCTTGCCTACTGCTAGCCTCGCTAGCTAGTGGTTCCAGCCTCTAGGATCAGTCAGCCTTTTCCGCTCTCCTCGTCGATTGTTAAAACAAATGCTTGGCGTTGAAATTGCTTGGAAGCAGAGACCGTGCACACCCAGCCCAACAACTCCACTTGATCCGACTATTTGAACGATTTGCATACTAGACCTCGATGGTGGTGATCACAGCATCTGTCCAGAATACGTCATAGAGCAGTCACCTTTTTGGAAAACGACAATAGAGTCTGAGTTTTCCTCTTACCCCGTGGGAGCACGGGGGGATGGCCAGGTCTGGGGAAGCCAGGAAGAGAATGAGGCGAGGCAAACATAAAATTCTGTTGAGTTGGTGTCGGGGGAAATACCAGGAATAAAACACCAAAGTCGGGAACCAAGTCCCTGTGCCTGGACAAGAAGAGATGTAAACTACCCATAACTGAACAAGTTTTGCTGATCAGAGGGCCGAGCCTTGAAGCTGTTCGAACCCAGCAAACGTATCCATCGGGGGCGGCGCTCAAAAGTGCCACGGCGCCTCTGTGAAAAATACTGTGGATTCTAAGTGTGACATGGCCCCGTTACGAAGGAGCTTTTCAACGACTCGTGCGAAATACAAGCCTACACACGCCAGTCTTGTCAAGGCATCTTTTTGAAACCCGGCACCTCGATACAAGACACGCACAAAGAGCGCGATTCACCGGCCTTATCTGACCGACTGCACAAGGGGGACGCGACAAGGGTCGATCGGCGGGGATATTAAACCAGTCGAAAGCAGTCTCGAGACACCAACAGGGCAGTGGTATTTTTGCCAAACTCATGGTGTTGGTGTTGAAGGTCCCAGTTTCTGCTGGTGATGCCCCTGCCTGGTTGGTAGCCAGACAGCCAGGATCTCATCCAATGTGGTGTGGAGGAGGAGCAGGAGGGGGGCCGTTGCTTAGCGAGCCATGCATGATAACGGGCGAGGGGGGGTTGCAGGGAGGGGGAAGCGGAGAGGGGGGAGCAGTGTTGAGTGCAGTCAGTTCAGTTACAGCTCTCGATGTAGGAAGCTCTGTATGGAAGTGTTTGATTCTGACAGAGCTCGAATAGCGACCAATTGAGTAGTTACCGACTTCTAAATCAGTGATATTATGCTTGATAAAGAGCCTGGATTACTCTTGGCAGCTGAGTTGGTCTAGATTGAACCACCTAACTACGGCCTATGAATAGCTTCCCCGCACCATGAGTCGATGTTTGTTTGGTCTAGAGTATCAGGAAACTGTCATACTCAGATCATGTCACATCGCGATGAAAGAGATACCAAGCAAAAAGCAATTTACCAGGGGGAGCAAACTTTCCCATATCATCATATCAGGTTCCGAAACGTCCGATAAATCACGTCTTGGAATTGCCATCACGTGGATATCGGGTTCTTGATGTCGGCCGAGAGAGGGATAGGGAGCTAGGAGCGATGGCACATCATGTGTAAAGTAACATGACCATACAGTAGTCGCTTCTTGTTGCATCCAAATGTGGTTACAAACATAAAGTCATCGATGGTGCGTTAGCAGAAACATGCCATGGCTTGCTGTGAAGGGGGGGTTCGCGCGGGGTTGGAGAAACGATGCTCGTTTTGTCGAGAGGCGCAGAGAGAGAGGGAGAGAGCTCCAAGATTAGGCAGTGTAAAGTAGGGTGACGTGCAGTGCAGCTTCTGGCTAGGTCTTTCTGGATGATGACACCCGAAAGAGTCCCAAGAATGAACCATCACCAATTCAATGTTGGTGAAACGAAGACCACGGCAGGCATTTCTTGTTGCTACCTAGCATCTCGCTCTCAATGGTACTCCGCGCTCCGTAAGCTGGGCTCAATCGGCATCACCCCACTCCGAACAGGTAGCGCCCCCGGGGCGGAAGATCCGGTAAAGCTTAAGGGCACATCGCCGCATTCTAGGTAGCTAAACCCCGCTCCTCCAATTGCTTTCACTAATTATACGGTGACAGTGTTGGTTGTCTTCTGTGCGACTCCGCAAGCCGTACCGATAAGACGAGACGGACGGCGTTTGGGGATATGTACCTAATATTGGGCTTGAATGGGTGATGAAGAATGGATGAGTTGCAGATCACGGAGAAGGGAAACACGAAAGCGTTCCCCGCATTCGTGCTGGACCAATTCCATGTCGTCAAAATCTCCCCAGATGCTCGGCAGATAACGAGGCGGAGGAGCAAATGATAAGAGGGCAGCCATGATATGCGTTATGACTCTCAGAAACGAGGTGACTTGCATCAAGAGCATACGCAATACCACGCAATTAGCATGCCTCGCAGCGTCATCATCGTTAGACCTGCCCTCTCTCATCATCATCTCCCCCTTCTCGTCCAGCGACCTGTGCTGTATTGTAATGTAGCTGATGCATCTCATTTCACTTCTCATCTCATCCTTCTGATTGCGGATGTGGCTGCGTCCATGGCGTATCTTTTTGAGGCGACCGTCATTCTCCCATGGTAACGTCGGTGAGCAGCGGAGAGAAAGTAAACTCAATTCGGACAGACCCTTCTCTCTCCTACGGGGTATTTCTACGTAGGTGGAATGTATGAAGGGTCCCCTTTTTTTTGCCCGTTCTATGCCTTGTTTTTATCGCCACATAAAGGGTCTCCCCTTATTCCCAGCCGAGAGGGTGAGGGCGTACACACGGAAACACTGCAACGAAGATCACTGTAATGTACGGGGGAATGGTTTTGGGTACATATGTATATCCACCCACACAGCTCTCCTTTTGGTGGCATTATCATGGGCGGGATGCCGGACGATCAGGGTAGCAGACATCATTTTGAGGCTGGGACCCCTTTGAAGATCCCCTCAAGCGTGTTGAAGAATGGGCAAAAGATGAGCGGATGTGACCCACGAGGCTTGGCTATCATGCAAAACACCAAGACGACGGCCTCGGCATGGCATGATGAGATGAAGAGACGAAGGTTTTTACTTGGTATACCCTCAATCAGATCATTGATGGTGTGCTTTCTTGGCCCGTGGGTCCTGTTAACACCACGAACTCAGACCAAGAGAACCCTTGACCCCACCTAACCGCCCGGTGGATGGAGGATGTTTGATGTTCTGATACCCAAGGGGCTGGAGATAGTTGCATATCGAGCTTAGTACTTATAAACGAGACAATTAATAGGCAGTGGTGCTCGGATATCTGCTTCCTGGAGACAGCGGCAGGCGTCTAGATTCGAGGGTGGCGAACAAAGCGTTGAAGATTTTTTATTATACTGAGACGGTAATTGATCTTCGATTCACAGGAGACCCTGGAGATCAAAGGGCAATTGTTGGCTGGATTGAAGACGCCTCTAGAAGCCATCATGGTCAGAGGCGCCAGACCAAAGTGTTACTGGAGTGTCTTGCTATCATGCCATTAATGGCATTCACTGCAAATCATCGTCGCAAAGACCGTGCGCGTCTAGTGTGGGTCACTGAATACGATGCGATTGATATTGAGCTTCAGAGCTCGTTGGGGTCTAAAAAGGTGAGACCTTGGGGCAGGGTGCGAAAAGAAGTCAGTCAATTGCGGTGCGTACTTCATCGTGGTATTGGGTTGGTATTTCTGTCATATTCAACCCTCACCCTGGCCTCATCGACTCCAACTCCAGACTCCATTCAATCTCGGTCTGCAGCCTTCAGTCCCACCAAAAGTTGAATGTCGCCCTGGTCAATGCTCATCCCTGTCCTCTCATTCCCTGTCCAAAGCTCCCACTTGCATGCTTAGCGAAACTCCCTGCGAACCGCTGCTGCCAAAAGCCCAATCAAGCCACAGAGATCCTCGCCGTTTCGCTCACACACATCGAGATGCAGTGTGCGCACGCTGACACCCACCCCTGCTTATGCTACTGGGTGTGGCGTGCGAGGAGCGAAGGAAACGCAGGAGATGCATTCATTGCATTCGCGGGGCGGCGCCAGGCCAATTGATAGTGAGTGCGAGTGCTGATAAGGGCTGCATTTAGATATGTTTGGCTATCTGTGCTTTTATCGGTGTGATAGTATGATAGTCATCACGGTATTGGAGGTTGTGTCAATGTCATTACAGCGGTTGGATGGCATCAGAGTGACAAGACCAGAGCGACATCGGAGCTTATTTTACGTGATGAATAGAGGCTCTGGCGTGAGTTACACAAGATATTGTGATGGCTTTTCCGGTCTCATTATCGTCGCCATCATCCTTGATGATCTGGCTGCGCATCTTGTCGCTCTCCCGCGCATTATCATACGACAAGGGTAAGGTAGAAAGCAGATCAGTCATATCACAATAGAAAGCAACAACAAATATGGCTTATCGCATATTCATATTCACATTCGGCATGTTTCCAAAATAGACGCTCTGGGAAATGTAGCCCCGTCTGAAGGATCATCATCACATCTCGTAAAACAGAAACGGTCGTCCTGCAGTTTCTTGCAAAACCGTACGTTACGGGCGCGATGCGCTGAGTGCGACATCACATTTGCCGTTCGAAGTTGGTGTGCATTGAGAATGGATCCCCGGTGAACAGGCAGAAACACAATTATAAAGGTTGAGTGAGGCAAATAAGTTGAGATGCGACAAGACGGAAAGGGAAGAAGCTATTTACTTGTTGGTGGTAGTATGTGACTAATGGGTGGCGATGAAAACTCTTGGTGTTGTTGCGCTTTTATTGCCTGACCCTTTCACTTGTTGGGGGGGAATGGGTTGCAGAGCATACCTACATACATACAAGTAACTATCGGTGGCGATGCGACTGTCAGCTTTCGTTTAAACTGCAACAGTAACAGTAACCGCATTGAGTTCAAAATGGTGGCATCGCATCATTACAGGGGACTTTATGGTTGGTTGGGGATCAGGGTCCTTTGTATGTGAAGTGACTGATGAGGATAGCATCGATGAGCGGTTGCGCGAAATTCACATGTGAAAATGCAAGCCACAGTGAGATCGCTAACGCTCGCGTACCCAACAACCTACCAAGAACTGTTAAGACGAACCACAAAACACCACAGTTTTAGCTTCTGGGGCGTTTCCCATTGTTGGGTCTAGCATCCTCTCGATATGGCCCTAGCGCTGTCACTCACAGCCAGCTCGTCCCTCCCTCACCCTGCAGTCGTTCCATTAACAGTCAGAATAAGACAAGGTACTTGGGGGAAATAGACGATTTGGTTAGTTGCCGTTAGATTCGGCAGCATTTGAGGCATTTGAGGATATTTATTAGAATTGAGAAAAGATGTGAGTGGAATGTCTCCACCTACCGACCGGTCTGTTAGTCAGTATGGGCGGGAACGGGTTGGACTGGACTCGAGATGTGAAATTGAAGCTGATAACGGGGAGCAATTGGAGGCTTTTGGATACAATCCTGTAGGTGTTGAAAATTTTCTGGACCAATACAGAAATAGCATCCCAAGGAGGCTGAGAAGTGTGAGTGGGCGATCTGGTCTGTGCATCGTCGTTATCTGAGCGCTAGACTCCTTCTGCGCAGGTCTTATCCATGTCCTCGCTTCACCCTTGGAGCCTCGATCTGGGATTGACTCTTTTTAATCTCGCTCAGTTCAGTTTTTCGTAACGGTAGCATAAACAAGCTCAACACTACTGTGCGTAGTACGTGGGGGATCAGTGACATGTATTTTTTCCAGACTTGCATCCCGCCCAAAGCGCCAGACAAACATGTTTTACAGAACAGCTCCGTGGAGAAATAATACAGTAGGGAGAGAGAAAAGCTCGTGCAGCCAATACCAGTGTGAGGCTGCCCTCCGCCCTGTGAGTGTTCTGTCAAATCATGACAGGAAGCTTTGACATGCTAGTCCTATTGACTAAGCCGTGCATGTCGGATGTAGTCTCGTCTGGGGATGGTGCAACAGTAGGAAAAGACAGCCGCCATCGTCTAGAAACTATTGAAGCGGGAAAGAAGCGGTCTTGACTCTCTGACTTCGAGTCTGTCTTCTTGTTCATGACTACCTGATTCATGCGATCAGTTGTCTGGGTGAAGAGACATGACCGTGTTCAGAGCTTCATCTTGGAAAGTGCCAGACGAGCCAGAGAAAAAAAAGAAGAGGCTCTAGCTTTTTTTATGGCTGAGACCCACATACGCGAACGAACAATCTGGAGGCTCTCCAAGTGTGTCAGCCACGAGCGTTGGGCTTTGCTTTTTTGCTTTGTCTTGGAGATTTCCCGCCCTTCGACTTTGACTTCACACGTACGTTCATTTGGGGGAAGGGAATCAGTGGGCGACAAGCATCGTGAGACGTTTGGACCTGGGGTTTGTCCGTCGCCCACTGAAATAACAGCGGGTACGGGCACGGATGATACTGTATCACGGCATGGTTTATTGACATGGATCAGCATCTGGGCAAATGGCATGCTATGGAGCTTCAGGTCCTGTTTTGCAGATCTTAGTAATTAATTGGCCCAGGACCAGTGTTGCAGTTGCACCGGAAAAGTCTGGGGGAGGCTCCCGGCTGAGACTATCTCGAGATCCTGTGTGTTGTGGTGTTGGTTGGGAGCAATTAATATGCTTTCAAGACAGGGAAAAAAGAGAAGGAAAAAGAAAAGAAAAAAAGAGTGTGTGGTGAGACAATGAAAGAATGAGCGCGTGGTTTCTGTGACGACATACGTCATTGACGACAAAGATGTCACGAGTTACCATGCACTGCGTTTGTTGACCTGGCGGACGGACGTTGTGCTCCCCCCCTATCAAATGAAATCCTCGTAAGCGAATTGGCTTGGCTTCTTCTTTTTTTTCTTGCTCTCGATAGTTCAATATGCACGGAATTTCCAATGGTACTGCACCCGAAAAGAAGCTTCGAATCAATGCCCTCGCTACCGTGCTACAGGGCCAGAGACCTCTGCCCCGTGCTCCGGTGCAACAAGGGGCTCTACCTTGGAAATAACACACAGAATCCAAGTGACACGGGCTCAGACTCAAAAGGAACTCACCCGTATGGCACAGCGAGCCTCATAATGTCGGTGAAGCTTTTCTCTACATATTCTTTGAAAGGATTGACCATGTCGTATTGCACCATCGAGATTGACGATTCCTCCGTTTAAACCCATCTACCGAGAGCTAACGCTCCTGCAATGGTAGTTGACACAGTTTGTGCCCTGATTCATTGCCCTGGCCGGCGCGTCCGGATGAGACGGAGCGGACGATACGGAGGACATGGGGGTCGCCAGGGAATACCAGTAGGTATTTTGGATCGTGAGGCACGCACGCAAGCAATTGGGGAAAGGCGTGGGAAGCTGAAGCTCTAGGCAAGGGGAGGAAAGAAAACACAGGACCTCGATCCTAGATGATAAAAAAGACTTAGGTAATATAGCCTAAGTTTAGGATAATTTTTACTGAGTTTATTTTGGCACCCTAAAGTAAGGTTTGATGTTATCTTGCCCCCCGAGGGCTAGGCTCGCTGTGTGTCACCGACTGGCGACTCCACCTCTCAGTTGATAGCTTTGACACTTTTTTATGTTCTGTCCACATTATGTATTTTTCTGGTCCAGAGGTGTTTTTGTTCCCCACGTTGCTTCATTTCTCCAGACCGTGCTCATCGTCATCGTGCTGATATCATCTTAACTAACTCTCAACCATTGAAGCAGGTCAGCTTGGGAGGTTTATTAGCTGGGATGCACAGTCCTTTCAGAGACATCTCTGGCTTCCCCCACCTCGTCCCAAGAATGCTCAGTTCACTTGGCGTGTGCCACGGAGCCCTCTCATTCGATGATCTGACACGTCCTTGGGAGCGACTTTGGGGAGAGTGGTCTGTTTCTGTTTCTGTTTGACTTTCTGGGTTCACTTTTTCTGAATCCTCACCATGACGACCAACAATTGTCTCTGTGAATTTGTATAGACTTGACTTTCCCCATTTCCTCTTTCTCTTTTTCCTTCTTCCTTTTCTGTTTTCAGTTACTCAAGATTGTAAATCATTGGTGCCCCCCAAAAACGCCATCCGTTCATTCATTCATTCACTCTACCGCTACATTCATTCATTCGTTCGATTTTCTTTACTACTGCTTACAACTCTCTTTTTTGACCGTTTTCTCTATTTTGCTTTCAATTATTCAGCCATTCATAACACCCACTCGCTACTCCATACGCTAAAAACCCTCCGGCGCATCCTCAAACCGAAGCTGGCCAAACCAAGAGAGGGAGCCCCTCCCCATCGGCTTGCTTGCTTTGCTGCTCTAACGTTAACTTGATACCCATGCCCCGGTAGCGGTAGCATTGGATCTCCGCCTCGACTGTCGCCATCCTAGCAGTTTCGGTTTTTTTTATCTTTCGATTCGCGTTTTGATACGATACCTATCTGCGCTACCGGAATTGCCTTGCTCAGATCATATCCACTCTCATCAATCAGGTTCAGTGCAAATCATTTCTCACCACAAACCTCATATCATTTCATTTTCATTGTCTGTCTGTGTCTGTCATATGCTTTCATCGGCTTCTGCGTCTCAATTGCCGGCATTTCCCATCTCATCCCACGCCCAGGTTTCGCCTCTCCCTCTCTCCTTTGTCCCTTCGCCGCCATCTGACGTTTTCCTGCAAAGCATCCTTACACATCCGGTAACCATCAGCATCGGGTAACATCATTCATCTACAAACGTACATACATACATAAGACAAAAAACCAACACACTGATTATCAAATTGTCAATCTTTCTCTTATTCCTTATTAGTCTTGCTTTTTCTATTTCCTTATATTATTGCCCGTCAAACCCGGTTGTAAATCTTCAGCAAATCGGCAGACGCCAATCTCCGCCATCCCAACTCAAAAAAGCCACCGCGAATCTACACACAAAAAAAAAACCACAACACCAAGTCTTGATCTGGCTTGGTTGGAGGGTCTTGTTTTTTTGCCGCCGCCGCCTCTGATAATCTTGGGGATCACTTCAATTCACGCATTTTGAGGGAATATCAAAAGCCTCGTCCTCTCGACTTGAACTGTAGCTTCATTTCATCAAACCATCCATCCATCCTCCTCCTCCTCCTCCTCCTCCTCCTCCTCCTCCTCCTCCTCCTCCTCCTCCTCCTCATCCTCTCCACTACTCCATACTCGAACTCGAGTTCTATCCACATCGATCCCACCCCCCAGAGAACGCACAGCACAGAATTGTGGTCGTTCCCCGGCTTGAACTCCACCGCACGGAGAGAGTCTATCTATTGGATACTACACAGAGTCAATAATACAACGTCAAGACAGTGCAATACAATACAACAGAAGGCACAAGAAGAGAACGGATAAGATTACTGTAACAGAACAGATATCTCGTAAGTGCACAACAGACAGACAGACAAAACATGATGCCACCCCTCCCTCTCTATCATGAACCCTACCTACCATCCACTCCCTAACCCATCGCCCATCCCAACCAAAAACTCGTTAGCCCACCCCTGGCCTGCAACTCAAATCCTGCCCACTGCTCATCGCTCATCCCTGCCCATTAACACCCACCACCATCCCAAAGAAACCAAACCACAACCACCACCAGACGGCCCATGCCTACGCGGCTCTCAACCTTGTAGCTCGCTAGCCTCTAGTCCCATGCCGCTCAGGCCGGGCCCCGGTGCTGCCCTCACACCTCTCCCCTCTCTCTCTTGACGGGGCGGCCAAGGCAGCGTAGAAAAGAGTTTTGTACCTTGGTTTTTTAATTGGGACCTGGGTGGGCTTGGCTTGTCCTTGGGGGTGATGGTGTTCACTTCAATCAATTCGCCTGCAGCGCAAGACTCAAAACCACCTGCTCCCCGCAGCACTCTTATCCTCGATTCCCTCCAGCATCTCCACCAGCTCTGATTGCTGTCGACGAGTTTATGACCACCGACTGACTGACTGACTTTACTTCAACAGACTTCCTCCTCCAAGTCTTTGATATCAGCAGCCTCTTTTTTCATTGCATTTTGTTTTTCACTGTTTGGTTCATTGATTCATTTTTGTCTTTGCTGGTTTCTTGTTTCATCCTCATCCTCATCGCCATCTTCATCATCTCGACGAGCCTCCTAATCCGACGACGACTCTTCTCGCTCACGTTCAACGGATCCTCCATCTGCTGTATCACTTCACTGTGATACCGTCAACCCAACCACCGCCAATTGCCGAACTGTGCCTTTCGTGGAATTCTATCTGCTCTGTTGCTGGAATATTGCCAGAGCATTTGTTTTTCTCGAGTCGTATCAGTTTGCCTGCTTATTTTTTGTTGGGGTGCGCATTGATCAATTTCATCGTGTAAGTAGTGCACTGCACCTTATCGCCCGCCCACTGAAACCACCATCACTGCACTCACTGTACTCCCCCTGTGGGATGCACCTGGACCTCAGCACAGCACTGTCCTATTGTTTCGCTCGTCCTCTTATTGTCTTCTATCGCAACAATCGTCAAACAGTTAAAAACAATCGTCATCCTTCGTTTTTTACTTTTCGTCAATAGCCTGTGGAAACCTTTTTACTTCAATGGTTCCCATCAATCAGCTCTTATCTTTGCCCACGTTTCTTCGTTTAATTATGCATCGCCACAAAAATTCCCTGTTTCTTAACCATGCTAATCAGTGCCTTCCCCATTCTTAGACCTGATCTCGATCACCTTGTGCGCCTGCCTTGATCTTCATCGCATACGCTAAGAGAAAGAAAAAACCACTTCTCGCTGTAGCGCATTCCGCAACTGCCCTTGAATCTCTCTCCATCACGAGAAGAGAGCTTCTCATCTCGAAAACCTCTATTATTTACCTGGGTTACTTCTTTTACTTTATTCTCCACGTGGTGAAGCGAAGTTCCTGGCAAACGGCTTCCACGGAAAAACCTCCTTCTCTCCTCCCCCCTTCTCCCTCTAATCACAACACAACCCACCTTGGGAATGCCTTACACGCCACCCTCACATCGATCTCCCGCTTCGTCAGCCTCCGCATCGCCCGTAGCGAGTCGGCGGTCGTCGCTACAATCGAGTCCGAGACCTAGCCTACCGCGATCTGCTTCATATCTTACAAAGCATCGACGAACACCTTCCGCTTCAGCCCTCAGCGATGGATCGACAGGGACGCTGACACCGCAGGGAACATCGGAGGATCTCAAGAGCATGGGCACAGCCGTTCCATCAAGCGTGAGACAATCACCACCGCCCGTCACAGACGAACGCACAATGCCCATGGGTGCCATCATCTCGCCACCTGATTCTGCTTCCTCCGGTAGCGACGACGAGGAGCAAGAACCACAAATCCGAGGTCGAAAGCTAGACAAGGCTCTGCGGGACGCTGTCAGCCAGATCCCCATGCCACGTTCATCATCTCCCCCACGATCACAATTGCAGCATCAAGACAGCACAGAACATCTGCAGCTCCGCCGCAAGGATGGTGTACATCTCAGCTTCAGCACAAGCGCATTAGGCGATCTCGCAAAGGGCCGTAAGATGGGACATGTTCGATCAGCCACTGAGCCCAACGCTGGCATCTCCAAGTCAAACGACAACTCGATATCAGTATCAGAGGAGGAGTCTGACGAGGACCTGCTTAAGAAGCCTCAGATGGTGCGAAAGAAGTCTGGTGAGCTAGTCCGACCTGCCCTCCGTCCTTCCTCCCGAAGACGCCCCTCAAGCATGCCCGGTACCCCCATATTTTCCAAGGCTGTCCACTTTGATTCACACCTCGAGCACGTCCGACACTTCTTGCAAGTGGACCGACCTCTGGCAGTGAGTGCTGGATCTTCACCAATTGACAGCTACGAGAGTGATACCGAGTATCCGTTCCCTAGCAATGGCAAGCAGACTGCCCGCACCCCTCCTTTTGAGTGGGAGATCCTCACCACAAACTTCCCTCACGACTCAGCCGCACGTAAGTCGTCGCCCGTTAGATTGGAAAAGGTTTGGCTCTCGACCGACCAGAAGTCCCTCCTGGGTTCTGTGGCTGTCGCCAACATCGCCTTCTCCAAGGCCGTTACCTGCCGGTTCACTCTGGATTACTGGAAGACCACCTCGGAGGTTGCCGCTGACTACAGCCACGAAATCCGCCCCCGGGAAACGCCGCTGGGTCATGATCGCTTTACCTTTTCCATCAAGCTTGCTGACACGGCCAACCTCGAGTCAAAGACCCTCTTCCTCTGCATCCGCTATACCGTCAACGGACAGGAGTACTGGGACAACAACAGCAGCTCTAACTTCCAGGTCGACTTCCGAAAGAAGCATCTGCCCATGAACGGGAAGAACAACTTCCAGGGCGCTTCTTCCCGACCCGCTAATGGCCTTCCCCGGAGCAGCCGACGCACCAGCAGCGCCAATGTCCCCCGACCTAAGTCTATGCCTGCTGGCTTTGGTGACTTTGGTGACGATGCTAAGCTCAACTTTGACCAGCCCATCCACGAGTATCTCGGCGAGTCTGAGAACAGTACTGGCGGTCTCCGTCTCAAGTCCAAGTCGGCTAGCAACCTTGCTAGCGATAACATCTCCAAGAATTTCGGCTCGCCTAGCGGACTTGCCTTCTCCAACCGTTATGACTTTGGCGCTTCCTTGAGTGCTGCTGTCCAGGCCGCGAAGGACAAGGAGGCCTCTCAGGATAAGGATGGACTTTACATGAAGGCCAACGTCCGGACTCTCAAGCCCACCCTCACTGTCCCTGAGCCTGCCACCAACGCTAAGAGCCAGTCCACCAACGGAGCTACCTCTCCCAACTCGACCCTTTCCAGCTCTTCATATGAAGAGTTGGTCAACAAGTACTGCTTTGTACGTGCCCCCGAAGTCCGCCCTGCTTCACCCATCGCTTCTGGTGCCCGTCGCCCATCCCTGATCCACCAGAAACTCAGCATCAGTCTCCAAGGCCTACAGGATGGAACGGCGACACAGAAGCAAAGTGAAAGAGTCGGTTACTAACAATTGTTCGTGTTGCAGTTTGGATCAAAACAGTCGAGTCCTAACATGAAGGACGGTACACTCAGCGGTGCCCGCTTCGACGGCGCTACCGGCGGAAATCACCACCGCCGCAGCTACACTACCTCACTGGGAAGCCCGAACGGAAGTGCCCATCACGCCGGACCCGCAGCTCACCACACCCTGCAGCTGCACGGCGCCATGAGCCCTCCTTCGGGTGCTTCGACACCAAAGGATGCGTTCCGTGCCAACAGTACTTCGCCTTCCCCGAGACCTTCAGCCACGGCTAGGTCGGCTTCGCCCGCCTTCGTGTCGTTTGATGCTACACCATCCAACGATCTATCGTACCATGTCCAGCAACAGATGATGGATCGATTTCCCTGGTCTGATGGACATGCTGCTACGGCGATCCGAGGATAGAAACGTATCGGCGACCGTGGAATGAGGTTGGACTGTTAACATCCACCAGCAACACAACATCAAGAGCAACCCAAGATTGCATTACTATCTTGATATCTAATAACCCTTCAACACTTATGGGACCAGACAACATTATGTTTGTCGCCCAACATCACTACTCTACCCCGGCTGTTTGATCCGAAACAGCACAGCCCTTTGACATACAGTCACTGGGAATGCTTTCACGGCTGACGGCCACAATTGTTTGGCGTTTACGGTATTGGACTTGTGCTAGCCTGGCATGGCGAGCCGGGCATCCGCATCGGAGTTTGGGAGCCATGTTTACCTGCGAGTTCTGATTTCCTCGTTTGCTCTCGCGGAATATCACCCGCTTCTGTTTTACTCTTGTTTTTTAATCGGAACTTTCTGGCCATCGTCACCGCTCAAACCCAATGCTTGCTTCTTGCCGTTGAACGGACAGATACATGCTTATACGGGTTTTGCGTGTGATGAGACAGACCACTGTGTTATATCTTCACGTCTGCGGATAGTTGAGCGAAGCCTGGTTTTACGCGTGTCAGGAATGTCTCCGAGGCGAATGCCTAAACGATGACATGATTGAATGCGAAGACTGTATAATGGCGAATGGACAGGGCAATTGGGAATGGATTAAAAAAAGTTTGCCTTCCGATGAATGGAATGCCATGCGAGGGATTGCGCTTGGGAGGGAGGAAAGGAGTTGGGTCAGAGCAGATATAAATTATACTATACACTACAAAGCTGCCAGAATGCAATGCAGGTACAGCTCAAGAGAATCATTTGCACCTCTGACTTTATCCCATGCTGTGGTGATGTGAATGTTGTGATTGACTCCGTTGATGATGAGTGATGAGGCTAGGGTTTGGTGGGAGGCCCTTGGGTGGGCAAGAAAACGGCGAGTTACTATAGGGTACCAAAATAAACTTAGCAAAAGTCATCCTAAACTTAGGCTATATTACCTAAGTCTTTTTGTCATTTAGGATTGAGGTCTTATGTTTTCTATCCTCTCCTTGGGAGGATTGCCAATGGGCTTGTTGTTATTGACATCCATGACGAGGTTGAAGTAGTCCACGCATAGCGATATCTAATTTTAACTTCTTCCGACATGACTGACGGTAAACTTCAATTGGGTCTCTTTTCGATGTCTAGACCGAATATCCATTCCTCATTCCGGAGAAATTGTTTGGCAAGCATCCAAGCCACGCACCGTAAGCTCAACAAGGCTCCGTGATTGGCCAGCTCGCCAACAAACAGTTCCATCCTTTGTTCAGCCTTACAGGCAATGCCCTGGCCGTAAGCAAACACTCCTAAATCAGTATGGACCAGTGGGCCGCAGAGTCATCAGTGCTTTATATTGTTCTCTTCCTTCTGGGGTATCGCGAGCGGTGATTGGTTCGGTCGCCAAACATGGTTGTGGTATACTCGATTGAGAGCAGTGATGTAGTGTTTCATGGAGTCTGAGCCTCTTTGATGATGAGGGATTGGCGAGATGAACCGTTGATCAATGTCCTGGGATTAAGCGATGGGAGAATATAAGAACGTGAGTTGATCGCTGGAAAGGGAGGAGTATCATTCATCTCATACAATCTTCCATTTTCGTTAATTCTACTACGTTAGTTCGCAATGAGGCTTTCGAAGAGTCTTGGTTTGGTGTTTGTGTCGTTGGTGGCGGCTCAAGAATGGGTGGCTGCGCCAAAGGGTCTACAAGTCGTGTCGTCCAAGTTGTTCAATGGCGCCGAGATTTCGTACAAGAAGGTAAAGCCTCAAGCCTCTCAACGGTCTCAGAAAATGGAGTGACTAATAAGTAAACAGACTTCTGTTTGTGAGACTACTGAGGGTGTCAATGCTTACAGCGGCTATGTATCGCTTCCAAAGAGTCTACTGCCTGACTTTCAGCATTGGGATGAGAAGCAGAGAGCCCATCTCTTCTTCTGGTACTTCGGTACGACACCTTACCCAGTATCATGTAGTTTTGTATACTGATAAACCACAGAGGCTCGAAACAATCCCTCCACAGCCCCAACGTCAATCTACATAGGCGGCGGTCCAGGCTCATCCTCCTTCGACAACACAAACGGCTTCCCCTGCTCCGTAAACGCCGACTCCAACTCAACGACCCTGAACGACATATCATGGAACAAGCACGTCAACATGCTGTACATCGACCAGCCGCTGGGAACTGGCTTTTCGTACGTTGATCTAGTGAATGGAACGTTTGACACCCTCACGCAGACGTTTACACCGGTGAAGGGGGGAAAGGTGCCCAAGACAAATGAGACGTTTTTGCAGGCTACTTTTGACTCTGGGGAGTTGGAGACTGTGCCGAAGACGACGATGAGTGGTGCTAGGACGATGTGGGCTTTTGCGCAGGTTTGGTTCAATGAGTATGTTTTGCCGGGAAAGTTGTTGATGCAGAGCTGATACTGGTTTAGGTTCCCGGAGTGGCAGACCAAGAATGATGAGATATCCCTTTGGACATCATCTGTAAGTCTCCTCACAAACCTTACTTACTACCGCTAACAATTACAGTACGGCGGTTTCTATGGCCCCAACTACTTCTCCTACTTCCAAGACCAAAACACCCTCATCTCCGAGTCCAAACCGACCTTTGCAAACGCTACGATTCTTAACCTGGCGACTCTGGGTCTTCAAGAGCCTGGTATTGACGCACGTGCTTTGGCAAAGGGATACGCTGATTACGGTCACCATAACAACTACGGTCTTCAGTTCTTTGACGATAAGACGTACAAGAGTATGCTCGAGAAGATTGAGGAACCGGACACGGGTTGCTATGCGTTGATAGACAAGTGTCGCGCTCTCGTGGCGGAGGGCGACCCTGAGAGGTTTGGGAATAACGAGACTGTGAATGAAGCTTGTCTTGCGGCGACGAATTTGTGCTTCTTTGGGATCCAGGGGACCTATCAGGCTACCTCAGATGTATGGCCCCTATCACCATCATTTGCGTTCTTACTTACTGACTTTTGCTAGCGATCGCCTTTTGACATCACGCACTCCAATACCACGCTCTTCCCGCAGCCTTACATTGAGAGCTTCTTCAACCAACCTTGGGTCCAGCGCGATCTCGGTGTTCCGCTTAATTTTACCACGGGAGTCAACAATATTGGCAAAGTGTGGTTGGGACAGACGGGCGATATCATGATTGGGAGTCTTCATGCTGTGGAGAGGGTTATTGAGCGGGGTGTCAACGTTGCCCTTATATACGCTGACCGTGACTATCGCTGTCCTTGTAAGTTTTCACCGAAGGTTATTGAATGGTGATTGCTAATTGGTAAAGGGTACGGCGGTGAAAACATCAGTCTTTCACTGAACTTTCCCTCTGCTTCTGAGTTCCGCTCTGCTGGATACACCCCCATCAAGACGAACTGCTCCTACACAGCTGGTTTCGTCCGCGAGCACGGCAACGTATCTTTCTCACGAATTTTCGAGTCAGGACACGGTGTAGCAGGTTATCAACCCGAGGCGCTATCCGTGATCTTCAACAGAGTCATGTCGCGAAGGGACTTGGCGACGGGCGAGGTTGATCTGAGGAAGCATACGGGCTACAAGACCAAGGGACGCAAGAGTGTGAGGGATGTGAGAAACAAGGTCCCCGAGTCGCCGGTGAATACGTGCTTTGTTAGAGATGCGCCGTTGAGCTGTACGGATGAGCAGTTGATGGCGTTGGCGGTGGGTGAGGCCAAGGTGAAGGATTGGGTTGTTGTTGAGCCGAAGGGAAAGAAGCCTAAGGCGATGAAGGTTGAGAGGAAGGGACGCTACGTTTGAGAGTAGATTGGATGCTCAATTGCTTGGGATAGATATAGACTCACTTCACTTCTATGATTATTGTTTTTATAGAGATTTATTGACTTACACACTTACACTGACCTCAGGGGGCAAGAAAACAGCAAACCTTACCGTAGGGTATCAAAAATAAACTTAGTAAAGAGTCCCTTAAGTTTAGGCTAGATTTACCTAAGTATTTCTATCGTTTAGGGTCAAGGTCCTGTGTTTTCTTTCTTCCCCTAGACTGATTGACTCGACTGCATGAAAGTGGATCACAAGAGCTGACGTCACATGCCAACTCAGCTCTGCCAGCTCAGCTCCCTTCAGCTTCAGCTTCAGGACCCCTCACCCACCAACTACTAACCTAACTCTCGACCCTCAACCGAAATAACCTTAACCTTAGCTTCCTCCTCCCTCCATCTTCACTTCTACTCCTGCCTTCTTCCAAGATGTCCTCCCGCGGCGTCCCAGAGGTCCTCTTCAAGAAAGTCGACGAATACGTCGACTCCCTCGCGCCCCAGATCCAACCCCGCATCACCTCCGAGCTCGAGACCTTTCAGCAAAAGACCATCGACAGCCTCGAGGATAAAGTCGTCGACGCTTTCCGATCGCTCTTCAACAAAGATAAAGATTCCTCGTCACGAAGTCCGTTCGATCTCAAGGATGATGCGCCTGATGCCTACGGTGGGCAGAGTCTGCCGTTTGCGGATGAGTTGGCCAAGTTGACGAGGAGTTTTACAAAGATTACTGATGAGGCGGGGGACGATTTACGGGATATTTTCGATATTACTGAGGGGAGAACCGGTGGACAGAGTGATACACGATCAAGAGGAGGGGAGACGTCGCGGGGTGGAGGTGGTGCGAAGGGGTTCTTGTCTGCTGCTTTTGACGCGGTGCAGGACCATCTTGAGAACAATAACGGCAGGGGAGGAGGTCAAGGCTTTGAACTTGATGGCCTGCTAGGTGTGATAAGCAACACTGTTAAAGACGCCGCGCGAAACCCCGAGGAAAAAGCACGCATGATCAGTCCCGAGATCAAAGAACAAGTCGGCGCCAAACTCCGCGAACAACATGCCCCGATCGCAGAGCAGTTCACGCGCATTGCTCTCGACCACATCAAGCGCTGGCTACGAGGAAACACGAGCACCAAGGATCTAGGCGATGGTGTCAAGGGCGAGATTGAAGATCAGGTCAAGGATCTTGTCAAGGGAATTGGGGGATTATTTGGGAGCAAGAAGTCCAACGAGGGCTCAGCGCGAGGGTTCGGCGATGGGGATCGTGATGGCGAACGCGCTGATGGCGAGAGCGGCGGTTTCTCAAAAGTCATAAGCGACAAGCTCAGCACAGGCATCGCAAGAGTCCACAGAGAAGTCCGTCTCGAGTTCCGCAAGATCCTCGGCGGAATTGAAAAGCAGCTCTTCGAATTACTACCCGACCAGTTCCAGCGTCCTCTCGAGAAGATCCTCGGCGGAAACCCCTTCGATACACAGCTCGACCGCGATGCGGGACCAGGTCACTCAGCGGATAGAGGGTTTGGGGATGATATCAAGGCGAAGCTGGTGAACAAGATCAGAGGGCTGGTGAGGAAGGTCCAGGAGACGCTGAGGGAGAGTATCCTGGGTGTTGTTAATGGTGGGCATCGGAAGTTTGAGAGGCAGAGCTGGGTGTTTGTGCAGAATATGGTGGAGATGAAGGTGCAGAAGTATCTGCCCAAGGTCAAGATTTCGGTGCCGGATGATATTGGGAATGAGGGTGTTAGTGTTGGGGCGCCGGCTCAAGCGAATCTTGGTGGTTCGAATGCGCCTGTGCCGGCTTCACAGGGAGGATACTCGTCTGGTCAGGGAGGTTATGAACGACCGTCGGAGCAGCATGGAGGGGGATATCAGCAGCCGTATAATCCTCCCTCGCAGTTTGGGGACAATCGACCTGACTACCAGCAGAGTCAGGACTACAGACCGCAGCAGAGTCACGATTACAGACCTTCCCAGGGACAGAACGAGTATCGACCTCAAGGGCAACAGGGCGAGTACCGACCACAGCACCAGTCCCAGCAGGATTACAGACCCCAACACCAGGACAACTACCGGCCCCAGGACGAATATCGACCTCAGCAACAGCAGTCGTATCAAGAATACCGCCCTGACCAATATCCTCCGCCGCCACAACATCAGTCAAGCCACTCTGGGGGATACCAACAGAATGAGGGTTATCAGAATCAGGGTTACCAGCAAGATCAAGGCTACCAACAGAACCAAGGATACGGCCAAGGCCAGGGCTACGGAAGCAACCCTCGCTACTAAGAGCACATGCCAACCACCACCACCACCACATGAACGAACATTTGCAGATAAGCGATGCATTGCGAACTTATGCACAAAACGTCAGATACAACGAGCCGTGCAGGGGTACATCTACGCCGATGGCTTGGGCGACGCTAAGTACATACAGTAGATTGATGAATGAAACGGCCATTTCCATGATCTGATCCCGTCCCCTGTTCTTTGAATTGACTTATCAAAATGCCGAACATTCCGTCTGCGCTCCCGCTGACAGATAACGCTCTAGAACGCCTCTTTGCTACCGAGACCCTGGATTTGCCCCCTCAGATCCTGAGTTCCATGCCTTCCGCCATCTACACTAAACCATCATATCATGAAAACACCATGGCCACAAAAAAACCCCGGCAATCCCACCATGTGAGACTTTGTATCCTACGACGTGCAGAACATACATACACTCAGGACCCTGCATCACGAAGATCTCAGTCACTCGCCCTTTTTTTACTTGGGATTTTGTGATATCACATGACATCCCGGTATGCTTGGCAGGGTGGTCTGATTGTGTTTTTACGTGGGAGAAAACTTTGGGAGCTGCGAGTGATATGATATGATGCCTCCACGTGCCTGGGCTTTCGTCACAACGGCATGATTTTTGACGACCGAGGTATTCGTTCTAGCGCTGGGATTTGCGAGTCGTTTCGTTCGTGATAGCTGCACACCCAGAGCAAAGCGCGCGGTCGAAGTCCGAGAGGTGCATGGCATTCTGGAACATGGGAATTTGCGCGATAGCTTCAAGGGTTCTTGATTTCAGGGTCCTGGGAGTGTGGTGACATCCTTGTATGCGGTTCCGGGGGGGGGGGGGGGGGGGGGGGGGGGGGGGGGGGGGGGGGGGGGGGGGGGGGGGGGGGGTGTAAGGGACCTTTGAAAGGGACATTTAATGAGGGAAGAGGGAACTTTGGCTGGAAGACTCACGATCTGATCATGATGGTGGTTTTGAAGACATCCGTGGATGTCGCGAGAGTTTGATGATGGGAGACGTCATGGGAGGTACAAGCCGAGATGTCCCACCATGATATGAGATCTGGGTGAGCAAGCGGAGTATCGTGGGGATGTCTTGGCCCCGTGGTGGAAGAGGCCCTGCGCCCGAGAACTTCGTCGCTAACTAGAGATAGTGGCGACAAGTTTGCAGTCTCCACAGGAAGCTTTACTCAGCTGCTTGGTATTGATAGTGACGTCCAAGCAAAGAGCAGGCTCTTCAGCTGCTGGTAGTGAGCGTTGTCTGAGATGTATCTGATGCTTCTCCTTGACTGAGCTCTTTGTCAAGTCATAAGTTGTTCACGCGAGCTTGTTAGTCTTATCTGTCGTTCCCGTATCGAAGTTTATCCTGAATGCATCACGAGTTGTCTTCATCGCAAGTCCCCTTGAAGGAGCTGCCTCATACTACACCAGCTTCCTTGCTTTGAGACGAGCCTGACTTCTTCAAAGCCATTACCTTCTCACCCCTGAACACCATGCAAAGAAGCCTCCTTTGATAAACACGCTCTTTTATTAACATTACTTATATATCCTCCTCTATCCCTCATCACCTCTCAACCCACAACCCTCCATTCCCATACACCTGATCCCTCAACACCCCAGCCTCACTCCTGACTCCAACCCAATGCTTCGGTATCCTATCCATCTGACTCTGCACCATCCCCGTCGCATCCCCCAACCGCTCCTTAAACCCCTTTTCGCTCTTGACAGCCCTGACCGCCGACACAGAAACCTCCGGACCCCAGTTCTCCCGCCCCAGACTCGCTGTCGTGGTCATCACATCGCGCGTGTGCTCTTCTAGAAAGGCTTCGTTGCTGAGATTCGGGGAGGACGGGTGCAGATGGCCCATTAGCATGACTTTCATGCGCAGGTCGAAGAAGAGTGAGTCGGAGAAGTCGTGTAGGATGTGCACTGTTACTTTGTTACGAAGAACGACGCCCGGGGGTGCGTTGCGGAGCGGCGCGATGGTGACGATTGCTTCGTGCCAGTCATCGTCGAAATCTTCGCTCTCTTTCGGTGGCAGGACGCGCGCCCACGCTGCAAAGACACCGCCCATTCTCATCTTGACCTCATCGCCAACCTCACTCAAATTCGCCGTCGGTATTCCCAACTCACGAGTAGATATCCCCGTCCCTCGAACAACTTTGCCCGCAAACTTGAAAGGAAACGGCGCTTCAGGCCCCTCGTCACCCCCAAGTATCGTCAACGGCTCCATCGCCTCTCCCGATATCAACGGGTCATACCGTCCCGCCTTGCCATTCTTCCAGCTCTCACTAACCGCATTCCCAATGCCACTCCCGTGATACGCTTTCGTAGCGACTTTCTTGATAGTAGCGTTCGCAGGCGTGAGTCTCTTGGCCCCCTGTTCGACGACTGCGCCTGCGACGCCTGTGTACTTCTTTGCGACCTGTGAACCAATAGTGCTAGCGACTTTGATGCCCATCTCCAAAGGCATGGTGCTTAGACTTGAACCACGAACGGTGCTCACGTCTGTTGATGTGCTGGCGATGCGGAATACGGGACTGCCGCAGAGGACTTTCTTCCCGTCGGCGCTGGAGCAGAGAACGAGGCGGAAGTAACCATCTGTTGCTGCGGCGGGGATACGAATGATGTGTGTTTCTCTCGGGATGTGTTTCTTCATGCGTCCAGAGGCTTTCTTGACGAAACGCTTGAAATCGCGCTGTATACCACGTTCTTCTGCCTCAGCGATATGTTCCACGCCTGTTTTTGTCGCGGGCGTGACATCGATCCAAGTCCCCGTCGTTCCCATCATTGCTTTGAGCGTCATCCCCATGTTTCCTGAATACCCCTTCTGCTGCAGCCACACCGTCCTCGTTGGCGGGAGAGGCTCATCTGAGAGGATGGTGATGGGTACTGAAGTCGCCGGACCTCTGTACCAGATTAGAGCGTGAGAGTGCCGAATGATGCTGAAGTGCTTGTTTGACTCTGCGGGGTGACTTATAAGACCACCAGCGAAATACTGCGCTTCTCCAAGTGCAGCTTTCCATTTCGACGAATCCTTCGGTTTATCTTCTTGAGCGTCCAACCTCGCCGATAGAGCAGATGAGCTCTTGACTCTTCTGATCTCATTTGACGGCGCTGGACTCAGAGGCGCAGGGGATAACGAGGTCGGACTTGGAATCTCATCAACCACAAAATCAACCTGATAATTGCCCCTCGGGTCCAGAAACCCCGACTGCTGCGGTGCATGAGCGCCCGTGAGATTCGTCGCCGAGCGGACCGGGCGTAGAGGCCGTGGAGGCGGAGGCGGTGCTAGGCCGGCGCCGAACTCGGGGCGGTAGGCACTGTATTCCGGGGGCGGGGACGGAGTTGGCGGTGCGACGGGGGCTGGTCGCGTGTAGTAATTTGGGTCGGACCATTTCTCTGCGTCTGGAGTTGGAGGGAAATACGGATTCATTTGTGTCACTGAGAGCAGAGTAGAGAACTAGAGAGGGTTATTTGGTTAGAGGATCGAGAAGGGAGAGAGAGAGAGAGACAGGTAGGTATGTAAAAGATGAGAGCAATAACTTAGACTACGTGTTGGGTGGCCAAGAAATTGCACCGTGTGGATGGTCAGGGGTTCAGATTGCACACAGTATTCAGACAAAGAGTGTTTCTACAAGTGTTTCGACGTCCAAACCAGGATCAAAGATTAAATATCGATGAAAATCGCGGGGATGATATTTATGGAAATGATTTGTTGTCTAATGGTCATCTCTCAAATAAGCTTATTTATTATTGTGTTGGGGCTCGCTCACTCTAACTTGCAGAAACAAGGGCCTCCATCTCATCAGCCTCCCTTGGCACATCAGTCAAGTTCTCAGAGCCAGTCTTGGTGATGAGGATGTTATCCTCGATGCTATCAAATACCGGTTAGCAAATTGCCTCGATAGCGCGACGGTGGCCACCAGAGCCACAACTTACCGAACTCCACCGACATCCCAGTACTTGTCCAGAACGTCCTTGTTGATGAATTTGCTGTGCACGGGGTCCTCGAGGTAAGGATCGATAATGAACTTGCAGAAGTAAATCTAGAAGTGTCAGCACCCTGTGAAATATGCCGCGAATGTCACTTACACCAGGCTCGACAGTGACAACGCTGCCGCTGGGGAGAGTGCCCCGCACGCGTAGGTAGCGGAACAGCTTATCCTTGTCGCCAAAGTTGGGGTTGCCGCCGGTATCGTGGGTGTCCATGCCAAGATAGTGACCCAGACCATGGGGGAGGAAAGCAGCGCTCGTGCGAGCCTTGAGGATCTCATCCTTGTCGCCCTTGAGAATGCCAGCTTCGAGGAGGCCGTCGATGGCGATCTTGTGGGCGAGCAGGTGAACATCGTCCCAGACAACGCCCTCCTTGAGAACTGAAATGCACTCCTTTTGCATCTTGAGAACCGTCTCGTAGATGTGGCGAGACTCCTTGGTGAACTTGCCCGAGAGAGGGAACGTTCGTGTCTAAACGGTCAGCCCAGTCCAACACAGGATCTCATGTACTCACAATATCAGCAGCGTAGTTGTTCCACTCGCCGCCAGCATCCAGCAACAAGTTGAGCTTGCCTTCCAGAGGCGCATTGTTTGGGACGTAGTGAAGCGTAGCAGCAGCTCTTCCAGCAGCAGCAATAGGGTCATACGACATCTTCTTAATACCATGAGAATAGCATCTCTCCTTGAACGCCGCCTCAAACTCCTGCTCATTCTTGGCAGTCTTGGCCCTCGCAAACGCAGCGCGATGTCCAATGCCAGAGATGTAGTTCGCCTTGCGAAGCATAGCGATCTCGAACTCGTCCTTGACCACTCGCGAGGTCTCGATAGCGGGCTTCAACACGCTAAAGTTCTTGTTGTCGAAGCCAATGAAGGAGACGTGATCGGAGACTTGGTTCGCGATGGCAAAGGCAGAGGACTTGGGGTTCTCAGATCCGAGGTGTGCGAGTGTAGCGTTGAGCTCGGTGGTGAGCTTCACTTCATCGACGTCGTATTGCGCGAGGGCCTCGTCGATGCTGAGGGGGAGACCGGACCAGATGACATCGTCTGGGTTGATTGGAGGGATGAAGAGTGTGGATTGCGCGGATTGGATGTCGTAGATGAAAGCGCAGTCGGGGAGGTTGCACCCGGTGAGGTAGTAGAAGTATCGGCGCTGACTGGAGGATCAAATATTAGATGATGCTTTGGAGATAAGGTGGGATACGCACCGGAAGGGCTCGGACTCGTCGCTATCTTCCATCATTCGAGTAACTTGACTCTCGAGGTATAGAATGCCATTGGCATCGGGTACATCCTTTCGGATGAGGTCCACGACACGTTTGGCATGGTCTTTGCCTGGGTATTTGCCCTTGAGGACGGCCTCGTAGTCTTCAGCGACCATGGTGACAGCTCTAGCGTGGGATGCTTGCGATAAGGAACGCGGTCGCGTGGATAGTATCAGGTTCAGACGTCGCACTTCCGTATACAGGCTTCGTCGCGCTGACCTTGTAGTATTTGTAGAGAGTGTTCGTGTTGTTGCTTGAAAAGAACAAGAACAAAGATGGAGGGGAGATTTGAACAACCCCGCTATGGACCTCGGATTCTTGGTCATGACGGAGGTACAGTTCACAAATTAGGTAGCTCCAGTGGCTGCATTCACTAATCGCCTGCCCGTTACGGGGTCTCCAGTGTGGGGTCACGGCTGACAACGGCTTCTGCAGGTAAAACAAAACTTCCATTGATATGAGCTGATGAATATTCGAGATGGGAATGTGACGGATGAATTAATGATCCGTTTGAAAGATAGCAAATGTATTAGATGCAAGTTAGACTATGTACGGTTGATAGATACTGAAAGAACAAATAATATGCGGAAGAAGGTGCAAGAAGACATCAAGCCAGCTCTGAAAGAAACTCAAGAATAGCATCATAAGTGACAGTGTGCGAGTACCCAAAGTTCAGTCCGTGGCCTGCACCTGGTACAACAGTGGTGTTGAAGCGCGAAGCCTGTGTAAAGAACTGTCTCGATATGTCGAGTAGCGAGGGCAGCTTCTCGTCTACGCTGATAGTAGAGTAGCAGTTATCGCCGCAGAAAGGAACATCGCGTGCTGCAACAATTAGTATCTGTCGTTTCATAAGGAGCAGGCTCAACTTACAGCCAGTCACGATCTGGACTGGGCCAGTGTATGTGTTATTCTTCCCCGCTGGTGCCCCCAAGGTAAGAAGCTCACCAGGCGAAACAGGCTGGCCCTTTTCATACGCCACTTCCAGCATCTTGGGGTCAAAGTCACCCTCCGCAAAGAAGTTGATCTGAATGCCCACTGTAGACGACACGCCAACATACCCAGCGGGATATTTATCGGCCAGAGGTGTAGCGGTAATAGGAACAAAGTTGCTTCCAACTGCGAATAGCGACAAATAAGCAGTCGCTTGTGAGAAGCCCGTCAAGACAATAGCGTCAGTGAGTTCAGGACTCTCATTCGCAAGCGCATATGTAATTACTGAGCCAAAGGAATGTCCCAAGTGAACGACCTTGGAATACTTGCATCCTACCCCGAGAGAACCTTCACGGGCTTTGGTAGTGAGGGCCTTGAGAGCTGCAATCTCGAGAAAGACTTGGATCTCGTTCAATGGATCACCCTTGGAAGAAGCACCGACTCCAAGACGGTCCCAGGTAAGAGTCGAGTAGCCGTGCTCATCGACTGCGCGCGCAACATAGCTGTAGTTGTAGTTGTTGTAAGGAAAGTCCCAGTAACTTCTATCAAAGCCAATGCCGTGCGTCATGATCTGAAGTTCCTCTCCAGGACCGGCATCGGGTTCGCAGTATGTAGCGGCGAGTTCATAGTCACCCGAGACAGTTTTAAACTAACCCCGTAAGCTTGTACCAAACTATTGAATAAGTGTGCGTGTTACTTACACCCTTTTGCACCTGCTCAGGATATGAAGGTGCACCCTGTCGTGCGAGATTGGCAGCAAGACTCGTAACGTCAATGCCCGTCAACGGCGCCTCAATGGTGAAAACAGCATTTTGAGAAGTGAGTGACACAGGGACTGTGATGTTTGTGCACTTTCGCGCCGAGGCGGCGGTGATGAGGGTGAAGAGGGCCAAAGACTTGATCATGATGACGACTGGCTGTCTAAGAAGGTAACTGTTTTTGGTCTGAGACTACTGTACCTTGAGTAAAGATAGAGAGGCAACCCAAAGCCTCGGAAGTGATGATCTTTATATGAAGAGGATATGCATGTCTTAATTACAAATTTCTCCTTCATCCGCTGACCGGTCCTGCAGAGCTTATTAGCTGCATATACTAATTTGTGTTTCTTCTTGCATGCACATTGCATCCCATCCTCATCCTCATCCTTGTAGATATCATCTTCGATCTTACTCCACACGAGAGAAGAGGTCCGAGTCGTCCGACCATGATCGGTCAGTGCAACCTGATACCACCTGAACAAACTTCCACTTACCTTGAAGGTTTAGGTTCGGCACAGAGGAATAGCAGAAGGTTTATTATGCTACGGATACAGCAGCACGGCACTCGAGGCACTAGCGGAGAATTAATTTCTATACCCACGGACGCTACGCAACGGGTCATCTATTAAGATCTTCACTCGGTAGAAACGAACTATCCGGTGTATCCATCTTGGCAAAAACACATGTGTTCAACCACGGCCAATCGGTCCAAGTTCGTAATTCTCGGTGTAAGTGAGTAATCCATCGGGGCCCCCCCTTGCAGAGCCTCTTGACGTGATAGATGCAGAGTCATGTCATGTCATCGGGGACCATTTGTTGATGTGAACCTTGCAACAAACTCAATTGACCCTCAGACTTCTTTTCAACTTATGTCCGCTTGCAGAAATGACGAATAGCTTACCAAGATTAGCAGATTTTGGTGGCCAATATACATACTAGCTGAGAGGTGAAGTCATGCCGAACGGACGGCTCCATCCCTTGCATTGTGATAGTCACAAGTCTCAACTGAGACAGACACACCGACCGGTACGGGGGCTTTTTGTTCTAGCGGCGAATAGAAGAGCATCATAAAACGGGTTCAAGCGTCTATTTTTTTTTTTTTATTAATTGCTCTATGACGGGGCAGGGTCTGAGTCGAGAACATGCATGTCTTGAGAGCATCCATTGTCTCGTACAACAGCCCAAACGGAAGATGACAGAAAGACAATAAGCGGCCAATAGCAGTAGGGCGGGCCAGCTGCATTAGCGCATAAGCAGATTGACAAATAACAAGCATGGATCTATTTGAAATACCTACATCTCACAGCTCACAGCTCGTCCTTCTCATCCAGCTCATGCTGCAATTGCATCGCCATCCCAACAGCTGCAAACCCTCCCATATGCATCGCCTGCAAAACACTCCTCATGGCCGTCGCAGCGTCGCCAAATGCAAAACAGCCTTTCACACTAGTCTCGTTCATCGGCACACTAACCTTAATCTCACCCGTTACCGTCTTCTCCAGTCCCATCTGTTCCGCAAACGGTGCTGCTTGTGCGACATTCGGATGACTTGCTACGAATCCTTCGACCTTGGAGGAGCCATCCTCAAAGGTGATTTCAACAGAGGGGCCGGAATTAATGAGAGCGAAGGATGTGATCTTTCGGGTGTCGTAGTGTACTTTGCTGCTGTGCACTTTTGTCTTTATGGTTGAGGGGAGAGAGGTGTCCCCGTTGGTGTAGATTGTGACGGACTGGGAGAGGCGCTTGGCCATGGGAGTTACGTGAGCAAGCATGTCGGCGCTGGAGAGCATACCGCCTGCAAAGACGCCTACACTCTCTGCTCCTCGCTCCTCGAATCCATGGCAGTAAAGACAGTGGAAACTTTACCATTAGCAAGGTACGCTCACAGCTCCGGAAGCTCACTTACATTCCCTTTCCCCAGCACTCCGCATAACCCTTAGGCTGCTCCTCCACAAGATCCTTCACCCCAGTGCCTAAGCCGAGTTTCTTTCCCTGGTATATATTTCCATCCTGATCAACTGCTTCAAACACACCAGCGTCTGTTTTACGCACGGTTGCGATGGTTATGGACTTGAACTCGATGCTTTCATACCTCTTCTCAAGATCTTCACGAGCTTTGTTACGGAAAACAGAGGGTTCGACGTGATCGAAGCCGAGAACGTTGTGCATGTGTTTTGTAGGCGCGTTGCGATACATGCCTGAGTCGAGGATGAGCGCTGTGTAGACTTGGCGAGCGAGGGCGGATGCCATGGCGAGACCACCTGGGCCGCCGCCGATGATGAGGACGTCGTAGAGCTTGGATGACATCGCGATTATACGAGAATTGTGAGAGGTCTAAGAAGTAAGTTGTGTTTGCTGTTGGATAGGACATGATTGCTCTTTGGCTTATATACACTCAGCGGAGAGATCCTGAATATCTCCGGTCGGAGACTTTGACGATGGGGCGGAACCATCTAGAGGTTGGATGAAAAAGGTGCCGCTGACTTTATGGACAAAATCTCCATCTGTACTCAGGCTATTGTCATGAAAGATCATTCGTCATGGCTCAATGTCGTTGGTTGTGTCGCCAATGGATGACGCCCAAGAGTGTGAGGGCGAAGAGCCAGTGTCAATGTCAACGTCAGCCGAGGCATACATTGCTACGATAAGATACTGGCCATCAATCTCCTTGAAATATTCTCTTGAAGGACTTATTGATGGTCAATTCAACAAGATCGGGGAATCTTGGAGGGTCCTTGTTGGTGATGAACTTGCATTCATGTGCCAAGATGAGCGACATGCAATGAACGAACAACTTCTCCATACAATAAATAAGAAGGGCAATAAATGCAGGTAGCAGAGACCTCACACTGCGAACAACTTGTCAGTATAAATCATGGTAGGCTGCCATGACAATTCACGACATCGTATCATCAATCATCACAGAGAACACATGCATCGATCAAAAGTTTGAGGGTATAGTACAAGTCCAGACCAGGTCTGAACCGTCAATTGCGCTATATAAATAACAATATCCGAGGTCCCGTAGGACCAATCCGAAACAAAAACAGCACTCGCTTCGACTATGCAAGCAGGTCGCTACCCGTAAGAAGTAACTCCATCGCGATGCTCAAGCATTTCTGCGAGCACCAGCGCCTCACCCCAGTTCAAAGAGACATCCCAAGCAGCGCCAGGTTTAATGAGGACCAGTCCGACGATGAGGCTCTCCCATCGCTATCTTTGCTCAGAACCGCAGTTTGCGTATTCCGAGTTCGGACCTGCTACGAGTCGTCACCTAGCACCACCCACGTCTCCGAACCAGGCGTAGCTGCACTGTCTAGAAATTCCCGCTGAGAGGGTAAATCATCGAGTTCACTGTCTGAAACACAGTCATAATCTGAGATCAAATCGGGGGGTTGAGAGGTATCAACGTCGAAGGAGGGGTTTGAACCGTCGAGTTCGTATATCACGCGCAGGGGGGCGAATGTGCGTGATGGTGCGGCAGAGGGGGCTGTGTCGTCGGAGGAGGAGAGGATCTGGGCGATGGCTTGGGAGCCGCCGAGGTCTGTGAAGGAGAGATCGAGATGAAGGGGCTGGTTGAAGCTGAAGCTCTGAGCGCGCTTCTTGCGGGACTGCTTGGCTGGGCGGATGGAGTAGGTGGGCTCCTCGTGCTTGATGCTGTCAAGACTGAAGCCCTCGCCCCTAACCTGCTCGTCGTCGTACAGCAGGCCCATGCGATACAGCTCAGCGATTTCATCATCCTCCGTCATGGGCATCTTTCGCCCGAGGTACACATTCCCCCTCGCAGTCGAAGCATCGCGGAATGCCTCCTCCCTCTCAAGCGTAGGCCTCCTCACGAGTCGAAAGCGGTCAACAGGCAGAGAGATCCTGCTGTTCGCTAGATCTCTCCCCTCGACCTCATCGGAAGAACCACCAAGACTGGAGTAGTCATGCTTCCGGGCCATGCGGTTCCGATGGACGTGTGTCCATCGTGGATTCGCGCGCTGCAAGTTCCCCGTCGAGATCTCGTAATGCAGGATCTTTTCGAGCTGGGGACGGCGCGCGCCTCCGTTTGTATCCTGTTGTCCACAGCGCAGACAGTGCGTCTCTCCGAAACTTGAAGTCGTGCAGGGAAACCCGGTCTCGCGGCACAGGTTTGCACCTTTGTGCTGGGACTGGCGCTTTGCTGTGGCGCGGACGAAGTGGTTTCGACTTGTGTGGGCGCGTGTCTTTATTGTGCTGGGAGGATTGATAGGAAAGTGCTTTGCAGCTGGAAGATCCCCAGAGCTGTTGAGTAAGACGTCCATGATGGATGGATGTGCTGGGGGTGTATTATAAGTAGGTTAGATGACCAAGGGTTTGTACAAGTGCAGGATACTATGTTGTGAGTAAAGATGTTATGTTGTCAAGAAAGGCGCAAAGTTGCGTGCTTGAACGCTAAAGGGCGCGAGATTAGGGAATATGAAAGAGGTATCTGGAAGGGTCGAAGGCTGGAGGGTGTATTAATACGATATCATCTCATCCGGGGCGATATCGTCGTGATTGGCCGCCGGAGGAGTCATATGGACTGCGGATGGCGTACTCCCAACCTAGACTAGGCTCTTACACTGTATTACCTACATTACGACTACACTACGGGCCTTTGTCTCATCTTTGTTACTATGAGCAACAACAAGCAAGTACCTACAGTGCTGCCTCGGCCTAGTCCTAGTCCTCGTTGTGTGACGTGACTCATATTGCATTGCTTGCTTGATCCGGGCGCGTCTTACTTCTTACAAGGCCAGGCCAGGCCAAGATAACCGAGGTGGCGCAGCGAATAAGACAAGGCCTTTGGGGGTTTTTCCATTGTTGGGGAAGCCTTATCGACGAGGCACAGCGCATGGCGAGGCGCATGATGGGTTTGATTGACAGGCAACGTCCGTGTGATGCGGTCCTGATTGGCTGGTGGGCGTAGGACTCATGACGATAAGCAGAGCGAAGAGGGTGTCGTCATCTTAGAGGCGGGAGGTATAGAGTCACTGTGGTTATAGTGCATTGATACCTAGAGCTGCCTGGAAGGAAGTGTAGTCTACCAAGGTTCTTCTTCTTGAATGAGTTGTGCCCGATGACCAAAAATGCATGGATCAAGACAGGGAATCACAGTCTGATGTTACTGGGTAGGGGCTCAATGCGGTTGACGACAAGAATGTTTGATCGCCGTGGAGCTGTTTTCAGTCTTGTTGCCGCTGCAGAAACTGAGTTAACCAACGATAACGATGAGATAGGATCACGGTGCAAGATAAGACGGTTTCTGTTGGAGGACCTTGTTTATGGGGTGATAAGACATTTCCCCAATGAGGATATCCCGATAACACCCGGATGTTACGGCGGCTGGACGGACGAGCCGGGAGGCTGTATAATGTACAACGTTCAATTACACTGTAACTCACTGTATGTCGACATTGCTCTCAAATCTTGTGATGGACTGCATTTCAGCTCATCAAGTCCAATATTGCATTTTCTCTAACCGCAGTTACCTCATACAAGGCACACAAGGTGAATGTGCAACGCCCAAAGCAGACACTCACATAACCGTAGGGTAACACTCACCAACCCAACCCCAGAGCAACCATCACTCACTCACTCATCTGACTTGACATCCATTCCCTCAAGGTACTTCCTCACATCAACCATCTCAATGCCCCTCTCCTCATTAACACTCCCACTCTTATCCCACGCGACCCCACGGCCCTGCGCAAACGTATCCCTATACTTGACCATCATGCTCGGCTCCCTCTCCATCTGCCTCTTCAACTCCTCCAGATCCCACACCTCCCGCTTGAACTTGGTCCCGAAATGCTGGTCCAATAAATCAGCCACTTCGCCGTAGGATATAGTATCTCCCGCTGTGTACACAACCTGGTGCGATATACCCCGTGGATCGAGGACTATATCTGCTGTGACGCGCCCGATGTCAGTTGGTGTCGTGAGTGTGATTCTGTTGTCCCAGCTTCCGAGTGCTCTGACGATCTTATTCCCGAGATCAACGACCCCAAAGTCTGGGAGGAACAAGAAGCTCATAAACAGCCCAGTGGACACAATCGTCCAATCAACATCCCTCTGCGCTCTCAATTTCTTCCGCACTTGTAACTGCTCATCGAACAAGTCCTGTGAACTTCCCTCCCCGATGATATCATAGTCCATCCCAAACTGCCAGGGAAAGTATCTCTTAACACCCGCTTTAAGCACAGCGTCTGAAAGCTTGAGCTGCGTTCCAGACGGTAAGCCCATGCCATTACACGAAACAACAACGTCGTATTTCTCAAAGATGGACGCTAGCTCTTCAATGCTCGCGTTGACGACATCAGCTGCTTCAAATCCTGCGTTGAGGGCACGGATGTGCTGTACTAGTTTCTTCTTCTCAGGAGCAGCAGAGTCAAGGGTTGCTTGGCGCAGAAGTACGGAACAGCGTTGACGCTTGGGGTGCGAGGTGAGGGCTTCCAGGATGGAGAGGCCTAGTTCCCCGGCGCCGAGGATGAGGATGTTTTGGGGCGTCATAGGTACTGGTATGGATGGATCGTTGAGACGATTGAGGGCTTGCAAGTTCTCGATGGAGAGTTCGAGAGGCGCATCGGGCGTCATATTTAGAAGAAGAAGAAGAAGAAGAAGAAGAAACAGTGGTATTTTAGGCTATAGTTTAATTCTGCGCTGCATGGTGATTACGTCGTGAATAGGACGAGAATGAGGCTGGATCTGCATCTTGGCGGAGCCTCAACGCGGGGTGAACGAATAGCCTTGGCGCTGGGTGTAAGCAATTCCTCTATCTCCATGTTAAACTCCGACAACATGAAGTTATTCCAATTTTCTCGTTGTACCAGTATTTGTAAGAACAATAGGCTCACATCATCAACAACTGCCAAGATCCTGGCTGGTCAACGATCCACATTGCTCACTCAATATATCCGGCAGCTGAATAATCGAATTCCATCGACAAGCCATGTTTTCCCGAGCCAGGGGCAAACATGACAAATGCGGAATGACGATGGAGTTTATTTCACTTTGGAAAATGCAAATGCATACGAAAAAGGCCTGGTCGGCTTTTTTATTAAACTCTGGGCTATACGGTAGTAAATGCAGGCACCGATTTACCCCCAAACAAGAACGCCCACGCTTCCCAATGCAGCAAACCAAGAAAAACCAATGATGATTTCTCGACTCTAAGAAAGATATAGTAATCTAGCTAAGGCTGTATGTAGTGAATGAGGGTGACGAAAAAACAGTATTTCGACGAGATAGCCTTATGAACTGACTGTGAGTTTGTTGGCGAATCCAACACGCTGACCCTTGAGGTCAAAGACGACGAACTGCGCCTTGAGGAGGATGTCGCCCAGGATGGCGAATCCAATACCGTCGGAGCTCTGAATGCCACCGTAGCACACTGTGGTGGTGAGACGGCCGTAGTTGATGTAGTTTCCGGGGACTTTGCCGCGGTAGCTGCCGAAGCCAAAGTAGAAGCTGGGGAGCTTCGCTGAGCAGGGGAACACCCAGACACCGTAGTCTTGATCGACGTAGGCGCCCTTGACCTTCTTGTAGTAGAAGTTGACAAGGTAGCTGGGCAGCAGAAGGAGTGTCGTGCCGGTATCGACGATGGCCGAGTAGTTGTATTTGTGCCATGGTGCGCCCTGAGCGACGCGGAAACCCTCAATGTTGAGCTGCCACCAAGGACTATCCGTCTTGACCTTGGCGAACCCAATACTTCCGTAGTACTCGCCCTGGTCGATGTAGCCAAAGTTGTAGTTTCCAGCCTTGCCCTTCTGCAGATTGGCGGTGAAGACTGGAACTGCTAGATTGTCCTGCACGTTCTCGAAGTAGGTTTTTTGAGGTGTAGGTCGGACAGTGTTTAGGCTTGACATGGCGAGGCCCATGATGCCGTGTGAGAACTTGTCTGCGGCGATCCCATCCGACACTTCAGTAGCAGACTCGACGGCCTGCTTGTTGACATAGGTCTTACCAACTTGAACCTTGTCGGTGTAGACAATGCCACTGGCACCAGTGCCATCGCCGTATTTAATACTCCAAGTCTGGCCACTTAGTCGCTTGGAAGTTGATGACTTGTCTGGCTTGTAGAGAATATGACCAGCTTGGTCAGGTTGATATGTGTCTGTAGAAAATACCCAGCTGCGGTAATTAGCAATGCTACTTTATTGACCAAAGACAGGCGACTTACAGATCAGATGAGCCAGTATCAAAGTTCAAGTATGTTTGTTGAGATGGAGTACCAATCTTGACAGGAACTACATACTGTGAATCGTAGTACTGAGGCGGTGTTGCCGAAGCAGAACCCTTCATTCCTGGCAAGTGTTAGTCGTGTTCATTGGCCGGAGTCACGAAGCTTACCAACTTTGCTGTTGATGAGGGCAGCCTCATGTTGAGCAATCTTCTTAAGCTTCTCGGGCAAAGGCTTTTGGTACTTGTTGTATGCCTGGATGAGGGCAATCTCGGCATGAGGCTTCTTGTAAGCCGTGTTGGTGAGTTGGTCCATCTTGACCTTTTCTCCGCCAGCCCTAGGCTTGAGGTGAGCCGACTCGGGATCGTTCTCATGATCGATAGCTCGACCTCGCAATGTCTTGCCAAGTTCCTCTTCTTCTTGTTCCTCGGGATCAATGTCCCGCTTTTGCAGGCCTTTGACTCCTTCAACCTCTGGATCAACAGCGTTGGGTGAAAAAGGATTCTTGACCTCATAGATATCTCCACGTGCCTTTAAAGCGTCCTTGTCAGATAAATCCCTGGGCTTTACGTCCCGGTCTTGTAAGCCCTTCACACCTTCAACCTCGGGGTCGACAGCATTAGGTGAGAAGGGATCCTTAACCTCGTACACGTCGCCACGTGCCGCAAGGGCTTCGTCTCCCCTGGGGTCTATTGCCCTTTTTTGCAGACCCTTTACTCCTTCAACTTCTGGATCAACGGCGTTGGGTGAGAATGGGTTCTTCACCTCGTAGATATCGCCACGGATTTCATGAGGGATACCCGTACTACAGCCGGCGAGGAGGAGGAAGGAAACCGTGCTGAGTTTCATCGTGAATGATGGGGTAGGTGAGAAATAGTAGTGATCGTGAGATGGAGATGTATCAGGAGGACGGGGGGCCGGACCTCATATTTCAAGACAATGGGAGGAGCAACCATGCATTGTAAGGGGCGGGCTGAGTGTTCCGGATCGAGGGCAAAGGGCTATTATCCAGGCACTTCGAGATCGATAGCGTGGCATTCTGGGCAAGCCTGGAGCTAAGTGAAGCCATGCTGGAGAGCTTAATGTGGAATGTGGCCCGTGAAGAGGGTGGTTTTGGGTGGAATGCATCTGGATCGAGTATGGTATGGCCTGGCATCTGCATTCCGGGGCCTTGGGACTAGACATTTTAGACCCTAGAATGAATGCCACGAGCACGGCAGACCAGCCATGACCGAGGCAGTGCCCAAAATGTCCGTTCTTGGTTCCTGGTACCTGCGTCTGATTTGTCCGCGTTTGTCGTAAGGGGTCCCCATCTTGACGTTGAAGGCGTGCGCCGCGATTACAGTTGCAGGGTCTTGAGCGTGTGTGTGTGTGTGTGTGTGTGTGTCGGCCAAGTATCGGCTTGGGATTGACAAAAACTCTTGCTTTGAGACTTTCCTTGGTGCGCTGATCGACGGACCAGGTGAACATGTTGGGACGGGTATGATGAAAGAACCCGTGATAGATCATTAGATCTACAACAATGTCGTTGTTTCTGTCTTGGTCGATTTGATTTAGTTAAGTCATGCCCAATTCTGTTCCTGCATTTTTCGTACATCTGTCGTAAATGGCGTCTGGGTCATACTATGACAGCAACATCTTGCGGTCCATCTTCTTCCAAGGTCATAGACCGACGAGTCTTGGACGGAAATCTCTCATGCAGGCCGTATTCCAAGCTGTCGGTTCCATGGTTTCGTAAATAACCTCATCCTAGTGCCGACTAGACATGTTCGTGGCTTGAGCGGTCGGAGAGCGGGAATGCACTGACTCGATATGGTGATGTTAGCGGTGGTGTTGAGGTTTGAAACTTGATATTCTTGGGGAAATGCTCCGAAGAGAGTAAAGTGGCAGCCATTGGCCAATGCTTCTTGACAAAGGCTCGGTCCCTTCCGCTTTGAGGCTCTTGACTTTTCAGTATCTTCGAGTTGGAGGTCCAATCAAGTCTCTCATGCAAGTTTCTTCATTGAATTACTGTAAACAGCTGCGTCGTCACGATTTCTAATTTTACACTCAACAGTCACAATCATGTCTGTGCTTTTCTGCTTTAGTTAGGCCTAACGATACTGAAGTGCCGATGATGATAGTCATTTACCCTCGTAGTCATCGTGCTTCTCTCTTCGTACAATAAACGATGACAAAGGCAGTGGAGGCTCAATGTGAAGTCATCATCGATGGCTCATCTCATGACTCCTCCACAGAAAATTACCCCTCCATGACTCACCAAAATACAGTGACATCTCCACTAACAGTCCCCAAGAAGAAGAAAAATCAGGCAGAAGGGATACTGAGACTATCCAGATCATCAATATGAGTAAAAATGATTGATGTTCCTTGAGAAATATTCAGTAAAATCAGGTAAATTTTCTGTATAAATAATTCAATTGTAATTCTCAAATGTCCCAAGAATTATCTGAGAACGTTAGAGTGAACCCTGGTAGACACATCCACTGATAAGATAACGTTTTTTTGAACCCCGCGGTAACAAGGTTGCACAAAAATTCCACAACGCCTTCATCGAATTTGTTTTCGCCAACATAGGTAACCGACATATTTTGCAATCTCGCTAAATCCCATTGCAAATTACCCATCATGGATCCCGCGGCAGGACCAGCTGCTCCTCACGAGCCTCCCTACCAATACACGGCAAACCAGGGCTACCAGCAAACAGAAGAAATACCCCGCGAACTCCAGACCCAGAAAGACGACGGTGCCCTTCTCGAGCAAGACGACGACAATGACTTTGACGATATTTTCGAGGAAGATTTCGACGATAATGAGTGGTCCGCTGATGCGGGCGACTTGACCAAGTCCTATAACCGTCAGCGCAATGCCGACGGCGTCGCTGCTCCTCGCTCGAATCAGCAGAAACCTACTGCGAATACCTTTGCCAGCGTCGACGATCAAGTATCCGCCCTCTCTAAACACGCCGCCAAGCTTCGTCTTGACACTGTCAAGCAAGATGTTGAGAAGGACAAGGACAAGGCCGACCGCGCCACTAGCGAACAAGTCCTCGACCAGCGTACTCGCATGATTCTCCTGCAGATGATCAACCGTGGCTTCGTTAGCGAAGTCCACGGTGCTATCAGCACCGGTAAAGAAGCCAACGTCTACGGCGCCGTCCTCCACGATGATCAAACCGGCGAGGCTACCCAGAGGGCTATCAAGGTCTACAAGACAGCCATTCTCAGCTTCAAGGACAGAGAGCGTTACATCACCGGCGAGCACCGTTTCAAGGGTGGCTTCGACAAGGGAAACAACAGAAAGATGGTTAAGCTTTGGGCGGAGAAGGAATTCCGCAACTTGCGAAGGATCTACACAGCTGGTATTCCCTGCCCGGAGCCCATCAGCCTCAAGCTTCACGTTCTCGTCATGGGCTTCCTCGGCGACCGCAAGGGCTGGGCGTACCCTCGCCTCCGTGACGCTACTCTAAGTGGCGACGATGTCGATCAGCAGTGGTATAAGCTTTATGTCCAGCTGCTTGGCATTATGCGCCGAATTTATCAGGTCTGCCGTCTTGTGCACGCCGATCTGAGCGAGTACAACATTCTCTACCACAAGGAGAAGCTCTACATCATTGATGTGTCGCAGAGTGTGGAGCCTGATCATCCTCGCTCTCTTGAGTTCCTGCGTATGGATATCAAGAACGTGGGTGACTTCTTTAGGCGCAAGGGAGTTGACACGCTTGCTGACCGCGCTATCTTCAACTTCATCACTACCCCTGAGGGTCCTGTAGAGGAGCCAGAAATGGCCAAGGCGATCGAGACTCTGTACGAGACTCGCGCTGATACGAGTGATGACCAGGCTGCGCAGATCGAGGTTGACAACGAGGTGTTCAGAAACCAGTACATTCCTCAGACATTAGAACAAGTCTACGATATTGAGAAGGATGCTCAGAAGGTGACACAAGGCGAGGGTAACGACCTTGTCTACAGTAATCTACTGGCAGACCAGGTCATCGCTCCCAAAAAGGACGGTGAAGAGGGCGAGGAGGAGCAAGGTTCTACGTCTGACTCTGACGATGAAGGCGCATCTCTATCGGGCGACTCAAACGATGAGGCAAACTTCGAAAAGGGTCCTCCCCGCGGCCGTCGCTTCGAGGACAAGGATGAGAAGAAGGTTTGTATCTCAACACCCACTCTGCTCGAGGGAACTTGACTGACCAATAATTCTCCAGGCCCATAAACAAGCCGTCAAGGAAGCTAAGCGCGAGAAGCGCAAGGAGAAGATGCCTAAGCACCTAAAGAAGAAGATCGTCGCCACCTCATCCCGTCGCAAGAAATAGACTTGACCAGCTCACTCTTGGCGATTCCTTATTCGCTTCCTCCCCTCATTCCGGGCAAGGGACCGTTGCGTCGAGACGCAGGGTCAGGCCCCATTGCCCGAAGGAGGAGTAACACGAAAAGCTTATATCAAACCCCCTTCTCCCCACAGGCACTGCAATCGGATGATGAAGACATTGATTCGTCGCCCGGAGATGTCACCGCCGAGACGGTTTAGCATTCCCCCTTGGGGTCTGTGTAACCTCCGGTTCCTTTGGCTCCCGCGGCGATATGAACGTTCCCTCCTTTCCGTGGGGTCCGTTTTGAACGATCAAAGAGAGCTCTGACGATTTGTGTTTTATTTGCCTCCCTTCCCATAACGGAATGGAAAAGGGTTCTCAGCTCCGGATGAGGCTTGGCTGACCTCGGTTTTGGGGGGTCTAAAGTAAAAGAGCACACCGGAAAAAAGAGTAACGACTTCAATATTATGTATGAAATGCCCTGATTTTAATCGCTCAGTTGTGTTTTTTTTACAACTCAAATAAAAAAAGTCAAAACGTTGAGCCTCCCCCTTTTGACGCCCTTACATGATAACGTACAATCCCAATCTGATCAAAATATCTCAAATTTTACCTCCTGGTGGGTTCATCGCGCGGCAAATAATGCCGTAATGGGACTGGCTATGTTCAAAAGTAGAACTGCTGCTGAGGCTGGCCTGGCGGTGGCTGGGCTAGAAAGTCAAAGTTCAACGAGTCCATTCCCGTGTTCCACGGGTCCGGCGATTCTGTGGCGAGTTAGTTCCCCGGGGGTTGTTCAAAAGACAAGTATGACAGATAGAAAGTGACATACCACCCCAGATAGATTCGTAGAGGTCCATGGGAGCCATGTATTGCGTAGGATCCACGTTCATGGCGTTCATGCTGTCCAGATTCAGGTTTCCGTTTGGCATCTGCTGACCGTACGCAAGACTAGACACACATTTAGAAACGGACACTTCTGATGGAGGGTAAAAGAATACTCACCCTGGAAAGTCTTGGATCGAAGCTCCTCCGTTTTGCATCTCAGCCATAGCAAGCGCTGCGTCCTCTCTTGGGTCCGCGCTCTGGGAAACGTTGCGAAACGTTGAATTGCCATTTCCGGGAAGTTGGCCAGGGTTTCCAAAGGGGTTAAGGGGCGTCCGGCTCCCGCTGCCGGCGGCAGAGGCGTCGCCCTCTTTCTTGAGATGTGACGGGACAATAGAGCCATGGTCGTAAATGTTCTTGAGGGCCGTGAGGGCGCGGTACAGTGGGCCGGAGAGCTCGATGTCCTTGTCGGTGGTCATGACATGCGGCTCGGGGGAGCTAACGTCCTTGGCAGCAGTGGCCGAGAGGGCAGCGATCAGATCCCCTTGTAACTGCCGAACCTCTGGATCCGTCTTTGTCTCGCATAGTATGCCGAGGAGCAGAGCTGATGATAGGCCGTGGTACGTGAAGGCCCAGCTTCGGGTTGGGATGGAGGAGAGCTGGTGCATGGCGAGGAACATCCTGACGGTTTCGGTTAGGTTGTCTTTACAGCGATCTGCTAGCGTCTTCCGCTGCTCAGGTTCGAATTCGCTGTCCTTTCGGAGCGCTGGACGACATGCGACGGAGATGACAAATGATGTGTGTAGGCGGATTGCATAGTGTTGCAGACGGTCGAGGGCAGTCTTGCAAATTTCCTTGTTTCGTAATTGTGGTGTGGTGCGGCTTCGAAGGGTCTCTACGGCTTCGCAGTCGTCGATGATTTGAGAATATGAGGCACTCATCATGTCATCGGGGTTCAGGCGACGAGAAATGATTTCCATGAGATGGTACATGGTTTCGAGGTATGAGTAGTTGCCGTTTGGTGTCGGCGCCATGACGGGGATCGGACAGCAGGGGAAGTTGGTCATTGGAGATCTAGCAGCGTTAAAGGTGAGCCATCCACTTGCGATACTCAGTACTCACCTGTCAAAGGAAAGCGACGTCAAGGTGTCATGCCATACAACGCTCCACCATAATCGTCTTCGCACCATTTCTTTCGATTGGGTGTTTGGCGGTGTACAGTCGCGGCTCTCGTTACGTGGTGTTCTGTGTAGACCAAGCGACTGGGCAAGACGGCAGGTCAATCCCATCAGCGCCCATGATGCCTCAGCCTTCATGTCATTCAGAAGAACGAAACACGTTAGAAGAAGAGCTTGGATGGAGTCAAAAGAAGGTCTACCATGCGTTAGTCCAAGTTGTCAAGGCTAACAGACAGGCTGCATTACCGAAGAAGAAAGTTGCCCAGTCGGAGAAAGTGAAATGATATCTGAATGAAGCGCTGAGAGTCTCGGGTGCGGATATGGTATGGCGACTCGTGGTACTGTGATCCGACGGCCAAAACGGCAAAGAGTATTGCCAACCATGATGCTGTAACGGGTTTGGTGGACTTGCTGCCGCTTGTCGCATTTCGCGAACGATCTTCTAGGTAAGTCATGAGCTTGGCCTCGAGGTCATCAATGTCCATAACGAATCCCCAAAAAGGCTGAGGTATTTCCTTGTAGGTGCGGAACAGCCTGAATGGCTCGTCAGCTTACGGACTCGCCACAGCAATTGAGCAGGCAAACACTCACTTCATAACCTCACGGTCGGAAGGCAATTCGGTTGATATATCCTGTGTCAATTTCTGAAGATGATGCGACGACATCAGCGGGAAAGGCGCCGATGTGTCCAAGCCGAGAATGGACCTCATGTCTTGTCGGATGTCAAGACCACCGTCGCCTTTGTGAACGGGTGAAGACTGCTCACGCAGTAGAGCAGGAATACTGTTCTGCCCAACGTAACGGTCTGCTGCAACTTCGGGTTCATCGATGCTTGCTGTGTTGTTTATTAGTCGTATGAACAGTGGCATGACCCGGATGTTCGGACACTCACCAAGGGTGCGCGGCCAACTGTCCTGTCGCTCAACCTTGCGCACTCCCTCGTCGCGAGGAGCCTCTGAGAATGAGAGTGTCCTCTTGCGACTGGCGATGCCTTGGCTTGCTTCTGAGGGTGCGCCAGAGCCAGATGGCTTCGAGGTTGATGAGCGGTTGGGCTTATAGGAACATAGTCTTGGATGCTCTCTCTTGACACAGTTCTCACAGGGTTGTTTATTGTCGCACTTGACTTTTCTCTGACGACAGGGCCAACAGGCAGTACCTAACGTGATGATGAGCCATGGAGTTCCCCAATTGAGGTTATTCACAACATGTCTTACCGTAGCGAACCTTGCGATGGGAATGAATGATTCGATTGGCCTCCTCTGGGGTCAGGTCATCAATGGCTACCCGCTCATCTGGACTAGGGTTCTCGGCCATGGTGAATCGGGGATATGGGCTCAGAGACGAGCCGTGGAGCCAAACAAAGGTCGCGATAGCAATTGCGATGTGATGTTATGAGTGCAGATGAGGGTTTACGAATGCCGAACTCCGAGAGTCTCCCATGCGATAGCGATAAGAGAGCGGGCGAGGGAGGGGAAGTTTGCGGTGCTGACGTGCGGGGCCGGTTCGGCTTTCGAATTGGCTTTAGTTCAGGATCGGGCTGGTACTGGTATTAATAAGGTAATAAAGAAGGGGAAGAACGTACTTGGCGGCTGATCTTTTGACCTTTCGATTCTCTTTCTCTTGTCTCTTGTCTCTACTACCTTATGGTTGGCTGTGGAGTGGGCACGAGACCAGTATGGGATCCGACATCCCGAAGCCACCGGTCGGATAAACTGAGGCCGAATCCGCGAGGCAAGCCACAAGCCAGTCATCGCAGGATGTTGTCTCTAGGGTAAAGAGACAAGAGATAACACGATTGAATCGTCAGTTGTCTATCATGTTCAGCTTCATTTTCACAATTATCAACAGCCCCTATTAGCACTCAATCAATGCAGCTTCAATCGAAAATGAATCGCTCTTTCTCTCGTCCTTTTTTGTCGTTCTGTCTTTCTCTTTCTCTTGCGTGGGGGCCTCCCATTCACTGCCTGTCTCAAGTCCCTTAACTTCTCTCCAACATCTGCACTCGGCCATGCTCCCTTGTCCAATCACCATATTTTTGTGATAACCAATTTGTTCTTGCATGATCCAGCATTGGACTCGACTTGGTTCACGAGGCTGTGTATTGATTTGCTGAATAGAGCTGTTTTGTTGCAACGACCACCACCGTCTTTCAGGACCAGAAGCCGTTGTAGCCGTTGAGCGTTTTCGATAGCGAGCCCAAGGACTCAAACGCTCATGAGGTATTGCGTTTGTTAAAGGGACGCTTCAATCACAATTGTACGGCCCGCAGCTCTGCCTGGCTGAGCCTCTGCGCAGCCCAGCGCAAGCTGAGCGCATCTCCCGCCCTCAATTGTCGCGCGCTAATTTTACTGACTCTCTTTAGGCTCTGTTCTCATGCTCGCATCACAGACTCCTCATTCATTCATTTGACTGTTTCAACCATTTTGACTCTCATTCTTGGCTTCTGGCGCAGGTCGTCATGGCTAGTCAGCTCTCAGTCAAGAAAGCAGAGCAAGCCAAAGACGAACTCGACCGCACAGTTCGCTCCCTCAGCACTGATTTTCAGCTTCAGCTTCACATCCCAGACCTAACGCTGTCGCCCAGTAAGCGCCGGCAACAGCATCGCAATGGAGACCAAGAGCGAAGCGAACACATCTACTTATGCGCATACCGCCTCAAGTTCCAGGACCCCAACCGTCTCGCGATATGCCTGACTCGCTTCCGTGAGCAGGCCGACGAGCATCTCAAGAATTGGATCCGGAAGCCCCGCGCTAACCCTGATACGACCCCGAGCAAATTATTTGGCCCACACCGTTCTCACACCCGCTTGACCTCTGAGGAGCGGGCCGAGCTGCAAGACTTTCTGCTACAATTGCTCAAAGACGACAATATCGCGAATCGCCAGCGCTCCAAGCACTCGAAGCGCAAGTCTGATGAATTCCCGGATCCTAGCTCCAAGAGATCTAGAAACTCTTTCGAGGGTTCTCCTACGTGCGACAGCATTGACAGTATCCCAGTTCGCTCTAGAGCTGTGGCCTCCAGTAGCCGTCTATCAACGGGACGGCCCGCTAGAGGCGCAGGTACCTCGTCCTTCACCAATGGCATCGTCAATCCCGCCACAACATCATTTGCCAGCACTCAGCCATCATCGTTCGGTACAAGGTCATTTAATTCCAGTAAAGTCTCACTGGCTCCAACTGTCTTCACAAATGACTACGCACCGAGTACTCAAGCCACTACTGTGACCAACACCTCTTTCAAAAGATCCCAGCATCCGTTCCAGGCCACTCAACCGTCCTTCACTAGCAATGTGACGTCTTCAAAAGACGTTCAGATTCCCTTCTCTCAAAGCATCCGACAATTTGCGTACCAGCCCCCGAGTGAGGAAAATCGCAATAACATTGATTCCCCGGAACCGCCTTCATTCCGGAGGTATGGGGATCGAACGCCCCCAGAGCCTGTCATCGATCTCACAGACGATGATGAGCGCGAGGAAGAGCCACGGCTTCCAGTTCTCTCGATGCCTCAACCGATCAGAAGTCAGGTTGACTTTAAAAGAGCAGGCATGATTCGATCGAGCAGTCCCGCGACAGCCTACTCTAGCCTACCAGAAATGAATGAATTCGATACAATGCTGTTCGATGCTCCCGTCTCTGATCCAGAACTGCCCGAGTGTCCGCTGACAGATCGTCTTCGGAACATCTGGCCAAAGTTCCCCATTCCCGGGCTGAATCAGGCGCCTCTCATTATCCTGTGGGAGCTAACCCGTGCCGCGCTTCATTGTCGCGTGGATCTGTCTACATGGGATCTTGAATATCAGCCCAATGATAGTTGGCATGATCAGACCAAGTTCCGAGGTCAGCTCTTTAGACATCGACTCTTTGTGGGACAGGGCTTGCCTCCAGCTTGCGATCGTGCCGTCTGGGATGCTGCGTTTGGATCATTTGCCTCACATGACAAAGCCGTTGTTCTTGCTGCAGAATTTGTCTGTAATACAGAAAATACTGGGCAACTATACAGACTAAAACTTCAACCTCCACGTCTTGAACTCGGGCATCGACTGGCTCGCCGCTTTGGTGCAGATCGCTTCCTGGAAGTCATCATGCCGTCGCCCACTTCTAGAGATGCTCCGGATGTGATCAGGCAAGACCCCCAAGGTGCAAATAAGGTCATCAAATGGTTGACAGAAAGCTTCCATTACTTTGTCGGTCGATCATGGACAGCTTTCTACACTCGTGAGGCCAAGAAGTCCATCAAGGATCCGCGCCCTCCTCACAAGTCACTGACGATCATGCAAGAGCGCGTGTATTTTTTTGCAACTGATGGTATCAACTTTCGTGTTCCCATGAGTCAGTTTCCTCCGTTGGAAGAAGCGACGTCTCTGGGACACCGCACAAAGATGAGGCGTTGTGATCTCTTGAACTGGGCTATCAACATTGAGCAAAACTCGTCGCAACCGGTACCCAAGCTCTTTTCACGACTTGCTCTCAGTGAGTTGTTTGACCGACCGATTTCCGTACTCTTAGCTAATATCCCAGTCCAGGCCTCAGTAAAACTGTTCCCACCATCGTCATTGAACCTCACCAATTTCGACATCGCGGCACTATGTTAGGCTTCCACAAGTACATGACCAAGAAAGAGAAGCAAGAGCAAAAGGATATGGGCGATGGTATCGGTCGAATGTCTCGAAATCTTGCGCGCAGGATAGCAACGCACATGGGACTCTTGGAAACGCCATGTGCGTTCCAGGCTCGTATTGGCAGCGCGAAAGGGATGTGGATTGTCGACGTCGAAGATGATGGATTGGACAATGACGATTGGATCGAGACTTATCCCTCACAGCGGAAATGGAATTGCGACTTTGAAGACGTTCACCACCGGACATTCGAGGTACGCGAGTGGTCCAGAGAGCTACGGTCAGCTGCTCTCAATACGCAGTTCATCCCGGTTCTTGAGGCACAGGCGCCTGTACCCCAGGACATGCGCAACGTTATTGCTCGTCATCTCGCGAATGGCCTTCAAGAGGAGATCGGGGGCCAGCTCGCTGCCATGACCCATCCAACCAATCTTCGTGGATTTACAAATCGCGGCTTTGACCGAGCGACATTAGGAAACGTCCCCTTCCTAGGCGCCCTACCAGAGCGAGAAGAAGACATTATCTCATACTTGCTCGACGCTGGCTTTGACGCCACCAAGTGTCGGTTTCTACGAGATATGGTATGGAATAACCAGAAGCGACAGGCCGAACAGCTCAAGGCAAAGATGAATATTAAAATCCCTCGGTCGACCTACGCATTCATGACGGTCGACTTCACTGGTACACTAGAAGAAGGTGAGGTACAGCTTGCGTTCTCCTCGAAATTCCAAGCGGACGGCGAATCAGACACATTACTCGATGGCATCGATATCCTAGTAGCTCGAGCTCCCGCTCACTTTGTCAGCGACATACAGAAAGTCAAAGCTGTATTCCGGCCGAACTTGAAAAGACTCAAAGATGTTATTGTCTTCTCGTCAAAGGGCAAGTCTCCGCTGGCTGATATGCTCTCTGGTGGCGACTACGACGGCGACTTGGCTTGGATCTGCTGGGACCCTGATGTTGTCAACAACTTCAGCAACGCGCCAAAGCCAGTCGAGCCGGATCTTGTTGGACAAGGATACCTCCGAAAGTGCAACCCAAGCTTCGAGTCCATCCTGAACGCAGCCACTGATGTCGATAGTGCATGCACTGACTTTCTTTGTACAGCGATCTCGTTTAACATGCAACCGGGGTATTTGGGTATCGCAACCAAGTTCAAAGAAAAGCTGTGTTATCTGGAAAGAGGCGTTAACAGTGAGCGAGCTGTTGCTTTGAGCACCTTGGTCGCTCTCCTGGTCGACCAGGCGAAACAAGGACTGCTATTCACTCGTGAAGACTACGACCGGCTGAAGCGTGACATGAACATGAAGGGCAAAGATCCCGAATATGAGAATGAGAGGAGCTCTAGACGCAACTACGTCAACAGGGACGGTTCCATTCATATTCTGGACGAGCTTAAGTTCATAGTAGCCGAGGACACAATCGCAGACGCATTGAAGAAGTTTTCCGATGCTCTTTTTGGAAAAGATGTCCCGGTGCAAGCATGGGACAAGGATCTAGCTCGTCTCTGGGACGACTTCGAAAGCCAGAAGAACGAATCGAGGATCATTGGCAGACTTATGATTGCCCTCCGCGCGCAGATTTCCGATATCACAGAGGAGTGGAAGAAGACAATGGCTGGCGGTAAAAATGATTCCTCCAACAGCGACTTTGGCGTTAGAGTCAGGGAACTGCATCAGAAATGGTCTTCATATCAACCACCGGCCGAACTCCTTACCTCGAGGCAAGTCAAGCCGCTCCTCGACAAATGGAACGGCGACCCGTCTCTGAGCAAATGGGAGCTCCTCAAAGCATCAACCATGTTCAAACTCGGCTACGAAAAGTCGTATGGTATGCTCTGGCGCCTGTCAGGCAAGCAGCTCGCATGGATGAAGGCTACGATGTCGCGCAGCACATCCGACGCAAGCGCGATCGCAGTGACGGCTGAGATGTGGAGCATCCTCAGACCTGATAACAAGCGGATCGCTGCGCTTAATGCAAGAAGGCAGATTGGGCATGATAATGAGAGTCTGGCGGCGCTGGAGGAGGTCATGGAGTATGATGAGACGGGGACGCAGATCGACGATGCCTAGAGGCGCATTGGATCGGATAGTTCGACGTTCTCGAACGCGGGGTCTTTTAGAAGCTGGAGTTCTTGACGTTGGATGCAGACTTGGTTGGGAGAGAGGTTGAGGTTTGAGATATTAAGAACGCGAAAGGCGTTGGATATGCGATGATGGCTTGGGCATCCTTCAGTTGGTGATCCAATGCAATCAAGGGTTTGTATTTGTGGAATTGAGTGATACCCTGGCGTTGTAATTAGTACACTACGTTCTATTCAAGAAAGACAGAAGAGCTGATCAGGTAGTCTTTACGAGGAACGAGCATGCCGTGCGTTGTCTTGAGTAGCCTGCAATACTGGTAGTATGTGATGGTGGGCGTCATGTCTGAGATCCAGGAACGAGGCCAAAGCGTTGCAGGCTGCAGGCACTACCGAAGATGGAACTGTAAAGTCGTCCTTCGAAATTCCCCAGCCTTTATTCCCATCGCGTTAATGGTACGAGAATAACAGGGTTTCAATCAGATCAGCTCACGCCAAGCACTGGAATGTTCTCCGTCTCCGTCTTGTGATGAATTCAGCATTAGGCGAGCTGCATTCATTACACAACGCATTCATTTGTGTATCCATACGAAACAGACGCAAACAAACAACCAGACCTCACTCTTTACGCAAGCCGCTCGGACGTCCCCTTAAGCATAACGGAAATCCCCACCTTAAAATCACAGGCAAGATCAAGGTAGCTTGGGCGCTCGGCAGGTCGGCATTTGGACAAGCCACTAGCGGCTCTTGGTCTTCAGCTCTCCAGGCCCTGTAGTTGCAGGGAGCTTGCCGCTGGTCGTGAACCTGATTGGCCCAGCAAGGGGATCTAAGCCGTTCTGCGTTACGGCTCTGGCGCCTCAATGAGGTCATTGAGTCTGGGCCAAGCTCGTTGTGTGATGTCTTTGATTCTTGGGTGCAATCTTGGAGGGACCCGCTTGGATTGGACTGTGTGTGATCATGATCTTCTTTCATTCTTTTTTGGGTGTGCCCTCCCTTTTTGACTTTTTTGTGTTTACTCTTGACTTCTTTATCATCAGAATCGATTGAAGTATCAATCGTGGTTGAATCAATCATCAGGCGCGGCTGGTTTTTCGTATCGCGATTCGGCACTTGGTATCCCTGCGCTGATCACGACTCCATCGCGGTATCCTCCATTACATCAAGGCGACAATCAATCCGTCAAAGCTCATCGCAAACTTATCAAGACATCTCTATCACAGGCAGCGACAATGGGCGAAGCCGACAATTACTACAATCCGAACCAACAGCCGCCGTACGGCTACTCCAACGGTGGCGGCGGCGGCTATCAACAGCAATACCAACCTCAACCTCCCCCCGCGACACACCAGCAACAATACCAACAACCGCCTCCTCCCCAGCAGCCATACCCTCCCCAGAATGGCAACGGCTACATGCCCGCCCAAGGCTACGGCGGCAACGAGAAGGCCTCGTTCGAAGAGCAGTTCAAGATCCCCAAGCCAAAGTGGAACGATCTCTGGGCTGGCATCCTCTTCATCCTGTTTATGGCCGGCTATGTCGTCGTTTCTGGTATCGCGCTTCAGGGATACGCTGCCAATAAGGGCAATGCTGGATCGGGGATTTACGGTAACAGGAATGACTTTTCGCTGAACACGAGTACCGTTATTTTGTTCATGTTTGTGCTCGCTGTTGCGTTTGTCCTCTCGTATGCGTACGTTTGGATGGCGCGGTTGTTTCCGAAGCAGTTTATCTGGGTCACTGGCATTCTCAACATCTGCTGGGCGCTTGGAACTGCTATCTTTTACCTCTGGCGCAGGTATTGGTCTGCTGGAATTGTATTCCTCATCTTTGGACTTTTCATGGCCTTTTGTTTCTGGACGTGGATTTCGCGAATTCCCTTCTCGGCGCTGATGCTTCGAACTACTATCGACGTTAGCAAGAAGTATGGCCATGTCTACCTTACCAGCCTGATTGGAGGCATCATCGCCACGGCCATGTCTGCTTGGTTCTCGATCACTCTTGTCGCAATCTACATCAAGTACCAGCCTGCGAACGATAACCCCTCTTGCGCCGATGGCGGCTGCGGTAAAGGCAAGGTCATTGGCCTGATTGTCTTCATCACGTTTACCATGTACTGGTTCTCCGAGTGGCTCAAGAACACCATCCACACCACGATTGCCGGCGTCTATGGCTCTTGGTACTTCAACCCTCACAACTTCCCCAAGGACGCCACTCGCGCTTCTGCCAAGCGAGCCTTGACCTACAGTTTCGGATCCATCGCTCTAGGTAGCTTGTTGGTCGCTATCATCCAGTTCGTCCGTCAGATCTGCACCGCTGCTCGTAACCAGGAGGCTGCGGATGGCAGTATGTTGGGATACGCTTTGTTCTGTTGCATTGGCTGCCTTCTTGGTATCTTGGAGTGGGCTGTTGAGTTCATCAACAGATATGCTTTCTGCCACATTGCGCTTTACGGCAAGGCGTACTTTGCGGCTGCCAAGGATACATGGAAGATGATCAAGGACCGTGGAATTGATGCTCTGATTAATGTAAGTATTGTAACATTTGCCTTAAAGTACACTGCTAACTTGTGTAGGACTGCCTCATCGGACCCGTTCTTTCGTTCGGCGGCCTCTTCATCGCATACGCTTGTGGTCTGCTTGCCTACCTGTACCTCTACTTCACCGACCCCCCTTACAACAGCGACGGTCAATACACAGCAGTCGTCATGGCGTTCTCGTTCCTTATCGGTTTCCAGATCGCCAACATCTTCACCACCCCGATTTCGAGCGGTGTCGAGACCATCTTTGTTGCTGCTGGTTGGGATCCCCAGGTCATGTGGCGCGACCACCCCGAGCTATACCAGGAGATGTGCAGAGTGTACCCCAAGGTTCAGCAGGTCATTCACGACCGATAAGCAGATCATGCATCTTGATAAAATGAGTTTGCCTCGAGTAAGCCGACGCGGACTACTGCCTCAGCTGAAATGGCAAAGACGTTTGATGAATGATAACATGAAAAGCATAAGCTTGGGCCTTGGGACTGGGGAGCCCTCGCGATTGACTGATTGACTTATTGGCTGGCTGCTTGTCTTGAATGATACCATAGAAGGATACTGGAGGATTCACTGTGTATGAGCATGATGGAAACTGTTTTTGTTTCTTGCAGTGGTTTTGTACTGCTGAGCATATGTAGTGATCCGTTGTAATAAATAATTACTCTTTCTTCACCTTGAATGCTGCCACTGGTTCTTCAAATCGACAGCCGATATTGAGCGGCAGCAATCTGCAAGGGCATAGCTAAAGTGTATACCAATCATCAGGCTGGCTTGAGCTACCCGTTGTGAGGGGCTAAAATTGCAGTGAAATTATCCGTACCTCAGATACGGGCCTCAAAATCAACGACCAATTATACCACACTCTCTTCGTTCGAGCATGGATACAAGGTCCTTTTGAATCTCACATCAAACAACCAACAACAAAATGCCAAGAATAGACCATCAAGCATGGAGCCTATCGGACCTGTGCCCGTAACCAAGTCAGTTCATGCATACATGCCCTCGCGGGAAGATCTCCCGGATCTTATTTCCCTATCACGATCCTAGATAGGTCCAAGCTGGAGTGTTAGTATTACACAACTCGATCGCCAAACAATTTGTCAGGTAAACTGTGGTGAGACGGCGGGGGGAGGGAAGCGAGATTGTCGAATGATGGGGATAACGCGGAGGTTATGCAGTGGTGGAATGTTTTGTCATCCGAGTGGATGTTGCCAATGGCCAACGATACTGATGGTTTGGGGGTTTAGAGTATCTCGAGCCGTTGGGTAGACCTGGGGATTGGGGCTTGATATCCGATTGAAGCATCACAACCACTCCCATCACATCGGAACGCCTCATGACTCAACTGACAGTCTCGGCCCGTAAACGGTGATGGCATCTTGCGGAGTCAGTACATAATGAAAACATCACAAGCCCAGGTTCTCCTCAATCCCCGTTTGACGCCATGAATGCTTATTTGGTGCATCACGTAACCTTATCAAAACCACTCGGCCAGATCCATTATTTCGTCTCCAGTATCAGCGAGTCTAGCAGGTTTTATCGATGATCGGTGCTCTCCGATAATGGAGAGTGATTCATTCATTCATTCATATACGGATATATAACTAACAAAACAGTCAGCCACGTCGGAGATGCGAGGTTGTCGTCGGCTGAAAGAGCCGCATATCCTTGTACGAAATGGCCCGATAGTTTAAAAGAGCTGACCAGCTGCAAGAGAGCATGGGAGGGTTGCCTTGTCAGACAGACCACACGAGCGAGGGAGCTGCTGCATGTATGTACCTTAACTCAAGCCACCCGATCCAAAGCTTCGATTTGTTCCATGCAGAACGTCAAGCCACCTGAAATTTTCTCGCTTTCCCAATCTTTCAGGGGCGCTCATTGGCTGCTGTGCGTGCGGGCAGCCCGTGGCAAGGATCTTATTTTTTTTTTCCATCAGTGGCGCGCGTGAGAAAAAAAAGTGAACCCCTGGCCCTTGAGAACTTTTTCTCACTGAGAAGCTAGAATGTTTTTTTTTAGCGTGGCGGCTCGGGAAACCTAACTCAATCGGTAACGAGCCGGGAACTACAGAATTGCAGAACATCTCGCGATATTTCACATTCAACGTGATCTAAGCCAATAATACGGAGGGCTCCTTCACTGCTTGTGCGTGTAAAATATGATGTGTATTATACAGCTGTTGTGTATAGTGTGATTCAATCGGATTAGGAAGCTGGGGAAGTCGGGTAATTGGAACAAAGTGTTGTGCTGTGCTGTGGTGATCGCTGAGATCGCTCATACCGAGAGGCAAATACTCGAGAGAAAATCTCGCTGGATGTCGATGGATTACATCCACTCACACAGACCAATTCTCGCATACAGCACCAAGAAAGACCAAGACCAAGGTTTCTGGTCTGGTCTCGTCTGGTCCGATATCGAAAATTTTCGTAATGGGCCCATTCATTCCCGATTGATATACCCATCCCCGTTGACATTTCATTTTTTTACATAACAGAGTCATTTGCCAACCCACTTGGTCTCGGTCTCTCTCTACTCATCTCATCTCACCACTCGACTCGGGCTCTCGTCTCTCCTCCCTTCCCTCAAGCGAGTCATCCATCCTATCCTGTCTTCTTGTCCATCTCCCATTGTAATTTATCGACAGCTTCATCCAAGACACAGCAAGTGATACAGCCCATCATGCTCATGGACTCTTCCTCGGCGGACGAAAAGTCCCCTCGTGTCAGCAACGAGAAGAAGACCCCCTCCAAGGAAGATGTCGAGACCGGCGAGGCTGGCCTCGACAGGGCCATGAGCTCGCGTCACCTGCAGTTCATCGCCATCGGCGGCACCATTGGCACTGGTCTCTTCCTCGGTGTAGGCCCTGCCCTCGTCAAGGCTGGCCCCGTGTCGCTCCTCGTCGCATTCGCCTTCATGGGCTCCGTCGTCTACTCCGTCATGGTCAGCCTGGGCGAGATGGCTGCATACATCCCCATCACTGGTTCCTTCACCTCGTACGCTGCCCGCTTCGTCGATCCCACCCTGGGCTTCGCCATGGGCTGGCTGTACTGGTTTAGCTGGTCTATCACTTTTGCGCTGGAGCTTGTCGCCGCGGGAATCATCATCCAGTATTGGGATTCCGATCTTAGCATCGCTATCTGGATTAGTGTCTTCTGGGCCTTGTTTACTGCGCTGAACTTTGTCCCCGTGAGGATCTTTGGAGAGATTGAGATGTGGTTCTCCATGATCAAGGTCGTCACCATCATTGGCTTCATCATCTTCTCCATCTGCGTAAACGCTGGTGTTGGCGAGGAGGGCTACATTGGTTTCAAGTACTGGAAGGATCCCGGCGTCACAAACACCTACATGGACATTGACGGCGCCACTGGCCGCTTCGTCGGTTTCTGGGCTGTCCTCGTCACTGCTGGTTTTTCTTACCAGGGCACTGAGCTCGTCGGTGTCGGCGCCGGTGAGACTGCTAACCCCCGCAAGGCCATCCCCCAGGCTATCCGCTGGACTTTCTGGGGAATCTTCAGCCTGTTCATGGCGACCGTCTTCTTTGTCGGAATCAACGTCCCCTTCAACGACCCCCGACTTGACTCTGGTGCGCAGGATGCTTCTGCTTCACCTCTGGTCGTCGTCGCCACCCGCGCTGGTGTCAAGGTTCTTCCTGACATCATCAACGCCGTTCTTCTCTCTGCCATTCTCACAGCTGCCAACTCAAACGTCTACTCTAGTAGCCGTATCATGGTCGCGCTCGCTGAGGATGGTCTTGCGCCCGCTTTCATGAAGCGCACCAACAAGTATGGAACTCCCTACTTTGCCGTGGCTTCATGCTCCGTCATGGGTCTCATCGCCTACATCAACCTTTCCTCCAGCGGAGCCGAGGTGTTCAACTGGCTTCTCAACGTCAGTTCCACCTCGTGCTTCATCACCTGGGTCCTGATCAACGTCTGCCACATCCGCTTCCAGAAGATCATGCGCGTGCAGGGAATTCCCCGCTCCGAGCTCCCATACCTCGCTCCTCTCCAGCCTTACCTCTCCTACTACGGCGCTTTCTTCGTGGGCTTGATCACCATCACTTGTGGTTTCACCGCCTTCATCGATTGGAGCGTAGCCGACTTCTTCTCCAACTACATCAGCTTGATGCTTTTCGCCGCGTTGTATGTTGGCCACAAGCTCATCTGCCGAACCAAGGTTGTTCCTCTGGCTGAGGTCGATCTGAGCAAGGGACGAGAGGTGATGTAAACGAGTTTCGATTCGGAGTTTTGGGTGTTGGAAAAGTAGCAAAAGTTTTGTGTCCTTTTTTCTTTTTGGCGTATAGCCAGTTAATAGTTGTAATGAGAGATATGATACCCTGAATACTCGAGTCTCGTCTGTGAAATCGAATGTGTAGCACTGTAGAATCGATGATCTGGAGTCAGGGGAAGGATAATAGGATAAAATGGATATCAAAGGTCAGGGGGGCATCGATGGCTTTATTGTCGAAGCATGAATTTATTTTACGTCAAGCGGTGGCATGAGAGCACGGAATGGCACTCTTTTTTCGGTACAAGCATCAAATTATTTGGTAATTTTTTATTAGCAGCATGTCAAGACATGGCAAAGGGCGTTGCATCTTGACACGATGGGACCCAGTTGACAATGACAAGACATGGTAAAGGGCGTTGTCAAGGCGGGTCCCTCTATCTTACTTATCGTTGGTGTCTTGACAAGCTTTGGTGGGACCGGATAAAGTGATGGAGAAGAATCGTGCTATTTTATTTATAGGATTTGCGAAATGGAACTCCGTTTATTATGGTTGTTTATTAACGGTTCAATTGTGGTGTCGCCGTTTTTCTGTGGTCTGATGGTTGAAGTTTTAGATTGCTGATCTTGAACACTAAGATAGCCAGCCAGATGATGAAGAAAATCTTGACCTACGCCTATTGTAAGGGAAGAAAGAAAACTCGAGACCTTGATCCTAAATAATGAAATGATTTAGATAACTTTGATTGAATTTAGACCAAATTTAGGATACTTTTTGCCCAGATTTTATTTAATATCCCATATCAAGGCCGATGTTTTCATGCTCCCTGAGGCCTTTCAACGCTCGTTCTACCACAAACAGCCTTAACTGCTTGTACGTACTGTCCACTGCTTAATCTTGGTCCATATCTTGATTTGGTCAGGGAGTCGCACACGGAGAACAGAGTTCCTATGGGTCTTTATCGATCCGCTCCGACGATGATTTTATCTCCCCGAGAGCAAACCATTGACCGCAGATCAAATGCTGTGCGGTTCAGCGGATGCGATTGGCTTGTTGGCGGCTCTAGGCGAGCAAAGTTGCTGACGTTCTTCACGCCAAGCCTCGCCTTAAGCTTCTTTTGATGTTGCGCATCCAAGATGGAGATGGAGATGGAGATGGAGGCCACCCCACGCTACAGCCCACCTCCTCAAATGTCTTTCACTTTTCTATCGATTGCCTCAATATAAAGAATAAAACTAACAACAGTTCCTCTTGAGAAACCCCGTAGTAGTGAGCTCAAGTCTTACGCGTCCAATTCACCGCCAAACCTCAAACTCTCTCATCATTTGACTCTTCCAGGGCAAGAAAATCCAAGTCACATCCCGTGCCTCAAACAAGCTCATCCCAAACACCCTGATTCGCTAGTCCTCCAAGAAAATAGACTCCCCGAGCGTCATGCACGAGTATGAAAGCGGTAATGCTCGACAAATAGTGGCGATGGTCCGACCCCTCTGTTTCGGGTCGTCGGCGCCAATCAGGGCTGCGCACGACGGGGAGAATCACGATGTGACAGGCTTCTTAGGATAAAGTACTCCGGTTCTTGGGGGTCTAGAGTTGGAAAAGTTGGCAAGAGGAGGGTGGTGACACGTTGGCAGCTCGGTCAGATAATAGGACAAGAGGCGATATTGGTGATGGGTGATGATATCAGTGGAGGGAAACGGGGAGAACGGTTCTGCCCTGCGAGATCCGAACCGTCAATGTGTTAATTTGGTGCGTCTCGTGTGACGAGTAGCTTGAATAGTACGTGCTCTCGAATAATCCCGCAGTCGAAATGCGTTTAACTTGCTTCTGTAGAAAAGATGCAGGTTGAGGTACTGGGATTAACACATTGTGCATAGCCATGCTGCATTGACACGAAGTATCACGTATGACTATAGCTAGACTGTTCACTCCCTTCAACAATTCTTTATCAAATTGAATCCGTAATGGACATATAGACTCTGTATCAATTGGCTAGGTAAGTTGATGTTGAACATACCTTCAAGTGATGGGAGAAAACAATGGAATTCAAGATTACCCTGTAACGTCGCTAGGGGAGTTCCGATTGGCGCTACGACATAGAAGCAGGGGTGCTGTGAAGGATGTTTCTAGCACGTGAAAGTGGCCCAAATGTTTGGTTTCGTTGAGAATGGAAGTCCCCTGTTTCTTCCCATAGGGGGTCAAACCACGTAAAGATTATGTTTCAGCGATTGAACATCGCAATATTAACAAGACCATGGATTGAAAGAGAATACGAGAGAGCCAAAGACATGCTTCTATTCCCCTCCATCAATAGGGATCTTTCTCCAGGGCCAGATGGAGTTCCCCCCTCCCCCTCCAGGTCCCAAAACTGGCGGGCAGCTAGGCCTGAAATGTCCTTAGGGCAGTCCAATCATGGGCTACGTGGGGGGGCATGTCAATTGGCACCCGCCCTGACATTCAGTGATTGAGGCGCTGGTACTCCGCGTTGTGAATAAAATGTCAACTACTCCTTGCTTCCAAGTGGCCTCTTTTTAAAAGACCTAGCGACTTGGTGATACTCCTGTATCTTTATTCTTCATTCTTGTCTTCAATTGACCTTGACCGGTGTTGTAGCACGACAGCTGGGTGTTATCTTTGCTGGCCTTTTTCAACCCCACAAACACTGGGATATGGCAGCTTGAAAAGTGTCAACTGTTACAAGAGTGAGAGTAAGAGACAGCAATGACACCTCGCTTAGGGATCACAGACTAACGTTACCGAGCCCCCAGAAAAGACCATCACCTACTCTGTACTATACGAACTGTAGTGTACGTACGTGGGAGGCCAATTGTTGGGGATAGACAGACAGACAGACACAGACATTACCGGACCCGTCACCGACATCTCTTTTAGCCCAGTGGTCGCGTGACCCACCCACCGCTTCATCTCATCTCTACCTCCAGCTCACTCACTCACTCACTTACTACAATTCTATCCCTCCTCCCCTTCACAATCACATAATCTCGCCTGGCATCATGTCAATCATCGATGTCACCAAGGATCTCGCTGCTCTCTTCGAGCAGCAGGCCCAGGCTACTCCAGACGCAGTGGCCCTCGAAGATGAGAAGAGATCCCTCACATACGCAGAGCTCGACAGAGAAACATGGGCCCTAGCCGAGCGATTGCGTGACTACGGTGTTGGCCGCGATGACCTCGTCGGTGTCCTCATGGGCAGGAGCGCAGACTACGTTATCGCCGCCATCGCCGCCATCAGAGCCGGCGGTGCGTTCTTGGTGCTTGAGGTTGCGTACCCTGCTGGCCTCCTGCGAGATGTCATCGAGGATGCGAAGCCAACCGTCATCCTCACTCAGTCCGAGTACTCGGGCAATCTCACCTCTGAAACCCCGGTTATTGTTGTCGATAGTCCCGACAAGTTGGCCAGGGGAGAGATCTCGCCTCATCTGAATGAGAGGAGATCGCTGCCAGAGGACGATGACGTGGAGCGTTTGCTGTTTGTGTCGTACTCTTCTGGTACGACGGGAAAACCCAAGGGTATTATGAATCCCCACAGGGCGGCGGTTCGCTCATACGATCTGAGGTTCGCTGTCAGCGATCTCAAGCCCGGTGATAGGGTGGCATGTAATGTCTTCTTCATCTGGGAGATGCTTCGGCCTCTGATTCGAGGTGCCACAACTGTCGCTATTCCCGACCACGCCAGCTACGACCCAATCGCTCTTGTTGAGCTTCTCTCACAATGGCGAATTACCGATACCCTCATGACCCCCACCCTTTTGGCGACAGTTCTGTCCCGACATCCTAAACTGGGCGAGAGATTGCCTCATCTTCGCTCGCTGTGGCTGAACGGCGAGGTAGTCACTACAGATCTGGTGCGCCGTGCGATGGATGCTCTTCCTGACACGCGTCTTCTCAACGTCTACAGTGCTAGCGAGACTCACGAAACAGCTGTTGGAGATATCAGAACCTTTGTCGACTTTGACACACGAGTGTGTCCCGTTGGACCCCCAACGGACCCTGAGTTCACCTATGTTCTGGACGAGGCTGGCAACAGGGTCAACCCAGGTGATAGCGGCGAGCTTTACGTCGGTGGTAAGCTTTTAGCACGAGGATATCTCAACCTGCCTGAGACAACAGCCAGAGCGTTCCAACCTGATCCTTTCGCTGGAGATAAGGATGCACGCATGTACCGAACAGGTGATCTGGCTCGCATTCTCCCCAGTGGCCTTTTGGAGATTACCGGCCGGGTCGGCGGCATGATTAAGACTCGTGGCTACACCGTCCAGCCCGGAGCCGTCGAGAGCGCCATCCGAAAGCATCTCGCCGTTCGTGACTGTGCAGTCGTAGCTCACGGCGAAGGTCTGGAGAGACAAATTGTTGCTTACATCGTTCGTGAGAAGGGTGAGACTAGAGATCGAACCATTCCTCTCATCGATGAATATGGCTACAGCCCCGTCACCCGACGTGCCCTCACCGACCATCTCGCTCACTACATGATCCCCTCAGTCTGGGTTGAGCTAGAAGAGCTTCCCACGCATGGCGTTTCTGGAAAGGTCGATCTCAAGGCTCTGCCAGCGCCACCATCTCCGAGATCGCCGAGACCCGTTGAGAAAAAGAAGAAGGAGCATAACATCAAGGTCAAGACCGAGACTGTGATCCAGTTATGGGCTGCGTCGCTTAACATGCCCGCTAGCGTCATCACACCGAAACACGACTTTTTCGACCTGGGCGGCCACTCGCTGGCTCTCGCTGATCTTGCCGGCCGCCTTACCAAGACCTTTGGCTTTCCTGTTCCTCTGGCTCCTCTTGCTGGAACACCGACTCTCGAGGGACATGTTTCAGCTATCAAGGCCGCTCGTGATGGCCACACTGCTGCGGTGCAGGCTGATCTGCCCGCTGTTCTCCGCGCAGACTCTGTACTCCCTGAAGATATTCAGGGTAACGGTACTCCTATGCGCGCGCTCAGAGACGCTGAGACTATTCTCCTTACTGGTGTTACTGGGTACCTGGGTGCTTTCCTCCTCAAGAACTTGGTCGATTCTACAGACGCACAGATCATTTGTCTCGTGCGATTCCCTGAACCTGTTGAGGACTGTGCACCCGCTGGTATGGCCCGTATCCGAAAGAACTTGATCGATCTTGGCCTCTGGGAGGATTATCTCCTGGAGCGTATTGAGATCCTGCCTGGTACACTTACCCGAAAGCGTCTGGGTCTTGCCCCTGATGTTTTCGATGAACTGGCTACTCGTGTGCAGGTCATTGTTCACGCTGCTGCTACCGTTAACCTTGTCTATCCTTACGCTGCGCTACGAAATGCTAATGTTATGGGCACGCGCGAGATTCTCCGTCTCGCTGGCCGTAGCGGCGCAACTGTTCACCACGTTTCGACCAATGGCGTGCTTCCACCTTCGCATACTGGTTGGTGTGAGGACACTGTCATCGATGTTGACGATGTTCCTACTAAGCTGTTGGATGGTTATGGCCAGACCAAGTGGGTTGCTGAGAAGCTCGTTAACGAGGCGAGCCGTCGTGGTATTCCCGTTCGTGTATACCGCCCCGGAACTATCTCTGGTCACAGTGTCTCTGGCTCAACCAACGCCTGGGATTTGATCAATGCTATTCTCGTTGAGTCCCTCCAACTTGGTCGTGCTCCTGATGTTGAGGGATGGTATATCGAGATGACCCCCGTGGACTTTGTCAGCGACGCCATCGTCACCCTCGCAAACCACACTCACGACACCGAGCAGACCATGTATCATCTTGGTGACCCTGCTCCCGTTTCCTCTGGAGAATTATTCGCATCCCTAGCCAAGCTGGGCTACCCTACTGAGACTCTACCATGGGAGGACTGGGTTGCTCTCTGGTGGGAGAAGCGCGGTAACAGAAAGACCGGCGACGATCCTTTCACAGTCGACATCCTCCGCGGTGGTATGCCCAGCGTCGAAGTCCTCAAGTCAGTCATCGTCCTCAAAGACGGCAAGACACAGCCTACCCTCGACAAGTACGACGTTCCCCGCCCCAAGATGAACGACGGTCTACTTGAGATCTACATGCGACACTTTTACGCCCGCGGTTGGCTCTCCCGCCCTCCCCGTCGCGAACAGGTCAACGGTGTCGCCAAAAAGTGCCGCAAGGGCCGCCTCGCAGGAAAAGTCGCTGTCGTAACAGGTGCATCTTCCGGAATCGGCGCCGCAGTAGCAGCTGGTCTCGCCAAAGAGGGCGCACACGTTGCCATCGCTGCTCGTCGAACTGAAGCTCTTGAAGGCGTCAAGAAGAAGATCAGCGTTTACGGCGGTAAAGTTCTCATCCACAAGACGGATGTCACGAATAAAGCTCAGGTGGAGTCGCTCATGAAAGAAGCTACTGAACAGCTGGGACCAGTCGATATCCTTGTTAGTTGCGCGGGAGTCATGTACTTCACCATGATGGCGAATAACCAGACCGACGAGTGGGAGCGGACTGTCGACGTCAACTGCAAGGGTCTTCTGCACTGCCTGTCATCCACAGTCCCAGGCATGCTATCCCGCGGCGCAGGCCACATTGTGGCCATCTCCTCCGACGCAGGCCGCAAGGTCTTCCCGGGTCTGGGCGTCTACTCGGCGAGTAAATTCTTCGTCGAAGCGACGCTCCAGGCCCTGCGGCTGGAGACAGCAGGCTCTGGCCTACGGGTCACGGCCGTGCAGCCCGGAAATGTGGCGACGGACCTGCTGGGCATGTCGACGGACCAGGAGGCGCTGAAGAAGTACGGCGAGCCTACGGGTGCCGAGGTCCTCAAGCCTGAAGAGGTAGCTAGCGCTATTGTGTACGCCGTGTGTCAACCGCCGCATGTTGCTGTTAACGAGGTTCTTATTGAGCCTCGCGATGAGCCGATTTAGAATGTTTATGCATGGCGGGAAACAAAATTTGTATCTAGATTTACGATCTCAGGAATATGTTATCTTGTTTGTTATGTTAATCGGATCATAAGTTGGGATGGAAAAATGAATAGTTAGTGTTTGGCTGCATGTTTCACCACGTGGGGGAAGGGATGAACTGCAATGCCGTGATGGGAGAAGCATTAATTAATGATGAATTGACGAAAAGATGTATTAAAACCGTCTCGAGTTGATTGAGAGTTCATCTACACTTAGTAGGTATTCCGCAGTGACATGCCCCCTGAATCCGAAAATACAGGAATCATTAATTAACCCTTGCCAGGCACTTCGTCTATTCCGGCGTGTCTGCCGAATTCCGGCTTGTCAAAGGATTAATTAATCGTAGGCGGAAGAATAGAGTAGGCGATGGATGTTTATAATTATGCATAGGCGGGCGTTGCTTGGCCGCATGTCATCCTGAAACAAGGGAGCTGGTGTTTGTCGGAGACGGGTTTCGAAGTTTTTGGGGGAGAGTTTTTCCGTGGATGAGAGGCGTTTGTTTGGAGGGGGGGGCTAGGGGGGGATATACAGGGCTGGGCTGGGCTGGTCCACTTTACAGGGGTGGGTTCGTTATGCTTTGGTGATGATGTTATGCTTGTTGTTAGTGCTGAAGCCACTAAACGGGTCGTATCGAATGCGAATTATCTGTGTATAGGTAGGTAGGATAAGGAATTAATCATCTGCATCTTGAGAATAACTGGGTTGGTGCTACTTGAAGATTGGAGCAAGTGGTCATCATGAATAAGCAAAGTTCCCGGAAGAATCTCTCTAATTAATCTCGGCGGCTCAAGACATTTTCTATGTATGATTCCATCTTGAGGCTCAAACACAGCCGTTGGATGTTCCACCAATGATCTTAGCGCCCCTTGCGCTGGCTCCAAACAGGCCCCGACAAGGGGTTGATAGATACAGTGGGGAAGTCCTGAGAGCGGTTGAACAGGCCGGACGAATTGTCTCTTTGGCAGATTCGAATTCCGGTGAAGTCGGGCCTTGGCGACGGTGCAAGACATGGGGGGAGACTGACTGAGTGGCTGATCGCTTAGAAAGGGAGACGAGATGTGTGTGTGAGAGTGTTTGGTTTGGAGAGAGACGGACGAAACGGGATGAGTGACATGTTTTGATGGGAAACTAAACATGTTTGTATGAACAGAGAATCATAATACTGAGGTCGATGTGAATTTTGGTATGAGTGTTTGAAATAGATTGGAGAATGTGATTAAGAATAAGGTCGTAGAGTAACATGATCTGCTTGCGTCTAGACCGGCGCTTGCAGTCTATACCCCATCTACACACATACATACTCGCCCGTCTGACTTACACCCAACGACAAGGATCACCAACATGAACGAGATTGACTACGGAGCGAGGCCCTTGGTCCACCGCCTCGCCTCAGACGCCGAGTATCAGATCCCCATCGCTAAACCCTGTGTAGAAGTCATCCGCCGAGCAGCGTCTCGACTATATATCCAACTTGATCAACCCTCACTTTTGGCTCCCTTCTCTCTCTCTCTCCTCAACCTCTATTCTTTCACGGACCTCGAAGGACCAGATTCGCCATTCTTTTTTTATTCTTGTACTTTTTTGTACTTCACTTTCATTCCAACCATTCACTTTCGTTCAGAGCCTTGACGGCCGTTCAATTCACAACACCCACTCTTTACAGCCTTTACATCTGGTCCTAGAGACTCTCACGAATCAATTCACACAAAAACTACCTGTATCTTTTATATCTACCGCAAAAATGAAGAACGCCGCCGCCCTTCTTACTCTTCTCCCCCTCGTCGCCGCCCACGGCTCCGTCAAGTCTCCCCCTCCCCGCAAGCCCGGCAACGCCTTCAAGGCTGCCTGCGGCGAGCAGCCCTACTACCAGCAGGAGGCCGACATCAACGGCAACGTCCAGGGCATCAAGCAGGTCGTCGGATCCAACTTCGACGCCAAGGAGTGCAACCTCTGGCTGTGCAAGGGCTTCCAGTTCGACGACAACAAGGACAATGTCCAGAGCTACAAGCTCGGCGAGAAGATTGACTTTGACGTCAACATCGCTGCCCCCCACACCGGTTACGCCAACGTCTCCGTTGTCAAGACCTCCACTGATAAGATGATCGGTGAGCCTCTTATCGAGTTCGAGAACTATGCTGCCAACGCTGGTCTCAACCCCAACAACACCGCCTTCAGCGTCACTCTTCCCGAGAGCTTGGGTGGTGAGTGCACCAAGGCTGGTGACTGTGTTCTCCAGTGGTTCTGGGATGCTCCTGATATCGACCAGACCTACGAGTCTTGCGTTGACTTTGTCGTCGGCGCTGGCTCTGGATCTGGATCCGGCTCTGGTTCCACCAAGCCCTCTTCCGCTGCCTCTGCTGCCCCCGTCGCTACCTCCGCCCCTGCCGCTGAGAAGCCCAGCGCTACCACCCTCGAGGCCGTCGCTGTTACTTCTTCCGCCCTCGGCCCCATCTTCGAGAGCGTGACCACCGCCGTTCCCGAGCCCACTGCCACTGCCCCCGACGCCGGCGACGACGAGGACTGCGACGACGAGGAGCCCGTTGACGAGGGTGACGATGAGGACTGTGATGACGAGGAGGAACCCACTCCCTCTGCTGCCGCTGAGACTGGCGATGACGAGGACTGCGATGAGGATGAGGAGCCCGAGACCGGTGACGATGATGAGGAGTGCCCTGCCGACGATGGTGATGAGTACGACACCCAACCCGCGACACCCAGCAACACGGCCCAGGGAATCTCCGCAGCCGCTAACACCGCCGCAGTTACTAAGACTAAGGACAACGCTTACCCCGTGCCCAAGCCCACTGGACAGAGCTCATCTGACAAGACTGGTTCCGGCTCCAAGGGCTCCAACAACAACAACGCTGGTGGCAACAGCAACTATGGCAATGCCGGCAGCAACAACAATGCTGGTAGCAACACCATCGTGACTTCATATGTTACTGTTTCTGCTGCCGAGACCCACTACGTCACCGTCACTGCTGACGCTCCTGCTTGCACTGCTTGAGTGTAAGTGGTGATGTGTGTGTGTGTAAGCTTCTTGGGGATGTTGTTTGTTTTTGTGGAGGGGGGGTATATATTATTCATTTGATGTAGATATTTACTTATGGGTAGCCTCCTGTGGGGGTATTCAATGTGAGATATTTGAGGAATTATTTCGTCTTTCCCAGTGAAGTTTTATGTTCAACAACTATGCTGGTAATGAGTTCATTGCCCGAATAGGAAATTCTGACGGGCCCGGTACAGGGGCGAGACACCGGAGTTCAGCTCCGAATGTCTAGGCTAAGTGCTAGCCAAGCTCTATAGCGCAAGGTTAGTTATAGCCTATATAAACCCGCGGGCTTTTGTTATTGCTATAATTATTATAACACCGATTACTTTGAACTAAACTCACTAGTCGAGGCTATTGATGCACGAGATATTTACTCTCCGCAATCGATCCTTCGAAGGTGAAAGGGATTCTTTTGTGAAGGACGAGCATTTGTCTCAACAGCTTGCTCATGACAGCTTAGTTGTTCCTACCAGCCTACTACTCTTCAACCTTTATGCAATTGGTCTGTACGTACAGGAGCTTGACTCTAGCTCTGCACATTGCTGTAGTGCATCGTGAGCTTTCTTGGTGTTGTGTGGCTTATGCACCGCTTAGGTATTTCCTCCATCTGATTGGAGTGGCTCAAGCTACTCACAAAGATTGGAAGAAACCTGAGACTGCTGCCTGATAACATTGCTTTTGGAGGCTTTTTCAGCTAAGCCTTTGTCCCGGGTCCCCGTTTTTTGCCCTCATTGATCGCCGGCAAAATGATCCAGAGTAATGAAGAAGCAGTCCTCGATCTGTGATGCGAATACCCTTTGTCCCAACTTGCATCACTTCATGACATCAATAATGCACTGTACCTTACAGATAATGATCACTCTGGATCTCAGCTATGTATACATATGTTTGGTGGATGGATGGATGGATCCCTGCGACGAACACTTCATCGTGCTTCTGAAAATGAGACACATCATCTTGTCTTAGACTCAGATCCCTGCGGGGCACAGAAGATCATGATTTACTGCATAGTTCGGTAATCGATGCATGTACGTAAAAAGACCAAACAGCGCCCAACAGCTGAAGAATGCGTCATTTTTCTTCTTCTTCTTTCCTTCAAGTCAATCTACCGGCAGGGGACAAAGACGTGCATTGAGCAAGCCACCAACACAATGGGACCACCAGTCGTGTATTCCGAGTCCGTGTCGCCGGAAACTGAACCCAACGAGCAGATTCTCGCTGATCTGATCGATGATGGGGATGGCGAGTCGATTTCTGGCGATATGTCGACGGTGTCGATAACGAGCAGTATTCTTGCGTACCGGAACCGCTATGGGAGGACGTATGAGAATAGTCAGTCGGCGGAGTATTGGGCGCCTAATGATGCGCAGCAGAATCATGGTCTGGACCTCACGCATGTCGGACTGTTCTTCACTCTCGACGAGAAACTATTCCTTGCACCTATAGAAGCACCCAAACGTGTGTTGGATATCGGCACGGGCACGGGGATTTGGGCGATTGACTTTGGGGATGAGTACCCAGAGGCTGAAGTCACAGGCACAGATCTGAGTCCTATCCAACCAGTCGTGGTTCCTCCAAACGTCAAGTTCGTCATTGAAGATTGTCTGCTCGACTGGACGTGGCCTGAAAACCACTTCGACTTTATTCACATCCGCGCCATGTATGGCAGTGTTCCCGACTGGGTCGATCTGTATAGCAAAGCATATACGCACCTTGCACCAGGAGGCTGGATCCAAGATCTAGAGATGGACGTCAAGCTCCAGTCCGATCACGTCAAGTTGCCCCCAGACCACGTCTTCAACACCTGGGCTGATGCATTCTACACCGCCGGCGAGAAAATGGGCCGTTCATTCGCCGTTTGCAAAGGACACACGATGCGCGATAATCTCAAAGCAGCAGGCTTCGTCGACATTGTAGAGAAGAAGATCAAGGCGCCCATACACTTGTGGCCCAGCGACCTGAGGCTAAAGTGAGCAGGAGAATTGTTTCTGGAGGCTCTGGAGCAGAGTATTGAGGGGTATGCGAATTTACTGCTGATGGATCTGCTGGGGTGGTATAGAGAGGAGGTCCAGGTGTTGCTGGGGCTGTTTCGTAAGGAGATGAAGGATAAGAGTAAATGTGCATGGATTGAGACGTGAGTTGGGCCCTTATTAGAGGAGCTGATGTGTGTTTGCTGACCATCTACAGGACTGTTGTGTATGGACGGAAGCCCCTTGGTAATGAGACAACGACGAACTAGACGACTCTGAGGGTAGGATTGAAGAAACCTTCTTTGTTCACAAGCCATGGAGGAGACTTGGCCTACACCAGAGTGACAAGTCTCCCCAAAGTCCACCGGGGAAGAGGACAATAGTAGACCACGCTCCGCAGCTCGACTTGAGGCTGCTTGGAGTGATGCTAGATATCAGCTCAGCGCCCGTCTTCAGCCTCATCCGCGCCTCGCAGAAACACAATCTACGACACAACCCCTCGTCCATATTCCCGTCACAAGTTAAGCTCTACCCAATTCCCGCTTATCAAGACATCTAGACCTCTTTTGCAAACTACAGATGGGTGGCTCCTCACTTCCCGTCCACCCATCCGCCCACCATACCAAAAGCAGCCCATTTGACTCAAGCCTCATCTAGATCAAACTGATTGACAGGTCACTTCCTGCCGAGACAACCGAGATCTATGATTCAATTTTAAACTAACGCGGCCGAACACAAAATACCCGAAACGATCATGAGCGTGCAGGGGGGAAAGGGGCCAGGAATGTGGGCTGTCTCAGGGAGAAGCTTATCGGGGCTGGGTGGGAACTAATCCGGTAGTTCAGGTTCTGAAGATCTGCGATCGGGGATGGGGATGGGGATGTGAAAAGACGGTTATCTGACACTGGTAGTGAGGGACTGATGGGACTTGGTTGGTAGAGAGGAAAGGAGATCGGGTTCAGCTTAGATGCTCGGGGATGGACTTGTGACGCTGCGGTGGGTATCTTCAGCAGAGTTCCTAAAGACAAAAAGATATAGTGATACAGTAGATATTCACGGCTAAGCATCATCTATCGATGTTTGAGGCTGCTTTCATGCTCTCCTGTAAGACTCACTCCATGCCCAACAGAAACAAGATCTCTAGCCATGTCGATCACCCGCAGCGATCGCCATCTTCTCACCCAATACCACAGCATTCAAGACCAGGTTACACCAAACTCTTAATCTAACACCAAACCTTTCTGAACGAGGGGGCAGGCTTGACCGGAAAGAAAACCACCAAGCTCAAAGCCTGCTGTTTCTGGTGTCAAGCAGCACCAGTGTTTTCCTTCTCCTCCGACGCAGGGGGGGAATGCTACAGCCCAATCTAAGGTTTTACCTCAGGAACTTGCAGATCCTCCCGCATTAAGCTTTATATTCCCCTGTAGAAAGAGGATAAGATCGGCACTGATGATGTACCGTTGATGAGATGCAAATCAAGCCTCGAAGCTTGTCTTCCGGGAGTATAAGGCTGTCATGTCCTCTCCGTGCCAAGATCTCATCAGCTCTGGCAGCTCTGCTTTTCATCCCTCCCATCTTTCGTTCTAAGCTTCTTCTTCATCTGTTCATCATGAAGTTGACACTCTTCCTCACAGTCACGCTCTTCACTGGTGTATTGGCTGCGCCCCTGTCCAAGACAGTCATCGTTAGAGGTGAGACACTTGAGGCTCGCCGTCTACCAGTCTTTGCTACGCCTCGCATTGGCGTCACCGTAGCTTCAGTGAAGAAAGGACGTACTTCTCACGTTAAGCGCTCGATCAGCCGCAAGGGTGTGAGCTTGGTTAGCTTGGCAGATCGCGTTGCTGAGAAGATCAAGGAGAGGTGTGATGACATCGGTATGTCGAGTATACCTGGGGTCACTCCATTTACTAACAAACGGCGAAGAATCTATTCTAGAGGAAACAAAGGTTGAGAGACTCTCGAAGGACAAGGCTGTGCATAAAGTCGTTCGCAAGATGAACAGCATTAGAGCAACACTCTCTCGAACAGTCTCCATCATGGACAGGACTCCAACTCTTGATCTCTCTCGAGATGATAGCCAAGCTCTCCTCAACCATGCCTACTTCATCACAAAAGAACTGCAAACCACAGTCAAAGACTCCATCACCACGCTAGGAGGAACAGGAGCTCGCTCCATGTCTCGAGCAACTCACAATGCTCACCGACGTCCTCAGCAACATCGTCACCCTCAACCCAGAGATTTCCCCAGACGTGTATCGCAAGCTATCGCCCATCTTCTCCGATGCGGTTTCCACCAACGAGAAGGACTTGCACGTATTCATCATGAGCTCAGTGACGGAGTTCTTGTCATCCATCAAGCCCGATGATCTTGACGCATGCAGCTCTGGAGATTGTCTCAACAGTCCAAACGAAGAGTTGAAGTGAAGGGCGCCAATCGTTTCATTTTAGGTTATTGTGTGTGTAATGAGAAACGGCCGGAATAATGACAGCAACATGGAATGGAGTATAGGAATCTTACATCATCACGATCGTTACGAACCTCAACTGCATAGCATTTTAAGATCTTAGCATGGCACTCACTTAATTTACTTTGTCACAACAATCTACATTCAAGCAGACAAATGATAAGAAACTGAGGTTGATATCCGTGATTGACAAACATCCACAGACTCATGTCCGTCGTCTACGGGATCTACACAAAAGCTAATAAAATATAGACTAGTTAGCCTCGTCACGGCCCGTGTATAGCTCGTTGGAGATAACCCGGGCATCATGACATGTTTATTAGCATCAAAGCAACACGCCTCGACACAACGTCCTACAAGTAGCAGCAACTAAGATTAGCTGCCGTTGAGCCGTCACAAGTGTCGATCGTTTGAAAATAAGAATGATCATTGATCAAAGCACGCTATCTTTTGCCAAGGGAACAAGAAATCCTACGAGTCCGTTATCTTGATATATCTCGTCGACATACCACAACCACCATCGGGCAACTCAGACTCGTAGCAAGCAATATGTGGAGTATTATTCCCAATCCCAAATGAACACCCTATCCAAAACGCCATCCCAGCTAGGAATCTCAGTCGTACATATCTAACAATAGCTTCTATCTCACTCCCCGTCTCTCCCCGGCCCTCGCAAGTCTCTCCTTCGCCGCCTCAACAACACTCCTCCTCAACGGCTGCACCTCTCCATCTCCATCTCCCTCACCCTCCTTCATAACAGTCCACTTCTTTGCAGAACCCTGCATACCCGCCCACAGATCCGTCGGCAGAAACTCCCCAACGTCCTGTCGGAACGCCTCGCGCGACACGCGATCTGTCTCGAGGAGCTTGTCCACGTTCTCTTGTGCTTTCCGCCAGAGGCTCCGCACGCGATCGTCTACTGCGCGACGGCGCTCGACTTCAAGAATCAGACTGTCGTACGCACTTGCGTAGCGCTCGTAAAAGTCCTTGAGCTGTTGCATTTCTTGCAACTTGGCAAAGACGCTCTCCTTCTCCATATCCCATCGTGTCTTAAAGTCTCCCTCGGCTGCGAGGTAGTCAGCGAGTCGATCGCCGATATCGCCCAGAATGGCATATGCCTGTAGCATGCCCGTGTAGGCCTGTTTTGAGATGTCGTGCTGTTCCTGCAGCACTGTGTAATCCTGCTCCATTGCCGTGAGGCGCTCTTGTATTTCCTGCACCACGTCGTCAACCTCGCGTGCGTCTTGCACGACGACTTTTAACATCTCAGCTCGGTCTTTCGCCGTTTTGGGTTCGAGGTCGGACACATTAGACTCTTGTTCGGCGATGACGCCTGAAATGGAGACCCCGTCATTTCCCTGGGACTGTGTAGCCTCGGCAGCTCTACGGCGAGCGAGAGCTACGCCGCCTTCGGTCGTTCGGATCGCGGTAACGCACATGTCGAAGTGATGGTTCAGCGATGCGAGGAGCTGCGCCATGTTGGCTGAATGGTCGACTAGACTCTCGAGGACCTCGCCGGCCGATGGATTGTTGCCCTGTGGTATATCCTGTATGCTGGGCGTATCGGCCACCACTTTCTTCAGGTTCCGGATGTCGTTATCGAAACGGAGTAGATCTCCGTCAAAAGATTGCTGAATAGCCTGGTCGGTGTCAGCGCATGACTGCCGATGCCTCTCCCTGGCAGCTTACCTGTAGCTCCTGGATGCTTTGTTTCATCGCCTCGCGCACTCCATCCACGCCCCCTTCATCGATAAAATCAAGAAGACTTCGTCTCTCTTCGCCCTGGGGTCTAAAAACACTCTCAACCCCAGTCTCGCGCAGCATCTCCATAGTATGATCAAGCTGCCCATCGACCAAGTCCATCGACTTGACCAGCTTTCGAAAGTCCTTCTTTCCCCACTCATAGGTGCTCTGCAAGCTCCTCCTAGTTCTCACAAGTATCGCCGTCTGGTCCAGTATAGAAGTTCGTAAGAAGCCCGCCTGCGCGGCCAGGATGGAAACATCATCATGTGACTGTCTAGCATCATTCGCAATCTCATTCGCACGGAGAACAAGAGTCATAGAAGAAAGCGATCGTTTCGCGACGAGGAGGTGGTTAACGAGAGTATCGATGTCGATGGAGGGTGCGGTGGAAAGTCGAGATTGTGTCGCTGATCGTGGATGCGAATGTCCAGACGAGGCACCGGATGAGTCGCCATGACTACGGCGCAAAGAGCTTTTGGAAGAAGAAGAAGCCATGTTGAATGTGATGTAGGTAGGTAGGTAATGTTAGATACTAGTATCACTCATGACTACATGATGGGAGCGATAAGAATAGATGATACAAGAAAGATAAAAGAAGGCAATAATTACACGAGATGAAAGGGAGGAAGAAGAAGAAAGTTGAGATACGGACGGACTAGACGGGGGAGAGCTTGAACGATGACGGAACTTGCTTGCTTGGGGTGCGATAAGCTAAGCTTCCGTTATCGCACCCACTTTCCATGAAGGTGCCTAGGCCCCACACAGTCTAGGCAGCTGACGCCTCCAAAAAAGCTCGGCTACAGGAGCTGACTCGTGATTTCCAGGGACTAACCAGGCCCGTCTAGGCACGTTTAGCGCATGGCCACAGGCTGTCTCAGGACCTGCAGACTGCAGTTTGGCGGGCAATCCAATCTGTTTGCGACCTGGAACGTGGAATTTGCATTCCTGTTTGTTTCTGTTTGCACGTGGAAAGGCTGATGCCGCCATTTGTGTTACTTTGTCGCAAGTCTCGCATCAATCAGCTCAAAATGGTATCATTGAGGAAGCCTGAAGCTGTTTGTTTGTAATTGTGATTCATTGTTCAAAACATTCTTGATATCTCTGCTAAACAAAAACGGTTCATGTCAACGTTCCTGAAAGAATGGATCCCAGCACCAGCGCCTGTCCTATCCTCCATTCATCCTATTCCCAAAACATCAAGTATTAACCTATCATCTATATCATCTCGATACCGTGTACCCTCGAGTCATGATCATTCTAGAATTTCTAACACGCTCTCAAACAGAATTCCACAAGCTCAAGCCTTATCGGCTAAGAGCAGGGAACTCCAGCCTCCGATCATGCTCATAAGGTGTCGGTGCTGGAGAATTGACCCTCGTTGTAAAAGCAGAGTCAATGTGGAAATAGCTCTGGATGGAAGAATACTTCTCTCCAGATGTATTCTCATCTTCCACAAATTTACCGTCTTTGCGGATCACGGGGGGATACGACCTGTCGTCATCCTGCTGCCCCTTGGAAGCATCCTTGTCGTCGGCTCGTCCACCGCCCGCGTTGGACTGAGCGTTGTCGAGATCTGCGGCGCCCTTGGAGCCCATGCCGCCCTCTAGAAGCTCACCGCCTTCCATGACGGTGCGCAGCTCCAGGTTCTCGTCCTTGGAGTACACGCGCACGCCCACGATGCAGATGGCGTTCCAGGGCTCCGGCATCTTTTCTTCCTCCGAGTCGTAGTCGTCTTGGACCGCGGCTTGGTTGGCTTGTGTTAGGCGAGGCTTGCGAGCCATGTCGTCGCTGCTGTAGAGAGCTTCCCAGTCTTCGACGGGAGAGTCGGATGACTCGCCTGCAGAATCGTAGGCAGGGCGAGGGCGCACGGGAAGAGGCTCTTCTTCCTCAATGGGAGCTGGAGGTCCTCCACTGACCGGGGGGACTTCCTGCTTCTCTTCAGCACCCTCGACTGTAGAGTCCATAGACTTGGGGGTCAAGTGAGGCGATCCAGTTGAGACGGAAATAACCGCGTCGTCATGATCCTTGTGGTGCTCATCTACGACGACAGGCTCATCCTTGTCTTCCGAAATTTTGATCTCTTCTGTCTTCTTTCTCAAAGCCTCATCATCAGTTTCTTGAGCCCTCTTCTCAGCTTCAGCGGCCTTCTCAGCCTCAGCCTTGGCAAGCCTATCCTTCTTCATCTGCTCGCGCTCAGCCTTGACCTTGGCGTTGAACTCCTCATCGAGGCGGTTCTGCTCGGCCTCCCACTCTGCGCGACGTCGCTTTCTCTTGTCCGCGTTCTTCTTGGTCTGTTGCTTGGTGACGTCGCGGTTGGTAGCGCGCTTCTCCCACATACGGCGACGCTCCTTCTGGCGACTGGCAGAGGCTTTCTTCTGATCCTTCTTCTGGCGAAGCTTGGTGACCTTGTCCATGTGGTCCCAAGCCTTGCTGTGAGCTAGATCATAAGCGTAGCCAACCTGCGCAAGCTTCTCATTCTCAGTTCTGTCGGCAGCCTCGCGCTTGACGACCTGCTCGACAGATTGAGCGTTGGAGTCTCGCTCGCCAGTGACCTTGAGGTAGACGACATAGCTACCAGCGGGAAGATCAGGTAGCTCAACGGAAACAGAACGCTCCATGAGATAGTTGCCGTGCGAGCGTACAATGTAGTCCTCGGCATTGGGACTGTCCTCGTAGTGAAGCCGGAAGTGAAGACGGAAGGAGTACTGTCCGTGAAGACCCTTGAAATACCGACCGTCAAGCTGTGAAAGAACCAGAACAAGAGGCGAGTCCTGAGTCAACTTGATGTGGAACTTTTCATGGTAAGCTGCTTTCCACGGGACATCAACGCCAATCCAGCGCTGGCAGCATCGCCAGTCTCGATCGCGGAAGAGACGAGTCCGGTCGAAGTGAGAGTATTTCCGAATAAGATCCTCGTAAGAAATCCAGAAGACAGAGTCGCTGCCAAACTTGTGGTCCATCTCCTCCTGCACCTCGGCAGTCCATTCCTTGGAGCCATCACTCCAAGCTCCCTCCCAGATACCCTTGCGGACCTTACCCCAAGGATTGCGAAGCTTGACCAAGCGCTGGCCAGACTTTAGAGTACGTGCCTCCATGACAACATAAGCATGCCCTTCAGAGATGCCATTGCGCTCACCGTAACCGTGCTCAAGCAGACCAGTAGAAGCGCCGAAGAGGAACTCATCGTTGACTCGTGACATCTCCTTATCCCAAAACTCATCGATATCGAGAATATCGGACGTCAAGAGCTCAGTGGTCACTCCACCAGAGAGATCCTCGACACCCTCACCAATCCAGCCACCCGCCAATGACGCATAGTCACCATGAGCCTTGGCGTAGGCCTTCTCGAAGAGAGGAACCCAAGTCTCATTCTGATCTCTGCACTGCGCAAAGAAAAGAGCCTTGGAGCCAGTCTGATAGGTCTTGCGATAGACATTCTCGTTATCCTCACGATCGATCTGCTGCAGAAGATCTCTCTGCATGGAGGGGGAATCCCACAAGGGGGACTTGAGATAGAGTTTATCGTCGATGATGGAGTAGATCCATTCGCCATCTCGATAAAAGACAAAGCCGTAGATGCCGATCTTTGTGTCATGGGCAACGCAGATCCGCTGTAGACCTCCTGGAACATTGGCCAGAGCTGTTAGGCCAGCCATGATCCAGCAGTCTCCTAGACTGCCCTGCTTGACGTCACCACCACTAACCTCTTTCATGAAGGTGGGATTCTCAAAGATCTCGTGCACGCGCTTGACGGCCTTGGGGACAGCAGCCTTTGAGCTCAGCAGTGTTGTCCTGTTGAGCTCGAATTTCTGCGATCCCAGGTTGTTCAAGCAATGGCCCTTCTCATACTTGAGATCCCAATCCTAGTAAATGCATTAGCGCCAAATTCACCGACTACAAATATATGGCAAACTCACCAAATCCCAACCAGGATCTCGATATCGCATATTCACTCGCTTGCATTCTTTAATGATCTTCTCAACCTTGCGTCGACATTCCTCAGCGGCTCGCTCGTAACCGGCCGATAAGAGCTCGTTGGAATGGTAGGTAGCGGGAGGTTGCACGGGGTCGAATGGAAGGACGGCGAGAGCCTTGTGAAACTTGCGCTTGGAGAACTTCTTCCAGATGCGGTTGATGCTCTTTTGGGGAGGGAGCTTCTTCTTTTTCTTCTTCTTCTGGTCGTTGTTGTTGGTGGTGGCAGGCTGGGCACGAGGCCGACGAGGGTCGTCGGACTCTTCTGATGAACTGTAACCGTGCATTGTGATGGATGCGATATATAGTAGATTAAAGAAAGAATGGTCTCCAAGGAGTAGATCTGCTATCTGGAGTGACGATAGTACGGTGTAAGGTGTTTGGGTGTATCTTGTTGATGCACAAGATAAGACGGCACACCCGTGGAGAGTATAAGAGAGATGAGAAATATGGCAAAGGAACCAACGTCCCGTTAAGAACTGAAAGGAAATCGAAAAGAAAAGGAGAAAACCGAAGTCGGAGGAAAAGAAGGGTCTATATATGACAAGAACTCGAGCGAAGGAAATGGGAATGCTATTCACTGTCGCACTAGTCGTCCGCCACCACCCATCAACCGAAGTCCCCAGAGACCAAGGGGCCACGGACACACGACACGACATGACACGACACGACACGACACGGTCCTGCACAGTAACTATCTACAGTACGACCTCACCGACGGAAACTAGAAGGCCTCGCCATGTTCCTCGCCAGCAAAACAAAGCTGCTGAGGTACAGTACCCGCCGCAGGCACTTAGACATTCTCGAATGGCACCATTTGATGCACGGAGCACCGGACAGTGTGGATTAGCGATTAGCAAGGGTCCTCCCCATCCCCGGAACTGGAAAGGAAAGTATAAACATGTATGTACAGTATGGAGCTAGGCCCGATACCCGGGGCCTGCTGCAGCAGAGAGAGGAGAGAGGAGAGACATTGCTGCTCGTTGTCTCATCCCAGCTCAACCAAGCGCCCTATTAATTTCACGGAAAGGCGACCTTCGAACCCGGTTGCATGGCACAGGGTTGCTGAGCAATTCCCCCTTCTGGCCGCGCATATTCCAGACCGCTCTGTTGTGTTGGGGCTGGGTTGAGTCTCCTTGGCTTTTTGGTGTGTGTTTGACTTGACGCTCAACCATGTGTCGTCTGTCTGACACCACGACACCCTCACTTTCCGATGACATTCTTCTTTGACGACGGGCAGTCCGATTCCGTAGTTTAGTAGATGACAAAGCAGGAGTGCTGTATGTATGTATGTACTGTACTGTACAACGAAGCGAAGCACGAGAGGCCCGTCGAATCTTCGAAACAAAGATCTGCTAATCTTTCGCCATCCGCTATGGGCATGGCCTCGACTATCCCTTTGATCCGATTCGTCAGCAACAGCGAGGCTAGAACTCCTGAGTCGAGTCGTTGACCCGGCCAGTGGGTCCTCAGGATGGATTTCTAGGGGTCCAACCTAGAACGTCGTACAGTTAGTGAGTAGGGGTCCTGGGGGCCCATCCTAGACCGTCACCTCCTTCAAGGTACTTTGGCGAGGCAAACAGTGCGGGGCGCCAGGGACGCCCGCTAGGTCCGCTTCAAGGCTGTATAGACAGAGAGACGCACTCTAGGGGGGGAAATAAAAAACGAGACTGGCTTACACCAAAATCCATCGATCCACCACCAACTCCGGTCTCGTTGTTTATTTCCCCCCGAGGGCACTCTAGGCACTGCAGTGAGCCTTAATGATAGGCGCAGCACCGCATTATCATGCAGGGACGGACGGGACTCGTTGAGGTGACCACCTCACGGACCAACAGTGGGCGGAATACTGTCTCTCCTGAGGCCTTCAAGGCGGTGATACTGATACTACCAACCAAAATGACTGGTCATGAGCCCTTCCTCCTCACTCAGGAGGTTGGTACTTATCCAAAGTCCCAATAACGAAGCAATCCTTCTCGTTCAAGCGCCTGTTCGGATACACCTTTCACTTCAATTCTGGAACAAAGACGCCCCCAAAAGAAACAAAAGTCTTATCAGTACCAAGTGGCGCATTTTAGCTACACCAGCGATAAGCAATTAGCCTATAAGAAGGCAATGATTAGGACGGCCCTACCCTACATACCTTACTTAAGAGCGACAAGGGTGGCAACGTTCCGAAAACGGGGGCGCATCTGACTCTTTCAATCCCCTAGCAAGCGACAGGGCCCTACTTGTAGGTTCGTTTGATCAGCCTCAGAAACCGGGGACCTGAGACTCTCTCTTTTCCCTGCCACGACACGACTCAGCCTGGTCAAAGACCCATTCGGAGGATACAAGCCGGCTTCACGAAAGGATTACCCCGCATTCTCGATCTTGAGAAACAATATCAATTTCCGCAATCGGGAGCCTTGTCTTGTCTCTACGCATGATATACTGGACCCTGTGTTAGGACCTTTACCATGGATGCGATAAAATATTTAGGTAAATGTAGTCTAATTTTAGTGGACCCTTTACCTAGTCTATCGATACATCATGACATTGCCATTGGACGTTGGCTGAATAGACCCCAAGGAAAAGCTAGCCGGGCCATGTATCACGGGAATGCCATCCCCCTCGGGTTGATGATGCCCCATCCTTCCCATCGTCACCTCATTAGCAAGCTGCTGCTGAGGTAGCATAGAGTAAGGAAACTGGCCAGGAGAAGGCGCTGGCGTAGGCAGCATGCTTCTCGTCGTCTCCTGCTGTCGAGGTGGCATAGGGTTGGGCCAAGTGACATTTCCGTGGTGAGGAAGCGGAATGTCACGAGGATTTGTCCCCATCCAGACCTGCTGCTGAGGAGGCAAAGAGGAAGAGCCAGGCATATTTCCGTGGTGAGGAAGCGGAATGTCACGAGGATTTGTCCCCATCCAGACCTGCTGCTGAGGAGGCAAAGAGGAAGAGCCAGGCATATTCCCGTGATGATGAAGCGGGATCCCACCAGCATTTACTCCTACCGGCGCCTGCTGCAGAGGAGGCAAAGAGGAAGACCCAGGCATATTTCCGTTGTGGGTAAACGGGATACCACCAGCATTCATTCCCACCGGTGCCTGCTGTTGAGGTAGCATAGGGGAAGACCCTTCAGGAATTGTCCCCAACGGCGCCAGCTGAAGCTGGCGATTATATTGCTGCCCTAAACCACGAACGGCAGGCAATGCCTGTGGTTGACAAGGGACAGAAGGCTTTGGCGCAATACGCACGTAACGAGGGCGTCTGGTCTTGTCGGGCTCCTCGGGTTTCACCTCGGCTGGTCGCTTTGCGGCTCGATGCGAGGTCTTGGGTGCCCTCTTTCTCTTGACACCTCGGGCCTTGGCCTGAGGTATAGGTTTGACCTCAGGTGTGGCACTTGGAGCATGAAGGGAGCTCTGCTCTTGAGGTGGGCTCTGCTCTTGAGGTGGGCTGTACTCTTGAGGTGGGCTGTACTCTGGAGGTGGGCTCTGTTCTTGAGAGGAATTCTGCTCTTGAGGAGGGTTCTGCATGTTGGTACCGGCATTCGTCTGTTGGGCAGCCAAATCATCATCCCAGAATTGATCAATACCTCGCTGTATGCACTCTATAGCTTCCTCACGACTGTACGTCGATGGGTTGGTGATAATTTCCTCTGGTGTGAAGAGAGGCAACGTAATGAGGTTGTCATCTATGGAAACGTGCAGGGCATTGTCGTTTTCGATGCCGAAACTGCGAATAACATCGTTGCTCAACTGGTCCTGTAGGTCTTGAGACTCTGAATAAACTTTGTCAGTTGTAGTCGGCAAGAGTGTAGGTCGATAATTAATGAACTTACCTAGTTCACCTATAGAGGCAGCTAGAATTGTACTAACTGCCGCTTCTGGTTCCATTATCATTGATGCTGAGATTGATATCGATATCGATGGATTTGCCAAAGCCAATGATGAAAAACTCAGAAAAGTGATGATATGATACGGGGAAACAAGAGGAACAAAAAGGTTGATCAGGCGTTCTTTTATACCTCATTGGTTTCGCAGGTACGAAGCAGTCTCTCTTTCGTTCTTCGTAGGATAGAAGCTCATACTTGCCAATTAGAGTGTGAACGCAGCCTCAACACCACAATCCTCACCCAGCCATCGTGAAGATACAAAATCCCTCGACCAATCGCGCAACTTGAAGAGAAGACGCACGAAAGCTAAACAATTCTCTGTGCCTGAACAAATCCATTGACTTCAAGCTCTGCCGAAGGCGCAGGCGATTGAGCGTCCAAAGAGGACTCCGGATCCTGAATCAAGCTTTGCTGTTGCCTCTCCACATGCCTCCTCCAAGGTTTGTATACGAATATTGATCCGAGACCCACGGCGAGGAAAACAGCGCAGATGCTCCCTCCGACGATGTCAAAGTGGTCGCCGATTGAGGAAACGCCGTCCCAGAACCGCCCCTGAGGGTCTGCGACGTTCTGTATCAGGGAGAGAACCTGGACGATGCCGATGAATGCCGAGACCACGACTGTAATTCCTGTGAGGACGATGGAATAGTACAGAATAGCCACCACGTCTCTTGAGAACGCCTTCGAAGTGTACAGGGCCATCATGAGGGCTCCGTCTGTGGTGTCGAGCATGCACATGCCAGCTATCGTTTGTGAGTAAACCTCCAACTCTAATAAAGATACGTCGCCACTCACCTGTAAAGAGGATTGGAAAGATCAAAATTAACCAGATACTCGTACCTTGTACCGCCTGAATGCTCGCAATCCCCAGTATCGCAATCTCCGAGCTTGTATCGAACCCAAGACCAAAAACCACACCCAGGGGGTACATTTTCCACGGCCGGTCGATAACACGAAATAGCCTTTTGAACACACGCGTCAGAAACCCTCCCCCCTCTAGAGCAAAGTGATCCTGAATCTGCGTCTCCTCCTCGACAAAACCTTCAAGTCGGACTTGGTCTCTCCGCTCTTGCAGAATCGCCTGTAAGCGCTGAATGAGCTTGTACAGAACCCAGCCATTTCCTATACAGAGAATTATAAGAAATGCGGCACTGACACTCGTGCCGACTATATTTCCCACGTGCTGAAACCCGTCAAACCTTTCCCTCAAAGCGCCACTCGTGGCTGCGACGACGATGCAGGTTACAATGACGATGGTGCTGTGCCCTAATGAAAAGAATGTCCCTACTGTCGCAGGCCGTTGACCTGATGCTATGAGACGACGTGTCATAAGATCAATAGCTGCGATGTGGTCTGCGTCCAAAGCATGGCGAAGACCAAGGACGTAGGAGAGGGCAGCGGGCGAGATGAGGCGTGGATGGAAATGCAGAACAATGCCTGCAGCGATCCATACCAGGGCATTGACGGCGATGAGAGTCGCTATAGCAAAGATACTATTGTTCGGTATTCCATTGAGAAACTTGGGTTTGCTGAGGGTTTGAAGGCGAGGTATGGTGAAGAGGGGCATAGTGAAAGCTATAGATGGTGAATGAGTTGGTAGCAAAGTGGTGATACAAACGATGGTGTTGAGCTGACCAAAAACAATCACTGGCAAAAGAATCACAGAAACAACAATGAGAGAGCACAAAGAAGAAGCTGTGAATAGAAGAAAAAGGGCTGATATTTTCCTAACCCCACAAACATTCTAGACCATCACAAGTCGTTGTCGTAGCATCATCGAAAGCCGGCGGGCCGTAGTGCAATAGTGCGGGGTGGGTCAAGCCTTGGCCGCCGGCCGCCGATGCTATCTCGGTGCGGGGTGACTCTGCGTCTGCATTATCGCATCCATTCTGATGAGTAATGCTCAAACAATTGGACAAAGTTCCGTGTAAGTCTCTTGTATGCTTATTGGCCAGACAAGTTGAAGCTCTTCTCAAATGTATCCTCATCCTCCTCTGCGACTTCAAAGTCGAAGCGCGTTACGTCCTCTGCAAAGGGCCAGAGATATTGACTTGTAACCCTGTAGCTTATAAGCTTCTGTTCTTTTGGACAACTTGGAGGTGGATTCACCTGTGATGCTCACTACTCGCCTGATACGCCGCCAGCGCAGCTTTATCGTGGTGGAAACTCAACAAGCAAATCTGAAAGCCTTTACTCCTCGCAATCGGATCCGTAATAGATGGACCCCCCACAACAAGGCGTTCATCCTTCACGCAAGGTAATTTCTTGAGGGTTTTGAGTTCTTTGACAAACTCGTCGCGATGTGACTCATCGATATCGGAGCGAAACTTAAAGAGGACTGTGACACGTAAGTAAGAGGGGGGATATAACTATTGAGTGGAGAGAGGGGACGCACCAATATGAACGACAGTCATTGTGAAATCAGTGAGTGATGATTTACCAATGGTTTATTGATCTGGTGGTGATGTAGCTCAGTTTAAATATATCGGGACGGACTTGGCTTGAACCAACCCAACACCAACGGACGGCGGGTTTGCGCCGTGTGTGGACCGAGAAACGGGGGAAAGCCGCCTACGCAATTCGGCCGGTGTATGCATGGAATCGGCGAGCAACTCCCGGAGACGGTAGATTATAATTTATCTGAAGAAGCTGAAGCTATCCAAGGTCGATTGGATCACAGTTGGTGTAAGTGTAACGGTAGGTAATGCAGCCAACTCACCAACACGCAGAATTGGAGACCTCGAGTTTGGCATCTTCAAATATTGTAAATATTCTCATAAATAAAACAACCTCATTAAGTAAATTATTATGTTGTTATATTTTGAGCACTCTGTCCTGAGCCTCGACATTCTATCCGCATCCACGGCCTTCTTTTCTGTTCAAACAATGGCTGTTGTTCGACACAGGCTCGGGAATACCTGCAAGAGACACCGAAACCTTCTGACATATGTGCTCCGAAACAAACAAGATATAACAGTATGATACATGCAGTCAATAGGCTCATTGGACACGGAGTTCTCACATCTGGGCCATCTTGTAGATTCAGTGGCTGAGCAAGATACCCCATTGCAGCCTGATTATCTACATAACTCAAGAGCTACAACCTTCATCTTAACTCAAATTGACCTTATAAAAACTCAACCGAAGATCACAAAAGTTACTTTCCACAATTCACGCGAACCCCCTCATCCTAAGCCCTCCCCGTCGAGCTCGTTATCCCCCCATCAACCACAATCTTCTGTCCAGTGACATATCTCGCCTCATCAGCCGCCAGAAACACAACCGCACCCGCAACGTCCCACGCATCCCCCATCCTCCCCATCGGAACCTGCCCCTCCCTCGTCCTGCAAAACTCCTCATACCCCTTCCCAAACCGTTCCGCCAGACTCCGCGTGTACGGCGTGTTCATTAGCCCGGGCACCACGGCGTTCAAGCGCACGCCTTTGGGGGCGTAGATTATCGCTGTGGCTTTGACGAATTGCAGGATTGCGGCTTTGGCGGTGTTGTAGGCTACTTGCGGTTTGCCGATGTATCGGAGTCCTGCGATGCTGGAGATGCAGACTATTGAACCGCTTTTTTGAGATTCCATTATGGGGAGGACGTGATGACATGCGAGGTAGACGCTCTTGAGGTTGATGTCCATCTGTGAGTCCCAGACGTCTTCAGTCATAGACGCAGGATCTCCAGGTTGAGATTGTCCAACGCTTGTCAAAAGGATATCAATCCGTCCATGTTTCTTCATACACGCATCAACCAGCTCTTTTACAGAAGCCGAGTCTGTAGCATCTGTAGCGATGACGTCGCATATTCCACCGTCTGCTTCAATAGTCTCTTTTGTCTTTGTAGTTGAACCGACTGTTCTGTTTCCGCCAAAGATGATGGCTCCCTGTCGTGCCAGGGTCACGGCGCACGCTGCACCGATTCCCCAGCCCTCGGTGCCAGTTTGGCCGAGACCGATTATGAGGGCAACTTTATTTGAAAGGTTGAGCATGATGGGTAATTGGCCAAAAAACAAGGTAAGGATACCAATAAAGCAGGGGCCATTTGATCTATCATACCGACTGCCTTTTATTGTTACATCTATGAATTACTTTGGTTGGTGTGCAGCGGGATTCTCCCGTTGTCGTGTAAGTGCTCCGCCGGCCATATTGCGTGATGGCCGACGCGGGGTCACCCCGTCTATACTCCAACGCCGATATGTGATCATCGCTACTGGGGAGAGTAATACATAAACACTGATAGGCCGATATCTCATCCCCTGTAATCGCCTCTCCTCAACTACCTTGATCAAAATGCCAGACCCCAAGAAACAAGTGGTCAACCCAGACTATGACCTCGACCAGCCCATCACATCAAAAGTCGGCCTCCGCCAAGGCCTCGCCTCCTACGGCGATCCTCACTTCTCCCTCTTCCTCCGCAAAGTCTTCATCAAAGCCCTCGGCTACAGCGAGGATGCACTCTCACGTCCCATCATTGGAATCGTGAATACATACTCCAGCTTCAATCCCTGCCATGCCAATATTCCTCAGCTTATTGATGCTGTCAAGAGAGGTGTTCAGCTCAGTGGCGGGTTGGCGATTGACTTTCCAACTATCAGTATTCATGAGAGCTTCTCGTCGCCGACGAGTATGTATTTGAGGAATCTCATGAGCATGGATACGGAGGAGATGATTGCGGCCCAGCCTTGTGATGCTGTTGTGTTGATTGGCGGTATGTTGACCTTTGAAGTATACTGAATGAGTTTGATGCTGACTGGAATAGGATGTGACAAGACTACACCTGCTCAGCTGATGGGAGGTATCTCGGCAAACAAGCCCATCCTCCATCTAGTCACTGGTCCAATGATGCCAGGTAGTCATCGCGGAGTGCGCATCGGAGCTTGCACAGACTGCCGCAACAATTGGGCCAAGTACAGAGCCGGCACCCTTGACATTGAAGATATTTCAGCCATCAACGATGAACTAGCACCAACTGTGAGTTCTCATCATCCAGTGCATGATATACAGTCTAACAAATAGCAGGGAGGAACTTGTGGTGTAATGGGCACGGCCTCTACCATGGCCTCCATTCTCGTGGGACTCGGCATGATGCCTTTTGCTGGCGCCACGGCCCCAGCTGTATCGGCGGCAAGATTACGGATTGCAGAAGCCACAGGTGGATTGGCCGTTGCAGCTTGCAAAGACGTTGAACGCCTGCGGCCACAAGCTTTACTCTCACGGGAGTCGTTCCTAAACGCCATCACTGTACTACAGGCAATCGGCGGCTCAACGAATGCCGTGGTTCATCTCATGGCCATCATTGGGCGCCATCCCAAAGTTGCTGGCACGATAACGTTGGAAACCATCGACGAGATTGGTCGCAAGACACCGTTGCTGGTTGATCTGAAACCAAGTGGTGATAACTACATGACAGACTTCCATAACTCAGGTATGCCGTTCATTTCGTTTTGAAGTAAGGACTAACAGTTCAGGTGGCATGCTCGCTTTGTTCCATGAGCTCAAGCCTCTGCTTCATCTCGATGCATTGACGGTCACTGGCCGAACACTGGGAGAAGAAATTGCTCACAACTCTCTCATTCCCGTCCCTCGAGAACTAAGTGTCATTCAACCGTTTGACAAGCCATTGTACCCAGCGTCTTCTTTGGTAGTGTTGAAAGGAAACTTGGCCCCAGGAGGCGCGATCATGAAAGCTAGTGCTTCGAAGTACCGCAAGCTACTACAGCATACCGGCAAGGCCGTCGTTTTCGCAAACTCAGCAGATATGGCAGAGAGAATCGATGATCCTGATCTGGATGTAACACCCGACAGTGTCCTAGTCCTGCAGAATATTGGCCCAATTGGAAACCCCGGTATGCCAGAGGCAGGTATGGTTCCTATCCCAAGAAAGATTGCCTCTCAGGGAGTGTTGGATATGTTGCGTCTATCAGATGGTCGCATGAGTGGAACAGCAGGGGGAACGATTGGATTGCACATCTCCCCAGAATCAGCAGACCCCAAGTCCCCGCTTGGTATTGTCAGGAACGGCGATCTCATCACTCTGGATGTCGAAAAGAGGCAGCTCTCTGTGGATCTATCCGACGAAGAAATATCACAGAGGATCCAGGAGAGACTCAAAACCTTCCAGCAAGATGAGGGAGCTGCAACACCATGGGTGAAGCGAGAAGGAATGAGAGGTTATCGAGGTTTATACATGCGCAGTGTGAATCAGGCTGAGCTAGGCGCTGATTTTGACTTTTTAACTGCTGGAGGGCCACAAAAGTCCAAGACTAATATATAGGTTCAGATTGAATCTGTGGGAATTAGGCCTTGGAACAGGTCGCGAACAATGTTATCCAGATTTGTCGACTCGGTTGGCTCGAAATATTCCGCGAATGTCTCGTTAAGCAATCCCTCGTAGAACTGGTTCTGCATGAAACCCATGTCTTCGTCAATATTCATATGGGATGAAGAAGATCCCTGAATACTGTTGAACTCCTGCCCTAAACTCTCCCATGCGTCTGTAGAGAGTGTAGGATCAATCACCTGTTCATTGACCTGTGGTGCAGAACGGTCACGTAAACCCTCCGATCGTCTGTTCTTCTCTCGGATGTATCGAACAGTTGATTTGCCCAGATTATCCAATATGTCGCGACTGTGTTTGGCGCCAGACCAATGCTCACCTGTCGCACCCAGGATGCTGAGGGATATGCTCAGGTCAGACATGAAAGCGTCTACACCCGTAGAGCGGGCGATTTCTGACACTGACTGAATGCAGTATAACAGAGTTATGGAACTGAGAACAAGTCCGTGGAACGTAGTCCAGCTATGAACAAGCAGGTTTTTCTTGTATAGGAGGTCAAATAGCTGTAGGCTTTCACGAGCACTCTGATGGCACTTTATCAAGGCGTCTTTGGGGGGCTTGGGTATGGCAGGACTGGGTCTCAGTAGAAGCATTCGCAAACCGTGGTATCGGAGCTGACAAGTCGTTCGCAGATACAACACACCAGGATCACCAATACCTGGTATCTTGTCTGACCACTCGTCCAGTCGCTGAAGCATGGCGTTTTGCCAGTCGTTAATGTTAGTCACTCTAGGATAAGCATATCTAGGCGTGTCTCTTATGATGCTTTGCGCGATGTATTTGATCTCCGAGTTGAGTTTGGCCGCTTCGAATAAGTGAATCGCGAATGACATGTCACTGGACGGCTCGGTGACTTGTTGTTGCCTCTGGTAAACAAGCTGCTCGTCGGACAGACCAAATGGCATCTTTCTCGTTAGTTTAGGTCATGATCCAGCAGTGTGAACAACTTACACGGAGCTCACACCCTTCGTCACGTAGTCCAATTGGTCGACCCATCATTGTCGCAATGATGCGGTCAAAGGAGTAAATGACCCAGAAGATCCTTGCCCTCATCTCCTGATTAAGAAGACTGTAATCTGGTCCCATGCTGATGTTCCTTTGGAGACCTTGATCGACCAAGGCAGCGATGCAGTGATAGTTGAGATACCAGACATTGAGGCGAACGCACGGGCTGTGTATGGTGAAGATGAGGAGCAGGGCAAGACACTGAATGCCTTTCAGCGAGTTTTCGACATTCAGTTCATCGAGATATTGTAGTGCGGAGAGGCAGTATGATTCTGCTGGTATGCGAGCTCGAGTTCGGGCAGAAAGGACAGCAGATCCTATCGCCAGAACCATAAAGACTTGGAAATGAGCAGCGGGGTCCTGGCTCTCTTCGTCATAAGCCATATCCAGGTAGTCATAGAACCTATGTTGATGCAGAATGGGATATTGTAAATTAATGACGGTAAAGTATGCCTCGCACAATTGCATTGCCGTGTCTCTAGGCGGGAGTGGGAGTGACCCCTGGAGAGCTTCAACCAGTCTCAAAGGGAACGGAGCATTGCGATTCGCACGACCAACGCTATCATCTGATTTTGAGGCAGAGTCTAGTAAGACTCGTGCTAGGAAGTAACCACTAGATGGGCCGATATATCGTGGATCTTGGTTCGTGGCAAGGGAAACCAGCCCAATCTCGTGGGTCATGGCACTGGCTCCTGTGGGCTCCGAAGTAGATGTCACCGGCTGTGTTGCTGGATGAGTTACCGGCGGCTCATTTCCAGAATTTTGCATAGTCTCAGAACTCTGTTGAGCGGGCTCAGGGACTGGTAGAGCAGAATTGTCTGCAACTTCGGAGCTGGTCTCGTTCCAGGACTCTCCTATGTTAACGGGAGGACCTTGAGATAAGTCGACGTCGGGACAATTCGATTGGATAATTGACTCTAACCAACTAATCCGGTTCGTCAAAGATGCGATGTACCTACATCGTCAATTAGCAACCATGATGCCGGGCTATACATGATCCACGGCCACATACTGTCGAGGTGCAGCATCAGCACGGGATGATTTCCCATCAACACATTCAGCGCCAGCGCTCCGACAATTGCTACAGGTCGGCAACTCCAGATTACACTAAGTATCTGCTTAGAAAACTGATGTATCCAAAGTTGAGGCTAAACATACCTTTCTTTTCAGGCGTTGGCACCGGGAACAGGCCATGCGTGTCCTAGGAGCACTCCGATCGGGCAAAGAGGCCTGATGGGGTCGCTTCCCATTGGAATTCCTCGTCCCGGGCATTCTTGTAATTCTGCCGGTAACCAATCCAGTTTCTCGGCATGTAATGATGTGCTGAGTGTAAGGGTTACAGATGTGAGGATGGCAAAAGCCTGTTGAGCGGGGAGACGCCGCTTTAACGCCTTTGAGAGAACGGGCGTTCCCCGCTCGTATTTCCGGTGGCATCTGAGTATTAAAAGAATAGAGAGGATCACTCAACATGAGGATTAACAAGTATCAAAACATCTCAGTGATCCTTAAAAACACTAAATTGAGATCATATTGACATATTTACTCCATCATGGCCGAGAACCAAGACTCCCAGAAGTTCCCCATCGCCGCCTCAGAAGCACGACGCTTCGTGGAAGACGTCCTCAAAGGCAACGGCATCCCCTCTGAGAATGCCTCCATCATCGCACGCTGCTTAATCGCCGCCGATCTCCGCGGCGTAGACACCCACGGCATGAACCGCATCCCCTCTTACATGGAGCGTCTGCGTCAAGGCGTCCTCAACGCCAGCGCTGAGCCAATCCTCACCCAAGTCACACCTGCCGTAGCTCAAGTCGACGGCCAGAACGGCTTCGGCTTTGTAGCTGCTCACAAGGGCATGGCTGCTGCGATCGAGTCTGCAAAGGTGTTTGGTATTGGTATGGCGAGTATCAAGCACTCCAACCATTTCGGCATGAGTGCCTGGATCGTGCAGCAGGCTCTTGATGCGGATATGATGAGTTTGGTGTTTACGAACTCTAGTCCTGCGCTGCCTGCGTTTGGTGGAAAGAGTAAGCTGATGGGTGTTTCGCCTATTGCTTGTGGCGCGCCTGGTAAAGGACCCATGGAGAACTTCATTCTCGATATGGCGCCTTCTGTAGCTGCGAGGGGAAAGATTTACAAGGCGAAGAGACGGTGTGAGAAGATCCCTTTGGACTGGGCCCTTGATGCTGAGGGTCGTCCAACAGATGATCCTGAAGCTGCTCTCGGTGGTGTGATGCTACCAATGGGCGGCCCCAAGGGCTCTGCACTATCAATCATGATGGATGTCTTCTCAGGAGTTCTATCAGGTTCAGCCTTTGCTGGCCATGTCACTGGTCCCTACGATCCTTCCAAGCCTGCAGATGTTGGTCACTTCTTGGTAGCTATCAAGCCTGACCTCTTTATGAGCCTGGATGAGTTTAGAGAGAGAATGCAGTACCTTTACGAGCGTGTTGTGGGGTCAGAAAAGGCTGCTGGGGTTAAGAGGATTTATTTCCCTGGTGAGATCGAGCAGTTGGCTCAGAAGGAGAGGGAGAAGACTGGCATTCCGCTTGTGCAAGCTGAGATTGATGCTTTGAATGCTGAGGCGAAGAAGGTCGGGGCAGAACCGCTGAAGTTTTGAGCATGTAATTATAGGATTTTGATAGCATTGTAAAAATTGGAGATCGTTTGTTTCAAGAGAGAAGCCCAGTGTGATGAATATATGTTTATAGCACCTTTCTCTTCTATGTTTGGCATCGGTCGTGAAGTGAGAAACCACCATTTCTCAACAGAGCAAACAAGTCTATTTAGCTGTATTTAATTGCTCTAACCCTCTAATCCAGTGTATCTCATTGCGTCTTTGGCTGCGAGCCCTTCACATACTTCGTATGCTGTCCAAGCGTAACCAACTTCAAACCCCCATCCTTCTCAACCTTTGATATCCTAATCGACGTAAACGCCACACTACCCCCAACTTTATCCGCCGTCGAAACAATCTCAACTGTGTCCCCCAACCGCGCCGCACTCAGATAACTAATATGCATGTCCACACTCGCACCAGTCGTGTCCCGCAAATCCCAGCTCGCAATAGCCAGACCAGTCGTGAAGTCAATGATGGTCGCTGAAACAGCTCCGTGCAAGTTTCCACTGCTGTTGAGATGGTTCTCATTCAGAACGAGGCGTGTTGTGACGCTGCCCTGCGTTGTGCTGATGAGTTCCGCTGAGGACATGATGAAGTTGTAGATGGGGCTTTTGGCGCGGAGACGGTCCATGAGGGATTGGACGTGTGCGGTCCTTTGGACTTCTGAGGCGTCGACATCTGGGGTTTGGACACGAGTTGAAGGCGGTTCAGACATTTTGGAGATATTGAAACTGGGAGTGTTTTGGTGAAGTTGTTTATGAGTCTCGCTCTTGAATGGTTTGTCTAGCTGAGTTCTTCAAGAGAAATTTCCTCATCGGGCAATTCCCGCCCCTCCTTTGATGAATATCCTCTCTTCTCGCATACCAACTCCTAAACCTTCTCAAAGACATCCTTAAGGTAGTCAAACGCACCCAACGGAACGCCCTGTGTGCGCATGATGCAATACGCACTTGTGAGGTGGAAGTGGAAATTGGGGATTATATATTCGCTCACGTATCGCTGGCCCGTGAAGCGGAAGTTTCCCATCTTACTCTCCATTATAATCTCCTCATTCTCTTTACCGTTGATGACTTCAGGCTCCACACCCTCTAGAACCTCAATTGTGCGGGCGATGCGTGCTTGGAGCTGTTCGAATGTTTGCTCGTCGTCTTCAAATGTGGGAATGTTTTGTGCGCCGAGACGGGAGGCGAGGAATTTGGCCGTGTTGGAGCAGGATTGGACTTGGTAGGGGAGTCTAACGAGTGTTAGTCGGGATTCGCATGAGACTCGAGCAACTTACCCTCTCATATCTGAAATCAGGCGGTATGTAAGGAGGTCTTCATGCTTCATTTTCTTCTCGTCGCAGAACTTGGCACCCTTCTGGAGCATGAAGGACAAGTTCTTGAGGTACTTGACCAGCACGGGAACGCTTTGTTGATACAGGGTTGTCATTTTACTGGCTAAGGATTGATATAATGGGATATTTATCCCATAAACTACTAAATGGACATAATGCCAGTATATATACCAATCTCGCGTCCTTTTGCTCTATCCGCCCGGGACAATCTCACATATTTGCTTCTAGATACTAGTGAGTCCGGACCGCTGGCTGCAGCGTAGGATCTAGTGCTTATTAGATGCACCTTGAACACAATTGGAACGTGTAAGACGATTCGACATGATGCTGAGATATTTGGTGCCTCCATGACTATTGCCTAGCACTACAGTTCTCTCTCACTAGACGGGATGATCGGCTGACAGAACTTAGGCGCTGGGTAAGCTGACGGAGGATGCGTAGATCCTACATGTTTACTTCAATCATAATTAGTTTGTCATCCGTAGTGATTTCTCGGATGGTCGGCGCATAATCTAGACCCTGGGGGGATATCGCTGGCCAAAGAGGTACTCTTTTGCATCAGTCGCCATGTGGGTAGTAATTTAAACTGATACGACAGTAACACGTTAAATTTATGCTAAATATGGCCAAAAAAAAGGTGATTATCATTGAATTGAACTCACTCAACTGTCCTGAAGTGCTGCGTAATGGTGTTCAATGTCGTACTTGAGATGCCTGCCGAGGACCCGATGAGCTTTTGGCACAAAGGCTCAAAACATCGATACATGGATTTCATTCTACGACACCGTAAAGCAACGAGATTTTATCAAATGAACATATTTATTTTGAATTTTTATTATGTTGAACCAGCACGATGAGGTCAACCATGACTCCCAAGCCAAGCTTCTCATGCACCCTCCGAACCAACCCCGAACCCCCGCAGTGTCTGGGTCTGTAGCAACCTTAAATCAACACTCACTCTCATCCAACAACCACAAACCACAAACAACCCATCAACAACTCAAAATGTCACTCCCAATTCTCGACCACTTCGCCATTCTGGTCTCCTACCAAACCCTCCAAACCGTAGCCCAGTCCCTCAAAGACTCCCTCCTCGTAATCGACGGAGGCGCCCACGCAGATGGCCTCACAGTCAACAAACTAATCCATCTCGCCGACGGCACATATCTCGAGTTCATCGCCTTCGTTGAAGGAGTAGACCCCGAGAAGCGCCGTGCTCACCGCTGGGGAAACCTCGAAGAAGGGAAGATCGCAGATTGGGCTCATACAGTGCCCAGTGAAGCTGATTACGCTCAGTTGCAGAAGCGCGTGGCTGATGCTGGGAATGGTGTTACGTATGGTGATCTTACTTCACTGCAGAGACATAGGCCTGATGGGGTTCTGATGAAGTGTCTCGTTTCGGTGGCGTTGAATGCGGAGGGCGGGAGGATATTTCCTGGGACGGTGCCGTTTTGGTGTGTTGATGAGACGGAGAGGCATTTGCGATCGCCGTTCAAGGCTGAGAGTGGTGATGGGCTGCATGAGTATACGAGACATCCTTCGCATGCTAAGGGTGTATCAAAAGTCACTATTCTGCTTCCCGAGAATGATATTGCGACATACAAGCCTGTTTACGATGCTATTCACAACCAGAAAGCAGCCTCTGGATCAGACGGGTACTCATGGCCATACGATCTTCCAGGTGGACCTAACTCTGGAAGCAACCAGGTCGTCCTATCAAAACTCCAAGGTGGAAATGGCAAGGCAGAGATCAGATTGACACTCCTGGGCACAAAGGAGAGCCCCAAGTCCATCGAGCTACTTCCCGGCTTAGTCGTCGACTTTGAACACACAGATTAGACAAAAACAACATCGATTCAGGTATCTAACAAATGACATATAGAGAGAAAAATACTCCCTATTCCAGTCTCAATACTCAGTCACCGTTCTCTACCCCTTCCTGCAAAACCTCGAACTCGACATCTTCAACATCCTCATCCATTCTGGGACGAGTGTTTCTCTTGACCATGACCTTGAACTCGAACCTCCCGTCAAAGTCCTCAGAGTACCATCTCCTTTTCGCGACCTGCGCCAGACGCTCCGAGATCTGATCGCAGATCCGCTGCAACTCATCCCCGAGAGGAATCTCCCGCACAAATTCATCGTAGTCATTTGGGTCATCTGCAAGGTTTGTAGACCAATGATATCTCCCAGCAGTGCCTTGCGCGAGGAGCGTCTCTGTGTCTGTGAGTTCCAGTGGGGGTGTGAACATGGGGACTAGAGCTGCGACCGAGGAGATTGCGTCGAGGGCCATACAATTACCGCAGTTATGCGAAAGAACACCACTCTCTTTGAAGGTGGGCGGGATTTTGTAAACTCCCTCCATCGTGGTTGGCATGAACTTACCTGAGTGGGGGTGAGGACAGTCTGGGTGAGGTGAGAAAACCTCACGGCAAGATGGACAAGTCATAATGGGGATTTCTCTTTCTCCCATTCCCTTCATGGCGTCGTCGATCATGGTGTGAATACACTTGTGTCCAAACATGTGACCGCAAGGTAAGATGCGAGCTCGATGGGACCTGGTTTTCTCCTCATCGGTCACGCCTTCATCGGGACTAAAAGTGTGGTCGTGGGGAAAGACGGACATGTCATTGAGACAGATTCCGCACTCGAGGCGGAGGTGGTTGAAGAGCTCAGGGTCTTCGATGAGGGAATCTCTGAGGCGAGGCCAGAATGTTGTAGTCCATGCTGGTCCGTTTTCCTCGGGTTCTTGGTGAATGATGTTGTCGAGGGACATGTTGTTGATGACGGTTCTGGGTGATATGAAAATTGGTGGTTCTTGTCAGTTGGGCAGAAGATGATAAGTTGAGGAGAATGCAGTAAATCTAGAGGAAGAGGTATGATTATCGAAGGAAATTGAGGGGAAGTTATACTTACCTATTTAACTGTTTGACCTACTGATTCAATGCCCGTTGCTGTTGGGCAGTGTCTATCAGATACTCGCGAACACAGTCGTTGATAAAGACTGTTCTTGTTCACGCCCCTTTGAGGATGCCGAACAATCTTGACAATGTGTTATTCCTTACTGTGCCAGTCAGTGCCAGACAAAGAACACTACTGAATACAATTCCCAGTAGCTGAGCATATGTAGTAGACTGAAACTTTGGGAGTGCCAGCAAAGACAAGGCCATTGCGGCATGCGAACGTTACTCGAGCTTCACATCATGTTAAGGTTCGTCTTAGCATCACCATATGCCAGTGCCTGATTTCACATCTATAATGACACTGTCAGTGTCCATTCTTATACTGAATGTTCACTTGCGCTCCTGCATTGATCGAGTTACGACAGTGGCAGAAACGGCTATGTCGGATGAACAGCACTCCAGGCTACGAAGTGAATGGAAAAAGTAAACGGAATATAAACGAAACATTATTCCGTAGAGATGAATCACAGTCCTTCCCTCCTTATCACAACCTCTCCATCTCATTCCTAGATCATCTCATCACCTCTAAACTCATACGTCTCATCATGCCCACCATGAATCCAGCCATGAACCCTGGATCCATCATCGACGCAATCCGCAGTGATCCAACGCCCATCACCGACATCTACTGGCCAGCCTTCAAAAACGCAGTCGAGAATGATCCCCAGCAACTCCGCCCCATCGATCTGACCTGCACCATCTGCACAGAGCAAATGTCAACGCAAGGATCTGGAAGCGGTTCCATCCATTGGATCCCGAAACTAGGTCGCAGAATCTCTCATGAAGCCCAAATCCTCCCGTGTGGCCACATTGTCGGCGCCAGCTGCCTCATGAACTGGCTCGACAGACAGTCTGAGCAGTTTCGAGGAAGAGAGTCCTACTCGTGTCCTGTCTGCAGCACTGCGATCATGTATCATCCTGAGTGTGGGCACTTATGCCATGGTCAGCGACTCCCGAACCTGATCGCCGACTATTCTAAAGTACCTCTTGTTCTGAGTGAGGGCGGCTTCATCTACGCTCGATGTGCTGGATGTGAAATCCAGAATGCCTTTTCCGAGATGATCCAGTACACCGATGACTACAAGTGGGAAGATGAAGTCGAGTCGGCCCACCAATACATCTCCATTGGCTTGTTGGACCAAGGCCCTGGAGGATTCTTGTACATGGATGGCTCTACAGACCCCAAGCGACCTATTTGTGAGTGCGTCCGAAGACTCCAAACTCCAGAGGAGTTGAAGAAGATCTGGGAAGCCTATAGAAAGACTTGGGTGCTAAAGTTCAAGACTTTTTGGATTTCGCATGACTTTTCTAATGTAGGTCTGTGTCTTTACTTGATGAAGACCATGAAGCCACTTCCCCAGACACCCAAGATCCAGGGCTTCTTTCGTCGTGTCTTCTCTCGAGGATCTTCTACATGATAGGTAGGTCGACCGATGAGTATATGGGTAATGACGTTCTGGAGTTGAAAGAATGGACTATGAGTTGAGCTGTTAGAGCCTCTTTGCTTTTATAACTGATGTTTTGTATTTGCATTTTGTGGTATTATGGTTGATGACGATACTGGCTGGTCATGAGCTCAAGATAGTCAGATTTAGGAAACAAAACTGGATGTTAGACCAGAACTTGATGACAATTTTACCATGTATGAATCGTGATAATCTATGAACTTGAACATATCAGGGGAAATTGTTATAGAAATAACAAACTTATTTAGGACTACGATAGTGGTTGAGATGAATCATATATCGTCACTGTGATTACTTGACTTGAAGACGAGAGCAACGCGGGATGAATTGATCCTGGACCAAATTTAACGGGCAGAAGGTTTTTATGTATTTCTGCCACCTTTTTCTCTTGAGTGCCTAGTTACTGAATATATTGTGCTGATTTGGCGTATCGAGATGCGCATGGTGTTTTCGCAAGTACCTGCAAACATAAACACCTTTTAGCAAGCACTCACTTACATCATCCCTCCAGTTACCTTGTCTGCTTTCTCATTCATCGCCTTTACCTCCTTCTTTTAAGTTGGATTATATTTCTCTTGTGTATTAGTGGCCAATCGTATCTGATGTCGATAAGGCCAGAAAGGCTGCTAGCTCAAGTTACACTTGCCAGTGGCAGCCCGTGATTCATCATCAAACGAATTTAATGATTCTTTGTTTGCTGGATCTCTTCCTCCCGCACGTGCCTAGCCCGTCTAGTAGACTTCGTCATCTCACCTTTTTGATCTCATCAACAACTCTAAGCTCTCGACTCGTCATCCTCCGCCCGAGCAACCATGCATGAACCTACAATCCAAATCATCACTCGCCCACCAGAGCCGCCGGATCCTGAGCCAAAACCTGAACGGCTAGTCGTCTGGCGTGATGAAAATGGAAAGATTTATTTTCGACACAATCCAACGCTTCCTATCCTGCGATATCCAAACAGCAAGGCGGCGATAGAGAAGTCCGACGACGATCCAACCAAATGCCAGAGTTGCACTCGCGAGTGTCTCATTGCCATCCGTAGGTATCTCCTCTCTCGTTTCTCTTCTCGTCTGACCAATTCGCACAGCAAATGACGAAATGGAGAAAGAGATCCGTGATCTTGTACTTGAAAATGACAAAGACGATGAAGATCCCGAGCCCAAGAAGTCCAAGTACAACTTCGACAGGGAAATGGCCATGCTATCCAGAAAAGGTGCCAGCAAAGTCGACATCTACAAAGCCGGCAAGAGGAACAAAAACAAGAGAGAGACCCTCGATAGTCTCCTGAAGGAGCGGGAAGAACTCAAGAAGGAGAAAGTCGGTCTCTCAAAGGAGAGGTCCGCCCTGATCAAAGCACTAAAGGTCAAGAAAGCAAACAAGATCAAAGACGAAACACCAGCCAACATCACTGAAAAGAACATCGCGGAGTTGAAGAAACTCTCCGAGTTCATCGGCTCCAGAATCAAGCGCTGGAATAAATACGACGGACCCAAGAGTGAAGTGATGGCGCAAGAGGACACCAAGTATACCCTCGAGCAACTGTACAAGCACCTCCCAAACTCCTTCGTCGACTTCGAGTATGAGGAAGAGATACACGTGTGCCGTGTCTTGGACTTGCCCTGCTACGGGAGAGCGTTTGGTGAGGATATCGAGGACCATCTGCACGGACCAGAGCATATGGTAAGTCATTTGCACAACCCATGGTGTTCATTGTCTCTAATGCTGGTAGGCCTGGGATGAGTCGATGAAGGGTAAAGTCCCGCTCTATCTTCAGTACAACCGGGCGAAGCGGGAGTTCGATAATGGTCTTTCATACCAGGAGGGTTTGTTGGCAGAACTTGTTGTTGATCCTTACTCTTACTAGGTCAGAAGCAGACGACAGAGACGGTACGGGGTAGAGACTAGTTGAGAAACAAGAATTCAATAGCTCAAAAGAGTCTATTTCTGCCCCCATTACCAAATCTTGCAAGTGACCACAGGCGGCACTCGTATAGATCCCATGTAGTGTTACAGTACAGATGCGCGCCCCTAAATAACCCGGGAAACAAAAGAAACAACGTCCGGTAGGTACCAATGATCCATATCTCGCCGGCCCAATTCTTCCAACGCGTGATTCTTTAATCGGCACGCGATCCGCTGCTGTGACGGGCACGCTTTCGTCCGCTGCCCGTGGCAGGGTGCATCTTGTCGTTGCGCTCCCTCTTGAGCTTGTCGTCCAAGACACGGGCTGAACACCGTTAGTACAAAAGTCTCCTCTCTCCAAGTCGGCGAACATACTGAGAACATCGTATCCGAACTGGGGGTGCTCCAAGCACAGAGCCTTGAACTCCTCTTCCGCCTCGGCGCGCAGAGTGTGCGAGCGCGTGGCCCAGAAGCTTGCGACGGGGGCGCGGATGGTGGTGTCGTCGTTGCTGGTGTAGGCGTAGACGTAGCGAGCGTATGCGATCTCGCCCTTGGCGGTGGAGTTGACGCAGTGGATCTTGGAGCTCGAGAGGCCCTTGAGACCGGCGACGCCAAACTTCTCGGCGAGGGTGTAGATGCGGGCGTGCTTGAGGAGCTGGTCGCCGCTGTTATCGACCGAGGGTACTGAGGGGTCGGACTCGAGGACGCGCTGGCCGGGAAGCTTCTTGGGGAAGTATTCGCCTGTGTAGAGGTATTCGAGGAAGCTGCCAACGGTCTCAATGTCGTATTCGGGAAGCTCAATGTGACGAGGCTGTGAGTGAGGTTAGACGGGGTTCCACGGCTGCATGTTGCTCGCGCAAAGGTTTTGAAGCACTAACGCTGCCGTCCTCGACAAATCTATCACAAATGTCCTTGAAGTAGGGGCTTTGTGTCAAAAGTCCCTGATGCGCTGAGAGGATAGATTGGTCGCCAGATCCGATGAGGAGGGTGACGATTGGGCTCATGAGATAATTGGCAAAGGTCACTCGTGGCTCTGCGATCTCAGAGTCGGCAAAGGGAAGCTCGGTGTTGTCGGCATTCTCATTCTCCTCGCCCTCTTGGGTAGCGTCTGGCGCAGTATCCTGCGTGTTCTGGGTCTCAGACATCTCAATATCACCGGTAGGCTCGACCGAGTCCTCGTGCTGATCAGTAGGCATGATTGCTAATGAATTAGAAATCGAGTTATAAGGGAGTGATTAGTTCAATTACTTGAAACGAGCGGAATTGGTGCCGAAATCAGTGACTTGAAGATGGTTCAAATGATGGTTCCTGAGCGCGTGTGGATTCGCGTAAACGTGAGATCCAGTCTTGGTGGGCAGCTTCGGTTCTACGCTAATCCGAATGCGGAATCGAGCTTGGCTGGAGATGATGCCTCGTGCGCAAGGCATCACTGCATGATCATCATGGCTACCCTACACCTACCGTTCAGGAACTGCCGACTGCCGCTATCGGTGCCCCACCCCCACTAACATCTGAGTCGTCTTCATTTGGCAATCGATAAAAAGTGACTCCGAAGCAAACACCTTTCCACCAACTAGCCCTCCCATTGTTCTTCTTCTTTGTCCTCAAGCCACCAATTTGTCGTGATATTCGGGGATATTCACTATAAGGATGTGTGCAGCACATGTAAGAACACCTCTCCGTCGCAATCGCCATCAACCAGCTTCACCGAGACTTCCGCAATGGCCCATACTAACCTTCAACACCAGCTCGATATACGGCCAACTGCCGATGAAGCTCGAGCTGCCTTCAACCAAGAATGGACTCCCACGACTCAACCCACGCTTCTCCCCGTTTGCGCCTCTGCTCCCGCAGATCTATTGACTCCTTCAGCTATCTATCTTAAGCTGTCATCGGGGTAAAGACTACAATGCTTCCACCGCCGAACCATGCTCTGACTCACCCCTTACAGCGCAACTGCCGAATACTCATTTCTCCTCGAGAGTGCGACTGGAAGCACAGAGACGGTTGGACGATATAGTTTTATTGGCGCCAGTAAGCTCCCTCGAGACTCTTGTGCTGGACTTCCTCTGAGTCTCTCTTCTAGACCCCCGAAAAGTACTAGCCACTGGCGACGGCTACGAACATAATGGCGACCCTCTCAAGACCCTGGCGGCCGAGCTTTCCAATGATCGAGTTCTGGATATTCCCTCGTTGGCGCTTCCGAAGCTATCTGGTGGTGCCGTTGGATACGTCTCGTATGACTGTATCAAGTACTTCGAGCCCAAGACTGAGCGACCACTCAAAGACAACCTCCAGATTCCCGAGGCTTTGTTCATGCTATTCGACACCATTGTCGCCTTGGACCACTTCCGTTCGACATTGACAATTGTCACACACATGAAGTTGCCCAAGAGCCCCTCTGACGACCTTCAACAGGCCTACGACGACGCCCGTGAGACACTCCGAAAGACCCTTGATATCATCTACCAGCCCGAGACTCCCTTACCTGCCCAAACTCTCAGTGAGCAATCAGAGTCAGAGCAGCAATATTCGTCAAACGTTGGCCGCAGAGGTTACGAGACATTCGTCAAGGAGCTCAAGAAATACATTGTCAAGGGAGACATCATCCAAGCTGTGCCCTCACAACGGTTCCGCCGAAGCACCAAGCTTCACCCCTTTAACATTTACAGAACACTCCGAACACTCAACCCCTCACCTTATGTGTTCTTCCTCTCATGCGCCGACTTTCACATCGTTGGTGCTTCGCCGGAGTGTCTGATGAAGACGGATGGATATGCCCCGTTACCCTCTGACTCACGATTTGGCTACTCACCTGCCGAAGCTCGATCAAGGCCCCGTATCGTCAACCACGCAATTGCCGGTACAATTCACCGTGGAAAGAATGCCGCTGAGGATGATAGACTCGCTGCCGAGCTTTTGGCTTCCAAAAAGGACAGAGCTGAGCACGTCATGTTGGTGGATCTCGCCCGCAACGACGTGAACAGAGTCTGCCACCCAACAACCGTCAAGGTTGACCGGCTCATGAGAATTGACCGCTTCTCCCATGTTCAGCACATCACCTCCGAGGTTTCTGGAGTTCTGCGTCCCGAGTGCACACGCTGGGATGCTCTGCGTTCCATTTTCCCTGCGGGAACAGTCTCTGGCGCACCCAAGATCCGAGCTATGGAGCTCATCTACGACCTGGAGCAGGAGAAGCGGGGTATCTACGCCGGCGCTGCAGGATGGTTTGGATACGACATTGTGCGCGTGGACGAGGGCAGTAAGCCTGAGGACAAGGTTTTCGTCGATGAAGGACCCATGGACACGTGCATTGCCATCCGGACCATGCTCGTCAAGGATGGCGTGGCATATATGCAGGCCGGCGGTGGCATCGTCTACGATAGTGACCCTACAGATGAGTGGATGGAAACGATGAACAAATTGTCCGCCAACCTCCGCTGTGTGGAGCTGTCGGAAAGGTACTTTGGCGATGGGGTGAGCACTAAGACCGTGGAGGAGATTATCGCAATTGAGAGGCGGAAGGGAGAGGAGGAGGTGAAGGAGGCTGAAAAGTAGGGCATCTGCATAGAAAGATTTCTGATGAAGGATAGAAACAATCGATACTCATTGGTGCGCTTATTGTGTACGAAGTCGTTTATTTCCTCGTCGTTGCCATACGACGCCAGGGTAGTGTTCACGACAGAGATTGTTCAAGCGATTAGGACTTTACTGTTCAGGCTGAACCGAGTGCAAGCAAAACAAGGCCATGAAAGGCACACACAGTTCAAGCTTAACTCACAATATGGACCGTGAACATTGAATGCGCTTGACTTCAGCCACTGGATCAGATATTGCTATATAATGAAATGATTTGATGCCAACTCTGTAGCAAATTCGTCTCATCATCACCATCACACTCTCACCTTTCACTCCAGGTAAGTATTATACCAAAAACAAATCACCAACACAAAAGATAAGTCCACTCAGCACGAACTACATCTCGTCTCACTTAATCAGTCAGTCATCTCACTGGTAAGTATCCCTTTTCGACATGTCTCATCCCTCTAAGCCTCTCCCGGAAGCCTTCTGGCCAACTATCAAACAGGCTATCGACAAGGGCCGCAACACCAACTCCGACGACCAAGCTATCACACCTCAATGCCCCATCTGTATGGAGCCACTTCCAGTGAAGTCTTTCCCTACAGACGGTGAGTTGGATGCTGAGGTCTTGCTCTGCGGTCATGTTCTCTGCCAGCCATGCCGCGTAACATGGGAGCAGAGTCAGTTGGGAGGCAAGTGCCCTTCATGCCGAGCCACTCTCTACTGTAGTCGCTGCGATGTAAACGCCATCCCCCTCACCATCCCCAAGAACGGCGAAGGCTCTAGTCTTCCTCCGGCTATTCCTCAGGGCACTCAAAAGTTCTGTCCTGACTGTCAAGCTGAGATTGAGTTTCACAAGGCCGTTGAGAACGGTGAGTGGCCCAATAACCTAGACGACATGGAGCCTGGGTTCGTCAGCCTTTTCTACCATGTTGTTAATGACATTGAGAAGGATGGCGATGTTGCTACGGAGAGCAGGGTCCAAGAGGCGATTTCCGATACCATCATGCAGGAGTTCTCAAACATGATGGCGAGTCGTCGCATGGTTACGCTTGGCCGGGGGAACGCACTACGACAGGCGAATCCATGGTACGCTGAGAACAGCAGCCGTCAGGAAAACCGTCGTGTGGGGGTTATCGGCTTTGACTCGGACGATGACCCGGAGCCTCGTGCAAACACTCCTGCTGGTGTCCCCCATGCGGTTCGGGATCCTTTTGTACTCGGGTTGGGTGGAGAAATTGGCAACTTGGAGATTAATCCACTGGACTATGCCAATCAGTTTGACGTCCAGGATGGCATTGTACTTCCGGATGCAGTAGCACCACGATCCGACAGAATGAGCCCCATTGTCCAAGCAATTTGGGGACCAGAGGTAGGAGGACAAAGAAGGGCTCGAGGAGAAGCAGGAGCAGAGCCTAGAGCAGCTCAAGATGATGATAGGCAGCCACCAGATGCTAACGAACTTGGACGCTGGGCTGAGTTTCTAGCACGGGAGGGCAATTCTTCTCCTGCGACAGCCGAAGCGGCGAGACCAGCTGCTGGGTCTATGGCAGGTCAGCCTCGCTCTGCAGCTCTCAGTGCAGCATCACTGACACCAAGACCAGCTCGAAACTATCCAGAGGGTTCGGCAGCTGCAAGTCTTGAGCAAGCTAGGCCCCTGTTCGAGCTTCTACAACGACATTTTACGCAACCAGATGACATGCCTACCTTTGACGAGCTTGTTGAGAATGCGGATGCGGATGTAGCTGCCAGCGCTGATCCTGATACATGGCCCCGAACATATGCCGAGTATATGGCTGAGAACGACGAATATATGAGAAGAATTGTGGCGAACAGAACGGCTGCATCGTCGTCCAGTGCCTCACAGAACCTGAGCTCTATGGATCAGGACGACAGCGACGAGATGTCGTCAAATGATCAGCCCGTCTCTGAGCGCTGAAGATCCCCGACACGATATCCACGGTGGAGTGACGCGTGTAAGTCAAGGGCATGATGATATTGCATGCGGGCCGTGGAAGAGTAGGCGAGAGACGCTCGGACCGAGATATGGATGGGACGGCACGGCACGGGAAACGGCATTCACCTGAGGACGGAGTACGGATAGACTGGAAGAGTTATTCGTGACCTTGGGTTTGACTTTGAATTTGGATTTGTTCGGTGAAACGGAGTTTTGGATCAGGATCAACCGGGGATAACTTAGATTGATTGATTGATACTGAACTGAATCATTAGTCAGTCAGTGCATACGTAGGTGAGTTGGCGGAGAATAAACAAAAAGGTCTAAGAAATGTTTCAAGGGGTTCGGATGTGCCGTCAGAGCCGTTTGAGTTTATTGGTATCAGTCGATCCCTTTGTTAGTGAGTGAGAAGAAACCCGTGACATGTAATGGAATTATTGGGAAATAAGAGAAACAATGCTATGTATGTATGTACGCAAATCGTACGTCAGCCAGGCGCGTGGACTAGGCATTGTTTGAGGCTGCAAGCAACATATGCGGATAGTATAGTATAGTTCAGCCACGTAATTCAGGAAGAAGCGAACACGTAGTATAATTCGGATATCGGCTCCAGAGGGAGGAGAGTGATGTTCACAGCCCATGCATGACTCGAAAAGTCGAGATATAGAGATACCGATAGCTGGGGATATAAACGAAATACGGATACATACAGTGAGCGATAGTGAGTGAGTGAACTAGGCAAAAGTGGGCAAATAGCATCATCTCACCGCGCCGTGCCGGTATCCGATCGCGCCCAATCGACCCCGGCAAGTCGGCACGTTGACATCCACCTTTTCCAAACGCCCAGTTTTTAGTCTGATATTGGTTTGCATGGTTATTTACGAGGGAGCATATGGACAAACCAGACACAATAGCTCGCTCATGTGCAGAGGATACCAGACTCAGAGAAGATGGGAGACATGTAGAGTGTTGAATGGTGATATTTTACCGTCTACAATCACACATCACTCATACCTTGCTTGATATTTGTGCTCAGATATCTTGTCTAAATGAGATGCATGTCACTCCAACTCGCTTCTCGGCACCACAAATTCCTCTCCAAGGGGAGGGGGGCCAGTCCAGGCCAGGCCATTCCCCAATCCCACCCTCCACTCAACCTCATCCGCTAGTGGACAAGCCCGTTGCTGTCTCGGAAGTACGGCTTCATCGTCTTGCCTATTGAAAGTTGCCTTGCCTTTGAAACTGCGGCGCCTCTGGGGCCCTTTTCAGGTGCCGTCTCTTCCAGACTTTCGCACTCTTTTTTTTCCTTCTTCCCCTTCGCTCGCGCCTAAAAATAATACCTACCTACCCCCCCATCCCATCCCAGCCCAGCCCAGCCTTGGGGCTTACAGTACTTACATCTATCCATCCATCCATCTATCTATCTACCTGGTGTTCCCCCTGGCCTCTCTTCTCACTCTCTCTCTCTCGCTTTTTTCGGTTCCTGCTTTTAGAAGACCACCCCCTCTCGCCTCTTCTCGCCTTGTGCCCCCCCCCCGTTTGCAGTACAAAATTCCTGTAACTGAACTGAACTGGGACCTGGACCTGGACCTGGACCTGGGGGCTTGGCTTGAACTTCCATTTAAGCCAAAGGGGGCCTAGAAGCCTCTGCCAAGAATTTCCATCCCGTCTACTTCAGGACCCTTTTGGCATTTACATCACATCACTTACATCTGCATCTTGATTTGAGCCTCACTTCATTCTTTCGACAATTGATTACCTAACACTCGGACCCCTTCACCATTGAATGATACCGCGATAGATGCCTTCCGCTCTGCAGGCCGACATGGACATGGATCCCGCCGTCGTCGGCCTCCCTACCACAACCGCCATCACTGGCCTTCTCGACGTCGGCGCTGCTGCCATCGACATCCTCAGCGACCTCAACATCTCCCCCCAGCACGACACCGCCATCCTCAACATCCTCCTCCGCGAGGTCAAGGAGTGTCGATCCTCCGTCCACGCCTTCTACAAGACCCTCAACCTCATCGAGAACAACCAGATCCCCTTCCCCGCCCGCGCCGCCTGGATCTCTCTCGACACCCTCGTCGCCACCCTCACAGACACCGTCCTCGCCTTCACTCGCCTCTCGTCGCTATGCTGTTCGCTCGACGAGCAGTCCAACAGGACCACGCCTGAGGATGCGGCTAAGCAGTTCGAGAAGAGGATCAAGGCTCTGTGTGCGAGGTTGAGATGGCATAATCTTTCGTATGCTATGATGATGACTATAGTCAACTGGTAAGTTCTTAAGCGAGCTGCAGCACACGGACCGCTAGATGAACAAGTGCATTGTTTTTGCTGACACGTGCAAAAAAAAAAGCCCGGGAGAAAAGGACGCAAAGAACAGTCGCGACGAACTGGCGCATCGCGTTGCGAGGCTTCTCACATTCAACGTCAACCTCTCTGCTCGATTACGACAGAGTCGCCCCGGATCCTCGGATGCCAAGACAACGGGACCGGGAGCCCCCGCCAATGTGGGGCCCAGACCCGCCCCCTACTCCGGAACTCTCTCAAAGCTCACCACCCCAAAGGCTCTATCCAAGATCATTCTGCCCATCGAGCTGAGGGAGCTACGTGATGATTTTGAGTACTACACCGAGATGATCCCCTCCCAGACCGGAAGCTGTGAGTTCCCAACTGGTGGTGTCTTGATGGGAACTCCTTATGATCTCGCTTCCGCACGATGAGGACCCATTATCAATCAGTAACTATCAATCTATCCTCAATGGATACTCATCTTATTAGATGAATACTTGCAAAGTCGGTGTTTAGGTGGGAAATAGTGCGCGGCATTTAAGGCCACGTCTGGCTACAGGACCGGTTGGAGGGCTTAGACGGGCATTTTTACCAAACGGTTATTACGTGTAATGATATTTTTTATTTGTGTTATTGCTTCGTTTCACTTGGAGTCGATTTAGCTAGGCATTTGCAATTTCAACGTAGAGATATCCATTCAAATTAATCAATCACCCATTACTCATCGTGCTGTGCTGTGCTATGCTATGCTATGCTACTCTTGCTACTCGAACCTAATGCAGAACTTACGCCCATACTTCAAATGTAGAGCTTGCTACCGTGGTACTTGGTCTTGTCAGAGTAACCTTGGACAGACGCCTCAATCTCTCGCTCGGGGAAACCCTTGAACGACTTGGCATATGTTGCAACGGAATGGGCGATGAGCTGTTCTGTGTTAGTGTCACGGTTTCTGAACAAGACATTGGCTGGGTGCGACTTACCTTGGTGTTCACCTCCCACGCGGTGTAATTCACATTGGTCAGATCATCCCCGATTTGGTGGTAGTTCTTATCATACCAGACACCGGCTTCACCGCCAAACATCTCTACCTCGTCCTCTGTCTTGACACCCTCGGCACCTGTGGCGATACCACCAGCGGGGATACCACCACGGATGAAACCATCGTAGTCGCTGCGACCATCGAAGGGGATGAAGGTGTAGTTGAGGCCCTGCTCCTCGTACCAGTTGACATACAGGTCGCGCAGCTCCTCTGAGCCCTTGGGGTTCTCGGCATTGGTGGCGTTGTAGATCTGGTAGGCAAAGTTGGGACTGGCCATCATGTCGTAGTCCATGAAGAGACGGATCTTGCGGTTCTCGTCTTCAGGAAGAACGGAGACGTAGTGGTCGGAGCCGAGAAGACCTTCTTCCTCGGCGGCCCACCAGGCGAAGCGGACACAGTTGTTGACGCGGTACTTGGTCAGCTGGACGGCGACCTCGAGCACAGAGATACTGCCGGATCCATCGTCGTTGATACCAGGTCCCTCGGCAACACTGTCGCTGTGACCGCCGAGCATAACACAGTTGTCGGGATCACCACCGCGAGTCTGGGCGATGATGTTGGTGGTGGAAATGGTCTTGACCTCAGCGTCTATGTAAGCAATGGCATCGACAGTCTCGCCATCCTTGAGCTTCTTGGCAACAGCCTTGCCCTCTTCACCGCCAAGACCAAAAGTAGCAACATGGTCAGGCGAAGGGGTACCGAGAGTTCCATGAACCTCGTCCTTCTCGTAGTTATACACAACGGCAGCGACAGCACCCGCTTTACCAGCATTGGCGGACTTTGTACCAAAGGGGCACGTTCCACGGAGGACGAGAGCAATGTTGCCCTTGACGGCCTCGGGATAATCGGACTCGTCGCATCCTTCGTTGTCGACGAGGACAAGCGTCCCGTGGACGGGCTCCTTGTTCTTAGTCGGAGGAGTCAGACCCATGGGCGATGCCTGCTTGGGAACAGAGTCGCCGATGACGAGACGCGACTCGAAGACATTGCCCGAAACAGCGGGGAATTGCTGGTTCGAGACGGAGTAGTAGCCGCCTAGCTTGGCGAGCTCAGCATGGATGTACGACAGCGTACCGAGGTGGCCTTGAGAACAATCAGTCATTGCGTTCATGATAACAGTCCGATCTCGGAGAACGTACCTTCGCTGCCGATGACACGAGTCGGATGTCCATACTCCTCCTCTCCATTCTTGGCAATCTCATACAGATCCTTTGCTCTAGCCTCAAGGTTCTCGGGCTTGATGCTCTTCTGCAATTCCTTGGTGTCGACCAGAGGAAGATCATCGCCAAAGAGATTCCAAGAGAGCTTGGGGACTTGGAGGTTCAGAGGGATCTGAAGAGCTGACACGCCCTGGAGAGCGGCCGTGGCGGCGACTAAGTAAAGGCCCTTTGTCGTCATGTTGAGGTTTGTTGTTGTGAAGGAGAGAGGGAGGAGGATGGAAGGGGAGGGTTCTGGTTAAGACATGGATGGATGGACCTGACGGGACGGGACTGGAGCGCAGGTGATACAAGCTTGTGACGTGATGATGGAGCTATAGGCTCCTAGCTCACTGTAGCTTAGCTTGGTTGCCCTGCCAGGAACCCGAGGCAGTGCTTATCTTTGCCCTAACTAGTCCCCGCAATTTGTCTCAGCTGTGTCTTGGCGATGATCGGCGATAGCTACCCTGGACTCTCTGATGGCGCATTGAATTGATCTTTATGAGAACTGTCAACCAACTATTGCTTCTCATAGATGGATGTTTACTCGTATAAGTTGTTTACTGGCTACATTCATCTATCTACAGGGATCTTCTGTGTCGTCGGCACATCGAGAATATTGAGGATTGATGCACCTACCCGCCTCGCATTAGTTTCACAACAGCCAATAATAGAAGACAAGGGGGAACAATGCGCAAAAAGCTCTGAAGATGATGCCATGGAAGTCGGCTTATGCTCAAAGACCCAGATGAGCAAGTCCTCATGAGCATGAGAGGCCACTATCTCACCTGCATTAGTAGGAAGACAAGCATCCCCGAGAAGCACGAAGACCTCCAAGTTTTTGAACAAAAGTATTGAACACGCCTGATATAAAGCTCCCCAAATCTGTACAGAATTATCCTAAATTTACCTACGTCTCTTCATCTTCAAGGATACAGCTCCTACACTTTCTTGCCTCCCCTCGGCATTCCATGGCCCCGTGCAGCGTAGAGGGTTGAATCATGGATGCTTTGGTGTTTTCCCTAAACTTGGCATCTGTATAACACTCTATCAACCCTTCAAATGGGTTATATCGACACCGACTTGGCAACAGACGATATTGGCAAATTGCGACAAAAGCGTGATAGGTCAATGTACTGCATATGAAGCTGATTCAGGCCAGGTGAGCAATAGGCTGAAGTTGCCAAGATCATCGTGATGTGAGAGGCGCCACAAGTCCATCCATGCTAGTCCGAATACCCTCCTGTTGACAAGTCCAGAACCGCCAAGCATACCTCCATGTGCAACCAAAAGGCCACACGGCGTAGCAATGAGTATCATTTTAGGCCATCAGACAACCACGCATCACAGCCCCCAACTCTGTACTTCCATCTCCATTGGCCTATCATGCTTACGCCCAGCCTGCCCAGATGGACTATCAAGATACCGTCAGCTCACTCAGCGAGCAAGAATAGATAAAGTGCTGACACAGCCTAATAAAGCTGACGCCGCGGTTAAATTGAACTCAAGCTTCACACTTCATCTTCTCTCATCACACTTTATCTCAAGTCTGGACGAGAACTCAACATGCATCCTGCTTATACACTGTATATCGGGCTTGAAGCTCGTGTGACTGAGTGGAAGAATGACATGTATGCGACTGTCAGTAAACGGTTCAGTGGACCCACTGATGCGCAGTATCAGGTAATGTACATGGTGTTGGGATAAAGGAATGCTTGCTGATGTTGAAGCTGTAGGTTGATGAGAAGAACCCGATGATTACGGAGAAGCAAGTTGAAGAAGGGAGGTCGGAGAAGGAATTGCTGGAACAGAAATATGCCAGCCAGTCATGATCAGAGTTAACATATGGATAGAAAGCGACAGAATCAAACTGTCAAGTTTTTTTTCTGTCTTGCTTATTGCCAACCAATCTTTTACATTGAAGCTTTTTTATACATACATTCTCAACTCCTATCTCTACTATGAAACCACCTCCTTGTACTCCTACCGAAACACAATCAAGGAACACTAATCTTGACATGATCCTGCTTCTTCGAAGCCCGTCCCCCAAATCCCCACCCAATCTGATGCGCAAGCTGGATCTCAACATCCAGATCATCAGCCCAAGCCCACACCAACCCAGGATTCTTCTGGAACATCCTTCCAGCCGCAATGAGATCCAACTTGACACCATCGTCCTTTCCAGAGATGATCTCCTCAGCAAGTGTACCGGTCTTGATGCTGCCTACTGAACTAACGAGCATCTTATCACCAACAACCTTCTTGATGTGCTTCGCGAACTTGGCTTGATAGCCTGGTCCGCCCTGAACCTTCTGCTGCGGGTGGTTTCCACCGCTGGATACATCAATAACATCAACGCCGCGCTCAGCGAAGAGGCTAGCGAGCTTCGCGGCCTCGTCGACAGTCCAGCTCTCGCCGGTGTACGCGGGGTTAGTATCCAACCAATCCGTCGCACTGATCCTCACAAAGAGCGGCATCGTCTCAGGGATGACAGCACGAACCTCCTCAACGAGCTCAAGCGCCAGACGCGTTCTGTTCTCAAAACTTCCACCATACTGATCCGTTCGCTTGTTGACGCTCGGCGTAAGGAACGAGCTGACGAGATAGCCGTGCGCAAAGTGAAGCTCGATCACGTCGAAACCAGCGGTGACGGCGCGGTTGGCCGCTTTGACGAAGTCCTTCTTGAGCTGGTTGATCTCTTGGATGCTCATGCTGCGAGGGGTGGGCATGTTCTCGTTGAAGGGCTCGTCGCTGGGTCCCACAACATCGTCGGGCCACCCGTTGACTTCCTCGGTGGCTGTGGCGCCGGCGCTGAGCCAGGGGGCTACACAGCTTGCTTTGCGGCCCGCGTGGGCGAGTTGAATGGCGATGTTTGTGTTCTGGCTGTGTGCAAAGTCGACGTTCTTGCGAAGAGTGTCAACATGGGCGTCGAGCCAGATACCAGCGTCCCTGTGATGATTAAAAAGAGAACCACATCAAGTTTTGAGAATATACTTACTCCGGTGTAATCCGACCGTTAGCTTGAACAGCAGTTGCTTCAAGCATCATGAGACCCGGCTACAAAGGTTAGCTTTGATCGATCTCACTGTTCCAACGCCACTTACACCACGCTGAGCCATACCGCCATAGTGTGTAATATGCCAAGGCGTCATGAACCCTTCATGGCAGGAGTACTGGCACATAGGGCTGACCCAGATTCTATTCTGCATAGTGACATTTCGAATCTTGAGGGGCTGAAAGAGCCCAGGAACAGGTCTTCCATCGCTGGGCTGAATAGCCAGACCGGAAGGAGGGTCCTGCTCGGGGGTGAAGAATGGAACACCCTTTGCAGCTTTGTTGACGATGGGTTGGCTGCATTTCTCAGTCTTTGCCGGGGCAGGAGTTTCAGGCCTTGACACGGGAATGCCGTGGTGAGGATGGCAGATGCGGGTGGTGAGATATGCAGCCATGGTGATGAGTGTTGAGATAGAGTTGCTATGCTTAACGCTCCTTGAGAAACCTCATCTTGGGAGTTGGGGAGAGGAGTTTATATATGGGTTCATGACGGGTCAATGACGTTGTGATTAGAAATATGTGACGCTGAATTTTCGGAAGGCTCCAGATCAACGGTGTGCACGGCATGAATCTTCACATCAGCGACGGGCCATGAGCATTGGTTCTTTCGAGGCATTGAAACATTTATAATGAATAACGTTGTCCAGGTGGTGGGTCAGTTATCTAAACTAGGCCTCTTGGTCTCGCAATGCCGTTAAAACAAAAGTGAGTATACAATTATAAATCCTCCCGCTCGCCTCAAGAGGAAAAAAAGTCACGCTCGGTCCGAATTATGTCCAGCAGTTCTCCACGTACATTCATCAGGGGTCGAGGAATCTACTGCTCACTCGACGAAGCCTCCCGCTTCTTCGATGGCCTGAGTCTTGTTCTGTTGAAGGCCCCGTTCGCCCCATCATGCCTGATGTGCTATGCCGCTTCCGGCCCCGCTCGACCTCTTCCGTTTCTTCTGTGTCAGTCTTGAGGTTTCCAAAGCTCTTGCGGCACCTGACTTTTCGCTCATCATCGGGATCCAGGAATCGATGGATGGTGCGGTGATCCAGAATGCGCTCCTCTTTGTCGTGCGGCCCGGCCTTGTCCGTCTTGGGCCAGATGTACCCGTAAAGCTTTGAGTGCCGTTCGCAGCGAGGGCACGAAGCTCGTGTGAAATATGCGTTCTGTTGTACAAAGTAACCGTCGCAGATGGTGCACTGGATCCAGGCCATCTCAGGTTCTGATAGGAGTAGCGGTGTAAGGAGGTAATCTCCGGGCACTCGTACTCTAGATGGAGGTGTGTCCTGCTTAAAGACGCGGCGCTGGTATTTCTTTCGCTTTGGCTGATCCTCATCAGCTACTTGACTGTCTTCGACTGTTTCGATACTGGTTGCGATAGGCTCGGTTGGTGGAGGTATCACAGTTGCTTCCTTGAGCTTCTCCGGTTCAGGTTCACTCTCAACCTCGAGCTCTAGAGGAGCGTTTAAAATGGCCTGGATAGTCATGCTCTCAAGACCACTTCGACGGGTTCTCTCTCTCGTCAGTTCAGCCGCCTGCTGCGGTGATCGTGAACCTTGACTGCTCTGCGGCGAAACTGGTGCCCCCTCTGTCTGTTGACTGCCCTTGTTCGCATTCCCTTTCAACGGAGTATGTCCTAGGGGCTCCGGAGTTTCCTTCTCTGGCGAAGTGACATCTGTCTCGACAACACCGCTTGAAGATTCACTGGCAGTAACGGACGTACTGCGCGACGAATCGTCGATGATGATTACAGTCTTCTCAGCCGAAACCTTTTGACGCTTCGCCGGAGTCTTGGGCGGTGTTGCCAGACTATCATGTTGCCGCTTTCGATTATTGGTTTGCTCTGCGGGTGGAGACCTGACAGATGATGAATCGCGAGCTAGCTTTGATCCTCTTGAAGTCGCTTTTGTAATCCGTGGTCGCATATCAGGATTGACTGATGGTGTTCGTGAAGACCCAGAGATACTGTCATCTCTCCGTCGTCGCCGCAATGAGTAACCCTCTGACTTTCCCTGCTCAATACTAGTCTTCACCGGCACTGTGCCCTCTTCTGGTTCCCACGCATTCTGTAAGAGATCCTCGCATGTCTTGCACAAGCATTCGCAATTGTTCTCCCCGAAATAGTTGTCTCCGTAGGTAACTGTAATCTCCTCCCCTGCCTCAATGGGCCTTGTTGCGACAATCTCGATTCCTGCATGGCTCGTCCTCATAAGTTTGGCGTTTGCATCGCAATCGTGGTTCGCAAAGCGGGCAGGGCCCATAAACAGGCTGGTGCACTTGCTTCGTGAGCTGACCACAATGCTAAAGTCCTTCTTCTGAGATGAGATGGCCTTTTCCTCCTCTGGCGTGATAATGACTTGAACACCGGATAAATATTTGATGGCCTCGTTACGTCGGATAGGTCGTCTAGCTGTTACGGCAGCCTCGTGAGTAACAATTGTGTATCGGTTTGTCGAGCTGACCTCCCACGGACAATCTGGAAGGTAAATTTGAACATATCGCCTAAGATGCCGTCGGAAATTCTCCTTTTCATTGTCGGTCTTCAATCCGTTGTGAAATCGTTTCAGCCCGTTTGTTGCCAGGAATCGTTTCTCGGCGCTATCCAAGTCCTTCTTGAGAACCACCTCCTCTTGCAAGATCTTGGCGATCTCCTCCTCCCTCACACCTCTGGATGGATGATATGATGTGCGGTTTTTGGGGACCGTTGTCCAGTAAAAGACCTGCCTGCGTTAGAGTCGCATTGCCTCATGAGCGATGCTCAGCCGTAAACCACTCACATGATCGACCAGGGCGTCAGTGAGAATGTCATCATATGCTGACACTTGTGCCAACGTCATGCGCGGCTTTTTGGCAGCCGCTTTCTGTGATGGAGGCATTTTGCCTAATATGAATTCACTCCCAGGCCAGTCCTGCAGTGTAAAGCTGCCGTCCAAGGAATAAAAGAGCGTACGTGTCCCTCGAAACTAGCTGTAAAAGTCCGAACGAGAAAGAGCGGAGATGTAGATCCTTGGCCCAGTATATGAGAGCCTTACCAAACGATGCCGCAATTGAAGCCTTTCGAATCTCGTAGAGCAATGCGCAGGAGTTGCAAAGATAGAAGCAAAAGTTAAGCGCTTTATGTTGGATTTCGCTAACTCAGTGGCGCAACGTCATAGGCTCCGTCTCTCTAACAAGGTAAGGAGCGTTTATCGACGGAACAAAGACAGACGAGGCTGAGACTTGGGTGAGTAAAAGATCGTGGTGCGGGTGCCTTTCAAGGGATCGGGCTTGAAGGAGGGAAGTGATGTTCAAGGTGGAATGACATGGTTGTAGCTCGCTCGGGGTGCTTTCGAGGTTAGTTAGGGGGGGCTTGCTTTGTTCCTCTTCCCTGGATCGAGGCCGGTTTGGGGCATTGGCCAGGCGACCGGTGGGGCTGTGTAGGCCTAGGAAATCACTCTCAAACATTATTTCAGCTCAAGTTGTCAAGCCAAGGCACGGATACAATGATCAAAGGGTCGTTGTTGTTTGTGAGGGAGTGAGGCACAGTAGAGGTCAGAATCAAAGGGACGCTATTTCGGTATTATACTCTCCAAGGCCAGGCATAAAGACAGTCTCATGATAAGACGACACGATGGATATCTCCAGATTTCTTTACCCCAGCTGAGATCCAACGGGTTCCGCTCACACAAGTGTGGCTTCAACTGTGGCTGTGAGCACGTGATGCTAGTCCAAAAATTCAACGACAGGTTGGGCGACTGATTGATGATATCCCGAGTTAGACCGTGGTGAGAGTCGAGTATTGAACCTCCGCGCGCGGAACACAGCCAAGATGATTCAGTTAAAGGTGACCTAATCCTCCCCATGTTTTTAATCACTTGCTGACTGACCATCGCAGACAATGCTTAACTGCATCGACAACTCAGGCGCTGCCCTTGTCGAATGCGTCTTGGTCGTCGGCCAAAAACGACATGCCCGAATCGGTACGATACACCCCTCGAACACCTCTCTCGATCGCCTCGAAATAATTCAACATAGACTAACACACCCCAGGTGACCGCGTCGTCGTCGTCGTGCAGGAGCAGCGTGGTAGCTCCTCCGGTGGTATGGCCGGTATCTCTGCCGCCAACAAGGTCAAGCGAGGTGATATCCGTCACGCCGTCGTCGTCCGAACCCGATACCCTACACAACGCCGAGACGGCTCGGTCGTCAAGTTCGACGACAATGCTTGTGTGCTGCTGAACAAGTCTGGAGATCCCGTCGGCTCACGTATCAACGGTGCTGTTGGAGCTGAACTGAAGCGCAAGAAGTGGAGCAAGATTCTGTCAATGGCGCCTATGCAGGCATGAAGATTTGACAAGGAGTTCAGGATGATGAGTGGATGGGCGGTTATTTACAAAAGACAGGATAGACCAGGGGAATGGTTTGGCTGCATAAAGCCGTGTACGAGTGGAATACTGTACAATTACGAATATTACTACATTTGGCATTTGCGAGGCGTTGATACGAAAATACAGACACCTTTCAGCTCTCAAAACTACAAGTCACTGTGATTGCATCACTTGGAACATTTAACGTCAAGGAACTTGGTTTGCATGGCTAAAAAACTTCAGATACGTCTTGATAATTTACCCCTCCTATGGAAGGTGATAAGAAACTTTACCCTCAATCCTAAACGACAAAAGAACTGGGGTAAGCTTAGTACATTTGTGACCCTCCTCCAAAATCTTATTCACTGCTTTAAGCAGTCTTATACAGGATCATTGATAGAATACAATTTGCATTTCCCTCCTTATAACCTGGCGCCGGTGGCATAACCATGCCACAACCTCTCTAAAAACGCCTTGCGAATTCAAATGATGATGCGAGTATCCTCCACAGCTTGGGCGCCGACGATTCGTTGCCCGGGTATCGATACAAGGTTTCGCTTAAGTGAAAATGTGACCACACTCGCAGCAGACGTAGAAGAGTTTCTATCGTGGCGTTAGTGAGCTGACCTCTGAAACGTATGTACGTGAGAGAGAGTTCAACTTACCATGCCGGTTTCGGCGCTTCGCTGCTGAGACTGGAAAAACACAGCTTCGGTGTGCTGGCAACTAGGGCAGGTCTTTGTAGATCGCGGGAGCTGCAGCGCACAAAAAAGAGATAAAGTCAGCCAGCAGTCTTTAAGCGATGACAAGCGGGTTCCAAAGAAGACGCGAGACACCCAGTGCTCCAACTGCTGTTTCCAACTTATACTTTGTCATGTGAAAGGTCGGCCGCCAACTGCTCGCCGCCGGATAATGATGCCAGAAGCCCAGAGCATGTGCCAGCCAGCCCAAGATAGAATAGTATAGTCATGCCAGTCGTGTCGTGTCGTCAGTTACATAATTGTCGTGGTACAGGATGTTTGTTGAAGATGCTCATGATTCGCATTTCATGGACGAATCATCGCACATGGAGATCTCCTCGAGGAATTCTTCGCTGGCGTCGGAGAGGAAGTCATCAGACTCGGTCCTTGTGTCATCGTAGTCCTCGTCCATCATCTCCTCGTCGTATTCGGCGAAAGGATCCTCCCATGGCAAGTTGAACTGGCACATGCCCGTGATGGGCTGACTGACTTTCTCGTTGGAGACGACCATTTGGCAATCGGGCTGGCCGCACGAGGTACACAAGATGACTCCGCCACAGCCGTAACAGAGAACAGGTGGAAGATGACTAACCGTTGGATCGGAGCCAACATCCTGGGTGACACCGGCGGTCTCACCGGCCGAGGTGTTGAGGACGTTGCGGAAGACGCAGGTAGACTTGGCGTCCTCGGTGTACTGGCAAGTTCGGCAGGTAAACTGAAGCTTGTGAGCATCCTCGTCCTCCTTGGGATAAAGCATGTTTGAGCATTCGGAGCAGAATCGGAAGGTGATCTGCTCGAGCTTCTTTTCGCCATCGGCGCCCTCGTATGAGGTGGTGGATTGGGGGGTAGCCATTTGGTCGGTCGGGTGGTGGTGGTTGAATGGGTGGTTCAATTTGAAGAGAATGCTTGGTTGCTTTTTGTGAAGATGCAAGAAGCAAAAACAAGTGTGAAAGCTGAAATATCGAATAGATATTTCAAGCTGTGAATGGGAGATGGCGATTGTCGCTCTAGAATAGAGGTTGTGCTGTTGTTGAAGAAGAAAGAAGGGGAGAAGTGATGGATGAAAGGCGACAGGGCTGGAAAATAGTTCAAGTGGGAGGGGCTTCTGGCTTCCGCTGATTTTCCTGTCCCACTTTTCCGTGCAAGTCCTTGAATTTGGTTGCGTGTTGGGTTTTTTTGGGTTTGGTGCCTTGAGCTTGGGCTTGGGCTGTGTTGGGTTTATAACCACAGTTGGCAGTCAGCCACAAATTCAGAAGCTTTACAGCTGAGAAATTGGTGATTATGCAGGCTTGTGATTGACGGGCGCTGTTCAAAGTCCGTAGATATGTGAACACCAGATGATAGGAAAATTACAGAGGAAGGGAAGAAAAGAACAAGGCTTCAGTGTTGGGGTCGGTTGAGTTTTGTACGGAATGCATAGGCAGCAAGTGACTTGAACAAACCAAGGCACAGCATAAACAGTGGGTGATTCAGCGCGCGTTATCCTTCAGTGGCCTCGTGTGGACTGTCACACGTGGGCCGTCCGCCTACAGTCGAAACGAGACGAAAGTTATGTCCCTCTGCCGCGCCTTGTTATTGCTGACTCGTTATCTCTATTTCACGGTCTTACGCTGCGAGTGGCAAGGCAAAACACTGGGGGCAATTCATTCATCGACAGGGGTTGATTATTTACGATGACTCACGTCTTCATCTTCAACTCTATATGAGGCGGTGATGCCTTAGAGTCATCTAATCATGAGGCAGCCATAATTATGATACCTACGCGTGCATAAAACAAACATCACTGTAAATCCTTTGAAAAGAGCTCTTATTGGATGATTCTGTCTATTCCAGCTGAACAGTTACGGAGGTTTGTCCGGCATAAAGAGGCTGGTCTCCCGTTTGTTCACATCATCACTGGTGCGTTAATCAGGCACAATGTAACCTCCGACACAGCGAGGAGTAAACTAGAGTGACGTGCATGTTAGAAATATGCGTGAAACATATATCTCTCGAATTAGAAGCCAGAAGCAAGACGCAGGAACATGGTTCTCCTTCACTTCAAACAGCATTAACAGGCGTTGACAAGTGATCAATAAGTGGCACATGGAGGGCTACGTGAGGTCCACGAGACCATCACGATCGTGCCAAAGCGGAACTTGAGACACGATCAACACGAAAAAGGCCGCAGACTCGTACACGTGTAGAAAATACGTAGGCCATGGAATTCGTAATTGGCCGAGAGAAGACATGCTGGTGAGTTGGTAGAGAGTTCGTTCCTTGGTCTAATTGTCCGATCTGACGCCTGGAAGGTCGGCGATTTAGCGATTCGTGTGAATCTCGGGACGGTGGACCATGAAACTGAAGATACGGTATTGCCTTGCGTGAACTATTCGCAATCTGGTTGCGTTGGCCTTGTCACTCAGGTCGTCAATGTCTTCGCAGTCAGCAAACAAACCACACTTGCATCCCCACGCGTCGTAGTTACACCATCGCCTTCAGCCCTGGTGATACCGTTTGCTCTACAGGCAACCAACAACTTGCATAGATAAAGCATATTGGAAGTGATTTAAGAGCTTTGGAGGGATTTAGCGATCACTTAAAGAATTGATGACCAAGTCAGGGAGGTTCGAAGGATGATTCCACAAAGTGATCGAATTTCAACAGCGCGGATTTCATTCATACATCGTCTTCAACTCTGAGGTATCAACGAGACCTGAGTTGAAGGCTCTCGAGGCTAATAGCTTATTAGGAATGCAAGTGCTGCCTTTATGTCTCTTCTTCCTGCATTATAGGAAGGCTTTATGTCTCTGTTGAAGTGGCAACATGGTAGCATGTCTCACAATCTGCTCTAGTCCCGAATCTCCTAGCTCATTGTACAATGAGGTAGGATACATGTTTCTAATTAGCGACATAAGGCAATTAAGTTTCTCTAAATATGTTCTTTCACGGCACTTTCACAGCTATGCGTAAGGTATTATCTATCACTTCCCGACTGAGGTTGCATGTCTCTGGTGTGAAATGGGGCACCCATCCGGGGATCGAGAAAATACCAGACTTTGATATTAGGTGTTAAAATAAACCTTCCAAAAGGTATGAAACCGTAGCAAATATCCTAAGCTTAAGAAAATTTACCTAAGTCTTTTCATCACTTATGTAGGATTAAGATCTCAAGTTTTCTTCATTCCTCTAAAGTAGCTTGTGCACCTCCAGCTTACCGCTTATGGCGTTGTAGTCTGGTTTTTATAGCACTCTTCGCAACGTCTGCTTCTTTTCTTTCACATATTAGATTACTGATTCTGGCTTCAGTAGTAGTAAAGGCAAATTAATCTTGCCTACTAATTATTCGTAAATAACTTCCCCGACTCTTCCGTCAAAGTTTTCGCGTGAAGATGATTCTAGACACTCAGCTAGCCACTTAACCTGTAGGCCATCGATTTACCGGCTGGCATCTCCGTGTTATTCTATTCCACATTCGACTATCTGAACCAGGTCCAGGGCCAGTGACAACTGACAGATCTGCAGGTTGTTCCGAATGGATGGAAGCACACCTCCGCATTTTCCCTTTGGTGCTGGTACTGTGTGGGAGGGATGGCTCAGTTGAAAGGCTCCGATAGACAGAACCTCCGAAGTTCACCGTTGATACTGCCTCTCCCATCACATCAAAACCTGCGGATGTCGTCCGAAATTCTATTTCTATCAACTGTATGTACCTCGAACGATTACTGGCTTAGAAGGTCCCCGGCGCTGTGTGTGCGTTCAGCTTGACGATGCCGAGCGTCTGGTGACAAGTAACCCCTTGATTAAGCATGCACTAAAGACTGATCCCATGATCTAAAGCCAGTAAGCAAGCTAGGGGGTGTCAGAAGAATTGACCGGTCCTCACTAATCTCACCAAAATCTCTATAAATTATAAAATCTATAATTAATTTCAGAAAATAGCTATATATTTAAAATAAGTTATATAATAATATTTAATAGCTAAATTACTATATAATACTTTTATTCTATAATAAATATTTATTTTAGATTCTTAGATATAATTTATAAGTCTTAAAAATATATATATAATTTTAAAACTTATATTATAAGTTAATTATAAAAGCTATTTAAAAGATTTAAGTTATTTTATAAAAATATAAAGATTTCTTTATTTTATAATATTTTTTTCTTTATTTATATATTTTTATTTTATTTTATAATTTATAATTAAAAAGTACCTAAAACCGGTCAATTCTTCTGACACCCTGGGGGCAAGGTTTATTACCAACCGAGTTGGATATATCCCTCGTTAAGAGAGGTTAAGGCGTATTGAGGCGCTTGTTAGAGGTTGAGTCGCTGCAACGCTTTGAGTATTCGAGCCTATCACAGCGTCGGGTAGCTCACCCACCCACTGAAAGAAGGAAGGGCCACCCCGCGTCAAACCCCGCCCACCACAGCAACGCCGCATGGCAACCGCGGGGGTCTGTCGCTCCTTCTGTTGTACAGTAAAGTTACGGCACGTCATTGTTCCAGTTGGACCCAGCGAGCGAGTCGAGAGGCGACGGGAGGACCCCAGCTCCATCAGCTCCAGCTTACCATACCTTAACTGGTAGCCCATCCATCTCATCACTCCTCTTCGCAGCACATCTCTCGAGCTGCAACTTTTGCTTCCCTCAAAGACGAACTTTTTTTGACGATCGATACCCCCTGACCCCGACGACGACGCTGAACACAGCTCATTTTTGCTCCCGCTTATACCCACTTCATCAAAGTCAACAACCGATATAAAACATGGTAAGCAGCTCAACATCAAGCCTCGACAACGGTCGCAGATCCTTCAAGACCTCTCGTCGCCCCCTCCTCTGACTGCGTCAATCAACTCACAGACTCAATTCATCATCTAACATGCATACTTTAGGCTGATACTGGTCTTCCGCCTGGCTGGGAGGTCCGACACTCCAACTCCAAGAACCTCCCCTACTACTTCAACTCTGCCGAGAAGCTCTCACGATGGGAACCTCCCTCCGGCACCGACACCGAGAAGCTAAAGCATTATATGGCTACTAACCACAGTGCTGGCTCTCGTCCTGGTGCCGTCGCTGGTGTTCCCGAGGGCAAGATCCGCGCTGCTCATCTACTAGTCAAGCACCGCGACAGCCGACGACCCAGCAGCTGGAGAGAGGTGCGCATACCCGCCCATCACATCCGACAGTCGCATTGATCGCTGACTAACACAACCACCGCAGGCTGAGATCACGCGCACCAAGGAGGAGGCCCTTGAGATTATCCAGGACCACGAGCAAAAGATCAAGTCTGGTAGTATCACACTTGGTGAGCTCGCTCTCACCGAATCCGACTGCTCTTCTGCCCGTAAGCGAGGCGACCTCGGATACTTTGGCAAGGGAGACATGCAGAAGGAGTTTGAAGATGCTTCCTTTGGCCTCCAACCTGGCCAGATGAGCGGAATTGTGGAGACAGCTAGCGGTCTTCACTTGATTGAGCGGTAAGTCCAATGCCGGTGGTTTGAACTCATTACTGACTGACTTTCCCTAGCCTTGAATAAATTGAAAAGTATCTATAATTGACAAATTTTGTAAATTGACAAAGCAGAGCGTATTATTGACGTCCTCGCGCAATACCTCCCGATCGCCTTTGCCGATACCTGTTGAAGTGATCTATATGTGGCTGACTTGGACGTCATATTTCAAACTTCAGTGAGACTAGCAGTCTTTTAAATCTTGATTGTCTACATTATTCTTCCATGTCTAAGTATCTACAGTACCCGGCCACAACTGGCTTCTACCAGACTTGCTCTTTGTCTTTCTATCCGTCTTCCTTGCAAGTATATAACTCTAAACACCAGGTCACGAACGCTACCACGTCTATCCTGCCGAGGTTCTATCGCCATTTTTCTTCAGCTGGCCAGACCCAACACAGCACCTTTGAAAGGCTCCACAGTGGTGAACACCACCGTCATGACGCCGGAAACTGTCATAGCAAGAGCAGCGTACGGAGCTGCGCGACTTCTAGTCTCGTACAGATACGACACGCCCATGGCCGCGCCGTTGATGCCAACCGTGATCCCGGCTGAGATTGTGAAGGGATCATCGCCACTTGACAGATCCTTTTGAGCTGTTCTCAAAAGAGGCCTCAGACTCAGACGTGAGGCTCTACCATCGGAGTCGGATACGTTGACACTTGAATGGGGAACAAGGTCTTCTCGTCTGACGCCTAGCTTGTCGAGCACAAACGGATAGCAAAGCTGACCAAGGATTCCGTTGCTTACCACGAGGGCAGCATTCACACCGAGATTTCCACCAAGTGCTTCCATGGCCGGTTTGGCAAGTGCCAAAGTCGTGCTTCGTGCAGCGAATGCCAGCGCCGCGGGTGCGTTTAGACCGACAAGCTTCCCTCCCAGGACCGACAGGAAGACGTTTCCAGCTGCGGCTGCCGTTGCCAGGATAATAGTGAGGAAACCGGCGAGACTGAAGAGCTGCCGTTGGCATTCGTATAGCTTGAAGCCCCATATCAGAATTCCGCATTCGAGGATCGAAAGTGCAGCGTCACCGGCGCCAAACCACGGGCTTCGTCCATCCGAAAGGGGCGTTCCAGTCGCCACAGAGGTCCAAAGGACATAAAGGGGCGTTTCTCCGCTGAAATCGCGCAGTACTTTGTCTATACTGCCGTAGCCATATGCGCCCGCTTTGGCTCGGGTATATGCCGTCATGAGGAGGGTCGTGAACAGGACAGGATTCATAAGCGTGACGATCGTGTTCTTGAGCTTCGGCATGTCGGTGCAAAGTTGGGAGGCCCTGAAGGCTCTCTGGAGTCGTAGTGTGAGTACCCAGACGAACCAGAGAACGCAACCATCGAGGATGCGGTCATCGTCAGTGGCGGCAGCTACTGGTGCTCCAACAACAAAGATGGCGAGAGACGATGCGATCAGTGGAAAGTTGGACATCCAAAAATGCCAAACCTGTGACACCGGAACCGGATCCTTGGAAACCACGGATGATCGTTGGCTGGCTGTTGCTGAGGTTGCTTCGTCAGGCCCGGCTCTCGGCGGGTTCGCTACTTTTTCGCGACGACGGCCAAACATACTCTGTTGTCCTTGGTCCAGAGTTGAGTCGGAGAGCCAGCTGGTTTCTATCCGGGGAGGGGTTCCTGTAATAGGCTGCGGAAGACAAAAGTCGTCGGGCACTTGGCCAGTCATTCGCGCCACACAGCTCATAACGAGAAGCGAGAGGGCAAAAACCATGGCCCAAGAAGCAAGGTTGGTTATGACTGGAGGAATGATGAGAAAAGCGCGAGAGACTTTTGTGCCGAAACATACCAAAGTTGCCAATAACGCAGCCGATATCGCGGCCGCTGAGAATATCGCTCTGGTTGAGCATGACGAGAGGGATCGGGAAGCCCAAACCAAGATGAACATTGATGAAGTCGACCTGAAACGAAAGTCAGTGCTGCCGTTTTGGGGAACCGTGGTCACTTACCTTGGATTTGATGTGCCTTCGATACACACCATCAACATCAGCGAAGCACAGGTAGGCCGCAGCCATGAAGCAAAATGTCAGAACCATTCCAAAAATAGAGGAGAAGAACTCGAGATGCACAGGAGCCAACGCCCTACTCAAACCCCATATGATGACCTCGCTCATGAGATAGACGATGACGACCCAGCCAAACTCCAGCACTTTGCTGGCGACAGTGATGAATCGCGTCCTCCAGAGATCTGATAGCGACATGTCTCGGGCTGCTTGAAACAGTGATTGTGGGGAGTTGATCCATGATGGCCTCGAGGGGAGCGGATCGCGAGCTTCATTTGAGGGTCTGAGACAGCGGAGGATTTCAGAAACGTTGTTTCTAATGGTAGTAGTCATGGTGCAACTGCAACTGCAACTGCAACGTCGACGTGATGAGCACAGCCAGGTTGGTGAGGGTGAAGAAGCACAAGGTCGGCGGTTTTGGAGGCGTTACACATGAAGATACAAAAACACCCCTTTCGCGACTTGCGGAAGGGTGACTGTTTAAAAAGGGCTCGAGGGACAAGCGAGATGTGTTGAAAGGGGAAAAGAGGGATTGGAAACGCGTGAATGGGGGGAGCAGAAGTGTTGACAGTGACAAGGCCAAGCCGCCGGCGGTTTGCACTGGCAGAGAGTATTCTGCAGTCAATGGCCACATAATCACAGTTACAGGTCTGTCTGAAACATATTCTCGTTCTATCTGTCGACGTGTGCAGCTCTTTTTGGAAAGATGATGTAGGGACCCGGCATATCTCCAATCTAGATCGGCCTGCTACCGAGCATGTCTGAAGATATTGGACCACCTTTGACCATGTAAGATTGGCTGCATATGATATCTTGCTTGCGTCGGTTTGACACATCCAACGGGAAGAACGGGACTGCACCGCCTTGAAGCCAGACCGTCTCGTTTGAAGGGTGTTTTTCGATCTTGTATCATTCCTTTCCCGCTACGAGGGTTGTTTGACAAAACGTCAGGATGGAGAGAGCCAGAAATAGACTGAAAACAAGACTAGATTCCCCGTGGCGAGTCGATGTACAGATGGGCAACTCATATATGGGGTTAGGATATTTGTTCAGATGGTGACGGTTTCTTGGTCACGGCAGGGAGGACGATGCTGGGGGACGTGGGACGGGAAGTTCAAACGGATGAGGAGGGGGATGTATCATATAGTCTATGCAGATGACGAGGATGATGGCTTTGGGTGTTTGCTAAACTATTTTATTTTATTTTTGTAAGCTGATATCTGAGACTTGCATAAAAGCAAGCATCTTGTCAAACAACTCTGAAGATGGCGATGCTGTCGTGCTTTGTAATGACAGACAGTGTATCAACAGGACATCTCCCCTGCATTAAGCAACCCAGACATGCACAACCGTTGCGATCTGAGGATACTTCTCTCTTCACCAATGATCGCCTCTTGTAAAGGGCATCAAGATGTCCGTGGGAGCTCGCTCTATGCCAGATGCGCTGTAGATGCTGTGGCACGCTAGCCCCGCCTTCACTGGTCTTTAGGTGTACGCCCACTGGAAAAAAAGTGCCGCGAAGGGTCCAGGGGTTCCAGGTTGTTTGACCGCCCGGGATCTTTGGGCCGACATTTAACGTCTACTACTACCTAAGTTAGGGCGTTTGTTTTGTTTGAATATGAGGTTATCTTGAGCATCCCCGCGACGGCACGACACAGCATTGACGTTTGAGTGAACTGTTTCTGAGACCCGATTGCTCATATTCTTGTCTAATTTTCTATTCTCTGCTGGGGTTTATTTGTTTGGGTGGACAAATTCACTTGAGGCTCACTCAGTACACCGTCTGATTGAGTACCCTACCTTATCGTCCGCAACACGGGCCAATTTCTATTCATCGCACTCAGCAACATCTCCATCCTTTCCCAGGAACGACTTGTGTCATCATCAACACCGCTCCTAAGGCAAAGCGTTGGCTGTACCACCCCATCACGGACGGTTACTTCAAAAACGCCACCTCGCTATTCCACAGGTCCAAAATGGATCTCGGTCCCAAGCACCGCGCAGAGGCCCTGCTCCTCAAGGCAGCCCGAGCGTACGGCATCCCCGCCTCCAAGGAAGACGTGCAACACGCCCTATCAGACGCTTCATTCGTCGACTGGGCGAATCTGCATCTCGCGAGCGATCACCTCCTCACGGGTGATGAGCTGGCACTGTGAGTCGTTTGACGACCTTTTGTGTATCTGTTTTATGCTGATGAGGCGGGGGTTTAGGTATACTGAGCTTGATAAGAGCGGGCAGGTTGACAGGTTGGCGGACCTGCATGATCTGGGGGAGGTGCAGGCGGTGAGTGAGGATGATGTTCGTGCGGCGATTGAAGAGCTGAATAGGTCGACGACTACGATATCGAAGCAGACTGAGACGCTGAAACAGCAGCGTGATGCGCTGGCGAGGTTGTTGAAGAAGCGTGACGAGGCGGAGACCCAGAGGAGGGATCTTGAAGAGGTGCGTCTTAATAAGACGAAACATGCCTTGAAGAAATTGGTGTTTGAGGTAACACAGACTAGTCCGAGGTCGTTTGAGAGATGGGAGTTGCTAATGTGGTGTAGGTTGATGGCGAGGCACAGAGCTTGGAGTATCGTGTTGCAGATCTGGAGCAGATTGCCAAGGACTCGCGATCGAATCTTAAGAAGACGGTCGATGCGGTCTTTCAGTCTGATGATAAGTTACTGTCGAGTTTGCAGAAGCTCGGATGGGAGCTTGATCAGCAGGATCCAGAAGAGGAGAAGACGATTGAGAAGTTGAGGGAGACTTGTATGAGGTGTGTCCCCCGCTTATCATTGTATTGATATGTGCTAATTTGAGTAGATTGATCAAAACAACTGTTGAGACGCTGAGGACGAGACTGGATAGGATATATCTCGAGGCTATCCTTGCAGCGGAGCGCTCGGGAGATGTCAAGGCTGCTACCCAAGAAGATGTCAAAGCTCTCGAGGAAGAGCTCGAGTCGCTGTACTCGGAGATCTTGCCTGTTGCACAAATGTCTGCTGAGCAGCAGCATCTGGAACCAGCGTTGAAGGCAACAAATGCTCAGAGCGGACAGAGTATACATCGTTCAGCAGTGGCAGTTTCTTACGTATGTGTATTTCACTAGCATCTTCTTCGTGTCGCTCATACTGTCTAGGTCAACGAGTGCCTCGACTATCTCGTAGAAAGGATATCACTCCTCACAGAACGTGTCGAAACTCTCAAATCCCACAACGCAGCCGCATCCTCCATCATCGCTACAGCCAAAGCAGAAGTATCTGCCTCGCTATCCCCCGAAAAGAAGAAGTCTATCAGAGCCGCTATGCCGGCATCTCCCATTCGGAACCCCTCACCAATTCGCATGCGCGCCAACACAGACGGCGCGCGTCGCAGCAACAACAACAGACGCCGCTCATCCGGTATTATCGACGAGCCTGCAATCGAAGCTCTTCTCCGCGACTTGGCGCTCTCACTACCCGATGCAGAAGAAGCTTCGATTCAAGACCAAGTATCAGCTTTGAACAAGGCGTTCACCGAAAGATCTGGCAAAACTACAGATGTGGTGCGTAATGCACAGGAGAGCTTTGAGACGAGCGTCACTTCTAGGCTGGACGATGCTAGGTTGGCGATTCAGCTTTTGCGTGATAGCGTATTGGCGGAGAGTCCGTTTGGGGAGATTAAGATGGTCGATCCGGAGTTTGAAGGGTCGATTGAAGTGTTGAGTCAAGAGGTAGATAAGGTTAAGGAGAAGTTGGATGGTGTTGTGGCCAAGAAGGCGTTGGCGAAGAGTGTGAAGAAGGATGAGTTTGTGCAGAGATGGGCGTCATAGGGCAATCTGATGAGACGAATAGATGATCTGCTGTCGTTTAATTGTGTAATATTCTTCATACATGCAGCCATGCATGGTCGATAAACATAGGCTGCGAGAATATACTGTCGAGAGAATACTGCTCCAACCCTTCGTAAATATCAGCAGTCATCGAATCGCCCAGCGAAGTCTGCCGTTGATCCGTTCGCCTTTCACCAACCGGGTGAACAAAAGTCGTTTGCACACTAACAGTTGTTTTCGAAGCATCAGATTGACCGCCCTGCGTCCCATCAGTCGTAGGCTGCGGTGCCACAGCGTCCATGATATCAGAGTCGATGAGCTGCCAGATCTTGGAAGGCTGAAAACTAATCATGTTGTTGTCCTGGGCTTGACTCGACATTGTTTGTAACTGATGCAAAAGCTCTCGCTGCCATGGTTAGTATATACTCCTAGCTAGGTGTGTTTTGACAAACCTTGTGTATGCTTCTTGGTGACGGATCAGGCATCGACTCTAGAAACTCGATGCATTTTCTGTAATTCTCCTTTGAAGTTTGTGATACTTTCGCGTCCCTTGCATACTGGAAAAGCCACGGTATTGTCGCCGTGGCAGCGACCAAATCGCCTATTAATGGGTCATACACCATTAATCCGCGATCTATGCATGTTTGGACTAAGCGCGCTACCCAAGCTGAGTGAAACATAGCTTGGTCGACAGTTTGTTGGAGGAACAATCTCGGTTGAGAAGGTCGATTCGCTCTTCGGAGGGTGACGAGGTGTATGAATGGATGGTTCAATAATCCTTGTGTTGCATGTGCTGTGATTTGGAAGAGCAGCCATGGCGCCCAGTACTCTCGATGTCTTTCGAACTCCTCTGATGTTCGTTCCGAAAAGCCCACGTTGCGAACGAAATGTATATGCCCGAGTCTGGACTCGAGATCATACAGTGTATTCGTTAGCTGGTAAAAGTTGGAATTTGTATCAGCAGGGTTATCGGCCTTTCCGATGTGCAGCGCGTGAAGATACGAGATAACGTCGCCGCAGAACGATACAGCGCGTACAGCATGTGATGTTATCCCGGGGTCTGTTCTCAGATCGTCGCGGATACTCTCTAGATCTGGCGCGTATTCTTCATCGCCTAGATATGCTGGCGGTGAGGGCTCTCTTGCGCTGCGAGGATAATCTGGTTTGGTGTGTGTTTGCGAGAGGAGAGTGAAGCGCGGTGCGAAGCCTTTTTCAAGAATGAAGACACTCCAGTAACATCTGAGGCTGGCATCGCCTTGGGGACTGTGAGGGGATTCAGAGTAACTTGCTCCCCGAACGAGTTCGAGTCTGCTGGCTGCTCCTATTGTCATCAAAGCCAATGCTGGTCTTCCTTCTGTACCTGGGTTAGTGCTGTAGTGATCGGAGACAGCGGGGTGTGTACCGAGGATGTCACCCAGAGCAAGGAGACAAAGAGCTTGTGAGATTTCCAACTGGGCTGTTCCTCGCATGGCGAGTTCGAGCACCATATCTCGCGCAGACCTCGCATGAGAGTGAATCAAGTCAGCTTCCTTCGCACTACTCGAATCATAAGGGAGATTTGACAGCGCAAGTGCTAAGAAGATCCACTGAAGAAACATGGGAAATCTCTCGATCCCATCTCTCAGCCCTTCTGGGTCGAAGAGGGGTAGTGGTTGGAAGTATAACCGTCTTCGATATTCTTCTACGGCATGGTCGAGTGAATCTGGCGATGGTCTTGCCTCTGTTGCTGAAGGGAGCCTGGTCGTTATGAGCTTATTGTATGAGGTATAGAAGGGTGTCTTACCAAGATACTGAGAATTCATCGTTAATGCTCACTCTGTTCAATCGTCTCGAAGCGCTTTCGACGAAAGATCCGGACCTGTTTGTGTGCCTCGGCAGGGAGTCTGGAGTCAAGGCTGAGCCATTGCTCGACGAGGCAGCTTGAGGATGACTTTACACCTGTTAGCAGTTACAGCAACAGTAAAATGTCGGCCTTTTCTCACTGGATAAGCTCATATATCTCATCACCCCGATTCTCAACACTCGAAACACGATCACTCGATCCCGGTTTCCTGGTAACTCATGAGACAAGTCATTCACCCAAGATCACAACTCACGCTCTAGAAGTCCTCCTCCTTCGCTTCACCGTCTCTCGATTCCTCGGTAGATATTCACAGGGTTGATTCAACCTCTCACAAAAAGAGCACACAGGTCGTTCCCCAGTACACCTCGTCTTCTTCCGTCTGTTCCCGGATTAAAAAGCAACCCTTGTAAATACATCATACGACTCACCGACAGCTCTCACACGCACGCCGAACGGATGATTCGGGATTGCCTGTCATTATGAAGTCGATAGTGGGGCTGGCGGACAAGCATTCAGAGGAAGCATATATACAATATGTAGTTGGGATGAAGAGGACGAGACGCGAATTCTCCGTGCCCACCTTTACAGGGAAAAGGTGCACGTGATTCAATTTGGAGAAGCTGACGGATGACTCCGAGATACTGGCTTTTTAAATATTAAAAAGATACCGAATTCCAGAGCTTTTCCCTTGAGCGTATCTCATGATTTGGGAAGTTGATTTAGTGATAGCGTTATTAGTGAGTCGCTGGCCGGAGAATTGTCGTGGTAGTTTTCCGTGCCCGTTGGTTGACGAGACGGTGAAACACGATTGGTCAATGCCTCTGGACACGGAGTTTTAGACCAGTTTTCCGTCTTGGACGTCGACTTACACAAGTCGCTTGTCTACTATAAGACGGGAGATGGTTGTTTCTTTCTTTCCGTTCTTTAGACTACTACTTTTTTTAATCACTAGTAACTTCTTAACCCAACACCAAAATGACTTCTAGAACGCCTGCATCAAAGAACGAGCCCATCGTTATCGTGGGCGCTGGTGTCTTTGGCCTTTCAACTGCCCTTGAACTCAAGAAGAGAGGTTATCAACATGTCACAGTGCTCGATCGATATCTACCACCCGTGATAGACGGGAGCAGTGTTGATATCTCACGAGTTATTCGCGTGGAATATGCTGATCCTTTCTACGGCAAGATGGCTACTGAAGCCCTCGAGGGCTGGACGGGTCAATATTCACAGCACTACCACCAGTCGGGCTTTGTGATGCTCACTGATGCTGGTGGAAACTCCTTTGTTGAGCAGAGTAAAGAGTCGAACAAGACTCTTGGTGGAACGCTAGAGGAGTATGAGAATGCACACGATATTCGGAAACAATTTCCTGCAGTCCAGTCCCAGCTTGATGGCAAGAAGGCGTACTTCAACAAGACTGGTGGGTGGGCGGATGCAGAGTCTAGTATACAGCAACTAGCTACAGAGTGTTCTCTGGCCGGCGTGTCGTTCATCACGGGCGCTAGAGGAAGAGCTTTGTCACTACGCTACAGCGACAAGAAAGTCACTGGTGTCAACGTCGCTGAAGGTGACACTATCCCCGCCACACAAGTCATCATAGCCACTGGAGCGTGGTCAAACAGACTCCTCCCTATCAGCCACGCCTCATCTGGTTCCGGACAGCCAGTTGGCTTCATACGTCTCACTCCCGACGAAGCAGAGAGACTCAAAGACATGCCTGTAATCATCAATCTCAGCACAGGAGTCTTTGTATTCCCACCTACGCCCAAGACACATATTCTTAAGATTGCTCGTCACGGCTACGGATGGGCTACTGAAGTTGAAGTCAAAGATCCTTTGGGCCAAACTCGAATTGTGTCATCTCCTAAACGAGACGGAAACAACGCTACAACCAATTATTTACCTTCAGATGCATTACAAGCTCTTCGTGAAGGCCTGAAAGATCTTGTCCCTGAGGTTGCAGACCGGGAGTGGTTGAGAACACGGCTTTGCTGGTACTCTGATACCCCTGAGGGAGACTTTATCGTGGACCACCATCCCGTGCGCGAGGGTCTGTTTCTCGCTACAGGTGGTGCTGGACAGTGAGTTACCTACCCATGGCACCAAACATGAAGTTACTGACAATAATGTAGTGCTTTCAAATTTCTTCCTGTGCTTGGAAGATATGTTGTTGACTGCTTCGAGAACAAGGCTTCTAAGGAGCTTCGACACAAGTGGAGGCTACGAGCGCCTACTGGACAGGACATGGTGAAACAGGGTGATGGTAGTCGAGGTGGTCCTCCTTTGAGGAAGTTGACAAGAGCTGAACAGGCCAAGCTGTGAAAAGAATAGATGTATTGGTTCATTGGGAACGATAACTGCCAAGATAAAGGGGAACGTACACCAAAATTGAACCATTAGCACCACCTGTGAATCATGATCGGTAGTCTTTGCGCTACGAGTTGCTTTGTTCCATACCACCACAATGGTTATGCAGCATTAGGCAGTGTGTCGGTCATGATCAAGGACGAGTCCATGGCCATGGGCGCATGCAACATCGCACGCGTTTCGCATAACACATACCACATAGGGCAATGAAATGTTTCAAGCATGCGAAGTGAGACCTATTGCTTGTATACAAAATACATGTCACGCCTACGTTTACGCATGGCCCCTACGATGGTGTTTGGTGCTGTATTATATGGGATATGGAAGTATGTGTGACATGTAATATCCCAAAGTTCGGTGACTGGACTCGACCCTGTCACCGGCTGTGTCTGACCACTCACCACGTTTGTGATGGTCTTAGCCAAGAGGAGCACATGTGAAAGCGTTCTTGACAGTTCCGTGGTCATACTGGTCGATCTGCGGATGATGTTAGTTGATGTTGCGCAAGACGCTTGTGTGAGTTGGCTTACAATATCGATGACGGCGGAGTACGTTCCAGCAACCAAGAAGACAAGGCCCATGATGAAGATGATGGCGTTGATTACGCTGGAAAGGATGTTCTTCTTGCTGTACCATTTACCTTCCCTCAAAAGCATGAACCACATTACTGCAGGCCAGTACAGGGTGAAGCCCGAGTTCAGGAGACTAGATGTGATGGCGATCAAGTCGCTGAAGAAGGGAATAGCCTCAGCGATGACGAAACCGATCCAGGTGAAGATGCTGATGAGAAGGAGCCAAGAGATCCAGCCCTTAGGGGTATTGATGTACTTGGCGATGGAATTCTCATAGATGCGACCGTGGATGTAGCGCACCGCGACAGTCGTGTTGATCGAGCCACTGATGAAAATAACTGGCAAGGCGACGCCAAAGGCAACCTTGGCAACAGTGTGGCCTGCAGATAGAAGAGCTGGAGATTTGACATCGACACCAACGAAGGAGTAGATGAGAGCGCCTGTGAGGGTATAGATGACAATTTCGATGCCGCCGAGCGTCCAAATAGCCTTCATATAGTCGGTAGGCGTGTGCATTTCATCCATGAAGCTGAACTGCGAGATAGAGAAGCTGTAGGCGAAGAAGATGTTGCAGAGCGCAATAAAGGCCTGGGCAAACGTGACATCAGGCTTGGGCCAGGCGGACCATTTGGCGGGTTCAGGTGCATCGGAAGCTCGAATACCAGTCGCGATGATGGTGACTCCGATAGCTGCAATGATCGAAGCGAAGTCGATATAGCCTAGAATAGCCACCTCTGCAAAACTAGGAGGCACAGCAAGAAGCAGCAGCAGGACAGCAGAGATGACGCCCCAGACAAGACTGCAGATATTACTCTCAGTCAAAGTCGCAAAGGCGATAGTCCCCGTCAAGCAATGCGACGCCGTGAGGAGCAACAACTGAAGCGTGACCATGACACCAAAAGCCTCGGCACCCCATCGTCCAAACATGAGTCCTCCCGCGGCAGGATAGTGCTCGACATGCGGATACCTAACCTTGACCTGGCCAACGATATACGACGTGTAAATCGCGATGAGCCCAATGCCAATGGAGCAGATAACGCCCGCGACCATGCCCAGCGTCGCAAAGGCGCCGGGGATGGAGAGCGAGCCGAGGGCGACGGCCTGGACGATGAGAACGATGGTGAGGCGCTTCCAGCCGAGACGGCTGAACTTGGCCTCTCCGTCGAGGATCTTGCGCTTCTCGAACTCGGTCACTTCGCCGACCATTTTCTCGCTGGTGGAATCGTCATCTTGGGCGATCGGGGCGGAGAGAATGTTGTTGTCCTGAGGGCCTTGGGGCTTGTCCTTGTTTTTGCTGGCGGTGGAGGCCGCGGGGGTGATGGAGGAGGTCATTGTCTTTTTGAGGAGTGTAGCTTAGTCTCCCATTGTCACACAGACTGTTTTGTTTGGTGAACTCGTCAAGAGGTTCAGAGAGGATGAATGAGTATGAGGATGTGAGTGAAGAAGGGACTGGGTGGTCTTTGTACGACCACGGTATATGACTCCCCTTTTAGCCCGACGTCGGACGGGACGTGGAGACTCCATCCATGTTGAACCATCTGGATCCATGTGAGCAGAGGCGAGAATCGAGAAAAAGTTTGTCAGTCCATGGCAATGGCATGTCATACGAAGAGCCAGGGCCGGGTCATTCCACGATCCATGATGGAGTACAAGTGGATCATTCCGTGGTGTTTCTAGAAGGATTAGCAAGTTAAACCCTTTTTAAACGCCCTTAATTGGTTAAAGTAATGGGGCTCAAATAATAGCCGGATCAGCTAACGTCGATAGCTCAACAACTTCAGATTTCATACGGAGTAAGACTTTTCTTGACATTCTCTACCAATTCAACTCGAGTTACTCATGAAAACATGACAATTGCACAACAATAATTAGTTACTCTCGTCACTCTTAGCAAAATGAAATACTCTTTTGACTGGGGAAGCTTGTAAAGGTCCCTGAGGAGAGAAAAAAAAAAGCTGATCGTCTTTTGTGGATTCTGTTACTCAAAAGTCGGTCCATTTTACCTAATCAACCTGGATTCAAGCGGAGGCACCGAGTCAGAAACTTCAGCGAGATGGGCTGTCGGCCCCTTGAAGTTTGATACAGCACAGAAAAGACGCGGAGCGGAGCCGAGGGAAAGAAGAGGTGCCGGAGAAGTTTAAACTCTATATGGTTATTGTTGCATCAAGTATCACGACTTACAGCTCTGGTGTTGAACTATAATGCGCTGGATCACGGGTATAGACGGCTTGATTCATTGCAGTTTACGAGCAGCATGACTCCAAATAGAGCTTTTCACTGACCTCTTATCGGTCTTTACGCTTCTGCTCAACAATCCGTCTACACGCTCATATCACAGAGGCGCGTTCCGTAGCCGCCGTACGTAATAAGATCCCTCTTCATTTCGCATGCCTCACTTCCCCAAGTTTTCTCCAGATAATCTGCCAACTCAAGCATACTCCCCCACGTTGGGTTCTTTTGCTTGCATGACCCGCTACATCCCACAGCTCATCTTAATGAGGCAGCTGTTGAGGCTAGACTCCTTTATTACGTATAGGAGGTTTCCGTGGGTATCTGGGGTCTCATCCGCTTCTTACGAAAAGAAGAACTCGGACTGTGTGAAACATTGCCTGCTTTAACTAAGACCGTCTCTGGTGACATGATACTAGATATGTTGGCCACATGTGGAAATGTATCGATGTGGTAAATTATCTTTGTCTTTTGTCTTCAATATCTCATTATCATAAAGGAAGCCTTGACTTGATTGACAATCACTGACACCTCTTCCTTCGGATCGCCATTTTCTTTCCGCATCTACTACCCCGATCTTTAATACCAATAAACTTCGACGATGTAGACCGCGGAAACCCCCCTAAAAGCTTCTACCCTCATCTGTAGCATGGTATCCATTTCCGTTCGTGAACCTCTCCTCCTGACTCACCACCAGCTTCGGAAGTCCAAAGCCAACACCAAAGAACACAAAGATGGCCCACTTCCATCGAAACGGGTTGATAACCACACAGAAGAAGAACCACCAAATCAACTCTAAGTAAGTAAAGAAGTCGAAAGCGCCAGTTGGACTGGTAAGCTTGAGTGTCTTGGTCATGTCGATCCAGCGCTGCATCCAGAAGGGACTAGGTCGAGAGAGCGGATCCATGAGGAACATGAGGAGAATTCGAGTGTAGATACCAATGTGCCAGTTACCAACGGTGCCAATGGCGTTGACGTATGTGCAGTTGATAGCTGAAACTGAAGGGTGAGAGGGTGGGAACGTCTGGAGATACCAATTCGGCGGTGGGTATGGTTCCTCGAAGCAATCCTTGGGGAGGAAAGATAGAGAAGGTCTCTTGAACCCAGTAGCCATAACGACAATATCAGCGTCGATGACCTCCTCGTGACCAGGACCACCCTGCGGTACACCCTTGGCACGTCGATTAACTTGAACACCGCTCTCGACAAACTCATCGATATCGCAGCGAACCCATTCAGCTCTACCCTCACGCAGCTTATCCATAATATCAGAGTTAACCATAGGTGTCTCCATGAACAAACCATGGCTCTTATCAGGTGCAATATCCTCAAGATCTCGGTAGAAGAACTTGCGCAGGAAGAACTCTGGGATAAACGATAAAACTGTCTCCTGGCCAAAGATGTTGAAGCTCAAAAGTGTATCGACGACCATGTTGCGAGGAATGATCCACTTGTCTGAGCGCGATAGAATAGTCGCTTTGGCAGCATCTTCTGTAAAAGCAAACTCAAGCGCTTCAACGGCAGAGGCACCTCCACCAATAATGGCCATCTTCTTACCCTTTACATCTTTTCTAATAACAAGTCAGCGGGCTTGATGGTGAGTTGGAAGGCCAGGCAACATACCCAGTAAGTTCGCTGGAGTGGTAAATAGGACCTTTGAAGTTGTCCATGCCAGGGATCTTTGGCATCTTCGGTGGGCCACAAGTTCCGACCGCAGCAATGACACCGCCAAAGCGTCCGAGAGAAGGGTCGTTCACAATCCATCTTTCCTGGTCATCTTGGTAAACTCGTTCAATCTTTGTGTTGAAGCGTGTTCTCTCTTTGAGGCCATAGCGCTCCCAGAGCTGTCGGACCTGGCTGAGAATTTGCTGACGGTCTGGATACCCGCGATTCCACTGAACAGAAGGATGGAAGCGATACATCAATGAATGGATCTGAAGCCCAGACGTCTCATTGACTCTCTGAATTTCATTAGCGCCAAGGTATTTATAAAATCATAGCCTAGTGAAACTTACACTCCAAATACCGCCAACATTATCTTTGGAGCCAGCCTCGAAAATCACAACATCAAAGCCATGGCCGATGCAGTGAGCCGCACTCGTGACGCCCGTAATTCCCGCGCCAATGACCGCAATCTTGGGTCTATTGCGCCCAATCCTCGCGTTTTCACTCGGTGGCTTGGGCGAGAGGAGTTTGTCCGTGAGCCATTGGAAGATCTGGAAGAAGAAGAGAAAAGGATGGAAGAGGGGATTGACGAGGCCGGTGTCAGACGCCATTGTAATTGAGGAATATAATTGCAATTGACAATTGAGGTTGAAGTCGAGATTCACATTCTCATTCTCATAAATATCTCTCAGCGTCTTTCATGTGAAAGCGAAACATGACGTCAACATTTCACATGCTAATTTAGAGGCCTCGAACAATGACGAGTCAATGATTTCAAGGCCAATTCAGGGCGGGATAGTCGAGTTAGTGATGTGATAGCGCACCCACAGACAATGGCTGAAACAAGAATAAATCACTTCATTCCAACCTCTTCCCGCTGTTTTGTTTACTCCAGGTCTTGTCTATACCAGTCAATCCAGTTCAATTGCTTTTCTCTCATAAAGACGTCTTAGCGCAATTATTAATTAACTTGAAGCTCTCATCCACTCTTCAAGCTACTCACGTTCCTGAAGTTGATCAATTGAACAATCACTATCCGTACAAAAATGGAGCATCCTGGTAAGTTTGCTTTCCATCTTGCAGACTGTAATATGCTCACAAAGCATAGTCAAGGAAATCGGCGGCGTCATCAAGTCGCTCACTCAGGGCAGCCCTGATGTCCAAGAGTCGACTCTGAGAGAATATTTTCTCCCCAATGCCTCGTTTTCACACCCATACTGTCGTGTTCCTTCTATTTCGAAGGGACAAATCCCCTTGGCGGGAGGCCTTGAGTCTATTCAGTTGATACTGGCCATCTATCGATGGTATCGTACTCTAAGTCCACACATTGACCTCAAGGTCGATTCAGCAGGTCAGTCTCCCGTCGTCAAATGGTTGATTGCAATTGCTAACTTTTCTCAGCATTTGACCAGAAGAGTGGTCTTCTATATGTCTCCATCCGTCAGACATTCGCACTCTGGTTCATCCCTCTGTACAAAGCGCCTGTAAAGCTTGTGTCTGTTCTACAGCTTACACAACTCTCACCAGAGTCATCATCAGAGGATGAAGGACCAGAGGATAGCAAGCCGCGTCGGCAAAGCCCTCGTTATTACATCGCCAGTCAAGAAGACCTGTATCCAGTGAACGACTGCATTCAGTTTCTGTGTCCCGGTCTCGGCCCCTTCTTGTGGACTATTTGGCAGCTCTACAGCACTTGGCTGTGCGTGATGGGATCTTTGTTGTTCTTGCCTGTGTACTTTCTGCTCAACGGTACACCATCAAAGACGAAGAAGAGAATTCCCAAGTTTTAGCTTGGGCGATTGGCAGGTTCGGGAGACGGAATTTTGATTTGGGATTTTATGGAATACGCCTTATGACACGACTAATGACGGCGTATTGGGTTATTGTAATGGGTTTGGGGTAATCAAGGGCATGAGCGTTTTTGTGTAGTGATCTTTGCAGATGCTCCTACAGTTCAAGAGCTACTGGGAAATAATGGAAGCATTTGATTCCACGCGATATCTATGATCTACTACCACATGGTGATATGTAACTCATCCAAGAGCAAGTAGCTGTATGTCACTTTTCTCAATAAGAGCCACCACGGGACGCGGAGCCGTTGGAAACTCACATGCATTTCACATGAAAGCTGTTGAAACTGGCCGTCTTCCGAGTCTTCCGTAACACTTCCGTTGCCTCATTAGACTGGTGCTGTTGTCTTAGACATGCCGAGGCTGTTGGTTCTGAATAGAGATATTACCATGGCAATCAAGGTCAACTCAGCTGCCCACAGCTCGACATCACAGGCTAAGGAGAATTATAACATCGAGGTCTCAGTTAGCATCCAATAAGTGTGTGTGAAAAAGAATTGGTATGTTAATGCACGGCACAACCAACAGCCTTGTCTGTACACGAGCCAGTTAAGACATACACAACAATCCGACGCTGTTGCACACGTGTTGTTGTTGAAAAGTTGAATTGTAACTCGCTATCTTTGACTGATCCTAAATTCTTCTAAGTGATTCTTCCGTTAAGGTCTAGATTCCATGCTAATGTGCCAGTTTGGGATCCGCATACTTGGCCAATGCTAACAGCCTACTCTTTCGGGCTCGAACCAGCCGGCGCCTCCTGTTCTCGACACTGTTCAAAAGTGTTCATTATCTCCATGAACGTCTCTCTGATCGGACTCGGCCGACACCATACCATCCTTGGAGTGCTAACATGCTCTATTGAGCGGCGCGGCGCTTATAAGATAGGAATTCCTCCACTTCGCTAGGGTAGCAACCTTCTATTACTCTTTGGGTCCGTAGGTAATGACTGTTTCCCGGGTAACTTGAATGCCATTGACGCTCTGGCTGCGCTTGGTAGAGAAGCTGGCCAGAGCAGGTTTCGGCTTGGCGGATACTGGAGGTACTTGATCGGCTGAGCTGTTAACACTCTCGGTATCCATTGCACCGTCTGACTCGAGAGCGGCATTGTTCTCTGGTATCGCGGGACAAAGACGTGTCTCGTCTTCTTGAGGGTTCTCGCCACCAAATTCTCGTCTATGGGGCATCTCGTATGAATCGTTGTCGAGGGTGTGACTTTTTCTCTTCTCTTGACTGTGCGAGTTGGACTTTTTAGAATTCTTCTCCTGTGAGCGAAGACGAGGATGGATGATGAATGGGATATATCGCATGCAGAATGGTTTGATCGCGGGGACAGAAACACAGACGAGGCTGGTGTTAACCTCGATGAAACTCAATATAAGCTGTCGTGGAAGAGCCCACGTGTAGTCGGGTGCGTCCAATATGGGAAGAGTGATAGTAGCCCTCCTGATTGAGACGACAATGATGACGCCCCCAGTCGCGAAGAGAACAGCAAGTGAGATCTTTTGGCGAGTTGGAATCTGTAGAGGCTGAACTATGCGGATCGGGAGGAGAAGAACGAATGTATCGATGACAACACTGCAAATGACCAGGAAGATAACGAGAACATCCATGCCAATACACTTTCCATCGATGGTGAGGTCCCATCCTGCGGATACAGGCCGGCATCGAAACACGACGAGGCAGATGTAGACGAAGGTGTATGAGCAGACAAGAGCCATCAGGACATGAACAGCTCGACGGACGAATCTATCGGGAGAGATTCGAAGATAGAAGCTAAGGACAGAGAGCTTGGCGAGACTGATGCTGGCAGCATATGTGAGTGTGGCTCCGATACTCGTCTGCCAGAACTTGGGAACGTATTCGGCCACTGGGATATCCCACATGTGGTTTCCAGCACCAAGGTTAAGGACTACCACTGTTAGATACTGTAGTGTCGTGAGTGAGTATGATACATACGTGTTAATGAGATGCCGAGAAAGACGAAAGAGAAACAGAGACCAGCTATGCACAAGTCTAACAACTCAGTTAGTTCTGCTCCCAAGAGTAAATGTTGAACAAGCCATACAGTCATCAGCACCCAACACACTCTTGACCACATATCTCCTCGTGAAAACCCTCAGAAGAACAACAATCGAAGCAATGATCGTCGTCGTAACACCACAGGGAATAACTCCGCTCCCACTGCTCGGGGGATTAACAAGAGTTCTCGTCTGTCCCGCCGGCGGCTCCATGAGAAAACCCGAAGGGTCATGGGCAAGAGGCGCCATCGTATGTCGACTCAAAGATATTAGAAGAATAAAGAAGAGGCTTATGAGCAGTCACTAGCTGAGGAGATGACCGTGCAGATATACAGCCCTTCTTCCATGGCATGGTGATGGGACATGCAGAGGAACTTATATCTCGGAACAAGGGGCTGGGATGTAGAAAAGGCAAGATGACAAGGTTTACTCCACCACTACTGCAATACAACAGAAAATCTGATATCCTCCCAAGGTGATCTCTGTTCCTTTTTCGCAAATGTTGTATTCTTCTAGCAAACAAGCCGCGGGGGGGGGGGGGGATCCCAAGTGGAAATCGTTCGACTCAAAGTGACGACTCACCTCTACTAACAAAGTCGCATAATGGGTATTAAGAAAAAAGTAAAACCAGAGGCAAACTTTCTAGAGACATCTCTCTTTTTTTATTTTAATTACTTTTGCTTATTCTTGCTCTTCATGCGGTTCTCATTCTAGCGCGTCTGATAATACCCCCTGGCTCTCAGGAACCCGGAGTTCCCCTCCAGACCCGCTCGTGGGGAACAAAAAAGAGGACAATTCTCGTAGAGGACCCTTGTCTCTTGTTGCCGTTGAGTATCACTTGTGGCTTTTTCTGATGAAGAAAAGCCATAGAGGAGTTCATTCGAGATTAGTGGTCTCATTGTCCGAGAGCCGTTTGTTGAGGCGTTTGTCGTCTCACCGGTGAAAGAACGCCGCATATCTTATGTACCTCACTCTGTATTTACGTAGTTCTTTGCAATTGAGGCCTGCAATCACTGTTGCACAGCATAATCGCCGACGTCTATTCTTGGTGTATCTCACGTGAGTACCGGTGTGTTAACCAGGGGTCTAAGGGCTGCAAGGGTTATTTCATGACGCATTATACCCACTGTGTCTATATACCGTTGGGAGGCTATTCAACCGAGAAGCTTACTCAGAGGATACTAATGCATGCCTGCCGACAATGCAGTTTCTTTTTCTCTTAAAGGCAAGTTTCGCTGATCTTATCACTGATTGATATATTTGCCATGGTTTCGCTCCTGTTTCCTCTTTAGTGCTTTACCAATGATGTTGTCGTGATGAACCCCGTGGAGTCGCGAATAAGAGCAGAACATCCGAGCACATGTACATTAATACAGATCGCTGAAGATACATCACAGCAATTTTTTAACATCCGTGCCTCTACGGTAACTAACAACCAACATCAAATTCCGGAAGCGATCGGGACGCTTAAAAAAAGACGGGACGAAAAGCCTCCGGGTGGCTTGCTCTTCTAGACCTCAATCTCTTGTCCGCGGAGGAGTCTTGTCGACGAGAAATTCTCATCGTCAGTTGATATTTCGTCAGGCCACAGATTGTTAGGATCCGCAATTTGGGGGGAAAAGTGACAGTTGGCGATATTGCTTTTTTGCCAATACTCTACGGGACCCTTGTTCTGGGGGCTAAGCATTGGCACACACACTTGTCGTTGAATGGGTCTTGGGCTTGATCGCTTGAGATACAGTACCGTGCTTGTTTCTTGTTTTAAATTCGGTATCTAAAGAAAGAGTGCATGCGAGACATTGAGGTTCTGCGTATCCGTATGCAGGTCTGCAGTGCAGTGCAGTTGTGTCCGAGTTATCTCCACTTACACGGGGAAGATTCAGGAACGAGATGCAGCTTACACACGCGTCTTCCTCGTTGATTAATATACTGAGGTACTTGTGTTTTCGTCAATATTACAGCTCAATTCTTCAGCGTGCTATTGCTTCTCTCGAGACAGACTCGAGACCCATCGTTCTTCACGGTCCTTGGCGAAGTGAGTTATCACAACTTACAACCGGACCGGTATCAATATTCATTGTTATAACCACAATAGCCCCGAAGATAATTATGACAGTCCAAGCCTTTGTGCGCGGTCCCGCCCGGATCTGTCACAGTTTTCTCTCATTTCCAAACGGGTACGCGAGCCGGCAAAAGGCTGATGAATGAGGAATCAGGCCATGGCTTGTGAGGAAAAAGCAAATACGGCTTGTAGCCTACACCTCGGTTAGGTCTACTGTAATGCAGGTACCAACAGTGGCTGACCTGCTTATTCATGCAAATGTCTTAAAATAAAAAATCTGACTCTCAAGAAGAATAGAAAATATCATTCTGTTCCGACTTCTTTTCATTCAAGATTTTTGAGGTTCTGCTTCACTGAAGAGAGAGGTCCACCTCAACTTGATGCTCACAGCGGGACGAGCGTTGATGAAACAGCGGCCCGTCTACCCCTGCAACCCTTGAGAAAGGTGGGAATGGCCTTGTAAATCCCACTCACTCACTTACAGATACTCACTCACTACTCTTCTCTCATCAACAATAGCTGCTCTACACATGCTATGATGGACCTTTTGTCACCGAGACCTTAACCCGATCTCATATAACCCACTCCCTCCCTCCCTAATCAACACGAAACCAGATCCTGCAGCGATGCAAGATCACAACTCAACTGCCGAATTCCCTGTTTTCCAAAATGCTGACCACCTTCTCTTCTCCCCCGTAAGATAATCACTACCAATCACATACCCCCTGTCTCGCAAGAATATCTTACCCAGGAAACCCTTGCTAAAGTTCCCGCGAATATCACATATCACCTACATGCATTTCCTTTCTCTGACCGAGTTCCATGTTGATACTGCGATCTTTTGAGATCGGAGGCCCGCAAGATCGATGCGGTTTCGACGTCTTGATTGGACCTGCAACGAGGCGAGTCTTGGGCACGAGTTGCGATTGGGGACTTTGCGAGCGGTTGTTGATATATCATGTTTCAAGCTCGCCACTTAGAACGTGTTCGCAGTCCTACAGTTTTTCCGCGATATATATTACACGACCAGGAGGCTAGTTTAACTTCTATCATGACACGAACTCTTCGTAGCCTTCTCCAGTAACGATCTGACCGTTTGTAACCGATCAGCACGGGAGCTATGGTCCTAGTTCACAATAGTTCATGATCATCTAGATCCTGCAGGCTTCATAGGAACTTCTGGCAGATCTGAAACTCAAACTCGAAATACAATTTCTTCATCTAAACGCCCTTCCGCTAAGGTCAACATTACATCCACTGCTAGTATACAGTTCTCGTCATATATCCCGTACCCAACTGAGCACTTTCCACAACAGTACAAGAAAAGAGAGAAGAATGGTCATGATGAAGACGCCTCTATTCTTTCTTGAAGCCCCAGGTCTACCAGAATACTCTCCCAAGTACCCGCATATAGTCGTAATGCATCATTCACCCGTCATTCACCACCAATCTCATCTAGTTGGCGCCGGTCGTATAACGTGTCCCGATTAACGACTCCCCAGTTCCCAAAAGCAAAGCTCGTCATCGTCTAAACCTCTTCCGTTCCAACGGCCTCGTAACCACCGCGTTCTCTACGACCTGTCAACTGCATCAGACCAGGACTCTCGTACATGGCTGTGTAGTCAACTCTCTCGCCACCAAGTACAGCAGCGCCGTTCTCTCTTTGGCCAAAGATGGGCGCAGGATCGCACCAAAAGTCCTTGCAGTTGGCAATGCAGCCTCGGCTGTAAGGGTTCTTCTTCTTGCGCTTGTTCTTGGTAGAAACGGCACCTCGGCCGGTAATGGTCTCGATAAAGGGGTCGACACCAAGGGTACGGCTCAAAGACTTGAGCATGCCGCCCTTGTGCTTGTGGTGGTGACCACCAGGGGTTGCTGTTGCGGACAGAGACGGGTGGTTGGGGTCGAGAGGGGCGCCAGTAGATGTGAGAGCGGTAATCGCGGTTCCGTCCCTCACACCAAACATGTTCTCATACGTAGTCATAGCTCGAGCTACCTGAATGAACTGGGTAAACAAAAGCATGGTGACCCAGAGGAGTTGAAGCGTAATCCAAACGGCCAAGATGGCAGTGTACGAATCAGCATTGACGAATTTGCAAAGGTTTGGGCTAAGGACGTTGCAGGTATCCGAAGCATTGCTGCTGATTGTTTCGAAGTCTTCAACATTGTCAGCGTTGGCATAACGTCAGAGTGGGGATATCGAACTTACAATAATATAGTAAAAAGTCATAGGAGACGATACCGAAGGTCAGTGAGATGAGGTAGAAGAAGAAGTGTCGGTGGTTGTTAATGCCGACACAGTTGTAAACCCAAGGACAATGGTGATCATGCTTGGCGACACATCGTTGACATCGGCGGCAGTGCTTGCTTCGAAGAGGCGTCTGAATCATGCAAGTAACACAAAAGTTGGTCTCGTCGTATTTCCACTGCGACAAAAGTCCGTCGATGACAGCTTTCTGCTCTGCGATTCCGTTCATCTTTGGTACAAAACCCGGGTCGTATCGCATGCTGGCAACGTAGAAGTACGCAGTGAAGCCCAAGAAGATGCCGAAGAAGAGGTTAAGAAAGGTATGGCCGTGACCCTCACTCGCCCCAAGCGTTGTAGCAAAGAGGACTGTCGTCAACCAGTTCACAGCTGTTAAGAAGAGCGTGGCCGCAAAGATACCGGTAAGCCAGGGAGTCTTGTGAAAGTGTCGCATATCGGGAGGCGCATATTCCAGTACTTGCTGAGCAACCCACTGAACACCGTAAACCACAGCGAATCCAAGAGGAACGCCAATGTAGACAGGCGCATTCGAAACAGCCATAAGCATGCCCCAAACCAGAACAAACGGCCAGATGAACAAGAACCTGGTGACAAAGGCTCTCTTGTCCTTCAAGAAATAGCTAGCACCCGGCCAAGGCGGCACTGCAGGATGGCCGTCCTCGTTGAAACCGCATTCTCGAAGCGCTCTGTGCCAGGCGCCCTCGGTATTAAGCTCGTTGGCCGTCACAGCAGGAGTCTTACCCGTCTGTGTCTTTGCGAATCGATCGGCGCCGTACTCGATTAGTTTGAGAATGCATCCCGGACTTCCCTTGACGAGCGCCCAGTGCAGCGCGGTGAAGCCCTGCTCGTCTGTCGCATGAACGCTTGCGCCCCAGCGAAGAAACAGATCAACGCATTGAGGGAAGCCCTTATACGCAGCCCACATGAGCGCAGTGTGGCCGAAGGTGTCGATAACGTCGACGGGGATCCCCTGATGAAGCAGGAGGACAATCAGAAGGACGTTGCCGTTGAACGTCGAGATGTGAAGCGTGTTGTAACCTTGAGCGTCGGTGATGAGAGGGTCGGCGCCGTGCTGGAGGAGCAGATTGACGGTGTAGTAATGGCATCGCTGGGCGGCCCATTGAAGAGCTGTTGCTACCGATTCTCCGCCCTTTCTGTTAATTTCGGCGCCGTGTTCGATCAAGAATTTGCACATCGCATATTGATTGTTAATCGCAGCCCACTATACGCAATGTCAGCCAGAGTCCTCCATCATCCCAACAATCGTCGCATCGCTTGCAACTCACATGTAAGGGCGTGATACCCTCATCGTCATGGTAGGTCGCATCGTACTCGCCCGACTCGAAAAGCTTCTCCATGGCTGGTACGTCTCCTATCCTAGCGATCTGCATGATATCCTCCTCCTGGGCCTGCGTATCTCCCGGCAGACTGCCCATCTCGACTTCATTATTCAGCTTTGGCGTAGCGGCATTCGATTTACCCGTCATCTGGATGGGCGCGGTCTGGCCGGAGGTGGAACTGGTGCTGGTGCTCCCCATGGCAGGCTGGCTTGTAGCGCGGGGAGGAACACTTGGGTTGGACGCGATACTAGGTAGAGACGAAAAGATGATTGAGAAAGTCGACTATTCGTACATAAACATTATGTATCAGAGCTTGTACACACGCGATGAGAAAAGAGAGGCAGTGAAGGATGGAGGAAGGGGAAAAAGTGAATGGGCTTGGCTGAGTCTTGGCTGAATTTTGGAAGGCAGCGCGTGGAGTAGGCCTACGTATTACTGAAGCCGTGATGCCGAGAGGCTGAGCTCAGGCCCTCCCCTATGGGGATAGCCGCCCGCAGGAACAGTTCAGGGCTGAGAGATGAAGCTGGTTCTTTTTATCCTTATTTCTAAAGTATTACTACCATTCAACTCCCTCGGTAGTGAGCACAAGAGTGCATTTTGTTGTCTATTCTGAATATAATCCCAAAACACAAGCACTATACCATAAGGTCCTCCAAGTTACTTGATTAATTTATCTCACTTCTCTTCTCTTCTCTTCTCTCGCGGGGACAATCCAAGTTTGGGGCTCCCCTAGGCTCTGCACTAGGGAACCGGCACTGCCATTGCCTTTAATTAACAGGGTCCTTTTGTGGCTGATTACACCCCATTTCCCCTTATCCCCTTTCTGTTTCAGTGGGATTTCGACATCTTCGCTCATTGGACACAACGTATTTCCTGTCGTTCGTGGCTGTGGCTGAGGCTGATGACCGATGTGGGGACGCCGGTCCAGGAGGAGCTGAATCAAAAAGTGATTACGCAGCGGTATAAATAATATTAATTAGGCTAGGTTACTATAGCAGGCATAGCCCCTAAAAAGCCCCCCTGTAACTATAACTAAGCTATAATAGGACCTTTTATAATTACCTTCTATAATATATTACCTCTATGCCTTATTAGTATTACCTTTAATACTAAAGAATACTCTATTCTTAAGTATAATATATTAATATCTATTTCTATCTTTTATATAATATTAAGTTTTTTTACTTTATTATTCTTAATATTAAATCTTTTTATATTTATATATCTATATTATTCTATAGTTTATTAAATTTATAATATACTTATTAAATAATAAAAGTATTATTTTTTAATATATTTATAAGTTTATATAAAAATTAATAATTTTAAAGTTATTTTAAATAAGATCTTTTAGTATTTATTATTAATCTTTTTTATTAATACTTTATTTTAGCTTAATAACCTTTAAAAATTCTAGCCTTATTAAATATCTTATATATAACTTTAAATTATTAATATATATTTTTTATATTTTACTTAATATTACTAGACTTATTATTATATATATAACTTTTAATACCTATTTAATAACTTTTAATAGGTTTTCTTAAGATTTATAAAACTTAATTTTTAGTATTCTAGCCTTATTTTATTTTTTCTATATAATTATATTAACTTTTAGCTGCCTATATATTAATAAAATAGCTAATTATATTAAGTTATTTACTTAATTTTATATATTCTTTTTAAGCTTTTTTCTAGTATTAATAAGTATTAAAATTAACTTTCTAGCTATTTACTTATTATTATTTAAAGTTTATTTATTTAGTAATTATTTAAATATATTTAAATATTTTAAAAAGAATTCCTATTTTAATATTATTATTATTAAAAAGGTCTTAATACTTTTAATATATTTATTATTAAAATTAATATTAATAACAGGTATTACTTTATATTAAAGGTTTAATACTAATTCTTTTTATTTTATTACTTATTTTTAAAGTTAATTTTTTATTAAGTAAATAATATATTTTAATAAACTAGTAAATAAGAAATAAAATACTAATCTTAGTTTTATTTTAGTATTATAGTACTTTATAATTATTTTAATTTTTATATTTATAAAATATAATTTATTATTATAATAAATAACTTTTAGCTAACTAAATATTAAAGCTTATTATAATTCTTAAGTTTTAAATATATATTCTTTATTTACTATTATATAATATACTAGCCTTATAAACTTTATTATATAGTTTATTATTACTAAAATATACTAATATCTATTTACTAAAGGTAAGTTAATTAAATTAATATAATTTATTTTTATTATATTTTATAACATTAGCTTAATAATATTCCTTAAAAGTAATATAAAAATATAAAGTATTATCTATTAGTATATTATATAAAATTTATAATAGTTTTTAATATTACTAACTTAGCTTAATTACTAATATCTTTCTTTTAGTTACTTTAAAGTAATTATTATAGTAAAGTATTTATATTTATTATATATATTTTAAAGTATAATAAGTATTTTACTTTTAGTTATATAAAGTGCCTAAGATTTATTATTCTCTAGATAATATAAGGTATTATTAAAGATTTTATATTATAATACTTATTATTTTATTAATCTTTATTATTTATTTTTTATATTACTTAGACCTTTAAGTAAAGTTAATATAATCTTAAAGTATTAAGACTTATATTTTTAATATTTAATATCTAGCTTTTTAAAGTTAATAATTAATTATTTTTTAGGTAATTTATCTTTAGGTAAAATTATATTTATTAAAAGTTTTATTAATAAAGTTACTTTTAAAATTTATTTAATTTTTAATTTAAGCTTAATTAGCTTAATATCTTTTTTTTATATTTTTAATAAATATAATATTCTATCTGCCAGGTATATTACTTTATTTATATATAAATAGTATTTATATTTAATATTATATTTCTTAAGGATTTTAATTTAATAATTAACCTTATTATAAAGATACTTTTTATTTATTATTAAGTCTATAATACCTTTATAATTAATATAGATTTTTACTAGATATAAAAAATAGTTAATTATTTAATTACTTTTATTTAATTCTTATATAACTATAAGTATTTTCTTTTTTAATATTATATATTAGTACTTTATATTATTAAAATATCTTAAAATCTATATAATAATTTTTATATTCTTAAAGTTTTTTTTATTAATATTTTTTCTTATTAATATATTATTTAATTAAAGGAAAACTTTATTAATTTTATTTTTTAAGGTATTAATTACTAAGTAGAATTATTTCTTAAAGTTAGCTTTTAAAGTTATATTATTTTAAATAATATTATAAATACTTTTAAGTATTACTATAGTATTATTATTCTATATTAATATATCTTTTTTTATTTTATAATATAAAATAAATAGCTTTTTTAATCTTATTATAATTATAAAGTATTTAAAAAATACCTATTTAATTTATTAAATAAGTTTTACTTTCCTTAATATAAACTTTTAAATAAATAATATTAAATATAAAAGTAATTATATCTCTTTCTAGAAGTAAGGTAGGTTTTCCTAGAAATATTTCTTTAATTATATAAACTTTTCCTAGTATTTTTATACTAGCTAAATCCTTTTTTTATCTATAGTAAATCTTAATAATTTTATATTAAATATAAATAGGCTTATCTTTTTATTATTTAAATTAATTAATACCTAAGTAATATATAAAAAGTAATACTTTTAAAAGAAATTAAAGTAATCTTTAAATATCTTAAAGGCTATATTATAATTATTAATATATAAAAAAAAAGTTATTATAAGTTCTTTTAAATATCTTTAAAGTAATAAAAGTTTAGAATTATCTTTAAAGAATAAGTAATTAAATACTAAATCCCTAAACCTAATATATATAGTAAATAAACCCTTTAAACCTATTAATATATTATTATAATAATATAAACTATTTAATATAAAAAAGCTAATTTTCTTTTTATTTAATAATTAAATTAATATACCCTAGAAACTATATAAAGTATTTACTTATAAGAATACTTATAGTTAACTATAATATATAAAATTTAAATTAGCCTTAAGATTATAATATAAATAAGCTAGCTTTTTTATTTACTTATTAATTAAATAGTAATTATATATCTATCTTAGTTAAAGTATATAAGTTAGTTATAGGTTATCTAGCTTTAGAATTTAATATATATTAGCTTTTTATAATCCTAAGCCTTAGTTAATAAGGCTATTTTATTTTATAAGAAAGAAAAACTCTTTAGCTATTAAGATATTATATTAGCTATATTTTCTAAGGTTAATATAAATAGATTATATATTATCTTTAAGTTTAATTATATATTATATTAAATCTATAATCCTAAGGTCTTTAATTTATTTAATAAAATAATCTTTATAAGTATAATATAGCTATATAATTTAAAACTTTTAAGTAGATATTATAGCTATATCTTTAAGTATAATACTAATATCTATAAATTAAAAAATAATTATTTTATAAGGCTTTTATAAAAGTTAGTAGGTTTAATATATTTTTTAGAATTTTAAAGAATTAGCCTTAATTTTTAGATTTTTTATATAAATTAGCTTTAAGTTACTTTAAGGTATATTTAATATTAAAAGTTATAATTAAATAATAAACCTTAAAGATCTTAAAGTTTATTATCTTAAGATTTTAATTATTTATTTTATTATATCTTAATCTATCTCTAGTATATTTAACCTCTATTAGTTAATATATTAAAGCTAATTATCTTTAAACTTAAGTATTTATTAAAATACTTTATTACTTTTAATTTAATACTAACTTTTACTAATTAAAGCTATATTAGCTTTTTAAGGTATTTTCCTAGTAATTTCTTTAACTTTAAAAGTTTCCTAGGTAATATTAAACTTCTTTTAGCTAGTTAATTTTACTAAATTTAATTCTATTATTAATAACTTTTTTAGGTTTTTTAAAGTCTTAATATTAGTTATTTACTCTTTTTTAATAGCTATTTTAGGTCTTTTACCTTCTAAATATAGATTAGTTACTTATATCTTACTTTTTAATATAATTCTTAGGTTTTCTTTTAAGATTTAAGATTTTATAATAAGGCTTATTTAATTATATTACTTATTTACTAAAAGATTCTCTTAATACTATAAGTTTCTAGTATTAAATATTTAGTAATTTTTTTATTTCTTTAAGTAATTTATTTTTATTTAATTACTTTTAATATAGCTTATTTTATTATACTTTTATTCTATTAAGTAATTTATTTTTATTTATAAATTTCTAGTATTAAGTATTTTATAATACTTTTAATTTACCTTTTCTTAATCTAGCTTAATAGCTCTTAGCTTTTTATATTTTTATTTCCTAATAGCTAGCTTTTAAATTAATATTTAAATAAGTAGCTTATTTTAATTTACTTTTAAAGTAAAATCTATAAGCCTAGTTTATAGCTTAATTACTTATATCTTAGGTTTTTTATATCTAATAATTTTAAGTTTTAAGATAAAAGTTTTATTACTTAAAGTATTTAATTATATAAGGATTAAGTTTAGTTAATTTATTAATTAAAGTTATAAAAAAAAGGTTTCTATTACTTAAAGTTTATTAAATAAAAAGTATATATTTTATATATTTAAAGTTTAATTACTTATAAGTAGCCTAGTTTTAAAAAAGAGAAGTTTATAGTTTATCTTTATATTTAGTAAAAAAAAGAATATTATATAATAAATATTAAAAATTATATAATTTAAAATACTAAAAATATCTAGTGCTATAATACCTTTATTATATTAAAATAAAGCTTTTATAATAATATTATTAAAAAAAGGTTATTTCTCTATAATATAGGCTTAAAAGTAAGGTAATTTAATAGCCTTTCTTAGTAATATATTTATAAGGCATATTATATTAAAATTATATCCCTTAAAGTATATTACTAAAGTTTTATATTTATAAATAGGTAAGTAATTATAATATTTTTAGATTCCTTAATATAATATATTACTATTTTAATTACTAGATTTCCTTATATAAGTTAAATCCCTAAGTTACTATTTTAATCTTTATTACTATATTATTTTAGTATTAATAATAGTAATATTTAGTTTCTTATAATATAATAAGTATCTATTTTCTACTAGATAATCTAATATATATTAGCTAGGATATCCTCTACCTTATTTTTAATCTTAGTATTATTATTTATATAAATAAGCTCCTTATTTTCTAGTTTTATTAAATTTACTATAGCCTTAGTTATATCTACCTTATAATTATTAATATATTTTATATATCTTAGGGATAGTATAATATTAATAACTATTATATATCCTTTAAAGCCTATAATAATAAGCTTCTTTTTATAGTAATACTTAACTGCCTTTACTTATTTTAGTTAAGGTTTCTTAATTAATAGATCTTAATCTTTATATCTTTTTATAATATAAGCTATTAAATAATATATAACTTTTATTACTATAACTTTTAATATTATAAATTTAATAATATAAGTAATTTTATTATTTACTAGGTAAATAGGCTTAACTTAAGTTAATTAAATAAAATAAATACTAGATTTATTTATAAAGATTTTATTTACTAGATTAATAATTAAATTATTATTTAATAAGATAGTATTTATATAATAACTAAATAAATAACTAAATATATATCTTAAAGTATTTAATACTAATTCCTTAGGTAAGGTAGTATTATACTATATTATAATATTCCTAGATATCTATAGCTATATTAGATTTCTATAGGTTTAATTACCTTTACTATATTTTTTCTTTAATTTAATAGTAAATACCAGTTCTATAAGTATTTTAAAAAGGCTTAATATATTTATAATTATTTCTTCAGTCTTAATGCCTTTTATTTACTAGTAATATTATATTAGCCTAAATAATTATTATTAAATTAATAAGGTAATTTAAAGTAATTATAATATATTAATCTAAATAGTATTATTCTTTAAGTACTATTTAATTTTAAAAAATAGTATTTAATACTTATTAATTATTTTAATTTTTTTTAATATATATTATAGTTTTTTCTTTATTACTAGAATTACTTTATTATTACTATTTTATAATTTTAGTTTTTCTAGGTAAGGTTATAAATATAGTAGTATTCTCTTAAACTCCTTTTAAGTAATATCTGCTATTATATCTATATTAACTAGCTAAGTCTAAAATAGTAATAATTACCTACTATCTTTTAGCTTTATTACCTAAAGACTTTTTATTTTAATTATAAGTCTCCTTATAGTATAATTAGCATTTTTCTATATCTATTATATAATTATATTTACTAATAGCCTTAGTTATTTATTTCCTATTAATATTTTCTTTACTTTACCTTTTCTTTTATCTATCTTAATAAGATTTTTAGGCTTTAATTAAGTCTTATTTATCTTATATATTATAGTATTTACTATTAGTTAATTTATAGTTAATATTATTACTTACTTTAAAAAGGTATTAATTCTTTTTTAATTTAATAATATTATTTCTTTTTTAAAGTCTTTAATTTCTAGAAATTTAGCAGTTAGTATTAATATAATTTTTAAAAGGCCTAATAATTATCTTAAATAGCTCTTATTATACCTTTAAGGTATAATACCTATTAAGCTTTTCTTAAGAAACTTTTTATTAAATTACTAAAGTATAAGGTATTAGTTCTCTTACCTAATAAAATTTAGTCTTTTTTATTACTATAAGATATTTATTATAAGTTAATTATTAAGGTATTAATAATATCTTACTAGAAATCTAGGTTTTATTATTTTTATTATAACTATCTTTACTGTAAATAATTAATAATTTCTATTTACTAGGCTATTTAGCTTTACCTAATATCTACTTATTAATATTTTACTATTTTCTTACTAATTATTTTAATTATAATATATTTTCTTATTATTATATAGCTTATAATATTATAGTATTATATATCTCTATAATCTATAATTAAAATATAAAGTTATATTTAGGTTTTATTTTCTTATTTTTATTAAAATAAATCTTATATTATTTTTAATATAGTTTTAGGTATTATTACTTTTATTATTATTATTTATATAGTAATTATTACCTTTTATAGTTAATAATATTACTTAAGTAAGTTCTACTATAAGTCTTACTATTTTATAATTTAAGTTAATTAATATTTTATTAGAATTTTTTTATTTTATTTTATTATCTTTTTTATTAAAAAGTTAAAGAATTTTAAAGGCTATATTTTAATAGTCTTAAATAATATTTTATATATTATTAAAAGTCAGGCTTAAGTTAATAATATTATTATTTTATTTATTTTAAAAGTAAAGCCTATCTTAGATTTATTCTTAAAGGTATTAGTTTTTATTCTTATTATTTATTTAAAGTATAAAGCTTATTAATAAGATCTATTTATAATTTAATAGTATTTAGTAATAAAGTTTTCTAATATAATCTATAAAAGTTTATAATAATTTATTAAAAGCTTTAATAATTTAATAAGCCTTTATAATAAGTATATTATCTTTTACTATATTTAATTTATTAAACTTTTCTTTAAATTAAAGTATAATCTTTATAAAGGATTTCTTTTCTAGCTATTTTTCCTTAAATTAATACTATGCTTTTTTTTATAAGTATTTATAAAATATTTATATTAAAAATATATTTTTTAATTCTTTTTTAGCTAAAAGCTTTAAATCTAGATTTTTATATTTAATAACTTTCTTTATATATATAAAAAAGATTCTAGGTTTATAATTTTCTTACTTTTTTAAAAAAAAGATTTTATTATATCTAGTAATATTTATTATATCTTAAAATATCTCTATTTTAAAAATACTTAATTTAGTTTATTTCTTAAAGACTTTTATAAAATCTAAAGAAAATAATATAATTAATATTAAATAAGTAAGGTTAAAGATATAAATAAAGCTAGGTAAAATATTAATAGGTAAATACTTAATATAAGGTAATAAATCTAATAATAAGATCTTTAAGCTAAGTATTCTTAAGGTAATAAAGGTAAAAGTAATTACCTATATAGAAATAATAAAATAAAAATTAATATTATTTTAACTAAGAACTTTAAATATAGGTTAAAAATCTTAAGCTTAATAAAAAGTAAATATAAATAATAGAATTAATAATAAATAAGTTCTATTAATTAATTAAAGATAATAGAAAAAAGATAAATAATTAAAGTTTATTAGGTAAAGTTAAAGTTATTATTATATCTTTAATTTCTTTTTAATTTAACTTTCTATTTATTATTAAAATTTTACTAAAAGTTATTTCTTAAAAGTCTTATTTAATATTATTTAAGTAATATCTTTATATTTACTATTTTTTTAATAAGAAAAAATAGGCATTTTTTACCTATATATCTTAATACTATTCTTATAATGCCTTTTATTTTAATAAGGTTATATAAATATCTATTAATAGTAACTTTTAAAATTTAATAATATAAATTTAATAAATTAAAATAGCTTTAATAATATTAATTAATTTAAGAAAATAAATCTTAATATCTTAAAAGATATTATAAAGTTATTAAGGTAAAAGTTCTAGTAATTTAATACTAATAATAATTAAAGTTTTTAATATTATTATTAGGTTTAGGCTTAAATTTTAAATTTCTTAAAGTAACTTAAAGCTAAATAATTTTTTAAAGTATCTTAAGCTTAAAGTTAATTAAAGTAAGTTATTATAATTTCTTAGTATTATAAATCTTAAGCTTTAAAGTTTATAGTTTTCAGATTTTATATTTAAATTTATTTATATCCTAGCTATTATTTTAATATCTAGCTAAGTCTAGGTTATATATTAAATCTAACCTTAGCTAACTTTAAGGTTTTCTTAAAGCCTCTTTTTTAGTGCCAGGCTTTACTAGATTTCTAACTTTTAAATTCTTAGGTCTTTTTTACCTAACTCTTCTAGTTATTAGGCTTCCTTAAAATATTCTTATTAATAAATTTTTAAATTTAGGTAAAACTATAATATCTCTATAGAATTTTATATAAATTAATTTTTAAGTATTTCTAAGCTTTAATTTAATTTTAATAGTTTATATTTAAGCCTTTCTGGCCAGCTTTCTAGCTACTTAGGCTAAGCTTATAAGGTATATCTAGGTCTTTTTAATAATTTCCTAGTTACTTAATTAGATTTAATAGCCTATATCTAGGCTTTTTTACTATTTTTCCTAGAGTTTAGTTTTATTTAATATATTATATTTTAAAAATCTTTAGCTTAGCTTAAGTTTTATTAAGCTTTTAGTTCTATTTAACTATATTTAATATAATATATTTAATTATCTTTTTTATTTAATTAAATTTAATATTTTTAGGCTTTTAATATTTTATTTTTTACTAGCTATTTTATTAAATTTTTATTTAAGATTTTTATTAAATAAAGTTTATATTAGGAAATTAGCTATTAATATTATTTTAATTTTACTTTTTTTTAGGTTTTATAATCCTTAAAGTCTTTTATACCTTAATATAAGAAATTTATAAGTTATATTTCTTTAATCTAGAGATATTATAATATTTATATTTCTTAAAAGTCTAATTTTATAATTTTAGTTTATATATTTTAAAAAAAAGGTTTTTATTATAATATATTCCCTTAATTATATATTACTTAATTACTTAATTACTTATTTAAAAGGTAATAATTTTAGCTATAAAAGCTTCTTAAGTATTTTTTTTAATATAAAAATAAAGTTTATTTAATATTAAAGAATATTAATAGTAATCCTAGTCTTATTACTATAAATTAAAAAGTAATTATATAGTAATATAAATAATATTAATTAGGCTAGGTTACTATAGCAGGCATGGCCCCTAAAAAGCCCCCCTATAACTATGATTAAGCTATAGTAGGACTTTCTATAATTACCTCCTGTAACAGAGCTTAGTGGGCTGGCCAGATATCGCCTCGCACAGCTTTGTTAAACTAAGAGCCAACTCTCTGAATAGCGTCATTCGACAATCGCATTCAGCGTCAACGAGGCTGTGGTGGACTCACACAGGGCTCTGGACTGTCCTCCCTCTTCTCTATCATCGACAACTACCGCGACGACTCAGGCGCCAATTGGTGCCGCACATCGCCCACCATGGCCAACTTCATCGCAACTGTTGAGGCCATCATGACACCCTCGCTCGCCACAATCATTATTGGTGCAGTCATCATCATCGGCGCTCCTATAATCCTTCACCTCATCCTCTCTTCATCAAGGACATACACCGTGGCCCCCAGCGTCCTCCTGCTCGGTCCCGCCAACGCTGGCAAGACGTCACTTCTCACACTCTTTGAGCGCGGCGCTTCTGGTACCGAGACGCACACTTCCCAGGTGTCGCACGATGTCGAGCTCAACGCCTCCACCGACTCTGAAAACAAGCACTCGTACCGTAACCATGATACCCACGACGGTACATACACCAAGTTTCTGCTTGTCGATACTCCCGGGCATGGAAAGCTGCGAAACGTGCCAATGAGCAAGCTGGACCGCACCGAAAAACTAAAGGCCGTTGTCTTTTTGGTGGATGCCGCTGCTATCGGAGAGCCCGAGGTTCTTGCGCCCACCGCTGCCTACCTCTACGACGTGCTGCTTTTCCTACAGAAGCGCGCTACCACCGCCAAGGCCAAGGCTGCGATCCCTATTCTTATCGCCGCCAACAAGATGGACCTCTTTACCGCTTTGCCATCGACACTTGTCAAGTCCAACCTCGAAGCCGAGCTGACGAGAATTCGTGCCTCGCGAAGCAAGGGACTGCTGGACTCGGGCGTCGGATCTGACGACATTGGCTCAGAGGAGCAGGATTCTTGGCTGGGCGAGTACGGTTCCTCCAAGTTCACCTTCAGCCAGCTCCAGGAGTTCGAAATCGATGTTGATGTCCTCCCTGGAAACGTCACTGGCGACGGTCCTGGAGCAGACAAGTGGTGGTGGTGGATTGCTCAGCGGGTATAACAGCAGCGATCAATACCCCCCGAAGGAGCAGAAATGGGATGACACAATTATATTAATGACATTTTTTAATTTATGCAGCTGATTCCATCGCAAATGCCATGTAGATGTTGAGTCTACCGCCCAAAATTCAGTCTATCAAAAAAATCCCATCTTTTTCTCTAAGGTATCCTGGAACGCCAGACGTGAATGTCGTTGAAAACATGAGTACTCGTTCCCCCCTCCTCTCGCGAGGTTTTTCCCATCTACAACTTCTTGTTGATCATCCATGTGAGGAGATCAACCTTTGTAACAATAGCAATAGGCTTGGACAGAGACTTGGAGTCGTCAGTCTTCTCGGTGACGACCGCCGCACTATTCCACTCAAAGAACTTGCTGAGTGTGGTGAGGGGCGTGTCCTTGGTGATCTCGACGAATTGTCTACGCTTGCCAGGGTTGATGGGGGAAGCGAATTCGCGAGGATCAGTAACGATCTCGTCGAGGCGCGCAAAGTCAAACATGACGTCTGATACGGGGCTCTGGGCTGTGGCGCGGCCGCGGGAGATGTAGCTTAGGAGGTTACCCAATGTGACGAGACCGACGAGCTTGTGGCCGTTGGCGGAAAGGACGGGGAGTTGATCGAAGCCCTTGTCACGCATGGTCTCGATGGCCTCGGAGCAGGAAGAGTTGGCACCGACGGATGTGACGGGCTTGAGGCGGAGAGAGGCAATGGTGGCACCCTCGTAAGGGTCAGAGGTCTTCTTCTGGCTGTTGCCGTTGACGGTAGATTCAACACCGTTGACGGGGAGGAGATCGTTGGCGGCGAGCCAGTCGTCATCAGCGAACTTGGAAAGGTAGCTTCGGATGCTGTCGGGCAGGACAACAACTACGACATCCCCCTTCTTGAAGTTGTACTCCTTGACAGCGAGGAGCATAGCAGCCATAGCGGAACCAGAGCTGCCACCGACGAGGATACCCTCCTCGGCGATAAGTCTTCGTGCAAGGTGGAAAGACTGTCGGTCATCGGTCTTGTACCACTTATCGACGATATGCTGATCAAGCACATCGGGAATGAAATCATATCCGATACCCTCCACCTTATAAGACTCGTTGGCATGCTCCTCGTTCAGAAGCTCAGGCAGAGCAAGGATACTGCCGTGAGGATCCGCAGCAATGACCTTGATGTCCTTGTTATGCTTCTTCAGACCACGAGCGAGACCAGTGATCGTACCACCAGTACCGGCACCAGCAACAATGGCGTTGATCTTGCCGGCAGTCTGCTCCCAGATCTCCTCAGCGGTGCCGTACTCGTGGGCTAGAGGGTTGTTCTCGTTGCTGTACTGGTCGAGAATATGGGCGTTGGGAAGCTCCTTCTCGAGACGGCGGGCAACACCGATGTGAGACTCGGGGGCATCCCAAGCAGCTTGTGTAGGAGTACGGATGATGGTGGCACCAAGGGCACGGAGGACGGAGACCTTTTCGGCGGACATCTTCTCGGGGAGTGTGATGATAGTCTTGTAGCCCTTGATAGCTCCGACGAGAGCTAGACCGATACCACTGTTACAGTCAGCTGAGATCCGAGAGCTTCTCGAAATGTGGTGATCTTACGTGTTTCCACTGGTAGGCTCGATAAGAGTGTCACCAGGCTTAATTCTTCCGCTCTTCTCAGCCTCTTCAATCATGCGCAGAGCAATTCTATCCTTGACACTGCCTCCAGCGCTGAACAGCTCTGGCTTGACGTAGACATCGCACTCGATGCCCAGCGACTGGGGGATCTTGTTGAGTCTGACAAGAGGAGTATTTCCGATGAGCTCTGTCGCCGAGAGGACAGTAGCAGCGCGAGGCGGAACGTGAGGGACCTGAGAAGCCATCTTGAAACAATTATGTTATTTTAGATTAGATTAGGTAGAGAAGAGATAAAGAGGGAAGGAAAAAAGAGTTTCTCATACGAGAACCGACGACTTAAGCACGCCACGGGACACAAGCATTGTTAGCTAATGGCAAAGGCTTAAGGTGGCGGGGCGGGCATGACAGAAACTTTGGATGTGCCCCGCCAAAGCCGAGTGTATCCTCTTAAACCCGTTCTAGAACGTGAGCTAGAAGGTCGAGAGGGCGGAATGCGGTAGGCGGTGAAGGTGTCAGGAGATCATGCTCGGTTTTGCGAGAACCGAAAGCCGTTGGCCTACCCGGGAGCAACGGCATCATGAAGTTTTGGGTCAAGTTAAGCTACGCATTAAGCTTAAATGCAGTCCAAGTAGATCTATCATCTATTATTGTGCTTATCACAACTCAATAATGCCTGAAAAGCAGATGACTGACTTTTCATGATTGACAACGATTAAGATATGGTGATTCTCCGTACTCTACGTGGGCAAAATATATATTACTGCTTTGTTCTACCTTGGCTCGTACAAGCAGAAGCACATCAGCTTTCTGCCCATGACACCATAACCTCAATCACACCAATACATTCACCAGCTCGTGTCATGATGCTGAATAAACTTGCTGACCCTCATTGATAAGACACCATCATACTCGGCCATTCATCCTAGTTCCTGACCACCAGCCTAGCTAAAAGTAAGCATACCTATTCACCCTCTTCAAAAGTCCTCGAACCTTTTACAATAGTTCCTCCGCCACTCACTCGAACCTATCATCACCCTCCCGGACCTGGCTCCCACCCCGCACCTCCTTGTAGATCTTATCTCTGCCATGCTTGTTTATCGTTGGCGCCACGACATGGGTCGTGAGCACCAGTCGATGCCAAGACTTTGTAATGTTGCGACCTGCCATTTTTGCATCGTCTACCGATGGGTTTAACCGTCTGGATCAGTTTCTGGTTGGGGTAAATTGTGAGCTTTGTGAGACTGTGTTGCATTGAGGTCGTGTAGCTGTAGCTATACGGATGACAGCTGTATTGCTATAAAAGGGAAGCATCTGTCGCATTGTTTGGGAATTGCCAGGTTACGTTCTTGTCTTCAAGAGGCATTGTTACTCAATTGACAATTCTCACCATGAAGTTCCTCAATGCTTTGCTCTGCGGAGCTCTCCTGTTTTCTGAGGTATCAGCTACCAAGAAATTGACTCCCAGCCAAGTTGAGGGTGACATCAAAAAGTCAAAGTATGTAAACCCTCATTTGATCGACCAAACACCTCTAACATCACCAGGCTTCGCAAGACCCTTGAAGACCTCAACACAATCGCCAAGAAGAACGGCGGCAACCGTGCCTTTGGCTTCCCCGGCTACAAGGCCTCTGTCGACTACATCTCCAAGCAGCTCAAGGGCCAATACGGAAAGCATCTCAACACGTACATCCAGCCCTTCAACTACACCTTCGAGCAGACCAAAGACATCTGGGTCCGAGGACCTGATGGCGAGGATGTCTATGTCATCACTCTCATCTACAACGTCGGCACACCTACTCCCGATGGTGTGACAGCTCCTCTTGTTCTCGTCCCAATTGACGATGAGCGCGGATCCGGATGCTTCGCAGACCAATGGGAGGGTGTTGATGCCAAGGATAAACTCGCTCTCGTGAAGCGCGGCTCGTGTGCGATCTCAGATAAGCTCAAGCTCGCGAAGAAGGCCGGCGCTCGTGGTGTTCTCCTCGTCAACAACCAACCTGGCGAGGGTATCACTAGTGCGACCCTCAGTGCTGAGAACCTTGAGCTCATTGTCCCCGTTGGTGTGATTCCTCTTGAAGTAGGCACTGCTTGGAGAACGCGCATTGAGGCTGGTGAGACGCTCGAGGTCACTTTGCTGGTGGACTCGTTCCATGAGACCCGTGAAACTTGGAACATCATCGCAGAGACTAAGCAAGGTGACCCTAACAACGTTGTCATGATGGGTGCTCATCTCGACAGTGTGCAAGCTGGTCCCGGTATCAATGATGATGGTAGCGGAACTGCTGGTATTCTTGAAATTGCCAAGTCCTTCACCAAGTACACTGGTTACAAGAACAAGGTCCGCTTTGCTTGGTGGGGTGCTGAAGAGTAAGTGACACAATCCACGTCTCTCTGCTGTTGACTGATTTGTGATACAGGAGCGGCCTTGCTGGATCTTACTACTACGGCGAACAACTCACCGAAGAGGAAGCTGACAGAATCCGATTCTACTTCAACTATGACATGATCGGTTCTCCTAAGCCCAAGTACTGGGTTCAGGCTAGCAAGCCCGCTGACCGAGTTGGAGGAGATATCCTGGCTGCCTGGCTCCGTAAGAAGGGCAAGACCGTCGAGTGGGAGTAAGTCTTGATACCGATCACCCACAAGAAGTATACTCACATTTTCACAGGGAGTTTGGTGAATCTTCCGACTACGCCGCCTTCGTCGAGCTCGGCATCCCTTCCTCCGGTATCTTCACCGGCGCCGATGCCGAGACTGATCCATGCTATCACTTGGAATGCGACACCATCAACAACATCCACTGGGGAGCCCTGACTCTCAACACCAAGACCGCTGGCCGTGCTGCTGCCCAGTTCGCTCTGAGCCTCAAGGGCGTTCCCCCACGAGACAAGACCTCTGCTAACCCCAAGAGCAAGAGGGCTGTTGCTGCGCGCTTTGAGCAGTGGCAGAAGAAGAAGACTCTTGCTAGCAATGCGCACAAGTGTAATCATAAGACAAAGGTTGTTGTCTAAGCATGGCAAGAAAGAGTTCGCGGAGAGGGATGGGATAAGCGATGATGAGATTATGATGATGATAAATTAGTGTATATATTATATGAATGTGTTTGGCTATGCCACGCTCATTAGGTTTGTTAAGTGTCGTGAATGATGAATGAAAATGCTTGCTCGCTCGCTTGCTGATGGTAAATGCCTCCCATATGATGCCTGACTGCAAGACATCACTGTCCTCTCTCCCATTCCTGATTTCATTTGTCGTATTCTTCATCTCACATATCTCATAACCCATCCCTCCCGTGAGTCTGCAGCTGACAGGCATGACAGCTATCGCCAATATGTCCTCGGTGGATTCTCTCCCCTTCTCGGGTTAGGAATAGGAATCGCCCTATAAGTCGGATACTTCGGCCCCCCCGGAATCTGCTCCCTCTGCACAGCCGGCGACGGAAACTGGACAGGAACAGGTCTAGCAACAGCGACAGGGACAGGCCTCACCCAGTTCTCGTTCGGCATCCTCTCAGACCAACCATCTGAAGAATCCGCATAGCTGCTCCGATAACTCCTCCGCTTCTTGGGCTGCTTCGGTCTTCGACAGCAACACACCACAATAAATGCGAGCACGAATACTCCAACGATGCATCCGATTATTGCTCCGATCTGTGCACTGCTTAATCCATCGCCGCTGTGTTGAGACGTCACGACGGGACGGTCCGTGGCTGGAGCCGAAGCCACGCCTAGCGTGACTTGGGTGGTGTAAGTGGTCGTCGGGAGAGAAACGGTCTGCGTTATGACCTGCACCTCTTGGCGGGCGTTTATGTGGGGAACGCCCATGATGAAACAACGAGATAAAAGTGAAGTTATTCACAAGCAGAAAGTGCAGAAAAAGAAAAGAGCAGAATCGGGGGCCATGACACCCTTTTTGAAACATCCGTCCCGTCCCACAAGAGGCAACCATCATGAGCATCTGCTGATACACTTTTGTTTCACTGTACCAACAGCCCTACAGACCAACGACTCTCTCTTATTTTTTATCTGCAGCAGAAACTGGTTAGGACGCGGGCTACGATGTAACTGTATCTAGGTCAGTTGGTCGACGGCTGACCAATGGCGCTTGAGGTTTAGGATGAGGGGGTGTGGTGATGCAGGCTGGGCTAGGCTGCCATAGCTGATAAAGATGACTGCAGCGAGATTTTTGGCTTGCCTTTCTGTGTTGGTCTTGTATTTTGGTTCGCATTTTTGGTTCCGGCAGGCAAGGTGCTTGTTGTGACTGTTCGGACAAGATGTATGTCATTGTGGTTCGAGACTAGCTTCAAGAAAGACGCTTCACTATTTGTCTGCTGCAGCTTTGGCTTCATGCATGTTACTTGTATAAGTAAAGACTTCTTCCACTTGGTCCAGTTGCGTTGATAACATGCTGCCGCTTCGATGCACGTATTGACCTCGCAATGCTCTCCGTATTAGTGACCATATCTCTCGGGAATATTACCACCGAAGTACACCCATGAATATGTCCTGGATTATCATTCGAAGACTCTGTCATGTAAGATGAATTAATCTTGTTTTGTAGCAATAACGCCTTGAAGTGAACTCTGCTCTTCTGCTCTCATCACGCCACAGTTTAACTAGAATCTCTCTTCTCGCGCTGCGGCACATCGTATCAATGCATTTTGAGGAGGAAACAAAGATCAGGGGATCAGATAAGCGAGTTCGATGACTTGTATTTTATGATAGGCTACAGATGACAGGACCTGGGCCCCAAGGTCGCATGCGACATCTCAGCCGAGCGTCCCGTCCTTGATGTGCACCAGTTGGACATAAGCAGAGTCCATTCATGTCTTCCTTGTCAGAGTGACGACCCAAAGTCACAAGCTGGTCTTCCACGTATCTTATATAGGCCCTCCTCGACGATCTCCACAGCCCAGCCAGCGACGTGCAGCTCAGGTGGCCACTCCGCTTCCTTCGAGTACATAAATTCTTCCGGTCCAAACAGTGGTTTGTAAAGACCTTCTGGGTCTCTATCACTAAAACATGAAACATCATCACCATCATCATCGTCTTCTTCTTCTTCTTCTTCTTCAGCAGCAGTAGCGGCATCATCTAAATCAGAATACGACTCATAATGATGATCACAGTCGAAACTAGTCTTGCATCTCTCTATCCTAATCTCGCGGAGATTAGGCATATCGTCAAGAAGCAATTTGTAGACGTCCTGGTTATGCAGCTCACGTTCCGATTCGACCCAATCCTGTGTCTTCCATATTCCACCACAATACAGGTGAAGAGTCTCAATCGATTCCGGCAGAACCTCACTCAGTCGTGAGAGTGGCTCAATCTCTCCGATCAAAGCCTCTTTGCTGACTCCGAGGTGTCTGAGGGATTTGAGTTCTCGGAGGGAACCAATTATTCCCTCCCCTGGGCCGCGATTTCGCTGAATTGTGCGGTAGCTTTCAAAAAAGAAAGTGTTCAAGTCGAACTTTTCGAGATTTTGGCCATGTTTTCGAAGAACGTCCCCAAAGTCATCAAAGTTGAGGGCACAGTCTTCTTCGTCCACGTCCATGCCCAGTTCATCATAGTTAACTGGTGTCTCCCTATCCTCGTCGGGCAATCTAATTGAGATTCCCTTTAGTTTCGGGCAGCGAGTGAGAATCGTCGTTAATCCTTCGGCATCGATGTACGATTCCATGAGGTCGAAATACTCCAGGTTGTAGTTCTTGTGCTCAGGCCACACGAAGTTGGTGAGCGAATAGCCATACCAGGCAGTGCCAAGTGTTCGTAGTATTTTGAGCGTAGAGTTGAGAAGAAGAGGCTCTATAGTCCAAGGAACCTCGATGCTCTTTGGATTTTCTACTGCTCGAATGCGAAGTTCGGTGAGGTTTGCAAAGCAATAATTGGCAAATATACCCTTAGAAATGCCCTTCTGTTGGTACTCTTCCACGCTCAATTCCTTACCGTAGTCTACCACGTACTCTTCCTCATCAGAAAAGTCATACTCTTCTTTTTCCTTGACATAATATTCGTCATCGGAAAAATCATTCTCTTCTTGCTTCTTGACGTGATCTTCGTCATCAGACAAGTTAACCTCTTTAGTTCGTACAAGCCACCCTAAGGGCCTCCCTGCTTCCGGGCTTGCACTCAACAGCCAAGGGAGTATGAATGTCAGTTGACCTATAGTGCAGTCGACGACCTGCACATGAGGCATATATGCTAGAATAAGAGCAGCAAAGCCAGAATCTGCAATCTTTCTCATCGTCATACGTTTGAGGGCAGGCGGGATGTCCAGATTTTCTATTGCTGACCGAACGAGCGCCTTGGTTGCATCTCTGCCCAATATCTTCACCTGCTCTGAGAGCTTGATACAGTCGGTCAGAGAGGCGGCACGAACTTGCTCTGCGAGCTGCGGATTCTCGACGAACGTTCTGAGAAGAAGAGTGCTAACGTTCTTTGCGCAATTGCGGCCTTCGATGACGATGGTACGGTACAGCAAAGGTTGCGCGATGCGTCGGAACTGGCGGCAGACCAGGCAGAGGTTGCGGAGTGCGGCTGAGCCCCGATGATCTAGTCGGAATCCATACAACTGCCATTTGTCTAGAGGCATTTGGTCCTCAAGTTCGGCGAATATTTTATGCAAGATTTCATCCGGAAGAGCCTCCATGGTGAGGGATTAAGATGCGGGAGTGATTCGTTGTGTCTTGTCGTTATCACCTGTGAACAGAAAGAAGACTACATATTCACGCGTCGTATTCGTCCGTCAAAGCGTGACTTCACACACAGTTAGCGCACTATCTTTAACACCTCCCTAGCCCTGCAAAGCAGTGATACCCTGGAACACGAAGCATGGCTGTGATGGTTGAAGACATTGACTGAACTGTAATGAAACATAAATGATCTTGCTGGACCGATAGTCCATAGGCAGATGAATGTCGTTCTCACGATGCTACTTCTATCTCATAATTTCTCATACAGCAAAGCAAAATAAGAAAAATGCTTCACTTTCGAATAATCCACCCTAGAATAAATCATCGACAAAGGGGTTGCCATTTTCTAAGTAGCCACTTCAGAGTCATCTGCGGCCTCGAAGTCAAAGCCTCCAAGCAGTTGGTTCACCCCATCACACTTACACCGGAACAACTCAGCCAAACTATTTTTGACCTCCACCCGAAGAAGACTCTCGATATCCATCTTATCCTTCAACTCATTGCCCAGCATGTAGCATCTTACGATAAGCTGCCAGCAATACTCAAGGTAGCGGTCCAATTCTTGTTTGCATCGAGGGTGTAGAGGTTTGCCAGACAGCGGTAGACTTCCTCTCGGGGTGTAGTCTGCATATTCCAGAATACAATCTGATATCTCAACTGGAAGTCCTTTCTGGCACAGTATCCATCTGACGTACGTGACGTCTGATTGATTGATTGATTTGGTGGCCGACTGGTGTTTCAAAGTTGAGGAATTCTTCGTAGGATATGAGGCCGTATGGGTAGAACGTCAACGTATAGTCATAATCATCATCGGGATCTTGAGCCGAGCGCTTGTTAGACTCATCATTAGCCTTGAGACCGACCCCATCATCAGCGGTATCGTCATCAAAGAACCAATAACAATAGCCATAAAGTTCCAACCTCATGAAATGTCTCCAACGTGAGACATCAAAAGGTTCCGGATTCCCGCTAAACTGGTCCTTTTTTATACCGAAGAAATCCCAATGGGGGTACATCGCGACGTCACCAAGAGAATCCGCCGTCTTTGTACAAGATCGGATCGCTAGCTGATATGCCTTGATGTTGCGGTAGTCATCGACAGGTACACCATTCTTGAACCAGGATTCAGGGAAGAAATGCAGAATATTGAGTATAATGTACATCTTGATGGCATACTTGCATATTCTGTTCCACCCGAGAACTGGCGGCATACATTCGCATTGGAACACCTCCCACCAGTCTGGCAGACGAGAGCCTTCATAAGCACAAGATCGAAGCACTGCATCCATTTCTCCGTGGAGTATCAAAGTCTTGACGACATCAAGATTGAGGTATGCTTCCCCGTTGTATTTCTCGAACTCATAACAGTCGTTTTCAATCTTGTCTCGTTGAAATGCTGCCATCTTGCGTTCTTTAATCGGTAACGCACACCCACATGCATCGGATTTATTGATATGTATGCATAATATCTTCATGCAAGGTTGATGAAAGGTTTCAAAATTCTCGTCTTTATCGGGTGAATGCTTCTCAGGATGCCAACGACGAACTGTTGGTGTAATCTTCGCAGCCACTTCATCTGAGATGATAACTTCATCCCCACCGGGAACACAATATTTCTGAGAATGCTGTTTTCTTTGGCGAGCCGAATCCTCGGTAATATTCCGAATGAAGGCATCAAGGAAATTGCCGAGTTTTGTTTTGCTGTCTGGATGCGCAAGTACATGGAGGTTGTAGGCGCCATGTTGACAAGCATTCGTGTAGTTCAGTTCGAATACTGAGGCAAGGGCTTCCCAGGGAAGCTCAGTTTCTTGATGAGCCATATAGTTAGTGAGCTGTTAAACCAAATGAATTCATGAGAGATGAGGGGAGGAATTTGCGTTTTATCGTAGACTTGTGGAGCATGGACTGAGTCACCTCGCCGAACCAACATACTGTGCCACACAGCATCATGAGGCACAAAAGAATCAATTTCTTGTTCATTGGAAAGACATGTGATTCATGTTTAATGAAGTTGGCCGAGTAACCCAGCCATGGCACCCGCTATTAAGCATGCCGAGCAATTATGGCGTCAAGTTTCGTTGTTGAACATGATTCCTCCTGTTTGTACACAGTAGTCTATTCACTCATATGTCAAGAGTTATGGTAAAATGAAGCATATCCTCGATAATTATAAATACTGTATCAAGTTTCATGACGCACAACTCGCGTAGGTCCTGGCAGAGACAAGCTCATCGGTGGACTCAAATCTCAGATCGGCACCAGTCTTGACCATGCATTTAATACCGAGAGCAACGAAGAGAAAGGAGCTGCTTATGCCTCTAAGATGATTTTGAACTTTTACATACGGGCCTACTATACGGGCCTCATTTTTTAAGCCTTCGTATAAAAAGTTAACAGCTCGATAGCTTCATCAGGCTGACAGCAAGGGCAAAAAAAGAATGCCTCCAAGATTCTCGAAACCCCCGTTGAGACTCTGATATACTTGTTTCTAGACTTTTATTATCCTCTAGAAGAATACGGTTTACAACATAACAACATGAAATCCGGCCCATCAATCTGCTTCCAGAAACCTAAGTCCTTCTGTATCAAGAAAGCACTTAGTAAGACTCAAAGACGAAGCTGTACTCTCGTTGTGCTAGCTGTTACTTGCCTTGATGTACGTTCATGTGCCTCTATCAACCAAACTTTCCTCTTACAGGCCTTGCACTCTCGATATTGGTCTTTATTTTGGATACCAGTGCAGTCATGTTTGAATGTAATCCAGCATGTAATTCGACATTCTATGCTAGAAATATTTCCTTCCAAGACGGACCAGGATCCAGACTAAACTCAATAGCACCTTGATGAAGCACACCGAAACCTCGCCTTTCTGCTATTCCACCGTTCCACTCCAGAATCATGATGTTATAGAACCTCCACTGGCCTGCGGTTAGAGGATACGGATCCTGCCATTGTACCCAACGGGAGTCCAAAAACCGAGGATTGGGCGTCTCGGACAGAAGAATCATCTCGTAGGGGCCGCGCGATTCAAAAAACTCGGTCTCGTCAAAGCCATCCAGAAAAACAAAACCGCATTTCTTGTTGTTCGAATCTTGAAGGCTTCCGGTGCCCCTGAAAACATCAATGTCAGATATTCTGTAGAATAGTGAAAGAGTCCAGAACTGCAGAATGGGGTAAGATGGCACTTCCCGAGAGAAGGAAACCTCTTGGGTCGGCATGGTTCGCCTTGTGTCTAGTTGATTGGGGACGTATCGGCCATCGTGAAGAGGGCGCCTGTGAAGATATTCCGCAAACTCCATATCTGACAAGCTTGAATCCGGATCCCAGACAAGTTGGGTAATACCAGACGAATCTCGCTTATACCATATGATCCACGTCCTGTCCCTGAGCCACATTTTGGTGTTCTCGGTCATAGTCACATTCTCGCAAGTGAATTGTAAGTCCATATCGACACAACCGCGCCAGCCTGTCCATGAGTAACTTGGAAATATAGAGCGCCGGTGAAGAATGGTACCATCTGCAAAGAATGTGATAAATTTGTCAAACATGGCTGTTGGAAGGCCCTGGAAGAAATCACTCTTCATCCGCTCTGCAATCCGCCTGATAATGCCAGCCATGGCCCGTAATGTGTCGTTCTGGTTTGTCGAGACTCTTTTGGTATAGAGGAGGAGCATTGTCGATAAATAAATCACCGGGTCATTCACGAGCACAGACATTGGATTAGAAGCTCCCGGCGTCCAGTCGGCCGAGGTTTGTGATAGGTCGTCTACAAAGTGCTCGGCATGCTCTGCTGCACGACAACGGTAAAAGACCTTGTGTTCAACGAAGTAGAGAACTCGGAGAGATAGGACTTGCTCTTGGAACCTGCGCCGAATCAGAATCCTTGCTTGATCATGGTTAAATAGGAGACTCACGTCCATGCTCTGGAGTGATAGACAGAGCGTTCGAGCAAACCGTCCAGTCCCGTCACAATTCCCATCTCGACGCCGGGCACAATCGTGAATGAGTTGGAAGAGCCATCTCGAGTCCCCTCCTGAACACCGGGGAGTCGCGCGTCAGCATCATGGCCACAGGCTGCGATAATTGTCAACCAAGCTCTCTCGTAAACAAGGTCCATGACATTGACGCCTAGCTCCAAGTCCTCGGTATCATTTTGCAGCAAACAAAGGGCGTCAACCCATAAATATCTACACCCAAGACGCCTTGTCAAAGTGATAGCGTCTTTTATCGTGTTTGGTAGCATCTTGGAGACCTTTTCTAAAGACCCTGGCATAAGCAATGCCGTTCGATTCGCCCTTGTGAGTCGAAAGTTTGCAACGGCCCCCCATACATAGCTCAGAGCGATATATTTCTCAAGATTTGCCCTCTCTACGATACAATGATCTTCGATATCGATTAGGCGGAGTACACGGAGACCTGGAAATGCCTCAGCAAAGGGCAAGTCCGTCGGCATCGTACATTCCGAGCCATGGAGCTCCTCGCAGGATGAGATCCAGCGTAAGATCCTAGAAGTGTCCACCAGAGGGTCTGTCCGCGGCTCAAGAAAGAGTCCCAAGGCAGGATCAGGTGCACCAGACGTCTCCATGCCTGAGCTGAAGCCAATCCAGGTATGAGGTCGAGCCCCATAAGTAGTGAAAGCCCAGCGCCCGGCAGGCCCCAACATCCAACGAAGTTCAATCTCTTCGGTGGACGAATTAGCGATGAAGTCTGGATCCCATTGAGATTTGAAAAGGCGACACAGTGGACATGAACTGTTCTTGATTCGGATAGCGGCCCCAAGAGACCATGTTGGGGCTCTTATCCTTAAACGCTTTGCTTCTGCATCTAGTATCTTTGGATCTAGAGGAATCTGCGAGCAGCATTCACACAATAATGCAGGCGACGACATGAAAGACTGGTTCAGACACGAGCTATAATTTTCGTTTATTGCTAGATCATCGATATTAACCTAACCCCAAAATTGTCGCATTTATGCAGCCCCACATATGACTAGGTGATCAAAGATCCATCACTATAATTATCTCCGTCACAGCACTGCCACTATACACTTACAAGGTAGTCTGAATACGGTCTGAGATTGGGGATATACCAAATATTGCAGGCAAGGCGTATATCTGCCTAATGTAAATCTCTCTGCCTCGGTAGAATTCGTGTATTAACAGCTGTCCGCATTCTTTTTCCTTGTAATCCCTTAGTTCCCGATATCTTGACTGGGACAAGGCGATCATAAATTTCCCTCGGGATCAAGCTCATCCAATTATACTCGTAGACGAGCAATATAATCTTGACCTTGGTTCGTGATCCCTTGTGAAGTTTCTTTTTACTCAGGTCTTCCAGCATTTCGTTCAGTTGGGAGATCAAGTTGGCTTGACCAGATCCTTTGGGACCAGAGCTCACGGTAGCAAGATCAATGATGATATAAATCTGCCCTCCCAAGTCTTGCAAGATTAACTTGAAGAGTTCAAGCCAGTCTTGGCTAGTCTTGGCTTCCTCAAGCTGTGAATGCCGTAATGACATCTGCTTTTCCGTCGTAACTGTTCCATCAACTTGCAACGCTTGGTAGGTCAGGTACCTCGCCAAATCGGCCGGGCTCAGCTTCGCATTGGAGCTCGACTTGTTTGCACTGCCCAATACCCAAAGAGCTGGTACATTCATCATGGTAACCGCTTGTATGATATCAATTGCGAAATCTTGGATTGCCCAACGGGTCGTGAAGCTGCCTCTGATGACTGCGAGAGAAGAATGTGGGCAAGAGGACCATCTAGCGAGTTTTGGGGACAACCAGAACTCGTTGGTAGTCACCGTAGCTCCTCTTCCCGAAGCCCTTCTGTTCCTGAGGAACAAATGGTGTTTGTATAAAGACTTGGGGTTCTCAAGGCTCTGAGAGAAGGTTGCTAATGCTTGAGATAACTGCAGAGAAGAGAGCTTTTGATTGGTATCCAGCTGCGCACTTGTCTGTATAGAGTGGAAAGCTTGATACATATTAGCAAAAAGACCTTGCCCTCATTGTGGAATGTAGCATACTCTCTATCTTTGTCAACAAGTCGTTGATTGTCAGTCCAGAAGCCTCTAACCACTGCATGATCAAGTCGAGCTTCCTATCATGGTCTCGACTCGATATCTCCAATCTTGAGATAGCACAATTGAGGCCATCTATTTGCGCTTGCCTAGTCTTCTCACTAGTTTGTAAACTTGATATGATTTCGTTGAGCTTTGATGACTGAGTGTTGTGCATAACTCGAAGCTCAGTCTGTGAACCCACAGTTGCAAGTTCGTTGATGTTGGCCGTGCAAGTTTCTATCCTCTGTAACAGATCGTTGTATCGCAACTCGTGTGGTCTTGTGAAGCTGTGGTAAATGTGTTTGAACTTTGACTCGTTACACCAAGAGTGAGCAATGAGTAAGAACTCCATGATGCAAGAGTAGAGGCTTTCGATAGCTAGCTTCATGTTCTTGGTAGGATACAGAGCGGATAGATGTTCGATGCGTGGAAGACGCTGTGCCACCTCGAAGAGCGATTTTGATAGTAATTTGAGAGTTTCGCCGTGATTGACTACGCTCTAGTATGCGATGGTGAGATATCAGGGTTGAGTGCGGAGACTAAGCCGACTTACGATAAACATCACCTTCATCAGCCCCCAGGCCAAGGAGACGTATTCAGGATGATGCTGAACAAAGACATCGAGTACTTGGCCATAATGGCATATTGATTCAGAGGCTTTCAACAACCATTTCCGTGTTTTAGAGGCTTCGCTCTTAGCTTCGTACTTTGCGAAAGCATCGCTGACAGCCTTTTCAACGTCTTGTAACGACGACTTCTTGCCCAGAAGAGTCTTCTCATCACTGCTTAATGAATTGCTCTGTTCAAAGTGTTTCTTGACCGATTCGAAGGCCTCTTGCGCTATATCCGCTTTATCTGATAGAGTAAGCTTGCATGAAGTGTTTCATTGGCTAGTGATTGCTTACTCGCATCATCGCCCTTGTACCATGACTGAAAGACCAGGTCGACGGACATCACGACAGAGGATATTGAGATGAGTCCTAATATGTAAATCCCTTTTCGGAGGGTATTTTAACTCAAATCTCAGAGGCCAACGACAGAGGAGGAGAGGAGGCGCTGGAGGCTGAGTAATCACGAGGCATAATCAGGATGACGACCTGCAGCTTCATGCATATACCCCTGTCAGGCGCTTTTGCGGCTGACATTCAACTCCTCAGCCTGATTCATTTTCACCTCAACACCTCCTCATTTGACTCCATGATCGGTATATCTCAAGTAAAGAGTGAATATGGACTCACCAACTAGAAGCGTATCGCCTGCTCCAAAGAACAAGAAGGACAAGGCAGATGATAAGGATGACAGCGAAGAAGAGGACATTCATCAGCAGCTCAGCCGACTTCTGAGAAGAGAGGGGCATTTGTTTGCGAAACCCTCAATGTTGGCGCTACCTCAGAAACCTCGGTCTTCCCCGTCAAATACTCAAATAAGTAATCCTCGCAAGGCCCCCAAAGGAAGAATACCTCCGCCACCTCCTATCATGGCCGTTCCCAGGACTCCTCGCAATCAAGGGCAGGCGAGGCCACTTCCTCCACCACCTCCTCCTCCTCCTGCCATTGATCGTTCTCCTCTTCCTGTTATACCAGGGGAGACCATAGAAATAGATGGATGGGCCAGGCCTAGCCCTCCTCCTCCGCCTCCTCCCCCGGGCTATCCACAGACAATTCAGCCGCCTCCGCAGTCACCTCTGCCACCTGTTGTCAAGCCCGCTCAGACACATTACACCATATCTGAGGACGCTATAGGATCCAGCAACAGAGACAAACTTGCAGCGATAGATAATGGACCTGTAATTCCAAACGGTGCCAATGCTGGCATCAATATCAACAACTTCAACCACAACTTGGCACCTCCCCCCCCTCCCCCGCCAGCCTCTTGGAGAGCGTCTGGTCCAACTAGCTATCGCATCCCAACATTTATGAAGGCCAATAAAGAGCAAGCAGAAGCACAGGCAAGGCTTTTGGAGCCAAGTTCCGTGCTTTTAAACGCCACTGGGCTTCAGCATGAAAGTGGGCCACCAAATATGGGAAGGACAACAGAGGCCCATGGACTTTCTGAGATGCAGGAGGAGGGATCTCACGACTTCGCCGACGTTACTGGGGAGGATATTTCTTCCCATCAGATTCTCGTCGACGAGAACACATTGCAGGCATTAATCCAACGTGTTGAGGAATTGGAAGAAGAGAACACCACCCTTCGAGAAGGGGCAGACAATATCTCGATTAGTCCCATGGACTTGCCTGCCAAGGTTCAGCTCTTCTATTGCCTAGAAAGAATCCAGCTCGATGACGACAGTGTCGACGAAAGAAGTCGTACTGTCTATCTTTCTCCTCCTGAGTGGGTAGTTTTTGGCGACGATGTCGACCTCAGAGGTCGATTCCCCATCACAGACCCTGGTGACTACGCCGAAGAACAAGGCGCATCACTTATCGTCTACAAGTATTACTCCGTGGACTATCAATACGACGCGGTAAATGCTGCCAAAAGAGCAAAGCAACCGCTCCCTGAACCAGAACCAGCCAGCCAGGATGTTGTTTTAGTGACGGAAGAAATGGTTGAGGCAGTCGAGGCTTTATTTGAGCTTTTCCCTTCCATGAGTGACGACTTTCCGTATGTCTATGAGATGGGCAGCTTACAGGACCCTCACCTCTGGTGGTATCACTGCCGAACTGGCTTCAAGATGGAGGCACTATCAGAGAGACACGCTCAGTTGGTTGGACTTCTCGTTGAATGGATCGAAAGTAACTTTGCACCGCTTTACGACCAGATTGACGATCAGTTCAAGAGAGGAAAGGTCTCGAGCGACTCCATCGAGTTTCTAATACGCCCAGGAGATACCCTCGTCGCAGACAAGAACGGCAGATACAGTGGACGCGTTGCTACCACTCGACCAGCTCCTCATAAGCAAAAGAAGAAATCGGATGATTCAGATAAGGAACAAGAGAAACAGGGCACTCACACGTGGATTGTGGAAACGCGTTCTTACGGATACGCAGGAAAGTTCTTTGCAGTTGATAAGGAGCTCTTCATTGAATTCCCACCCAAGTATAGAGGTGGGGAAATCAACATCACGGATCTCAACGTTATTCCATTGTCATATGCAAAGCCCAAGGTAAAAGAAATATTACGACAGCGAGGCAAGAGGTTTTGGAAGCTGCGTGAAAAAACGCTCATCTCGTATGAAGGCAGTGATTCAGATAGGATACAAGCGGTGAGTAGGCCTCACTCGAGCTGACGGATTGTACTGAAACCCAATAGGGACAACGGTTTATGGTGGACTTTGACACATACAAGGAACTCCATCCAGGAAGCAGCTACATGAGACAGGAAGGTTATATATCAGGTCGAAAGCCTAACTTGCCAAAGGATGGAAGCGAACCTGAGGAGCCAGAGATTTACCTGTTCCCTAAGTTGATCCCGGGATTTGACCTGCGACGTAAGAAATGGGGTAAGCAGCTCTCTTGGAACCTTCGCTATTGTTGATATACTCATGGATATGCAGTTGATCTCGAGGTTGATCGAATTCGAGACGTCAGTTGGAACAAGGAGGCTTTCAAAAGTCTCGTCGCGGACGAAGCCATGAAGGAGCTTGTGCTAGCTCTAGTGACCAACCAGCTCGATGCCGAGAAAAACACAGATCTAATCGAAAGCAAAGGAAGCGGTCTCATCATGCTCCTGCACGGGTCACCAGGAACAGGAAAGACATTTACAGCTGAGTCTGTGGCAGAAATCGCCAAGAAGCCTTTGTATCCAGTTACGTGCGGAGATATTGGCACTGAACCTGCAGACGTGGAGAAGTATCTCGAATCTGTATTTCATCTGGGCAAGGTTTGGGACTGTGTCGTCCTTCTTGACGAAGCAGAGGTCTTTCTTGAACAGCGCACTTTGCAAGATCTGAAGAGGAATGCGCTAGTGTCGGTGTTTCTTCGAGCACTGGAGTACTATGAGGGTATCCTGATCTTGACGACGAATCGCGTGGGGACCTTTGATGAGGCCTTCAAATCACGCATACAGCTGGCCCTGCGATACGAGAAGTTGAAGGACTACCAGCGGTTGCAAATCTGGAAGAATTTCCTGGTGAGGCTGAAGAGCTTAGGCGAGGAGGACAGTATCGACTTTGATGATATCGAATTGTATCTGGAAGAGTTGGCAAAGTATCCCATGAATGGACGGCAAATTCGGAACTCGATCACGACGGGGCGACAGTTGGCCAAGTACAAGAGAAAGAAGATGACGTTTGCGCATTTGAAGAGGGCGATTGATGTCGCGGATAAGTTTGATAGGTATTTGGCTGATGTTCAGGAGGGTGATATGGAAGAGTTCAGTGGCAGGGGAGAGAGTGGACGATATACACCGGAATATCTTGCGAGGGCTGATCAAATCCGATGAGCACACACAAGGAGACACATTGCTATAGATGGGGCGTTTAACATATGTGGGGTGACATTATGATTGATGATAACTACTTTATATATACACAGGATAAGAGGGGACGGTATCTGTTGAAAAAATGTGAAACGATCCCAAACTCCAAAAACTTCCGTCCTACTTGTGGAGACCATCGGATTCTGGTGGTCCCTTATACACATGTCTAGCATGCACAACATACCAAACCGCCGACATCGCCATAAATCCAAAGAACACAACGACAGCGTAGTTCATCGTCACAGCATTGATAGGGATGGCAACAGGCATACAGAACAAGACCATCTCAAAGCAAATCCATACCAGAGCGAGAATGTTGATGACCCAACCAACTTGCTTGCCAAAAGTCCAAGGCGCCGTGTTGACACCAGCTCGATTAGTGAGCAGGGATAATAGAATTGGAATACCATACGAGCTAGCGAGACCAATGACGCCGACGGCGATGAAAGCGTTGAAGGCAGAGCTCGAGCCGAGGTAGATGAGACCCAGAAGCATCTCGATGATGGTCGTAAGGAGGAGAGCCATGATGGGCGTTTCGTGTCGCTTGCTGACTTTGGACCAGACTCTCGAGAGGGGAATAGCTTCATCGCGTGCGAAAGCCCATGTTGTTCGGGAGGCGGCGACTGTGATGGAGATGGAGCAGAACAGCGTGATGATGAGGACCAGTGCTGTAAGGGCGATTCCGCCGGCCTGGGAGCCCATTACTTGGTAGAAGATCATGGGGAGGACCTGGCCTAGGGGTGCGGCTAGGAGTTCTTCCAGAGGGGGGAGGGTTGCGCAGACGGGGATGATCTGGTGATTGTTAGTGGATTGACGTGAAATAGGGGAAAGACAGGGCTTACGAAGAACAAGCCTGCAATCCCGCCGACGGGCACGCAAAGAGCGAGAGCTCTTGGGAGCTTGACTGTGACATCGCCGCATTCTTCAGCCATGGAAGTGATCATGCCGATAGCGGAGAAGGTATAAGCTGATGGCAAAGCGCCGATCCAGAAGCCAAAGTTTCCCCAACCTGATAAGTTGGGATCGAAATTACCCTTGGCAAGTTAGTAATGAAGCGGATGATCGGGAATTTCCGTACTTACGAGTGTGTAACTTGCCGAATGTCTGCCCTTATCGGCCTTGGTCGACAGACAGACACAAACGACGAAGATAGTAATAGCAGTAAAGGCTGCACAGAACGTATCCACGGTAGGAAGGAATTTGTTGCCGAACGCGACGATGAAAAAGGTAAACACACAAAGCCCATAGAAGATCAACACAAGCTTCCACGGCTGCCAGTCGTAGTCGGGCAGGAAGATGCTAATGCCTCCGGCAAGAAGCGAAGCAAAGCCAAAGTTGACGGATAACGTGATGGTCCAGTTTCCAACAAGCCACGTCCAGCCGGTGATGAAAGACAGGACAGTTCTGTACTTTGGCGACGCGATCTGGAAAGACCAGTAGTAGGGACCAGCGGATGTAGGCCATCGAGCAGCGAGTTCGCCTAGTGAGATGGCGATGCACTCGTCAAGAATGCAGACGATGATCCAGCCGAGAAACATGGTTAGTTGACCACCGCCGTAGACGGAGTTGATGAGCGGTGCGCCGAAGCCATAGGGGATCTATCACTGTTCAGCAATTGAGACGGGGGAAAGGGCTAGTGATGGACTTACAGCAGCAATTGCTAATGACTGGAAAAGAAGTGTAAACATTGAGCGGTTACGCTTGAGCTCGGGCTTGTACCCAAGGGCCGTCAGGTCCGCAGCATCGCCGGCGTCACCAACAGCATGATCGTAGTTCTTTGCCTGCTCATGATCACTCCCCTTTTCTGATACACCTTTCTCTGCGTTATTCATATCGACGGTCGCAACAAATAGCAATTAGATATGATATGATGGAACAAGCAGAATTGAAGTTGATGTTGACGTTGGCATAAAACTGTGCGGCGGTAGCATTGTATTATAAACCAGAGACACACACTCACACTCACTCACACTCTCTCTCACACACGCACGCCCTTATCAAGAAATTAAACCTTCTGTGACGCCTACTAACACGGTGATATCACGAGCATGCTCCCCCCTTCCCCAGATTCCCATTCTAGCCGGGACATTTTTGCCTAGAAAGTGTTAGTGTGTTGTAGCTATCACGGGCGCTGGTCTACCCCGCGCGCAGACCAATCCACTGGGTTTCTGCACGGTAACTCAGCCCTGATAAGGAATGGTCCGAGTCGGTGACAAGATAAGAGATCCCAGTATCGAATCAACCCTGCCAAGAGTGTAACCGTGTCTCTGATGGTGGGCGCAGCTGAACGGAATGTGGCCGCCAAGACGGGAAGTTCGATTGACCATCACAGGGATCTTGGATGATGTGCCAGGCATGATATGAGTGTGAGTCTACTGCCTGAGTCTACTGCCTGAGTGTTGGAGTGAGGAGGAGACTGTTTGGACTGGGTATCGATCGAATTGGTATCGAATTAAGCAATTAAACATAGAGCTACGTTTGGCCTCAAATCTAACCAAATACAGTCTCGTACTTTAAATCATCCATCACATCAAGCCAATGAATAGACCCCGGCACTGTTTCACAATCATAATACGACCACACTGCCTGCAGTAACTCCCGCAGCACAACGATCGGCCCAGCAGCTGGACCATTCCCAAACCCTTTCAGTCTCTCGACGATAAACTCACGCGCCAAGTTGACGTCTGTAAAATGTTTCCGGTTAGAGTCTTCAGTCAGCAAGCACTCGTCTGCGGTGGCGTCTAGGAGCTCTAATTGCGGTGGCTTTTCCTCAGCGCATACCGTCTTACACCGCAATCCTGAGCCGACTCCGAGACAGAGCAAGGGCTGCAGACATCGGATCGACGAGGCAGGGATGTTGGATAAGAGGCCTGTGATGTGAAGGGCGAGCGACGTGGGCCATGTAACTTGTGTTACACTCCCGTTTATCCTCTCGGGGAGTCTCCTCGACACAAGATCAGGAAATGTTTGGTACAGCTGTAATAATGAGCAGAGTCGAAACACCTCTGCAGCGTGATGCAAATCTAGATTGATCTGGCCCTTGTTCGTGTACGAATCTGCCGCGTCGCTGATGAGCTTCGGCACCTGCACAGACAAGAGCGTCTCTTCGAGAATTTGCGCTTCGTTAATGTCGATCATTGTCTGCCACATAACCTCATACGTCGGCGCAGTGCAATTTCGCCAAGTATCCCGCGATCGGCGACACAGCGACATTGACTTTCCAAACAAAGCAATTATCTTGGGCGGAACACCCGTCCACGGATGAAGAACAAAGTCATATGGTGGATACGTCGCTGGCGTCCATTCTGCGAGCGTGCTGATGTCGTCTTTGGTGCTTGTCACGATGCTGCGGACAGATTCTTCGTAAATCAGGCATTCTTTGAAGAAGCCGACTAAGCTCTGGTCTTGTTTTGAGAGGTGCTCGGATCGCATTTCGAGTAGGGATAGTATTACGCGCACGTGGCGTAGATATTGCAGACCAAGTTGCTTATGGTCCATCCAGCAAAGCGATGAGCTCAAGCAGAAGAGTGATATGATAAGCGCGTGAGGTATTGTTGTGACACTATTGGGCGACGCGAAGAGATCTTTGAGCTCTTGGATTATAGCCTCGGTCGCCATTCGTGGGGCCGATGCAGCGATTTCCTGGATCTGAGGTTGTCGTCGTGTGAGAGAAGCAGCTGCCATGCTCTGAAGCGAGTAGAACAATGGCCTTGAGGAACCCCAGAGAGAAGATCCTAATCGCCGGAAGGGATTGGTAGGGGAGTCGTATGCTGCCCATGAGCCGCAGACAGATTTGAACCAGAGCTCGATTAGGAATGTTGATGGTTCGGAGATGGTTGTTGGAGTATTTATTGCTTTATAACATGATGAGCGTCGTCTGTAGAGCGCGATGGCTTGGTCTTCGGTTTCTTCGGGGGTCTTCGGCGTTGGGTCTTGGGGGAGTAGTATGAGAGGCATATCGTTTGAAGACGCCGTATTGTCCGCGACTTTAGATGGTGTTGATGTCGAGCGCCTTCGAGAGGTTTTGCATGGCCGGCCACCACTGACAGCTGCACTGGCTGTGCTCTTAGTGTCCTTGCCTTCTTGACATGCAAGATTCGAGTCAACAGGTGGAAATGCAGGAATTAATGGCGCCGTAGCAGGACTTGAAGCTTGTTGCGAAGTGGTAGAGGACCGTCTGCTCTGAGGTGGAGATGCCGTCACATCAGAACCACGACGTTGAACAGACTCAGACGCAGCAAAGATGAGTTGGTTGAAACCAGGAGGATCGCTCGTCTTGTCCTTTCGCCGCTCATATTTGGTGGACCACTTGAGAGTTTGCTGATACCCCGGACAAGCAATCTTCCTCGCAATACAGTTATTACAGCTAGGCTTGCTCTCGTCACACTTGAGCTACAGATCACACGCACACAGCATTAGTGAGATTAGGGTAAGCTGCTCCGGATATTCTTACCCTTTTGCTCTTGCAGGCCCTGCAGCCAGAGCGGGACTTTGCTTGACCTTTCATAATTGCCATTACATGAGGAGAAAAGGCTAAGATGAGAAAAGCTCAAGCTCCACGAGGTTTGCTACCTACGGTAGGTAAAAGAGCTGTTGACCAGCTGCTCTTGGCGCGAATCCACCCCCGGATTTCGCATCCTGGCACGTACCGAGGAGCCAATAGGAGGGGAACCGTTGACGATGGAGATGGGCGTAGCTCGTGAGAATGAGGCTATACCCAAACAAGATAAAAAGTCCCTGGTGCTATCTACGGGACGGGCGGGGTTGTCTATCTCGCTGATAGGAATGCAGTCATCATGAGGACACTGAGATAGGACCTTGATAACTGATTGTTTCGACTGGAGTTGGTCATGGCGTGTCAAGATACCTTGAGTGGTAAAGTTAGCCTCTCGAATCTTGGCTTTATATCTGTGACAGTGACCAAACTGTCGGATATCGGATGGGCTTATCTTGGCATGTCCAATTCATCAGTCAACTAATAATGCAGCTTAACAGCACGTGGTATCCGTAGTCTCGAGTCTCATCATTGCGGCGCCACAACAAGTCGAAGCTAACATCTCTGTAATTAATCATTGGTTCCTCCGTATCTGAAAATGCAATATTTTGACCCTTTTGTAACAAGAAATATACATTACAATGATGACCGGTCCGTATACTCCAGTCTATTTTCAACAACCTCAATATCGTATCAAACAACACTCACCACTACCACTCAAGAAAATATGTAGAAGATAGAATGTAGAGGTATTTACCAGCCTCAGTGTGTACCCCGACCACCGACATCATCGCCATCCTTCTCGTTGACACCCCTGACGACTTCACGGGTCTTACCCCACTTGAAGTCATCAGAGTGAAACAGAGAGTAAACCAGAATAATAATGTTCATAAAAGGCGACGTGAAGAGGTGCATGACATAGCCTGCGAAGTACTGCGCGCGCTCGAGGTTGTTGCGAGGCAGCCAGAAGCCAATGCAAAAAGAGTAAAGCTGCAAAGGACGGACGTTAGCCAAGCTTTCTTGGCGTGAGATTTGCTGCAGGGGTAGACCAGAGTGTGACTTACATAGCGGAAGAATAGCACGCAGATGAGACCGAGGAACACGGGGTCTTGCATCACTTCGCTGCCTCGCTTGGCGAAGACGATGAGGAGTTCGACGAAGGCGGCGATGATGAAGGGGGTAATTGCCCAGGTGATGACGGCGATGAGACTCTGCAGACGCTCAATGAGGATGATGCCAGGGCGGAAGATCATGACGAATTCGTTGGAGATACTTCCCAGAGCCCAACGCTTGCGCTGCGAGAGAAAGACTTTCCAGTCTTGGGGAACGATTGTCATGGCTTTGGCGCGGAGGGCTTGGGCGGTTTGTTTGCCGGGGAAGAGACTAAAGATGATGGAGGCGTGAATACTGTCCTCAGAGTAATTACCCATGATGTGCTGCGTCATGATATCATTTGGCTTGGGGCAGTATCCAAAGCGCTCGCGAAGAACAGCATCGCCAAAGGTAGCTTCATCAACGCGAATGAGCTGACAACACCCAGGGAGACAATTGACTTTTCCCGTGATGCGAGACTGAAACATGCGTCGAAGGCCTTGGGTTTGGGAATACTCAACAGACTGATACAAAGACCAGTATCCCCAATTGTGGCCATCAAAGTCAACGCAGACATGCCCACACACACCGACGAGCTTTGGGTTCTTGCGAATCTCCTTGATCATCTCCCAGATACAGTATTCATCAAACACAGTATCAGCATCCATACCGCAGAGATAAGTGATATCATCAAGACCAGCGTTGATGAAATTATTGCCGATGTATTCAAACAGCTCATTGTTGAACATGGTGACGATGTTCTCAGAGCGTTGCTTGAAGTGGTAGATAAGAGAGCGTGCGAAGCAGAGACTATCGCGTTTGCCCTGGTTGTACCGCTTTCCGACAAACACGTACGGAATGCCCTTGTAGAAGCCAGTCTGTGTCTTGACAGGCATGAATAAGCCGTCTCGGGCACGGTATCCATTTTCAAAGGTTCGAGAGGGACCGGGCTCGAGGATATCTTGGAGGAGATAATCCTGTGTAGTCTTCTCCATGCCCGGACCTCGAACATTTCCATCAACAACGATGAAGATGACACGAGGATGGTTGTCGATATTCTTCTGCGCAATAAGCGAGTCAAGAGATCTCGTCAACTCCTGATACGTCTCATTATAGCATGGCAGAAGCAGCACCATCTTCTCCGGCTCAGCAGGGATATTCTCCTCCCTCTTCCACCATCCCAAAAGAACATGCGTAATAAACCAATGCAGAATAATGCAGATGCACATAAACGACTGGAGAACGGTGTTGGAGCTCAAGAGCACGAGGAAGAAGTAGTACACCTGGTAGTACTTCCAACCAACGTAGATGAGAGCGCCGTTGATGGAGGCGAGACCGATGATGAGACTCCATTTCTGAAGACGCAGCATGCTCTTGGACATCTTTTTGAGTTCCTCGTCAGAGTCCCAGCGGAGTTTGGCTTCTTCTTGCATGATGGATGATGTGAAGGAGAGGTTCGATTCGTTGCCGTTGTTGGTGAGCCATGAGGCGTGGGTCACGCCCGACATTGGGGTTTGGGCCCCTGGGTGGAAGCCTCCGTTGATACCTCGAATAACGGACTATAGTCTGTCAGGGTAAAACTAAAGAGTCATATGTCAAAGGTGACTTACTGAATCTCTGGAAATTGTTCCGCTTGGCCTGAGGGGGATCTGGCCGTGGGATGTTGAAGGACCAGGGCCACCACCATACGGCAGAGCAGGCATCTTTCCTTTGTTAAAGGACATTGTATTGCCAGTCTCCGAAGAGGATGATTCCCTGGCAGAGCCCGGAGGTACGAGGTTGGTCATTTCGATTGTTGACTTGCACGATCGATTGGGAACTGTCCACCAAAGAGTTTAGCACATGTATAAAATGCTAGCTTTGGAATACTTACACTTCTAGCGAATGCTAATTGTAACTCTATAGTCGAGTTTGTAGACCAAAACAACGAGAGTAACGAGAGACAAAAGCGAGTGACAAGGTCAAAGACCCGATGAAAGAACACCCTTCCAACAGAACCCAAAAGCGAGTGATGAGTCTATCTCCTATCGAACAAGAGACCACTTTCTAAGCTGGGGGGACATTGAAGCTATAGCAAGATCTCCCTCAGCACAAAAGCACTAGTCCCCAAACAAAAACAACAAATATTACAAAGGCCTCACACTGCCGTCCAGCCTCACCGTTGGTCCTCACGAGCCTAACACGACAGCACACGAGAGGAGGGGGGCGCGCGCGCGGGATCTCCGCTGACCAATGCTTCCATCACGGGAAAACCAAGTTTTACAAAAATTGGAAAAAAAAAAGTAATAGTCCTGAGATGGAGACCTTGCATGCGCCTGCGGTGCTGGAGTGATCAACGGGGAGGACGCGCAAGATCCTTGGATATCAGCTCGGCCCGTGGAGCTATTTTCGATATGGCCTGCTGAGTAGGCAGGATAGCGCATCTGCTTGGTCGGTATGCAGCCAAGGCAGCGGGAGAGGGACTTGAGTGTTGGCAATAGGGTTTGCTGTGTCACCGTGACTTCTCACCCGAACCGTATGGGGCGGTTATTTCGGGATGAGGCCTGTGGAATCTCGATGCGTGGATCTTTGACTTGTTGAGGTTCAATATCTGAGTGGCCTCGATGCATTGGCATGTCACCGCAAGGAACAGGGTATGTATATCTGGTATTTCGGGTCTTTGCAGAGAGTGGGAGATCTAGATGGCAGAATACGAGACTCTCAGCTTGACAGGAGACATGATAGGTGACAACTCAACTCTTAGAGCCAGTTGCGTATGCTATTATGAGAAGAATACTATGGGATCAGGAATTGTTGGTAGACAGAAGAGTTCCGCAGTGCCATCACAACAACCTCCCAAGTCGAAGGCACAGTACACCTCAACACCATCCAGAACCTTCTCCCAACACCTGCAGTGGGATATCAAGATCACACTTCAAGCTTAAACTTAAGTCCACGGCCCAACCCGAGCAGACACGGCCGGACCTGCAGTAGCCCACCCATCCACACCACCAAACAAACGCATTATACAAAAGCACCATTATATGCAGCCACACTCTTGCCAGCAAACTCAGCACGCAATATGAAAGATTCACCGAGAAGACCTCCGCAACCCGATTGCCCAGTCCTTCACCTACACGTCCCCGCCCTCCACCCTAGTATCTACAAACGTATCCCGGCACATCCCAGTCTTTCACCTACATATCCCAATTTCTTCCCAATATCCTACCAGCATATCCCGGCCACTGACAAGATATCCCCGTTGCGTAATTGCTTACGTCCAGTAGCATCCCGAGATGTTGTGTAACACTCGGGATGCGGAACCCCACGCCGATCACGCTGCGTTGGTTGGTCGTCTGTAAGTTAGGCTTATCCAATAGGAGCTGAAGTCTGGGATATGCAGGCCAAGGTGAGGCCGTGACGCGTTTCTTGTGGTGATACAGCGGATATAGTCCCAGACTAGCTGCATGGGTTTCTATTTCAGGAGGCTCTGCATGTTTAAATGCACGTTTGATGTTGTGAGACATCAGGCTCGTAATTTCAGCAAGAGTGAAAATTTTACAGGGAAAAAAGTTCCATGCAGCTCTATTCAGCTGAAAGCATGTAAGATAGATCAGCTCAACGAGATTTATTGCACAATTGCGGTCAATCAATACCAATTAAGTCTAAATACCAGCGAAAGAGGTCCACACATGGACAATTAATGATCCTGGGAGGATACAAGAAAGTAAACAAGAATATCCCGACAGTCATCACTGTCTTACCCTCTCCGCAAGCCTCTCCCGTCTGAGTCACAACATTAACATCATATTGATGGATCAAATGCATCTCAGTTACACTGTCCAAAGCCCCCCTGGCAACCAGCTCCGCAGTGAGCAGCACTATTACCGCTGTGTACATGTCAGTTACATCTGTTGTCTCGGTTTAGGGGAGGTACTTACCAGAAGCCGTACTGAGAGCAGCAGGTCTTGTCGCCGTAGTTTCCGCATGATGCCCTGACACCTGGACCACAAAGACCGTTGGTGGTGTCGTGAATGTCGCTTCCGGAAGGCGTGCACGACCCAAAGTCTGCATCACAGCCTGTTCCACAGTAGCTTTCGCTCGATCCACTAGGTAATGTTAGCATGCTTGACTCTTACAAATAGAGCGGGGAAGACGGACCAGTAGCCATACCAGGAGCAGCAGCTTCCGAAGGCTGACCCCTGACAAGTATAGCCTGTGTTACCACCACATCGCTGGTTTGGGGAAATCACCAGGCCACCAGTAGCAGTAGCAGTAGCAGTGTTTGTTGTCACCGACACGTTGGTAGGAGGGACAGTTCGGGTAGGGGTAGCCGACTCTGTCGTTGTGACATCTCGGCCTCGGGAAACTGTTCGGTACCAGTTCTCCCGAGGGTCACCAAGGCACTCTCCGACAGTCACAAGCCTGTATCCACGATCTTGGGCAGTATCGATCATGAAAGCAGTCAAATTTTGAACAGTCTGATCATGGACATCGTGTGCCAGAACAATATACTGGTTGCTGTCCGAGTTTGACGAGACTCTAGCAGAATAGCGATCCTTGGAGATTTGGATCAAAGCAGGGCTATCGTTTTCGTAGTCCTTCGTGTCAATATTCTGGTCCACAACATGATATCCAAGTTCGGACATCTCATCAAGGCAACCAGATGCGGCGTTGCACTCGAGGTATGGCGCCCGCATGTAGGTCGGAATCCAACCAAAGAGATTTCGGAAGGCCATCTCATTGTAGATCATCTCAGATCTTCGGATAGTGCTGTTGACCTCGTTGAGATTGCGATGAGTCCAAGTGTGGCTGGCAATGTGATGGCCTGCAGAGTACATGCGTCTCATCACAGCGGGCCATGGGTTGGACGAGTCATCGATATGCCCCTTGGCCCTGTTGTTGCCGGCCACAAAGAAAGTGGCCTGAATATATCTTTCATCCAGAAGATCCAAGAGGTCATTGGTGTAGTCGAGAGGGCCATCATCGAATGTCAGAGCAATCACACCGGGTGTAGTGCAAGTTGTGATGACAGTGCCTGTTTCTGCTGTAAGCATCTAATAATGCATACGGCCATTAGAACTGATGCAAAGACATACCATACGGGACATTGCCAAGTTGTGGTCGAGAGATCCCTTCCGTGCTGCTTCCACGAGGCCCGAAACTGGTCTTAACGTCAGCTTCATGTCTGTTACTGCAGTACGAGGACTTGGACGATACAAGATCTCGCCTGTGGTTCCCAAGCTTCGGATAGCACTTACAAAGTATCACACGAATCGCTGTACTCGAGCTGGCAAGCAGAACCACCACAAAAGTCTCCGGTTGTTCCGCAGAAGCCACTCTCTGAACAACAGGATCCAGGATTGCACGAACCAATCCCAAGACCACACTCAGCACGCTTCCTCAACCTCGAATTGCGCAATGACAAAAGATCATCGGCTGCAAAGACTGGTCCAGACAGAACAGTCCCTGCATGGAGCAACAGGGAAGCAAGGGTGACGGGAAGGCTGGCTTTCATTTTGAGCGAGAGTAATGAAACGGAAGCAATATACTTGGAACGAAAGAAGGTAAAATGATGAGTTGAACGAGTGGCAATGCGAGCGGCCGATGGGTAGTTGTATGAAGCCTTGAGAGAGTTTATCTACGTGGGGCACGCGTAACTGCAGCTCTTGAGCCAGGTAAACACCCAACTTAAGATTAAGACGATTTGAACGCCCATATTCTGCACCTTGAACACGAGAGACCGTCAGCCGAGTTGAATGTACTGGCCCGGCAGCTTAGGCCTCTTACCAGGTCACCTAATGGTCAATGGGGATCCACGTTGAGATCAATACAAGCCATCCCCAACAAGCCAGCCATCGTCAGGTGAGGCCACTGTCTCTGATTTATTGCTTTCTTTTCGGGCAATTGCAGGCTCATGGTGCTCTGATTTGATAATGAGAAGAAAATTCGACTTGCAGATATTGGTCCATTGATGCCACACCAGGCAGCAAGACCTGGTTGCTTCTTCAGGTTTCAATATTCTCATTGACACCGATTTAGATGAGTTGGCTCTTGATTGTGATGATTCGCTGACAAGAAGGGGTATGATAGGATCTGCTATCAGCCTCCGGGCCATGGAGGAAACTTTCCCCAGGCACCCAAAAACGCGAGTCACCTGCAGCTATCCTTGCTTTTGCAGCGTCCTCCAGTCGGATTATCCGAGTTTTTCTTGGCGCATATACTCGTATTCGTCCAATTCAAATGTCTCTCGTGTATCGTTACACAAGGTCCAGAATAGTTCAGAAGGTTGCCTGCCGATTTGAAGACCCTAGTTTGTTCGCACCCTTGTCGTTATAAAAATATGATCCGCCACCGAGACACGAAACAGGGACTGTGAGCTTAATGCCCGTCGGGAGAAACTGACGTGTTCCGTCAGCTTGTGTATCATCACTCAGCTCAACTTCAGCAAGCCATGTCAACATCTCGGCGAGATAGCCTTGCCAGGTTCAAGGCTGTTCCGTATTCCGCTATCGGGTCGCTGTGAGGTTTCTGACCCACACTGTAGATCTGCACCTAACATTGTCCTTCACCGTATCACAGTGAATATCATGCCAGCATCTCATATGCAATCATCCTCAAGAAATTGAAGTTTTCCCGTCAAACGCATTAATAATCTCATGGTGAACTACGAAGCCGTCTTGGCATCGGAGATGATACTCAACAGTCCGCAAGCTTGAGTTGAGGTTTCATCCCCTGATTGCGGAATCATATTCTCATCACAATAATTCCAGCGATCATTTAGTCGCCAGCAGGAAAGAGAAGCAGCCATTGAGCCAACAAGCTGTTCAATGGACCAACCACGGCCCAATATGCTAACATATGCTTGCCTGTCAAGGTATTCACGAAATGAAGTGACAATTGACTGATCTTCAGCCTCGACATACCCTCGTCATCCTGTACAACAATTTGACTGAGCTAGGATGTTAATTCAGGCGCGTCAGCTGAAATGGATGCAGTGCTTCCAGGCTAGTTGACTCCTGCATAGGATACAGGGGATCATCCAAGGCATCGATGAGGCTGTATTGGCCCTCGCAAGTTTCCTCGAGTTGGGATAGCGGAGTGGCTGTTGCTAGTTTCAGTCTTTGTGACTTGACAATCGCATTTTGGTTGGTGCAAAGATATTGCGTGGCCAGATGCATTCTTGCGGCAAGCTATTCAGGGGCAGTTCATGTCGTAGGCCAAGTTTCCACTTGAGGCTCGGGGTATCGTGTAAGCAAGTCCCGGTTACTGAGGCCTGACGCCGCATGGTATAGCCGTTGAAATGGAACGGAAAGGAAAAGTTCTCGATTCATCGGTCGCATTGTGAAGTCAGAAGTGTCGATGGATCGCTCGATACGAGCCCATAGTCGTCCATTGATGATACATATGCTCCTATCGAACCCCAATGATTCCTCTGCATCTTTTTCCACTTCAACTCATCCACTCGTTAATTGTCGATCGTTACCATCATGGCGCAAATTCTTGCCGAGAGCCTCCTTGTTCAGGGGCTTCCTTTTGTTCGTCATGAGCCAGAAACCAAGTCGTGGAACATTTCCAGTCGAGAATACCACGACATCACTCCTCCAAGTGAAATATCAGAGGCAGACGATGTCTTCGACGTGGTTTCCAAGCCCATTGACGCAACTGCTGAGCCGCTCGTTGCTGTCATAGGGGTTGGCTATGTTGGCGAGCATCTAGTCGACGTTTTCTCAAAGGATCATGATGTGATTGGATACGATGTATCAGAAGCTCGAACTCAACAGCTGACTCGGAAGCAACCCGTCGGTAGTCGCGCCAAGTTCACATGCAAGCCTTCAGATCTTGCTGAAGTCACCCACTTCCTCATCTCAGTCCCGACCCTTCTGATTGATCACAAAATAATCGACTCATCATACCTCCGGAGTGCCCTGGGCGTGGTCAAGCTCTACGGTCGTCAAGGCGCTGTGGTCGTCGTGGAGAGTTCTGTGGCTGTGGGAATGACGCGCGCTCTTCTTGGCCCTCTTGCAAAAGAGCGTGGGTTCTTCGCGGGCATGTCTCCTGAACGTGTTGACCCTGGCCGCACCGAGCCGCCAGCTCACTCCATACCGAAGATTGTTTCTGGACTTGACGACGTGGTCCCGGGGTCGCTCGATGCTATCTTGAGGCTCTACACGAAGAGTTTTGATCACGTTGTGCCAGTGTCGAAGCCAGAAGTCGCCGAGATGATGAAGCTGTACGAGAATTGTCAGCGCATGGTCTGCATCGCCTACGCCAACGAGATGGCGGATGCTTGTGGTGCTCATGACATCGATCCGTACGAAGTGTGTCGCGCAGCTGCCACCAAGCCATTTGGCTACCTCCCATTCTCACCAGGCCTTGGTGTTGGTGGCCATTGCATTCCAGTCAATCCATGGTATTTACTTTCCAACAGCAAATTCCCTCTCCTGCGAGCAGCATCCGAGAAGATGCGCGACCGTCCTTCCGAAATCGCACAACGCGCTGTGACGCGTCTCTACAGCGTTGACAGGAACGGTCTGCGACCACGCGTCCTTGTGGTTGGAGTTGGCTTCAAGCGCGGGCAGTCGCATCTTGCCAACTCCCCTGGCCTCGAGTTGGCGAGGCGTTTGGTCGAAACGAGCAAGGTCGATGTTGCTTGGGCTGATCCTCTTGTGTCGCAAAACGCTGTTCCTCAGATTCCACGATTTGATGAAGCTGAATGGACTGTCGAGGCTCTTGAGCGAGATTTTGACATGATCATTGTCGCTTTTCGTCAAGAGGGTCTTGATTTTGATGTGTTGGAACGTGTTCAGGGAGTTGTCGTGGAGCGTTGGTGTACTTGAAGGAGCGAAGATTGCATGGCACAGTCTGGGCTAAGAGCCATTCAAAGGGAAACAAGCAACGTAAACGACCCACACAAACTGCTTGCTCTTCAGGTTCCTTTAGTATTGTTTCTCCAGATGGAAGACATTTCCTATGTACCTATTTCTGCCTTTACCTGTAGGTTAGTAGGTAATGACCCTGGTTGCGCAGGGGTTGGTTGATACGCAGTAATATATTTCATCATTGTAGGGTAGCTCATGACATTGTAGCATACTTAGTGAGGATCACGAAAAGCTACAGTAACGATGAATGTCACGAATGCTAAATGTTTTAACCAAACCGTGCGCACTCTGAGAAAGCTAAGTACCTAGGTACTACCTTAGGTATACCTTGGTACTGTAGTCATGCTGACCGGGAGGTGCTATGCTTAGGTAGCTCCTCCCAAAAGAGAATTCCCTTGGCTTCCCATCGTTGACTGCTTCTTGCCCGGCACTTGACACATCCAAAGAGGAAAGGAAGGCACTTTCAAGTATTTTGAATTTTAACCACGATCGGTCTAGGATGGATTATATTCTTCTCCATCACAATCTCCATCTCAATCACCACTATTCTCTTATCATAATCACCACATTTCTAAAAAATATCCCCATCTTCGTATTAACCATGAACACCCCAGTCCCCATGCCAACAGCTCGCCAAGGTAGGTGTACGTTTTCGAGAGAAGTCTGGAGACTAATTGAAGTCAGCGGAGTTGTATGATCGGTACATGGACTATATCCGTCTCGAACGCGAGGGCCCTCCGATCAAAGCATTGAAGGCGGCCATCGCCCTAGTCAAGGAGGAAGGCCTCAATCCCTACCATGCCGTACACTTGCACAAGAAACTGGTCACAATCCCCCAGACTGGACTTCACCATGCAACAGAGTGCGTCAGAATTCTCACACAGCTGAGAGAAACCGACAACAGTGAATACATTATGACGCAGTGGCAGGAGGCATTACAAATCATGGAAGAAAGTCAAAAGGTCGAGAAGATCTGGTCGGAAAAGTACAGTACAATGTAGGTGATATTCTTCACCCAGTATTCTTACCACTTTGAATTATCGCTTGAGTTATCTCGCACGGATGTCTGCTTTCCACCTGAACTGAGATATTTCTTCGCCAAGTCTAGTTGCTACTTGGTGCACCATTAGTAAACGCCACTGACAATCTTTTATAGGACATTGGAAACCAAAGAGGCGGCTGTACAAAAACGTTATTCCGATTACTTTTACAACCTCGAAAAGGATCAACCATCCCCCAAGAGTATGGAAACAGAGGAGCAGGACCCTTCTATGTTTGACCCCGCAGTTAAAAAGGGGAGGACCGCCGATTCGGGCGCTGAGAAGGAGGACAAGGAGGAGAAAGAGTTGGACGATTTGTACGAATATCGATGGGAGGATGCTCTTCCGTGATGGGCTCCATCGCATGCTAGCGCTTGCTGTATCGTGTATAATTGACCTTGACTATCATGGGTTATGGGCGACAGAGGACTCAAAGGAGAATAGCGTCAACAAAGCGTAGGACCGCACTGAAATCCAATTTTCTGTATACGTTTAGCAAGCTACTCCGTGACTCGGAATGCCTATTGAGAAGCCTGAAAAAGAGACAAGGTCTATGGCGCAAGGGAAAGATATTGCTTCCACAATATTTTAGCAACTGTGTTTCCGTCGTCCCCATGTTATCTCCGGCCGAGATCAAGAATTGCCTGAATCGTGCTTGAGGCGCCAATTTGAGCCTTTTGATTGGCTTGGCTCTAGAGTCTAGACCACGTTGAACCCGGCTCGCATCCTTGTCAATGCCAGCCATGACCGTTGAGTCAAAAGTTGAGGATATGATTTTTCGAGAGACACCACATCCTGTCGTCGTGCATAGACTCAAAATGACGCAGAAAATCATCAATATTCTGTTGGCCTGTTGTGCATACCATTTAACTGAAGCAATGATCTCAATGGTCTCGCGTCGCAGCGATCACGGGATAATCGGGCAAAGCATGCATATCGTATCTCATTCGCTTATCTCTTCAAATTACTTCTAGACATCTAATTACCCCATTAAAACCTCCAAAAACATCTTAAAATTTAGGCATATCATACAAGTCCTCAGGATCTGTCATTTGTCAGCGATGAACTTTTTGCGTATGAAGTTTACTTACCTTTGCCCTCGTCCTGAATGTATTTCTTGACCTCCACAACTCTGTCGTCAATTTTCTTGAGCGTCTCGTCAAGCTTGGACTTAATCTTTTCGTTTGACTCGGCTGCGCCCTTGAGCGCGCGCTTAGCAACGTCAAATCGGCTGACCCAGTTGAGGAGCATCATGTCAAATGGTGTAGTAGTACTACCCTCCTCTTTGTATCCCTCCACTGTCATGCGATGCAGACCAGGGCGTCCAAAGAGAAGGCCCTGGAGCTCAGCGGCATATCCGTGGTAGTTGAAGCACACAGCCTTGTCCTCCGTGAACATATCAAGGAAGTCAGCGCGGCTGAGTGCGTGCGGGTGACGGGATTCAGCGGCCAGAACCATGAGATCCGTGACGTTGACGACTCGGACTCGAAGCTCGGGGATCCAGGCGCGAAGGATCTCAGCAGCCTTGACAACCTCGAAGGTAACCTCGACACCAATACCAGCGATCACAACATCAGGCTCCTTGCCACTGTCGATGGAGGCAAATTCCCAGATGCTCGCGCCCTTTCGGCAGTGCTCAGCAGCCTCATCAGGAGACAAGAAGACACCGGTGGGTTGCTTTGAGCCGATCATAAGGTTGACGTAGTTCTTGGATTTCAGGCAATGGTGGATGGTGCTAAGGAAGCAGTTGGCATCGGGAGGTAGATACACACGTGCCGCCTCAGCCTTCAGGTTCAGGACGGACCCGATGAAGGATGGGTTCTGGTGAGAGAAACCATTATGTTCTTGACGAGCCCAAGTGCTGGTTTCGATGTAGTTAATTGAGCTGAGATCGCCTCGCCAGTTGGTCTCGCGCGCGATCTTGTTAAACTTGGAGTACTGCACCATCATGGTATGGATGATGCCGAGGAAAGATTCGTAACTAGGGAACAGTGCCGTTCGCCCTGTGAGTGTGTAGCCCTGGCGGCTGTTAGCATAACCGCTGACTTCAGCCCGAAATACTTGCCTGCATCCATCCTTGGCAGCAATGTTCAGAGAGGATCTCAATAACTCTGCCGCCCTGAGCGCGAGAGAACTCATCCCACTGGAAGTTTCGGCCCGTGTTCTCAAATACCGCGCTGAGCTTGTTACTCTCCAGTTCATCAGGAGAGAAGATACGGAAGCTCTTGGGGTTCTCCTTGATGACCTGGTTCAGGAAATTGCCAGTCTGCTTCATGCAACTGTTTTGCGAAGCCTTCTCCACGGCAAACGTCTTCCAGTCCGGAACCTGCAGTTGCTGATAAGGGTCGTATGTCTTCTTGAGCTGTCCAAGTCTCTTTTCATCCTTTTGAGGGATGATCTCCAAGATACTGTCAGCAGGCTTTCCGTCCTTGAGCAAGTGGGCAGTATCATAGGTCTTGAGCCAGTCTTGGAGGATCTTGAGGTGCTCTTCATCCTTGCTGGCGTTGGGAACAGGGATCTGATGAGAGTGGAAAGACCCCTCAATGAACTCGCCGTCAACCTTCTTGGGACCTGTCCAGCCCTTGGGTGTTCGAAGAACAATCAAAGGCCAACGTGGCTTAACAATAGGCTTTCTATCTCGAGCTGCTTTTTGGATCTTCTTGATCTCGCTGACAGCCCACTCCAAAGCACCAGAAAGCTCGCTGTCGATCTCTTCGAGAGCCTCGACAATGGTTGGCTGGTACCCATACCCGGCAAACAAGCTGGCTAGTTCCTTGTTGTCCATACATCCATAAATGGTTCTTTCGCTGATCTTGAAACCGTTGACATGCAGAATGGGAATGACGGCTCCAGACTCGGCGGGATCAATGTACTTGATGGAGTGCCAAGCACTAAACAGTTAGTGAATGCCAAAAACAAAAGATGCAAACAACTTACGCTGCGGTGGGACCACTCTCGGCTTCACCATCTCCAACAAGACAAGTGACAATCAAGTCTGGGTTGTCCATGACGGCACCAAATGAAACAGCTAGGGAGTAGCCTAGCTCACCACCCTCGTGGATAGAACCCGGGGTTTCGGAATTGATGTGACTGAACTGGTTAGCTTCGCCTTATCTGGGCGTTCAACATTTGTCTCACCTAGGAAAGCCTCCAGGAACCGAGAATCCGGTAATAAGGTTGCGCAAGCCGTCCTTGCTAACACCGTACTTCTGAGGGAAGAATCGCTCGAGGGATCCCTCCAACCATAGTGAGGCCAAAGCAGCAGGAGCACCATGGCCGGGTCCAATAACAAAGATCACCTCTAGATCATGATTGCGGATGAGGAGGTTGAGATGCGACCAGACGAGGATAATGCCTGGACATGTTCCCCAGTGGCCTTTGAATCATTAGCTAGGCACCAAAGTGAGCGATGCTTGCATACCCAATAATCGTGGCTTGATATCATCTGCCTTTAAGTCCCTCTCAAGTAAGACGTTGTCTTTGAGGAAGATCATGGCTGCCTTGGCGTTAGCCACATGCGCCGCACTAATTGACCTCACTTACACCCTGCAATATAGCATGCCGCATGCTGGAAATCATTGAGTGACTGGGCGGTCTTCTTGTCCAGCTGCTTCTTTGGCGCCTTGAGTGCCAATTCCAGAGCAACATCTGGAAGATGACTGTCCAGTGGAGCCGGGTTGGGGCGATCGATCACTTCACCGGGCATCTTGCGTTTGAGATCAAATTTGGAGTTGATGGTAAGCTGAACGAAGATTCACGCAACCGAGAAAGGGAAGAGAAATGTCGGTCACATAAGGCGTGAGATTACATCGGTTGAAGAATCGGCAGTTTTTTCTACACTGATTTCTCTCAAACTGTCTGATAGTGACGCGGGTTCAAGCAGGGAATGATGCTATATCGATGACGTACATTGACGTCGCTTTCACAACTGCCCCACGTAACAACTTGGATATCTGTGAAGCAACATATCAGTAACGGATATGTCGGATATTGAAAGGAGATAAATGCCAAAGAAATTGTAAACCTTAAATTCTAAATGAGGCGGAATTGTCTTGCTTGTTGATAGTTCGCTGAAGATCAATACAACTCGCCTTCTCGAAGATCCATAGAAAGACAACAATCCCTGCTAAATCCAGAATTGTAGCGGTCATCGAGCCTCAAGATTCCACATCAATTCTTCATTACAAACCATCCTCGACCATTTGTTGAGTTGTTTCAACCGCAGTGCGAGACAGATGCGGAAAGTGGGGGATGCAAAAACCGGAGCTTTCGTTCCTGGTGTAACAGCAAATCCACCTCCTTCCCAAACACAGATCACGATCACATCACAGAGTGCATTCCGTGTCTCCTCGTTGGAAATTCTGAGCTTCTCATAGGTCAATCATGTTTGTTCCTGACGAAACATGACGACTTTTCTCAACAACTCGTCCCATTGTAGCTGCCAATTTCTCCAGCCCGCGGGGAAATCTAAATCGTCAAACGCACGTGTGACGTAAATTCAACGTACTCTGAAGTCGACAGCTCATGGGTGCTGTGATCTCGGCGCAATACAAAAGATGTCGAAACCCGGAATCATTCAGGCCTATTCTTCAGTGAATTATTCTTTGTTTGCTCAAGAATAAAGACCAAGATTCGACATGACCGATCAAGTTACCGGAGCTATCAAACACGCAGTCATGGGACACCGAAACGACAAGATCGACCAGCTCAAGGCCAACATTGTTGAGCCCAGCGAGAACACTCAAATCACTTCCGACTACGGAGTGAAGCAGAACAATACCGACCACTGGCTGCGCGTGAACAGCGAGGACCAAACTGGGCCCAGTCTTCTCGAGGATGCTTTTGGGCGTGAGAAGGTATGTCACAACACACGTTTGGGACCGCATATACGCTGTCCACATTGGTCCCTCAAATTCTAACAGTGCTAAGATTCATCGATTCGATCATGAGCGTATTCCCGAGCGCGTTGTCCATGCCCGCGGCGCTGGCGCACACGGTACCTTCAGACTTTTTGAGTCTGCCGCCGACGTGACCAACGCTGGTGTCCTTACCGACACTTCTCGAGAAACACCAGTTTTCGTCAGGTTCTCGACTGTATTGGGAAGTCGCGGCTCCGCAGATACCGTTCGTGATGTGCGCGGATTCGCTGTCAAATTTTACACACAAGAGGTTCGTTAACCCTTCAAAAAACCCCTTCAACATCAATACAACTAAGCCTGGATCAAATCTAACGCATCTTCCTCTAGGGAAATTGGGACATAGTCGGGAACTCAATCCCAGTTTTCTTCATTCAAGATGCAATGAAGTTTCCTGATATGGTCCATGCAGGAAAGCCAGAGCCGCATAACGAAGTTCCCCAAGCACAGTCCGCGCACAACAACTTCTGGGATTTTGTCTGGGGACACTCAGAAGCAACTCACATGTACATGTGGGCTATGTCCGACCGCACTATTCCCCGATCCTACCGCATGATGCAAGGTTTTGGCGTCAACACTTACACTCTCATCAACGACAAGGGCGAGCGACGATTCGTAAAGTTCCACTTCACCCCTGAGCTCGGAGTCCACTCTCTAGTTTGGGATGAAGCTCTTAAGCTTGCTGGCCAGGATCCGGACTTCCATCGCAAGGATCTGAATGAAGCAATCGAAAACGGCGCGTACCCGAAGTGGAAGTTTGGTATTCAGGTGCTGGAGGAGTCTCAGGAGCATGACTTTGACTTCGACATCCTTGACGCTACAAAGGTCTGGCCGGAAGACCAGATTCCTGTCCGCTACATCGGTGAACTCGAGCTCAACCGAGTCGTTGATGAGTACTTCACCGAAACTGAGCAGGTCGCTTTCTGCACTAGCCATCTTGTCCCTGGCATTGGCCCATCCGACGATCCTCTTCTTCAGGGTCGAAACTTCTCTTACCAAGATACCCAGCTCAGTCGTCTGGGCATTAACTGGGAGGAACTTCCAATCAATAAGCCAGTTTGCCCGGTCATGAACTTCAATCGAGACGGTGCCATGCGACACACTATTTCCAAGGGCAAGGTCAACTATTGGCCAAACCGATACGGCCACCAACCAGCTGCTACCATCCAGGAGGGTGCCTACGTTGACTACCAGCAAAAGATTGCCGGTATCAAGCAGCGCGCTCTTAGCAAGAAGTTCAAGGATCACTTCTCTCAAGCTCAGCTCTTCTACAACTCTCTTTCCGAGATTGAGAAAGCTCACGTACAAGCCGCCTTCTCCTTCGAGCTGGACCACTGCGATGAAGCTATCGTCTACGAGCGCCTGACTGAACGTCTTGGTGTAGTTGATGGGGAGCTTGCCAACACTATTGCAGAGATGGTCGGCGGCAAGAAGCCTATTGATGCTAAGCCCAACCCCGGAAAGAAGGCCAAGAACTTGAGTCAACTCGACTTCCTCCCTGAGACACCCACCATCAAGTCTCGTCGCATCGCTATCATCATCGCTGACGGTTACGACCCCATTGCCTTCAACGCCGTGTATGGCGCAATCAAGGCTCAGAGCGCCCTTCCCTTCGTTATCGGACCTCGACGCTCCGCAATCTTCTCCGCTAACGAGGATTCATCCTCCTCCAAGGGTATTGTCCCCGACCACCACCTCGAGGGCCAGCGAAGCACCATGTTTGACGCTATTTTTGTTCCTGGTGGTGAGAAGTCTATTCAGACACTTGCCAAGAATGGCCGAGCTCTTCACTATATTCGCGAGGCTTTCGGCCATTTGAAGGCGATTGGTGGCACTGGCGGGGCCGTTGACCTGATCAACAAGGCTATCCAGCTTCCCGAGGTCTCACTCTCTGAAACAGACGGCAGCGGTGTTGTTGACAGCTATGGTGTGGTGACGCTGAAGAATGCTTCGCCCGACAGCCTCAAGGAGATTGTCACTGTCGCTTCTGATGCCAAGGGCTTCCTGGAGAAGTTCGTGTACAACATCAGTCAGCACCGTAACTGGCAGCGAGAGCTGGATGGATTGAGCACTATGGTGGCGTACTAATGATTTATTGAAAGATACCAACTTATGTAACGAGCCAATTTGAATCTTGAAGTCAATACATTAATCACATGAACTCTCACTTATGCTGTGACACTCGAATCTATGAAGTTGGGATGCGTCGCGTTAGCCAATTTCACAAGCGAATACTTGTTCGAAGCCCGTGATGGTTAAATTGTCTTTTCCCTTATCCAATCCTTCTGGGCCTGGAATCTACCCGATTATACGTTGAGAGCTGAGTTGGTATGGCTTCCTGGATGTGACTGGTGTTCCTTTCATCTAGGCCCTAAAGAACCCTAAGTTTAGACATACTTAAAATAAGTTTATGATGAATTTAGAAAAAACTTGATGAGTTATGGTGAGATGAGATGAGATGGAATGAGTTGCACCGAGATGCGGGGTCCGTGCCTCTTATCTCATACCTCATCTCATCTCATCTCATGTTAATTGAAGCTCATCGTAATAGCTCACCAAAGGGTACTCATGTTGCTTTCTTGCCGTTCACCCTCTGTTTCAGCTTCTGTATGCCCCTCACACTCATCTTCAGCACAAACGTAGCATACTCTCCGTGGCCCTCCATGTCTCTCGAAGCCCTCTTTTTGATGTTTATATACTCATTTATTTCATCTTGAGTCTCTCCGATTGAGATGAAAATACCGAAGTACCGAAATAAGATCGCGTTCAGGATGATGCGACACATTCGTCCGTTCCCATCCTGAAATGGATGAATCTCAACAAACCGAAGTGAGTATTTGGCTGCAAGTGAAAACGGGTCTAAAACTTCCTTTCCGTCGATGTCATTTTTGAGATTCGCGCACATCTCGGCCATCTTTGCGGGCACATATCGCGGCATCACGAACATCGTATTCCCAGCGCCCACAGGAACATCTCGATGTCGTCCTGCATATTTCTCGTAAGGTGCATCCGGATATTCAGCACCAGGATCGATGATTGAGACTCCTTTGCAAAGAATCTCATGCGTTTTCTGGATGAGATCCTCTGTAAGATCCTCGTTATGAACCCAGAATCTGCTCATCAAGTATTTAAAGGCTCTCACGTGCTGGATGACTTCACGCCGGCCGCGAACAACATGACCTCTCGACTTTCCGCGTAAGGTGGAATCCGCGTCATATAGGTCGTGAACCTTTTCATCGAAAACTGGATCATCCTCATTGATTTCGAGTATGGATCCAGGCTCATTTAGGGTCTTATGACAGAGATACCTTGTGGCCTCCCAGCCTAGACCGGCATGCTCAATGCAATTGCTGCCGTAAATTGTGTGAAAAAGTGACTCCATAGTCTCTCCGTGGATAATAACCTGTTGCTCGGGTGTGTGATTCACTCTTAAGGAAGAATGATAGCGCAACGCCTTTCCGAAAAGCGCCTTGGGGTTTTGATCGTCTTTGTAGATGCGGTACACATCATCGTAAACAAATGATGGACCGTAATTAGGCATGTTGGGTTTGAGCGTGAGATTGTTGAATTCCATGGTTGTCAGGCGAGCCGTCGATATGTGCAAAAGATGATGGTATATGAAGCAGAGGGGTAAAGAATGAATCTGTCTGTGGCCACTCTGTGAGTCATATCTCATTTATAGAGTTCAGAATTACCTTTTTCTCAGGAGACTGTGGCTAGGTAAGCAATGCATCCCCAGAGGAAGTTTATACTCGTCGCAATTTTGAGTAAATTGATGAACTTAGACTAGAGCAGCCTAAAGTATGTATGACTTTAGACTAGGTTTATGTAGTAAACCTTGAACTTAGGATAATTGTAGAGCCGTGAGTAGAATGAGGTTTCCGCTTGACCGATGGCTCGTCTCACTGGCGCTCAGTCAGTCTTCAGCGTTATTTCACTAGTGATATGAACTCCTAAAGGTGTCCAAGCACGATTTAGTCCTCCGTGTAATGCTGTAACAGTATTTTGCATCTCGATATATGCACTGTGATAGCACTGGATTAGAGATGACTAGTGACGTATCTGGGCTTCATTAATAACACATTGCTCTTGAGATATAATTCAGATGCAAATTTAGATCAGTATTTGTCGACATCTTCCCAGCGGGTTCGTATGACCTTGGGACCTACGCATAGGTATGTGTAAGCATTGACTCTATCGCCCTCCGTGACTTCTTCCTCATAAATCGTCGCTATTCTCAAACAGACTACGACTCATACAAAATATTACTTTTGAAGAATATGATGACTCGAATAGGTAAGTACCTATGGCAGCATGATGCAGTGTGCCTTTAGGCAGAGCACAGATATCGCCAAAGTCTGCGCACGTCGTCCATTGGGTGGCGACTGCCGACATCAAGACTGTTTGCTTCCTATTTAAGGCATGTACGGCTCCTATAAGACGGAAGGAACAGCAAACTCGGAAGAGGATGTCCAATAGAACATGACGGGCTTCCCGCGTGCTACCTTCTTCAGGACCCTCATCCTAGAACCACTTGACATTTTAGTAGGTACCATCTTAATCGACATCCATGTATGTATAAACGTCCACTTTCTTCTCCTCCGAAGAAACCCACACATTTCAGAAACGTCCTCGGTTATCCCAGCCTTTTATTCAACATGGGTAACGGTCAAAGTGTCTCTATCCGCGACTGTCTCGATGCCGTCTGTGCGAACCGCAGCTCCTGCGTCACGTACCCGAGTGATCCGCTCTTCGCCTAGTGGGCGAAGCCGTTCAATCTCGAGTTCCCAGTGATTCCAGCGGCTGTCATCCGTCCTCAGAATGTCATTGAAGTTTCTGAGACTGTCAAGTGCGCCAGACAGAATGGTCTCAAAGTGCAGGCAAAGTCTGGAGGTCATTCCTATGGGTGAGCTGACTGTGTGGACGTGCAAAATAAAACTAACTGGGCAGCAACTACGGTCTTGGTGGCGACAACGGCGCCGTGTCCATCGACCTAGTCAACCTCAAGGACTTCGAAATGGACAACGAAACTTGGTACGCCTCGTTTGGGGCAGGCACCAACCTTGGCGAACTAGACAAGAATCTTCATACATTCGGAAGACGAGCCATTGCCCATGGTACTTGTCCAAGTGTTGGCACCGGTGGCCATTTGACAGTGGTAAGTATCCTTGAGCACACTTCCGACCATCACTAACAACTCAAGGGCGGCCTTGGGCCGATATCTCGAATGTGGGGAAGTGCCCTCGATCATGTCGTCGAAATGGAGGTCGTGACAGCAGATGGCACGATCTATCTTGCCAGTGAAGATAGAACACCCGATCTCTTTTGGGCGATGCGTGGTGCAGGAGCAAGCTTCGGTATCGTGACCAGATTCGTGGTCAAGACTCGCCCCGAACCCGGCAGTGTTGTCCAATACAGCTACAGCCTTGCTCTTAACTCACAAAACGAAACGTCCGACTTATACAAGGAATGGCAGGCATTGGTTGGAGATCCGACCATGGACCGACGTTTCGCAAGTCTCTTCATCGTTCAACCTCTAGGGGCCCTCATTACAGGAACTTTCTTCGGTTCAGAGGCTGAATACCAGGCATCGGGAATCCCTGCTCGCCTTCCTGGTGCCAGCGAGGGTGCAGTGTGGCTTACAAACTGGATGGGTCATTTGCTTCATGAGGCTGAAGCCGCTGGTTGCACCTTAAGCAGCATTCCCACGGCATTTTACTCAAAGTCATTGTCGCTCACTGAACAAGATCTTCTAAATGACACGGCAATCACGGACTTGTTTCAATACCTTGAGATTTCTCGCAGCAAATCGACACCATTCACGATCGTCTTTAATACCGAAGGCGGTGCTATGATGGACACACCTGTCAATGCAACAGCATACCCACACCGGGAAAGTGTCATCATGTATCAGTCCTACGGCATCGGAGTGGGTAAAGTATCGGCAGCGACTCGGAAGCTCTTGGACGGGATTCACGAGCGGATCCAACGGTCGGCTCCGGGTGCTCGCTCCACTTATGCCGGATACGTCGATGCATGGCTCGACCGAAAGGCGGCGCAGGAGCTCTACTGGGCGGACAACCTTCCGCGTCTGGAAGATATAAAGAAGAAGTGGGATCCGGACCAGGTGTTCAGAAATCCGCAGAGCGTTGAGCCGGCTGACTAGAGCGGAATTATCGAGATTGAGGAACGATCATTCTGTCACGAGGGCTCGTCCAACGAATGAGGAACGGGATTGTGAGATACCGGCTCCGAGCCTCCGATGGATGCCGTAGAGGGGCCGATAGAGGCCGGGTATGAGTGTCACAAGAATGGTTTACTGTATGACAGACAGGCCGGCAGAATAGGTGTATCCATTGCTTCACCAATGCTTCTACCTCTTGTAGTCGTGAACTACTCGATCACGTTGGAGTTCATGTTAATGACAATGACCCGCTTCAGCGTCTAGTGCATCATTTCCCCGCGTATCTAGATCTTCTGGCGTAAACTAGTGGGGGACTTGATCAAAATCCGGGGTAACACGACATTCAAGACAATTACAATCAAGCTCCTGACTCTCAAGCAAAGTCGTGAGTGGCCTAATCTTTCATAGAACATAGAGTAGAAGACCAATCCTTATCTACGACCCTTATCATGTCGAAGGTCCCCATGTCACTGTCATTCCATTACTGATAAAACCCCCTTGTCAAAAACGCCCTATTTCCACGGTCAACCCTCTAGCTTCCCCCTCTCCCTAACCCCGCATCAACTTGTCACTCCCGCGCGTGAGCACGACGAATACGGCCAGACACGGCATTCGTGTAGACCCGCTTGGACACAACAAAGGGCGTTACGATAGTTTGACAACAAAACCTGGCCTGTTTCTGTTTTGTCTTTGTTACAATTACGAGATTCTTACAGCAACCATCTCGTAGACGCCATCATATCTGATTGGTGTTGATCATTAACTTGACTGGGATACCGGAGTAAGTATCGGAGGTAGTGAGTGAGCTCGGCATTTGTTTGTGCTTTGGGGTGGCACTTACACCGCCATCATGCATCATTGAGCCTCATCACCACTTCATATGAACGCACCAAGATACTAACCCATTCATAGAACACAATACATCATGGCTCTCCTTCAAAGATCCAGATTAGCCGCTCAAGGCCTCTCAAAATGTCGTCCATCACAGCTTCAATCCTCAGTGAGGAGATACAACACCGCAGCAATCTCATCACTTTCCCAACGAGATGGAAAAAGCCCCTCTCTGTCTCTATCTGCCAGCCACTCAAAGGCATCGACAGCTCTTCACACACCTTCACCCACAGCAATTATGAATCGTTCTTACTCAACAGCAAGTGAGGATATGTATACCGCATCATTTGCCTTCTTCGAGGCTATCTGGGATGCTGGCATCACCCATTGTTTCGTGAACTTGGGCACCGATCATCCTAGTATCATTGAGGCTATGGTCAAGGGGCAGAGGGAGAAGAAGGGCAAATTCCCCAAGATCATCACATGTCCCAATGAGGTACGCCTTTTACGTTGAGCATTTATGGGCAAAACTGACATGATCAGATGGTGGCCATGTCAATGGCTGATGGTTACGCCCGATTAACAGGCAAGCCTCAGTGTGTAATTGTCCACGTTGACGTTGGAACTCAAGGCCTCGGAGCAGCCGTCCACAATGCTTCCACAGGCCGTGCCCCAGTGTTAGTATTCGCAGGTCTATCACCATTCACACAAGAAGGCGAACATCGCGGAAGCCGAACAGAGTACATTCACTGGATTCAAGATGTACCAGACCAAAAACAGATCATTTCTCAATACTGCCGATATACAGGCGAGATCAAGACGGGAGCCAATGTGAAGCAAATGGTTAACCGCGCTCTGCAATTCGCTACTTCGGATCCCCAAGGTCCCGTGTATCTGTGCAGTGCACGAGAGATTCTCGAGGCTGACCTTAAGCCTTATTCGCTGAAGCAAGAACACTGGGAGTCGGTTGAGCTTGGTGGTCTTCCTACAAGTGCCGTTGATAAGATTGCTGAGGCTTTGGCTGGTGCAAAGGCGCCTTTGTTAGTCACAGGATACAGTGGACGAAACCACAAGGTTCCTGCTGCGCTTGTTGAATTGGCGGACAAGGTCAAGGGTCTGCGAGTCTTGGATACTGGGGGTTGCGATATGTGCTTCCCCGCTGATCATCCCGCTTGGATTGGTTTGAAGTTTGGTGTCGACGATGCCGTCGAGTCTGCCGATACGATTGTAGTTCTGGACTGCGACGTACCCTGGGTTCAGACCCGTTGCAAGCCTCGCGAGGATGCAAAGATCTTCCACATTGATGTTGACCCCCTGAAGCAGCAGATGCCAACTCACTACATCCAAGCCGACGCACGCTACAAGGCTGATGGTCTCACTTCAATCCAGCAAATCACCGAGGCTCTCAGCAAGAAGGAGTTCGCCAGCAAACTCGAGGTCAACGCCGCCGAGACAGAGAAGCAACGTGCTCAAGTCCACGAGAACAAGCTCGCCAGCATCGCCAAGGCCGCAGAACCTCTCGCAGACGATACATTCGGAACCGGCCATCTCAGCAAGAAGCTCCGTGATCTCTGCCCTGAAGATACAATCTGGGCCATTGAAGCAGTCACCAACACTGGTTTCGTACACGACAACATCCAGCCCACAATTCCCGGATCGTGGATCAACTGTGGAGGCGGTGGTCTCGGCTGGTCTGGCGGTGGTGCCCTCGGCATCAAGCTTGCGACAGATGCTGAGAACGGCGGCACAAATAAGGGCAAGTTTGTTGTGCAGATTGTAGGAGATGGCACATATCTCTTCACAGTACCTGGTAGCGTGTACTGGATCTCAAGACGCTACAAGATCCCCGTCTTGACCATTGTGCTCAATAACAAGGGTAAGTCACCTCACCTATCAGACCAACAATATGCTCACATATCACAGGATGGAACGCTCCTCGCAGATCTCTACTGCTAGTTCACCCCGACGGTCTTGGATCAAAGGCCACAAACGAAGAGATCAACATTTCCTTTGATCCCGTACCAGATTACGCTGGTATTGCCAAGGCTGCTGCAGGTGGAGATATCCACGCTGCTAGAGTTGACAAGGCTTCGGATCTGGAGAGTGTGTTGAAGGAGGCTATTGCCAAGGTACAGGCGGGTCAAACGGCTGTGGTCGACTGCAAGGTAGCGCCAGATTGTTAGAGATTTATGATTGATGAGATTATACTGTGCAGGTTGGATTGGAATTAGATCTAGGGGCTGAAATGCCGGGATTTGTTTAGACTGGTAGCATTGACAGGTGCATTACGAGCAATGTTTGATCATTAGATCCGCAACGTCTCCTGTGAGTAAGGTTCTTCCTTGGGTGCAGTCAGAAGGGCTTAGCCTTTGATGAGAATCAGCGATGTAATCGTAGAGGAGCCATGAGGTGACAGTCTGCAAGTAATCATCTTCACTTCGCCTCTCTCTAACATTAAACACATATCTCACTCAGCTCATTTTCTTTCAGTGAATCCGACGTCACGTCTGTTTAGGACATTAATGCCACCGCTGCTTTCTGTTGTCCTGCAGATATGTTCCTTCGCTCACGCAATCGGTCAGACTCTTGATGCATGGTGTCGCTTAGCAAGAACGATCGTTTATCACAAATAGCCAAGGGTGTATCTTTGTATCATTCTCTCGATCAGATGCCAAACGAATTATGAGCCAGTCTACCATATGCCCTAGAGATGACTCTTATCTGATACTTATTTAATCAATGATTCATGCGTGTATGTTAGATCGTGAAGCAAGTTCGTTCTTTGTAGATACCTCTAAACGACTAACAACCCTCGTTTCGAAAATGATCTGCGAATGCCAATTAATTCATGGGGAATTGCCTTCATAATACAGTTTGATGGCAAGATTTCATCGTCTATTGGCATCCATACTTGGTAGGTTCTCTCACGGTTGTGTGAGTCTACTTGGGTGAGGAATGGCAGTTTTGAGGTGCGATCTATGATGGGCTCATCTTGTCCGCTCAAATGAATAGTTATTTATTACAACACTTAAACATCATCCAATGTGACAAGCTACTTGAACAGTGAAGTCATACAAAGAGCACAAGGAAAGGAATCTTTGGTATGACTTATGGTCCCAGAAGGCTGTCCATATTAGACGGCAGTTTCCTCCCCTAGATCACCCGGACTTGAACAATAGGTAGTCGCCATAGCATGGCTGTAGCATTGAAAGCATTCAGCTTTAAAGATACTCTTTACTAACGACATCATGTTGCATGGGCGACATTTTTCATTGCATCAAGATGCGGTAGAGTGGAAATGTAGGGTATGTGTGGAAGTGCATCTTTCAAGTGTAGCGGACCCTGATCATATGAGCATACTACAATTTGATATAAAATATCTGTCGAAAGCATGGCTGTGTTCTTGCTGGCACTATTTTTTAACACTGTCTCTCTTCGTCTAAGTCTAACCTTTGCAACGGGGCAAGCCGAGGTTGTTTCCGCGGTGTTTACTTTGCCAGGACAGGCAAGTGATTCGTTGTATTGCCACCAGAAGTCTTGACTGATATCTATTATTCGTTATTGATTGTGTGGTTTGAAAGAGAAAAGAGAAATCGTGGCAAGGGCGCGTAACTGATGGAGTTTCTGATATTTCTCATGCAGAATAGGTCAGCAGGCAGGCTCAAAGCCCAGATCCGGGGTGGCCGTGTTTAAACGCCGGGAAAAAACATCAGACGACGCCTAACGTCGGATACAGGGAAACCGGCCACCCCTAGAAACCGGCCACCCTCCATAAAATACTAAGAATAAGATATTATTAGAAATATAATTAATTAACTACTATTATATTTTTCTAATTAAATAAAATTTATATTAGTAAATATTTAAATAAAACTAAGTATAAAGATCTTTAAATTTTATTCTTTAGATATATTCTAATATTTTTTTTAATTATAATACTTTTTGTATTTATTTATAAGCCTTTAAAATTGCCAGAACCTTTATAAACTTAGCATTTCTATTATATATAACTTTCTTCCTTTTTTTTAGTAGATATTCTTCTTATTTTAACTATATTATTATAATTTCTTTTCTTTAGTATTTAATAAGGAAGTTATAACTATCTAATTAACTACTAATCTTATAGAAAAGTAGCCTAATAGCTAGGTTATTAGAGATAATACTTAGGATAGCTTAAAGGACCTAATAAAGCTATATAGATAATTAAGGTATTATTAAAAAACAGGAATTCTTTCCTTTTACTAGGGAAATAGCTATAATAATAAGAGCTAGTATCTCAGAAGTCTAAATAACTATTAGGTTTATTAGAACCTTTATTAGATTAACTGGCCACAGTCTAGTTACTTTCTAGCTAAATAAGGCATTTAACTTTATAATAGCTTTTTTCTAAGTTTTATTATAAGTATATAAGAAGGTAATCTTACTAATATAGCTTAAATTAGCAATAAAAATAAGATCTAAGAGGAATTTCCTATATACTCTCTTTAATAGTCTAAAGACTATAATATCTAGCAGCTAAAGGATATAAGAAAAGTATATTAAAAGGAAAAGCATAAATATATTATTATTATAATACTTAAATAAGAAATCTTTAGTTATATAACTTTTATAACTATTAAGAATAAGAAAATAAGGTTCTTTTAGGTTCTTAGGCTTTATTAATAGAATAAATACTATTCTAAGCTAAATAAGTGCTATATAGTTATTTATCTAGCCTTTCTTACTGCTAGTAAATTCCTAGGCTTCTAGAAAGTCTAAATTCTCTAGAAAATGCTATTATTAGACTGTTTTCCCTTTAAAGATTACTAAAGGTCTTAAGACCTTTTTTATTACTAAAATATACTTAAAGATTATAATCTAAAACCTTAAATCAGGCTAATAAATAAGTACTGATTTCTTATCTTTTAACCTAAAGAATAGACTATTTAGTCCTATCCTTTCTATTATTTTAACTTTATTAATATTATATCTATTCTTTTACTTAACTATTTAAATTACAGGTATTAATAATAATATAAAAAAGGCCTTAATAAATTTAATAAAAGCTCTATTAAACCTCTTAAAATCTATATATTTACCAGGTAAAGTCTTTATTTCTTTATTTCTATTTAAAAAAGCCTCTAACTAGTATTTTCTAATACCTTCTAGGAAGCCATTATATATTATAATCTAGCTTATAAAGTATTAGACCTGTTAATATAATACAGGATATCCTAGGTTAGCTTAGACTATAATCTAATCTTTTAGATTTCTTTTTTAAATAATTAAAAGCTTTTATTTAAGTTTATAAGCTTTTTTTAGTGTTATGGCCCCTTTAATACAGGCTTAGAGTATTAAATGGTTTATACTATAAGCTACTATAGCTTTATTTATAGAAACTCCTTTTAAAACTATTTAAAAAGTAGTATATATATCTTTTTTAGTAAATTTTATTATTTTAAATTAATTAATACTATTTATAAGTCTATATAATTAAAATTAGTAAAGTTATAAATTAATTAAGATATTATAAATTAGGTGGTTAGGTTAAAAAGCAGGTGGCCGGTTTCTGGGGGTGGCCGGTTTCCCCGTATCCGACGTTAAATGGTGCCTTGGCAGGGAAGATCATCATCTCTTGCGGCTCTTTTCCTCTGCTGGTCATGCAAGAGACCGTTTGGTCTAGATTCTCAGTGAGTGGGTTGTATATCCGTATGCGTAAACATACCCCGTATTTACTGCAATGTTGCCAGGATAACACCATAAATACGCTGCTTTCATGTCCGGAACCTACCGTGGAATAACACCATTCGTCCATCTCGGAGGCTAAATCTGAGTGAATGTCCTGGCCTGGGGCCTAAATTGACAATATTGGGACCGTTGCATTCCACCCACTTTCAAGACTAGAAGGTGATTAGTTCTTCGATGCTAACTAGGAGAAAGAAGACGCGAAAAATATGGGAATTGCTCACGATAGGCATTTGCTGGCTGATCCATTGATTGATTGAGCCAATACTCATCTTATTTCTCCCCCGCACCACGTGCTCGTGACATGAAAAAAGAAGCTCGGGAGGAAGGTGCGGCTAGTTGCTGCTGGTGCTGGTGCTGGTGCAGGCAGGTGCAAGTGCGGGCACCTACTCTGTACCTAGGTCCCCTTCTTGGGTTGGGCAGCCGCCGACAGATACTGTACGTCCATCCATCCATCCATCCATCCATACAAGCAAGATTGCCTAGGCACAGTCAACAAAAGCAAACAAATCACTTCATTAACATTCTCTTTTTAATCTCGCAACCTCTCTTTTGCATCCTTGATCTGGTTTCTTTTAGAGTTCTTTATTGCAGGCTCTTCCTGGCGAGTTTGAGTCTCACGACCGCGACTCATCTCGCACAATTCATCTCATCTCATTTCTTCTTCATCTTGTTCTTGTCCTTCATTTGACCTAAAACAACGCCACGCTAAAGTAGTCGGTCCGGCTCTTGTATCATCACTGATCAGGCTTCGCTCGCTCGCTTCCTCTCGACCGTTACGATCTCATACCTCCCGTAGCTGGCTGAACTCGATAAACTATAAAGGCTCGACTCGACGCCCTCACGGGACCCTCCATCCACTCTGCCTCTGCGACTACTGCACCTTACTCCTCCAGGGTCCCACGTCGAGATCTTAGGCCCCGCCACTCCACTTCGGTATTCTCGTCCCACTACAGGTCGCAACTTTGCGCTGGTATTGGATTGGATTGGCATTTATTTACCTACGCCCGACTCGACCCAAAGCAACAACAAAAACAGGCCTAGCCCGCCGTGATACGAAAACTTGCTCCAACAAACTGCTCTTGACTCTCCTCCACTACGTCTCGATTAACGAGAGATCATGAAAGGCGTCGAGCCCGATCTTGCCCAGCGCCTTAAGAGATTGAGACGCGTCAATAGCTCTGTGTCTTGACCACCGACCAAGCTTTCAAACCCAATTTGCTTTTTCCAGCCATGTCTTATCAAGCGGCTGTTACTACCGAGGCTCAGGCCGGCACAATTCCACTGCGACATCCCGATACCACGGCTGATCGACCGCCGCCTCCTCCCCCGGTGCCCTCTTCCGATCCTCATTTGATCGCCGACGACCCCTCCGCACCGAAAGCCTCTGCCGATCATGGCCTCTTCGAGATGTCACCAGCAGAAGCACTCGCTCTGCTGAGCGCTGGCGTCGAGCTTCTCGTCAGGATAACGGGCGACGTACCTCCGACACCACCGCCAAAATCTCCTACTGTGCCGCACATGAGTGGCATGCAGGCTGAGAAGGAGAATATTGTGCGATCATACTCTGATAAGAATCTGGCGAAATTAAGGAAACAGGCTGAACTTGAGTCTAAGAGATTGGCTGCCAAAGATAAGCCTGAGCCTGCGCATGATAATCAACCAGAATCGGGGGATATTGATGGTGTGCGACTGAAGCCTCACCCGGGTCTCATGTCGCCGCCACCTCAATCAGAGCCTTACGTTGTCGTTGGAGCTGATTCTCAGCCTGTCAATTTGCAACACAGCGCCATAACACGCAAATTTTACAGCAAGAATGAGCCTCCCATTACTATCAACCAATATCTTCAGCGACTACACCAATTCTGTCCCATGAGTACCGCTGTATACCTTGCGACGTCACTGTACATACACAGACTGGCCGTCGAGGAGCGAGCTATCCCTGTCACCCGGCGCAACGCACATCGTTTAGTCTTGGCTGGTCTTAGAGTTGCGATGAAAGCTCTTGAAGATCTATCTTATCCCCATGCCAAGATGGCCAAGGTGGGTGGCGTCAGTGAAGCCGAACTGGCTAGGTTGGAGATAAGCTTCTGTTTCCTGGTTGGATTCGAATTAGTTGTTGGTGAGAGCAGACTACGGAAACATTACGAGCGATTGAGAGATCGCACATCGCATCATGGCTTCGATCATGCGGATGTTCCTATATTAAACCTCAAGCCTCGGCCACGCGGCGGAGTTCAGCCAGCAGCATAGACAACTGGCTCACCTACCTACCCTTCTCACCTGCATTTCACACATCATGGTTTGGGACATTTGAGAGCACGGAATCTGCATGTCATTTTGTTTTTATTTTTGGGGCGCCGTATCTTATGGTGTTTGGCATGAGCATTGTACATGGCTTTTTACCTTGCACATAGTCTAGGCGTGGCATTATGGGATGAGAGGCATATATGTTGGAGTGCATCATGAATTTATATCCAGACTTGTCAGCATATTCCCGTTCATCGCTTTCATCATTCCCACGTGTTCTTGCGATGTGGCTGCGACGATCTACGAAGCCAAGGGAACTACTTGACTCGTAATCAGGGTCTTGATTCTTTGCGAGGGTCCCATCGAGACCCGCTGCGTGATGGACCCATCATGGCTTTTCGATTTGGAATGTTCTAAGAATCCACATAGCTCCGTATAGCCGTCGTGTAAATGGGACGTAGTATTTGAGCGAGTCAGTACTCCATGAACATACTGATGGGTCCACTGGAGATCAAATGTCACCTACTTCCGAAGTCTGTATAGCTTCGCGATAGACTTTGCCAATAGCACACGAGACAATGCCTGAAGGATTCACTGCTGTCTGGCTTGTCCTATCATCGTGAAGCTAGTGATCCTGATGGTCCATGTGCTGCATTTCCGTATTCGTTTCTGCCGTAGATAACCGCTTACCCCATCTTACAACACCCCATCCTTATCCATCATCGTCATCTCACCTCACTTCACTTCACTTCAGTCACTCATCAACAACTCTGGGATTTGAAGCAGCGTTCATGTCGAAATGGGCGCCAAGACATCTGAAGACGATCACTCTGGAGGAAATGGTACATCCCATAGCCCTTGGTAAACATAGAACCTCACTTACACGTAACAGGCCAAGGACCACTCTCATCCAAGCCATCCTCTGCAGGCGGAGAGCCACGCGGTGCTCATCTCGCCCGCGATGGCGACGGTAGTCTGGGAGGTGAAGGGGGCGACGACGACGACGATGATGATAACAACACTCCCGCCGGACCGCTAACCGACGGCGCTGGTAAGAAGAAGAAAAAGAAGGCTCCTACACAGCAATCGTCACCTCCGAGAGTCCCGCTGAGCGATCTCTTCAAAGAGTTTCCGGCCGGTGAAGTTCAGGATTACAATACTGCTCGTACTACAGCTGAGGAGCTTCGCTTCATGGGTCGTCGACAACTCGAAGACCCAGAGTTTCTGAACGATTATCGAAAGGCTGCTGAAGTTCATCGGCAGGTCCGACAGTGGACGCAGGAGAACGTCAAGCCGGGTGATAAACTCATTGATGTCGCTAATGGTATTGAAGACGGCGTGCGTGCTCTTTTGGGCAACCAGGGTATTGAGCCTGGTGACAACCTCAAGGCTGGAATGGGTTTCCCGACGGGTCTTTGCTTGAACCATGAGACTGCGCATTACACGCCTAATCCTGGCCAGAAGGACGTTGTTCTCAAGTATGAGGATGTCATGAAGGTTGATTTTGGGGTACAGATCAATGGTTGGATCGTCGATAGTGCATTCACCATGTCATTTGACCCTGCGTACGATAATCTTCTGAGTGCCGTCAAGGATGCCACCAACAGCGGCATCAAGGTACGTCTCTCACACTCTCACAGATGATGTATCTGAAGATTACAGGCCTCTGGTATCGACGTTCGTATCTGCGACGTCAGCGCCGCGATCCAAGAAGCAATGGAGAGCTACGAGGTTGAAATCAACGGCAAGACATACCCCGTCAAACCCGTCCGCAACATCTCAGCGCACAACATCAAGCACTACCAGATCCACGGTGGAAAGTCGATCCCGTTTATCAAGAACAACGATCAGACTAAGATGGAGGAAGGTGAAGTGTTTGCCATTGAGACGTTTGGCACAACCGGCACTGGACGACTTTACGACGATGTAAGTGTGCATGTTTAGTGAGCTTGGTTGTTGCTAATACGTGTAGGTGGGCATTTATGGCTACGGTTTGCATCACGATGCGCCGAGACATGTGAATTTACCCTTTGCGTCGGCGAATAGGCTTTATAAAGTCATCCGCGAGCAGTTTGGGACTATCGTCTTTTGTCGTCGATATCTTGAGCGTTTAGGCCAAGAGCGATATCTCGCTGGTGTAAGTGCTGTAACCGTATGTGAGGGGGAAGATTACTGACGGGTTGTGAAGCTGAACTCTTTGGTCTCGAATGGTATTCTTGAAGCGTATGAGCCGCTTGCTGATATCAAGGGTTCTTACTCGGCGCAGTTCGAGCATGTAAGTTGATGTGTGATGAGCGAAGAAATGGGATGATGCTAACCGTGGTAGACTATTTTGCTTCGAGAATCGCACAAGGAGGTTATTAGTCGTGGAAGTGACTACTAAATTGAGAATAACTCGGGTTTTGTCAAATTGGGGAATAAGAAGGGTTCAACGTGATATGGGAATGGTTCCAATACCATTTCCTCCTGCTGAGCAGTAGTTCCAACACCACTGCATATAGCGACGGCCTGGCTTCAACACGCCTGCCTGCGTTTACATTCTTATGATAGTCTAGTCTGTCACTATTTTTGCCAAATCTATTTGCACTTACATATTCACGTCGGTACATGACTTATGCTGAACTCTTGGCATCGTCGGTGATTTCCCAAAACGTCCTCTATCAAACATGGTGTTATCTCGCCACAGATCAACAGTGAGTCACTGGAGAAACTGTCTCAGATACACACACATACATACATACACACATAAAGGAACATCAGTCGCTTAAACCCCGCCAGATGCACGCACCAGAAGCGAACTGCCAATGGATGGGTGCCTTGAGAAACAGGGTGTCATGAGGCCCCTATCGGCTAATGTCTCGATCGGCACATCATGAGCGGTGTAGGACATTTTTAGGCAGACGAGGCAATCGGTCAATGGAGAGATTCCAATTGAGATGCTACTGATTGCGGCAAAACAACTCCCTCCAAACACTCTCATTCATTCATCCCTAAACCAAAACAAAACAGCAAATTCATGCTCTATCTCTGGGCAGTCACCCAAGATCCAAAATACGCCCCCAACTCGCATGCAACTAAACCTCATCTTCACAAAATACCTTGATCCCCACGGTTCCCTCAAGATGAAGCTTCACCAAAGTCCCAAAGCGACCCCATCTTTCGATTCTTGGTGTTTTTCTCCACTCCTCCCACCTCCAGGGGCAAAAGGAACTTTGGTTGGACTAACTACTAACTAGAACTGATCCTTGCTCTGATTCACGATGTATGCATGCATGCGCGATCCTTCGGTGTTTTGAGGTTCCCTTATTTTTTACACTTTGATGCTCAAGACTTGATATCGTGATGTGCCTTTGAAAAGTCGGTTGATTTATAATTTTTGGTGAGAGGGGGATCGTGATGTCTTGGTGTGCAGCCTGTTCTACTGGTACTTACACGAACTCGCACACCCTCAGTCCTAGGGTCATGAGACAGACAAGTTTTTTTTTTCTTTCTTTTCTTTCTATTCTTGAATATTTGATGCGAATGTCTCGTACCTGCTTTAGTGTCTCACCTCCTCCAAGCCATTGAGCCTCTCCATCCTCATCGCAAGCCATTTCGGTGTAAGCATTCACAGTGATGCAAGTAGGAACCAAAGTATTAAAAAAACAAAACCCATTCTGAGTTCTTTTTTTCTTCTTCTTCCTTCTTGCTGTTTTGTGTCTTGTATCTAACCAAGTGTTCTGTAATCCTTAAAATCGGCTCATTGCCTCGCTCGCTGGTATCCAAATCCCAATATCAAACTCCCATAAACGTATACAGAATAATTCCCAAATCCCAAGTCTAATCGCTAAATATCATTTGCCTTCAAAGGAAACTCCATGTAAAACAGATCAAAGTGATACAAGACCAAATCCATCAACTATATCGTTTACTCATATCGGTACACTCCCGGCTCGTACATCTCAGAGGGCCGTCTGCTGCCAGCGCCGATTGTGAGTCGTCGCTTAGGCTGCATGCGCTCACGGAGACGCTCGCGCTGAGCCTCCTCCTCCTTCTTCTCCTCGCGACGAGCAAGGCGGCGTGCCTTGTCCTCACGACGCTCCTCCTCAAAGCTCAGGCGGCGAAGCTCGTCAGCGAGAACTGCTTGGCTGTCGACGACTTCGACGGAGGGGCGCTTGTATGTAGCAGAACGCTTGGGAGGGGCAGGGGCAGGGGCGACAGGGCGAGAGGCGATCTTCGCGTTGGCCTCTGCGATGCGAGTGCGGAGACGAAGCTCAGCTTCCTCTCGGCGCTTCTCCTCGCGGCGGCGTTGGCGGCGCTCTTCCTCTTGGTCAGAGTGTCGGGAGCCGCTTGATGAGTGGCGGTGGTGCTTGGAGCGGTGGTGGTTGTCGACGACTTCAATCTGGACACGGCGCTGGTCAGGCTGAAGAGTTCGCTCATCAACGATGACGGGGCGGCGCTTGTTAGGGTCCCGTGAAGAGTCGACGATGTATGTGTTTGAGATGGGGGATGCAGGGGCAGTGTGAGGGGCATTCCATTGCTGGGGAGGAGTGCGTGGTGTAGGGGGGCTGTCGACCAAGACGATTCTCTCCTGGTGACGAGAGGAGCTTGGTCGACGCTCACGGCGGTTCAGATCAAGAACCTTCTGGCCGTTGATGTAGACTCCAGATGATCGCTTCTTCTTGCTACCGTTGCTGGTGTATGAGCGGTCTGATTCATCTCCTGAGCGGTATGAGCCCGACGGTGTAGAAGGGGCAGGGCTATACTGAGGTGTAGGAGGGAGTTGAGTAGCATAAGGGTAGGAAGAAGCGTCGTAGGGAGCGGGAACGTATTGGGCTGGGTGCTCGAACACAAAGTTGCTGGCACAGACTTGTCCATGGCGAGAGTTTGTGCAGAGCGTGGGTTGAGACCACTGCTCGCGGCGTCCATCAGGGTGGACGTATGTGTAGATGTTTGTAGTGCACATTGTGTCGGTGCTGAGAGGTTCTAAGCGGCTGCTGCGCTGAGGGGGATCCTCTTGGATGATGACCGGAGGCAGACGATGTGTTCTTGATATAGTCTGCTCAGGTGGTGAAGAAGTGCTGCTTCGACGACGACGATGGTTGTGGACGATGTTCTCAATGATAAGAGGTGACTGTTGAGAAGACAGTTTGAAGAGAAAGAGAAAGACAGGGAGAAGGTCAAGCTCTTATAGTAGTGTTTGTGTAAGATGAATTGAGTGTTTTGTTTGGTTGTTGAGAGAGAGTGGCAGATGGAGGTGGGTTATATAGAAATGAGGAAGGGTGGTTTGGAAGCTGTGTAAGCCAAGTCCAAGTCCAAGTACCGAGTGACTATGGGAGTAATTGGATGCCTGGGGACTAGACTAGACTAGACTATACTGTAGGTACGTCTTGTGAAGGAAAGTAAAGTAAAGTAAGTGTAAAATATGGAGTGTTGGTGCCTGGGGTTTGGTTTGGTTTGTGTGAGAGTGTGTGCAGTAGTGTGATGTTGGTGTTGGTGTTGGTGTTGGCTGTGGTTCGCAAAGCGGTTCGACGATATATACAAAGAGACTTGGGTAGTTGTACTGCCAAAAAGGTGGTGTTCCCTCCCAGAGGCTTGGTTCCTCTCTGTGTCTCTGCAAAGGCAGCCTTGAAGGTGGAGAAGGCCGTTTCTGCCTACCGTCTGCGGCCACTAAAAGCGATCCCTGTCTAGTCTAGTCCTGGCCCCCAAGCAGAATGCCCATGCCGATGACTCCCCCCTGGGTCATCTCAGCCACGGCCACCCATGACAGTTCTTTAGTTTCTGTTGGTTGGAACCGCCAGACATTGAATTAGTTACATAGTTACAGAGTCAATGAGCATCACAGGCCAGGCTTGATCAATCGAGAGGTTAGTGGGATCGAGAAAACGGGTATCGAGGCGGGAGATCATGGACACGGACACAGACACGGACGATAGAGTGACAATCCCGTAATTAAACCAAGAATCAACTCGTGGGCAGATGAATTGGGATTTTACAATTGGAACCTAGACAACGTAATCTGGGACTTGAATGGCCAACAACACGCGGCCACGGTTGAAACAAGACCCTAAAATTATCACCAACAGAGAAATTATGATCATGATCACGATCACGAGAGTCCCAAGACTATCCCGAGTCTATTTCGTTCCCTTTGTCGCATCGCGAGTTTGTCCGTCGGACTCGAAAATTTGTCCTTCGGCCAAAGACTAAAGGCAGACTTACAATGCCCATTATCTCGCATCATGGGATCCCCTCCCCCCCGGCGATTGAGTCATCAAGGACTATCTGCAGCCCGAAACGCCTCTAGACCAACCAAAAAAACCCTGCCAAGGACTAAAAGTCCATTTCTTCGCTATGCAAGTGCTACAGAAAATGCAATGTTCTGCATTCGGTGACCTCGTCCTCATTCGCTCTGAGTCACCCCCTGTTTCCACTTCCACTTACACTTCCACTTATTAGCTAGGTACTAATGTATCGCAGGCAGTGCTAGGGGGGGACGCCTATCGAGGCTTGGATCCCGCCTAAGAATCGGCGCCGGTTCTCACAGCCTCAGCCCTAAGCTAACCAGGATCATCACCATTCTCCAAGATTGACTGGAACCATTTTTTTTGTTTTGTTCAGCCTCGCATCGATATTATCACTGTCAGACAACAAGTTTGATCAACGTCAAGGATTCATTGGATGCCTCTTCCTCTTGACATGCAGCGGGAACTAGTATCGCACAGATGAACCAACCTATCTGTGTATGCTTGTCATATCGGGACGCACAGGGCTTGCACAATGGATGATGCAGAACATGATCAGTAGCCGTTGGAAGATGCCAGAAGAGCCCTTTCAAAGTATGTAGGACCAAGGGCGCGCGTACGTCATCTCATGTAGTTTAGATGTAGACTTGTCAAATGCGCATTGCAGCGTTACACGACCTGGTGCGAATAGCTTCAGGCCCAAATGACGTTTCTTCCCTTTGACTCTCCCTCGGTATTGAAACGAGTAAGTAATAATAAACCAAAGTCCCAAGCCAAGGCCTCAGAGCAGAAACCCACCAGAGAGTCCAATATGTGTACCTAATTCCCCCCCAGCTCGCGGCACAGTAACATACATAGACAGGCATTAGCAACAATCCCATTATTCTATTGGTTCGTGACAGCCAAAATACCACAAAGCTACGGGTTTCAGACTCTTCCGGCACCGAGAGAGTGCTGCCTCTTCCGATAAGAACTAACAACACAACGTACGAAACGGCCCCCAAACCGAAGTAATTAGGACGATCTGCTTTTTTGGCTGCCTCACCGAAAAGATCTTTTGCTTTCTCAAAAGAGTTTGTTTCGCATTTTTAATTGTAATCATCTCATGCAGCAGCGTCTCCATCAAGAATCAATGCAGGCCTATACGCATGATACATCCGTTGAAGAAAAAGAGGAAAAAAGGGCTGAGCAAAGGCCTCGGACTTGACCCCATCTCCAAGACCTCCATACCTAGTCTAAAGCGGAATGGCGCCATCCAGCCCTGTAAGGCAGAACCTTTGACCCCGGTGATTTTCTGCTGTAGCTCGTTCGTTGGCTTCTGTGGCACTGCCTCATTTCAGTGAAGTGAGAGAGCAGTGTATGTACGGAGCAGGCGCAGCAGCTGTTCGTGTTTGGATTGATATACCTCATTCCATTCCCTACGGACCATTCCATCATCGCTTTTCTCTTCCTTGTTGACTTTAACTCCGCTTGCTTCTGGTTGCCTCTTCCTTCGACTTCAGCCGCTTACACACGATGTTCTCATGATCATTTTCTTAATTCCGATGGCCAATTTTGTTCCATTTCGAAGTGTCCTTTGCAGCGGTCGCCACGCAGACTCTCCCGTCTAAACTCTAAGCGCCGACCCGAACTCCCGGGTATGCGACTTTCACTTGAATCTTCAGCACCAAACGCCCTCGTTCGAACGATGATACGTTTATCCTGATAGAGTTTGTCTCTGGCGCCCTGTTTCAGTCTCATCGCGGCTCTTGACTGTGTATCAGATGATTGGTGCTTCGTCACCGTCTCGGTCGTCATTCTGGTCTTACCGAAATAGTAATGTGCACACAACCAACAACCAACAGAGTGGCGACGTTATCAGGTTGCAGATCGACGGCGCGTTTGTGGCCGCATGTTTCATTATCCGCGCGCGGTTAACAGGCAGACTTTGATGGCAAATCCAGTTGCTAATTATGTCCAAAGGCAGAGTCTAATTATTGACCAAGGTATGTCTGTGCCCGTGTCAGCTGTCAGGGACTCTCGTGTTGCTATTCTTGGCCCTCGCCTCCGGGTGAGATCACTAGATCACCCCAAGTCTGTGCTATTCAAGCCTAATATTAGACGGTGAACAAATTCTCATGGGTAATATCTTCATGGCAGTTTCGAAACATTGACTACGCTAGATATCTTAACAGTTAGAGTAGACAGATAATGAAATACTCCAGTTCCATTGTCGATACGCAAACACTTCTCAGCACAGAACCAACTGTGACTTACACCTTCCAGTCAAACCCGATATCAAAGTACCCCTTCTCGGGCACCTTCAACATGGAGCAGCTAACAATCTGTCCATCGGCCACAAAGCCCCCTTGATCAACACCCTCCATCTGAACCCTGTTCCCCCACCAATCCAGCTCAATCCCCAGATGCTGCACCGCAAAGTACATCACCGCGCCAGAAATACCAATAGCCGCGCTCAAAGAACTCGTCAGCACATACGCGTACTTCTCCCACCACCCCGCGTACCGCTTCTTGATCACCTTGTTGAACACGAACGCCAGAACTATCGAGCCCTGCACGTAGCTCCAGTTGAACGGAGCCCACGCCATCGGTCCGCAGAACAGGATTGGCACGTTGACGTTGCGCCAGAAGGCGTTGGGCCACCGCTTGGACATGAAGTAGACGGCTATGGGGAGTATCACACCGATAGGGATTGTGTATGTGACGGCCCGGTAGGGGCCTTGCGTACCGAACAATCGACGTGGTCCAACGACGCCCCATATCACTGAGGACATGAAGAAAGTGTGCGTACGGGGACACGTGAAGCGGTCTTTCTGATGTGCTTGACATACATCCTCAACGTTACGGAGTAACCAGTGATTCACGCCCAAACCAACAAAACCTGCCAGAAGCGTCGCATAAACCTGTGCTGTAAATGCCCATCTCGGTGGAATCTTGGCATAGTGCGCGAGCTTGAGGTCACTAGCGAAGTTGAGCGACTGATGTGTCGACATAAAACTGAACATCTGGAAAATCATGTTCGGAATTGGTTGGCCCTCAAACACATAGCCAGCAATAAGCTGGGAAAGTATACGTGTTGAAATCTCCACGTTCGTAACAGCCAAGAGCATTCCAATCGGAATTTGCAACACGACGGTGAAGAGGACAGCTAGAACGATGCCCCATATCGGCGTGCCAGTTGGCCACAGGCTCACCGAGACACAGGCGATGATGAAAGATGCAACAAGAATGACAAGGTACCACCAGTGAGGACACTCAGGATACGCAGACATAAGACGGTTGTGCACATCATTGAACTCCTCGTCTCGCGACTTCCGTGCCCAACAAGCCCGTATCCCAGACATGATATCCTTGCGGTGCCAGAGGTACATGTGCACAGGTGTAGCAACATATATCATAAAGGCAGCCGCGTACTTGATCACCTGAGTGGAAGTCATGAGGGGGACGCTGTACTCGTGGTACGCCGTCTGATTAAGCGTAAGGTCGGGCAGCAATACGCGTGAGATGTCGTACCGCGAGCCGTGGTTGTCGTAGATATAGTTATTGTTGATAGGGAGGTAGCCCGTGTCCCAGACATTGTTGAAGTAAACTAGCGGCGCGATTATGAAGCCCCATATTGCCATGCCGCTTGCATAGTTCATAAGTGTGAAGAAGGGCGTTACTATAGGGTCGCCGAGATAGGTGGCGACGTTCCAGTCCAATGTTGGTAGGGGGTTGAGGCCCAAACCGCAGGTTGATCCAGCTATGAGGGCGAGTGTGACGTTGCCTGGTGATATCCAAGTCGGCCAGTTAAACAAGTAAAGAGCTTTGAAAAGGTAATTGGGAATCCAGAAATAAAAGAACATGGAAGTAAAGCAGATCAAGAAGAACTTGTATCGCGACATCTTCCATCCGTGCACTGTATCTTCTGAATGTCCATTATCCTTGTTCAACGCCTTGGTAAGTGCAATATTTGCCAGCGCTTTTGGCCAGATCATTGAGGGCGGGTATACCAGAAACCTGCGAACCAGGCCAGCACACCCATATCCGATGAACTGGGTCGATAGGAGCGTGAGGATCTGCCAAGGAATACTATTCGAGAGGTTCTTCTCCCCGTAAAACACATCCAGTTTCAGGACTTGGATGATGTTCACGATGTAGGCTCCAATGGCAGATCCACCAAAGGTTACATTCGCCATCATTGCAATGAGAATCTGCTCCTTCTGATTGAACGGTCCAGGATTGAGTGTGAACTCCCACGAAAACACCCGGAATCTCCTCGTTGGCAGCCATTTCGCCAACGACTTCCCCACGGGCAACGCCAATATCTGCACAATAAATGTCGAAAGTCCAATGGGAGGCATTCGGAGTGAAAAGAATTGTTCGAGTCCAGTGCCAAAAATTGCAAATGTTGTCCCCAAAAGGAATACTCTGAATGTGCCGACTGGCAAGGTCGGGTCGTCCGTATCATCCACAACGGCTCGGACTTCAGGATAGATAGAGCTATTTAGCATCGATTCCTTCTGAGCCTCGAATTCTCTAGAGATGCTCTGGCCTAGCTCAGTATCTTGTTGTTCGTCACTCTGGTGTTCGAGATATTCGCGCGCCCGGTTGAGAAGTTCGTGGGGGAAATTCTGGTCATGTTCGTGTTCTTCCACAAGCCTTCTTAGAGTGTCTCTTAGAGGTTCTCTTGGTTCTTGGTTCTCGTTTTTCTCTCGGCTGCTACAGCCATTTTGCTTCGGCTTGTCATTGGTTCGAGATGTGATGTCCAAAAGAGTAATATTGTCTTCTGCAGTGATTTTCCTCGGCTGTTCTAGGGGAGCCATCACGTGTATTTTGTAGAACAACGTCTCTGCAAGTCAGTCGAGGAAGAAGGATCTTTATTCCGTACCTCGTCGAGCGAACTACAGACAGCCAATGGTTGGTAAGGTGCCTGATGACCTCCTGGTGAGGGGAATGGCATGAAAAAAGGAACGTATCAGTCTCTCATCGCTCAGACGAAATAGCTCACAAGACTCTTCGAACCCATAAGCTGGTAGGAGCATTAGCCTCGGGGACAGTCTGGATGCGAACTGAATGCAGTAGGTAGCTATAGATTTAGTAACTCTGCGAAGCAGAAACATAAGCATCGGCCCCAGGCGACAGATCACATGAAGCACCTCGAGATAATCCCAGGGGGCTTGCTGAGTTGGTAGCTATCACAGTAACCAAAGGTTCAAAGTATCCTGGGAAAAGAGTGAAGGACGGAAGTTGGATGCGGTGTTGATGTTGAAAACAGTTGGCATTTCGGGTTCGATAGTAAACGCTATAAAAGCTTTGAGGCTCAAAGTCAATAAGCCAACAAGCGGTCATCAAGATGTTCTGTATCCCATTCTCCTTCTGTAACCGATTCCGCATTGACATATGGGCCACTCGTCAAAGCTGCTGGGGAACTTAAATCTCATATGCGCCGCAGCCATCCGCAGCTTGAACAACAGAGGCCGTAGTCCTCTTCGCTGGTCTGCCCCATTGCTCAGAAAGTTCGATGACGACTTCCATCGCTGTCATTCAGCGATTGTCGAGAGCAATGTGACCAAATCCATATCTCACAAACTTCGTAGCTGGCAATAATAAAACAATAGTGGTGAAGCCCCTGTTTTGTGAAGGTAAAGTGCGCCTGGTAACAATGCTCGCGTCGACGCTGTCATGTATTTCGTTATGCTCCGACTTGACGGTTGCCCATATAATTCCGGTACAACAACAAAGAGACGTCGAAGCTCGAGCGTAAATGCTCTCGTGGATCCTCCAAGTCGCATAGGAAGGTCCAGAAGAATCAGCCATAAAATCGGTGGTCCTGAGGTTCAAAGCATGACGGCATAGACAAGTCGTTACCGGGCCGATCAATGCCACAATTAACCCTGGTGGTGGTTCGGTCCCATAATCTCATCGAAAATCCTCTCGCCATAAAGAATCTCAGTCGTGGTAAACAAGTCGGCATGTCTATCGTGTCAATGTCCCAAACACCAAGCGCCGTTGAATGTATAAATGTCGCGTTCCTCGTCTGTCATCAAAACTTCAAATCGTCATACGACAGCACATCATTCAGAGAATCCCCATCTGTCGCCAGGGATCATTCTCTCTCCCTCTCCGTCGCTGTCTTCTCCGCGCAGCACGTCTGGCCTCGCCAGTACAACCCACACATCCCCAAACAGCAAAGATTAATCTCCAGCCACTACATCATGCTTATCAGTAACGTGACCCTCTAACAGAGGGGGGAAACTTACACCACGGCGATCAAAGCCCAGAGGGCAGCCATGAGCCACTGCTCTTGACGCTTCTGCTCGGCGTTTTTGTCGTCGGTGATGTTGATGTTTGATACCCACATCATGATGATTCCGCCAACACAAAGCGCTAGAGAGAACAAGTCGTGCAGGACTCTTCTGGACGTAGCTAATCTGGGGACTGTGAATGAGGCATCTGTCACTGCTAGCACGTCCCAGCTGTCATTGAGCATTGCAATTGCACACTAGATAGAGCACGTCAGTTTTGCGTAACCAGAAACTCTGAGAAGAGGGGTTACCCACACCGACAGCACCAGCGATAATGACCTGACTCTTGGAAGGCCATTCTTTGCAAACAAATGCCAGCATGAGAATCGAAGCGAGGCTGGTAATCCAAGCAATCAATCTCACACCCGCGTGCACCATCGCATAAGGCCTCGACAGCCGCTCCGGGCGATTACGCCGCCGGGGCCTTGAAGGCATGGCGCGCTGAGAGAAAGGAAGAGTAATTTCAGCGATGAAGCATTTAGAGAAAAGGAAAAGAGAGACACAGCGTTGTTGATGCTGGAGAGGAAATAAAGCGATGAAGAGAAAGTGGAGGAATGGAGATTCGGGGGTTCAAGCATTTAAGGGTCACGGCGGGAGGGACCAATTGGAGAGGCTGGGACTAGCCTAGTTGAGGGTAGTGTCTAGTGCTAGTGGAAGGGAGCTATCGACGTGCCGGGGGCTTTAGAGGGTGGATTTGGATAACTCGGTTTTGCATTCCACGATGGTCTAGAATTGGAATGAGTATCACGATATCGAGAGTGGAAGATGGAGGGAGGAGAGTGTTTGTTTCATCATACGTCAATGCATGTACAGTAGTAGGAGCAGTATTTGTTAACCGACAGTGGAGGTTTCTGTTTGATCCCCCTGGCCTGCCATGGCCTGGACCTGGACCTGGACCTGGCCTTGTTGCCGTAGCACACCACCACCACATTCTAACCGCCACCGACTAATCCCTGTCCATCCTGTTCAACCACTTCACTTCACTGCTCTCAGCGTTCAATCATAGCATCGTCATTGTCTATCGACCTTATCCGTAAATTAAAATGAATACTCCTCGGCATGCAGATATATCCCCTGCGCTCCCGTTCCCTTATGCACAGCTCGCTCATCGCTCAAACGACTCACGCAATTCCTCGTCCGTGCCACTATCTCGCGCCCGCCGCAAACAACCACCCCTGTTTCTCCCCAAGCCTGCTCCACCGGCTCGCGAATCATGGTCTCGATGTCTGGTCGGCACGTGTATTCGCGGATGAGCTCTGGAACAGTGGCGGTTATCTTCCCGCGGCAGGGAGAGTCGCTTGGACAGCCTTTCTCGTCTGGACCGTTTGCGCTGCAGCAGCACCCTGTTGTTGCTCCCTTGACGGGTTGGATGTCGTCCGAGTCGCTTGTGTTTGAGGTCTCTGATCGACTGAAGACTGGATCTGATTGATTGGAGCTTGTTATGGCGATATGGATGCTTACACCGACGCCTTTGGCTCGTACCATCCTTCCAGCCTCTTCGGCCCTTTCGACGTAATATTGGATTTCTTGAGATGTTCTCGCAACGAGAATAATTTCGACTCTTCGAGTGCAATTCGATTTTTGGGCTGCCGCAATGCTTTCGAGGATAGGAACAACAAAACTGGCTCCAGTTGACGCTCCAATGAGTACCAACGTTTCGTAAATATTCCATTTCGGGGGAACGCCATATGGCCCTGATACGAAGCCCGTAAGTTCGGATCCCGAATTCTTTGTCGCATATTCGTGTAGTCGTTTGGAGAATCCGCTATGGGCGCGCACGACAAGCTGTATACTGTTGCAGCAACATGTGCCTTCGACTTTGTGCGCACATGCAATTGTGTATGGGTGCGCTTCGAAGGGTCCAAGACGTGGGACCCAGAGGTAAACATGTTGTCCTGCCTTCCACTTGAAGTGTACATCCTTGATGGTGACGACAGTCGTGGCTTGTCCAACAACGCGGGTAACGACTCGATGCCCGAGGTGTTTCATGCCTTGACATTCTGTTCCTTGTGGCCGAAGACGGACATTTTGCCAAAGGAGAAGCACCCATCTCATGGCGCGGTCGAAAACGAGGAACGAAATGCTCATCCACAAAAGCCATCGGGCATTTGAGGGAATATGCTTGTGCAGCAACCACAGCATGATGATACTGGTAAGCACATGCTGAGCCACCCAAACCTCATATGACAATCTTCGAATGGGAACAATTCCTGTGACGACGTTCCAGAGCAGAATTGCCCATGCTGCGAGTCCATACTTGACCAGCGGCATAATCTGAAGTGCGTAGTCCAGAAACTCAGCGCGCACCCACATAGTCCAGAAGTGAAAGCCGTGAACCGTCGCAGTGACAAACATGGTCCGCGCAACCCATCGATGCAGCCAGTTGAGCCTCTCATGACTGCTCCCTATCAAGAACCCGATAACATTGACCTTTGTCGCCAGAAGGTAGAGTAGCGGGAACTGAGTTAGAGTGACCCATGCATTGCGATATCCGATGCGCTCCCAGTAGTACACATCGTTTTTTGAAACCTGCCAGCTCATCAAATAGACAATGACGACCCAATAACATGCCAGAACAATGATTCGACCGAGCGGAAGCGGTGTTGCCCATCGAAGGCCTTTGATGGGGATGTAGTATTGCGGATGGCCCATTTCGCGAACGACAGCGGTTGCTGTCGCCCATGCCTGACTGAATACCCCTCGTGGACGTGTTGGATGGTCTATTGACGGATCGCGACATGCTTTTAATCTGGTCAAGTGTCAGCGTGTTTAGCGAGAGGTCGACAAGTGGCGTACCTTTGCTGAGCGTCGAGGTAGTTGATGCCTCGAATAGCAGCGAGTGCACCGACGACACCAGCGATGGAATACCAGTATCCACGAGCAAAGGCATAGTTGACATCCATCCGCAAGCCGGGGTCATGATGCATGTGGTCCATATCCATGATGGGCTATGATGCGCCAATGGCGCGGGTTCGATGTGACTTGAGTTTGAAGGGACGATTCAGACGGCCAGCGTCGTGATAGAGCCAAATGTGTCTCTATCTCATGAACAGTGCTGCTATGATGGTATGGTCTTGCGCTTCAGTTACTCATGTCACCTGCAAACAAGCCAAGTTTTGTTCGAGTACAAGTGTCAAGTTTCTCTCTGACGGCACACCCGAGTGAGAATGAATGAGCAAGTTGATATGATGAAACAGCTTCTTGGCTTACGATGACTGTATCCAACACGATGTGAATGTCACAGGTCGCCGGATACGAAGAGCCCGAGTGCTGATGTTGGATAGGTAGTGAAGAAGAGTTAACCCCGCGGAGTGTGATTGCCAGACGAGGCGAGATGCCCATCAGATCGCTTGTATCTGCAACTAACCACTTTAGATTGGGCAATCAAGCGATGTGAGCTTGATACTTTGAGGCTACACCCGGCAGTAGAAACGTCGAACAACCGTCAAATTGCGCATAAAATTACCAAAACTCAAACGCTCAACTACCGTTTCTTTTCAAATCTCCCCCGAAACTTGTATCCGCTCTATCCGTGCATGCCGAATACCCGATACTTATCACCAATTCATCAAACCTCCTCTCTGTGATTCATCAGCAACTCTTGATGGCCTGACACAAAACTCGCTCACTAACAAGACAAGAAAACTTGCTCAAATAACCTCAGGTCCGTGCACTCTCCCATTCTGATTGGCTCCTCCGCACGTCAAGGACCCCTGTTTTGTCTTTTTTCCCCTGCGAGGTCTAGACTCTTGGGGTAGGTAGAACGAAACGTGCTCACCACTAACACAGCATTTGGCGATGGAGGCTTACACTGCTAGACCCTATGGTGGAAAGTCTCTTTGACGTTGAAGAATGGGCGTTTTTCTGAGGCTTTGGGTGTTTTGGATGCATGTTTGATGCGGAATTGGCGTGAATTGCTTCAGGCTAGTGAGGATGGCTTGCATTGATGGGAGGGTTCATCATGGGAGCACAGAGCCTCAATGACGTAGCTTTCATGATGGGGAGTGAGTTTGCAGATGCTGTGTATTCATGCGGTGAAACTAGAGATATGTGTAACTCCAGCTGATATAACATCTGACTACATAAGTCAACAATACCATCACGTTGAACGTATCTGAGTTGGATGATCCCAATGGAAGGTCATTTCTCACAACGGCCTGATATTTAACACCGTAACATACATACCTTGTTAGCGAAACACAGCTCACACTAGCTCAGCCTCTCCCTCATCCCCTTGCCGATATCCGCAACTCCTACAAAAGCAGCTCAGCCGCCCACCTCAGCTCTCTCAAACCACACACACTCCCCCATAACACCAAACCCCATCAAAATGCGCTCCTCTACTCTCCTCTCGACCGCTCTCCTCTGCGGCGTCTCCCTCGCCCACTTCGAGGTCAAGTATCCCGAGACCATCGGTTTCAAGGACGACAACGAGGGCGAGTCTCCCTGCGGCGGCTTCACGCCTGACCTCTCCAAGGACAAGCTCGTTGACTTCCACGTCGGCGGCGAGGCTATCGCTCTGCTATCCACGCATCAGCAGGGCAATTGGCTCTTCCGCGTGACCCTCAACGAGAAGGCTGATGGCGATTGGGAGCAGGTCTTTCCTATTGTTCAGCAGAGCGGTCTTGGTGCCTTTTGCGAGCCTCAGATCACTGTCCCCGAGAAATATGCTGGCAAGAAGGGCTGGGTAAACGTTGTATCCTCCGCCGTCGATGGTCTTCTCTACCAGGTATGTCCTTGCTCTAAAGTGTATAAATAAAATGCTAACAAAAGTACAAGTGCATCGCTGCCAACTTCGTCAAGGGCAAAGCCGATCCTCCCAGCGACTGCAAGAACGCAACCTCGGTCAAGGCCTCATTCGTCGACGACGACAAACTCTCCGCACTCGTCAGCAACGACTCCAAAGCCGATGCCTCATCGAGCGGCACCGCTTCAGGCACTGCTACCGGCACCGGCTCAGCTGCATCCTCAACAACGAGCGACAACGCTGTCGCGGCGCTGCAGGCTTGGTCAGCAAACGGCGTCGGCATGATAACTCTAATGACCATTGCTTTTGCCGGGGGAGCTCTACTTGTTTAAAAAGGGGGTTGAACGACATTGGTTGAGAGAGAGCGTTGTATTTTTAATCACACAGGCAGAACGGACAAGACGAAACAATTCATTTTCACTGTGCCTCTGAGTTGCAGATCACCAACATCGTTGAGTCGTTAACTAACATTGGATCCAAACCCCCCCATGCAAATGATCAGCGAATATCGAGCTGTACCAAGCCGTATCCGGAGAAATACTCCACGCTCAACAACGACGATGTTTTCTCCACTAGCATCTCATTGGACATGCGAGGGTCTCTGAGCTGATGTCGACCGCAAACTGGGACGGAAAATACATATTCACCGCCAGCCAGCGTCTCTTCTCCCAGACCCTCACTCACTTCTATCCTGCCATTGATACACCGATGCCCGCTGTAACATCTGATTCATATGAATTGTTTCATCTCTGTACTGTATTGTCTGCAAGCCAATGGCTTATAATTCGTCGTTCTATGTGTCGTGCTCTCTTTTCCCATCAGTAACGCCCTGCGAATTAACTTTTTCCCATATGTGAAACGCCCTGCTCCCCCGGATCAATATAACATAGCATAACAAACGCCACATTTGTATGTTTTTCACGTCTCTATTCAGTACAAACGGCTTTTGCTTTATTATGGCTCCAATCTCCCTAGCCATTGTGTACCTACCAAGCCATTCTAGCGCCCATTGGCATCTTACCAACATTTACTACGCTTTCGGTATCCATTTATTACGTTCCATTTTGACTCTCACCGTTTACCTCGAAAATTGATGAGCTAAATCCTTAACCAGTTGATATATCTTGAAATTCTGGCTGTTTGCCAGCATGGCAGCTGTAGACCTCTACCACGCCAGCTTCTCGAAGCAGCTCTTCAACTACATACCCACAGACCAGCCACTGTACTCGACGTGGGGTTCATCATGGCCGAAGCGCGAAGTGGGCGTTATGCTCAGTCTTGATATAGCTTCATGTGCAATACTTTTGCTCTATCTTTGTCGAACGCCGCTATCACGATTTACGCCCCGCTGGTTACGGCCGTTTGCACAAGAACCACCACCGTTTCATCCCAAGAAGAGAAAATGGACTTTTTGGACTCTCTGTCTTTTGCTCATCGCCCTGGTTGGGCTTGGGCTGGCCATCAGCTCTGCTATTGTGCACTCTCGTCACAAAGCTTCGTTTATGGAGCTTGTGCCCTGGACTGTTGTGGCGCTGGTCACGGTTCTGGGTCGACCTGTCCAAGCTCCCAAGTTGTTGATGCTGCAGTATCTTCTCATGATGGCAGCGACTCTAACCCTCAGAGCGATCTACTACCTCAGCTTCAAGGTCAACTCAATCAGCCCCTTCGACATTGGACATCTCACCCTGGAGATCTTGGCGATTCTGGTCATCATCAACATGCCTCTGCGAAACCCATTCTGGGGCTCATCGAATATCGGAAACGCCAAAGCCGCTCCTTCAAACCACGTCCGAAGTCCTGAAGACAACCTCACCCTCTTCCAGTTCTGGACCATGAGATGGGTAAACCCTCTATCGAAAATCGCACAAAAACGAGAAATCGCCATCGAAGACGTCTGGCAGCTCCCCTACGAGTTTCAGCACTGGAGGCTGCACCAAGTATTCCGAACGCTCAAGGGCAAGCTCCTCCCATGCCTCATCGAAGCAAATGGTCTTGATCTTTTCATCGGCACGTTCGCAGCTATTCTGGAACGAGTCGCTGAAGTTTCCAATCTTCGTCTCACAAGCAAGCTTTATCAGTCTCTCGATAAGAACGACCCTGCAGAAGCTGGGCTCTGGTGTGTCGTTATTCTCAGCATCGACACTGTCCGTCAAATCGCAAGGACATCTTCAGGATGGTACTCCCGCAAGGCCTACGAACGAAGTCGCGGTGAGACATTCATCGGTCTCTTCAGCAAACTGCTCACAAGAGCCGTCCCAGGATCTGAAATGACGGAGAAAGACCCCTTAGCAAACACCGAAGAGAGCAATGCTTCTTCAAACCGCTTCAGCAGGTTCTTCAACAAATGCTGCGGCCGCACTAAGTCCAGACCAGCAGAGAAACCAGCACCAGACCATCAAGCCTCGAACGCGAAGGTAGTTAACCTGATCCGTGGCGATACCTATGAGATATCCCAGCGGTTCTGGGAGTTTCCTCGCGTTGTCGCAACGCCCATCAAAGTTATCGTCACAATCTACTACCTGATCGACATAATGGGCTGGCCATCTTGCGTCGGCTTCGGATTCATGGTCATCTTCCTCATCTGCAACTCCCTCCTCGTTCGGCAGGTCATCAAACTCGAACGTCAACGAACGGGACATTCTGATCGGAGGGCTCAGGCTGTTGCGCATTTCGTAGAGGCTAGTCGCCCGCTTAAGCTCAATGGCTGGACATCCTCGTGGAGAGATCGCATTCTGAGGTTCAGGGATGTCGAGATGAGGAAGAGGTTTCATATTTCTATCGTCAATGCTACAATCTCCACGATCAATGTCTTCGGAGGCGCGGTCTATCCGTTTGCGAGTATCTGCTTATACACACTCATCCTTGGACGCGGTCTACCCAACGAAGTTATCTGGCCTTCACTACAACTCTTTGCACAGCTTGAGGCCAGTACCCGCGAGGCTTTCGATCTGATCTCTGCAGTGTTGAAGTGCACTATACCTGTTGAGCGTGTTAACAAATACATGTCCGAACCCGACCGAGACGAAGATGCCTTTAGCGGTTGTGAAGCACGCGATATCGAGTTCCACAAAGCAAGTTTCGCACGCCCCTCGACAGACCATCTCGTTCTTCGCGACCTGACCCTCAAATTCTCAACGGGTCTGACCGTCGTGCGCGGTAAAGTTGGCTCAGGCAAATCTAGTTTATTGCTTGCGATCCTCAACGAACTGGAGCACAAGAGCGGTCACTTCTCCAGAGCTGATGAACCAATCTCGTATGCGCAGCAGCTTCCGTGGCTGCAGAATAAGAGCATCAGGGATAACATTACCTTCCATGAATCCTTCGATAGTACGAGATATCGAGAGGTTGTTAGTGCTTGTGCGCTGATTCCTGATTTTGCGACGTTTCCTATGGGTGATCAGACGAAGCTTGAGGAGGGCGGTATCGGACTCTCAGGCGGTCAGAAGGCGCGGGTGGCACTAGCGAGAGCGGTCTATAGTAGCTGTCGAATCCTTCTTCTAGACGATCCCCTTGCAGCCTTGGATCACGATACAGCGAGTTACATTGTTCAGCGCTTCCTTTGCGGGCCGCTGGCTAAGACCCGAACAATTGTTCTCGTTACACATCGCGATGATCTCGTTCTTCGACACGCCGATCAAGTTATTGACATCAACGATGGTTACGCCCATGTCCTCACTCCAACGGAGCTCAAAGAAGAGCTCAATCATCCTCATCTCTTCAACTCTGGCCCTGCTGAAGTTCAGCCTCACGAAATGCCTAACGAGCAAGTATCTGAAGAACTTCCAAGCGACAAGGATCTTCCAGAAGAAGTTACCGAAACTGGGGCTATCCCTATTGGTATCTATCTCAGATACATGGGTGCAGGAGGATGGCATCTCTGGGTATTTCTATCCTTGTTCTATGGACTATCTCGATACTGCGACATTGCGCGAGCACGACTTCTCGAAGCATGGGGCCATGAATCTGCAAACCTCGAAACTCTCATCCAGAGCGAATATTGGGGTCTTCCCAATCCCAGCCAAAACCCCCGACCCTGGCTATACGTTCTCGCAGGTCTATCCATCGCCCAGATCCTCTCTTACGCCTCAGCCCAAGTCCTCCTCGCTTCGATCAGCATCCGCGCAGCTCGACGACTCTTCAGAATCGCCATCGACAGAGTTAGCAAGGCGTCGTTCCGCTACCACGATATCACACCGACGGGCCAACTCAAGAACCGCCTCATCTCCGACATGGGCATGGTCGATGGTGGAATTCTTGCGCCTCTCGAGCAATTCGTGTTCAACCTGGTCGCTCTCTCGCTGAGTCTCTTCGCCATCATGACACATCAGATCTTCCTTGTAGCAGTCATCTTTGTTGTCGCCATTCTGTTCGCATACTTCTATCGTATATACGTCCCTGCTTCTCGCTGTCTACGCCGAATGGAGATGCGATATCTGACTCCCATCATCGCCAACATTGGAGTCATGCAGGATGGTCTTGTGACGATTCGTGCTCTCAAGGTTGAAAGCCGCTTTCAAAATAAGCACCTGGAAGCTGTTGACGACTTCCAAAAGCACGATCATTTCTTCTGGAGTATGACATTCTGGCTTGACTTTAGACTTGGTATGTCTTCAGCCATCATGCGAACCATCCTCCTTCTCTCCATGGTATATATGGGCACACCAGCTAGTACAGTCGGTTTTGTTCTGACTCAGACCAACATCGCCATGATCGCTGTTCAGCAACTATGTGAGAAGTTTGCAGCTCTTCAACTCGACGCCGTGTCGCTCGAGAGAGTCGATGCCCTAAACCGTATCCCAGAAGAACCCAGCGGCGATATCGAGCCTCCTCAAGATTGGCCCAGGCCATGCGATAGTGTACGCTTCCAGGATATGTCATTTAAGTACGCCGATGACCTCCCCTCGGTGCTGGACAACGTATCATTCGAGATCCCTGGTGGTTCAACTTGCGCAGTTCTCGGTCGAACAGGCTCCGGAAAGTCCACCATTGCAAACTCTCTCCTCGTAACACAAGCACCGTACTCAGGCGCTGTCTCAATCGGAAGCATCGATCTCGCTTACATCAACCGTACAGCCCTCCGCAATCGCGTAACGTTCATCCAGCAAGATCCTATCCTTTTCCCGGGCACACTACACGACAACATCGATCCAGAAGCAAAGTTCTCCGACCAAGATTGTACCAACGCAATCCATCGCGTTCTCGGTACTGACTGGGGTCTCGAAACCCGCATCGACGCAGGCGGAAAGAACCTGAGTCAGGGGCAAAGACAGCTCGTGGGTATATGTCGAGCTGTGCTGCGACGAAGCGGCCTGGTCATCCTCGACGAAGCAACAGCATCAATTGATCGTGGGACGGCGGCTATGGTGCAGAGGATCCTTAGACAGGAACTCAGAGAGAGCACTGTCATCACGATTGCGCATCGGTTGGAGGCTGTGGAGGATGCGACTTGGTGCTTGAGACTGGATAGAGGGAGGGTGGTTGAGTGCGGGCCTGCGAATAATATAGGGAGAAATGCTGGGGAGGCGGCGGATATATAAGGAAAAGTAGTGCCAGTTATTGCGATTCAGGCGCTATAGTTTAGATGAGCATGGTGAAGATGAGACGAAATGAGATGTTGGATAACATCCAAGCTTATATAAAATAGTCTGGCCCCAAGTCTGAAGTGAAAAGAGTGAACGAGACTGTTAGCGTTATATAGTTGAAGGGCTTACGAAAAGTATAGGCACTATCATTCATGGTTTGCTTGGCTCAACTGCCATCTCTGTCACCCATCACAACAGATGGCAGTATTCAACTGATAGTCACGAGTGAATTATTGTGAATGGCCTTGTAAGCAGGTATTAGAGTAGGCAGTCTGTTTGTAGGTCGCGTCACACGAAGTGTCCGGTGCATAGACCTCATGGTGGAAGTTTGTCCTCACTTCACATGACCAAATTGCATATAACGAGCAAAGCAAAGCAAAGTTATGTCGGATCTCGTCCTACAAGCTTATCAACAGACAATATCACATTATCAAGCATGACAAACAACTACGAGCCACAGCAATCTTCCCACGTTTCGTCCCCAACATCCCCCATCGTCAGTCCCTGACCGAAATTCAAGACTTTGGGGGTTTTGCAATATCGGGATGTGGAGACAGCATGATTTGCGGTAAGCGGACCAGTCAAATCAGTCTAATTAATGATCTTTGGACCCTGGCGGTTGAAGTCACATCCGGGTATAATTTGATAACAGGGGACTCTTCCGTTTTATACCGCGTTCTCAGTTCTTGAGATGGATACACGCCTGAGGCTATTCACAAACATTCGAAGAGAGGAATCAATAAATAGCTTCAAAATACACCGTAGAAATAGTAACAGCCGTGAACATCGAGCGAAGACCTCCCTGGCCGGGTCGGCTACGACCTTTGACCGTCGCGGCTCCGCGAAAGTGGACCATCCCATTCCGACACACTCTTAGACTCTCTCGGAAGCGCCTCAGGTACACGGCCAATCAGACCTCACATCCGAGCCTCCGAAACTCCGACCTCGAGCTCCGAGTTCAATGGAAACATGGAAGGGAAGGCATATAACATCGGCATCTAGCCGTGCCTAACCTTGTCTCCAAACGCTCCTGAATCTCATCGGAACAGCACGGAAGAGTTTATGCTCACGATTTCCGCGGTTCAAGGAGGGGCACTTACATTAGTAGGTTAGTAGTCATAGCATATCCTTCATCGGCAATCGATATCCTCCCCTTTTACAGGCACGGCAGTGCTAGAGTCTTTACCCGACGGTGAAGCATCTCCGGAAATTTATAATAAAAAAACAGATCCTGAGTATTTTTTTTAATAAATGTGATATGGAAATAACTGGAAATCGAAGGCTGAGTCCACTTGCAGACCTCGGCAAAGCTCGGTCATGCGCTTCACCTTTTTTTCTTGCTATTGTTTTATTTTCTCCCCTTGACAAGCGGACGATGGCCGTTTGGAGAGGGTGTTAGTCCTGGTTAGAGGTGTGTAGATAGAACTACAGAGCTCTGGGGGATTGTAATTGGTGGCAGCTACCGTTGAAGTGATGAAGGTAAACAAACCAATGATTCAAAGAGAGTCCCTGCTTGGAGCTCGTGATCATGAATACGTAAATTCTCCTTTACCTATGTACCTAGGCTGGGGCTGTCATGATATGTACGTACGTACGGCTCTGCCCTTTTCTCCTCACGAATAAAGTTGAATATCTGACGGAGAAAAGACCCCGCAATATCACAAGCTCGGCTACCCGTCGGTAAAAGAACATCGACGTCACTTACAGTCAATCTCTCACCGAGCTCGCTCTCGTAAATTGAGTCATCTCAAGCTCGTGATCACCAGACTTATTTCCTTCAGCACTTTGTACAGTTGTAGCATGTGCCACTCTTGAAAGAAACAGTCAGAGGCTCGTTGTTCTCGGCCGCATGGAATGATGCTCTGAACCCTGGTCCTCCATCTGCCCGGACCACTCAGTCACTGGTGGGGCATTGACTCTCGGTCTAAAGAAACCCAGAGCTGAGGGCCGACGTCAGAGTTCGTGGAATAGGTATTGAGAGGGAGAGTTTCGTTTCTTGTGTTGGTTCTGGAAGGGGTTTAGGGAGTTGCATGTGAGAGGCGATGGGACGGCATCTGGGAGAGAGAGAGGGTGTGAAGGCATGAATTTACTACATACATGCCATGATGAGAATACGTTTTGGCAGTTGGCTATACAGCTCATCAACATGTGTTTTCAGCAGATGATGCTATAGATAGAGCAATCAAGATGCTCAATTCTACGGATACCATTTCACACATTGAATGCCGTGTCTTGGGCCAACTCATTGCCAAGGCATCCTCCGAGGTCTTCCATTCTCACCCCCAATCCCGTTCCCGTCCATTCCCCAACTCCAACTTCTTTTTCCCCGTAATCTAGTCTCTAGTTCACAATGTGGGGTTCTCCGGACTTCAATCATAACCTTTTGAGGTGTGTAAGTATTATTAGACCCTCTACTAGACTCGGTCCATCGCCGACATGGATCGTGGTCATGGCATGGCATATGCTGCTCTGCTCTGCTCTTCTCTATTCTTTAAATTGTTTCCCTCGTCCTCCGATTTCCGCTCTTGTTTCTCTTCTCTCCTCTTAGCCCTCTCTTTCACTTTTCCGTCCCTTTCTCTCTGTCCCGTCCGTCTGTTCCTCTTTGTCTTCTCGAAGCTAGCTAAAGTAAAATAAAATCAATCCTCCACCGATCCGAACCTCGGCTCTACGAACTCGGCGCAAAACTCTCGGATTTTGAAATAGTTTGTTGTTCGACTCGGCGCAAGATTGACCGAGAGATCAATTCTGTCGCAATGGCTTCAAAGAATGGAAATGGAAAGAAACAGCCGCCCTCAGCGGCTGTCAACCTCATTGGTATGTCGCAGCCAAAGAAAACGGTTCTCAGAGGCCAATTCTCCATGCGCAATCGATCAGAAACTAACATGAGTCGCAGCTGGTGGTGGTGCTGGTATGATGGAAGCTCTCGCATGTCATCCCCTCGGTAAGCTCCAGTCGCAAACCCAAAAAGTCTCACAACCAAGAAAAAGCAATTAACGTGTGAAATAAAAAAAGACACAATCAAAGTCCGCATGCAGCTCTCAAGGCGCGGACGCCAACCAGGTGCCCCCAAGCGCGGCTTCATCAAGACGGGCGCCGCCATCATCGCAAAGGAGACGCCCCTCGGTCTCTACAAGGGTCTCGGCGCCGTCCTCACAGGCATCGTCCCAAAGATGGCCATCCGCTTCACCTCCTTTGAGTGGTACAAGCAAATCCTCGCTGATCCCACAACCGGTGCCGTCTCTGGAAAGGCTACCTTCATCGCCGGTCTATCAGCCGGTGTCACAGAAGCCGTCGCCGTCGTCACGCCCATGGAGGTCATCAAGATTCGTCTCCAGGCGCAGCACCACTCCATGGCGGATCCCCTCGACGTCCCCAAGTATCGCAATGCCGCGCATGCGCTGTACACTGTTGTTAAGGAGGAGGGTTTCGGCGCGCTGTACCGCGGTGTGAGCTTGACAGCGTTGAGACAGGGTTCTAACCAGGCTGTCAACTTTACTGCATACAGCTACTTTAAGGATTGGTTGAAGAAGTGGCAGCCTCAGTATGAGAACACAAACCTGCCTAACTGGCAGACTACTCTTATCGGTCTTGTTTCTGGTGCTATGGGTCCCATGAGCAACGCTCCTATCGATACTATCAAGACTCGTCTGCAAAAGGCTACTGCTGAGCCTGGAGTCAGCGCCTGGACACGAATTACTCGAATTGCCGGAGATATGTTCAAGTGAGTCACTTTTCCATATGACCAAAAAGTAATATACTGACTCTTCCCAGGCAAGAAGGAGTTCACGCTTTCTACAAGGGTATCACACCTCGAATCATGCGTGTCGCCCCCGGTCAAGCCGTCACCTTCACCGTCTACGAGTTCCTCAAGGATAAGCTAGAAAAGAGCAACATTTCCCTAGTCGGAGGCAAGTACGAGGAATAAAGCAGTGGCAGCAAACCGCGAAATCACCATCATCAACTGAAGCTCTTTGTTGGGGAACCATTCTACCTGAAAGGTCGAACCACGAGAACGCCAGTCAAACATATACCTTGAAGTTGTTCTAGATCGTCTCAGTTTCTAACCGGTTCACAGTGCAAGTTGCTGTGAAGGAAGCTGAAGAGTCGATCTGATGGCAATATGAGACGAGAGGACAAAAGAAAAAGAAGGATGAAGAGTATAGAGAGTGGACAAGTATACCATGCATTGGAGTGAAGGGCGGCTTGGGTTCTTATTGCGTGCATGCATCTTGAATATATACCAGCATCTGTAGCTTGGGGAATTGACTTTTTTTGTGTATCAATCTCAACGTTTATCTAGCCCCCGTTTCAAACTGTAAGGCGCTCTACAGGAGCACAAGTAATCCGAACGTTTCACCGTTCTGACTCAGATCTCGCGAACTCAGATTCATCGACCAGGTCGCTTGGGTCGGCTAAAGCCCTGTCGGGCCGCAACCTTGGGATGCAAATCCTCCAAAACCGACTGCTCGGTAATCTCACTAGGCTCCTCAACCTCAAACTTCTTCTCAAGTTTAAGACCAGCCTCCCGCTCAGCGACCTCCAGAACGGATCGCTTCATCAGGGGGTACATCATTCGGAACTTGATGGACTTGTTTCCGGGTGTTGACGGGCAAGTGTAGAAGAACAGGATGGGGCTCGACTCGGCGCCGTTGTGCGTGTGAGTGTAGCGGTAGAAGGTGAACCGCGGCTCAGTTGAGGAGATGGCCTGCGTCAGTTCTGCGATCCCACTTGGGGTGGGTGCCTCGGGGACGAGCTCCACCACCTCGGTATCGGGGTTGATTTTCTATAGAGGGGTTAGTTTATGTGGGATCAGTTCATGGTTCAAGTACTTACCAGCATCGTCACGATTCGGCCTCCGTCCTGGCCAACTTCCTTCAAAGCAGCAACAGCGTCTTCGGAGATGGGCATAGCAAAGTTCTTGCTTAGATGAATCTCCTTGTGGCCTGTTCCTGATCCCGCCTCCTGCTCAGCACGCTTGACCTCACCCAATTGCTGCTCCTCCTCGGTGAGCGGTGCATCCAGCTTATTATGCGCATCATGCTTCTCGAAGCCCTTTACGCTCAATTCCTCAGCTGTCGTAGCAAATATGGTCTCTCTGAAATGTTCTGTTCCCAGCTCACGCACAAAGGTCAAGCGTGTTGAAGCGAATAGCATCTTTTGGCGCACCTTGGCCGAGTCGGGAACATAGGTAATGGCTAGGAATCGAGGGGCGGTGTCGTAGCGACGGAGGATAATGTATAGAGCGGCATCAGGCTTAAGGTGAGGATCAAGGCCAGAGAGGTTATCGGAGAATGAGCTTGACTTTGAGGGGATCGTAGCAACGGGAACCAGAGCCTCTTTTTCAATGGTTGCGAGGAGACCAAAGGCATCGTCCGACGACAGCAACGAGTTGAACTGGTCCTGCAGCTCCTGGGAGGCTGCAATCGTCAGCAGGAGTCCACATCTAGGGCCTCTATAGTCTTACCTGATATTCCGGACTGCATCTTGCCTATCTCATGGGTTGTAGGTGTAGGTATCGATGTTGTCTTGGGTTGCTCCGTCGTCAGCTCTACCCCGCCACTTTCCCCGGCGTTGGCACTTGGAGCTCCAGTGGGGCCGCCATTCATGCATTGATTCCATTTACGTCAGATGTCTCAGTGTGCTTACCCTACATTCGTCAAATCTCTGAGACCTTCTCGAAGAGCAAGAAAATATCAAGCCTGAATAGAGGATATTACAATAAACTTGATAAAGGGTATTTCAATCTTGGGCTGGATTCATGCTAAATAATCTAAGTTTTTATTATCTTTAGGCTTAAATTCTGAGGTTTTCTCCTCCCTTAAGACATGTTAAGTATTCGAATGCGAGGGTTTGACTACAAGAGATTCATTCATGAATGGCTCTAGTCGTCATGAGATCTGGCGAACGTTCAACTCCAGTACCTGCAATCACGGGTCAGGGGAAAAGCACCATTACACGATTAATTTGACTGCCACAGTAAAATCGGCATTGAACAAATGATCTAAACAGCCTTAGAAGCCGTGTATTCTTTCCTCCTCCCCTGAAGATATTGTACACCGTTGACCTAGACGGCCTCAAGATTGCTTGACATCAACCACAATACCATCCAGCTACCGAGACATTGTTTCCCTTTGGTCCTTCCAAGAGCATATGAATGCAAAGTCGGATTGTTATCCACCTCGCTAAATAGTCATGATGACCATGAACAGGAGACCCCCAATTATGGACAGGATCGAGATGTCAAAGCGCCTCGACTCTGACACATCCACCTGGGTTGGTGACACGGTGGGAAGAGGGCCCGTCTCTGTCACCAGAGTCTCACTTGTGGAAATTTCTGTTTGAGACTTGGGTGGAATTCCGGGCATTTCCCTCGTGGAGTCTGGGGCACTCGCTGCTGGGGGCAATGGGGATACAGTCGAAGGCAGCGTGAGAGTAGACGGGAAGTTGATGGTCAACTGTGGAGGCGACTGCTCAGGCTGATCGTGAGAGGTAACGGGAGGATCAGAAGGAATGGAAGTCGACGATGGGGGGGTAACTGATGTCCCAGGGGGTTGCTGAACAGCCTCGGTTGACTGCGAGGGAGCCTGAACAACCTCACTCTGAGGAGCGGGAACGCCTGGGAGAGGGGACGATGTAGCCACGGGGAGTGCATCAGAAGCAAACGAAGCCTGTGGAGCCATGGAGGCGGGGACAGCATTGATAGACATAGGCTGGTTCAGCGGGTTTTCTAGCTGGGGCACAGGTTCGGAAGCTTGAAGCTCAGCCGGTTCGATGATGAACAAGTTCGAGATGCTGGGAGTACCCTCGGGGCAGATTCCACCACACATGGAGGAGTTGGGGTCCTGAGTACACGGGTAGTTGCAAGAGTGTTCGTCGACCGACTTGATGGCATTGGCATCATCTCCGCAACGGCAAGCACTGAAAATGTTAGACTTGGTTTGATAATCGTGCAATAACTTACTCAGGAGATACCGCAGCAAACATGTGACCAGCGCAAGCGTTCTGGCATGCTTCAGGAGTCAAGATCCCGTTGGGAAGCGGAACTGGGTTGCTGAAGCCCGCTGCGTCAACAGTGGCACAGCCCCAGTACTTAAACTGCTCTCCATAAGATGTTTGGCCAAGGGCAGCCGTGACGCCGAAGGCAGAGATCAATAGATGAGAAAACATGATGAGATGAAGTAGAGCACGGAAATGGATGTGGAGAGCAAACGAGAGGAGTTTCGCGGTTCAGGTTTGGACTGGGATATTGACCAGAAGATGGAAAGAAAAAAGTAATGGAGTGGGAACAAGAAGGACGAGAAGAAGGAGAAGAATTTGAAGTGAGGAAGGATGCTGAGCGCGTGGTTCGCTCGTGGTTCGGGAAGGAGGTTCAGATTTCTTCTGACGAGGGCAGGAGCTGTATTCGCGCCTACCTATCTACCTACTTTACTATCACAGTAATTTTGAACACAATCCGAAAACGCCGAAGACCTTTTGCCTCGTGATCCTAAACACCAACCTAATCCCAATCACTCTCCGGGCTTTCGCCCCCCAATGTGGCCGGACTTTCAACCCCCGATGTGCCACTGGACTGTCGGCTGAATGTGACGGATCTCGCCGAGCTGCCCCGATGGCCTCTCTAATTTCCTGTCGGGGCGGGCGCTGCTGACGTTAAAGCAGCTTCTCCTTGAGGTTCCCACGTGCCACCATTCTTCTCCGCAAGCTCTCGCATCGCATTCGCGTCAATCTTGTTGAAGAGTGTTGTGATTTCAGCAATATCACGGTCAATTTGCTTCTCCTTCGCCTTGCGATGCTCATCAGCTCTGTCGACAGGTCCAAATACCCAGAGCTCTTTGATTGTACGAGTCAGGGAAAGTAGTTCCTTGATGCTCTCGTACTGTTCGATGTTAGTTACGGTGCTCTGATTGTGCTCTGTAAAACTTACCAGCTCATCAAACTTTCTTTGTGTTCTTAAGCCAGCGGCTGCCATTGTATCGGGATCTCTGTAGTTCAGCTTATTTTCCTGGGCCTCGTAATCGCCTTGTTTCTCCTTGTCCATGCCATTTACAGTGACACAGTTCATCAAATCACGGTACGACCTGAGGATCTCGGAGATGATTTTCTGATGCTTGTCTGAACGCTGTTAGCAAAGTGATAATATTCGGTCAAGAAGATCTTACCCATCAGATTGGTGGGAGTTGATGTATCCATCTTGGAATAGGAATATTGATAATATTGTGGTTTGAGAGTATTACAGACTTGCCAAGTTTTGATGGATAACTGTACGTGTGATGTTTGTGAAGTCGCGAATATGTTGTAGAGGTGAGCTTGGAAGAAGTGGGGGTGGGGCTTTAACTAATTCCGAGTGGAGGTGGGGGACCGTAATCCTCGATGATAAAAATATTCCGATAACTTAGCATACCTAAGTTTAGGATACCTTTTACTGATTTATTTTGGTACAATCAAAGTTTTGATGGTTTCTTGCTTCATGAGGTTTGGTTACAGACAACAAAATGTTCAGAACAGGAAACATGACTATGATCCATGGATAGTATCCCTTTGATACTCGTTCAAGATGCATAAATTCTGTCAAATGGTGTAAACAAATTAATTCCGTCTTTATGTTGAGCCCCAAATCTCTGAACTTATACATAGTACGTATAGTATTTCTTTGGAATGTGACAACTTGGCTTCCTGTGTTAGTGAACTCCTAAATTGCATGACCTTTCACAAATGCCGTGTCCTCAGGGGCAAGAAGGTCATACCACCTCTCACCGAAATGTCAAGACCTTGAAGTATTATGTTGAAATACACTCCGTAAAAAAGTGTCATAACCTTCGCAAAGGTATCCTGGACATACTCAAGTCTTTTTATCATTTAGGACCAGGAGGCTGAGTTTGCTTTCCTCCCCGAGGTAAGATACCTGAAGTTCATAGGCTCGAAATTAATCATTTTTATTTTCTCAGATGAGGTTAGGCACGGATAGACCTTCTTACCTTCTCTAGCATGTGATCCTTTGAATGGTCTTTTAATTATTCCGTGATGATGTTACAGAAACTCTACTTGGTGCAGACATAACAGATTGCCCAACCCAATCCTAGACGCCCATCCCATAACCAATAATTCCAGAAACCCAGAAGTAAAGAATACTTGCGCTTCCCTTTCGTCGAAACACTTCCCATGAAAGGCCCCAAATTAGACATGCAGTGCAGACGTTCGAGAAACCCCCCCATCATTCGTAAAATCCCTATAGGCGATGCGACCTCATTATATTTGCCCCTCCTTTATTTATGGTTGTCCTTTCCATCCACGGTTCTCTCCCTTCCATCCGAGCTGGGGCCAACCCTTAGGCAGGGTTGAGAAGGGAGGGAGAGTGTATTGGCCCTCACACTTATCTGCCTCGCATTTGAGATCGCACATGCCATAGTTCTGGCAATAACAATCGGCGGCGTTTGGACAATTGACTGCGGGTTTGCCAAAGATAACTGCAAAAATTAGTTTATCAGTGAGTAACTGTGCGTGGGCATTGAACGTACTGTGCCATGAGTATTCAAGAACTCTGCCACTGAGGTCATCTCCCAAGGCAGACACAATCAGCCACTCACGAAATCGCACATATTCGGCACGAGGACGCAAGTGAATGGTCTCACGGCGAACAGCAAATTGTGAGCAACATGTGACGCCGACCTCCTCAGGAATCTCCAGACTGGGGAATAGCTCCTGGAAAGCGGCCTTGTAAACATGTCGGGCGTGAATAGGTTCGCCCTCCTTCGCAGGAGTCTCGTCCTTGATGGGTCGAATCTCAGCAGGGCAGCCAAGGACCCAGACACATCGCAGATTTGCATAGCCGACCTTCTTTAGATTATCGAAACGGAAGTTTTGGAGAAGAGGGAGAGCATCGTAATCGGGGTTGTCATTGTGCCACTGGAAGCGCTCGGCGTGGTGGAAGACGACGTTGCCGGGCAGGGAGTCGTATCGATCAATGATGTAGCTGCAGGCAAGAATATCAGTATCAGGATACAGAATTGGAAACAAAAAGACATACGTCAGAAATACCATGGCCTCGCGACCCTTGTTCGTAGGCACAGTCAACTTGGCCTTGTTGTCGTCGACCACGTAGATGTTCTTCTTCCATTCAGGGAGATATTCATCAAGCCACGAAACATTTTCATGCTTCATGCTTGCGACCACCATCTCGACGTCGTTGTCGCCCAGGGCCATATGAGAGTAGTCATTTCTATGTTTTCGCGCCGGCGTACTCGAGGGTAAAAAAGTATCGCGGAAGAAGTAGATAAATACGACAAAGAAGACAAATGCGCCGACAGTGTTGGCGCGATTCGTGCGTTGTCGAGGACTCCAATGACCAGCCATGATGGAACGATGGCGGTCGAGATGAGCGCGCGGAAAAGGTACAATTCGAAAAGGCAATGAGTTTTTTGAACGGCGACGGGGGATAAATGAGAGTCGAAAGGGTCGGAGTTTGAAGCAAGGGTTGACGATCGATACTCGAGGTTTGGTGGTCAGGCACTTTGTTCCTAGGGGGTCTTGAGGGTTATCCCTTGAACTGGGATAGGGTGACGGGGAGCTCGCCCTTGAATGGAATGGCTTTGGGGCTGTCAAGAGCCAGACCCTTCAAAGCCGCAGTGGGCTTGGCCGCATCTGGTGGATCGTCTTCATTGGATCCCCTGCGTTAGTGCGCATAGCGAGCTACTGGCTTCTTCAACATTGGAGATCAGGGACTATTTCTTCCTCGTTTGCATCTTTGACGTGGTTTGGAATGAAGCGAGTGTTGATCATGATACACTTTCAGTGATTACACTCGTAACGGCCAGAGAAGAAAGTTAACCTTTCAGGTGTGACGGGTAGCAAACCGATCAAGCTTATCACCACAGGCGCTCAGAGGCTGGACCACCATGAAGCTTCCAAGCCACCATACCAAGCTCAATACCTCTCAACATGATAAGCTTCGGCAATTGCTGCTTTGAGCCATAAGAAAGATCACGCATGCTTGATAGTTCAGACTAATAAACCATGAGGCGCCCCTAGGGTAAGCACGAATTATTCTTACAGCTGCTGGAAACCGATTTATTCAGCCATAGTCCCCGTGTTCTCTGCTTGAGCTGCCACTCAGCCCTACCATCACGATCACCAACTTCTGGTTAGTCTCCCAAGCGTATGGAGCTCGGCCATCTCGCAACCTCAAACGAAACCTCAAGTCGTGCACTCAGAGCGCTTCTACTGGGCTACATGTCGAGAGGAATAAAAGACCACCCTGCATATTCGCGACCGAGTCAAACCACAGACGAGGCCGCCTACATATCCCAGTAGGCAAGGCAGAAAGCAGTGTCACAATGAATTACGAAGCACAAGCCCTTCTGATGGTACGGGCCCCAATTGGGCTTTGTGTTCACAAAGCCTTGCAAAAGTAGTATCTCAGACTGGGGTTTGAAGTGCGAAGTCCATCTTCCAGATCTCTATCACCTTTTCGCTTATGATTATAGGTTAAGCTGGCAACGTGACGGCCCCTAGAGCTCATGGAAACTATTCAAACCGGCTACATATATGGCTTTGTCTTATTAAGACGGATTCTGTTCCTACAACACAGCTGCCAGCTTCGAGTGCTCAAGCTGTTGAACCCAAATTCTCAGGGCGCCGCTCGATTGACACCGACACTCATTCCGCCCCCATCTGATCCGACGAAATCCGCATAGAATGATCACCGGAAGGAAGCAATAGTCATGGCCTTCGGATACCATATTCTGTGGCTTCACCCTCCTGCTTGGCGTCTTGAAGGAACAGTAAAGATGATCGCAATCGAACGAAAGAGCTGTGCCGATGGAAATAGCTGGAGATAGACGAATAAGTATAACTGAGTGTCTTGAGCATACACAGAGCAAGGGAACGAATGTCCATGAAATACGGAGTACGGCTGCCGTTAGCATTGACAATAGACAAGTCCTCGCATTAGTACGAGTAACCCAGTCTGATCCTTCAAGCTCAAAGCATCTTTACGCAGCCGAAGTGACCAAACTGAGGCTTAGAGGATAGTGCCTGGTTCATCTCCGCGTTTCTCAGGCCTCGGCTACATGTGCAGCAATTTATACAATATTCCGTAATTACTAAATGAGAACAACATCATCGTATCCCGGGCCTCTGCCGATTCGCAGCCTACCAAAAGTCCAATCTCCTGCAACCTCATCCTGTCTCAGCTAGTGCTTATTACGAAGCTGCACCGTCGACCAATCCGAGATCCATGTAATTCTCCGCGCCATTGCCAGACTAATTTGCCCTAATGTGGAAGGGAAGGGTTTGAGGCTGATGATGAAACGACAACACCAGTCTCATGTTTTTTAGTTAGGGAACTCAAACGACGGTAAAAAGTATCGGATCTGGGGAAGAAACTTTGTGGCACAGAAGGGAACTTCAGGTGAGTTTTTGGAAACATTCGTTTTCCCTCCTGGAACTCAATTGCAGGCGACAGGGCACGGTTACGGGGTCCAAGAACCTAGGTCCGAGTTCGCGATGGTCTCCTATTTCGCGAGATCAATATCGCCAAGGTATTCATTCAGGATTCGTGTATCGAATGAAAGCCCTGGCCATGACCCATCCCAGGATGCAGTAAGACCAACATGAAAATAACATGATTTGTGTCTTGGTTCAGAGTGAATAATGATCCTAATTTGCACATATTTTCTAGGTGATCCTTCGCGGGAAATACGGAGCACGCATTACTCTTGATATGAATTCACGGCAGGCTTCAACTATTAGTGACACTTCAGCTCGCTGCTGACCGCATGTTGATGAGGCATGAACCCTACTAAACCGCTGCCCATGTCACAATCCTTGCTTGACAACACGGGGGCTAAAACATGGGTCCTCTCTGTTCCCTTTTTCGACGTCGCCTCACATTGGATTGACTTGATGAAGTGAACAGCCATGCATCCGCATATCAATGGCTGCAGAAAGGCAACCTGCAGTGGCAATGAACTCGAAAGTTATAACCCAAAAGGAACAATCGCGCGGAAGAGGCTTTTCTTGTGCACTGCAGCCAAGGATTAGGTGCAGATGCCGGTGGACATGTATAGGCGAACAATCTTACTTGCATCGACGCGAATTACTAAAAAGCCAAGTCACAGAAGAGAGACTTGGCTTCTGGGGAGGCGAGAATAAGCTACAATATTGATCAACAGACGGACTCGCCAGAACAAGATCAGAGAAAAAGCTTGGTATTCTAGTGCAACGCGTATCCCGCAGTGGAGACTGGAGATTTTCCCAAGAAATTGCTCCGCAAGGATTTGAGGGCTGTGCTGGACTGTGAAGAACACTGTGTGCGACGGTTGTCGAAATACGTAGTGAAGCGAGGGTTGATCAAACAAAGAAAGGATTGCCATATGATCAGAATTATGAGTGATTATGTGCTGGCAATAAAGAAGTCTCTTCTCTTCGATGGAAGGGAGACAAAGGCTACCTAGGTATGCGGCAACAGTTGAAGAATTTCGAGACCAATAAGGTGACGAATCTCGTATAAATTTAGATGATTCAGCGGAGCCAACAGAAGTTTAGTTACGAGCCTAATTCTACCGCCATCTCCCTAGTCCGGGAAAGGAGAACAGCAGAAGATCGTGAATGTCTTGTCGAATGTTGCTCATTGGATCCAGACGTTCTTTGACGTCCGATGGGGGGCTGTGCAGCCTATTTTTTTCTTCTCGTTCACAGATGCCCCGTTTGTTCGGGCAAGGGAGTAAGGCTTTGTTACTCAGAGTGGAAGCTTGACCACGTCACGGACCTCCTTTTGCAATACTGGTAACGGCCAATTGAGAACGAGGCGAGAGTCATTGCACTGACATATTCCTTGAATGTTCTGACTTGGTTTTTAGGCGCCCCCCTGGCTCAACTAAACGCGGGAATACCTACACAGAGAGACGTCGACAGACAGCGCGGTTCAGTGGACGGCTTTTGTTGGACATACGGAAGTGCGAATAAGGCGTCAGGGCTCCAATTAGGTTCCGGCCCCCTGAAACTCGCACGCCATGCCGTTCATCATGATCGATCAGTGTCTCGCCATCCCCTAGAACTTTCGATCGTCTCTTGTGTTGCCCGTTACATAATGCATCGTGACTTGTGCAGTGTCACACACCTGCATCTCTGCTGTCTCAGAACCAGACATGGCGTTTGAGTTTCTCCAAACAGAGAGCAAGGAGGTTGCTGTTTCTGATGATCACAACACGCAAGTGAGGCTTTATGACGAATCGTATTCACTCGTGGAAAATGCTCTGCTTAAACTTGTTTACTCTGCCTTTTGCCGCCGCCCACAAGACGAAGAAGAAAAACCAACAGAGGAGAGGGTAGCGTGCATTAGAGGGGGCGAGCTGCGTTTCAAAATTCTAGTCGTGCGTTGGTACCTATTGATGGATGGCCTCGACCAGGTAGCGCTGACTGCTCCTCCTTGGGATGGAGACCGTTATAACTGGAGTCCGGGTACGACAACAGCACAGTATGAAAAATTCTCTCCGCTAGAATCGACTTACACATCATGGAGGGCTCCGTTTAGTGCTTTTGCCCAGGCGGGCCCTGCCGCTGAGACCACAAAATTTGGAAGCGGCAGCGCCGGTGTGGTGGTCGTTAGCCAATAGGGGAACGAAACGCCAGGACGTTACAGGGGGCTTCTCTCTGGGACCCTGGCTTGCAAGCGTTCCTGAGGGGCGGCGGCATTGAGACCACCTCCACTTAACTTAGCCTTGGTTAGCCATTAGCTCCTAGGTTGTTTGCTGTCGTCGGGTCCTTGTTCTCCTGGGAATGGGATGCTCTCCCGATGGAGATGGATGAGCTTCAATCCCCATAACAGGCCAGGAGCATCCTGTCCACTTTCTTACCTTCCCTTCCCTTCCTCTTTCGTGATTCATTAATACCCAGGCCCCTCCCCCGTGCGTGCATCTCTTTCGTCTGGTCTCTTGCTATTCTCACTCTCGTTTGTGATACACTGTTTCCTACTGCTCTTGGCTTTTCCTTTGAGCATCCTCTCTCTATTTCCTCGCTCATCTTTCTGATCGAACTGAATTTCCTTTTACCTTTGCACGCCTGCTGGCAGGATCCCATCTCTCTCATCTCTTGAATACATCGACATCGAACGCGATAATCGGCATCATGGGCGACAGCTATTCTGCCACTTCTGGCCATACAGCCACCACGGCCGTCAACCGACCAACAATTGACACCAACACTGAGACCCAGGAGAAGCCTCAATCCCCTAACAATGATCCTACGCGTCTTCAGAGTCTCGACACTTCCGATCAGAAGCGCCTGCACAGTCTCGAAATCCCCCTCGACAATGTTCGCTCTCCCCCTTCTCCCGCCGTAGGCGTCAACCCTGCTCTTTTCCGCAAGCAGACCTCCCTCGACATTGATGACTATTTCACCGGTCCTCGTGATATTCAGAAGCACTCAAAATGGCCTCTCGTCATGCAGATGCACGGCTCCATCATGCCCAAGTTGATTATTCCTCTGGTCGCTATTGGCGCTTGGTCGACCGCCATTACCCTCATCCACAAGAAGGTTCACTATATTCATGTTGACTCGGTTCTGCTTACCATTCTGGGTTTCGTCGTCGGTCTTAGTCTGTCGTTCCGATCCTCGACTGCGTACGAGCGTTACGCAGAAGGTCGCCGGTACTGGGGTATGCTTACCATGGCTTCTCAGACTCTGGGCCGTATCTTCTGGATTCACGCCAAGGATGTGCCTGACCAAGACCCCCGTGAGACTATCCTCAAGAAGATTGGCGCGATGAACCTTATTGTTGCATTCTCAGTTTCTCTCAAGCATGCCCTTCGATTCGAGCCCTATAGTGCCTACCCTGATCTGGAACATCTCATCGGCCATCTCAACACCTTTGCCAAGGATGCCACTGTCGCTGACCCTGATGGTCCTGCTATCAAGAAGAAGAACATGTTCAAGTCCGTTGGAGAGTACCTCGGTGTGTCGTTTGCTCAGAGCAACCCCCGTAAGGCTCTTAAGAAGACCGACAAGCCTCTTGGCAACCTCCCCCTAGAGATTCTCAACCATCTTGCCATCACCATTGATCGAATGGTAGATCAGGGGCAACTCCCTGTCCCGATGCAGCAGACTCTTGCTTACAACCACCTCACCATGATGAACGATTGCATGACTGGCTGTGACCGTGTTCTCAACACTCCTCTCCCCATTGCCTACACCATTGCTATCAGCCAGATCACCTTCGTCTACGTCTTTGTCCTCCCCTTCCAGCTTATCGACAAGCTCGATTATATCACGATTCCGGCTTCTGTTGTCGCCGCTTATATCATTTTCGGACTTCTATTCATCGGCCAAGAAATCGAGAACCCCTTTGGACACGACGTCAACGATCTCCCTCTTGAGATCTACTGCGACCAGATTGCGGCTGATATGGATATTATTGCGTCTCATGATAAGCGCGAGCCGGATGCATTCCTCCTCAGCCACAACAGCATGCCTCTCTACCCTGTCAGCACTGCCTCCTCCAACGCATGGATGAAGCGAAGTGACGAGAAGCTTCGCCAGACCATCAGGGACAAGCCAAACACCATCTTCGAGTGGCGTAAGGAGATTGCCCGCAAGAAGTTGAACGGTGGCAAGTTTGGCACCAACGACATGAAGATGAACCCTGGCGACCACAACGTCTAGATCTTTCCTTGTTATACCCCTCTAATGCATGTTGTATGGGCTTCTCAAGGGAGTTGTCTCGCAACTACGGCGCATAAAAATAAGCTATGTCTAGTTTCGGTTCTTTATTAATTTGGTTGGTTTGCTCTGAAGGACCTCAGAGGGGTTACTCCATGTAAAGTGTGAAAAGGTTCGGCAAATATCGCCTGGTGTTTTAAATGGTCAGCAATAGCGTTTTAGTCTGTTCAATCTTCAATACAAATTGATCCAGCAATTAGTTCCTTTCTATGAGTATTTGCTTAGCTGTGACTCTATGAATATGAAGGTCGCATGAAGTTGAATCCAATCATTCATTATCTTATCAATGGATGGCCTGACATGGATGGAGGGGTAAAATCGGAGCGGAATTTCAGGGCAACCGTGCCCCGCGATTTCAAGCTCTGCGTCCGCCCCCGGCGAATGATGACTCGCAGGAAAGAAGTGAAAGAGTCAAAGCCTTTTTTTTGTTAACCCTTGAGCCCACTTGACTCACACTCACTCGCTCGGAATCGCCATTGATGCTCGCGCGGCGCTTCACTTCCTCCACCTTTTTCTCTTCTTTTACTTCTTGTTATCTTGTAACATCCTCTTTGCCATTGCGACAAGCTTTTGTCCAGACTCGTACCCTTTCTCTACTCTCGCCAACCACTCGTCAGTCCCCGCGACTACAGACATTGCGTCGCGACTACAAGTACCCCTCCTCCTTCAAAGATATACGCACCATGGCGACAGACGCCAACGCTCTCGCCGACCAGCTCCAGCAGCTTGGTCTCGACAACATCGAGACTTCTTTCCCTGGATGCCACCCTGATACCAACCCAGTCGATATCTACCGTTCACACATCACAAGCCTTTTGGCGCCTATTACTGGTGTCGATCCTAAGATTATCTACCCCGCCATCCAGTGGACTCAGACTCTCGATAAGGGAGATGCTATTCTTGCTGTTCCTGCTCTCCGAGTGAAGGGCAAGAAGCCTCAAGAGCTTGCTGAGGAATGGGTTGCTCAGGTGAGTCGCATAAAATAGCAATTGCTGAATTATAGCTGACATGATCAAGTTCCCCGAGTCTCCTCTTATTGAGAAGCCTACCGCTGCTGGCCCCTTCATCTCCTTCTTCTTCAAGCCCAACAAGCTTACCAGCATGCTCCTCCCTACGATTCGAAAGCGCGCCGACAACTACGGCAAGAACCCTTACAATGGTCTCCGAGACCCTAGCGACCCCAACTCTGGCAGGAAGCGAATGATTGTCGAGTTCTCCTCACCCAACATTGCCAAGCCTTTCCATGCTGGCCATCTCCGAAGTACCATCATTGGTGGTTTCCTCGCTTCGTTGTACGAGAGTGCTGGATGGGAGGTTACCCGTATGAACTACCTTGGCGACTGGGGTAAGCAGTATGGTCTGTTGGCTTTGGCCTGGGAGAAGTGGGGTGACGAGGAAGCCCTCAAGGCCGATCCTATTAACCACCTCTTCAATCTCTACGTCCGAATCAACCAGGATATGTCCGCCGAGAAGGAGGAGATTGCGGCTAAGAAGGCTGCTGGCGAGGACACCACTGCGCTTGAGGAGAAGTCCCTGGATGAGCAAGCCCGAAAGTACTTCCGACGAATGACAGATGGAGACAAAGAGGCCGTCGAGCTCTGGCGACGATTCCGAGACCTCAGCATTACTCGATACAAGAAGACCTATGCCCGACTCAACATTGAGTACGACGAGTACTCAGGAGAGTCTCAGGTCCCCGAGGAGGACATGGAGAAGGCCGCCAAGGTCCTCTCTGAGAAGGGCCTGACCGAGGACGCTAACGGTGCTATTCTCATTGACTTCTCCAAGCACGTCCCTGGCAAGCCTGGCAAGAGTCTCGAGAAGGTCATTCTCCGAAAGAAGGACGGCACTGCTCTGTACCTCACCCGAGATATCAGCGAGCTTCTCAACCGACATGAGAAGTACAACTTTGACCACATGATCTACGTTGTTGCTTCTCAACAGGATCTCCACTTGAAGCAACTCTTCAAGACCATTGAGCTGATGGGCCACGAGGATATTGCTAAGAAGTGTCAGCACATCAACTTCGGTATGGTTCTTGGCATGAGCACCCGAAAGGGTACTGTCAAGTTCCTTGACGATATTCTCCGTGATGTTGCCGACAAGATGCACGAGGTCATGAAGAAGAACGAGACCAAGTACTCCCAGGTCGAGAACCCTGAGGCTGTTGCCGATATCCTTGGTATCAGCAGTGTTATGGTCCAGGACATGTCCGGAAAGCGGTATGTATACTGAACTCGTTGGAATGTCTGTTACTAACGACACTAGAATCAACAACTACAAGTTCGACATGGACGTCATGACCTCTTTCGAAGGTGATACTGGTCCTTACCTCCAGTATGCTCATGCTCGTCTGTGCTCTATTCGCCGACGAGTTGGCCTCTCCGACGATGAGCTGGCCACCGCCAACTACGATCTTCTGACTGAGAAGCACGCTACCGACCTCGTCCGACTTCTTAGCCAGTGGCCCGACGTTGTCCAGAACACCCTCAAGACCCTTGAGCCCACCACTATCTTGACATACTTGTTCAAGATGACACACGTTCTCAGCTCCAGCTACGATCACCTCCGAATTGTTGGCAGCGAGGCTGAGCTTCAGAAGGCTCGTATGGCTCTGTACGATGCTGCCCGAATTGTCCTTCACAATGGCATGAGTCTCCTTGGTCTTACACCTGTTGAACGGTATGTTCCCCAAAGATGCCCACTCATGAGTATTTGCTAATGATGTGCAGAATGTAAGCTACGAGTTTGAACGAGAATCTGTAAAAGAAATGGGACATGGATTTAAAGAGGGGCATGGAATGATGGGCGTCGAGTCTTATCTCGACTGATGGCGCATTAGACGAGACTATGAAAAGTTTTAATATACCCATTCAACTTACCTTGGTGGCTGTTACAAAACTCATTGCTTAAATGGCCTTGTTCGGCTTGAAGCGAAGATTTCTTGAGCATCAGCCACGGGTCATGAAGTGACAGGATGAGGGTAGTAACTCTGGCGCAGCAATTTACCCTGAGGAGTCATAAAAGTTCTTATCGATGAGTCGTTTGGCTGCTCAGAGTGCTCCTTGAAACTGATAGATTCCTCGGCCTGAGTCACATACTCAGCCTCTTCATCGAGTCTGTCTGATGGATAGCTTGGAGCGAGATCGGACAACGCATGTGACGCAAATACAGAACTGTAGTCACTATCGAAAGGTAGGAGGTTTGATGATGAATGATATTTTTGCGTTTTCTCCCGTAGCTGAGATTTCTGGTAGCGATTCCCATGTATCTTCCCTTAGTTCCTCTATTATACAGCAGCCTATCGATTTAGGGCTCAATCGATCCATTTAGTGCTGAGGCGCAGCAGAATCTGATTCTTGCGCGATTGCAAATCGTTATGTTTTCCCATTCGTGACGTTCCTGAACCCTAGCAGTCTCCATAGTCATACAATCAGCCCATCTTGGCTCCCCACCAGTTTTCGCAGTCGTGCACATAAAGATATGGTTGTTCCATAACCCTATCGCCCTTAAGCAGAAGGGACCTTGGTCCTGATCTGAACGCCGTGCCACCCCTTGACAAGATCACCAAGAGCAGCATTCACCATGCGCTGTTGCTTAAGAATTGTCTGGCCCTTGAAAGCAGGGGATGTGATATCGATGGCGTACATGCTCCCACAACCACCAGAGACATCTTGGACGAGTAGTTCGGTGGGCTGAAGCTTCTCGGAGAGTATTTCGGCGATGGCAGATTCAGCGGGGCTCATGGAAGGCAGATCGGGCTCTTCTTCCACGGCAGCGGAGAATCGAGTTGTAGAAGTCGAGAGAAGTCTTCGGGGCGCTGATGTAGTAGGTATTTGTGTTGTAATGCGGGTGATGGTCGTAGGAGCGCGGACGAGGGTGCGCAGTGGGAGACGAGCAGAGCGCATGGCTGCACGGCGACAGGTATTGCAGATCATTGTGATAAGGGGCAATTGAATCGATTGGCGCTGCTGGGAGAGAGGTGAAGGAAGTTAATGACGATGGTGGAGTTTGAGTCTGGACCGAAGTTGGGATTACCTAATTGGGATACATGGAGATGAAAAATTGTGGAGGGGTTTGTAATCGAGCGATCACGGTTTGTCGGCGTGGGTCGAAATGGAGTGAATGCTGTTGTTTTATTGCTTCAATTGATCTACACTCATTCATACAGTTCAGTGGTATTAATTTATCCCTCTGAGAGATCATTCACTGAAGGATTGAGCGTGGAAGAGTCATTACCAAGTTCGTATTAGATACTTTAGACACAACCTAAGCCTGGTGGGACCGGAAAACTACTAAGGTATTGCTGCTGTACGACGCCTTTTCAGACAATCTTTTTTCCAACCAATTCGACTCACTCTCCAGCGCATTCTATCCAATACCCCAGTCCATCATCTCACCTGAACCCGTCTCATCTCAGCTGGATAACTCACCCAACCCATCATGCCACGCAAGGTACTCCCCTCTTACTCCCGTATATCCGTCAATACTAAGCCCAAATAGACTCGAACCCCCGAGTCTCTCGCTCTCAATCGCGAGAACCAGCGTCGCTCTCGCGCAAGACAGCGTGAACTACTCGACGATCTACAGAATCGCGTGCTTGAGTTTGAGCGTCGAGATGGCCAGGCTACGCTGGAAATGCAGCGTGTTGCGAGGGCTGTCGCTGGCGAGAATGCTGCGCTGAGAGGTTTGCTTGCTGCCAAGGGCGTGTCAGCTGAGGAGGTTGAGGCTCATGTTGAGGCTGCGAGGCATGAGGAGAAGATGGTTGCCAGAGCGGGTGTGGCGACTGTTACCCCCGTTTCTACGCCCTCTTCTAATGCTTCACCTGTTGTCATTGCTTCGAGACCTATGCCGTACTCACAGCCTCAAGGATGTGGTCCAGTAAGGGAAAATAACAACCCTCCGTTTGCGATCCAACCAAGGATGTATTCGCCACCAACACCTGCTACGACTGCTACGTCTTGCACAGAAGAATCAGGCTGCTGTCCTAGGCCACAGCCTGTGTTGCAGCCACAACAGCACGTACCCCAGCAACCGAAATCTCTTGACAAGATTCACTGCATGGAAGCTGCTACTATCCTCGCTCAGATCCGAGGTCAACCAGACATATCTCAAGCTCGATCTGCTCTTGGATGCGCCGAAGGCGAGACCTGTATGGTCCGCAACACGGATTTGCTCAATTTGATGGATGAGATGACCTGATACTATGCGTTGCTACATATCCCGAAAACTCAGTTCTTCCAGTTCCATCTATCAGAAACCCACCGAAGGAGATACACCAAACCCAAAAGCACCGGAACCTCGATCAGCGGGCCAACCGTCGCTGCGAGCGCTTGGTCACTACTAGGTCCGAACGTGGTAATAGCCACAGCTATCGCAAGCTCGAAATTGTTACTCGCCGCAGTGAAGCTCTGCGTTGTAGAGAGAGGGTATCCGAAGCCAGCATGCCGAGATACTAGAAGGGTTGCGAAGAAGATTATGACGAAGTAGACGATGAGGGGGGCTGCGACGCGCACTACAGACACGATCTGATGCACAACCTGATGGCCTTGGGAAGCAAAGAGGATAAGAATAGTGTAAAGAAGGCCGATAAGGGACCAGGGGGAGATGATACGCAAAAAGACACGCTCATACCACTCTGGTCCGACCATCTTGCGCAGGGAGAAGCGAGTGATGATAGCTGCGCCGAGGGGGATGCCGAGAAAGACTGCTACGCTGGTTGCAACGGTTGAGTATGACACTTCAAGGGAGCCCTCCTCTCCGCTGATCACCGAGATAAAGAACACAGACATTGGCGCGTATAGAGCCATCTGCAGTATCGAGTTGATGGCCACAAGGATAGCGCAGTATTCGGCGTCACCGCCCGCAAGACCGTTCCAAATCAGCACCATGGCGATGCAGCGTGCGAGGCCTACGAGGATGAGACCGATACGAAGTTCGGGCTTGTCTGGGAGGAAGGCCCATGCCAGGCCGAGCTATCATCGTCAGGATATTGTATGTTTGAGGGGACGGGGTTATGTGTTACCATCAGAAAGGGTGCGACTATCCAGTTGATGAATACGCTGAAAAGGATCTGCTTCCAGACGTCGCGCTGGGAGAAGATCTCGTGGAGGCTTTCGTATCGGACTTTGCAGAGAATGGGATACATCATGACGAGCAGACCGACAGCTAGCAAGCCTGATCAGTATACTGTGTACCGCCAGATAATCTGTTTACATACCTATTGGAACAGAGACGCCAACAAACTTGCCCTTCTCAAGAGCCGGCCCCGTCGAAGGGACAAAGTTGCCCAAGATGATACCGACAACCATGGCGAGGAAGATCCATACTGCTAGAAAACGGTCGAGCCAACCAAGGGACTTGAAAGCCGATACGTTTTCCTTCTCGTTGGGCTCTTCGGATGGTTGTATATTGCGCTCGGCATCGTGAGTAGAGGGCTGCTCTTTCGTACGAGGATCTGGTTCCGACATATTGTCTTCGCTGGCCAATACCATATGATGTTGTAGAGTTTTAAGCTTAATTTTTCTCTCGAATAAGGGAGGATGTTATAGATCAATTAGTGATTCACTGGGACAGCAATGTCGCATTTCTGATTTTCTGATCCAACCTTTTTAAACATTTCACACTCGGTATGTGGCAATGGACCAATCATGGATGGGGCATGACACAGTCCCTCCGGAGACGGCGCCGGAGGCACGGAGCATGTTCTCGGCGTAGCCACGTTGTGGGTGGGATTGATTATCTTATCTGCCGGATCTTCATAGCTGCGATAAGATTCAAATGCCGTGGTGAGCTTACTTTGTACTCCAGCTTGGTCAAAGGAAGACGATTGCTCAAGTGCATACTCTTCCGTCACCAGTCCCAGCAAATTCTTTCATGGTCTTCTGGGTGGTTGGCTAGCGATGTCGGTGGATTAGCCAAGCTTTTGTCTGTCGTGCGTTGATGTTGAATCGGTCTTGTGTGACTACTCCGTACACAGGCGGGAACAATCACGAGTAACGGCGTCATACAACGGGCCTACCGTCTACCCGTGATACAAAACGTGGTGTATGTACCCGTTGCATCCTCAACGCCGTACAACGATAGAGATCAGCGACAACAATGAGGCACCAATTCAGCAGCATACAAGTTACAAGAGAGGAAAGCTCCACATCATGATCAGTCGATCACCTCATGTACGCCCCATCTTCAGAAACTGAAGAAAAGAAAAATCAAGAATCTTGCCTCTATTTTATTTTAGAAACGTCTCCCGCCCTACATATGCATGCATGCACGCACAAGCTGTCGTGGGCCCAATTGGCTACGTGTATCCAAGCAAAGACTAGTGCCGTTTCTTTTTATGTACCACAAATACGAGGTTCAGCTTGGTACGACACGGGAAGTGCTGCATAAGTCTTGCATAGCGGGATGGATTCCGTGGATACTGGTAGTGCTATCTGATGCATGATTTCACCAAGGAAACATCGTGGGCTAGGTAGGTAGTGGGAACAAGCCCACGGTAAGGTAGCATTTGTTTCTCCTGACGATCGTGGGGCAGATTAAGATGTGCAAGGAGGATCAAAGAGGATTGGATGACGATGTTTGTTTGATTGAGTTTTAAGTGACGGAACTTACATGGTAGTATTCGCTTTGTTGAGGGCAACGGCCAGAGTTAAAAGATTGGTTGGTGGTTTGGTTGAGTTTCTATTTAGATAGATATAGAGTAGACACCCAACCGCAAACTTGCATAACAACTAGACCATTTTCAACCGTGAATTTGTCTTGATTTGTCTCTACTGCATGTACGCGCAATCGTCTCATGCGGCTCTATCATAGATGACTCTATGTTTAGCGACAATGGGACCGACCCAGTTTCATCATCCGTGCAGTGCCTGTCGATCTCATGTTGTCAACCCAACCCAACCTCCGCCTGCATATTCCTCAGCTGTGCAGTGATACCGACCGACTCTTTCACGTATGTGCAGTACTGCAACTAACCATTTAGTCCATTGGTAGAGAATATCCAAGACAATTGTCTCAGATACATCCCGTCTTCTTATTCGCAGGATTGCTCCTCATGGCCTGGAATCTCGTAAAGTCCACTGTCCCGCAGAAACCCACTTCTTCTCTTTTCTTTTCCCCATCATGGATCATCAACCCACTGCTTGTGTCAATAATGGGGCTATGATGATCGTATATAGGATCCCCAGCCAACCTATTTCCAAGGCGGAAATGTTGGAGTCAGGTTTATCTCGTTTAAATCCTCCCCTTCTACTTTTCCTTTACCTTTTCTTTCTCGTATCTTGGTGACTTCTTCGTGATTGCGGAGAACGTGATTTGGTGTATTTCTTTTCATCATGGTGCGATTAAGTGTAGTTGCTGCGCTATACGCTGCTGTGGTCAGCGCGGTGGACTTTGATAAGATCGCTGTTGGGAAGGGTCAGAGTCGGTTACCGGGAGCTTATATCTTTGAGTTTGAAGAGAATCATGTGCGTATACTCTCACCTTTTATGTCCCTTTCCATAACTAACAGAGCTTAGGACTGTGCCGACTTCTTCGCCAAGGCTTCCGCGCGAGGCAAGACTCGTATGCAGTACAACTACAAGCTATTCAAGGGAGCTTCGATCCAATTCACCGACATCGACAATGCTGAAGACCTAGCTTCTGAGATGGCACTATTGCCAGGCATCAAGCAAAAATGGCCTGTCCAGACATTCAGTATCCCCAAGCCAGAGGTTCACTGGACGGGTACACCGGGAATGGAGTTCAAGTCTATTCAAAAACGAGGCTTTGAAGAGAGAGATTCTGTGAACGATACGTTCTCGCCGCATGTCATGACGCAGATTGATAAGTTGAGGGCAGAGGGTGTCACGGGCAAGGGCCTCAAGGTTGCCCTCGTCGACAGTGGCGTAAGTCAGCTACACACTCCCCCCGATACCCAGAACTAACATCTATACAGGTTGACTACAAACATCCAGCCCTCGGAGGCTGCTTCGGCAAAGACTGTCTCGTCTCCTTCGGCACTGACCTCGTAGGCGACGCATACGACGGCCTTAACCATGCCAAGCCCGACAACGACCCCATGGACTGCGCCGGCCACGGCACCCACGTTGCCGGTATTCTCGCCGCCCAGAAGAACACAATGGGCTTCACCGGCGCCGCCCCCGGTGTGCAAATAGGAGCGTACCGCGCGTTTGGCTGTAACGGCGAAGCTGGAAACGACGTCCTTATTGCAGCATTCAACCAGGCGTTCGAAGACGGTGCAGATATTATCTCAGCTTCTATCGGTGGTCCGTCAGGCTGGTCCGAGGAACCGTGGGCGGTGGCTGTTTCGAGAATCGTCGAGCAGGGCGTTCCTTGTGTTCTTGCAGCGGGCAATGCAGGGGCCATGGGAATGTTTTATGCGAGTACGGCGGCGAATGGGAAGAAAGTCACTGCTGTTGGGTCGTTTGACAACACCAAGTCTCTTGCACTCCTGAATGCCTCGAAATACAGCATCGATGGAGGTCCTGAGCATGAGTTTGGACACTTGAGTGGTAAGCCGAGTGCCTGGAAAGGCGTGAAGCTACCGCTCTGGGCACTCAACTACGACACGTCAGTCGCTGATGATGGGTGTGATGAGTGGCCTAAGAACACACCTGATCTCAGCAAATATATCGTCCTTCTCCGACGAGGTTCGTGTACTTTCGATGCGAAAGCCGCCAATGCAGTCAAAGCTGGTGCAAAGTACATCATGTTCTACAGCAACAAAGAGGATCTCGCTCCTTTCGACGTCTCTTCCGTCGCTGGTATCAAAGCAGCAAGTATCGTGTCTCCTGAGCAGGGCGCAGACTGGATCGCTTCCCTAAAAGCAAAGAAGAAGGTCGTTCTCAGCATGTCGGACGGAAGTGACGGCAACGTTATTCTCGAACAGAAGCACAACAACATCACAGCCGGTGCAGCGAGTACCTTTTCCTCCTGGGGTCCAACATGGGAGATGGATGTCAAGCCTCAATTCGGAGCCCCAGGCGGTAAAATCCTCTCAACATACCCTAGAAGCATGGGAAGCTATGCTGTGTTATCGGGTACTTCCATGGCTTCACCACTCGTTGCTGGCATTGTTGCCCTCATCGCAGAAGCCAGAGGCACACGTGACCCAGCACTCATCGAGAACCTCCTCTCAGCGAGTGCAAACCCTCAATTATTCAACGACGGGAAACTATTTTATGACTTCCTTGCGCCTGTTCCGCAGCAGGGTGGCGGTATCGTGCAGGCTCACGATGCTGCACACGCAAAAGTTCTCTTATCACGATCGAGTCTTTCGTTCAACGACACGGATCATTTCGCTGAGTCGTTAAACTTTACAGTTAAGAATACGGGCAAGAAACAGATTAATTTGCAGATTTCTCACGTCCCGGCCGTTACGATGTTTACACTTGTTGAGAATTACATCTACCCGGATGAATTCCCTAACGACTTCGCCAAAGAGCATGCTAGTCTCAAGTTCAGCGAGTCAAAGGTGACTATCGATGCTGGTGAAAGTATTGTCATTGAGGTTCTGGCTACACCTCCCAAGGGCCTAAACGCAACGCGTCTGCCTGTTTGGTCGGGTTATGTAACCATCAACGGCACCGACGGGACATCTCTTTCTCTTCCATACCAGGGTCTAACAGGATCTCTTCACGACTCAGTGGTTCTTGGGCCAAAAGATACATGGATCGCAAACTCAACCGACGAGAACCGCTTCCCCGTGCCAGACAACACAACGTGGACGCTTCCCAAGCCTGGCACAGCAAACAACCTCACCGACACACTACCCGGTCTCACATGGTTCCTCGCTCTAGGCTCAGCAAAGCTGCATGCCGAACTAATGCCAGTGACCACTGAGAAACCTACATCTTCCAAAAAGCCGCGCGTTATCGGAGAGCCAGTCGACTTCCCCCTACTGTGGAACGCAATGGGTGCTAACTCGCAAGCCTTCACTGGTGAACTTGCAGACGGCACTTTTGCCCCCGCGGGACAGTATGTTGTGAGATATAGAGCGTTGAGAATCTTTGGTGATGAGAAGAAGGAGGAGGATTGGGACGAAGCGTATTCGCCTGTTTTTACGATTCGGTATGAAAAGTAAGAGTTGTTTCTATACTTGCAAGGGTATTATGAGAATATTTGTTTCGATTTCATGTACAAAAGCATCAGAGATGTAATAGGGTTCGGAAATGGTCATGGGTAAAGGGGCATTGGTTAATTATCTGGATAATTAAGGATAGAATAGACATAGATCTAGCTGCACACAGACAGCGCAAAGAATGAATTCAGTTCACAATCTTCAATCCCTGTATTAGTGACTAAGTTTAAGTAATATTGATTTTAGTTATGATCATGCAAGTCTTCATCACTGATGTGTCTTGAAGAGTTATCGTGCAGTGTTACAAGTGGAAGACCCATCCATGGAGATATTTACCATCGACAGGTCAAAACATATCTGCCTGCACCATAGTATCTACTCCACAGGAAAATTTACCTGACGTGTATTCACGATAAAACAATAAAGAAGTTCGAAAGCTTTGAATGTTGTTGACTAGATATGTATCACGTTGGGCTGTTAGCTGAGAGTGTGAGGGAATAGCCTTGAGCCGTCAACTCCGAAGCCACCACACCAGGCACCATCACGGCCAACTACAAAATCAGTAACCTCCGACAATGAAAAAAGAAGCCTATATTTATCACTGGAGCCTGAAATCAGATTCGCAAACTCTCTTGCGCATATGATGTGGGCGCTGAGGAAGAGACACTGTACACAGCCTGGCAATATCCACATGAGGATGTCACCAGGCGTCTACGCAGATGCGGCATTTCGTATACTATAATCTTCCTGCCTTATGAGATGATGGGTGTGTATCTTTATAAAGTCAATGGCAGACACTTGGGCATCGGTAAGTGGGAGATTGGCAGCTGTGTGTGAGTTACTGACGAGGGTCACTGACGCAAGTCAGAGGCGGAATGACTGCTTCAACTAAAGAATATACATGGTCTAGAACGATATAGAGCGAATTATTGTATCTATGGGGTCACCTTGGGGGATATCCTCGGGATTGTCGTTATGTTTGTGAGCGTTGGCACCAATGGCACCTTCACCAAAGCAAATGTCTAGTGTAAGTCGGCAGTTTGTGAAGTGAACTAGCATTCATGAATATTGGTGCCATTCGCATTTGAGTACGTAATGATGGCTGTCTCGAAGATTGAAGCATACGTTTGCGTAGTACGTAGTTTCACAGAAATCGTCTCCTCACTTGTACAAGCCTCCAAGGTCACTTGTGATGGTACAGTTGTGGGCCAAGATAATGCATTCTTTTTGAGCCTCTGGAGGATTGGCCGCTATCTGTTTTACAAACCCTAGCCAAAGTATGTGAAGCGAATTGATAAGAATTAATCATCTGTGTCATGCAAGATGCCGCACGTATAAGACATCAATGCATGTCCAACCAACACGATACTACACGGTATGTCTGGCTGGGCATGTCAAACAAGACTGGCCATCGACTTATCATTCTGAGGGGCTCTAGACCTCATGTCATGGCGTAAGCCACGCGGTGAGATGGAATCGTCAAAGACTGGATCGGATAGATAAAGATGGTGATACTCGTAGATTAGTATGCGAGTGAGTAGCAAGGGTTGATAGGCAGCCGCATTCTTTCAATGGAGATCACATGATTAGATACCATCTCGGCGCGGATTATCCAAGTCCGACAGACATCTAACCAATAGGGTAGTTGCTGATCCTTCAGGCAGCAGCATTTCCGATTCTGAGACCCTTGGAAAATGACCGCAAATAGGCCGCGCCGCAAGATCCGCTTTGTGTAGGCAACGAAATAAACAGCCAGCTTCTTCTCAACAAAATGAATTGATTTGGTCTGGCCTGGTCTACAGTTTCTCACAAGACATTACATTGGTTTCTCTTCTCACCCACTGAGCACATGTGACTTTTGCCTGGTTCTTTTTATCTTAACTTACTTATTTACTGGCCAAGACCGCCGCCAATGGCTGAGCCTCACTAATTACACCACCTCCAAGACCTGTACCAAGAGCCCCGCTCCAGATCGCCATCAAGCATCACGATCAAGACATCACTTCCAGACTTGGCGGCCATTATCATCATAAACAGGCTTCACTCTTCATTGTAGGACTCATCTTCAACATATTCACTGCCATTCACTACAATGGAGTCTTTTCTACCGCTGGGCGGCTTCCAGCTGCCCTTCCAGAAACGCCTCAGCAGACTGTACAACGACACTAAGAAGTCAACCGACTTTGTCAAAGAACCAATTCAAAATGAGGAAGACCCAGAGATCAAGGCCCTACATCGAAAACTTCGCATTCAAAAGGATCGCCTAGTGAGTTGGGGTCTCGAGTGGTCTGATCCTACTCAGTCTGTTGAGATAGATGAGTCTCTATCAAAAGCTGGCTTGAGCGAGGTTGTTGGAAGTATCATGTCCACCATCAAGGACATCCTAGCAGAAGCCGAACCTCTTTGGCTAAGTTCAAAGCGCATGATCTCAGCACCTGCTATGTCGAAAGATACAAAGCCGCCGCTGGTTCAATGGGATAAGAACCATTTTGAGGATCTGGTTAATGACCTCACTGCTTCGATTGACACACTCTACGATCTATCGAGGACACGGGCAGCAGCTGGTGGAGTTCTAAGACGATCATCGAAAACGCCATTCAAGTCCATGTCATCTACCGAAGAGTACCGACCATTCGAGTCCAGTCGCATGCAAACGCCTCAGCAAATTAACCCCCAGACTCTAACTCATCTGCGCCCTAAGCAAGGCGACGAGGCTTCTACTCCCCGAGAAGTTGTGTTTATGAGCAAGACTGCTTATTCAGAACTCACACATGGGACGACGCGCCAACCGTGGGCACCACTGCTTCTGGAATATGCAACCTTTGACTCAATTTATGCCGTGACGGGCATCATGCCTCCCATGGCTCGCTTCGAGAAACTATCCGCTGGTCTGCAGCAAGATTCTCAACGATCGCCTGGTACATGGACTGGACTGCCTCGACTTCTTGGGTATTTTGAAGACCTGGAGAATTCAAGACTCGGCCTTGTCTACCGATTCCCTCCCTCATTCAATGCCGTCTCATTCGAGCGTCTCACCAAGAATCCGTCGTATAACCTCCCGACTTTGAACGATCTTCTCTCAGTTCCAGGATCAGAGCCTAAGCTTGAAGCTAAGTTCCGACTTGCTCACAATCTGATGAACACTGTTTTTGACCTACATGCTCGCGGCATCACTCACGGAAACATTGCTCCAACCACTGTCTCGTTCTGCGATGCAGTCACCTCGCAACCGGGTGCGACTAACGGCGAGGTGGATATTCGACGCCCTCTCCTTTCTTCTTTTGATCTCTTTCCTGAAGATACTCCCTCGACATCACCAATTCTGTCCCGCCATCCGCTTGACCCACGCAATCTCCAATCTTCACATCTTGTCAGCAATCCTGACCAGAGAGTTCTCGACTTGTATTCCTTAGCCACTCTGTTACTCTCAGTTGGCTTGTGGAAGACACTTGAGGATATTGTGCCCCAGGGGTCCACTTCTATCCCTGACTCGGCCCTCGAAGAGCTTGCTGTTCGATGCGGCAGCTTGTACATGAAGGCTGTTCAGGTTTGTTGGACAGCTGTCGATGACGAGCTTGCTGGGCGATCTTCTGGCGAGTCGTTGCTCTCGTCGGTTCAGGTACGATGCAGTCGTTTCTTGGAAGCCTGTTGTATCTTGGACGGTGTCAGTGGTCTCGAGGAGAGGCTCGATCAAGAGCTCAACCCAGCTGAGACACCAGGGCCTGCCGTCGATGCAACCCCAATGAAGACAAACAGGGACATAAAGGATGTCAAAGACTTCAAGTCATCACTGAAAGCTGCAAGCGAGAAGCCAATGGCAGCATCAGCGCCTAACTTGGGAACAGAAAAGAGTGCTCCCAAGTTTGAAGCAGTCGCCGATCAGGATGGTATGCCGCATTGTTCTGATTCATACACTTATCTAATGCTAACTTGTCCCAGATGCTCTCGACAAGCAGTCAGAAACAAAGATGCGTTTGTATCCCCATGTGCCGCTGGCGCCAGAAGTCGTGGAGAAGTGGAACAAGATCCTTATGCCCCAGATCAACCACGCTCTTCGTCACTTCTACCGCAAGCACCCCGAATCGGTCGAGATCTCTCTTGAGTCAGTAGGCCCAAGCCCTCAGAAGACTCAGCCCACAGTACTTGTTGTGTGTACATCTGTTGGAAAGGTCAGGGCTATTCTGAAGAAGAGGCTTGGTGACCTTTTCGATGGAAGCAACGGCTTCGGACTGAAGGTTTGCCGCGGACATGTTCTGCGATCTCGTCGACAACCGAATTCGGTCCTTAGGTCCATGGCCCGAAGAAGCGGCAAGGGATCAGGATTAGAGTCCGACGACATTGAGGCCATCAACCCAGAGTATCAAGAGCGTCCAGGCAATGGCGCCAGCATTGGGGCATGGATTGGTGATCGACATTTGCCCCCCGTTAGTCTAGGAGGCCTCGTCATGGTTGACGACAAGCCTTACGGAATGACGGTCCACCACATGCTCGATGATCCAGACCGGGACTTTGGACCTAGTGATACTCTTCGGTGCAGCGCCCTGCCTGATATTGACTGGTACGCGCAATCTGGTGACGACAGCACTGTCGATGATGAGTTTGGCTATGAGCTGTCCGATACTGAGTCAGAAGCCTACTCGGATTCCGATATCACCAGTGACTATGAGGACGATGAGGATGAAGATGAAGACGAGGAGTATAATGAGCCTGGAGATATTCCCGGCATTGAACCAGGGTGTGGTGATGGTTACATCGTCACACAGCCGGCTCTCGATGATGTCGAAGAAGGGTTCTACCCTGACCCAGAGACTCAAGACGAGGACCACCTCGACACATACAGTGTCGGGGAGGTGTATGCTTCAAGTGGTATCCGCAGGAAGCAGGCCCTTGGGCTCGTGCATGAGGTTGACTGGGCTCTCTTCGAATTCGCTCATGATAGACTGCCTGATGACAACACTATTCCTCGCATCGATAGCAAGTCCCTCGCACAAAAGTCTGAGGGAAAGCAGACAGCCGGATCACTAACGCTGCGACCGACCACTGTCGCCCCTTCAGACTCATTGCCAAACATGGAGGTGCAATGCATGGCTCGAACGAGCGGTCTGCAGACTGGCAAGATTCTCCCCGCTCTGACAAGCGTAAAGATCTATGGTCGCGTTTCACCAAGTCATGCCTACCAAGTCACCAGCGCCGATGCACCAGAAGAGGGGTCGCAAAATAAGAATGTTCCTCTCGGCATCCCTGGTGACAGCGGTGCTTGGATCGTCAGCCGAGACGAGGGCCAACTTTGTGGACATGTTCTGGCCTGGAGTCAGCGCAAGCGAGTGGCGTATATCTGTCCCATGGACGTCCTCCTCTGGGATATCGCAGAGACACTGGAAGCTCATGAAGTAAAGCTGCCTGGAGGACAGGCCGTGGTGACTCTCAACAGGTCAGAGACTCGCAGTGCCTCTAAGAAGAAAGAGGCATCTAATCTCGAGTTTCATGACGACGATGATCTATCGGACTTGGTCGAAGAGGAGGAAGATTTGCCCCCTCAACTGGTCACGTCCCCTGATCCAGTCAGAGACACGCCCAGCATGAGGAAGTCGCCAGTCTCGAACTGCAGCGGCGTCAGCGATCGAAGCTCCTCGAGTCCTATTCGACTGGACACATCAAGTGACCTAAGTGGTATCTCGAACCGATTTGAAGAGATGAGTATGAGGGGTAGTTTTGGGATAGGAGTTAGCGGTTGACAACGACAGTAGTCGTAGGTTCTTTTTCTTTGTTCGGCAAGGAAAGCTTTTCTAAAAAAAAATACCCTGTTAGCGTTGGAATATGATGAGAATGAAGACAAGTAGTCCGCAATTGGATGTCCATAGTTGCATAAAATTGCAAGAATATGCATTGTATCATGCTGCTCTGATTCGTCTCTCTCCTTTTTTACATAAAGTCGTCCTCCCAGTTCTCATCGCGGTCCTGGTTACTCGAACCAGCCATGTTTTCCTCTGTGAAGATGTCATCGTAGGCATGGTCCTTCTGCCACTTCTTCTCCTTCCACTCCTGAGCCTGTCGAGCCTCCTCCTTCTTCTACAACAAGATTCGACATCAGCAATCTCGCTTCAATATCCACGGGGAATTGCTTACCCTGGCCTGGAAAGCTGCCTGGTCACGACGTCGTAGCTCCTTGAGACGATCGTCTCTCTCCTGCTTGAAGTCTGGCTTCTTCTCGATCTTTGTCTTGTTGAGGCGGTTGACGATGGGGTTCTCGCGCTGGGGGACCAGGACGCGCTTTACTTTGCGGGGGTCCTTGAAGCCGACTTGGCCGACCTCCATGCTGCCGTCTTTCTTGAGGTTGGACCATGGTGTGTAGATGACTGTGACGTTGTCTTTCTTGTTGCCTTGGGTGAGATGTCAGATATGCCGTGAGAGGAGATGAAATGGAGCAAAGGTACCCTCGATCGAATTGGCCTTGGTCAACTGGGCGAGGTCCATGACGAGATCTTCAGGGAGGGCGTCCCATGTCTGGCCTTCCTGCATGCGCAGGTAGATATGCGCACTGGAGAGTTTATCCACGTGGAACTACGTGGACCCAACATTGTCAGTCTGCTCTATTCTCATTGAGCTATTCCTGGCCATCTCACCCTATACGTTACTCAGCACAAGCCCACTCATTTAATGGAGAACCATACCAGATATCCTCTTCCCAGCCGAACTTGATCAGGTCCTCATCTAGCATCAAGTTTCAGCCGGTGGGGGAACAGCGCATCATGATTGTCATTGGGCATAAGCATACTCTCGAACTTGTCCTTGCCGACATAGATGAATCCTGGAGGATCGACCACGTTGGAGGTGAAGTAATAGACCATCTTGGAGTCTCTATGGGAACATGAAAAGGTCGGGAACAAAAGAAAAGGAACAGAGAGGCTGAATAGGTCACGGTTAGTGATCTTGTGGTGAGTGAGCTGGTGCTCTGCTGAGGGGATCTTGGAGAAATTTCCGTTTGGTGGGGGTACTTGCGCACTAACAGAAAAGGTTCTCGATGCTCACTGAAACCCCCTAAAATACGAAAGCAATCAGCCCTACAGGATAGCAACAGGGTACCTCTCGTTCCTGCCAAAGTGGGATCCAGAGTTCATTTCACGTGACATCGCGACGATGTCGTGAACGCCCTGGCCTTTTCACATTATTTTCTATGGCCCCGTAACTAACAACTTCTCCTCTCATTCAAACTGCCATTCACTTTTTTCAGTCATCATCCGAAATACCATGTTAATTACTGTGCAGGCCTTGTCAAATTTGAGCAGCTGCTGATGTAAAACAAGTGTTGGCCCAAGGTTGTCTCGCGACTCAGATCAAGGCTAACAAACTGACCATCTGAATCATGCATGCTTTTACTCCTCCCTCAGCTGGCATACAGAGGCTATGTATCATTCTGACCAGAAACTGGAATGGGATATCTGAAGATCTCGGATCTCCCAATGCCATGGTCTGTGTCGGGCCGGTGTAGCCCACATGGTTCAGAAGCATTTAAGTCATGTGGTGATATCCACTTATCCCTTTCTCGTAAACAGCCCAATGACCAGCCAAGCCCACAGCTATCGTAATACGGTGCCGTTGTCACTTGTTTCCCCTGTTGCTCTTTTACTTCTAGTAAGCTAAATTGGGCAAGCTGATCCGGGTTTGTTCAATCCCGCAGAGCCCCATTCCCAACCTCACACGGCATTGGAAGATGAAGTGAAGCGTCAAAAGCTGAGAACCCTTTTGTCTTGGTCAGACACAGAATGTGAGATCGTGTCAAAGATCAAGATTCACCATGATCGTTGTCTTCTCAGTCGCCAGTCGCTCTTTGTTTGTGTAACACAACGATAGCCGTGTATGTACATATGTATGTGGACAAAAGCAACGTTGGTAGCTCAAGACCGGCGGTCACTGCTTCTTATTTCCTTGGGTTATCCCCTCAGCCCCTGTCAAATTACCTAACCAGTGCTAAGAGCCTAAGATCCACTGTTTCTATTGTGCCGTCACGCCGGTTGAGTGATCTTCGGTAGGTATCGGCGATCTTGTAATTTCTGGCCGAAAAACTCATATTGGTTCTGTCTCACCGCAAATCTTGCTGGGTATATATTGAGCATTTATTGCTTTTTCCCCCTCATATTTGATCGATCTCAATGTGCTCCACTCCACCTCTGGATGAGACCCCCAATATCAGAACGGGGTCCCCAGATTTAGTCCGATCTCGTATCTCGGACTCGAGGAGTTATGTAAGAGTAACTTGATACAGTGCCTTTGAAGTTGACAGTCACTCTATCTACCGGGAGCCGCCGAGACATTCCGGGTATAGGCGTGGGGGATCACGATACTGCACAAATGGCCAGACACTTGCATGGCATTCTTACCAAGAATCCAATCCGGACAAAGGTGCAAGCAACCTGACCAATGGCTGGCTTATCGACTGGGGCTTCGGGCATATCTCCATCCACAAGGCTGCCAAGCCAAGACCGGAGAGTGCCATCCTCTGTATGTGTACATATGTCAACCCTGGCATATGATGAGCAAAGTAAGTGAGGTTGTACTCTCTTGGAGTTTCCTCTCTGGGCCTTGAGGTGTCAGATATCAGTGGCTGGTGGTTGAAACATGCATAGACGGTAGACAAGGTCGAGGCTCTCTACCGACCTTGACAAACCTGTCAGGCCTGAGCTGCACCGGATGTCTCACCTCATCACATCCGAGGACTGGTAGCACGTTCCTCTCTCGGGCCTCAAGTGTGCACAGTCCTTTTGGCGGAAATACCGGTAGATGCAGACTTCTTCCGGATCAAGCCATTTAGGGACCAGAAAACCTGTCAAGATCAGTGACGTTGCTCCTTGGCCTATGCAGGGCAGAATGTGAGGTCAGTGCCTCCTGTCTGTACTTGCAACGTGAATGTCGGCACAGTCAAGCACTACAGCTCATCCGAGGCGTCTTCCTCGATGCCGAAACAGGAGGGACCTAGCTGATAACGGTTTCCGCTTGGCCCTGGCGTCGGGGTCTTGGTTTATCCCGAGATTCTAGGTAACTACTGGTAGTTATTCCGAGCTTTGGGGTATGTGTCTCGATCTCAGCCACTTTTCCCTCAGCTAAGTTAGCATCAACTAGCGTTCCGATGCGCTGTGGCGTCGTGACCGTTGCTTTTTTGGAATGCGTCCCCAACAATCCCTAGCGTAGCTTGATCAGTGAACTCTGGTGTTGAGTAGGCTCCCCCTTTACTCAAAACCTCCGAACACATCAGTCCTTCTGTTCCGCGAAGGTGACCAAATCGCGGAACTTTCTTAAGCCTTGAGAAGCTAGCTTATGCACGCCTATCTGCAATCCGGACCTCTTGAGCCGCCGAGGTTCCATCAAGCCCCTAAGCGAGGCGTGGTGTATCCCAGCGGGCAGGGTCCAAGCTATTATGTATGATTTTTGAATTTTCCGCGGAGGTCGTAAACACACAATAATTGATGAGTCAGTTCCGCTGACCCTTTAAGACCAAGACATATACTATACATGTGAAATCTCCCCGACTAACCACCGTGGATGACGCGCCGCAGTTCCTCAAAACCCTGTTATAACCTGGCATGCAGACTCATGCTTGATACTTGACGCCACCGGTAGAATTCGAATTGATGCTGCCTGATAGCCTCTGCAGGATATCTACCGGCAGTCTTCCGAGTTCGGTTGCTGTGTTCGTCATTATGCTTTGAATGTTTTCGTCTTGATATTTTGCAACGTTGGTGTTATGATTAATGGATGTAGACCCCAGCGGCCTGGAGAGCCCGGATAATGCTGCGCTCAGTGGATCCTTGATAAGAAACAAAAATGAGCTAGATGAGTTTGTTTTTCTTGGATATTGGGCGACTCACCAGCACTTACTGCCGGCACCACTTCGTTGACGACAGTGACACGGCTGCTCTTGGCATGCGCTTGAAAATCATAACCGTCTGGGTTGTCGTAGGCAACCTTGTAAACGTCGACTCTGATCTTGTAAGCACCTTCGGCTAGAATAGCAAGATCTGTGTACGGGAAATGGATTGTTGTTCTCGAGGCTCCAGCTGTAGTGACATCGACGCCGTTCACCGAAGTGGTCCCTGACAAGCCTCCCTCAACAATATTCCCTTCCCTCGTAAGTAAAATGGCCATGGCGAAGTAATAGTGACTGGTTATGGCCCCTCTGAAGTTTAGCTCCGCAACAAGGGGTGGATGCAGGGTCGTCGAGACCTGGGCTCGAGCAGGTGGTTGAATAACAATGCTGAAGGCCGTCATATTGTTCTTGGCTCCAAAGTATTGAACAATTTTCTTGGTGTTATCTTGTACATGGCACTAGTATGCCGTCTCGAAACTGACCCAAGAGACGTTTTATAGCATATCTAGGTGATACAGTGTCGTAGACAGCCATCAATTATCCCCATCAGGGATATTCATCCGTTGTTTCAATGCCGAAGATAGCCCAACAGCCTGCTTGTCAGAGGAGCTTCCGCGTCCGGTATGGTGAAATTAAGGCGATGAAGGAGTGAGGTCACGATACTTGGAAGGCGAACAGAGTACCACTGTGCCTTTGTGCCGCCTGTTGTTTTATACTCATATATAACGGAAGAGACGCCGACTGGTGTTACTGTCCGACAGATGCAAGTATAGGCTTGTACCCGGAATATGCCGTCAGATCAATGCTTGATTCTCTTGGGGGATGTTTGAGGCAAGGCAAGGTATAAAGGTCGAGGAAGGTTGGCTGATGGGATGTGATTTGGTATTGAAGGGGAGGCAACAACAGGCGAGGCAAAGGAAATGAGGCAATGACCAGCCAGCCACAGACAGGCAGGTGTGGGTGTGACTCGGTACTACCTTAGGTACCATCGCGGGAGGGGGGCGTTTTTGGACATCTATCAGAGGGAGGAAAGGGTGTCCAAGTTATTTTATCACCCTCAACATTCTGCCGCATAAGGCTGACATGATATTATCAGCCGAAAATAACCAGGACAGCTTTTTCTGTCTACTAACCTATGTCCAAAAACACCCCTCTCCCGCGATGGTAGGCAGGCAATGAGGTAAGGTAAAGTAGGTACAAAGAGCAAGGTAAGGTACCTACAGTACAATAAAATGTTTGAGGCCGGCAGTTTTCGACAAGTAAAGTAAAGTACGGTAGAGTGAACGTGCAGGCAGATTGTCACTGGCGGAGCAGGACTCGACGTCCGATCCCTGCATTTGACCTCACCTCATCTCACGATCCCTACGGGCATATCATATCTAAGTAAGTGCTTGCAAGGTGCAGGGTGCAGGGTGCTACGGGGTAGGTAGGTAAGGTAGTATGTACTAGCTAGGACTGCCCGCATGGATTAGCGTGGCATGAAATGGCGGCGTCAAGCACAAACAAGGAGACATGCAACGGCGCCTGTAAGTTAAAGTCGAACGGACGACCATAGGGTATCGCTGGCGTAGAATCTGGCGGCAAACGGCACTAGCCTTGGCATTGATGTTAACTTGTGCGGGCGAGCTACACTACGTCGTAGTTACAGAGCCGTGACGAAAACTGTGGCCAAGCTCGGAGCCTCAAGAGACTTGCCTGAACTCTATGGCCGTGGCTGAGGGCGGATGTCGTCAACCGGGTCCAAGACTGTGGGATGGATAGACCGACTCTGACCAGTAATCAAGTCAAATTCAGGGCGATCTTTGCTCTTTTTCTCTATTTCTTTTTCTTTTTCTCTTTCTTTTTCTTTTCCTTCTTCTGCTGCTTCATTATTGCTCTTGGCGTGATTTGTAGTGGGTCGAGATCTCACACATGCACCTGATGCTTTGGTACCTACATAACATTACGGCACTTCTTCATCCTACCTATACCTAAGGGTCCAGTCGAGAGTTTCAAGCCACGTGCCAAGTTCCCACAGGACAAGGAAACTCGGAAAAGGCTGAAACATGTTTGGCTCGATCCTCAAAAGGGTCTTTTATTTTACAGATCGAAAAATTGCAGTTGGTGGCTGTGACGTCTGCCCATACCTTGATACCGTGGCAGATACCGGCTACATCTCTTGCCGAGGTTACAAAAAGCAACGATAGCCTCAGCTGAGCTTCAAGCAAATGGGCGGCAACCTCTGTCTTGAACTGTATAGTGCATGTATGTATGTTACTCAGACCAAAAAAAAAAAAAAAAAAAAAAAAAAAACAAGGTGACGAGAGACAACAAGGTCACGCTACCTGCAGAGGCTGAACCGCGAGGCTTCACTCACAGTGAACGAGCGGCCGACCGGACGTACACTTCAGTCGAGCGGTAGTTTCACTTTATCCCAAAAGGGCTGGTATTGCATCTACTGTACAGTAGCCCTGAACGCTCCCCGACCTCAAAAGATAAAGATGATGACGCTGCATAAATGCCTTTCCGGGCTGGGCTCAGGGGCAAATATCGAGCTATGACCAGGATCTACAGCACCGGCAGTGCTATCCGGGAATAACTACAGGGGAAGCTCCAGTAGAAGATTTAGAAGGTTCAGCGGGCTGGTCATTAGTTAGCGTCAAAGTTTGTCGACGGGGAATTTCCATTGTTGGTGAGACAACGATCTTCAGCAAGGAACGGAGAGCAGGGGGGCATCCCTGACACTCCCTTTTTGTTTTTTTCTTCAGGGCCTTAGCTCCGTCATGTCTCCACTGGAACATTTGATGTTTGCTCCGTCATCCATTGGAAGTCGTCTAGTGTCTACCATTGCGGTTCCGTGTTGCAATTCTTTGGACCAGTCCAGGTAGACGAGATATTCAGCAGGATCCGCTGCTTAGCAACAAACAAGGCAAGCCACCGAATCACGCCACTTTCGATGTTAGTGTCCTGCAGCCCAGGAATTTAACTAGTTAGTTTGCTGCAAGCTTTGACGTCGATGAGACAAGCCTGAAAATCCAGCACACGACATTTGTTTGGTCCAGTCACAGACGCTGGCTTAGTTGCGCAAGACATGGGATTCCTTGTGAGGCCCGGAGTAGCGAGGATATACCCTTAACCGCCCCGGATTTGACTCGTCCCCCAGTTCTCTCTGACTCTGAGTGTCTGTGCAGCAGCGCGAGCGGATGTTTTACCGGGGCAGGAATGCACTACAAAACAAATGCCACCAGTAGCGCTTCGTGCTATACCCAACAGTTGCTTGTTTGCTCCAAGCAAGTGACGAATACGGTGGATGGGTGTAGATGAGGCGGGCGGAACTGGATGATACTGCCATACCTTGGGAAAGTGAAGCGTGCGTAACTAACTATCGTGTCCATCAGCCCTGTCAAACAATTGTCTTGACCATCTGTTGTACCAGCCTGTTGAAGAAATGACTCTGTCAAAAGGTCCCAGCGAGGCACGGCCAGACTCACTGGATAATCCGCGAATCGCAATCTTCGTACGAGATAGGCATGGTATACGACTTTGTCGGCACGACAAAAGACGTTCACAAGTTGAAATGGAGCGTTGAGCTTGATATTCGACAAGGGTCTCGAGTTAGCCCGCGATGTGGGTTACGTTAGTGTGGGCTATCCGTAAGCTGAGCTGATTTGCATCCGGAGCATAAATTACTGGAGACTTGATCAAGGGTTCGTTGCCTATTTAGTCCGTTCGGTGTTAGCAGCATTTCACCATCACCAAGTTTGGTGACATGTTGGTCATTGTCGACTTAGTTCGCAGGTCTGTACTATAGCCATCCTGGACTATAGTATCATGTTCGACAGCTCTTTGAATTACGTAGCCACCTGTCTGCGTCTCCGCTTTGAGGCATTATACCTATTGTACAGTACGGAGTACCTAAGGTAGTCTTTAGACGTGATGAGTCAAGGAACTGCTCGGGGAACCGGAGCGGCATAATACATAATCCTTCCTTTAATAGTGATAGTGCTGCTGCAAACTCCTGCATAGTAAGACGTTACTAAGGGACGAGTTGCATGATATCTGTCTCTAGGTAGCTATTTGCACCTGCAGCATTGACGTTTTCTTCTGGAATTGCGGGTCATCATCTCTCACAAGTTCACACAGCACCTCCACATCTATACATAGTACATACATGTTTGTTTGTGGCGTTGTGAACCCTGGCTCGCTTGGGCTCTTGACAGCTCGGATCTCGTCATTTCTTGATCACTGTTATCCGACCATTGTAACCTTTCGGATGTACTTACTTACACGGATTGTCACTGTAAATCCCAGCCTGTCAATTTTTGAAAAGTCTCGCCCTCGAACTAGCCCAAGGTATCCGTATGTTATCCATGTGTAGCGTTACGTACATCGGGTGGACAAAACATTTGAAGGAAACTATCGATAAGGTAAAGGATGTACCAGTTGGCAATTGGAATGAGCCGATGGCTTCCATAGGTAGGTAGTACCTACATTACCTTACCTTAGGTAGGTACCTTAGGCCCTGTCCGGGAATACCCTTTCCGCACTTCCATTCATTTTGCCTCACTGCCCGTGGGTCGTACCTTACCTCCTTGTTTTCTGCCTTGACATTATTCAGCATTGCAAGGTACTAAGGCAGACATTGGAGTCAGTCAACATTTCTCTCCTGCAACCAACCTCGAACAGACCGCAACAAACAGCGCACACCGATGCAGCCAGATGCAGCCTCTACGCACGAGCACACGCCTTGACTCATGGCATTCAAACACGTCTCTCCTCGCACGACTCATCGAAATGCACGCCACAGGCGCCAAGTCTTGATCAAGGATACTACTTCCTTGTTCGCAGAAGATGAATTCTTGGTGATGGGTGTTTGCCCAATCACGCACACACTCCTGACGGACCACTTCCTATTGGATCTTGATATACCCGAATTGAGACATTTGGGACAAAGCAACGATACTACGGTGTCCATCGCATGCGTTGACCAAGATCTGATAGTACTTTCGCTGCGGCGCATTCAAACAACTGCCTGTGCGAAGCCCCTACAAGCCTTCGTCCATTGCCTACCTACCTGGCCGACCCTTGCTTCACTTCTTTACATGCATGCGCTCACCCTACAAGAGGGTACGTTTGTTGCCGCCATTGACACACTTCAGAAAATGATCACCCTCCAACGTTGACCGGCCAGTCCAACTCACCAACGGTACATAGCCCATCGCTACATGATCTGCCTGTGGGCTTTGCTACCGCGAAATTTCATGAGACAAGAGATGGCAGTGTTGTCGATCTTTGCAATCTCAGATAGCCGGGTTTCAAACTCGTGCCATGCCAGGAACCGCTTACCGCATTTGCATTTATGGTATATGCATCTCACATGGAACTGATCAACAGCCCAAGACACTCACCTGAGAAACGGAAACTTGATTTTCGTGCGATATTCTAGTGTTATATGACACTCGAGGTATCTGTCAGTACCGCTGAATCGACGATCCACGCTTCGATACACCCAGAACCCGTCATGTTTCGGAGTACTTCTCCATTCACTGGCCATTGAGAAAAGTAGAGGTGATGTTAGCATCTACGTACTGTTTGCGGGGATTTGAGAGGCCTCCTCTTGGTTATAATGCCGATGAACCGGATCTGCGGACATGTTCTTGGATGTTTAATTCAACCTGACCCGTAGACGGCAGTTCATCCACACACCGGCCAGCCAAGATATGTTTTTTATCAACTGCAATCCACCGTCCACGTTTTTGATATGTTCGATGTGGGATTGGAATCAATCTTTTGCCTGGAAGAAACCACTCGGTTTCAAAACGTAAGGATCGGCGTTCACATCTTGAGCAGTCCACATTTCACGACGTGCGGGCATTGAACTGACCAAAGCGCCACTTGTCATTGATTCACAACGCAGCCTGAACTGGAGATTCGATGCTCTTTTAGAATCGACGTTTCTCTAGAGAGTTAGTCTCTCCACGGAATGCAGGCATCTTCCCGGTTGCAGAGCCAATGGGACCATGGGGTAACATTCAGTGCTTATTCTGTGCCTCGGTCAAGCGGGTAATGGCACTGGAGATGTTTGATTTGTGAAAGCCGATGACGCAGAGCGGTTTACTTCTCTTGGTGCTGGGCGACTGCCTAGTCCTAAGAAGTTCTATATCGAATGTCCCCAATCCTACTTCATAATTTGTTGCGTCTCAGTGCATCCTTGACTTTCTGACTAGTCGGTTAGAAAAGAGGTTCGGTCGACAAAAAATAGGTGGACCAAAATGAGACATGAATAGTCTTGTGTCACGGCAGATCAATTGGCGAGTCGTGCTCTAGTGCCGTGACAAATACCTACTGATTCGATAAGTAATTAATACCAACATTTCCAAACAATAGCACTTCCAGATAGAACTGGCTTGCAACAATGGCCGTTTAGCCGTTGTGAACGTTATGGAGACTTTTTTGATTGAAGACGTTGGAGAAACCAGCCTACCCTGCACTATGGGTGGTCACCCGATGTTGCCATCGAGCACGTGACCATCCCTCGAGATGACATCTCCACGACCCCCGAAACAGGCAAGTCAGCACTTTTGGGTGAGATCCATAAAAACTGTCGCCAACATGATAACTACACTCAATCTCAATCTTACTCTCTCAGAATCGCGCTCAGATCCGGCTTCGAGTGCGCCAAGACCCTCCGTCGTGTAGACAAGACGTCGTACGATCGTCATCAACTTCAATGCGCCTTGATCCTTGTTCTTTGTCGTAGAGATACCACCCGCCATCCAGCTCAGTCGCGAGCTCACCTCACAACAGATATAAGCACACCCAGACGCCCCCCTATTGCACGACATGACGGCAGAATCACCCAAGTCTCAAAGCCCTACCTCTGCCTCTGCCTCTGCCTCGCGCGATGATTGGGACGCCTCTGAAGCTGGGCCGTTACTTGCGCGTTTCGTTGGCGGGGGTCAACTTGCCCCAGATGCCGACACCGAGGCCTCAACTCTCATCGGCACCGCGTCGCCTGCTGATTATGGAGCTGTGACTTCCTCTGGCGATGGCACGGCGGAGGAAGCGGGTGTCGCGAAGCCCGAGGGCAAGCCGCTCCCGAAACTCCAGGTGTTGCTGCTCTGCTACGCGCGCGTGATGGAGCCGATCGCCTTCTTCTCCATCTTTCCCTTCATTGCGCAGATGGTCCAGGAGAATGGCAATCTACCAAAGAGTGATGTTGGTTTCTACAGCGGCCTTATCGAGTCTCTTTTCTCGGCTACCCAGATGACGGTGCTTCTGAGCTGGAGTCGGCTCGCTGATCGTATTGGCCGGAAACCTGTTCTTCTCATCACGCTCTTTGGCACAGCTCTTGGCCCTGTGTTGTTTGGCATGTCAAAGACGATCTGGCAGATGATCCTCTTCCGATGCATAGCGGGTCTATTTTCTGGTTCTGGTCTTGTCATCAGGACTATGCTCTCTGAACTTAGCACCCCTGAGACACAGGCCAAGGCCTTCAGCTGGTTCGCATTTGGTGGAAACATAGGAATCTTCTTGGGCCCTATCATCGGCGGTGCCCTCGCAGACCCAGCTCATCAGTTTCCACGGGCTTTTGGAAATGTTCAGTTCTTCATCGACTATCCTTACGCGCTGCAAGGTATTGTGGTTGGGCTGGTCAGCTCTACAAGCTGCATCACAACCGCCCTCCTTCTCAAGGAGACACTTCATGAACCGAAAAAGACTCACCACGAAGAGAACGGTCAGCCTCGAATGTCAACTTGGGAACTCGTCAAGTCCCGCCAAGTGGCTCTCGTTCTTTGGACTTACAGCCACGCCATGTTCCTCGCCTTTGTGTTCACGGCCATTCTCCCAGTCGTTCTTTACACGCCCATCGAGCTTGGAGGCACAGGCTTTAACGCATTCCAGATCTCCATCTACATGGCCCTCCAAGGCGCCAGCCAAGCCATCTGGTTGCTCATCGCCTTCCCCATACTTCATCGACATCTAGGCACACGCGGTGTCATGAAACTCTGTGGATATGCGTACCCCTGGTTCTTCGTTGGATTCGTAATTCTCAACACGCTACTCCGCGCTGATACACACGCTACGACAGTTATATTCTGGATCTTGGGCTCGGTGGTCACCGTCGTCGGACCAGGCGTGTCCATGGCCTTCACAGGCGTACAGCTAGCTCTCAACGACGTTGCGCCAGATCCCCACTTTTTGGGTACACTGAATGCTCTGGCCCTGAGTCTTGCAAGCGGTATAAGAGCCATTGTACCAGGTGCCGCAACGGCCATTTATGCCGTGGGCGTACGCGGGCAGATCTTCTGGGGTCACCTGGCTTGGGTGATAATGATTCCCTGTGCTATTGGGTTTACCGTAGTTTGTCAGTATATACCCGAGGGGAAGAAGTCTTCAAAGGATGACAATGAAGACGACGAGAATGAACCGTGAGAGAACAGCGCTTCATTGTCGGAGATGTCACACAGTGAAGATTGATGGTATACATCGGACATAGCGATCAGCATTTGTGAGCAATGTAAAATGTAAAATGTAAAATGTGATATTTGATACATAGCGTTTTGCTTTAAGCATTTACATACGGGAGTTGTTGTGATTGTCTTTGTTGCAAACGAGAGAAAGACTCTGCTCTCTGATGAAGATGATAAAGTGGACATTGGATCGTCTATCGTGGATCGTTAAGTCAGGCATCTTCCATAGCATAGGATGACAAAGTAAATCACGCATTCCCTGTTTGTTGCCATAGAGCAGTTCATTGATTATCACCGCCCCATTCGCTTTATATGGGACACAAACTTGAACTTGAAGTAATAAAATGGATATTTGAAACCGTAACTAATCCAGTACCTGACGCCTCATACACATTCCGTTCTCTGTCTAACCTCCTTCATTTCTAACTGTCTTGATGACATGACATAAAACCATGATAGCATAAATCGCCAGTAAAAAAACACAGGGAATGAATGATTCCCATTTCATAAACCCTCCTCAATATGTCCTTCTCTCCTTTACTGCTGGAGGTACTTGAGAATCTGCTCCCGCTCCTCAACGGGCATGACTCTGAGCACCTCACGAACACCAGTCCATCCAGCCTTAGCATGGCCACGGACAACGCTGGCAACCTCGGCTGCCAACACCTCAGACTTGAGCGTCTCGACCTTCTCGCCGATGGTCTTGCGCTCAGTCTCGTACCACTCAGTAACTGCCTGATCATTCTTCTCCCAATCAACAATGCCGGACCAGCTGCGGAGAAGGTGCAGGTATCTGTCACGAGTCTCCGTGTTCTTGGTAGCAGTCTGGCTGTGCGAAGTGCTGATGATGGTGGAAGTCATGCGGCGGAGGATGTACTCCTCGTTGAGACGTCGGCGAAGACGCCAGTAGAAGAAGCGTCGAGCGTTGGTCCACTCAAGAATGTCACGGATGACACCCTTGGCCTTCATGCGGCCAGCACGATCGTGGAGATCGGCGAACTGCACGGCAATCTGGGCGTACACGGGCAGTAGCTGCTTCTCACGGATGGCCATCTTCTTCTTAATCTCGTCGGTCTCCTCCGTGGACAAGCTAGAATCCTCGAGCTGCTTCTTGAGACCAGCATAGGTAGGATCCATGCGGGCCATGGTCTGGACTTGCTTGTCCTTGCGGTACTTGATACCAATGATACCCTCAGGCTCAAGGACACCACCACGGGCCTCGGTATCGGCGTACATCTCCATGGCGGTGGAGTTGATGGTAGGGTCGACGACGACCCAAGATCCACCGCGGAGCTCACCGAAGGGAGGAATGTAGATGAAGATGGGCTGCTCGTACTTGACAAGGGCGTCGACGATGAAAGAACCATACTTGAGGACCTCGTTGTACATGTCGCGCTGACCACCAGAGAAACCACGCCAGTTGGCAAGGATCATGAGAGGAAGCTGCTCACCATTGTTGAAGTCGTTGATAGCCTGGGCAGTCTTGAAAGCGGAGTTAGGGTACCAGACACCGCCGGCCTCGTTGCTAACCTGCTCGATAGAGTCAGGGTTGGCGGGGTCAGCAGGAGTGATGTTCTCCACAGATCGGACCTCGACAGCGATAACACCCATAGGGATACCACCAAGACGAGCACGACCAACAACGACAGTCTTGGCCCAGCCACCAAGAGCCTCAACGAAAGAGTCCTTATCGAAGAGACCAGACTCGAAACCGTTCTCGCCTTCGCGGCCGCTGATCATCCATCGGACATCATAAGGCTGCTTCTGGGGAGGGAAGTAGGTAATGTCACGGTTCCAGTCATCAACGCTAGGGCTGACAGGGACAGGGCTGTTGCGCTTCTCGGGGACGAAAGACATCCATTCGACAATCTTGGAGACACCAGCGAAGTCATCGTTGGCGGTCATGTGAGAGACACCGTTACGGTACATGATCTGAGTGCCACCAAGCTGAAGGTTAGAGGTGTAGACCTCACGACCAAGAAGGTTGTTCAGAGCAGGGGCACCAGTCAAGATGATGGGCTGACCCTCAATCTGGACAGCACGCTGGCCAAGACGAACGAGGTAGGCACCAATACCAACGGATCGGCAGGTGACAAGGGTGACAGTGAAGATGTCGTTGTAGGCGCGGCTGGTGGCACCAGCGATGAGACCAGAGCCTCGCAGACACTCAACACCGAGACCATCCTCCTTACCAACGATGGTGACGACCTTGTGTCGTTTCTCACCATCCTCGGAGACCTCTTCGGTGATGACGTCCTTCTCGAAGCGAGTCTTGGTCTCCTCATCGAGGTAGAGGTACTTGAAGCCAGAATCCTGCTTCTCGGGGTTGTTCCAAGCGACCTTGAAGTGACCCATGAGCTCATCAGCAAGGCCAAGACGAGCACCAGAGTTAGCAGAAAGGTAGATACGGGGAATACCCAGCTTGCGAGCAAGCTCAGTGCACTTGTGGAAGAAGTCATCTTCCTTGGGACCGAATGAACCAATCTTGTAGGTGATATCGTTGGCAATGACAATGAAGCGACGGCCGTTGGGGTATTCAGGGGTGCGGGCCCTGAAGATCCAACCGACCATACCGCAGGTGTTGGTGCCAGGCTCGCGGTTGACCTCATCAAGGCTGTCCTTGTCATCGAGAACAAGCTCAGTGAAGCTGATGCAGTCACCGGTCTTGGGCTGCTGGGAAGCCAGGCTAGGCTGAGCCTTGACGGCCTTGACCCAGGAGTTCTGGATGGCCTGTCGGAAGAGCTCGGGGAAATCGTAGACGTACTGAGTTCCCATGAGGTGAGCCTTGTAACGCTTGGGCTGGAGCCAGTTCTTGGTGGCATAGGGGGTAGAAACGGGCATCAGGTGCATAGGACCCTTCTCGTGGGTACCACCAATGCTGTGGAAGACCCACTCACCCTTCTCCGACTTGCGCTCGGCGTACATGTCGACATCGACAACGTAACCAGACGTGTTGGTGATGACAACACGAAGAGGGTAAGGCTCGCCAGTCTGAGGGTCAGTGCAGATGATGCGGATCTCGACCTGAGCGATACGGAGTCTCCAAGCACGGATACCGAAACGGTCAAGGAAGCCCTGAAGACTCTCCTCGACCTCCTTGGGCTGAAGCTGGAACACAGGAGAGAAGTTGATAAAGACCTGATTCAGATCAGAGTTGTTGTTGCCGATAATTTCGAGAGCATCGAAGATATCGTTGACAACGCGGTCAGCCTCGGAAATGAGATACTCAGCAGTAGGGATCTCGTCTCGGAGACGACCAGGTCGGATGACAGCACGAGTGAAGTATCGCTTATCGGTGTCCACGTTCTTGCCGATACCCTCGTAAACATGGATGCTCTTGTTCTCAGTGAAGACAGGCTTGATGTTGAACTTGCTGAGACGAGCAAGCTCAAGTTGGAAAGCCAGAGCAGGCTCGCTGTGACGAATACTGTCATCCTCCTTGTAATCGGGGCCACGGAAAGTGTAGTAACCAGGGTAAGAACCATCGCTGTGGCCACAGATGAATGTCAGGCGACGGACACCACGAGCGAGGAGCTCATCCTTGAACTGCTCGACGATAGGGAGAATCTCCTCGAGGGCCTCACGGTCATCGCGGCTCTCAACATCGCGGATAGCGACGTTGATGACAGCAGAGAGCTCTTCCTCGTGTTGCTTGGGCTGCGCGGGCTTGCGCTTACCGCTGAGATCAGGGATGAGACCGGGGGTGCCGGGAGTGTTCTTCTTCTTCTGCTTCTGCTCAAGGGCAAGAGCCTCGAGAGCCTTGCCAATGAGGTCCTCAGCATCTTCGATGTACTTGCAAGGAACAATGACACCCTTTCGTGTAGGCTCGTCCTCCCACTTGCCAGTAAGATAAGACATATCACTGATCGAGTGGATTCGCTTAAAGTTGAACTCGCCTCCGCTAGGGGTAGCAGGTGTAGAAGGAGCAGCAGACTGCAGGGGAAGGCCGAACTCGGATTGTCCAAGCTTTCGGAGCTGGAAGTCCCATGAAACGAACTGGGGAGCATCGTTCTCATCTTGGTGGTACTCAATCTGCTTGAGGATGTACGCACGGTAAGCTCGGCGAACGTAGACCTCAAGAGAGGCCAAGGACACCCAAGGATCGTCGTGAGCGAAGAACATGGTCAAGACATCGAAAACGGTGTACTTGGAATCAACGACCTCCTTGATAACTTCAAGGCTAGGCTCTCGGTGGTCCCAACCAGTCTCGCCGTATCGCGACTCGATGACCGAAGAGCGGAGGATGTGCTCCATCTGGGCGGTTCGCTCCTCGAGCGAGGGAAGAGCACACTGAATCATGATTTCACGAGCCTTGAGGGAAACCTTGGAGGTAGGACGCGACTGGAGCTCAGTAAGCAGGCGGAGAGTCTCGCGAAGGTTCTTGGCGATGCTTCCAGCCTTAGGCTTGTTGGGGCGGTACTCCTCAAGGATGGCCAGGATAAGAGAGCTCTTGGAGCTGACACGGCTGTGAGAGAGGACAGTGTGAACAACCTTCATGATGTCCTCCTTGTGCTGGTCACGCAACTGAAGAATAACAGCATCCTCCTGAGGCTGGTTCATGAAGAGGTTCTCAACCTCCCAATACTGCTCAAGAAGACCCTTAATGACGTTAAGCTCTCGGTTCTTCTGGCCATCGGCGTACATGTCGAGGACCTCGGTAAGAGGGGAGAGAGTGCTCTTGAGAAGGTCAGCATCACCAGCATCAACATTGTCCTCGAGGAACTTGTTGAAAGCCTTGGTGAGAGCCTTGGCGGGAAAGTCTCCGTGGCGAGACTTGCTGCGCTCAACGATCTGAGTGAACTGAGCGTCGAGCTTCTGGGGCATACGGGAGTGGAGAGCAGAGAACTGGGCGTTCCACTCGCTGTAGGGAAGCTCGGGATCGCGGAGAACCTCGATGAGCTCTTTGAGGGTGTTGGCCATGATTACAGAGTTGTCATAACCCAAGAGAATGTTTTGGAGGATGTTGTAGAGGAGGGAGAAGCGCTGGGCGGGCTTGGCACCGACAACGACAGGCTCACCATAGGCGGGGAGCTTGTCGACAAAAGCCTGGGCCTGCTTGACGCGGCTGGGGTCGTCAAGGGCCAAGATACCGAGGATATCACCAGCCTCAAGAGTAGCTCCGGGCTGCTTGATGAGCTGGACGACACCATCTTCTTGAGCAACGAGGGGCATGTACATCTTCATGACCTCGACCTCGGCGAAAGCCTGGCCAGCACGAACATGGGCACCGTTCTCGACGGAGTACTTGACAAGCTTACCAGGGCTGGGAGATCGAAGCTGGGTAGGGTCGTTCTCCTGCTCAAGCAAGCAGGTCTTGCTGTCAACGGAAAGACGGGTAGCACCAACCTCTTCCTTCCAGTAGACGTTGTGACTGCGGCCGTCAAGAAGGACAAGGAGACCACCATCGCTAAGAGAACGGACACCGATGGAGCACTTGGAACCGTTGATGAAGAGATGGTAGCTATCGACGCTGGCGCGTGTAGCGGTGAACTTGTAACGGTAACCCTCGTAGATGAAGTCGATGGTGAAGACGGTCTTAAGAACGTCCTTAGAGGGCACTTGACCCTTCTCAAGTCCGGCTCGGTACTCAGTCATGCAAGCCTCGCTGGCAATGTGAGCCTTGGTGACGGCACCACAGACAACAGCGAGCATGGTCTCAGGTCGCTCAGCAGTAAGACGCTTGGAAATAAGCTCATCCAACCAGCCAGTGGAGATGGTGTTGTCCTCGAAAGCCTCAGTCTCGAGAAGCTTGATGAGATACTCGATGGTAGTTCGGAAATCACCACGAATGCTCAGCTCCTTGAGAGCCATGACCATGTGCTTTCTTGACGCAGAACGGTTCTCACCATAGGCGAAGATGTGACCAAACTGACTGTCTGAGAAACTGTGAATACCACCCTGAGAACCGACGGAGAAGTAACCCCAGACATTTGAGCTACTCCTGAAGTTGAGCTCGTGCATCACACCGTTGGAAGGCTTGAAGCCCTCACCGGGATCCTCAGAGGTGATACGACAAGCAGTGGTGTGACCCTTGGGTTGGGGTCGTCGCTGGCTCGAAGCTGTGCCCTCGGTCTTGAACTCAAAGTCAATCTCACTTGAGGTCTTGGGATCGACACCGTACAGGAGTCGAATATCGCGAATTCTGTGTAGAGGGATACCCATGGCAATCTGAAGCTGGGCAGCGGGCAGGTTGACACCACTGACCATCTCAGTGGTAGGATGCTCGACCTGGAGACGGGGGTTAAGCTCCAGGAAGTAGAACTTGTCGTCGGCATGAGAATAGAGGTACTCGACGGTACCGGCAGAGACGTAACCGACGAGCTTACCGAGACGAACAGCGGCATCCTCCATAGCCTTGAACGTATCGGGCTTCGCAATGGTAACGGGAGCCTCCTCAATAATCTTCTGGTGACGTCGCTGAACGGAACAATCACGACCGAAGAGTGAGATGTTGTTTCCGTACTGATCAGCAAGAAGCTGGACCTCAAGATGTCGAGCGTTACCAGCAAGCTTCATGATGAAAATGGGAGAACCGGGGATTTCGCTGGCAGCGGCCTTGTAGAGAGCCTCGAAGCCCTCCTCCTCGGTGGCCTTTCGGATACCCTTACCACCACCACCTTCGGAGGCCTTGATCATGACAGGGAAGCCAATCTCCTTGGCCTTCTCAAGACCCTCCTCCCATGATGTTACGCAACCCTTGGCGTAGATATCATCGGCGACGGTGACAATGCCCTTGTCATCGACGGCGACCTCGTCGACGCCTGTTCCTGACCAAGGAATACACGGCACCTCGGCGTGCTGTGCTACGATTGTGGAGGAAATCTTGTCACCTAATGATCGCATGGCAGATCCGGGAGGTCCGATGAAGACAATTTTGTTGGGGGAGGCGGCCAGCGACTCTGGCAACTTTGGGTTTTCTGAGGCATGACCCCTGAATATCTCGTTAGTCCATGTACATAGAATCGCAGCGAGACAATGTCTCTGGGAACCAACTCACCATCCAGCCCAGACGGCATGAACATTCATGCGCTCAGCAATATCCACAATCAGCTCGACGTTGGCATAGTTGTGGTTGTTTGTGCCGCCGGGAACCTCGACGTAGTGGTCGGCCATTCTAATGTATTCTGCGTTGGCCTGCAGATCTTCGGGGGTAGCCATCACAGTGAAGTGAATGGCTCGCTCGTCGCCGAACGTCTCGTAAGCCCATTTTCGGACTGATCGAATCTCCTTAACGGCAGCGATACCGTTGTTGGCAATGAGAACCTGTAGAGAAGGAGTTTCTGTTAGCAAAACCGTTGCAATCGCTTCACAGTTCAGAACTGGCGGGGTAGACGGAATTGATCCAATTCTACCCCCCAAAACTTCAATTCTGGCGGGAAAGGGATATCCTTACGTTGGTGATGACAGTGTGACCATCATTCTGGCCAACAAAGTCCTTGACCTTGCTCGGAGGAGCATTCTCCAATCGGTTGCCGCCGATGAAGTGGTCTGCAATATGGAACTTCTCTGCATACGACGCCTTGCCATTGACATAGGGCACCGACCGCCCATTGGCACCCTCCTGGGCACCAGCTGAGATCTCAGTCATGGCTACTGCGTTTATGTGTGTAGAGGAAGTAAGAAGGGAGGAGAGGAGGAGGAGATTATGAAGGAGGAGTCGAGAGAAAGAAGTCGGAGATTCGAAATATGGAGGACAAGAGGAGGAGTTTGATCAGGTTGAGAGAGTTGAGTCGTGTCGCTCTCAGGTCGTCATGAGCCGGTCAAAGTGGCGGGCGCGCAAGGGCAGTTCAGTTCAGTTTACGGGCAGGGGTAGCTCCGGCCGAAGAAAAAACAAGATCCGACGGGACGGGAGCTGGGCCTGTTTTTCTGCTGTTACTGTTGGGGAAGCAAAAAAAAAGTGTCCCAAGTGTGGTATAGGCGCTAAAAATACAGAAGGGTCGAAGGGTAGGTACTGTCGGGTCTGTAATTAAGATGAGGTGGATAAGGTAAAAAAGGAAGACGTTCTTGGTTGAGGAGGACCAGAACAGATGAATTATGTGGATGGGTAGAACAAGGTATTAATCTCGTTCGTCTTCCTTTGAGTCAGGTTTACCACTTTGAGGATTGAGAGGAAAGGTTGGAGGGAGGACAGAAGAGGAGAACAAGTCTTCATCAAGAGGGAAAAAAGAAGTGGGAGGTCATCAACACAAGTACAAGGACGGATACAGCCTGATGCTTGGGATTGGCTTTGGGATGTACAAATTCAATGGATCTGCAAAGACTCTCCACTTCCATCTTCCCCTTGTGGGTTGTTGACTTGGTACTGTTGACTGCTGTTGGCTGGTGGCAAGCTCCTCTCGGCACCTGGCGGGGAAGATGAAGCTAGAAACTAGAACTGTTGGGAGACAAACCCGCCTGGGCGTACAGTACAGTAAACCTACGGGACCCCCTGGGGGCTTCCATGGGGCGGGGTGCCCAGTGAGAGGCGAATTGATTCTATAAGGTAGACGATACAGTAACAGGTATCCAGCATTCTGCAGTGTACTCCGTACCCCAATGGAAAAAAAAACATCTTCCAAAGGGTGGAGTTTCTCAATGTCATGTCGGCTTTGCAATGACCCGGAATGCAGTGGAGGGGAAGCCATTCAGGGTCCCCGCCAGTCTATAACCAGACTGGGACTAGATTCATGGATGACATGGATGGTTGAGGGGCCGGTATGTTTCGTTGCGGGTGGAGGTGGGGGGCCGTAAAACGCCAGACAATAACACTCAGACAGACACCTACAGCTCCCATCTCATTCCCAGCCAAGGCGGCTCTGGGGGAGTGGTTGATGGGGACGGGCACAGAGCATGGGTAATGCCATTTACTAGGGGCCGTATTGGCTTGGAGCTATGAATGGTTGAGGTCCGTCCATGAATGATGATGTTACGGAGACCGAACAAAGTCTCCGGATTCCGTATCGGAAGCCGGAGTACATCGTGCGTTACAACAAGTCATGATATAATTGGAGAAGAGAGCTTAGGTAGCTATGATGATACAAAACTCAATCCGCTATCTAAATGTGCTGGTAGACGGGTATGTTGTGAAGGGTCAGCTGATGGCTTCACATTAATGCCCGTGTAAGTCAATGCCCGATGCACTATTTTCCCAGAGTCACTGCTGTAATCTGTACACGAAGGTAATAGAAATCTTGATCGGTGAATCTTTAATTTATACTGAAGCTGGTTTCTGCTCAATAAAACTCCGATGATGAGTTCGGAGATTTTCGGTGCTCATTATCGGAGGTGGCTTACATGTTCGGAACCCGATCATCAACGAACTCACTCACAAGATGCTCTCTGGTCATTTTAATTCCCGAATTTCCCTCCGATGCTCATAAACTGCATTATAATCATCACTATCACGCGGAGCAGCGTTGATCTTCTATAAAACAAGCGTCCCTGGATCCATCTTCCCACAGCATCACAGTCTTGACAGCCTCCAACCTCAGCCTTCAACACCCTACCTTACCTTATCGCACCGCAAGGCTAGCATCTCCCGTCATAGCCATCTCATGTACGTACACGCCCCTTTCCATTTACAAACTAGCAGATCTCCAAGAAATCCAAAAGCCACAAACACGAGCCGCATGTTGGGAACCAGTCAGGGGTTAGGGATCCTAATCGAGGCGTTGAGTTGCGGCTCCAACGTTTTGAAGTGACGTCTGGAGTTCCTGTGATCCGAACGCCGTTGCCTCGAGCTTTTACCGAGCGAGATGGAACGATGAAGGAAGCTTGGATAGAGGTCGGGGATGGGAGCTGGGTAGCTGGGTTGATTGTGACAGTAAAGGTGTAAGTGGTCAATTCCTCATTTCGGTATTCTTGGATCAAAATTATATCAATTTGATTATTTCTTGATCTCGTACTTGTTTATTAATTAGTTTATCTGTTCAACACCCACGACACTCTGTACATAGTTGAGGCTATTCGTGTCTGTCCAAGATGCCTTTGAGCCTCTAACATACCTGGATATAGATAGACACACATCTATACAATCGAACAACCACCATTCAACCCACCAATTATCTCTTCACCTCTCAGATAGCAAATTACTCTTATCTCCCCAATCGTCTATAGAACCTTTGCATCCTCTACGTCTTCCTCACCAACCTCAATATCCCAATCCCAAACCATCGTCATCCTCCCTCAAAGTCCTACCCTAGAATCTCAATCTCAATCTCAGATCCAACAACCGTACTCCCCCCACTTCCCACTAGCGCCCTACCTTAATTCTCCCACGCCCCTTTTTGACGGGTCAAGAAAAAAAAAAGGATCTCCCCAATTGTTGAGTTCCCCAATCCTCCAACGTCACCCAATCAAACACAACCTTGTTTTCGGAGTTTTTATTATCGTTCAATTTCAGAGCCGCAGCCTCGTTACCCACGGTCATCCTCCGAATCCCCAACATTGTATAATTACACACTTTGTATGGATGGATATTTGGGTTTGCTTTGGTTTCAGAAGGTGTTGGTATTGCCGGGGGGCCGTCGGAGCCGAAATTCGGCGATACGTGGGTTCTGAGCTGCATACTGACTGCATCCCTTTCAACGCTGATTGAGTTCGAGGCATTTGATATGACCGTGTCTAATATGTTATCACTGATCTAAAATAAAGAGTTGTCACTGGTTTCGCCTAGCATCCTGAGAGCAATAATGCCTCCGCTAAGTTCAGGGAAGACAAGGTTGCATCCGTTGTTCCGATGAATCGATCTCGGCTCAACAGCTTCATTTGACCTCAACCACTGCCCATGATCAATTAAATGTTAGACATGTTTACTGAACCGGTTACCTTAAGAACAACTTTCATTCAAGTCAACAGCTCAACTTCTTGCATATCAGATAATTGTTTCGGGTCAGTACCACGGAGACAGCGCTGCTTCGACCTTCACATAAACACTCTGAAACCACCATGAAGTTATTTGTATGTATTGGGCGTATCTAGACCAGGTTTCATCTCCAACTCCCCAGTCCTCAAGCTAAAGCTAAGATATTGTGTCATACGCCTCCACAGTCTGTATCTACACCTCCCTCCCGCTCCTCCTACTCCAATTTGAACAAAGGAAAAGAATAGATAAATAATTCAAGATCGTAAGGCAACCCAGACTAATCTAGCCCGCGGGCCGTTGCCTCAGCCTTGTCAGACATCGTACGACTCCCCACTGATGTCCGCCCTCCCCCACGAGCAACCTTACCTCACAGAGAAAGGTAAAGGTAGCCTCGCATCAACTCTTCCCCAGTATTATCCGCTCCCATCTCGCAAGCCGTTTTTTAAAATAAGGACCATCCAAGTTGATTTGCCCGGTCGATGACTCGCTTTTGGTGCGGTACACCCCCGTCTCTCCAGGCCTGGCCGGTATAGCATGTACGGATATGTGACTCGGACATATGTACACCTAGCCAGGCCCTTCCCTTCTAGAAAAACAAAAGAAAAATAATAACAAACAATGCCATCCATGTCTTCATAACATCCGTAAACCCCGGTGCCGAAATCCCAGTGTACCCAAAGAAGCAGAAGTATTAGTAACGAAGTCTGCCAGAGAGCAAGAAGTGGAATCCCGTAACCATCGTCAACACCGTCTTCGCCGTCTTGAAGCGCCAGCCGTAAAAGTATGCCGAACCGTCCATGCCACCCCTTATGTTTTGTAGAAACGGATATCAATGATGAGGTGAAATGCGACCAATTTGATTTGCGTCAACCGCTCGAACCGCTAGCAAAGTAAAACCATGTCAAAGAATATAAACGACCTGGGACAGTCGTGGAATTTTGTGGGATACAACTGTTTAGTAGGTCTCTCCCAGGTCGCTTAGTTTCCTTGGGCCGGATACACTGGACCTCATTGTGTTTGCGCTTATCCTTCGGCTACCGCTCTGGCGTCGAATCGTTGGCATGGGGATAGCGCTGCCTTCACCGTTCGAGTATGTACCCCTGCGGCTTGGCGTTCGGAATTCTCCCTCATCCTCTTCCTCTAGATCTAGATGGCTAATGCTGGCAGAGTGGCCATGAATCGACCCTCCCACCGAGGAGCGAGGTCGACCCATGGGTGTTCGAGTTCCCGAGAGTGATGCCCTTGAGACAGGTCGTGGGATCATTTCTCCGGCGGTTCGTGAGGGTGGTCGGGCATACGAAGTGACACTAGCACGTGAGCTCGGCCTGCTGATCTCCTCCGGACCTCCACGGTTCGGCAATGGGCCAAATGATAAGCGGCTGACCCCGGACGTGCTAAGACGGGGCACGTGGCTTCCCTTGGTTGCTGGTGTTGGAATACCGGTGGTTGGTGTCATGTCGTCGCCTGCAACCGAAGATGCGGTAGAGCCACCGGTGCGCTTACGAGAACGGATCGTAACCGACGAAGGCACATTGGTAGAGCTATAAACCGACGTTCGAGGTGAGGCGCGAGGTGGAGTGCGAGTCGGCCCGGGAAGCTTAGATCGCGCGGAGTGCACACGAGCCTCGAGGCGTTGCATTTGGGCGGTAAGGGTTCGAATATGGGTGAGAGAGTTAGAGGCGGGAAGTTTGTGAGAAGCCGAGCGAGGGCCAACAGCACGATTGGCTGGTGTGCGCATGGTCGTTGTGCCACCAGTCGAGATACGGCTGCCAGGCGCACGGGTCGTCTTGGTAGGAGGCTTAGATCGAGGCTTGGGAGTGACACTGTTGTCGGACGAGGGTAAACGAGAACGGCCTGATGCCCTGGAAGTGGCGGGAGTTCTCGATGCCATCTTGGGAAGAGTTCCAGAGACATCGGACATGGGAGGTGAAGGCGGGTCAGGAAGTTCAGAGAGAGTGTCCTCGTCTGGTACAGGCGACTTGGAATCTGGTGGCGTGGTAATAAGAGGAGAGCTGGCTGTAGAGCCAGGAGAGGCGGGGTGGTCGAAAGTTGGCGACTCGAGGATAGAGAGGTCGGTTGAAATGGTGGACAGGTGACGAGACTCCTGTTTCTTGATCTTGTCCTGCAGAAGCTCTGCTTCAATCTTGAGATCGCCCAGTTCCTCGCGCAAGCGCTGTGACTCGATACGTAGCTGTTCACGCTCCTGCTCGCCAATCTTGATCTCCTCTTCCATCATGACAGCCCTCTCAATCGCCTGGTTGTACTTTGACTCCATATCTTCCAGAGACGAAGTGGTGTTGCGCGCCTGTCGCTCAAAGTCATCGTTGGCAACTTCAATATCCCTCAGCTTCATTTGCAAAGTCCTGTTTGTGTCTCGAAGTGTGGTGATTTCCTTCTCGAGTGCATTCTGAGATGCGCTGGCCTCTGTTTTCGATTCTCTGTATTTTCTCTGTGCAACGAAACGAAGCCATTGTTAGCCAACAAAACATCCCCGCCCGGTTAGAGTTGGAGGCTGTTGGGAATGAGTAGACATACCTTCCACTCCTCAACCTCGAAACCAAGTGCTTCGGCTTTTTCTTGGTGATGTCGCTCCTGCTTCTCTGCTCTCTCGATATCCTTCTCCAACTCCTGCTCAAGCTCCCTACTTGAATCCCTGAATTCGGCCAGTTCGGATTCTAATTGTTCATACTGTGACTTGTACCAGCCAAGGGTATCCTCGACGCTGGCCCCAGGACCTGGCGGAGAGGATGGAGGCTCTGCCATATTGCGTAGGTTAATTAATTTTCTGGTGTTTGTTGTTGTTTATTGTCTCTCTCGCATCGATATGTATGTAAAGGGGGGGGGCTGTTGTCGCGATATCGAAATGTCGGGAGGCGGGATGAAGAAAGGAGGCGCAGGCGATAATACGTGGATAACAAAGGTGAAAATCGTTGATGGATTCGTCAAATGATTTGATGCTATGACTGCGCAACTGTCGGCATAGTCAGTCGCCCTGTTCTTGGGCGAAGTGGCGGGAGATTTCGCTCACCGATTCCAGGACCCAACGATGATCGGAAGGGAAACAGAGGATGACCCTGCCCTGTCTGTGTGTTCGCAAACGGTACCTACCTAAGTCTTACCTGTTAGAACTGCAAGATGCTGGAAATCTGCAGTTGTTAGTATTCGCGGCCGCTGGAGAGCGGAAGTTCCATGGGTAGGAAACGTCGCGCGATGATTATCGTAGTTGTTGAGTTGATGTGAGTGTTGAATCAATGTTTGGCCTGTGACCTTGGGCTGTTGATGCGACACATGGTCCCCCCATTCTCCTTGTGCCAGCATCATGCACTAAACCTAGATAGGAAAGGTCAGTGGCAGCCATGGGCAACAGGGCGTTTCCGTTCCTTCAGGACCCCACTATTGGACAGCAATACTCTGTCTCAGATACACACGTGACTCATATGACTCTTTGTGCCTGAATTGTGGTCGTAGGTAGGCATGGATCCATTCTTTGTTATGTGCGTTGTCAATTCTATTCATCTCTTCTCTATTATCGCTTGAAGCTGAGGGGAGAGATTCACTTTGATCTGAATCATCTCAAGTTTCCCTTAAGCTCAGTGCATTGACCTAGGGGTTATCCGTATGTATGTATGCACTATTGCTCTGATACTTTGACAGGGGTTCGCCACTTTGTCTTAGACTCAAGTTTCATAACGTGAGTCTATGAATAGAAGCTGATAATAATCCAAGATCCATGACAGACAAGCATGTGCGTCATTTTCGCATGACGGGCAGCTTTGACAACTCATACAGCATCAGAAAAAGAAAATGGGAAATTCTACGGACACAAACTAACTAACCAACCTGAAAGACGACTTGTCAACAAAAGCGTCACCTGAGCATTTATTCGTTGTTGTGTTTACACTTTAAATACCCACTCGAGGGGAGGAAAGAAAACACAGGACCTCAATCCTAAGTGATAAAAAGACTTAGGCAGTATAGCCTAAATTTATAATAACTTTTACCAAGTTTATTTTGGCACCTTACAGTAAGGTTCGCTGTTTTCTTGCCCCTCGCGGGCCACTCTAGGGGAGCCAAGGTGTATTGGGATCATTATCAGAAGTGACAAAAAAGACTAGCCTTAACCTAGAGGCTTCTTTGATGAGTTTATTTTGGTATCTTCCAAGTTCACTTGCCCCACAGGACCACTCTCTTGCATGGAGGGTAGTATGTTCATGGCTTCATTCCACAAAATCAATCATGACATGACATAATTCACTGCAGGCTTATGCACTCTAATTGAAATCCATTGAATTGAATTGAAGTGCTCATTAGTGAATCGTAGTTTATATTGGCAATTGCCTTTAATAAAGCGCTAAAATATCAAGGCCGATGTCTAACATTGGCTCTATCCACATAGTCAGTCATACCGCCTGTTCTGCGCTGTTCACCCTCCCGCACATCACAGTCTTGCCCCTCCAGCTCTCCATGCACCTCTGACCCTTCCCGCTCCTGCAGCGGCAGCCCCAAAGTTATGCAGCCTTTCCCCAATAAGGTAGGCTTCGTCCCGTATGCGGGCCGTCCAACCATTAAACACCTTGACCAGGCCAATCGTGTTCTTGACCAGCAAGGCGGCCAGCGCGACAGCTGGGTATGAGTGTCGATACGTTATCGCAATTCGCGCAGCTTCAGCCAGTTCGCTCTCTCCCGCTTCAATGCCAGGGATGATGTTGTATTTGATCAGAGCGCTCGTAAGTGCTGGAGGCCCAAATATGGCTGCTCCAGCAATCGCAAGACCAGGAAGCACGAAAGCTCGGGTCAGAACGCCGATATCAGGGTTCGCCCACCCGCCTCGCAATACCGTTCGGACAGCGACAGCAAGGCGAGTATCTGGGAACATTGATGAAATCATCCGAGCTCCGAGTTTCAAGTATAGTAGGCCCAGTGTCCAGGCTTGGATCACACGCACCGTGTGCCGGCTAGCCTCTGGCCCACCCTCTCTTGCGGCCTGAATTGACGCCGCCGTCGGAGGATACATGTAAGTGTGGAGGGGAATTGCTAGATACAGCTCCATGAGCCCCGAAATGAGGAGTGGGAAGACAACAAGGAGGAAAGAATAAGCATAGAGCATCTTGGCGCCCCGTAACAAAACTGCAGCGGCGCGACGCTCAAGATTTCCAGCAGCCAGGGATGCTCTAGCAGCGGAAACCCCATCCTTGATCTTCGCCCAAACACTGCGAGCGTGGAAGACCAGGTAAGCCGCGGAACCGAGAAGATAAACACCTATGCTGAATGCATAAATGTCGTTTGTTCGGATATGCTGAGGAATCAGCATTTTGAACATGCGTCGGCCAAACACAAGTGGAATAATGGTGAAACCAACTCCTGTTACCGCCGCAAAGATCCAGATAAATAGAATGAACAGGAAGACCCTCGTTCGGAAGTGAGGTGGTATATAGACCATCTGATACTGGTTGCTGGCGTAGAGATCAGTATCTTCCTGCCCATCGATTCTTCGCCCATGTTCATCAACATCAAGGAAGACCCTTTTGCCCTTAGGTATCTTGATGCGATCGGATGCAGGTGCACGAACAAAACGTCCACTCTCAACAAGTTGGTTCGCAGTCTTGAGATGATTTTTGTGTCGAGTGAGCGAGCGGATTTCACTGTTGCTAAGAGGAGCGCTGGGCTTAGCATCGCCCCCATCAAAGAAATCAGCCCAGGTCTTGGGTACGACCTTATACCGGGTATCAAGCTCCAGAAACAAAGTCTTGTACCACGGAAGTCGTTGGTCTCTGACATTATTGGCCAAACTCAAGCTTCCCTCCTCGTCAATTTTTCGTTCGCCGAAGAGAAAGTAGGTGAGTCGCAAACCTCGGGCGCAGGTTCTGAACCACCATGTGTACATAGCATGCAGCCCATCCCCGGGTTTGAAGAAGCTGACGGCAAGTGGCATAAGGAAGTTATAGAAGAGCAGGTCCACAGGGAACTCAAGTACTGGTTCATTGGACGAGTAGTGAACAGGAAGAACTCCTGGGATTGCATAAGACAGGCCCCATACCACGCCGCCCAGACAGACTATGACCAGGGCGCCGTACACAAAAGCTGAGAAGAGGATTTTTCTCAACTGCGTGGCCAAATTTCTCTCCAGGACATCACGAACAGGGTGGAACTCGGGGTCATCGGGGTCACGAATGAAGTCTGAAAATCTGTTAGCTTCAATAATGCAAGGAGCTGGGTAAACTTACAGAGAACGCCTTGACGCATAATCTTCCTACACATCGACACAAAGAGGGCAAAATGGAACATATAGCCAGTGCCAACAAACCAGTGAACGAAGACGGAAGTCAGGGGATAGTGGTAAGTGAAAAGGAGGCGAGACTTGAAGGTCGTGCTCTCAAACAGAGGAAGGAGAGCACCGTCCAGCAGGAGTCCGCAATAAAGCGGAAAGACAAGCATCTCAATGCTAATGATCATAATAACCTTCATAATGCCACTAGCTTGGTGCAAGGTATCGATGATGCCAGCCTCCCAAGCTTGAAGCATATGACCCCGAGAGAATGGGCTTCCGCGTTTCAAGTAAAGTGCACCGAAGAAGAATAGTGTTGAATATCCCGCTGCGATGGCCCAGAAGCGATCCAGCCCAGACCAGTGAGCCAGCTCCGGATTGACGTTAAGAGGTCCATCAGCCTCTCCAAGGTTGACCACCCAAGAATTCGGCTTCAATAGTGCAGAGGAGAGAGCGGTGATCTTGGGCCACGCTACAGCAGCTGCCGATGTAACTGAGTCTACCGAAATACTGCTGGTGAAGATTCTGCCACTGAAGATAAAGCCCACAACATTGCTAGTGATTGTGAAGAGAGCACCAATGTTGCCTTTGACTGCGAGGAGCGCACTATGGCTGATGGCAGAGAAGTTCTGCATCTCTGCTGCAGACATTGGCAAATCCATAAAAGTATAGTCTAGTACTCGCGAACCGGCATTGGTCCAGAGGGACCATGAAGCTTTTCTTGCTATGATGACTTGAGAGCCCACAAGGCCCCCGATAAGGCCTGTGAAAATGTCGATCATATTAATAGCAACCCACAAACCAAATCCGGCAACCATAACGGCAGCATCTTGCAAGAGCTTGGAGAATTCAAAGATCAGGCGAACAAGACGCATGGGGTTAGCAACCACCCAGAGACTGACACGTCCGAAATTGTAAGGAACAAAGATGCAAGCTAAGATTGTCACGGAAACGAGGACCGCACAGAAGATAGCGTTTTGGAAGAGTCCAGCAACAGGTCCACGCATGCCGATCAGCTCCATGACACCCTCGAAGTCTTCGAGGTCTTCCATGGCTTCTTGATCAAGGCCTGCACCCGGACCATCGCCCATGTCCTCAGGTTCCTCGGGCTCTTGCGCTGCAGCCGCGTCAGGAGCAGGCTCGTCTTGGTGGACTTCATCAAGCTCAGTTTCCCAACCGTCGGTATCGTCTTGCTGAGCGGCGACGGGGCCAGTGGCATTTGCATCTAGCACAGCTCGTTGTTGCTCATCCAAGTCACCCCACATGAAATCAGTCACTCTACCGACTAAACCAGGGGGGTGGCCGTTTTCCTGAACTGCAGCAAGTGGAGCTTGTTCCGATGCGTGTGGCTCCGGAGTTCCAAATGTTCCAGTGCGTTCAACATGATGAGCTAGCTCATCCTCGTTTTCTCTCAAATCGGGCAAAGCACTAGCCGCAGCGTCTTGACTCAGCTTTTCATGGCTTTCGGATCCAAAAAGTGCTGCCTGAGAAGCATCTGGTAGCCCGCTTGATGCCCCTGCCTCCTGAGTATCAACAGGCAGGTCTACAAATGACCAACTGTTATTAGCTAGAGGGTTCACTGAGTCATGAGGCTGAGGCCCATCTGAAACAGCGCGAGGCCGAGAAGAACTTGTTGTAAAGCTTGTCTCAGATGTTTGGTGAGGTAGAGGTGGTAGGATCTCCTTTTCCTTGCCCTTGCTTGAAGAAGATTCGCCGGGTACATCCATTGGTGTTGGGAAGTCGTCAGAACCGGGTGTGTAAGCCTTCCGAGATGAACTGGCAACAGTAGAGCCGAAACTTCCTGCTCGCTCTCGACTAGTGTCAGGATCGGGGGTAATATCAAGGAGAGGCCCGTCTTCTTCATCATGTAGAGCCCGGCGCGTGACATCAACCCAATAAGAGAGCTTGTTTTCAAGCCCCTCCTGGTGGATAAGCTCCAGGATCTTTCGAGCATCACCGTCTGCCTGTCGATAAATACGAAGGTACTCGTAGACGCTGGCACGCTCCTCAGCAATAACTGCGTCTGGAGGGGTTTGAGATTCAACTGGACCTGCCTCAGTGGGGCCGGTTTCAATAAGGCCTGGAGGGACCACGAGCTCAGAGTTCGTTCGCCTGCGTAAACGTCCATCAGCCTGAACCTGAGCGGCAAATGCGACATCATTTGCGGTGGCGAACGGGTCTCCGGTATCTAAAGTCTCGTCGTCTGACTCGTCTGGGCCATGCAGTTCCTCCACTTCCTCCGGCCGCACAAGCATCGGCTCCTGCTGCGGAACAGGATTCTCAGGGGCTGGAAAGGCAGGGCGCACGTTCATCTCTGGCTGCTGCTGAACAACATAATCTCGAACCAGAATAACGAGAATGAAGCAAACGATGACCAAGACAGTGATGATTTGGCCTTCAAGGATCGAAATAACAGCGCGGTTGACAGTTGGGTTTCGAGTCAAGTTGTTCAAGAATGCTACCTCTCCAAGCAGGGTTGGTGGAATGGGCATGGAGGGGGGTGAAGTTGCATTAGTAGATTCAGGGCGATCAGACTTGACTGCAACGCCCCAAATAGACATCATACGTGCGAAGAAGTCAGAAATGTTCTGTTCAGACAGACCATCAAGCAGAGTATTGGCAACCGAAGCTGGAGTAGTAGTCGCCACAAATAAGGGGCTTCCAGGGCACGTCTCGAAATCCAATGCCGAAGGAGACATCCCCCGCAATGAGTTTGCTGTCGACGATGCTGTGTCATTAGAGCGAGTCATCATGGAAGTGCTGCCAAAACCCTCATCACTGACCCAGAACATGACTGACCAAATGCCTCTCATAAAGTAAGGCAACCAGCAGAGCCAAACGCTGATGGCCAGGGCTCCACGAAGCCACACCAAGACATTTTGGAAGAAGTATCTGGCCATATGCCCGATGAAGATATGGACAGGAAGAGACTGAGGCATGTCGGGGGCGTATAGCTTCGTGAACCGGAATGATGTCTTGCAAAGCTCGCAGTACTTCTTCTGAGAATGGGATAGCCACTCCATCAAGCAATCCTGATGAACATATTTAATACTACCGCTGCACTTGCAAGGGTAGAACAGCGGCTCCTCCGGAGTTCCTTCGCCTCGGCATATTCGACAGATGCTGGGGTTATCTTGAGGCTGTAGTAGATCATCGGATCGAGTCGAGGTTCGGTGTAGGCTCTTGGCCTTGGCAATCGAGGTTGGATCTTCCATAATGACAATTTGAGTTTGATGAAGGCGATTCGAAGCAAATCGATCGCGCCCACGAGGGGCTTATTTTTATCAGGTTGCTCACAGAGGCATGCGCCGAAGTGTCGAGTCGTATCGAGGGGCCTGAATGGAGTCGCAGTCGGAAACGGAGAGACCGATGAGCAGACCGATGAGCGTTGCAGAGAAGGTTTAGGCTTCGATGAGATATTAAACGGTCCACGGATTCAACAGGTGAATATGTATATAGTGTTTGCGCCAGCCGGTACAGAACCTAACTGTAATGTTGCCGTCAAACCTAAGAGTTGAATCTTGAAGATTAAGCTTGACTTTGTTGAGAGATGTGGTTCTTAATAATTGCCCGCCCGTGTTTGAGGAAACGCTAGCCGCCACCCCCCACAGTTGACTTGCCCGAACTGTGAACCCAGCCGGAGATGCCTTGCAATGTGCTGAGCTACGCTGGATCGGAATCGGGGTAGTAATTTTCCGACAGTGACAGCTCACGTGTTAGCGCCAGATCACTGGTTGATGTCATGGTAGAACAGCCAACAGGAACCTTGGGAGGTAAGAAAAGTCGGGACCTTGATCGTAATGAATTAAAATACCCTGGTAATTCTAGGACAAGTTTAAGTAGCTTTCTGACAGACTATTTTTGACACCCTGATCTAGGGTCTGAGGTTTTCTGTCCCCTGACGCACCTAGTCAACGCTGATGTTTATGGCGACAAAAATACGATGTATTTGTCTGATGAATGTATCACAAGAAAGTTCAAAATTTTGGCGAAGCGTCATAGACTATGAGCCTCAGTCCCTGTCTAATGAGATTGGGAGCTGCACTGGAAGTCTTTTAACCCATCATGATATACCAAGACTGAGACGCCTCCCTATTCTCATGAACACCCTAGGTTTCAGAACGTTGCCTTTTTCTGTCCAAGACTGAGACGCTATCACATGGAAATGTTCGTCGGCTACCTTCCAGCGTGACTCGGGACAGTCAGTTGATGAATTAGCTGCCGTGTTATGCTGTCAAAAACTTCAAAGGAAACCCTCACACAAGTTAGTGGTATTTAGTGCATGTTCTTACTTTGTCTTGGTAAAGTCCAGTATGTGATGAACCATTCTTGACACCATTTCAGATTCCCTGACGTATTATGTTTGACATTTCAGCTCGTTGTTTATATCTAAGTTCCCGATCAACCAATCAGTGCGTGTGGTCCTGTCAGTGGCATCAAAAGGCGTTCGGGTAAAGCAAGCTTATGTGGTTCTGGATGACGTCGCGGCCATGCAACTGTTTCGAAAACTGCAGGACAGGAAGCCATCCATGGTGGATGGTTGCTTATCTTTGTACTGACAGTGACAGAAACGGTATAATCGACTAATGGCGTCTGGGAGCATGACACCACTGTACAGATATGATGTGCGTGCTAGTAAACGTTAGTTAGAGACCTGCCTGGGCTACCAACCTTAGCTTCCATTCGCTGGGTTGGATTGGATTCCAGGATGGATGGGATGGATGGACATGGCCAAGAACAAGGCAGCTGTAACGACGTCAACCGTGACTTTCAGTTTATCTCCTCTTCTATTCCCTAACGTGAATCCTATTTTCCTCCTTCTCCTCCTAAGATAATACATACATCCATACAAAAGCCAAGAGCTTAACATCTTTTTTATTTGCAGCTTCGGTTGCTTTCTTTCGCTGTCTCGCTCCTGTCTCGAGTTGTGTCACAGAAGAGCTCCTAGACCTCTCGCTTGCTTCACGGCACCAGTATTTTACAGCACGCAACCCCTGCAGTTTGTCCTGAACTGTAACGCACTATAGGTAAGCCAGCTTCATTAACTCAACCTTAAAGCTCCCAAAACTTTTGCAACCCTGACCTGACCTGACTTTGTCAAGGCCAACACGCTTCAAAGAACACATTTGTTCCTCGCTGCCTCCTCTCGCGTAGCTGAAAGCTGGAGTTTTTGCTACCGTTCGCTTGCCAATATTGGCTCTCGTCTATCGACTTCCATCATCGATTGCTTTGACCGCAGTGCGTGTCTAGCTCGTCATCATGGCCGAGTCCGCCGGCTCGATCATGAACGGCAACGGCCACATCAACGGCAAGGCCAATGGAAAGCCTGTCGCAGGTCGCAGAGGTTCAATTAAGAAGAGAAGAAGTATTTTTGCATGGACATTTAGTGTCGTTGCTAGGTATGTATTCTCTGCGCGTCGTCATGGCATCTTGTTCCCGCTTGGTGTCTTTTAACCAATCCTTTCCATCGTTTTGCATTGTGATACCGCCGTTTTCACATACAATAAGCTGACTATTCTTCTGGTAGACTCGCGACATGGTTCGCCATCTATACAGTCCTCTTCCGATGCCCACCCTCGCTCGAACAGTGCGACGAAAACTCCCCGTCGATTTGTAAACCCTACTTCCAGGTTAAAAACACCGTGCAACCCCACGTTCAACCGTACTACGACCACTACGCTGCGCCCTACGTTGAGATCGCCCGCCCATACTACGATACTGTCGATAGCAAGGTCTGGCAGCCCACTCGCGCGTACGCTGTTCAATACGGAGCTCCCTGGGTCGAGAAGGCGCAGGCGCATACCCAGGCCTTGTGGGAGAAGAACGGACAGCCTCAGCTTGTCAAGTACCAGGCTCTTGCGCGTGCGCATTATGACCAATCTGTTGGCCCATATGTGAGCCAAGCTGGTGAGAAGCTAGGCCCATACTACGATATTGCCCGCACCAATGGCCTGCAGATGTACTACGAGTACCTCCAGCCAGGCTATGAATTCGTTCACCCATACGCCATTCGAGGTTATGATGTAGCTTCCGACTTTACCACCAAGACTGCTCTTCCCACAGCTTACTGGACATGGAACAAGACCTATGCCTTCCTTGATAACAACGTTTGGCCTCACGTTCGAGCCGTCTACGTCCAGAACGTTGAGCCCCAGCTTGTTCGCATTGGTGAGCGATTGGGCCGTTACAAGACCAAGACTACCAAGCCGATCCAGGAAAGCTACTCCTCAAGGTAAGATACCTAAGCAACATATCATCTACATATTTTCTGACTGCACATAGCTACACCACTGGAACAACTGCCTCATCTTTCCAGAAACCCGCTCCTCAGAGTACCACCTCTGTTCAAATATCATCATCTCAGGCTCCCATTGCCACTGAAAGCCCTCTACCTGAAGTTGAATCTGCTTCTCCTGAGTATATCAACCCTGTCCAGGCCCCTCCTCCCACCGAAAATGAGAGCGAGAAGCGACGAAAGGCTCGCGAAATGGTGGCTCAGGACCTCGAGACTTGGCAGACAAAGTTTGCTACTCAAGCCGATGAGGGCGCCACTGACTTGGAGGACCGCGTTGACGAGATTGCTAAGCGCATGATTGAGGAGAATGTTAACACTAACGGCCAGAAGCTCTTTGACGATCTTGAGACCACAATTGATCGAGAACTCACCGGCCTTCGAAACAAGATCGTAGAACTTGCTGGAACTAACGCGGATGGTGCTGATGTGAACCAACAGATCGTCACCGCTGTGCGATCTTCTGGGATGGCCATCAAGCAGAAGGCCCAAGCCATTCGACAATGGCGCCAAGGCTATGACCAGGAACTCCAGGAGACTGTTATCACTGTCGCCGATGTTCATTTCCAGGTTCTTGACGAGACTAGAAACCTCGCCCTGCAACAGATCGGAATGAGGTGGGCTTGGACAGATGGTATCACTTACAAGGACTGGGCCAAGTACCACGAGCTGAAGCGTACGCTCAATGAGTGGACTGAACAACTTAAGCAACTGATCGTTACCCACCCAGCTCTGCTCGAGGCCCAGGACGCCGCTGCACGAGTTGAGGATGAGGGAATGGAGATTGCCTCTGTGGCTGCCAAGGAGCTGGCTCGCCTTAAGGACGTTGCCCGCTACAAGATTGCTGCCGGAGATACATCAGACAACTTTGATGTCGATGCTATGAAGCTTGCGGCCGAGCAGGTTGCAGCAGCTAAGGCAGCTGAGGCAGCTGAGGCCCAGACCCCGGCTGAGGACGACAGTGCCGCCCCCAGCCTTTCAGATGTCGTTGAAGAGGCTACATCTGAAGCACAGGACGCCGAACAGAACTTGGAAGACTTTGTCGCTTCTATTGCCGAGCCTATTAAGGAGGAGGCATCCGAAGTTGCCGAGTCTGCCAGCGAGAGCGCTTCCAGCGCTTCGTCTGTTTTCGACGAGCCTAACATAATCGAGAAGGCTACCTCAGCTGTTTCAAGCAGCGCCGAATCCATCGCCAGCGACGCCTCTAGCCTCATTTTTGAAGGCGAGGAGAGTGCCAGCAGCATCGCTAAGGAAGCCTCAGAGACTGTTGAGTCTCTATCCTCCACTGCCTCCGAATCCGCCGCCCCCGTTATTGAAGAAGCGTCCAGCGAGCTCTCGGAAGTTGTCGAGTCAGCCACCAATGTCGCAAAGTCAGAAGACAGCAGTATGTCGACCCCCCTTGCCTCGGAAGCATCTGAAGTGCTTATCGGTGACACCTTTTCCGTAGTCAGCAATGGTAGTGAAGAGCCCCTTGAGGCTGGTGACAAGGAGCCACTCGTCGAGATTGAGGAGGATCCCCTGATCCACCGCGATGAGACTCCTCTGTCTGAACAGCATGAGCATGTCAAGCCTGCTTTCCTCGGTGCTGCGGCTCAAGAGGTCCCTCACCGACAGATCGTCCTTGATGACTATGTCGATACGGATGCCATTGCTAGCGCCACCGATGCTGCCCAGTCCGTGTACTCGAACGCCGTTTCTCGTGCCTCTGAGCAGTACTCGAGCGCTCTTTCAGTCGTCTCTGCTCAGATCTATGGTACTCCCAAGCCAGTTCATGAGCAGCTGCTGTCTTCTGTCTCCTCGTCTTATGACCAGGCAGTCTCGGCCGCCGGTGATCAGTTTGACAAGGCTAAGAAGGCCGCTACCACCGCCGCTCAACAACTTCCTGCCACCACTACCGTCCCTACCTGGCTCGACTGGGAGCGCATTGAATCAATTGCTTCCCAGAGACTCAACGAAGGCCGACTTTGGGCCGAAATCCAGTACCAGAGTGCTCTCATTGCCGCTGGACTCGCCACACCTACACCTTCTTCAGCCCCTGAAAAGTACTATGAGCAGGCCAAGATGAACTACTATGCTGGCCTCGGTGCTGCCCAGGACCGATACTCTAGATTCCTGGCTGGTGCATCTTCTGCTCTCTCGTCCCTCACCGCTACCCCTACTCCCACTGACCTTGCAGGATCTGCCTCCTCTGTCGCTTCTGTGGCCAAGGAGTCTGCTGCTTCCGCTGCCCAGGCGGCAGGTGAAGCTGCAGGATCTGTTTACTCTGCTGCTGGCGACACCGTCAAGTCTGCCGCTAAGGCTGTTGACGACTCCATCTCTTCAGTTGTCGATGCTGCCAACGAGCAGATCTCAGCCGCTGGCCTTGCCATTGGTGATTCTTGGAACAACATTGTTGAGCAGATCAGTGGCCAAGTTTACGGCGAGCCTACCCAGATCGCCTGGTACGAGCACGTCTGGGGTGACGCCAGCTCTTATGCCTCCAAGGCCACCGACGCTGCTGCTGACAAGGCATCCATCGCCTCCGAAGCAGCTGCTGCATCCGCCGTTACCGCCTCGGCCGAGGCACTTAGGCAATACGAATCCGTGAGCGAGCTTGTCTCCGAGCTTATCAGCGGCAAGGAACCCTCTTTCACCGAGAGCGTCCTGGCCCGATTCCAGAGGGCCTACGCCACCGCTGCTGCCAACGCCGAAAGCCTCAGAAGCCAGGCCAACGAAGCTGCGGCCTCTGCCGCTGACAAGGTTGGCAGTGTAGCCAGCGAGGCTACCGAGGCTGTCAAGGAGACCTTCCAGCGTGCGAAGGACGAGTTGTAAAGCGAAATGATAACCCGACTAGGAGGAAACATTCTTTTGGAACGATACCCTAGATGATATGACGATCGTTTAATGACATCAATGGTTGTGGAGGTGATTAAAAAAATGCAAGAATGAAATGATAGGAGAAGGAGGAAAAGGTGCAGGACACGCGAAAGACGAAGAAGAGTTAAATTTGCGGGTGCGTTTGATGGGATTTGGATCTCATTTGTGATTAACGATGGCCGATTGTTATGTACTTTTATGATTGCTAGCCCTAATTGATGCTTTCAATATTATCTTGGTGTCTTTGTGAGTTGGTTGATGTGATGTATCTTGCTTTAAGCTTGTCGCCAATGAAGCCGTCACAAAGGGGGCCGGGGCCATCAATCAAAGTCGAAGAGTTTGTATCTGTCAATGAATAGCAGCTGGAAGCAATATTCTATCCCATGCCAAGTATACATCTTTGGACTCCCTATCCATCAAGCTCTGCGGTATAGCCTAGTATCCCATAGTTCACCCCCTATATGCCCATTCCAAGCATCTTTGTATACCTCAATCTGAAGGGTTCCAAATCAGGGCTTGAACCAAGGCCAGTTCTCCACATCCATGTCTTCTTGTTCGTGCTTGGTCTCGGGAAAATAGTGCTCGTAGCTAAGAGGGGCAGATGTGTCTACAGAAGAAACTTTAACCCAGTCGATGTTGTCCTCCGCTGAATACATGGCGAGCTCTTCGCTTGTCTCTTCGATCACCTGGGCGAAGTGGGCGGTTTCCTCCTCGGTCCAGACACGAGATTGATTGTAGGCGGTGAGTTCAGGGTCCTCGACCTCGCCGTCCTCGAGGAGGCTGATCTTCTCGTACTGATAGTTGTCGGCTGGGTCGAGATACAGAGGCTCCATGTCGAGAAGGACAGACTTGTCTGCGAGGATGAAGGGGGAGTCAAATTCAACTCTGATTTCGACAGGAGCGAAGAAGTCAAGCTCCTCTCCTTCAAAGGAGTCGATGTCGTCAATCGTGAGGTTGGTGTCCTTGCTCAGGTCGCTGAGGGTGACGGAGGAGGGGGTGTCTTCCTTATCCTGCTTCTCTGCATTCATGACCTCAAAGGTAGCGTCGGAGTAGGCTGGCGGGTGAGGCATGTGGCAAGGCTCAGAGAGGTTATCGTTAGGCCAGGGCTTCTTCTCGATGAAGTTCTCGGGCAGGCCGCGAGGAAACCAGCAATCTCTGCCGAAGGATACTGCAGGAATGCATCTCTCGAGGACCCAGACTTTGGGGTCGGGATTAACGGGATGACCGCACTCGGGGTAGACGTATCGAACTGCTCTACACATGACTTCTTGGGGACTATTAGCCTCAGGAGGAGGGTATAGGAGGAGGGTATAGGAGGAGGAAGAGGAGGAGGAAGAGGAAGAGGAGGAGGAGGAGGAGGAGGAGGAGGATGGAGAGGAAGACTTACCACTTCGTTCAAATAGCAAGAATAATGACAAGGCAGATGAAGTCCAAGAATACTTCCAAGGTTCGAATTTATAGTATCTCAGATTCCGAGACTCATCGCAGTTTGTGTGATGTTTTATTGCTGATCCAAAGGAGAGAAGTCGTTTGCAAAGGGCAACAATGCTTCACTTTGCTGACACCGGCGGGAAGAGTCAAAGAGATACAATAGCGGAGGTGGGTATGCAGACGGGTGGGCACATGAATCAACATTCTTCTTCGACGTGGGCACTAGCATATATTATATGTAAACGGGCTGTACTAGCTAGAGTTATACAGCATCTCTGGTATGAACATGAGCTATCTTGCCAATGCTCTCCACGGCATGGTGCTCTGCATTGCACAGGGTTTGTGATATATGATTCTATTGTCGTCTGCATGTCACTCCTATTTTACTATATCTAATTACCTAGACTCCACCTGTACTTGACGAATATACAGCATGGTATTGTAGTCCCTTAATGACCTATGATGCGTAATAAAGGAAGCCGGGCTCATCATTGCATTGCTATCATGCAACAAACAGCTGTCAAAGGATGCCCTTCGAGCCCCTTGGTGGCAATGGCTCCTTTTCATCTACCGTCAAGCGGGACATATTATGAGTAGATACATTCAGATCCGTGAATCAGCCAAGGGCGCTGCTCATATTCATCCTAGGCCACTCTCTATTCGTAGTGGCTTGCATCTAACTCGCGAGGTCTTTATATCCGTCAGTCCTAGATTCTGCAACAGCATAGCCCCCGTTTTATCATCTCTTACGTCATTTCTTCAACTGCATAAAATAAACCCGTAGGCTCATGTGGCAATGGAGAGTGTACCTCGTAGTGTCATCTTTATACGAATGTGCTCATCTGGCAGACAGACACACCCCCAGATTGTATCTTTCACTACATCAGGCTACGGTTTAGTGAAATTATGGAAATCGCCTCAGACCACACTCAGTCATCTTAATTACAATGATTTGGTGAAATATTGGTGACTCTCAGTACGTGAATCAGAAACCAGGGGGTGATGGTGATGTGATGAGGCAGCATGGGTCCTTGGATGTCAGCAAACTACTTCGGTGCTAAAGAGACATTTCACTCAATCACTTTACAAGAAGACACATTTTGAGTGATCAATAATTTTCCACTTCCTTCTAGTCTGGAGGTTAAGCTCATCACTAGCCTATATAACTCATCCCCTGCCAAACTCATTGTTGATGCCATCATCATACTCTTGTGAAAGAATTCGCTATGGAAGCGCCATGTTATACCAATCCCAAAACCTAGAACTCCTAGGGACTTTTGACCGTTGACTCAGTAGAGATAACCCGAGAGCCTATCCGTTCCCCAAACCCTATAAATGCACCCCAATTCCCGTAAAAGCGACTGCGTGTCGTGCTGTAAATACTCCCGCTGCCCTTTAATATGTTGAAGACCTGACTTGGCCAGAAAAAGAAGATAGAAAAGAAGATAGAAAACGAGTTGTGCCACATGGGGCTTTTCGCGTAAAACGCTACTTGGCATTTCGGAATGTCATGAGTGTTTCACAAAGGAATTTACTGATGAAATCTCGTTGTTGATGGTGCTTAAGAAGGGGTGCCGCGCTCTTCGACACGTTCTCCCTCAAAGCTGTACAACCGCACCTCGCCATCTTCACTGCCACTTGCCATGCGGCTGTCACTCAAACCAACACAGGTGACGGGGCCGGCATGGCCAGTAAAGCTCCGTTCACATTTTCCAGACCGAGGTTCCCAGATCTTGGTCATGGAGTCATTAGCCCCTGTGACCACACGAAGAGTGTCACCAACAAGGCCCCAGATGCCCTCAACATGACCAAACATGCTGCGGATGCACTTGCCAGTGGTAGTGTCCCACAAGCGGACCGTGTTGTCCAATCCACCAGTGAGCATGTAGCGCGGGGGTAGCGGACGGTCGGGGTCGGATGTGAAACCCGAGCCATAAGCCGCCCGATCATCAACAGGCTGCTCGGCAGTCGCTGCAGGGGGGCTGTTACTTCGACCACTGGATACGGATGCAGTATCTGTGGTATCCAGTTGAGGCACCTCATCAGGCTCAAAGTCGGCAGGCATCAGGAGAACTTGCTGGACCTGACCAACATGGCCAAGGAATGTCTTGATACACTGCTTTGAGTCGATGTCCCAAAGTTTGACCGAAAGATCATCTGATGCCGAAAAGATGACACGCGAGGGCGAGTCAATTCGCACATGGTTGACCCAGTCAGTATGACCTCGGAGACAGAATGTCTGCTTGGTATCAAAGCTGAACACCTTGACTGTCTTATCGATGGAACCAGATGCCAGAGTACACCCGTCGTAGTGGACTGACAGCACACCCTCGGTATGACATTGGAGTGTGTTCAAACACTCTCCTGTCTGCCAGTTCCAAATCTTGATGGTCTTGTCAAAGCTGCCGCTAATCAACTTGGAATCGTCAAACTGAAGAGTGCGAACTGCTGAGGTGTGTCCTCGAAGTGTGCGCATAACTTCTCCAGTCTCGATGTTCCAAATCTTGATGGTCGTGTCGTAGGAGCCAGTTGCAAGGATGTTGTCGTCGAACTGGAGACAAGTAACGCCATTCTCGTGGCCTTTGAAGGTCTTTATGGAGCAGCGACCAGTCTTCCAGTTGTACCCCACCTTGAAACGGTCGCGATAGACGTCTTTCCATGGTCGAAACTTGCGTTCTTGCTCAAGCTGGTGTCTTGACTTTTCTCCGTTGCTCACACGAGAGCGTTTAGCAACTCGATCATCATGTTGGTGTTCGTCGTCTGCTTGTCGTTTTCGTGAATCGCTCGGTTGTGTCTCAGCCTCGTCGTCGATCTCTACCACGTCGGCGGCATTCGGTTGTCGGTGAACCTGTTGATGGCGGCTCCACGCCATCAATTTTTTCTTCTCGAGAAGAGGCAGACCCCAACCGCACTTGGTGCATTTGCGATCAATGTGCTGTTCGCACATGCGGTGCCATACCACATCGTCGTCGGCGAGGTTTCTCCATCTACGGCTGACTTGAGCGGCCTTGCAGAGAGAGACTGTGTCGAGATAGGATAGGATCTTATAAGATAGTTCGGTAGGAAGAGCGGCAAGGAAGTCGATCTTTAGTTGTTCTTGTACCTCGCGCGATACAGTAGAGAGTTGGGGGAAGCAGCATTGTGTGATGATGCCCTGTAGCATCAACTCGCGATGTTTTGATGGGGCAGCAGAAAAGAGAGACCAGACGTGAGTAATGGCTTCTTGGTCGGCGGATGAAAGGCTGTTGAGTTCCTTCGTGAGAGTTAGCATAAACAGTCGGTATTTGGCTAAGAGTCACAACAAACAGGAGAAGTTGTTGAGGTTGAGGAACTGAACTTACAGTTTGGATGAACCCCATTTTTGTCTCGTCGGCAGCACGTCGACATTTCGAGTCAGGTCGGTGACGATAACAAAACTTGCTGTTGGGATCTTTCTTTCGAATCGCAGGGGTATTGTTGGGACTGGGAGATAGAGGCATGGCTGTCTTTGCCTTGCCAAAGGGTGCATAGAGGCCAGGAATATGTTCCTTGAGGAACGGGCTGACGGTCTTGCCGACCAATTCGGAAGGCATCTTGACAAGACGTGGGTTGATTTCTTTGTCGGATCGGTGTCTGTCGCAATTGTTTTTGGAGGGTTGTTGGGAAGAGTTGTCGTCGAGGTGTTCGGAGTCGATGTCGGAGACTTTCAAAGAGTGGCCGTTTGTAGGAGGAAGAGGTGAGGATGAGTCAAGTTCTGTGGACGGCGCAGAAGCATGGCGATGTATAGGATTTTTTATTGTAGCCGGAGTAGATTGCGAAGCAGAAGGTGAAGTAGGTATAGAGGAATGAAGAAGAGTTGAAGCACCGGGGGCTGCGACAGAGGTATCGGAGGAGGGCCGATGGCCGTTGACGAGCGAGGGGCTTTCCATGGCGCAGGCGCAGACTCAGAGGCACAGGAGTATGTATGTATGTACAGTACAGTACAGTACAGTACCAAGGTGTAAAACACAAGCAAGGGCCTGGGGGTGGGAAATTGGAGTCGCGCGATGAGAAGGTGAGATATCGTAACTCGCTGGGTCGGGCTGGGCTAGGTCTTGGTCCGGGGAAGAGTGGCAGACAGCTGCTGGGAAGGGATCTGAGGCAAAGTGACTGGTGGATGGCGTGCTATGTACCAACGACACCCCGGTCAAGAGGCGGTAGGACAAGACTAGGTAGACTGCCTATGCCGATTGTTCTTGGTCCCGGAAGACGCTAATTGGTTTGTGGAAGGAGGTGAGACAGGCCGTGATTTGTTCTTTTGTCTCCGAAGGTTGTCCAGAGGATTCGTGCTGGCTGATTGTAAAAGGTGCAACGAGTGTCTTGTGGTGTGAAAGGTGTAAAGTATTGGATGGGACCCAATTGAGTGTGACGTTTGTTGACCTACCTTGAGAGAAGGATGGTTCGGGTCGTCGGGGAGGGCCCCCCCTCTGCCAGAAATTCCCTTTTTTACCAACACCCAACCCAATTGTCTGGCCAAATGGCGGGGGAATGACAGGGAAAGAGGGTCTGTCGCTACGACCTCGACTTTGACCGTCAACCAATTGAGGTTCTAGATAGCGACCAACAAATTCATTTCAGTGCTATTCCCTGTCCCTATCGTTGCGACACCCTCTATCGTTCCGTTATCTTTCAGCTTCCTCTTCTCATCCTTTTGTGCGACCACATCCTTCTTTCCATTCCAGATAACACTGCCATGTACCTTACCCCCCCTGTCAGCTTTGTCCGCACTGATTTGAGCCCTGGAAGCGTCTGGCCTTGTTGATTCTGCTCAATCATTTCAGTGGAAACTCTTTCAAATTTGGGACCGAAATGGCGTTATCAGCGGCCGATCTAACAAAAGTGGGGCTGAGACACGGCACTCGGTCGGTGTAAGTCGAGATGGCGGCTCTGCTGAGAGATACAAAGCTGATGACATTCGCCACTGGAGCATCGCAATGAGAATTGATATGAAATTTGAAGTTTACAGCATCAGTCGCATCTCAGGAACATGGCACGGCCTCTCACAGCATCATCAAGGTATTCGACGCTATCGCAACTTGGCTTCTACCAAGTCATGCACCAGAATGGGGCGTAGACGGACGGGGCATGACTGAATTAGACTTGGACCCTTTGAGACCCTCTAATGGCGCAGAGAAAACTCCTGCTGCAATAAGGATGGCACTGGCTAGACTGGACTGGACTGGCCGGCCACTGGTGGTCTCTTGCTTGAATACGATAATCCACTTCACGTTGACTTGCATTGTATTTTCGGTGTAGTCGGCAGATGAAAAAGAAAATGGATCCTCAAGTGCCGCCGTATCCTCTTCACTGTTACATAACAAGACCCCATCGTCAGAATTCTCTTCCCAAGTCTCCTCTTTTTTACGTCTTCTTTTCTCTTGGGCTGACAGACTGGACTTCCTTTTTGCTTCGCGGCCCCTCTTTGACTTGAAGCCTGCAGGCAGCTGATCATTCTTTAACTCTCCGTTCTTTAATAGGCCGTTGTCCATCTTGCATATGCGCCACAGACAGCCACGAACGATAAACTCATAACTTGGGGTCATCAATTCAGATACTATGCGCCTCGACGAGTTCCACTATAATCAAGATCGTGTCTTGTTCTGGAATATATCGCCTGAGATGATGTGATTTTGCCATGTCGTTTGACCTCTTCCTGGTCCCATGTCACTCACTACCGGTATCTTTGTCATCATGAATCTTTCGCCATCCCGAGATCCGAGTCGACTCATTTTCACCCTGGCGGCTTATCAACCACTCAACCCTGATAAACCATCACTTAATCAACAATCACGCAAGAAAAGGGAGAGTTCTTTTGATCCGAGACCTCCGTATCTTTCGACTCATTCATTAACTTTGTTTTCTTGCTGGCATTGCCTCATAGTTAATGTTTGATCATATAGCCAGATCGAGACCTTGTTGCTCACTTTGGCCCCGGAGCACATCATCAGAGGCATGACCATGGCGCTGAACCATAATCCCATGGTTGGCAAATGGAATCTTGCAATGCCATGATTCTTGCTCCTAGGGGAACCCTTTTGAACTCACGTTGCCCCCTCTTCATGGCCAAGTTCCTGTTTTGGTCTTGGTTCATCATCTCTCATTCTTCTGAGTTCTTACAATCCAGGACTCTGTGACAGTCAAATCATTGACGCGTCATGATTGAGGATCGCCATATCCTGGCTCACCACTGACCAGGCTCGGAACTTTTTCTTCCACTCGAATGCATGGATTTCGCACAGATCACAGGGTGTGCCCATGTTCAGGCCCATCTACAGAAGCCGTACGGAGTAAAGACCCTACCAGTTTCCTAGATGCCCTCAGCCACAGGCTACCTTCCTACCTGCCTTGTCTTTCTAGGCGCGCGCTGTGATCTTGTTTCAGAGAGCATCGCGACATTCTACGGCGGTGTGGCGAATTCGGAAACAAAGCAAAACATACTGCCTCGTTGGTGGTTCTGATTCGGCCCAACGGGCACAAATATGCAGCTAGAAGGTTTTGCAAGGGAGATGATATCTGATTCTCGCCATGGAAGCAGATGGATGAGAAATCAAGATCAGTATCTCTTGTATCGTAGACTGAGCTGGGCGCAATCTTGAGGTCGGGTTTGTCCCGACTCTTGCGCGATGTAGATGCTTCAGCGGTGAATACGTATGTGAATTGTGCATGAATTGATGATGATGATGCACATCACCGCCATTAGCGGAGGACTCGGCATCAGATTGGAATGTGACGCAGTCGCATAATCCATGTCCCGCTACAACCTTTCATCAAGTATCGACGATGACTGATCTGACATGCATTTTGACGCGATCACGTCCTTTCAAATATCCAACTCAGTCAAGCTCAAATATGCATGCATAATGAGTGTATAGTGCGTTATTAGCCTGTGAGACTCTATCAACAGCGTCGGTGAGATGGCCGAGTTGGTTATGGCGCCAGGTTAAGGTTAACCTTAACACCAATTTCCTGGTGGAGCAATCCTCCTGGGTTCGAGTCCCAGTCTCATCAAAAAGTTTTCTTTTGCATTTTCTATCAATTCATTACCATTCATTGTGATCTATATTTTTTTGGTGTTTATGACGCTCTTGACTTCTCCGTGGAGCTTGGACGTTAGTTCAGCTTTAGCTCACTGTTCCTGAATGTCAAGCTACTGTAGACCTCAGCTCCCCGATATCGTCACAACAAACATGACTTCATCTATGATCTAATCACATCCCTAATTCACGGATAGCAACATCAGATTCCGTCCTTAATTTGCTTCTTTCGCCAATCTCCCTTTCAAACTCCACCAAGGATCATCTATCCCTTGAAGCACTGACCTCGATTCAAAGGCTAGCAATACCTCAGCATCATCGATCGTTGATGCAACTCTCCCGTTGTCTCATTAACGAAACTCAAGATCGAACTCCACTGCAGTTCAGATAAACCACTTAACGCGTCAATATCATGTAAATCGCGAATCGGTCGCGGTTAGTTGCTTGCCACTTGCATCACAATCGCCCAGCCACGCGACAACTGATCTAGAGATTAACCTCTCAGATCGAAGTTTTCAATTAAGAGATCAGGGGCACTAAGATCGGGCTCGGAAGTGCTTGCAGCAAGGCTAGTAGCGAGTCGTGCTGTTGGTTCTGAGGAGATGATTCATTGAAGTGATTATCCGTCAATGTCGTCATGGACAGATGCTGTTGTTTGCGGGCCATGACGGAATAGTCGCTTTTCATGAGAATGGATGTTTCAGTTGAAGAGCAGAAACGAAATGTATAAGAAGAGTAGTCTTCTCGAGTGAGCAAAAAGGAATACTCTCAGCATCACTCAGTGTTCTGTCTCTGCAACTCACCACTTACACCACAACCACTTTTCACACTCTACCAACACTTTCATCATGTCTTCCGACGGTCTTCAAGATGCTCCCTCCGCTGAGTTCCAGGACGACTCTTACGTTTCTCGCCCTGGTGAGAAGGAACAGCCCATCCCAGTTCAGTCCGACTCCGATCGAGTTGAGGATCCCATCGACGGAGAGCAGGCCGACTCTGACGCTCAGCTTGGTATGCTCAGCTCTGTTAATTCAGTACAGCAATCTCTCTAACACAGTTCTAGAGCGCGATGACAAGGATGCTATCGACGAAAGCAACATCATCGAAGAACGTACCCGTGGTGCTGCACAGCCCAGCGGTACCTATCAGGAGCCTGGTGATGAGGAGGGTCTCCCTTCTGACACTGGCCGAAGCTCCAACTATTAAACAAGTTATGAAAGCGTGAAGGCGTTAGTTTGATGGCGAATTGATCTGTACAATAGAAGCTTTGGAATGAAATAAAGTTTGACCAGTTTTAATGATTAGATCGGTGAACGTATTTGACTATTTAACCCCATCCCGTTAACTTTCCACTCAGGTGAATTGAGTTGTATTTTCATACGCAGATCGCCAACCAACTCTTTCTCCTGTTTCCATGTAATGATCATTTGTAATAGCCAGGTTGCATCATGGTCGAGACTTCTACGCAGCAACCTAGGTAGCGATGATAACTAACAATACAATTAGCAAAAGATATTCAACAAAGGGTATCATTTTTCTGTGCGTAAACATCATTGCTGATTAAAGTTATGCGTCTGAAGGAACCAATGCCAGGCTGCTACGTACACTGAATCTATCACATTGCTTCTACATTCACACCACGATTCCGTGCTTCGCCTCAACTTATGTAAACATGACCTGGCCTCCTCTGAAGGACGGTTAATAAAGAAATTGACTATGCAAATTTACTGTTCTCGAGACATAACCCTAAGGTAGATTGAGATACAAATGAGACTGGTTGGTATTTACACCGAACAGACACCATACTATTAAAAGTTTAAATCTATAAGTATAGCATGTATATCTAATTCAGTAATGAGAAGGAAAATACTGAATGAAAATTACAAGTAAATCTCCATTATCCTAGCAAGCTATGAGCAGTACATAACAAACACTTGAGATGAACCATGATGCTTCGACAGCATTTACATCCATGACAATGTCGAGATCCAGGGTAGCCCCCACACATGAAGCTCCCCCCGCCGGGACCACAACGGGAAGCCCCACTCACCCGCATCGAAAATCTCGTCGTCAACCAAACCAAAAACAGCGTTCTGCGCGATAGCTGCAACTTTTCTCTCTTGTCAGCTCGACCTTTCGTATTTGTCGCAACCGATGCAAACATGGCGGCAGATAACGAAGCTCCTGCCGCGAGTAGCGCCAACGAGCCTCGTCCCTCGGGCGACAACAACAAAGCCTCTAACAACAATGGCTCTGAGAATCGTCGCAACCCGCGCCATGACCACAGAAAGCCAGGCAAAGGACGATCAGAGAAGGGACGTGGAGAATGGGGGTAAGTCCTGACCTCAATTGGCGAAATGAGTACAGTTGCCAACGGCGCTAACCAGATACTAGTCGTGAGAAGGGCGACAAGCGCAAGAAGAATGATGAATTCAAGGAGTTCAAGCGTCGCAAACTGAACAAGAAGGGCGATTCGGCTGATGGCGAGTCGAGCAACAACCCCTTCTCCAAGGATGAGATTGCTGCCGAGGAGCGACGACCCAAGCGAAAGGTTGCTGTCATGATTGGATATGCGGGCACTGGCTACAAGGGAATGCAGGTCAATGGCAACGAGAAGACCATCGAGGCCGATCTATTCAAGGCATTTGTCGCCGCAAGCGCCATTTCCAAGGCCAATGCCGACGACCCCAAGAAGTCGAGTCTTGTTCGATGCGCTCGAACCGATAAGGGTGTGCATGCGGCTGGCAACGTCATTAGCTTGAAGCTTATCATTGAGGACGAGGATATTGTGGACAAGATCAACGCCGAGCTTCCTGAGCAGATCCGAATTTGGGGCATCCAGCGAACAAACAACGCCTTCAGCTGTTACCAGACCTGCGACTCAAGATGGTACGAGTATCTCATGCCTAGCTACTGTCTTCTGCCTCCCCACCCTGAGTCTTTCTTGGGCCAAAAACTGATTGAGTTGGCCAAGGAGCATGGTGTTGAGGATGAGCTAGCTGCTCGGATGGAGGATGTCAAGGACTTCTGGTCTGAGGTGGAGGAGAAGGAGATTAAGCCCATCTTGGCCCGGTTAGACCCCGAGACAAAGGCCGCCGTGTTGGAGCGAGTCCACGTTATGGACGATGAAGAGGTTACTGCACGCAAGGAGGCTGCGAAAGAGACCGAGGAGAGCGCACCAGCAGAGGAGAAGCCTGCTACTGAGACACCCGCTGGTGAGACTACTGAACAAACCACAGAGCCCGAGGCTCAACAGTCTGGCCTTGTTCTGGAGAGCCACAAGCCCAAGAACCGTGAGCTTGGCCCCGTTGATTTCGCCCTTCGAGACATCAAGGCAGCTTATGTTGCCGCTAAGCGACGATACCGTGTCAGCACCGAGCGTCTGAATCGTCTTCAGGAGGCCCTTAACAAGTACAACGGCACAAAGAACTTCCACAACTACACTGTCCAAAAGTCATTTTTTGATCCCTCCGCGAAGCGACACATCAAGTCGTTCGTTGTTAACCCTAAGCCCATTATCATCAACGACACAGAATGGCTGTCTCTCAAGGTCCACGGACAGAGCTTCATGATGCACCAGATACGAAAGATGGTTGGCCTAGCCAGTTTGATCGTCCGCTGTGGCACTCCCATGGAACGTATCAACGAGAGCTACCAGAACCAAAAGATGGCCATCCCCAAAGCCCCCGGTCTCGGACTTTTGCTTGAGCGACCCGTCTTTCACAACTACAACCGAAAGGCCACCGAGTCGCTCGGAAAGGAAGCGATCGACTTTGACAAGTACGAAGAGAAGATCCAAGCCTTCAAGGACAAGCAGATCTACACTCGTATTTTCACTGTGGAGGAGAAGGATAACTCGTAAGTACTGACGTATGCACAAGTCGGACAAGGCTAACAAGACACGGCAGGTTTCACATGTTCTTCAACCAGATTGACCAGTTCAAGACAAATCACTTCCTGTGGCTCACAGCTGGCGGTATGAAGGCTGCCGAGATCGCAAGGGACACGACAGGTGAAAAGGTGCAGCAGGATGTTGATAAGCAGCTCGGTGACGAGGATGAGGAGGACCCCGAGGGCGGTGAGGGCTAGAATGTGTGACAGTAAAAACTGGATAGAGGATTCGTTTGATACGAATGTTGTAAACGATGCATTGTTTCATCGTCGGACATCTCGGGACTGTTTTCCACCATTGAAGTGGTTGAGAGTGTGGTTGAGCTGCAGGAGTTACACGGCTTCGTGTCTTAGATCCAAGCAGAGTTGATTTGAAATCATGCATATTCCTAAGTGAATGCTTCTGAGAAGCTGTGCAACCTTGGACTTGATTGCTTTCTTTTCATTGCATCAAGCCACGAAACACGGGACGCTGTGTAAGTGAAGTCGATTTCCTTTCTGGGAGATTGGTGACTAGACCCACTGACCACAAGGTGAGTCCCGGTGGATTCTTGTTAAGCCTCAGGCATCAACTCTTCACCGACGCACGGACCTCCCACAATCTAGCGAGGGTTGAAAACCCCAATTTAGCGACTTTTTCGAAATTGGCTACTATCAAAAATTCCCATCGGCCCGCGCAACACCATCAACTTCGTCGTCGTCAATCCCACGTAGTCGAACCAGCCGTCAAAATGAGCGCCCAGGCCCTTAACAAGATCGCTCCCAACAGCCCCTCGAGGCAGAACCCCTCCGAGCTTGAGACCAGCATCGCTCAGGCTCTCTTCGACCTCGAGTCCAACACCTCCGACCTCAAGGTTGCCCTGCGACCTCTGCAGATCGTCTCTGCCCGTGAGGTGAGAATACCATGAAACCAAAAAGAAATTCCGAACTTGTGTCTCGTTTCGAGAAATCCTGTTCCCACATAAGAAAACTGCACTGTTCTCGCAATGGCCTCTCCGCCTCCCGACCGCGCGCTTTTCCCGTCGATGTTCGAGAGATAATTGACTTGATGCGCTTACACATGTCGTCGGGGCGGAGGAGTGCCAGCCGGAGTATCATTGACTTTTGTGGAACAGGACGGGAAGCGGTCCAAGGTTTCGTCCTGGAGCTCGCATGCTGACTTGGGATCTTGACTAGATCGAGGTTGGCCACGGCAAGAAGGCTATTGTCATCTTTGTCCCCGTCCCTTCCCTGCAGGGCTTCCACCGCGTCCAGCAGCGGTAAGATATCCCCCGTTCTTTTCACCTCGAGCCTCAATACTAATACTCCTCAGTCTCACCCGTGAGCTCGAGAAGAAGTTCTCTGACCGCCATGTCCTGATCCTCGCTTCTCGCCGCATCTTGCCCCGCCCCAAGCGATCCGCCCGCTCTCGCAACACCCAGAAGCAGAAGCGCCCCCGTTCGCGAACTCTCACTGCTGTCCACGACGCCATCCTCGAGGATCTCACCTACCCCGTCGAGATCGTCGGCAAGCGTGTCCGCACCAAGGAGGACGGCTCCAAGACCCTCAAGGTCATCCTTGACGAGAAGGAGCGTGGCGGTGTTGACTACCGCCTCGACACCTACTCTGAGGTCTACCGCCGTTTGACAGGCCGCAACGTCAACTTCGAGTTCCCTCAGAGCGGTCCCGCCGACTATTAAGTCTGTGCGTTGCCTTTCGAGATGAAATAGAAGAAATGACTATTTTTCCCTGATTCGGGCTGGGAGTTGTTTTTCACAAATGGTTGGTTGGTCAAAAAAGGGGCTTGGCGTCTTAAAGAAAGTAGCTTGATAAATGGTACAAGCAAGCTGCGTATGATTTGACAAGACAACTCAAACACTTCTTCCCGTCCATGACTTGGTCCAATCACTGGGTATCTAGATCTATGTCTCATGTGCATGCCTTTTTTTTATGTTCAATCGTGACTGATGCGGCCAACTCCAAGCACGCACCAATAAGCCAGCTCCCTCCTCTCCTGAGCATCCTTTTCCTTTGCAGATGCTGCCCCGACATCTTGCTGAGAGTCAGGTTCCCACTCCATTCTCACAAACATGGGTATCTCCAGAATGTCCTCATCCTCCTTCAATGAACTCTTGTCCTTTTGACCGTCAAGTCGTAGTGAAGCGGGAACAACTTCCAAGATGATGCTGACCCAGTTGCGCCCTCGCTCCCAAATCTTACCGGCTTCAGGCTGACCACTGCTCTCTTCACCTTTTCGCTTCTTGTCTCTGTCGTCGTCTTTCAGAGCATCATCCCACATATCCGTGTTGGCATCAATATCGAATTGAGGACAAAGAATAGTAACTTTGCTGGAGAATCTGCCAGGTGTACTGTTCGGCGTAGCAAGTGTGACCTTGATCCCATCGAACAAAGGGTTCTTGAAGGTTATGATGTAGTGATGCGGGGTGAGGGGCTTGAGCGGTCGCTCTTCTAGAATTTGAGGGCGTTGCGTAGTAGGGACTGTTCCGACTGTGGGGTTGAGAGGCTTGATGGTGATCGTAGGGATATAAGCCTTTGCGACAAGTCTGATTTTGAAACGTGTCGACGTGACCTTATTTTCTGGCTTGGAAATGATATGCCGACACACAGAGCAACGCTTTGAGCGCTTGGTTCTAAGGAGGTGCGGTATAGGTCGTAGACCATCTTGGAACCTCTGAGCCTCTGCTTGTTCAAGGTTCTGCTGTATAGTAGCCGTTGCATCCCACCCTTCTTGGTGCAGTTTCTTAATCTGAGCAGATTCGTCCAGATCAGCCAACTTGAGACCTTCCTCCGCTGAGAGAGCTTCACGCATCACATCTGAAGGACCATTACGCTTGCGGGCATGCCCGTGTCCAGTGTACATAGCCATGATACGAGACAACGACGCTGCAGGAGATCCATAACCAGTAGTGTCATTCAGTGGAGATATGCCGCTCGAGGCAGCGTTTGTGTCTGCGAGCTGTGACTGGTAGAATGACTTTAAATTGGCATACTGAAGGTCTGTGTCGACATCACTGTCGGCAAGAGGTGGCTCATCTGGATTCTCCTTGCGACGCTCTTTGAGTTCTTTCGCCGTGAGCTTGAGATATCCTCCGTTATTGATCTTGGAGAGCTGTGAGTGAATGCCGTTAGGCTTGTCAAACTTGATGCCTATCTCGGTGGAGGTCCAGTTGCAGTACTGGCAATAAAGGGCATACTGAGGTCCTGGGATGTCGGCGCCAGGGTGTGACTGGTCTTTGTCCACAGGTGTTTCCATAACCTGGAGAGGACCAATACACACGGGACATTGGTAACAGCTTCGGGTGCATCTAGAAGGCGCATGTCAGGCTTGGTCTGGACCAGGTCTTTGTGTTATTTACCTATTCCCGTCGCTGCGCAAGTTACTACTGGGGACCTCAAACAGACAGTTTGGGCAGTAATATGTAACAACCTCCTCGTTCAAACATCGTGGACATCGTATTTGCTGGCAGTCTTCGCAGTAGAGGAGGTACTCGAGAGGGTAGAGGCTGTAGTTGGAGCGAGGATCGCGGGGGTCAAAGGTTCGTTCGTCGGAGGATTGTGACTGACGCGCTTGGGGGAGATCGGGGGGAGAGTTGTCGGAACACGGACATTGGATGTACGTGTAAGGTATCACGAGCGCCATGGCAGTGGAAGGTTGTGGAGTTTGGCAGACTCGGGTTGAAGTTGGGAAGGGAGCTGTCTTGAACTGCCCAGGGTCTTTGTTCTCGGTGTGAGGTGAGTAGAGCTATGGTCAGTTCGGTGAGGGGCCAATCAGGGTCTACATAGATTCATAAAAGCACAAGTAAATGCACCTCCCGAGTAGCACTAATATCAGTTAACTTGCAGTAAGAATAACCTAATCATGTCTTTCCATTTGAACTTGACAAACTGTATCATTTGATAAAACCACAAAAAGCCAGTGAATTGCGTTGGCTGTACTCAGTCTCAGCTCACAGCCTCACCGGGAATATTAGATAGCTGAGTCGGTTCAACATTCCTTTCTCAATGCTCATGAATACATTAATTACCAACTGTTTCAACTTGGCATCATACCCCAAAAATACACTGACGGACTTAGATTCTTGTCTTTTCCTGCTTCCTCTAAGTGTATTGCTATGGTTTTGTTTCAACTTGAAGTCTAGTGCTATAATAACATAACGTAGGACATTCATCAGCATTCTTCAATTAGCAATCCTCTAATGCCCCGACTCTCGTCCGCAGAAGCATGAATAAGCCCTATAATCAGCACATTTCATGCATTCCGAGACTGTGGCGTTGTCAGGAAAAAAGACCTTTGGTAGTAGTGGTCGAAGCTTCGCTTGGTGAAACACACAACTGAGGGCGGCTAATGCTCCAAGGTTGAACCCTGAATGCCATCTCATCCCGCCCACAACGAACGCAGCAAAGTGAAGGAAGGTTTCCACCTACGATTTGCTAGTGGCGAGTTCAGCTATACTGTAAGGCGGGAAGCGAGAGACGGGATCTGGAACCAGATGCGTCTAGACCGTAAGAGTCTGACATGCAACAGACAAGCTCAACCTTGTTAACCAACGGGCTTTTCTCGTCTCGCCTTGTCTTGTCTCGTGAAGGCTTTTGCTCTACGATAATCCCTTCTGGACTTTTATGAGTTCAGTTCAGTTCAGTTCCGAACCCGAGGACTCGGACTCCGGTCTCCATTGATTCTGTATTCTGTATTCAGTAGTCAAGTCAATATTGCCTGGCTGATATGACGCCTGCACGACATTGCAATTGCGGGGTTTCTTTGAGTTACGGGTAGAGAGGTGTTTAGTTCACGATGGTCAAAGGCTATTGATTCATGATGACAGAAGAAGACCTCATGCTTGGCTTACTCTGCATGTCGAGCTAGAGCCAGAACGAGTGATGGTCAGGTCCCGCCCCTGGTCTGGGCTGACTCTAGCCAGTCTAGCTCTGACCTGTCTGCCTGTTTGCCTGTCTGGAGTCTCTGGACCTGCCCCTTGGTCTAAGCAGAAAACTAGGCTTGGCTGAATTCCCCAAAATGGTTCGAGTATTGAAAGTCTCCCGACGCCTTCGAGTCCGCCCCCCAGTCGGTGCGGCTGAGGAGTTTGGGTTTGGGTTGCCATCCACAAGTTGATGGCAGACAATTCGTTGTCAGACTGGACCTGGAACTGAGAGAGAGTGTGTGTGATGAATGGCGGTTGTAGAAATAATTGTCGTAAAAAATGCATCAGGAGTCAGGGATAGTAGCTGGAGATGATCCTTGCTGTAGGAGATAATAGATAATCTGGCATATCCCAGTGGAGCTGAAGAAATCTGCCTAACAAAGACGAGACAGGACAAGACAAGACCCGTGGAGTAATAGAGGCCCTGTTTTAATTCCCGAAATTTCGGGACGTCACAGATTAACACAATTTCGTTGACCTTGAAAGAGATTGCGCCACTTTCTCTTCAAGATTGCTTGCTTGCTTGCTTAGAGTTAGTTAGGCTCTCTCGCAGGTTTGCCGGTGCCCGGGACGACCGGTCAAAAGAACGATGATCATTCATCATCATTGACTCTGTTCGTGGTGTTGTGTGACTGTCGATGCATCATGCAGAGACACACACCAACTTCTCTCTGCCGTAACTTGTTGACTTGTATGTACAGTATTGCGCAAGCTGTGGCCAAAGCCTAAGGTAATGAATGAATGCTGCTACTAGCTTCGGTGGGTGGTGTTCGAGGTGCTCCGATAGATCGGATCGGAGAGTCCAATGAGCTAACAAACGGTGTACGATACATACTCCGTACTTTTATGTCTTATACCAGGTTCTTGGGTTCGGGACTCAATCGACAGGTTTTGCTTTTTGTCGTTGAGCACTGATCGTCTCTGGGCTCAATGCTCTCTCTGTATGGAGCAGTATGCAGTGCTCTACAACAAACAAGACAAACCACGTCAAGAGCCAGCTCATAGCCTCTAGACTCTAGTTAATAGGCGAGCTACCTGCAGGGATCTACGACCAGCTCAACGACGACAAGACGCTGAACAAGTCAATGAGAAAAAAGGACGCTAATGCGGTGGCTTGATAGTGTCTTACCTCTTGGGTTTGGTCTTGGCTTGAATTCAAATTCCGACCGTCGGGGCCCTGTCTTGTCTTGCCGGGTTCAAGGGTTCGCCCTGTTGGGCAAGGCTAGGCTTGGTGCGTTGTGACAGTTGAGAGCAGAGCAGCTTAGCTTGGAGAGAGATCCAATATTAACATGGCTCTATGCCCCCCTGGGCGAGGTCTGAGATCTTTCGTCTTGTCTTGAATCTTCTCGAGATCTCTTACGTAGGACCCGTCATGGAACCCTGCGCCTGACGTCCCTTGCCCTTCGATATGGCCGTATCACTTGAGTTGTGATGGGGTTTTTTATTTTATTTTACGCGCTCGTAAAAGAAACGACAGGGGATTTAACGAACAAAGACTCATTTATCTGCAACATCCCGACGACGCGGCTTGCTGCAGATTTGTTCAGCTGCTTTTGATCGTTGTTGATGTTTTCGGCACTCTGGCCAAAAGCGTATATATATATATCAACGACCCTCACTATGCCGCCGATACAGGTGAACTCGAGACAGAGTTCCCTGCGGTTCAGCGCTTTTGTGAATGGGAGAATGGACCATCATCCGACTGTGAAGCGGTGGGATGGAGCTGCGAGAACGTGCACAGAATGGGACAACATTCGACGAGTGAGTCGGTCGAGAATTACTCGTGAAACTGAATATCTAATTACACAAACAGGATCCTGAACTGTGGTTTCGAAATGGGAACTGCATGGTGCATCTCCACGCAAAAGGTCATTCTCAACGAGGTCCCTCCTTCAAGGTCCCCTTCTCAGCACTCCTCGAAGCCCAATGCTACCCCCTCATCCAACGATTCCTCGTGTGGGAGGGCGTTCAAGCACCCAATCTCCACGAGCTCATGAGATGGAGTAAGAAAAACACAACACGCAAAATCGAACTGTACATCCCGCCACCTCCGACGACAGACAAAACGCAAGCTTTCAACTACCACCTCGCGACACGCAATTTCTTCGCCTGGGTGTTTCGAAGATCCATGGTCGGATACAGTCTCGGCAATGCTCTCATTGGTCTTCTCCACAGTATGCATGAGTTTCGATCCGGCGTGGACGACAATGTCTCAGATATGATGGAGTATTTCGACGAGGAGGGCTATCTCGACATGGCGAACCAGCCAAACCACGCCCTGGCGATACTGCAGCTCGCGGAGTGTTTTCAAATGAAGGAGCTGTACATCCGAGCATTTGCGCATTGCGTCGGCATGAGCGAATACTTGTTCGAAAATACTGGGTTCCAGGTTTGTTGTTTTCTTCTTTCTGAGCAAGAATGCTAAGGCCAGCCGCTGACGAGGAGAATAGGAGCTCAGCCCTTCAACACGCAAGCTTATACGTAAAGGACATCTCGCACTTGATTATCGAATGACGCGGTCATCGTCTATGCTGAGAACGTTTTTAGACGATGAAATGTCGGAGGCTCATTTGAGCGTCTCAGCAGGCGCCCGGGCACATCTGGAGCGCTTCCGAAGTTTTTTGTTATCATTCTATACGACGAAGCTGGGATACTACCCACCGACTGCGGACTCTGGCAACGACTTGTTTGATCCCGCTGTTTTACGGATCATGCGTGAGGACTTTGAGGCTTTGTATGATCTACTGGTTGATGACCAGTACACCTCATCACACACCATGCCGCCTACAGCGCACGGAGGGATTTGTACTATTCAACTGGTTCAATCATTCGACTTTGAACATGGATACGATGTTCTTGATCATCCACTGCCGCTTCTCCCAGACACGAATGGCAACAACTCGCGGCGCATGTCTTGGTTTCCTGGCCGTGTGACTCTCAGATCGGATCGCAGAGTAACGGCTCACGCAGCGCTGATCAACGCATCGAATCTCATGAAGCCTGGAGTTGCACAGAATGATCTTGTGAGAGCATATCGACGCTTCGAAGAAGATTCCATAATGTCACCAAACAAGGCAGATAAGCAGGAGAAGGTGTCGCTGGTGGATGCTCGCAAGGTCCGATGGATTCTCATCTACGCAACGTACCAAGTCCTTCGCTACGCAACAGACACAGCAACAGATTTGCAAGAGGACGAGATCAACGAGGCTCACTACAGTCTGTCTGCGTTGACTGACAAGCTTCCGCCCTGGGATACACCTCGCGATCTGGACCGTATCCTGAGACGCCAGACCCAGTACGTTACTAGCGGACCGACCTGGAGTGTGCAACCGGATGGTGCTGCAGACGCGGGAGACGATTCACTTGGAAAGATTGAGATCAAGCCGGACATCGACTACTTCGCTCTCACTCACCGAGATCGTCCCCAGACACAACACGACAACCGCAAGATGGAACGTCGAGCATCAATGCCTTCACGCCCATCGCGCTCAAACTCATTCACACAGGCACTCAGCCGCTCTTCGACAATCCGACGATCAATGCGCATGTTTAAATCACCCGCTACCACACCCCCTCAATCAATCACACCACCTTCACGACCAACATACCACGAAATCGTTGTCCACGGCTACGGCAACGGCACAAACGATGTAAGCATCGACACAGACGGAAGCGACACAAAAACAGATGACACATACAACACAACCCCCGAGAGCATCGAAACCAACGACACCGAGTCACCCCTCGACACCCCTCCCCTGACAGAGTACTACGTCGAGCCCACGATCCCCAAAGACGTAAAGGCACGCCGCGAGCGCCGCCGCGACGTAATGTCCATGGTCGCACGCTCAATGTCCGGCCGCGTCTCCAAGCGCAGCCGACCCATCAGCGCAATATTCTCCGACTCACGCTACGCAGACGAGGTTGATAGCAGACGCCACAGCATGTTTCCGCAGCCGCTGCGGATAAAGACGCAGGTGGAGGAGCCGTATATCGTGAATGAGGATGCGGATTGGGCGGCGATGCAGACGTTTATGGAGAGTCCGGGGGAGATGACGGAGGAGGATGATGATATGATGCCTGCTTGGGAGCAGTATGCTGATCTGGGAGGGTTGACTGATATGAGATGAGAATGAGATTTGCTGAGGAGGAGATGTGTGGTTGCTATTACGCTTGACGCGTTTTTCTATGTTTGTTTTTCTGGTTGTTATAAGCGAATACCCCTATTTCTTTATGAAATGACATGTCTAGACGATAGTTATAGCTAGCTTTATTATGTTTGCTGTGGGAGGTACGGGCGAGGTTGGAAGGGTAGTAGTTAATCATCAAATACTGATGTAAGTTGCTCTTACTGCGATGTGCTGATGGGAATGGATGCTATCATATTATTCGACCGTGGTAAGTTCAAAGTGGTTCCAATATTCATTGAGCCTCAAAGCACCCTAACCCAGCTCGTCATTCACAAATCATCCCTCATTGCCATGGCTCATACATGTCCATAAAGTACTGAAAAGACGTTCAACTAGACCCCTTGTGCTTATTCTATTCGGTCTTTACTGTCTGGCTTGAAGCGAGTGTCAAGCCATCGAGAATATCTCCACCAAACTTGGAGATCATGTAGGTCGGAAGGACAATCCAGGCACCACTAAAAGGAATTAGCATTAATTCTAGCACGCCGTATCGATACTTACTTGGGAATTATCCAAAGAGTGAGTAGGTCCATAGGTGTGTTGTGAGCAATATTGTCAAAGCCGCTATAATACTCATTGGCCCCTGAGTCTGTTAGATTCCATCTCATGCATAGGTAGGTAGGACAGATTCACTTACAGTATAGGATCGTCTTGCTCAGTGTCATAACAGCAGCGCTAAAGCCAATCACAACAGCCAGCGCACCATCACGTCCGCTCAAAGTCCTCTTCGCGCCATCAAGCGTCTTGTCCGCGCGCGTCCACAACATGTACAAATACACCAAGTACATGACCGTCTCAACAACATTCAACGCCGTCTGGGCAGCCGTGAAGCCGTTCTTGGCATTGAACGCCTTCCATCCGTAAACGTGATCGACCTCGCCATATAGCGCATACGGGACGTATAATGGCCAGTGGAGGAAACCCTCAGGCATGGTGTGAGGCCGGCCAAAGACGTAGCCTATATCCCATATAACTAGAGGCAATGATATCGCCAGCCAGAGAATCGTTGTCGATGAGGCTGTATGACGCCACGTATGAGCAGTGTGTTTCTTGGACGATCCATTTGAAAATGAGGGGTTCGAGTCTGTGTTCTTCATCGTTCGTTTTCGTGTAGCTGGTGTAGGAGGTATATCGATTGTAGTAAAACTTTCAGTGCCAACACTCACGCCTCGAGAACTCGCTCTTGTAGTAACCATTTCGAATCAGAGACAATTCTGTTATATATAGTAGTTGGAAGAAGAAAACTGATGTTATGTGATAGACAACGGCACTGTGGCATCAGGTCAACTACCGATGCTCAAGTCGGATCACTCGACATCCGACACGCCGAGGTGCCCGTTAGGGCAATGGAGTCGGGTGTCAGAACCGTAAAAAAGCCCCTGGGGAATTGGTGGGCGGGCGCTGGTCGTTAGTGGACTGTCGGTAGTTGGGGCTGTCACACTAGCGTACCCGTTGATTCCTATTGGCGCAAAGGGGCGTTTTCGGCACACCACTGCCGTTTAAATTGCCTGCCCTGGGCGTATTCGCTTTGGGCGTATAGACGGGCATGGCCCTGAATAGGATTCGCATACGGAGTAAGCTGTCATGAGACCACGCGTTGCAATTAACGTTGCAATTAATTGCACGCATGGATTGATTGACTTTGGGCTACTCAATTCTTCAAAACACCGAGCGTTCTTTCTGAACTTACTCTCAGCTTAGTATCTGGTACTTACTACCTGCCATCAGTGGCTTAGCTACGCCCGCAACATGTTCCTGTCGAGCTGCTCCCTCGTTGATACGAGAATACGATCGTCAATTGTTTTGATAGCGTACCTGGACCAACATGGCGGGCCTCTTAGCGCAATGAGGTCATTATCTGTAGCGCAGATCATAATGATACGCTACGAAACGCAGGCTCAGGCTCAGGCATCTCAGCTACCAAATGTATCACCTCCACTCTCAAGAAACTCCACCTCGGCTGGCGTCGCCTCCCTCCCAAGCGCCTTGTTTCTATGTGGATATCTCCCAAACCTCTTGATAATCACTATATGCTTCTCCTCAAACACCTTATTCGTCTCACCGGCTGCCTTTGCTGCTTCAGGATCCGCCTGCACCACTTCTCTTGCTTTCCTCTCGTACTCATCTGCACCACCTGTTCCCTCCATCAAGCTTAGTATATCCTGGTTCATCTGCTCAAAAGCAGCGACTGCCTTTTCGTGCGCTGATATATCCTCTGAGTGCATCAAGGGCATGTAGAACCAGTTGCGGTGGGAGAAGACCCAGCGGATCTCGGGTGCCTGATCTGGGATGCCCTGCTTGATGGCTTCGAGGGATACTTGCTGTGCGATAGGGTCGAAGTAAGTGAAGCAGATTGATGACTGCTCCCCACGATATGAGTTCCGTGGAATTTGGTCGAGCAGAATGATCAGGCTCAGCCAATCTAGCGAGTTCCGAGGCTGAGCAATGGACAGAAGCTCTTGCGCGGATGTGACTCCCGCATTGCGGATAGCTTCTAGTACAGGGCTAAATCGAGTGCTAGGATGTGTTAAAGGACAGGGTAGATTGACAGCAAGTGTGCGACTTACACGCAGACATTGTCAAACTCTTTGTCTGAGAAGAACCATCTCTTTTGCAATTCACCAGCAGCGATGATACGGTTGGTCTCCTCAGGGATATGCTCAAACCAAAAATCCCGCAGCTCGTCAAGTTTATCATGAGTAAGATGCTCTTTAAGGCCATCTAGATTCTTCGTCTGGGAGCCCATGTTGATAGGCTGAGACTGCTCCTGTAGCCTGAACGTAGACGAACTAAATGGCTTTCCTCCAGATAAATATTGCTGGTAGAGCCTTGTTGGTGCTGCGACTAACGTGCTCGCCAGGGGAAGTTGAGAGATTGCGCCTCTATGATCTGAGATCCATTCAGCACTCCAGTAACAAAGAAAGATGAAGAACGACCAACATGCGAGCCGACGAGTTGTACTACCCCAAGTAGAAGGTGCTTTCACGGGCGCCCTCATGATGAGACTTACTTGAGGGTTTGAGAAATGATATAGGAACTGCAAAGCGAGGGACGGAGTCTGCTGTAGGTAGATTGGCGTCTGGTGTAAGTGTTATAGCAAAGAATAATCTGACAAATCAATCAGTGAAGTTGCAGTACCCCAGCTGGGAATTGGTATCACGATCGGAAGCCAACTCGGGCGATCCTCGCGCGGAATCTCCACTCTCGGACCCTCGCTAGACCTCGGTATTCCGAGATGGAGGCTACATGACCAATCTTCGGCGCTTGCTCTCCCCGATTCGGTATAAGTTTGTTCACAGTTGCTTAGGACATAATATAACTAAGAAAAGACATAAATTCAAGATATTAAGCACTAATCTACTCTGGCCCGGGGAATTCTGGAACTTGAAAGATCTGCATCTGGAGCATTAAGGTGAACAACACAATCGCGCAGACAGGAGCTTTACCAACACGACCTCCAACTACCAACAGCTTAAACCATCAGGAGAGCAATGAGAACGGCGAAAACACTAGCTCCTCCAGCGACGAACTTGGAGCTTGCGGCGTTGACAACGGGGGTGACACCAGTAGGAGTGGGAGTAGTCTCTCCAGCACCAGTGGTAGCATCAGCAGTAGCGGTCGCAGTAGCAAGAGCAGAGACGTCAATGGCCTTGAGTGTCTTGAGGAGTTCGGGGGTGGTGTAAGTAGGCTGGCTGTCGTCGGCGTAGCTGATGACTGAGAAGGGGAGCTTGGAGACGGGTGTTGCACCAGGGAAAGCAAGGCGGTCATCAGCTTCAGCGGCAGGCTTGAGATCAGCGCGGTCAAAGGGGTCGTCGGCAGGATTAAGGACACTATTGCTGTCAGTATTACTGGTGGCCAAGTAGAAGCATGACTTACCCATCGATAACGTGAGCGACACCGTTGAAGAGAAGAACATTGGTGAAGAGGATCTTGGCACCGTTCACCCAAGCACTTCCATCCTCGGCAACAGTAAACGTCAAATCAGCACCCTGCAGACTAGGAACGCTGACGTTGGCCAGACCCGTAGAGAAGAGGACATCATCGACAATGTGGTACTTCAACACCTCCTGCAGAGTCTTGAGATCAGCGCTCTCGAGGACTGAACCAATAGCCTCAAAGGCAGGGTCGTTGGGGATGAAGATGGTGAAGTCAGAGATGTTGACAAGAGTAGAGGAGTCGCGGTCCAAGTTGCCAAAGTTGTAGGGGAGGTCAGCTGCGTTGAGAGCGGCGTTGAAGTTGAGGAGGTTGTCGCGGCGGGTGAAAAGTTGGAGAGGAGGACCGAAGCTGAGAGGCTTGTCGACTTTGTGGATGATGACCGAGTCACCGACCTTGATATCCTGCAAATCATTAGTACCAATTCAGTGCCTGAGGTCAAGTAGTACTTACGGCTTCAGTCACATAGGACAGAGTCTCTTCTCCAGAGATGACAACAACATCATCGCCATCCTTCACAATACCATTATACTGACCACCCGTAAAGTTGCCAAAGGGCTGACGATAGTTGACAAAGTTCGAATCCAGCAGTGACTGCACAAACACAGGAATGTCGGTAGCAACCTTGGCAGGATAATAGCCCTTGAAGACATGGTTTGAAAGCAGAGCACCAATGGCAATGGTGTCGCTGCGCTGAGAAATAGCTTCTCCCTCAGGAATGTCTCGGGGGACCGAGGCAAACGCATCGTTGGTGGGAGCAAAGATGGTGATGTTGCTGGCGGATGCGAGAGTCTCTGCGATGTCGGGCACCAGAGCGAGGAGCTCGGCGAGAGTGGAGAGGTCGGATTGGGAGGAGAGAATGCTGGCGAGGTCGGATTGAGCGACCACGGCGGATGCGAGGGTTGCGAGGTTGAGGAACTTCATCTTGAAGACTTTTGGTGCTGGTGATAGCTGTGAAGCTGGAAGCGATTGTGGTATTGTGATGCTTGGAGTGTGAAGCTGTGAGTGATGAGACTTTCTCTTCTCGCCGTGCTTCTCTCTTCACTTTATACACAGCATCTCCCCATGAAGCCAACCTCAAACCTCGTACAAATCCCATCCTCAAGCTCTACTCACTTCCATACCAAGCATCTCCCCCAGAGTCAAAGCATCATCGACTCTCGTCCATCCCATGCATAACGGTCTGTGATCATGATGTTGATCCCCAACTACCAGGGTCTCACATCCAACACATATAAAATCCACGGTCAAAATTCACCGTCTCCATAAAAAGACCCTGGGGAAAGACAAGCTTAATTGCCAGCACAGCCATGATCGCTTATTGCACAGCCTTAAAGCCTCCCGAGAGTCGTGGACGTCATTTGTAAGTCTACCGTGTAAGTGACAGAACACGGATTCCCGCGCCAAAAAAAACATCCCTGTAGGATTTAACGGCTTCGAGACCCTTTCTGCAGGAGAAAAAGGTTCAAGCTACAGGGAATAAGGTGCAAGTTACTCCGTAGACTAAAGATTAATTACTAGATTGGTGTAAAGTACAGAGTCGGTAGGAATTGATTAGAAATGTCCATTGGGGCTGAGTCCTTCGATTTCCTGTTCTGCAACCTCCCTCTGCAGATTCTCCTCATAGCGCTCGATAATACTCTCGTAATCATCCAGCCAAACGCCCAGCCATTCCACAGATCCTATGATCCTCGTGTTCCAGTTGCCCATGTGCGGATCGAGCTTTAGCAGTGCTTCCTTGACCGAGATGAGTTTCTGCATGGCTTCTCGCACGTGCAGGGTTTCGCGGGTCAGGATTTGACTGTAGGTGTTTCCCGGTGCAGACACTGCCACGAAGACCTTGATGAGGATGGAGAGTGTGTAGCTCACCGCTGGACCGAAGCAGAGGGAGGGAAGGGATAGGATGGTGGAGGCGTCCATTTCAAGGACTATCGAGATGGCGAGGTGGCAGGCTTCTACTATAGAGTGCAGGGCTGTTGCTGTTGTCGTGGTTATGGGACCGCGGGCGAAGTCGTGGACGCCGATTCTTTCGGAGATGTAGGGGGAAGTGAAGAGGGTTTTGTTTGTCGTTGTGTGAAGGACTGGCTCGTTGACATGTATCGCGACGAGCATTCTCCAGAAACGAAGCTGAGCATCGCCTGCAAGAGGTCTGTTGCTCAGCTCGTTCAAATCATTGTAGACCTGATTCCTCGTAGCGGCTACAACACCGGAGTCGACGTCGAGAAACGTGCGAGTATTGCAGAGTTCAAGAGCACTAGCAACCTTCGCATGAAGTCGAACCGTATAAAGCATCTCCAAGAACAACGTATCCGACCCATCAGCCTCCAACGCCCCCAGAGCCTCATAATGCGCCGTTCCCCAATCAAAATCATGCACCCGTCTCAGCCCAACAGCCTTCATCGTAGAAGTCATCCAGCCCGCCAACCAAATCTTCTGCATCTCCAGCGTCAGCGGCCCCTGGATCCGGAAGAACCACGCCGGTGCAGAAGTCTGCATTTCCGCACCTCCAAGGCCAAGCTCCACGCTGAGATCGTGTGCCAGCGATAAAAGCTGGTTCGGGTTCCCGTGGTTGCAGTCGAGGGAGGGCCGGATCCAGAGACCGGTTATTAGCGCGGCCTGGATGAGATCTAGGGAGGGACGCTTGAGACCGACGGCTGCTTGGCCGAGGATTTCGAAGGTCTTGATTCTTAGGTCTTCTTGTGTTTGGGTATCGACCTCGGCGGAGGAGGGGGACATGGTGAAGGCGAGCATGGATATGAGCTTGACGGGTGCTCCTGTCCTGAGGGAGTCTAGCCATGAGCGTGCTGAGGTGGCGTCGACAGGAGGTACGAGGTACCAGAACTGTCCGGCGGTTGTTGAGCAGACCTCCAGACATCGAAGCTGAGTATCGTAGTCTAGACGAGAATCCAGAAAGCTGAGTTCTGATGGCCCAGCACTTGTCTGCGGGCAAGCTCCATCAGAGAACACCGAAGTTGCCCTCGTCGAAGCAGCATAAGTCGACAACCCCAGGGTCGAATTGGTAGCGCCATCAAGTTTATCGTGCAGATCCCTAACCTGCTCCTCGAGCTCAGCAATCCTATCTCTCTGCCACATTCTCGCGGCAGGAACACAAGTGAGGCTGTAACGAGAGCATCGTTCACATATGGATGACTCTGCGGGCGATGGTTCGCATTTGACTTTGAGAGCTTGACAGGCTTCGCAGGCACGAGATCTCTTCTTCATGGCGGTATAAATTCGAGCATTTCTGGGGTCGTGTAAGTCAGGACTTGGGGGGGATTTATGAAGGAGTCATGGTGGCTTAGCACCTGGTAGGTTGTATTGTAGATGATTGATTGCTGAGGATTGCGGGGTGGTTGCCACTACTGGATCGTCATAAGTGATCAGAGCGCTGGAGCTGTTCAACAGAGGCCATGAGTAAACTACTCAAAATTATTGTTTTGGTACAACTTGTGTTGTGGTGGCATTCAGTAGGCAGCATTTCTTTTTGGTTCCGTGTGTGTGCTTTTCCAACATTCGCCCTAGACCTCCAATGCCCATTCTATATCCTCTGCTATTGCGCTTTACATAGTGCTTCTCTAAAGTATTGGCTTCAAGCGATCTATGTAGAAACCCATTTCTACGTAGCAGTGTTTGTAATCCATGTAGCTATTTAATACATTCAAGATTGACTAGTGGTGTTTGTCTTGTGCAGGAGAATAAAAATGCAACAAACCGTCACTTACAAGCTTGAGTGTCAAGGTAAGACCATAATGAACAATACATGATTAACACAACTACCAACCAATAGCTAGTATCTTGCAGAGCCTCGTAAAATTACTCTACAACAATGCTTGATAAAGGCATTGCTTGTGTTGACCATGCACGGGTGAGTCAATCAATGCCCTTTGAGCAGACGCATGTTGACAAACTTGAATATTTCCATGACGATCTTTAGTGACGATGAGTTAAGAGATAAATAAAACATTGAATCTACCAGAGAGTGGAGTGTAAGCTGTTTGTATAATTGTACTCTGAGATAGTTGAACCGCCCTTTATTGAATAGCTGCGAGAGTGCAGTTGTATATGAGGCAGTGAGGTTTGACCTGAGAGAGTCAATGACATCATACTCATTCGACCTTACCTGCGACCAGCAGCATCTATCATCTCCGCAGTGAAGTGTTGGTAATCTCAAGGGCTGACATGACCCTCCAATTATATACCCACAAGCACGACACTTCATTGCGTTGACCACCCATCAATTCCTTAGAACCATATCTGTAACAAATTCCATCTGGGAGCCGTAGCGGAGCCGAAGACAGGGTCCAGGCTTGCTGGGCTTGCCTACGAGATCCGTCCAGTGTCACCAAGAATGAATGTTAGGTAGCAATCGGATGATCTGCTTTCTTTTGCCAGGGTATTATTATGTGCAAACTTCCTTTCCCCCCTCTCCACGCTTCAAAATACAAGTGGTAACTCCTCAACACAATGAAGCTGCTCTGCTATTCCTGTAAAGACATCCACTACAGCCTCACCAAGCCCTACAGTGGCCGCTATAAACAGCGTGCGAAACACGCCAACTATGCACGTGGCATGGATGTTTTACAGTGGACTAGAGCCTTACACCATTGGTTCTAGGCTCGAAGCTAGAAAATATCCGTTGCGCCGGTGCATAATTATAGGCAGTGTTAGACCCTGATCGTCCGCTATTGAGGCTACGAGGATGTTGAGCCGCAAATTGGAGCTGGGAACAGAGACGAGACGAGATCTGGTCAGTTGTGAGAGCTCATTGTGAGAGATTGCATCTGCTGTTTTGCTTTTGTGAGATTTTCTTCAGTGGGAGAGACCCGCTGTAGATGTGGTCTGTTGGTCTTTGTTGAAGATCCATAGAATTATCTATCTGCATCAAGGAACCGCCCTGTTTGACCAACATCAAATGTCTACAATATTTACCATCCTGCCTAAATTTCATCTTTTATCGTGCGAGAACTGTAATTTACAGTCCCGGATCTTCACCGAGCAACCCCTCCGAGAATTTTCGCAATGCATCAACCTCAGCTCTCCTCTTCCCTGCCACTCACCACGTTTCTACCGCCCGAGGTTCAATAGTGTCAAGTTCGTCTCGTCGGCATATTTCTTTTCTTACAGAAAGCAAGGACCTGGCGTTAATATGCGGCCGGTGACATGGGCCCACCTGACTCGAAGAAGAGTGTAACTCCATGATCTGTGATGCGTGCTACCACTGAAGTGTTTCTCACGACGTCTTCTGGATCATCTACCTGTTTCACGTGTAAGATTGTCAAGCGACTTGCTCACAATATCAGCTAACTTCATGGTGGTGTCAATATCCTGAGCCATATCCGCATCATTCTTCCTGGAGACGACTCGCAAAACACACCCAAAGCATACTCGTCTATCTCCTACCAACCATGCACGAACCCCATATAACATACCAGCAGATATGCAGCCCTGAGGATCTCTGGATGATAGCATCCCACCCCCGGTCCAACCAGAGATCGAGTCTCGCCTCATGCTCCAGGATCCCCTGCCGAAGATCGATCGCTGCGGATCCTGAGAATGGATGCTTGATCTGTGCTTCTTGACCTTCATAGGATCAACGTTATTAGTTGGGCGCAGGTATCAGGATCCGCAAGATCTGAAGGCTTAGCGGCGATACTGTGTTAGATATGTATGCGGGCTTCCCATCGTCTGCTTACTCGCCCGTTTCTATTCTTGCTGTCCTTTCTCTCCTTTGGATTTCTTTGCTGAGCGCTTCTAGTTGAACGAGTCTAGTCACAGAGGCATCGCCATGGGGGACTTATGGAAAGGACCGAACTTTATCGAAGTCGATGCCGGCGAGAATGACATGAATATTGCGAGTATCGCTTGGGGAATCTCGCTGGGAGTCGGCCTGTTTACGTTTACCAAAGGGATACAACAAACCATCAAGTCATGGAGGAGAGGACGCAGGATGAACCACTATGTCATACTGCTATGGCTAGAGTGGATGAGCAGCTGTATCATGAGCGCTGTCACTTGGTGTTATCTACGAAATTACATCCCTGGCGGGTTTCCGGTTTTCTTTACTCTAAGTAAGTCACCAATGCTATTATGCTGGCGTTCTTGCGTCCCCGAGGAAGAGGCTAACGGTGCAGTTTTCCTTTGGTGCATCCAGCTTCAAGCGCTCATTCAGATCATTATCAACCGAATCGCAATCCTCATGGTCAACAGACAAAATGCCAAGCGACTCAAGATATACTCCTTCATCATCATATTATGCATCAACATCAGCGTCTTTACGATTTGGATCCCAGCTCGGCTGTAGGTAAACAAGACCTGGATAGACATCAACAAAGTCTGGGATAGAATCGAGAAGGTCATCTTTTTAGTGGTTGATGCAGGACTCAACCTATACTTTATACACCTCGTGCGATCGAGGCTCATTGCGAACGGCCTGACCAAGTACACTCGACTGTTTCGGTTCAACTTGGGCACGATTGCTGTGTCAATGACTATGGATGTATGCTTTCACCACCCATGAGCCGCTGCTATAGATACTGATTCTTCCAGATCCTTCTTATCGCAATGATGTCCTTGCCAAACGACATTGTGTAAGTCAGATTGACCAAGCCACCCATCAAGCTGCTAACTCCTCCCTATAGATATGTCCAATTCCATCCCTTAGCCTACCTCGTCAAGCTCCACATCGAAATGAACATGGCCGACCTCATCATCAAGGTCGTCAAGGCCAGCAACAACAGCGACTATCCCGACTACTCCGGCTCCAGATCCCATAACACTCAAAAGAAGAGCTCCAAACAGGCCGGAAAAAGCAAGGTGCCATCAGCAATGTTTGTCGGCGGCAACACTACGTTTATCGAAGCGAACACAGACGATATAGAGCTGGTTGATCGATTGGAGGGAGGCATCCAGAAGACCACACGAACGGAAGTTGTTGTTAAGCAGGCGAGGAGGTCCGAGTACGATGATGTGGCTAGCGATACGGGGTCAACGCGGCAGCTGCAGAGGGAGCACTTCACAGTATGAGGCGTGTTTGGGCAATGAAGTAATTTGGCTTGGCTTTTCAAACCCGAATACCATGAGATGGTAAAAGTCTCAATGCTAACAGACAACTGCTACCGTGCCAATGAATTCAGGAGAACTATATACGATACCCCTTGCATTTGTTTGATAGACCAATTACAATAATATGATATAGGTGCAATAGGAAACTAGAATTGTCTCGTACTACAACTAGTTCATGTATTTTGCAAACCACTCCAAGAACTGATCTGGCTCCCTCTGAAAGTAGGTATATCCATCCCACCTTTTATCTGTCCCCTCAATCCACTTCAATTTCTTATCCTGTATAGGGATATTATCATAAACAGACTGAACATCCTTCGGTGTCGTGCAAGGATCATCGCCGACCTGGTACAGAAACGTTGGCACAGTGGCGTGCTTCGCATCAGTCGGCGGCGACAATTGACTTATATGAAAACTCGTCTTCATAAAGAATTGTCGATCGGCTTCTTCCATGTACGATGCCGGAGCGCCCATTTTGTCAAGCATCACCGCGATGGATGATCCAGCTGATATAGGCTGGGGCGCAATCATGCATCTTACACCTTTGAAGGCTTCAGGGCGATATCTCATTGCTGAGAGGGTTGCGTTTGCACCGGCGCAGCGACTAAACAGTCCAATCGTCATGTCTTTTGTATCATCCCGCCCACGAACATATTTCAATGATCCAAGAACATCACGCCACTCAAAGAAGCCAAAGAGACCCTGGTTTCCACTTCCACTGAGTCCATGGTTCCTCAAATCATATGCAAGGACATTATACCCCGCGTCATGAAGAATCTTGTAATCGGGGATGAAATTGACTTCAAAGTCATTCCCGGGCATGAGTTGGTTCCAGGGTTCGAGATGCGAAGGAATACCAGCGCGGTTGAACCAGTGAGGATGGTTGGCGATGATGATCTTGTTGGAGCCCTTGCAGGGGATGAACCAGCCTTCTAGGGGGACGCCGTCATCGGATGGGAAGTAGATGTCTTGGAAACCGAGGCCTTCTTCATCTGGATAGTGCATTATCGGCGCAAGGTCCCATCCTCTGAAGTCGTCGACCACGGCCTTGATAGTGGCCTTGATCTCTGCGTCTGTTGGGGCCATGATTGTGAATGTTTGTAAATTGACGAGGGTGAATTGGGGCTGTGCATCAACATATACTTGGACATAACTGAGTGAGCTGGTCAATGTTGTCTTTAAATGCTGATGTGCTTGAATCCTTCGCGCGTTTTCGCTTTTGAATCGGGTTTATCACAGGTCGTGGCACTCATTTCGCTGCTTTATCACCGCTTATCTCCATCTTTGGTCCAGGGTTCTGCATATTGTCAGCATCATAGACTTCGCTCACGATTCCATTCCACGATTATCTCACGATGTATTGAGCGGATAAGTTGAAAAAACAAACTCAAAAATCTCCAGGATTGCATGAAGGATTCAGGCTAGCAAGTCACGGACGGCAACCGGCAGATGGGCCCAGCATGGTGTATGGAAACCACGGCATTGTCTGAGCGAGGGCTACTTGGATTGCCTATTTCATGTCCAATATGTCAATCTGCTTTATCAAAATCTGGAGAAGGGGGATGTCCGTCCAGCTTTGCTCAAGGATCAGGCCATGTTGTTTGTTGCACGCGTGATTAGTATCAACTCGCATCTGCCCGTCAAGGTTGAGCGACGCATAGGATTTCGCTATGAGGGGGTAATTGACCGGGATTTGGTGCAGATTGACATCGATGGGACGATACTGAGCGTTGCGGTAGAAGAACATGCGGAACGGAAGAAGAGGGGTCAGGAAAGAACTCAATGCCAGGAACCCTACTGCCGGGCGAAAACGTAGCCTGTTCCACATCGCGATGGAAGCTCTTGGGGTTCTTGTCAAGCACCAATATTCCAAACTCCTTCATCGTAAACTGCGATCGCGGCCAACAAGCTGCACTGGCAGATATCGATAGCTCTCTGAGCTGAGAAGTGTTAATAGATATGTGAAGTAATTTAAGAATGTCGGTTAGGTTTCACTAATATGGAGTAATTGATCGTCTGGAGTCTTGAGTGAACGCTTGAGTTGACTCCGATGTCATCGGGCTCTGGGGCATCTGATTGGTCTACCATTTTACCTGTCGGATGAGTTCTCTAGCTTACCAAGGGAAAGGTATATAAGAGGGTTTGACAAAAAGTAAGGCTGGTTAAAAAGGGCTTGCAGCCTTTAGTGTTTTCTGTCTTTGGTCGACCACGACTTCGAGAAAATCCAGCGCCCCGAAACTCCCACTTCTACGTCAGAACAGCAATTGGGGAGAGAGAATAGAAGCCAAAGGACTTAAGATGGCACTTTACAAATTCCGTGGCTAGCAGAGAGGGCAGTTTTTCTTTTGGTACCACGTAAGATCGGGAGTCTTGATACGCGTCTAGATCTTTCATATCAACCAACACTTTTAAGCATTCTTGATCACTCAAGTGCAAGCTCTAAAATGAGATTAATAACAAGGCCCAGATAAGAAATGGGCCTTTGAGGCCTTGAAAGCTTTATGTTCAAAACCTTTATAACTCATTCAACGAAGCTTTATTTAACTGAAAACTTAGTCTTAATTACGACCGAATCTCCAATAAGCTTTTCTGCTAAATACTACTAGCTTATTTAACTTTTCCTTAAAGTTATCTCTTACTAACTGACTTATTTTATACCTATAGCTATAAAATCCTAGCATTTATTATCTCCTATAGGTCTAGTACTGTATATACCTAAGCTAGATTTTACCTTATTAATATTACCTCTTTAACCTTATTATTTAATAATTCCTTAATTATCCTATAATATTTCTTTTTAATTTAATAAAAAGGTCTTATTATTATAATATAGCTATAATAGCTAAATTTAATAACCTCTAGAAATACTTTATTATTAAGGCTATTTTCCTTAATAGCTATATTAAGGCTTTAAAACTCTAATAATTTATTTAATATCTTATAGATTTTATTATTAATAATAAAAAAAAAAGGCTAAAATTAATATTATAATCTCTATATTTACTAATAGCTAGTTACTAATTATTTATTATATAATTATAATAAAAGTTATTTTAAAAGTATTATTTTAAGTTAATAAACTTACTTATATTAAATAACTTACTTTTAGGTATTTTATATATCTTAAGCCTAATTATCTATATAAATAAGTAATAGCTATTTATTTATATACCTTTAAAATTAATTATTAAGATATCTAGCTTTTAGCTAAAAATAAGATCCTAGGTAATAATAAAGGTAAGAAGTATTTTATCCTATATATATTTTTTTGGTATTCTTTACCTTTATGGCCTTAAGGCTAAAGCCTCTTTTTAACCCCTCAACCCTATCACAGAGGCCTTGAAAGATGTCACACTACTCGATGACCCGAGACAATTTCGCTTACTCGATGACGAAAGCAGCTACTGCGATCTGGTGGTAGTCGGTAAATGTCCCCGAAACGAGACATTCCAGTCAGAAACTTTACCCTGTAACAACAAAATTGCGCCGATTCTCATACATAGATCAACGAAAAGAAGTCTGTGTCAACTGTGCTTAAGACCCAGTGATGTAAGATGCCAAAACTCAAACTATTCCCAGTCACCACCTCGTACTCCAGGCTCAGCTTCAAGTGGCGGAAAGCGCCCAGGGGTTGAACAACAACGGCATATCTCGTCCCTGGCCCTCATCGAAATAACTTTTCTTAGCGTGCAGATCGACCAGATCTGGACTTCCTGGCCCTGAAACTTTATCCGAATACACAAGTCTCGATCTCAGACATGCACTGGAATTTGGCCAAGCGTTGGCGGCCAACACAATTACCCAATGCGTTTAAGCAAGGACTTAGGACGGAGTAGCTCGGCTTTAGAGGGTCTTAGGTGCGTGCTGTGCCTATATTTGGCAGTGGTTCGATCACTATGCTGACACCACTCGAACACGCCTCTCGGGGAGCAAGAAAACACCAGACCCTAATGTAGGCTGTCAAAATAAACTCAGCAAAAGATGTACTAAACTTAGGCTAGATTTATCCAAGTCTTTTTATCGCTTGGGGTCAAGGTCCTGAGTTTTCTTTCCTCCCCTGGACGCCCCATTTTGATATGCATGTCAGACTTATTAGAGGCAGTGTGACCAATGGGTAATACGAAAAACAAACGATTGCTGACAACTGACGGAAAATTCGCAGAATGAGATGTCCGAGTAAGTGCGGTGATTAGAAATGAGTTGCAGAAGAAGATGGATTTGAGGTATATAAAGAAACGCGTTGAGCTATGAAGGAGTAAGCTTAGAACACATCAGTTATCAAACATCACACACTATCCTCTTCAAAAATATCATCAGACATAATGGTTACTGTTGCAGTTGCAGGCGGCACAGGCAAGGTCGGCCGAACTCTTGTGGAGGCTATTGTTGCTGCAGGAGAACATAAAGTTGTTATCCTCAGTCGAGAGGTAAGTCTGTCACAAGAAAGGTTTATGAACGTAACTAACAGAAACGGAAGGAAAACAAGGCACTAGAAGAAGAGATTGGAGCTCATGTTCTGGCTGTAGACATTCATAACATTGATGCCCTGACTCAACTCTTTGAAAAGCACAATGTACACACAGTCATTTCGACACTTGGCATGAACGGACCTGAACCTATCGAAATTGATATTATCCGTGCATCAGAAGCATCTCAGGCCACAAAAAGATTCATCTCAAGCGACTGGGGTCTTCCCCATACAGAAGAGTAAGCAAACACTTGACAAATGCCTCATTGTCCGCATTGCAAACAAACCACTAACAAAGAGTTATAGGCATGCAGCTCAAGCTAACTCAGCAAACAACAAACTCCGTGCTCAAGACGAGCTACGCAAGACAAACCTCGAATGGACCTCCATCCATATTGGCTTCTTTCTAGATTTCTGGGGCTCCCCTAAATCAGCTGCGAAATCAAACTTGCACACTCCCTCAACCTTTGTCGATATCAAACATCGAGCTGCTGCCATCCCAGGATCTGGAGACGTTCCCGTTACGTTTACGTATAGTCGAGATGTAGCCAATTTTGTTGCTGCACTTCTCAACCTTGAGAAGTGGGATGAAGCAACGTACATCATTGGTGACAAAGTCACATTCAATGAGCTGGTGAAGATTGCAGAAGAAGCTACAGGTATGTAAAGACCTTCGTGGCTAAAACTAGGGATGCTAATTTTCAGTAGGTGATAAGTTCAACGTTGTTTATGATAGTATTGAGACGCTGGAGAAGGGAGAGTTGAGTGAGCTGCCAGGCCATGAGGCCATGTTTGCGAATATTCCTGCTCCCAAGGCGGTCATGAAAAAAGTGATGTCTGCCTATGGTTTGTGGGCAGAGACTGGTGGCTTCAACTTGGATGAGAGCAAGGCTCTGAACAAGGTCTTCCCTGATATCAAGCCCATCACTGTTCGGGAATTTATAGAAGATGCTTGGGGCAACGAGAGAAGTAGGGCCGGCAATACTTTGTTTCTTGTTTGTTGACGTTCTATTCACTTCAAACATAGATTTGATACAGCCTTCTTCAATTATTTCGTTAAAACGGCCCAAATTTTCAACTATATGCAAAAGTTTCTACCTGAACAAATGGGACAGTGTGAACCACTAGCAGAGAGAGTTCCCTTTCAGGCCCGTGCCTCTAGATCGTCGGGCCAATATTTTGTCTTAGATCTAGATACCTTGTTTCGTCCCTTGCCGAGTCTAGATTCAACACGCGTTTGTTCCTGACCGATCTCCAATGACATCGACTACTTCCCCTCACTAGCCTTGGCACAATAAACTCTTCCGAAACGTCCCATCTTCGAATCTCGTATCTCCTCAACTCAAATGTTCCAAGCGCCAAGCCCAAACACCAGGAACCAAGATCCGTTACGCCGCAAGCAGCCACCAAAACGCCGACCGTCACAAGATAACAGATTCTGGCAATATGCCCTGACTATCCAGCCATGCGCCGCAAAAACCGGAGGCGGCTGTCCTCAGAGTTGCAAAACGCCGGGCGCATCGAGAAGAGGCACTTCATCACTGCAGCAACATGAGATCTGGACGTTCAGAAATAGCTGACACTGCGAGGAAAAGAGGCTTGACGCTTTGTCGGAATTGGAAATGATGTTGGGGGAGTAGATGGTTGCGGGCGGTGGAGTAGATGCATCGTGGCTGGAATGTCTTTGGCGTTTTTGAGCGAAGCCGCCGCACGCGGTATGAGAGAGGAACTACCTACAATGAAGAGGGAAGATCGACGGTAAAGTATTTCGTTGGGGAACTTGAGAATGGTATGCATATAAACCCCCGAGGGCTTGGTATGTCTCGCATTTCTCTTCACTCCTCATCGCACTCTCAAACAGATACAGTTTCACCAATATCGTCACTCGTTGCAACAACCACCAAACACTCGCTCCAATACACACGACTCCAAGCTCAACTTCAAGATGAAGAAGTTCTTGCTCGTCGCCCTCTGGGCCACCAGCGTTCTCGCCGTCCAATACTCCCCCAGCTTTCCCCTCCTCGCAGTCCGTCAAGTCGTAGAGGTTCCCTGCGCCGACCAGAACCTCAAGGACTGCGGCACCGGCTGTATCCAAATGGACTGGACATGCTGTCCCAGCCGCGCCGGTGGATGTCCTCCTACAGCTTACTGCGAAGTCGGATCGAACCAGCAGTACGGATGCTGTCCTAACGGCAGTGTCTGCAATGGTGAGGGCGGTGGTACTACTCGTGCCGATACGACTACTATTGTCCAGGGTGGAGGAGGCGCGGAGACTCAATCTCCAATCTTGGAGGGATCTTCGACTGCTGTTATTGTTCCTCCTCCTGTCGATACCGCCTCTGTTCCTCCTGTTGTTCCAAGCCCTGTTGCGCCAGTTCCTGTGCCTGGAACACCCTATCCCACGCCCAGCACGGTTATCGTCAATGAAGGATCGTCGAAGAAGTTTAGTTTGGTTGGTGTTTTGGCTGGTATTGCGGCACTCATCTTCTGAGGCAGCGACGTTTCCTTTGTCGCGAGGTTGGAGTAGACTGCTTGCTAGATTGGAGTGATGGCTGGGGATGGATGGACATTGTTGGAAGACTGAACAAACAGTTTTAGTAGATAAGCTGTGACACGTTTGAGTGTCCAATGGAATGTGGTTAGTTTCAATCAATTGAGGGTTATTGATGTAATTGCTGAACTTGACTGTTCAAATGAGAGGAGCAATGGCCTGCCAGTTGCAGTCAAAAGATCTTGCTGAGATGGACGAAACTTGGTCATGCGAAAAATGTGGTATCAATTAATTCTATGTACTATACATTAAAGCCAAAGACGCATATCGCCCGGCAATATATTCTCACAAATCATCGCTTACTCAATCTTGACGCAGACCTTGCCCTGGTGCTTGCCAGACCACTGGTACTCATAAGCCTCACGAAGCTGCTCCAGAGAGAAGACCTTGGGGTCGACGACAGGTCGAAGCTTATCAGGGTTGGCCTCAATAGCACGGCACATGTCCTCCATCTGAGTACGGCTTCCAACAAGGAGACCTCGGGTAGTGCAGAGGTTGGAAAGGCAGTCGAGGAAACCAGGGTCGTTCTTACCAGTGCCGCCAACGAAGCCGATGATGGAGATGACACCGTCAATCTTGACGGCGTTGAGGGACTGCTTCATGGATGCAGGGCCGGCGACCTCGATGATGTGGTCGACACCGGCACCGCCGGTAAGCTCCTTGGCCTTGGCTCCCCACTCAGGAGTCTCGCGGTAGTTGATGATGTGGTCAGCACCAAGCTTCTCAAGAAGCTTAGCTCTCTCAGCAGAGCTGGTAGTAGCGATGACCTTGGCTCCAGCAGCCTTGGCGAACTGAACAGCAAAGATGCTAACACCACCGGTGCCCTGGGTGAGAACCCACTGGCCGGGGAGGAGCTTCTTGCCCTCAAGACCGTACAGACCGTTCCAGGCAGTGAGACCAGCGCAGGTCAAGGTAGCAGCCTCGAGGAAGTTGAGGTTAGAGGGCATGGGGACAAGACCGTGCTCATCGAAGGCACCGACGGTGCGGAAGGTTCCGTCGGTTACACCACCAAGACCGGTCTGGATGCTGAGCTGGTCGAGAGAGCCGCCGATGTGGCCCTGGTTGAAGAGAGTGACGACCTTGTCGCCGGGACGGAAGCGGGTGACGTTCTTGCCGACGGCGAGGACAGTACCGGCGCCATCGGAGCCGGGGACGACACCATCCCTGGCGGGGAAGGGATACTTTCCGAGAGGGAGGATGAGATCGCGGTAGTTGAGGGAAGCACCCTGGACTGTGAAGAGTTAGAAGATTGTCGTGAGTAGATGGATGTGAAAATGGAACATACGCTTGACGAGGACTTGGCCGTCACCGAGCTCGGGAACAGACTTCTCGCTGAACTTCAGTCCGCTGAAGTCCTTGGCATCACGAGAGGGGATGGTCCATTGCTTGACAGTCTTGGGGATAGATTGAGCCATTGTGAAGGATGTAGTTGAGGCTGTTGAGATGTTGTCTAAGGGTCGAATTGTATGAGTTTGATGATGATACCGATTGTCAACGACGCTTCGAACAAGTCTATATATACCTGCCAATTGATCAGACAATAAGAAAGAAAAATCTTTATAAAGAGCCCGTCAAGGTCAATTCTCGAAACATGCAGATTTGTAAGGAACCAACCTCTGTGCATGAGATTTGTAACGCAACCTCCAGCTCCCTCCTGCGATCCATGATCCATCATCCATACATCACTGACGTAACTCTTGACGTTTTGCCGTGATAGCTCTTCTCCAGTTGTGGCAAAGCTTCAACTGCCGGGCCATGGGAGCCAATGACGGGCTTGGGACTAAGAGTTCCGAGTTCCACTTGTTTCTGTAGATAATGAAGCCCATCATGTTTTTTTTTTCTCTTCCCTTTTCTGCGGTCCACTGTCCGTTCGCTGTAACTACTATGTAAGTTATGGTACGGGTACCCGCACGGATCCGAAGTGTCAAAGCTTTTCGTTGCCGGTTCGAGAGTCGAGAGCCGCCGGTTGCTCGGGGCGTTACCGCTTTTGGTGTTGAAGTTGGCAAAAGTCATTGGAGGGTGTAGCGAGTTAGTCCCTGACTCGTGAGTGGTTCATGCAGCAATTGAGCATAGGTACCTCACCTAAGGTTCTGTACATATGCATGAGTGAGTGAGTGAGTGAGTTTGAGACATGGAAGTGACAGCCTCGTATCAGATCAAGAAAACAACAACACTACAGTCACACAGTCACTCACTGTAAGATTGAAGTAAGAACTTCATCAATTGGAACGCATCATCAGCTGTCAACAACCCGTCGCAATGGGAAATAATTGGGTCATGAAGCAATAACGTTACCGGGGCTTTACTGTATACAATCAAGAATGCCCCGCTAACCGTCCGTCATCTGTCATCATCAACACCATCTCCATCTCCAGATTCTAAATCCGTCCCCATTCTGCGCCTGAAAGAAATCACATAATTCCCCCGACCACCAATCAATGGCACAGGCACAGGCACAGGCAAAGGCACCGGCACAGATCAACCTTAATGGCCTCGGTCTACAGCTCCCAAGCTCCAGTGGATCCTCAGCACCACCGACCCCTCGCCGGCCCCTCACTCCAGCGGCACCTCCGGCGGGCATAGTCGTCTTCTCGGGTGGTAGCGCCGCTAACAACCTCGTCGATGTCTTCGAGAGCGTTCGAGAAGCGAATCAGTGCACCCTGAGCTACGTGATCCCCATTTCTGATAATGGCGGTAGCAGTAGTGAGATCATTCGTGTCTTTGGTGGACCTGGTATGTTCCCATTCCCATTTCCCACGTGGTGGCTCTTCTATATGCTATATGCTACGCCCAGTATTGACTGGCACGGTTCTCTAGGTATCGGAGATGTGAGGTCCCGACTTGTTCGTCTTATTCCGAACGACGCAAGTTCTGAGACGAGGGCTATCAAGCACTTCTTCAATCATCGCCTGCCAAAGGTCTACACTGAGGCCAGATCAGAATGGTTTGAGATTCTGGAAGCGACGCATCCTCTCTGGAATGACATCTCGTCGCCCAAGAGAGAGCTCATCAGATCTTATCTGAATAGCTTCAATCTAGAGGTTGTGAAGCGCATGAAGCCTAGCAGTCGCTTTGACTACTCTGGAGCCAGCATTGGAAACCTCTTCCTCACAGGCGCTCGTCTCTTCACCGGTAGTTTCGAGGCTGCCATCTACCTGTTGAGCTCAATATGTTCCGTGCCGGATAGAATAGCAGTCCTTCCAGCCCTCAACACCAACTTTGCCAGCCATATCGCTGCTGGTCTTGAAGATGGCACGATAATCACAGGTCAGAACGACATCTCACATCCCAGCGCTCCAACCGCCGCTGTGCCAGGAGCATCAGCTGGTGTGCACAGCCCAACAGTATCGCGACAAGAGCAAACATGGGATCAAGATCACCACCATGTAGAAGACGCGAATCTACCAGGGACCTTACCTGCTTTGCGCCGACCCGCCATTGCATTCTCCAAAGAGCAAGAAGAAGATCTGCCAGCAAGGATTGCGCGAGTATGGTACATCAACCCATATGGTGAGGAGATCAAGATGCCCGCCAACCCAAGAGTTCTAGACGCCCTTCGATCTGTGCACAGCGTAGTGTACAGCATTGGCTCCCTGTTCACATCATTAATCCCCAGTCTTGTCCTTCGTGGTGTCGGCGATGCTATAGTTAGTCCGCAAGTGCGCAACAAGATCCTCATTCTCAACGGTACGACGGATCGCGAGACTGGTCCTTCGACAGCGCCTTTCACAGGATTGGACTTTGTTGGAGCCATCGCAAATGCACTTGCTGACTCAAGAGGTCTGCCCAAACCCACAGAGGAGGAATATAGTCAGTATGTGTCGCATGTCATTTACATCGAAGGACCAACGTCGCCAAAGGTGGATAAGCCGCTGTTTACACAATTGGGTATAGATGCGACGAGGCTGTATGGGCCCAAGGATGAGAAGGGTAGAGGTGGACGGTATGATGCCAAGGCTTTGACTCAAGCGCTTGAGACTATCATTGGAAGAAAGGATGCGCGATCTGATAGAAGCCGACGAAATACTCTGGTGGGTTAATATAAATGGCCAGCTGGGGGTGCTTTAATGAGACTCGCATAGGGTCATGAGGAAATCGGTTCAAGTAGACGGGGTCATCGGCGTTGAAGAAAGACGAGTCGATCAAATATGATAGACATAGAAAAAAAATGTATTAGATGGTATATCGCCGTGGTATGCATTCAAACTCCAGGTCTGACCATAATGCCATTTCCACCACAATTCTCAAGACGCCAATCGCCCAATCCAATCCAACCCAGCCCAACCAAATCCTTCCCAAGTAACTCATTTCAAGGCCGTGACCCAATAGTTCCTCCGCTCATTAGACCTCAGCCGGCGAAAAGATCAAGTATGCCATCACAACAGGCCAGGCCGTCGATAATAGTAAAGCCCCCATGACTGAACCAAGAGACATTCGGACGCGATCGTAGGGACCCTTCCATCTGTCGATCAGAGCGCAGGTGCTGAAGATCATGGCGCAGGCGTAGAGTGACGATGCCCAGAAAATACCGAGGAACATGTCCGCATGCCGGTCTTGAGGACTGAGGATGTCCTTGGAAGTGTCGGGGACAAAGGTTGAGGAGAGATTGTTACCCATTGTGAGGGATGTAAGTGGTGTATGCAAGTATGCGATGCGATGCGATGTGTGGTGTTTAGGTAGGTATGAGTGGTGGATATTGAGTTGAGTCGCAAAGGAGGGTTGCAGCAAAAAGTCCTTGGAATTAAAAATATTTGGTAAGGGTTATTAAGTCACTCGCCAGCGAGGAAGAGAAAAGAATAAAGAGAGTTTTTTTTTCCCCGGAAGAGACGAGCCGCTCGTTCTTTGAAGAACCTGAGAGCGAATGGCTCTGACAAAAGAGAGCAACATGCAGCATGAGACCCTACAGGGGTTATACCAGCCCATCACAGCTGCAGCCAATGGGAGTCTCGGGGCTGCGATTCACTGAGGCCGGGGCCAAGACGACCCGGTCGCGGATGCGTCTCGTTGGTTGAAACATCTGCGACTCTGCGACTCTGGCAACTCGGGGACCAATTGAGCATATTCCTTAAGCGCGCGGTCTTGGTGATCAGCTTTAGTCTGGTGAGTTTAGTTGTGAGCTGATGATGATGATGAGGCTAGTGAGGCCATTCACAAATTGTCACAGACATTTATAAACTCCAACTGTTTCCCTCCTCATCCTCTACTCTACTCTTGGAGACCATTTTCTCTAGCCCTTCCTGATCAAATGTTTGGTCGGTCAGCTCCATCCAGCCTGTTTTGAGATCTGTCTCAGATCCGGGACGATACCGGGATGTGACGTTGGTAAAACCTGCAACAGAATAGCCATGCCACTCCACTAGCCCTTGTGAAAACAGTTCGATAATACCCCGTGTTTGGACGACTTAGATATCGCTATTTTATATGTATAGCATTGATTGATATTGCTTGGCTTGATCGTTCTTGGCGGAGCTGAAACGGGCTTGTTCGTCCAACTGCTCGGATCGGGGGGGAGCCGGGCTGCTCCACTCTAGAGTCCGGGGCATTCGGGAGTATGTAATTTATCGGACTTGAATGGATCGTGCTTTGCAGCTTTGGGGAGATGGTTCGATCGGAGATTGATTGAACTCTATTCTGCATTGGCATCGTCACATGTTCGTCTGAAGTCGTTCATACCTGACGATGGTGATGGTCGAAAGGGGAAAATGCCCTGAAACCACTGTCCCCCCATGGTCTCTATAGGGTATGTGGGAAGCGGTTGACAACTGATTGCCTCCAACGGTTGGAGCACGAAGTTCCCAGTCCATCGTATCCGAACAAGTCTACGTACCTTAGTATCATCTCAGTGCTGTCCAAGTACCTCCCAAAGACAGAATTTGACTCCATCACCTAACTTCCTTCAACTATAGACGGGAGGCTCCGAAACCACGTCATATCCATCTCATCAGGCCGTGGCTATCTATATACGTCGCGCTACTCCGCGTAGAACCTTCTAGCTGAGAATGCACCAGATAAAGCTTCTGTCGAGATCCAGAAAGCAGCTCTGCTAATCTCATGACCCCGAATGCGCACCTCGGTTCCTCGGCCTGCTCTGCTGCTCTGCAACTGTTGGTCTCTCTGTGTCCCGTTTAAGCACAAAATGGGGATACTGCTGTGAAATGCTTTGGAAGTGTCCTCAAACGCCCAACATCCGGCACAGTAACTAACCTATGGGTGTTTGTCCATTCTTCGTTTCTTTGGCCGCATATATAAAGGGCAATTTGACGCAAGTGGTAAACCCGAGGTGCAAACTGAAAAGCAAGAGCCTTTGACACTTGTTTAACTGGTATCGTGTATTTTATGTCAAGCTTGAAGTCTAGATTGCCAAGTAAAGGCCATGGAAACCGACCCTTTTTCTGGTTGTCCAATTGCAGCTTGCATAATATTAATACAAACTTTTCTACTTCTTTCAACACTACTGTTATTGATGTAGTGACTTCATCTTCCGCCGTAAGCTTTCGCGATATAATAATTCCCGATAAAGTCCAATCACAAACCTTTCACGTAGAAGACTTGCAAACTGACAAACAGGTATAAATACCTCCATCTACCACGCTCAAAAGCCACAAGTCTTGGGTTTTTGATCATATTGTCGTCATAAAGTCCTACCAAATCATTCGTCTCGATTCCACCACACTAGGACGAAATGGCCACCCACACCCAGATATCCCGTCTCTTGAGCATTCGGACCAAATATCCCGGGTACTCCAAACTGATCTACGATAGCAACGGGAATATAATCAACTATATCTGTGTGGTTAAGATACAACCACGGGTGTTCAAGAAGCCTGATACCGTCTTCTACAAGCAAGCCAAGCCCTTGGGCGTGAACTTCAAGAAGATGTTGGAGGAGATAACAAGGGAAACGAATGTCATCTAGCGTACCGCGGAGAGCCGCGATAAAGGCAATTCTTGAGATGCTACCATATCAGCTGATAGAATTGAGGCTCGGGTCGGAGGACTGGATTGATGGTCGATGTGATACCCAGGCGTCAGGGATGAAAGGCAGCTGACTCAGCTCATGGCACCAAACACAAGAACGTTATGGCCGAACGACGCCAGCACACAGGATAAGGACATTAATGATGAAGAGAGACAGTCATATCCAAAAGAAATGATGAAGAAACACCTGGATTGAAGTGAGATCATGGGAAAGACTCAACAAATGTCTCTCCCTTCTTCTCTTCTCGCTGTCCCTTCACCTACCTATTCGGGACTCATCCCAAACCGTCCCGCGTTACACTCGGCAAGCTTCATCACATCTCACCATGGAATAATAAATAGCTTATAAAGACATAAATAACTAAGCTTAAATCCAAGAATAAATGACATCTACTGGGGTCTTCTCGAGTACATGCTGTACCACACAGCTTCCCCGCTGCCTCCCCACATCGAGCCTTGTGAACCAGATGGTTAGGTCTCGAACCCAATAGGTCCGACTGTATCTATCTATCTATCTATCAAGGAGAGTGCAAATTATAACCGTCCCTCAAGAAATAGAACGCCATATAACGCAGTGGCGTGTGCTGTTGATGACCCGTGACGTATACGCCTTGTCAGATCTAGTGCCAAACTCGTTTGCTCCCATTCCGCATCGTGTCTAAGACCCTAATCGATCAATTGTAATACCGCGGTCTTGGAATCCTACGGTAATGATGATCTGCGTTATCATACGCTTCATATCGACGATCAGCTTCTGAGGCCTGAAACGGATCCTGATATGTCGGGTAATGGTATTGCTGGTGGCGAAATGTCCTCGGAATGCGCCAGGAGTCATGGCTACTGGCCCTGCTACCAGAGCGAGATGTTGTCCGAGAAGGAGCAGCGGTATAATAATAGTACCCATCTTGTTGCTCTTGTCTCTCTTCCCCATGGGGTCTGCAAAGAGAGGGGAAAAATGGAGAGCTACGGTCTCGGGGCGCACGGCAGCCTGGTGTGTTGCATGCATGGGCGTAGCAATAGCCACCAGGGATTGTTGACTCATAAGGGCATGAAGGTTCAGCGCAGGCATGAGTTTGGCAGAAATGAGAGTTGGGATTGCTGTCCTGGACGATTTCTGAGCAGTCTGCTCTTTGACAAGTGTGTCGGAAGCATTTCTGGGGGTAGGCGTGACCATGTCCGTTCGCAAAGTCGGGGCATCCAGGCGCGGAACATAAGTCTAAGTCGGACTGTTAGCTTTGTAAGAACCTGGGAAGCAAGTACCTACGCATATGGCACCATCTCATAACCAGGCCGTCGTGAGCCTCCCGAGGCTGCAGGCAGCCCTGTTGATCGCACTCATGCTCGGTACAGAATCTCGAATCCCCTTGGGCAAAGCCGTTGCAGTCGCGGAAGAACTGGCATTTGTGATGGTTCGCGCAGAGCCTCGTTGGCTTTTTGTCGGAATCCCAAAGCGAGTAGTTCTTGCACTCTCTTGAGGCCTCGCAATGTTGATGCCGATAGCACTTTTTCTTATCTCGACCCGGCATTTCATCATCGGACAAGCTGAGTGTTCGACGGTGGCAGTCGTCCACTTCACAATGGTGCTTCTTGCAGTACCGTTCAGAACCATCCCGGTCCGAGTCGCATTTCGTGTTCTTGCACTTGAACTCTGTTGAGTGCTCTTCACAGTATTGGGAGTTCTTATAGCGTGGCCCGTAGCACTGCTTGTCTTTGACCTTTGCCTTGCAGGAGTCTGGGGGTATTAACATACAGGCTTGGAACTCGACTTGGGTGTGGTAAATGACTTACGATCGCGGCAGAGCCATTTCTGGTGACCAATATTAGAGTAAAGAAAATTGCCTCCCTCGACATCCAAGACCTTTGTATCGCATGGATGATAAGCACACTCAGAGTCTGAGAGGAGTCAGCCATAGTGGAAAGAGGAATTCGCAGGTCACTCACGGGTGGAGCAGAACTTATCTCTTGAAAGCTTGCTCAACTTGCAACCAGCTCCGAATTTACAAGCATCTAGTCAAATGAGTCTGATTCCGTACGGACTTTGGGGTTGTACTTACGCTTCTCGCAGTGGACTGAATACTTCGGGGCGCTTTCAAACTTCGCTACCGGCTTATGACACTTGTACTCATAGCATTCTGGTCGAGATTTGCTGCTACTGCTCCTACTGCTCCTACTGACCCAAGAGCTCCCGCCTTTGCCGCTGCCCATGATGAAGGATCTGATACAGGGTTGTGTCGAAATGGTAGTCCCCGACGGAGGCGGGAATACTAGATGCGTGACAACAAATATACTTGCCAAAGTAAAAGTATACCGAGATATGTCGATGATCCAAAAAGAAGTTCAGGCTATTCAATATTGGAACCTACTCAGTTGAGCTCGTCAAATTTCGTTGTGACAGCTGTATTTCGGGGGCACTATTCATCCTATATAGCTCTGGGCTCAGCGCCCTCCCAAATCCTCGACACTGACTGAGGTCAAGGCACGAATTAGCCGAGGTCAGGCATATTCGCTAGAGGCTTAATCCAGTTCGCTTCGTGTAGCTATGTTGAAAATAGTTACACACATACTGGCTTCCATAGTATGCTTGATATTGTAATACCCCGGGAGCCAAGGACACAAATGCTGCCTGCTAGTACACCTTGGCTCCCTCTGCCTGCCGTGATAGAAGATGAGGCGCAGTAAAAGGTTTGATGGCATATCAAATTTGTCAAGCGAAATAAAGCACGAACCGACATCGTGAAAGATTCCAGTTGTTCGTCAACCAAGGCTACCATGTTGGAAGCTCGTTCAGCAATCATTGCCAGTTAGGCTATCAACAATCACAAACCTGAGAGATTTTGGAGACAACTCACAGGATCGGTCTTCCCACATATTGCTCGTCTGACTGCACTCAAGTCCTGTTATCGGCACTACCCTCCTTCTTGGTAGCTAATCCTTTCTCCATCCCAATCAGCACTGAAGGATATGAGGCAACCACCAAACAAAAAGGATGGGGGTCCAAGTTTCATGCCTTGAGCCTCATAGTTGTGCATGCTGTGACTGTGATTGTGCTCGTGTAGCGAATAATGTCGTAGCTTGCTCACTTGAGTTGTTCTGTACCCGCTGAGAGGTAGCTCGTATGAGTCGTTCTTCTATCATGAGAAATATGACCGGGCGTTCGTGATAAAGCTGGAGGTTGTTTGCGGTGCGCAAATTCCATGCCGGCAAGGCAGCCATGTAACTGGCCAAGGCGCCTTTGGGACACAGGACAAGTGCAGTATTTGTCATAAGGCGTCCTGGGTACGAAGCCTAAGGTCTCATGGCGGTTTGCGTATGGAAATCTATTGTTGGTATGTGTCAGCAATAGTTGCCCTTGTCCTTCAGTTTACAAAGATGTCACAATGTCGGAGAATTCGCGAGGTAACTCTTGCTCGTGTTGGTTGCCTGAGATTCTCAAGGCTTCATCTAGTCCTCATGAGCTAGAGACCTGACGGGAGTAGAGAGCTAGAATGCTGAGGAATGAAGCTTGATGGCTGATGGTTGATCGATGACAAAGAGCGCCTGGACATCACAGGGGGGAAATCGGCCGATGCTGTGATGTTTGTTGATGCAACCCTCGACATGCCTGCCACAATTCATTAGCTATCTAGAGACAGCCTCACCTGAAACATGATGTTATTGTTGTTGTTGTGCGATTTTAGGCAGTGAAAGTGATCACGGGCAGTCGTTGGGAGAGAAGATGAAAATGGCATGTGTTTTGATATTAGATTTGCTAAGGCATGAGGAACCAACCGTTTCCAGGAGCTTCTCAGGCAGTAACAATGCGCTATCCACTTCCCCCAAAAAGCTCTCGTCTCGTTCCTTGGCTCCTGCTGAACTTCAGTCCCACTTTGTCGCTCATGCATCTTTCCGCCTTCCATTCTCCCTACGACGGAACGTGCTTTTGTGATTTTTGCTCTCGCAACTAACAACACCCTTTGGTTCCAACAAAACAACTGCCGATGTCATATGATCGTCTCAAGTGCTGCAAAGAGCCGTTGCACTACCGCGTATGAACCTGCACTACCCAGTGCAACCGCGCCTTGGAGATGTTCGTACTTGGTAGACAAACACCAAGGCAGATAACGATTCCGTCTGGACCACCAAATGACGAACATTCTATACTTTGTCACGTCAGTCTTGTGCTGTCTCGTTTATTCCTACATTTGATTAGCTGACACCAATCCTGACTGACAATACGAACCCACCTGAGGGTAGACCAACGTAGATACCTGTGCTTATGGACTCGGCGGGAGCCACGACAGCTTCAGTCTGAATACAACAGGCTTGCGCTAGCTATCGGCCATACTTCGAGATAAGTCTGGTGACAAACCGTAGTGAAGGTGTCGACTCCTGGGGCACGACCAAGGCAGCGATCATGGTATGATCATAGCGAGAGTAAGACGACACTTCAACATGCGAGGTGGCTTCAGTTGAACCAAGGACATCAGACCAAATGGGCAGCCATGGTTCGCCCAGACCCAATCAAGGTACAAGCTTGACGCCTAACCGTCTATGAAAGGACAGGTACTCATCAATCGTAGGCAATCCGATTTCTTGAGCCACCCAACGATCGTCTATGCCCTCACTCGCAAGCACTGCTTTCAATTCGTCAGTCATACGCAAACGCAGCATAGGACATAATAACGAGGCTTCTTACCTGAACCGATACCATCCTGACATTGACTCATTGGTGATTGACAACAATCGGGTCCGCCGTCATCTGTCTCTCCGCTGCGTCCATCTCAGCGACATATCTTGAGAGCGGGTGTCGAAGCATTTAAATATGACCTTGACCCTTGCACATTGTCCTTCCTCCACATCTTCGCAAGATCTGCCAGTTTGAGATCCCACTCTGGGCTGCCAGGGGTTATGGAATGCTCACCTAAGCATATTCAGCAAATCCTAGGAACTACCAGCCAAGCAATCTTCTGCATAGCCGATTGTGTGACCATATCGTCTTGGCAATAGGCAAATCAGGTCAGATACGCTGGTACCATCTCAGGGTGTCTTCATCGGACCGAATCTATGAGAAGTTTCTTTCCCAGATCATCGGCAGTTGGTTTGATTGCTGGTTAGACCGGACGAAATAGATGCAGGGAAGCAGTAACGTGGCACAAAGCCGTTGAGGTGCGTTCCTCGGTAGGAACTTCTTCCTTCTGAGAAACTGTAAGACCGACGGTCGTCCTGTTTCTCTTCCCTTCTGTCTCTCCTTTGTTGCACAAAGACACGTTTTGCCACGGGGCATTGACAATGACTTCTTTGGAGCAGTTCGAAGTATTGATGAATGGCCCAGCCCAAGCATCAGGAGGCAAGAAGAGAGTGTGGTATCATGTCCGGTGATGAAAAATCAAACCTCTGCCAGGGCGAACCACCTCCAAGACCTAAGGGTACTGTCTTCCGACGACAAGAATACTGCAAGTTCACATGCACTGGAAATTGAATCATGCTGTTAGATCTGAATAATGATGGTTACTTGTGTATGCGTACAGGTTTCTCATCTGACCTTTTCATCAACAGGTTCCCCATGGCTCGCCCGATATGAACTCAACCCCCCTCAACTCCCGGACCACATCGCACGTCCTCTTCTAGAACTCTGGCGTCTCCCCAAAGAACTTATACGAGCCCCTGATCGAGAAATATACTTCCAAAACTGTTTCCGCAACCATTGCATACGCCATACATCGAAACACTCCAGGTTCGTTACCACCCTTGTCTGGACTTGCATCTCTAGATATGTCTCAGGGCATGAAACACAGGTCAATTTCAAGACTGTCCTATCAATACTGATTAACTGTAAAGCACAATACAATCGCCCCCGATGTACGCCTCACTCCATATACCACAGGAGAAATATTCAACTCAGATGCGAGTTGCTGAAAAGATGATGTTCATGGGGCTACCCCATTTCAAGGACACTCAGTCGAGATGCAAGGAATGCAACAGAAAGGTGGATAGCCCAGGCCAGATATCAGTTGGCTATCAGGTTCGGAATAATGTTATGTTCATGACTGTCAGGCCTGTGCCTCCCAAATCGAAGTGCAAGGTTCGTTTCCCTGTCCCTTCTCGGTTAAAGTTGCGAGTCATCTTCTGACGTATAATCTCTAGTGACCATTGGTTTAGGGTATCATTTAAGGCATCTATGGTATCTGCCGACGCTACACTTGCTTGTGATCAAGCTATCTCTTGGGCATGTGCTGGTTAGGTCATGCGGCACTTGAGGTATTCAGCAGATTTGCCGAAAAGGACTACAGAGATTCTCGTTCGAACCCAACTCACATACGTTACTACGGGTGCATAGTTAACGTACTTGAACTTTCGAAGTTGATCAGTGCTTGCCTAGCCGCTTGTGTGACGTTCTGAACCTCTGAGGCAAACTGCCGGGTCTGAGAAATGACACTCATCTCAGTTCCCAATGACCAAGTTTAGCTTTCGACTTGCTATTCGTCTCAGGACCTTCCCTTTATATTTTCGTATCTACAGTTTTCCCGATGCCGCAGTCCGAATCTGGATCAGTTCTCGTTTTTTACAATCTATACAGACTCCTCGATCTGATACTCCACTTGTCTTACACAACACATCGCTACTCCTATGATTTTGGTCGGAGCTGTTGCACACGTACATTGCTATCTCGCATTAGTTAGAGAACTGAAATGGCTGAGAAAAATCAAGGTAGGCTTTTGGAATCATTTTCGCAATGCCGAGTTCAAATGGCTGATTCCTACCTCATACACATTCTCGGATCTGCGATATTCTTCTCGCCTCCCATTATAAAGCCACCCGCTTCTCTTCTGCTGCCCCAAGTCATTCTCAAACATTATTTTTGAGTTCAAGCTAACCTTAAGCTCTCGGATAGGCGTTTATGACCCAAGAGTACGAAGCAATCACGATCCATTCTTCCGACACCCCCGTTCTGCATCAAAGACCCCGTCAAGTATAATGAAAACACGGTTGGATTACAGCACGAATGTTTAAATATGCTGAACAAGTCATCAAATACTAATCAGATCGACGTGTTGGCCCTCGACCCCCGAAGGAAGAACGCCCGGGCTCTGGAGTAATCTGCCCATCCATAATCCTAGACTCTCAACATCCCCCATCGTCCCATACTAGCGACTCTTGATGTTCATAATTGCATCTGGCAACTATACAGAAATATTCATTCACCTTGATCACTGCTATGTCGGGAGAGTTCATTTCCCGATTAAGTCCATGAGTGACTGAGGTGTGACTCAAGAAACCTCTGTGTTTCCCGCCACGAATACGCCTTTCGGAGTAGCGAAACAATAGGTTCGGAAAAATTGAAGGCTCGAACAAAGCGGATAAGATGTCAAGAATAAGAAAGAAATCCCTGAACCGACCACAATGGTGGGCATGTTATGCCACTAGAAAAGTATGGAAGTCATCGCGAGGGGTCCTCTAACACGTCGCAGAGCCATCTCCAGTCAAATGGGATTCGCAAGGGTTTATCTGTGTTTAATACGTATAAAGCTATCGCTCGTTGTGAAATGCAATTGGCCTTCGATTAGGAACTAGATAGGTACGTACGTAATTCTTCACGCATAGAGTGCTCGTGAGGCCAATAAAGTACTATGCCAAAGGCTGTAGGCAGCCCAACGAATCACGACATCACGAACAGCAGAGTCAGTTCAAAAAGTGCGTGATTCTATTCATCAAGCTAAGCGAAAATAACTTCACCGGCCATTGACGTAACTGGCGCGCGGCTACTATGTCCTCCCAAAAAATTGCAGTCCAAAGTGTACCCTTATTTGGCTTTCCTACTCCAACTTGGCGCTGAGAGGCAGCTTGCGAGAGCTGCTTCCAACCCAGACAGTCTTGGGATGGTCAGTGATGACCCAGTTCTGGGTGTTCACGTCCCAGTTGCTTAGATCGCGACGGGTCAATTGAGCATTGAAGATGGCGCTCTGGCCAGGGGCAATGTTCTCGATACGGTCGAAACCGCGGAGGACACGAACGGGCTCGTTCTCACCCCCGAGGCTGACGTAGAGCTGGGGAATCTCGTCGGAGGTGGCGTTGCCTGTGTTGGTTATTGTGGCTGTGACGGTGTACAGGATGTCCCACAATTGAGGGTTACCACCTGGAGCACCAGAAGCGGGAAGACGAGGCTGGGCTGAGCCGTTGAGGGCGTTGGGAGGGAGGAATTCTTCGGCAGTCTTACCAAACTGGCCCCCGTCGTTGGATGCCTCGCTGGCGGATGACGAAGTGTTCAGGAAGGGGTAGATGAACTTGTAGATGTATCGGACACCCTTGGGGAACACGTAGTCGTTGAGGTTCTTGCTGAAGTTGCCAAAGGTGGGAGCAGGGATGGTCTCCCCGGCAGGAGGAGAGTAGGGGTTTTCGACATTCTTCTGGATGTTGAGGTCAGAGTACTCAAACGTGGTCCAAGACAGACCGTGACCGAACTCGTACAGAGGCGCAGCGGTGTTATTGGGAGAGCTCTTTCCATCGGTGCTGGGAGATCGTCGATCAAAGTGGCGGTAATCAATGAAGACGCCCTCAGAGAAGTCGTCCTGGGGAGCGCCACGGCCGTTATTTGCCTCATAAAGAACCTCGGTACCGTAGCTCTCACGGGTGCGGCCCCAGGTGAAGGGAGATCGGCCAGGGCTTACCTTGCCGTAGAGGAGATCAGCGATGGCATTGCCAGACTCTTGGCCGGGAAGACCAGCCCAGACGATGGCAGTGATGTTGGGGTTCTTGTCGTAGTCGGCGAGAAGGACAGGGCCGACGGTGTGCAGAACTACAATGGTGTTGGGGCATATGGATGAGACGTTCTTGATGAGCTCATCTCCCTGTTGCCAGAGGGTGAGGTTCTTGCGATCGCCGAAGTTTCCATCGACTTCAATGTAGCCCTCACCAGAGTCGGCGTTGGCGAAAACGATAGCGGTCACGTTGGGCTGGCTGACAAGAGCTTGCACTGAGGCCCATTCGTTGTTGGTCAAGATGCTCTCGTATCGGGTTCCGTCTTGGGCAGCTCGGCTCTGGAGACCTTGATCGGGGGTGATCAAGTAAGGGAATTGGGAAGTTCCCGAGCCCCAAGCCATAGCCAGGGTGCCATTATCGCAACCACGGTCGCCGCAACCATTGGGTCCAGCAGGGTTGGGACCGGCGTCCTCACCAATGACAGCGAGGAACTTGGGGTTGTTGAGGGGAAGCGAGCCAGTGTTCTTGAGGACGACGCTTCCCTTGGCAGCGGCCTCACGGATGTGGCTCTTGTGGTCGTGCTGGACGTTGACTCCGAAGTTGACCTGTTCGCGGTTCTCTTGAGCAAATGTGTGAACGAAGCCGAAGGTATCGCGGGTCCAGGAGGAGAAGTTGATGTCGGGGAGGTCCTCTACCGTCTTTCCAACCTTGAAGAAGGCCGACATGATTCGCAGGGCCATGTCATCGACTCGCCAAGCGGGGACAGTTCCGTTGATGACAGCGAGAGTCAGGTTTCCACCCCAGAAGCTGTATCCGCTGTCGAACGCGGTGTCACCAGGCATACTCATATCGAGACCAGCGACGGCAGAAGCGGCACCGGTGTGCTGGGCCGCCCAATCGCTCATGACGAAGCCCTGGAAGCCCATCTCATCCTTGAGGATACCGTTGAGGAGCTTGGAGTTCTGGCAACCGTACGAGTTGTTGATCTGATTGTAAGAGCACATGATGGAACCGACGCCAGCGCGGACGGCATCAGCAAAGGGCCAGGCATAGAGCTCGTGCAAAGTCTTGTCGTCCAGGTTGGAGGAGAGAGACTCGGAGATGTTGTACTTGCGGGACTGGACCTCGCCACTCTGTCGGAAGTGCTCTGCAAGGGGGTCAGTTCTCTGTAAACTTTGTAAATCGTCCACTTTGCTTACCTTGCTCATTTGCGATGTAATGCTTAGCACAAGCAATGACACCTGCGTCTTGGATACCCTTGACTGCCTCGGCCATGGCGTGGCCAGCCATATAAGGGTCAACGGTGAAGCCCTCCCAGTTTCGTCCACCAGCAGCAGTACGACCAAGAGGACCAGTAGCAGGGCCAAGAGCGATATCGATACCCTTCTCCTTGAACTCAGTACCCATCAGGAGACCTCTCTCATACCAGAGAGACTTGCTCCAAGAAGCACCAGCGGTGGTGCCAGCGGGAAAAGCGCTGTTGTAGTCGGACAGACGAATTCCAAGAGGACCATCCTGAAGACAGAGACCTCGCATACCAAGACGAGGAATCGAACCCACGTTTCCTACACAGCGTTCGCCCTGCCATCTGAGAAGTCGTTAGTCGAGTGGACCAAGATGCACTGTTCGCAAGGAGCTACTTACCCAACACCAGTGGTCAAGTTGACCTTTTCGAGGAGAGTGAGCTGGGACACAAAGCTCTTTGCTTTGGCGTAAGCTTCCTCCCAGCCAATGGCATTAGGATCCATCCATGGTGAAGGATAGTGAGGAGGCGAGTATGCGAGTGTATCTCTCGTGACAACCTTTTGAGCGTCAGTTTTCTGGTCAACAACCGCCACAGCAGCCGCCGTTACGCATAACGTCGTTAATATTGAAAGGCGCATTTTCTATAATTGCGCGTCTCGAATAGAAAAGTTTATTCGAACAAGGTTTGAGCGGCCAATTGCGCCCAGATTTGGTGGTTTAAACGCAAAGAAAGCCCACGCTTGAGAAGCAACTTTATGTTGAGAAACTCAATGAGAGACTGTCTCGGGGTTTTTGTGTAGACTAAGGGCGCTGACAATTGCGGAGGGAAAATCGCTATAAAGGAAACAAGGCTGCAAGGGAGGAAATGATCGAGATTTGATGCGTAGCGTCCGAGCGAACAAGGGCGATATGGTGACAAGGCTGAGATTAGATGAGGAAATGGTAAAAAGACTGACCTTTACGCCAGCCAAAGTGTCTGGAACTGCAGAAGCAAGAGCAACTGCACTGTCAGTGCCAGCAGCGCCTATAGAAAGGGCTGCGGCGACCCAATTCAGCTTCATATTGATCGAGTCTTCCTATAATATATTCTATTATCTATAGATTTGGTGAGTTTGTTACTTGAGAGAGGGATCAATGTCGTCGATTTAACATTGAGGGAGAGGGTAGACTTACAGGCTAGTCCAATATATTGGAATGAAGGGGACCAAAGTTGAAGGGAGCAAGCCACAACCAAGAACTTTATCGACGAGTGTGAAGAGGGGAGAGAAGCCTCAGAAAAGAGGCGGTATTTAAGATTTATATATTCACGAGATTAAACATTGTCACCATGTGCAGCTACAGCGAACAACACGCACGACAGCTGCTGTGCTTGTAGGTAAGGGTAGTCTAAGTTCAGTACATAGACTACCTAGTTACATGGGCTCATCTAAACCCTGTCCATGGTCCATGGAAGACCTAAGCGCCACTCCACTAACAAGCACTCACTGCACATCCCTTCCCTTCTCTTCCCTCACGGACGGGGGCCGCCTCTTCCGAAGCTTAGCAGAGATTAACTAAAAAAATGCACTACACTACGAAGAAGAACGAGGTTCATCGTCATCAAATGCTGTGTCAGTACCCCACAGCGTAATGCGTCGTCGACCTTGGGACTGCAGCTGGGGAGGGTCGATCACGGCTGGTATTGGACAATTGCCTTGTTCTTGGGTCGTGGGGTAAAAAGGGCCGATGTTGGAGGCAGCTTTAGACCCAAAGGAAGCAGTTCAAGAACTCGTCTGACCATGGATGGACTTGGATAGATGCGCGTGTTGCGTCAAGGGGAGAGAGGGGAGAGGGCATGTACTGTAGTATCTGGACTGGAGTCTCTTGACGTCACATCGTCTCTGCTGCCTCGGACCAGACCCGAATTGCTTTATTGTTCCTTTGTTTACCCATGGAAAAGGGAACTGGGCAGATGGTGCTGTAAGTTTTGTGGTCTCTTGGATCATGAGAGTGTTGATCTCATCTGATAAATTCCCAACACGAACTGGACCTAAACAAACGTTGCACTACAGAGTATGTACATACACCTCGTCAGCTCACTCCTAACTGTGATCGACATAGCTAAATTTACCAAGGTCACGCTCTCTCCCAGATCCTGCAATTTAATATACACTATGTATGTAATTCAGTAAAACCCAAAATAACAAAAAAGTCTAAACAGCCCCAATTACATACCCTCACTCAAACAATGCATGAGTCCTTGCACGAAATTACAGAGTACCTAATCTTTGCTTCGGTGAAATCCTTCTTCCCTTGGTCAATTGCCGAAACAACACCAGATTTTCCTACATTCATATTTCCCCGTCGTCATCACTAAATTCCCCACGATACGATGCCCTGGCTCCTCCCCCGCCCCCCCTTGGAACCTTTTTCCTTTTCTTCCCCGCATCCCAGAGAAAAACTAACTTATTAACCCCGACCCCAGCGATCGTCTGCGTCCGAAGAACCACCGCGGAGTGTCGGGCCTAGACCGTCTCCCATTATGATTCCAAGTCGTGATCATCTTTGTAATCTTGGCGAACTAAATAGTAAGAGTCTTATTGTTCTGTAGCTGCTCTGGAGGAAATGGGTGGCCCGTCTGAGCTCGTGAATTGGCGCTGTTCCTTGGATGTCGGGGATCAGGAAGATGTGATATGCTACGTTGTAAGTCAAAGGCACAGCAGCACAAGCTTGGGTGGTATGCAGATGCACGTTGTTTAAACGGTCAAATCATTATTAAGTAGCTCTCTGTGGTAGCTTACTGCCCTTCTAGGCAAGTCTGTCAGCTCGCTCTATGCAATTTCATCCTTTCAAGGATCATCATGATACCCCCTAACGTTAGCCCATGACATGAATCAATGCCATCATCGACTCCATAGAATACACTTTTTCCCTCTCCGGGCCGCCATACCGCCAACGTCTCTAAGCGTCGTGGTACTCGGTCTAATTATCTGAACTTAAGCTAAAAAGACCCCATTCATAAATCAGTAGATACCAGGGATGATTCGGTATCGAACAATCTTGCGGTACTCCTCCCAGTCCTTGCCGTACTTGCGGTGGCACTTGTCGTCGTCACGTCTCTCGCGGTGAACGAGGAGGATAGCAAAGTACAGGATGTAGAAGTAGGTGATGAGCATGCCCCATCCCTTAGCTTCGCCCTGGATAACCTCTCGACCGTCTCGCATAACCCACGCGCCCTCGGCATGAGTTCCGGCGCTGAGAATCTGATACCCGGCAAGACCGGTAGGGAGACAATAGGGCCACGACTGGATCCAATCGCCCAGGTAGTTGATGTGACGGGCGATTCCCCACCAGCCTGTCGTGAGAAGCTTGCTGCCCTTCTGGGTCTGTATGTACTTGAGGTGAGAGATTCTGGGATCATCGGGGTTGGTTCGGAAGCGGTTCTTCTCGTTGTTGGCTGAACGGAAGATGTAGAAGCCAAGGCCGATGAGACCCAGCATACCAGCCAGTCCGAGAGGACCGAGAGAGACAGGGTGAACGGAGAGATATCGGGTCTGCAGCGAGTAGACATATGGCACCCAAACGATATCGCCAAAGGCCAACATCATACCGAAGCCGTCAGTGGTGATGTCCATGGTGGTCAAAATCGCGGGCTCATTCCACCAAGAGTCGAAGACATACAGGGCCTGAACCGCGGTGATGAGGATAGAGCTATCGGTCACGAAGCCATAGTTGCGATACTGCTGGGCGCACCAAGAGCAATTCATAATAATCCAGCCCATCATTCCAGGTCGAAGCTCGAGGAACTCCTTGATGTCAACCTCACCAATGAGAGGGATCGAAATACGGGGGTTGAGCTCACGGCCGATGAACCAATCGTACAGCATGTTTCCAGAGTGGCCTCCAGCAGCAAGCTCGCGGTTCTCCTTATTTCCGGGCTTGACGCTAAAGCTTCGGACGTAGACAAAGGTGGACACGAGGTAGGAGTAGATGATGTTGGCGGAAAGGATCTGAATGAAGTTCTCCGACATGAAGGTCCAGACCGGAAACTCGGCACCCTGAGCAGCGGTTCCAGCGGCAAGGACGGCCAGGGTGAAGGTGCTAGAGTACAGAGCTGCGAAACGTGTTAGAAACGCCTTCCTCTCATCATTTCAAGTTTCACGAACTGTTGAACCGGTACTTGAGTTTTCCTCCAGAGCGCAACTCAGTACCCTCAACTTCAACCGCGGGGAGGACACGGTAGAAGTTCAGGGAGAGGACGTTGTATCCGATCACGGCGGCGGTTCCCTTCCAGCTGACCAGGCCAGCGACGCCATTGCTGGGCCATCCGACTTCATGTTTCAAGGCATCGAGCGAGAGGGTCTTGGGGTGAAGCAGAGACGGCGCGGGGCAGCCTGAGATGTCGTTGCAGACAAAGTTGAAGACGTATACGAGGATGGGGAGAAAGAACGAGATGACAAAGGCGCCGGGACTGAGAATTTGTTAGAGCTATGCTATGATCTGAAGAGTGACGTGAGGTGAGGTGAGGGTAAGGAGATGACTTGAAACTTACGGGCCAAAGAACTCGTAGCCGTGTTGCTCCTCTGAAGCCGGCTGTTTATCTTTGACAGCCATGTTTGAGGTGTTGATGAACTCAGATCAGGGGTTCAAGTCTTTTTAAGCATGAGAATCTGAGTAGATCTAGTCAAATGACGAGGCCTCCTGATCTCATGGAGCAAGATCAACTCTTTGCAAAAGTCAAAGGCGAGTCTATGGGAGTCGTGACGAAATTACACAGAATTAGCTTAATCTAATCAACGCGTAGTTAGTGTAAGGTACTGTACGGAGTAGGACTACCAGGTATTCTTTTTCGGGCCCCGCTAGATGCTCCCCCTGTCGTATTCGCGTATTCGGGAATGGCACTTGTCTCGTCTCAGGTCAATTGGCGAATTAGAGCTTGGATACTCTGTAGGTAAGGTAGTTTCACTAACACAACGGAAGTCGGCAATAGATTTGTTCGGCCATAAATATCTGACCGCAGCAATGAAATAAAGTTCTTATATCTCTTACTTGAGGCTGGTATACGCAACTCGTCATCTTATAGCTTTTGACCGTATTCCAGACCAAGCCATGGTGCAAAAGACACGGGCACATCTTCTAGAGCTCCCAGGCACAAAAGTCCATGATGCTGCCGGACAAATACTTGTCCCGATGTTGGAGAATGTCCTCTCACCAATCTAAGGGGGCCAATCACTAGCCACATACGGAGTATACCGCCACAGATCTCAAGCCCCAAGTGTCTTGTAATTCTCCGATCAAGGGGTGTACTCCATAGACTGTAGAGCATGGCAAGGGCGGGTTTTACTATTTGTGGAAAAGACAGTTTGAGGTTTTGGGGGATTGCAACAGGGACCACAACGCGTAATCAGGGAGCATCACATACATCATCTCCCATCTCCATCGCCATATCGCCAAAACCCCCTCGCGACGAGGCCCTGAAACTATATTGTTTGTGTCTTCTCTGTGAAGTTGATCGTTCCGCTTACTCACCTCCACTGTCCCTTCATTATCCGCCCCTTTTTTGGTGACCGTTGTTTTTGACCCTAGGCTCTATCGCAATCATATAGCTCCGATCAACCAGACAGTAGATCTGTCCCGAAGTCCACTCCATTCTAATCAATTCGTCTCGGCTTCAATACTCCATCGATCCAATATCCCCATACGGTTTCGAATCGATATCTATCGAGTCCATCACCATGCGCTTCCAAGCATTACCCCTCGCTTTGTCGTTACTCGGTTCCGCGAGCGCTCAAGTCGCAGAGCAGCCAACAACCACGATCCAAGTCCCACAATGCACAGCGACTTCACATACCGGCATGGGTGGCTTCTTCGACCTACGGCCAGACATGGCCGTCGTGCCCGATGAGAATACAAAGAAGTACGCCGTGACAAAGGACTACTTCTCCAAGGGCTACGACTACGGCAAGAACTTCACATTAAACATATGTGGTCCTGTCGTGGAGTCAGTCACAAATGTCGTTGGTGTCGAGCCGCCTTTATGGCAGAACGTGAGCGCTTATTACATGGTGGGAGGCGAGGTCTTCTCGATAGGGTTGGTTTGAACATGCACAACTTGGTGCACTTCACTGGAAGGAATGCGCAAGCTAACACAGAGGCAGTTTCGAGTCAATGGACTTACAGAGCCGTGGTCGCAAGTTGGTACTCCAATACACGGGGGGTTCTCCCTGCGGCGCCGACGTCAACAAGACGGAACCCATCTACGAACGATCCGCCCAGCTCGACTCGTACCTCGAGGATGAGAACGACTCGACGGCTTACACACCCGTTCCGGAACCCGAAGAGCCCGCTGAGGAAGAACCGAAGCCAAAGGACAAGCGAAGACGCAAGTCGACGACCATTTCGTTCCACTGCGACAGAGACCCTACCACGACCTCTGCCAGCGTCTCCTTTGTCGGCACAGACCCAGACGAGTGCGCCTATTTCTTTGAGGTCCGCTCCTCGCACGCATGCGCCCACGCAGAGCCGCACAAGCCCGGTAGCGTCGGACCCGGCAGCATCTTCGGACTCATCGTCGTGATCGCGGTGCTCGTGTACTTCCTCGGCGGCATCTTCTACAACCGAACGGTGACCCATGCGCGCGGCTGGCGACAACTCCCCAACTACAGCTTATGGGCGGGAATCTGGAGCTTCCTCTGCGTGCGTCGTCCCCTCCTCCCCGGCTCGAAGCCCGAGCGATACTCTCCCTGAGTTTATTTTCTTTTTTTTGTTTTTTGTTTTGGCTTTTTGCTCCCGTTGTCATTTGGCTTTGTTTTATATATAAAAGAAACTGGGGGCTGACAGGTGAGGTTTTCTCTTTTGGTTTTATAGGAACTTTGTTTTTGCTGCTTCACGGCTTGTCTGAGACGCCTTAACGTTCGACGTGGCTACCAACAAGTACACTCGAGTCCGAGTCGGAGAGAGCAGGATAGAGATGCCGAGAATCGGCTGATTGACCAACTAGATGAGGAGTGGGAAGATTGAGGAGGATCATAGATGCGTGGTGTACCTTTGTCGTCATTAGGTGTTGTTGTCTTGGGGCCTGGATTGGGCTCGCATCCATGACATATTCGGAGTTTTAGGGGCACGATAATGGTCACGCGTTGTACTGGGCTTGGAACTGTCCGGTAATTTAAAAACATGTCAAAGTTGATCAAATTCCTCTTCCATGTCTATCTCTCTCTTATGTGACGTATGAATGTAGTGTGATGTGGCTTGGTGAGTGCCATCGGTCCTCATTGTGCAAGTGTCTTGTCATGGCTGTTAAGCTACCCTGCACCGCACCATCACACAAAACTCTCGGCCAAGTCTTATCAGTGCCTCAAGCCATCCACAGTGTCGGGTACCTTGGAAAAGACAGGTCCCGAATTGGGAGCATGTACTCCGTGCTCCTTCAGAGTATGGACTGTCAGTGCGAGTCGTGCAGTAGGCTAATGGTGTTCGCACGTTTGCTACTCGAGCTGCGAACTAAAACTACAAAGCAGCCACACGCTGTAAAGCACCTATCATATCCCACCAAAGCAGTTCAGCTCAGCTTAAACTTAGGACACAGGCTCAAGCTAAAGACTTTTCTTTAAAGACGGTGTGAGCGGTACGGCCCATGCCTAGACGTTACTAACCAAGGACGCTCTATTCTTCTCACGTTTCCGGAGTCAACGTTACGAGAAAACGCCACGCAGGTATTAGGGAGGCAGATCAAAGCCACATTTATGTAGCTGATGCCATTTTCGGGCATCGCGTGGGTTTGGACAAACATGGCAGTCGCCCAATTATTGCTGACGGGATATGCAGAAGAGATTTGAGGGGGGAACAAGATGGTTCGTGGGCTGGTTAGTTCAGGGGCCCACGTGTTGAGAGGACGTTTGTAGCGACTGCAGAGGAGAGACAGAATGAAGCCATCGTCAACGCCAATTCGCGGTTCATCAACACCACTACACTACGACGTGGTTTGAATGAGCAAGATACCTACCTACCTACCTACCTACCGGGCTACCTAGGTATAGTACCTACCTGTAGTATCTACAGCTGCAACTGCAACTGCAACTGCAGCAGCAACAAATGGTCCCCGCTGAAAACGAGGCTGGCTAATGCAATGAAACATTGATCCGATCTCAGATCAACACGAGGCGATCTTCAAAAGCCCACCAAACGGGGAAACGAACCGGAAGCGCCGTCCGTTCGTTTCAATGGCCATGACCTGGCATGGCATGACGCTCGCTCGCTTCATGCATAATACGCATCGAATATGACCTGTTCTCGGAGATAAAAAAAAGTAAAATCTCAAATCTCAAATCGCCCATCGACCCGGCCCCCGGGTGTCGGTTCGATCCTCATATGCACGCAAGATAAAAACGGGCTGAGAATGCAAGACAATCCAAGTCCAGCTAGAGAGACAAGAGAGCCACACTCCGAGAGAGGACTGAACTGACTAACCCCTGCAAGCCTTGTTTCCTCCCAACGGCTCTGGCACTTTTCTCACAACGGTCGTTGTCTCGGCCCCTGGAACCGAATGCCAAATGCGTAGGTACACGGATATTCCGATGGGGATGCACAGCAGGTATTATATGCGATGCATAGCGGAATAATACACGCGTTCTTGATCAAGTGATTACATGTGCAGTTCAGTACAGTACAGCACAGCACAGAACAGTTACCTCCCAGCAAAAGTCTGAGGAACAGGGTTCATGTAATTGACGAATTGTCTGTCTGCGGAAAGGATTCCCCTCCGCAAAAAGAAACGTGAGTGACAGACAGCATTTGCCGAGAAGACTCCTTGCATAAGGACCCTCTTTCGCATTGTTTCCCCGAGAGAAGAAGAACAAGAGACGAAGACGCCAGAAGCCAGAAGTTGCAAGAAAAAGAAAACCAGCTTTACTCCTTTCAGTCGAACCGGCGTCAATGTGCGATAGCCTTCCCGTGACGTCCTCACCAATGCATGTCTATCGTGCCGTGTGTGGAGACGTAGAGGCCCTCGACTGCGTCATGTAAGGTATGTATGTATATATGTATGTATGTATGTAGCTGGTTCGTGCAGCATGGCGGCCTCGAGATAGCCGATGAGGCGATCACCAAGGGGATCTTCGAACTCGGTCTTGGGGTACGATGGGGCTTCGATCGGGAGTATGTTATATTGTTATGGCGAGAGAGTTCGTCATTGCCGTGATGTTCATCTCCTGAAAAGGGAACTCGATCTTCTGCAAACAAGAATCTGTAACCCGTCAGCCCGTGAGCTCCTCCAATCTCGTCTCCGTCGAGTCTTCCCGAAGCCGACATTACCAGTTTGATGATCATCTCTGGTCTGATCGTCGTATTTCCCAAAATCGATATCTGCATCTGGTCTGTTCGCTGTAGTTCCCGAAGATCAAACTCAAGCAAGTATGAAGTTGCATCTCATCACATGGCTTGAGCCACACACACACACACACACGCATACCAATGACTACCAACACACCCTCCCTCCTCTCCCCCCCCACGACCGTTTTCTGTCTCACTTCGTTTCTGACACCCTCTACTACACCGCCCATCCTTGACGCCTCCCACGCGGGTTTCCACGCGGCTACATGACAAATGCCGTGAAACCACACAAGTCTGGATAGCTGGTATGCAGTTCCGTCCTGACGAGGAAAAGCGGCCTTTGTAGTTTCCAAAGAAGAAACGTTTCTTTTCTCTTCTATCTCAAACGATGAGATTTTCGAGGCGAATAAGAAGAAATGAGAGGGAGGAGGAGGAGGAGGCAGCTGACGGGAGCGGAAAACGGGTTTCGAAGTGGGCGGTTCGTTCGTTCGTTTGCTTGCTTGAGCAAAACTTGACGGGAAAACAGGGGGTGTCCTCAACAAAGAAGTTAGCAGATGCATACTATCATGGGAGTAGATTCTGATGAAGACGTCAATGCGTGAGTACTTGCAAGGCGGAATATGATTCCCGGTGGTCTGGATGCTCAAGTGTCACGCTGGGTATCGAGAGTCGTAGAATGACTGACTTGTTTGATTTTCTCTGGCGAAATGGACGAGACAGGATGCCTGCAGGTACGCGTGCGGATAGTACAAAGCAGGATAAAGGTCTAATAAGGCCGTTGATGGTGGAATGATGATCCTCTTTCGAAGTGTCTGCATTGGTGTTCCCATAGACGATGTAGCTACTGCGCCTGTGTCTGCTTGGAGAGCCATCCAAATTCGGTTTGGGTGGAGAAGTTTGATGTTTTCTGGTTCCTGGATTGCGGCGTGAGCACTAACCTATTCCATAATCGCCAAATACGTTACATCGAGGAATGTCACTACAGATCTAGGCACGGAGGTTTCTTTGTCTTGGTGATCATTGCCTTTGGTGTTTTCTTTTTTGGCTCTGTACCACTTTGTTACTGTACTACCGCGGAGTTGAGCTGGCGGTATTCTGATATCTTGACCTACACTGAGCTCTCTTCCACGACGTCTTGTACATAATCACCGCCATTCCGGATAGCTGGCAAGTGTCACTACGTCCGTCTTCAACAGTACATGTGATTCATCCTTTGTGCTGGTGCCAAGTGGATTCATGCAGTGAAAGATTACATCCATGTGTCAAGAGGCATCTCGCCGTACCATACTGTGATCTGTCCCTGCTCACAGCCTGGCAGTTGTACCTTGATCGAATATCCCAGTATTTCCAACTAAGATACTACCATTCGAGATCTCCGTCCTGCATGGGCTTTATCAAGATTTACACGATCTTCATGCAGAATGTCACGCAACAGATCACATCTCACACCACATCCAATACGCTTAAACCGCCACATCTCCCCTCTCCCCTCTCCCTACCTTTCTTCCCCTCGAAATCACGACAACTACAAACACTGCAAAGTCCCGCTCCCACAAGCGGGTCGACCTACCCGGGCTACCTACCCCTGTCCCCGCCTGCAGACGTCACTAGCTCCAAGATCCCACTAGGGCCCAGATCTCAGCTGCAGCTCTACCCACCCCTGCCAGCGATGTATGTACGTATGTGTGTATGCACAGGGCCGCTGGGGCCTACAAGGTACCTAACTACCTATTCAATTCGGAGGGCCAGTGAAGCTCCCCGTGTGGAGGCAAGTTCGCAGGTTTAGGTGCACGTACTCTTCCCTTTTGGGTCTTCTACATCCTCAGTGTCATTAGGTCAGGGGGGGACTTTGTGATACTGTTATTCCCTTGAGACTGTTGAGCTTGTGCACTGCTCTGACTGTCTATATCAGAAGCTCATCTCCCCCCCTTGACCGTTGAATATCTATCAAGTCTATTCCTACAACGATATCCCATTGTCCACTGCTCCCTTTCTCGCCTCTACTATTGTCCCTTGACCTCGTGCACTGCTGCCTCCTCTCTTCTGCTATTGTACCTCCATTGTCGTCCATCTTCTCACTCCCTCATTGGTCCTGTCGTCATAATTCGCACCTATCTGGGGCCACTAACAACGCAGAGTGGCTCGTGACCCCACTGAGAGCTATTGCCTGTGACGAGTAGCAACAATACGTTACATCTGAATTGCTATTGAGCACTGCCAGAGCTATAGGAACAATGGAAATGGTCAAATTCGAGGACGAGGGCCCTCTGGCTCGTCTATATAACGCCGAGACTTGGCCTGGCTTCTACTCTTCTTCCTTTCCTCCTCATCACTTCACATCTCAGTCTCTGCCTCTGTGCCAGCAACCATTTTTCTCTTCCGAGCCTTGTCTCTGCGCTTCTACCTTCACATCGAGTCAAACCAGTAGCCTAGGCTACTCAGGTATGCTCCCTCCTCTCACACCATCTTGCCTTGGCTTCGCATGTGCTGACTTGGACAAGATAACTTCACACACAACTTCCTCCCGAGTCCACCGCCATCAAGTCTCTCAAGCGATTATAGCTGCCCAGGTATGATTTCTCTTTTCCATGCTACAGGTCTTTACCGTCCTGATCTAACGGGAACAAGACTGCTTTTTACACCACCCATCTCCGAATCTGCCTCCGCCCATCCTCCCCTCCCACAACATCTACCGCAGTCTTTACCAAGGTATGTTTGGCCTCCCATATCTCTCCAACTTAGCCTTTTGCTAACTTGCCAAAGACCAGCTCGCTCCCATCAAGACGGAGCCTCTACCCTTTTTTACACACAACTACCTCCCGCGTCTCCCACCTTCAAGCCTCCCTTCAGACAACAGCTGTGCCTGCTGCGCCTCCGGTATGTTTTATTACCTTTTACTTTAGCATATATCTTCAGTGCTCAAGACTAACACTTTGCAGGCTCTTCCACCAACACCCAGTTGCCCTCTCCTCCCCTCTCCTCCACCTCCGACTACCACCAAGAGGCAATGTCTTGCTCTCCTGTCTCCGCCCCCGGCAAGTCTCCTGCTGCAGGAGTGGGAGTCTGGTTGGGTGCCACTGTCAAGTCTCCTGCTGCAGTCGGTGCGGCCTGCAAGCCTCCTGCTGCCGTACTGGGAGTGTCGGTTGGTTCTAGCCGCAAGTCTCCTGCTGCAGGCGGCTCTAGCCCGAAGTCTCCTGCTGCAGTGGGTGCGGCCCCCAAGTCCCCTGCTGCCGTATTGGGAGGCTCGGTGGGCGGCCCCAGCAGAGTCTTGCCGGCCCAGACCCGGGCACAGAAGATCCGCGCGGTGCTCGACGAGTATGAGATCACCTCCCCCACCCTCATCCAGAGGCTCATGCCGGTGCCCGTCGGCCGAGAAGAGAAGCGAAGCTTCGTGCGGCTCCTCCGCCTCCATGGCGTCTCGTACGCCGACATCAAGAACCTCGGGGAGCTCAGCACCTCCCTCAGCACCCTCCGCGGCTGGGACCGCATGAAGAAGCCCCCCTCCGATCGTCCTCGCATCCCACGCTGGACCGATAGAGACGTAAGTTGCCAACCTCTCCCTCTTGTCAACACTTGGGACTAACACGACTAAACAGGTCGAGATTCTGAAGCTCACCGTGGATGCGGTGGTCGGGACGATGGAAATTGGGTCCCCCGGCTTCTGGCGTCGCGTGGAGGAGGTGATGGCCACGAGCAGGACCTCCCATCGCTTCTCTGCCCAGGCCATCGCGGCCAAGTACGACAACAGAAGTCGGGGCGACATCGCTCGGCAGAAGGCCAACACCATGGCCCAGTAAATAGTTTTTTTTAGTTTCCTGGCGGCGGTTTAATGAAGAAGAATGGTCCTACAAGGATGTAAGACCCGTTACCGACACCAAATGTCTTGAGTGATTTGCAATGTCTTATCTGATGTCTCGATGCGACTTGTTAGTACATAATGCCTTGGACTGTAATTCAACATCCTGGAGGGCTGAACTGAATACCATGGATGAGGTTTGTTAACAGGTCTTATTCAAACTGTAGTCAGTTGATAAGTAGAACGATATCAGGTGCAAGCCTCACCCGAATGAATGCTACATAGAAGGATGGTGATCACGAGAGACCCGGGCTAACAAAAGTTGAGTGGTGAGTCGAACACCGTTGGACTATTGAATACTCCGGATGAATTTGAGCCGCTCATTACCCGAGTAGAGGGCGAAAAGTGCAGGATACGACGAGAGAGCGACCAACAAGTATCTAAACTATCACGAGAGTGAAACGATTTTGACTTGAATGTTCTAGGATGTCAGTGAGAGTGGCGATGAAAATTCAAGTGAAGTGTTTCGATAGTTTGTGATTGTTACTCTTTGTCCACCAAGTCTAAATAGTATCTTCCTTCACCCATAGCACCACTATCCCCGTTCTGCTCAGCCTCGTCCTCTTGTTCTTTGTAATCGTCCTCGTCCCTGACAATCCGCCTCCATCCTCGTGTCACTATGTTCCTCCTCTCGTTCTTCGTAATCGTCCTCGTCCCTGACGACCTGTCACTGTCCCCATTTTGCCCAGCTTCCCCTCCTGTTCTTCGTAATCGTCCTCGTCCCAACAACCTATCAACACCTCAACCTTCTCCAACTAAGCTCTCTTCGTCGCTGTTGGCTGACAGCGGGAGACTCATATCGGATCGGCTAACAGTGATGAAGAAAGCTTAGTTGGAGAAGGTTGAGGTGTTGACAGGTTGTCGGGATGAGGTTGATGAATATCAGGACCAAACAAGACTTCATCAGACAAAGCCTCATCGTCCCCCTGCAGTCAGGTGTTAGTCAACAGATTCGATGAGGAGCAGTAAATACTTACACCACTACCAGTTCATGAGGCACCAAATAGGTCCTCTTGAAGGTCCAAGTTGTATTTGAGCGCGATTGCCGCATGCTTGAAGGGCTTGGACATGCCGGCATCCTTAGGCCGCTGGCTAGGCCTGAAACCCGAGCAACGGGAGGCAACCTCTCGCCGCGGACATCGGAGTGGTAGAAGCGGCGTGCTGCGGCTGGTAACCGCACGTCGAGGGATGGGGGCGCCATACGCGAAGTTGGATGACGGGGTGAACAGGTTGAACGGCTGCACATTCCATGCATTGGAGAGGTGCTTGGGATGGACATGAGAGATTGTGTTAGAGACCGAACTGGTCAGTTCCTTGGACGGGGAGGGTTGCGGGGACTAGAGGTCGGAGGGGCTTCGCCTTTGACGTTTTGTTTAATGATGTTGACGAAGTCCCCTCCATAGTATCACTGTTCTCATATTGACCAGTCCTCCGCAATTTGTCCTCCCTCCCCGTCCTTGACACTCCCCCCAAAACCAACTTTATGACACGAGCTTGAGGGGTCGCCGCCATGAAAGGGCTCTGTCCTTGGCGTTTTTTCTTTTTCAGTTGGGTTGACAGAGCCCCTTCGATAAGGCCAGTGTTTTCGTTTGGGCGGCTTCCCCTCCTTGCTCCCCGTAATCACCTCCATTTCCACCAACTCATCAACCCCCCAGACTTTTGCAAGAGCCATGGGGGAGCCACTCAGATGGAAGGGTTCCATCCAAGACCCATTCATGTTTGGATGGGACGTGGTTGTTGTGGGAGTGGACGGAGACCCTTCCATGGTATCACTATCGTTTTCCTCTGTGGCTCCCCCTAATACTCCTCACAATCACCTCCACCATTGGCCAATACCTGATCTTGCAGACTTCCACCGCGTGCTGCTTTTACCAGCTCCCCAAGGAGGCAGCTCCTGGGCTTGGTCGTCCCCAAAGAGACTGCCCCCGGGATTGGTCGTCCCCAGAAGAGATTTGCTGGGGAGCTGGTAGGGTAGGCTGGTTTGTCTTGGTCGAATTCGATGTCGGCTCCCGTGCAGTGGTGCACCAAGTTCTGTGTGGTGATTATAAGCTCTCGGCCACAGGCTCCAACGGCAAATAACACATCTAGCTCACAACCCAGATTTGCTGGGGAGCAGACATCCCAGAAAGCTGTGAAAGCACTACCTTCGGGGTGGCAAGGAAGTCATGCAGTTCCGAAAGGCGAATGCCAAGTTCCTCGGCAGTCTCCCACCGCGTGCCCCTCTGTACAGCTTTGCAGGCTCCGGACCCGGCCGGTCTTCGATCTTCTTCTTAGCAGGCGATTCTTCCACGGCGCTCGAAGCACTAACGGAGTTTGTGGGGCCTCCCATGGGTTCCATGTTACTTCCTGTGCGTCGGTTCTCGCGTTCTCCGCCGTATCGGCCACCGTCACGACGACACGGAGATGCAGCCGGGGCTTGCCTGGACCGCCAGCAGATGGGCTCTGTGGATGACTGGCCTAAAAGGAAAGTTTCGTCTTTTTCGGAGTATCTTTTGAGAAGTGTCATTTCGAGTTGAGATAGCTGACAGTCGATGCTTGCAGCGCACGCCTAAGCCGTGAGGGTTTGCAGGCTGCGGGCTTGCCGAGAACTACAAGTGAAGCGCTCCACCATTATCAAATGTGGTTGGCACACCGATGTCTCGAAGAACGTTGCGTAGCGTCTCGGGATCTTTCTTGAGAGTCTCCCACTCCAACTCGTTCTTGACCAATGCTGTACCGGCAAGAAGGGTGCCGTTGAGAGCGACGGTACCAAGTATATCACCGTCCTGACTTTGGAGCTTAACGCCCTCTGCCAGGCGGGGGCAGACAACAAGTGTGTCTTTGGTCATGGCCATGTTGTAACTGATTCTGGTGGGACCCTCAGCGGGTGCTTCTTCAGTGTGGAGGGGATCTTTTGTGTAAACAGCAACAGCCCGGCAGGCTTTGCGGTAGAGTCGGAGATAAGTGGAGTGCAACTCAGCGCCAGACATGCCAAGCTTGATGTCTTCGGCAAAAGTAGCAAAGGGAGCGATCTTGGTTTTGAGCTCATCGGCGAGGACAGACCAAGGAGTGTCAGCCTCGAAGCCATCTTTCATTCTGGCGATGGGGAGGAGTTGGATGTGACGATGAGGTTGGCTGGCACCGGAGTGGTCACCGCAGTTGAAAAATGCAAAGAGGCCATCACCACCGCCGAGTGTGCCATAGCGGTGGCCTTGCTCAGCTTGGGTTCTTCTGGCAGCTTCGTATGCCTCAATGCAGGCGAGTGTGGCCTCGAGGTCAGACTCTTCGAGGACATGAGTTTGGGGCTTGAACTCTGTCGTGGCAAGGATGAAGTGCTCAGGAACCACAGCAAACTTGTTCAGCACAAGATAGTGGGAGGGCCCGAGATCTGTGACCTTGAGAGCGGGAAGTGGGTTCTCAAAAGGGTCAAAGGGCTTTTGAGGTTTGGTGAGGTCCTTTGGCGGCGGCTTTGGTTTGTTTGCCAAGGAGGGCGAGAAGCGAAGTTGGAACTGGCTTTCGTGTCAGTAGCGGTTCTATAGGCTTATGGTGCTCATTCATCCAGTGAGCACAGATGGGATGACACGTACGGGGATGGAATCAACATTCAGGATGGCGACTTGAGTGGGGAAATAATGCAAATCACCCTCTGAGCGAGCTCTTGTGAAAGTGGATTTGACGAGTTCAGGGAGGTTTGAGGGGGCTTTGATACGAGGCATGGCTGAAGATGTAATGAAGTTGGAGAAGATGTGTGAGGCAAGGCGAGGTGAAGTGAGGAGGCGGAGGTAAAAATGATGTGTGAGCGGAATGGATGGAAGGGAAGCTCCCCAAAACTTGACTCGAGCTACCCATGTCTTGGTGAGATCCGTGGGGTGAGCTCGGCAAGTTAGGGCTCGCTCCGGTTGGCCAAGAGTGTGTGCCTGGCCCCTCTCCCCCTGTCGTGGTCCCATAATTCTGTGTGAGCTCCCTGTAGCGTCCCGTCATCCTCCTTTGACACCACCCCCAACCTTGAAAGTCACTTTCAGCATGGCTTCCTTTTTCATGCACATTCACGAATAGATGCACTTTTTCGTTTGATTTTCATTGCTTGTGTCGGAATCTTCATATCTCAAAAATTGCATCAGAAAAGACCGAGTTCCCGCCTCTCGCTGCCCGGATGAGACACTCCTGATTTCCCCTAGCAACGCGTTGCCTATGAGCAAGTTACTGCCTAGCCCTCTTCTATCATCTTCCCACACGTTCCTTCCGATTTACAGCTCCCACACAGCTGAGATGTGCGAGCATCGGAGATAAAATCCCCCCCCCCCCCTTCTCCCCTCCCCTTCCTTCCTCTCTTCCTCCACCTCTCGCTTCTCCTCCTTCATGCGTTAGGCAATCCTTTCACCAGGCACAATGAAGTAAGAGAACTAAACGCGTCTTCGTGACTTCTCTCTACCTGCCTTCATAACCGATCTCATCATTCTCATGCCTTTTACATCTCCCTCCTCCCTTCGTCTCCTGCGCGTATATCAAGCGCCCAAGCAGAAAGCTACCATGCACAAAACACCATCTTCTCCCACCAGAGACACGTCACAAAGGCCAACCGAGCCCTTCACGTAAGTGCAAATCTCATATTCGTCTTTGACTCTCAAGCCTGCGACTAGTTGGCGCCCAACTCGAGATCGCTACGCGTCTTTGTCTTCCAAGCTAACAAGCATCACAGAAGCAAACAAATTCTTGCAAGGAAATTCCCTCTGCACTAAGGTAGAGGCACCAGTACCTCCATTTATGTCACGGGCAAAAGACTCGCTTTGACCAAATGAACCTCTCTTCATTTCATCTTCCTCGCCCACGCCACGGGCTCTCCTCCCACATACTTTGCCTCAAAAGTTGGTAGCACATTGCCCAACTTGGCGACTTTTATTCCTCATTTCTCCCACACACCAAGCAGGATGAGAAGCACTTGGCTCCATCAACAACGAACCCTCGCAAGAGTGTCAGAAATCACCTTCTTCTCATCAGAGCCGAGCTTGCGGCCTTCCCCTTTCTACAAACAAAAAGATTACCTTTGCTCAGCTTGCTCCCATCACTGCAGTCGGTACTCGACCAGCAAAGCACACTCCATCATGTCATAATACTCCCCTACCTCACCCTGGCGGCCAACTTCGGTGGACCCCAACTTATCAACAACACTTATTATTTTACACGCGAAACGAGAGGTAACTACATCCCGCTGTACTTTAACTGTCTCACAGAAGCTGACAAATAAGTGTCTTAGACGCAGAACCGCCCCCTTATAACATAACTGTGGTGACTTTCCCACACTCGCTCCCCACGTCATACGGAGGTGGGTGACACACAGCCCGGACCTGGGACTGTGCCCTCCTTGCGCTGCCATCATTCGATGTACGCAGGAGGTGAGCCTCAACCCCCACCGCGCTTTTCTTGCGTCGGGTGATAGAACCTCAACCCCCACCGCGCTTTTGCGTCGGGTGGTATCCCCTTGAGCTGACTCAAGGAGGAAAATAGACTAAACCGCCTCCGATACGACAAGCTCCGAGTATGTTATCCCCAGTCAAAGACAAGCTTCTCATCTTATATTAACCCTGTTAGCTTGTAGGAGGACGGAATTGACTCGACCACCAGCCTTTCCCCCCTGTTCTTAGTTCTTGCGGGCTGAGATCAATATCGGTCTCACCTGTTGGTTCGCAGAGTAGGAGTGGAGGATTGTGTGGTCGTAGAAGCTCCATCGTGACGAAGCCCACAGTAAAGGAGGCACTGAGTCCCTGTTTGTGTGTGGCTCAGTCTTACCCTCTTCCACTGATGGGCCCCTCAAGGCAGCCTTGGTGACCCTTGTCCATGATGATGATATCTGTGATAGGGTTGAGGGGTCAAAAAGAGGCTTCAGCCTCAAGGCCACAAAGGTAAAGAACACCAAAAAAACACATACGGGCGAAATACTCGTCGCCCTCACTGTTGCCTAGGTTCAGGTTTGTTCACTGCTGGCCAACGAGATATAAAACAAATACTGACTTGAGTAGCAGCCGAACCCCGTCGGACACTATGCGGGCTATGGTCAGCACTACTCGGGCTCATACACCTCTACCCAGGTTTGTTAGCGGAGGCCAACGAGGCATAAATAAACACTGACTTGAGTAGCAGTCGAACCCCATGAACCACTATGCTGGCTATCAGGGATCTCACGTTGCTGGCTCCCACGGACCTCACTATACTAGCTATCACGGATCTCACTATGCGGGCTATGGTCAGCAGTACTCGAACTTGCAGATCCCTACTCAGGTTTGTTGCCGCAGGCCAACGAGACACAATCAAACACTAACTTAAGCTGCAGGCGAACGCCATGAGACAGCATGCTCAGTATGGCCAGCATGCTCAGTATGGTCAGTATGCCCAGCATACTCAGTATGCTCAGCCGGTTCAGCTCCGGACAGACCGATTTCAGGGAGAGAGACTGAGGCATTTATTGGTCGCAACAGCGGCATGTTGCCAGATTTTGGCGAGCCTATCCACATCACCATGGACAGGGCAACGTCCAAGGGTATGGACGCCTTCGTGGAATTTGTACCATGGACCGGACTGTGTAAACACAGGCATCCCCAGTACGCTGTCGCGCCGGAGTGTGTAGTCTCGTGGAGGTCGACGATCAAGCACCTCCTTTTTCTGTTTATACCTTCCCCAATCTTCTACCTCGGCCACTTTTACTCTTGATTACCATTCATCGCCATAGCGATGTCTCTCCCAGCCTTTGGCGGCGATGCGATGCGATACGTTGTGCTGAGACCATGCTGTCTGGCGCGGAAGAGCCAATCCATAATCATGGATGGAACATGTTTGGGGATCTTCGCAACAGGATGATTCTGTCAACCTCACCTCACGAAGGGCGCGCTATGCAAGCATCAGCTGTCAGGTCTATCAACTCAAAATAACACTTTCAACAATGCCCACCGTGGACTTTCAGGGAATTCGGATCAGAGTATATTGCTGGTGGTGGAATGGGAAGGGATAATATTATTACTCTCACGCAAGTAGCTGAACTCAATCAATCATATACATATTTTACCTATACATCTCTGATCACCGTGTTCACCCGAGTGAAGTGTCAATAGTTTAATGGCGAGTCTCACCTTGCAGTGGAGGGTCGTGTCTGCGAAGATGGCCTAGCACAGCTTCAAGATAGATAATCTGCCTGCACTTCAAGCCAGCGCATCACTTGTAAGCCTACCAAGTCACGGCCACCTAGGTTACTCTATTTGAGAATCTCCTTCAATATCGCCGGCATTCTACGCTTGATGCTCGTCATCCTTAAGTCAAGTCGTCGATCCAATCACTGATTTTCATCATCACGAGTTTAATAGCGTAACAAACAAAATAAGAACTTCCGAAGAATCAAGAATGAAACTCCACGTCATCTATCGTAAATCTCAAGCATACTCTTGTTCACAATCACTGATCCCGGTTGCTTCAAACCATGCCTTCAGCTTTTGCATCTGTCTTCTAAACCGTCTTCTTGTCCTCCCCTATAGGTCTGAGCATGGCAGGCATGGACCACTTGGCTTGGTAGAAGCTCACAGTGCCTACCTCTCGAAATCCCATCTTTTCGTAGAGTGGTCGTCCTGATACACTGGACTCGAGCGTCGCTGGGACTCCCTCCTCCTCGCAGCGGTCAAGGCCCCACTGGACAAGACGCTTTCCGATGCCGGTTCTCTGGCATTTGGGCGAGGTTGCTAGGAGGGCAAGGCGCCAGCGCTCATCGGGGTAGAACTTGTAGGCTTGCTCTGCGGCTGCTCCTGCTGCGATGCAGGCGTCCAGTGAGATACCGGGACCTGCTTGTCGAAGAGAGAAGCGATAGAACATAGTCCACGCAGCTTCAATCCTGGCAATGCCTGTTCATCATAGTAAGCCATACTGCCATTCTCTGAAATTCAATGCTAACTCACGCTTGTTCCAGTTATCTCCCTGCCAGCTCCGAGCAAGATCACTGTTTCCACAACGACACCAAATTGCACAGGCAACAAACTCGCCCGATTCCCCATTCTCTCCCTGACGACGAGCAGCGAGAAGCACAGAGCCTTTCCTACCGTAATCCTCGACGAGAGTCAAGCGCCACATGCTTCGAGCTGCTTCGGGGTATTCATGGCGACCAGGGACCATGGCGCAGAACAGGTCGTCTTCCATGAAGGCATCGCAAACAAAGTAGACGAGCTCTTCGAGCTGCTCACGAGAGCCTATTCGAACAATTTTGAGAGCAGGTTTGTTAAGTTCCATCGTTGAAGATGTCTGAGGTTGGATAGTGATGAAGATGTGTGGAGGTGTTTGGCATTCAAGACAGCAATTGTCGGCTATTGATATAGTTTTAAGGAGGAGTTTGAATATAATACCATGATTTTTGATCTCATTGCTTGTAGCGTAAAGGGGAATTCTGATGAGTTGTTGTCGTATCAGTAAAGTGTTGATGCCTTGTTGCCTTCGTATTCCAAGTCTTTAGCGCCTTCCGCGGCTTCCACGGATGCGACACCCCTGTCTCTGTCTCTGCCTGTCTCATTGAGGCGTCTTGTTTGGTGATGGGTTCCATTTGGGCTGGGCCTCTCCTCCACTGACCGATTTCTTAACACCTCATTTCTTAGGTCTTTATTCAATCACCAAATAGAAGCAAACATCAGACCCGACTTCTTGATCAATCATGGGCCCAAATTACAATGCATGTTACCTAGCGACTAGGTATGATTGAAACCGACACACACTGACACCGAAGTGTGAGATTACTGACTCCGGGCAGCGTCAAGCTTTGATATTATGGAATATCCCTTAGATCTTTACGGCTTGAAACATATTGTGGGTTGGTTTGAAGAACGTAAGTTGGGCGAACGCGATGGTAGGTATTATCAGCTCCTTTCTGAGACACTAGGTAACCCTTATAGCCTTCCATTGCCGTCTCTACCTAGGTATGTCCAGATACTGAAATGTGCCAAAGCCTTGGTCACCCTCACCTTGGGTATCAGAGACATTTGCCCACTCCTTCCAAGGTAGGAAAACTGGGCGGTAACATTGCCTTCAGCTCCAGCAGTCTCTTACCTTGTCATGTGATGCGTGTTTGAAATACAAGAAGACTCTGCAAATTCAGGAAACTCATGATCTTTCAGGATGAGAAAGTGTGATCCTGGTTGACTACCTAATTACCTATCTCTGTGTATGACACTTGACACTTGACGCTAGGTAGTGCAGCAAGTGTTGCCCATATGTCCCCCATATGACTTTCTATATTTCTCAATCATCACCAGCTGACGGAAGAACGGCCGGCAGGTATATAACCCGGAGTATTGACTCTTCGTTTCTGCCCCAAAACACTCAATCTTAGCACCTTACCAGCTCAAATATTCCACCATGCAGAACTACGCTGATGCAATAGTTGATTACTTGCCATCCTTTGGTGGTGATAAAGCCTTCGGCGTCTCTGGGACCAACATCCATCATATCTGGAAAGCCCTACATCGCCCAGACATCAAGGTTTACGACTTTCGTCATGAATCAGGGGCTGCATTTGCTGCGGCAGAGTATTCTATACAGACTGGCAATTTCGTCATTGTTTTCGTAACTAGCGGGCCAGGAATCACGAATGCTATCACTGGATTACGTTGTGCTCGTGCAGACGGAGCACGTATCGTCTTCATTGCTGGCTTGACGAGCGAGGAGACTGATCGAACAGGTCGTCGACTTTTTCAGGAGACTTTTCCAATGGATGTGGAGGGGATGACTGGACCAGCTGTCGATGGTGCACTCAGCAACTGTGTGGTCATCAAGGATGACAAGGACGTATGGCGACTGGGACAAAACTTGTTGCGGATTGAACGTGATCCACGTGGGGGCGTCTTGGGTGTTTTCTTGACTGACGCTAAAAGCAAATCACTCATATCGCAGCAACGTCCGAAATCCGTCGAACGTATACCCTCCCCCTCTTTATCCAAGGAGGCCATTGATGCTTGCAAGGAGGTTTTTGAGATGCTTAAAACTAAGGGCTCTGCACTTTGGATCGGTTATGGTTGCCGCGGTGCCTCGTCTCTTGTCAGACAGCTTGCGGAACGATTCGGCCTCCCCGTTCTTGCTACGCCCCGCGCCAAGGGGATCTTCCCAGAGACTCATCGCTTGTATCAAGGCACAACTGGTTTGGGGGCATCGCTTAACCCTGCGATGAGAGCTACTCCGCCTACAGGGGTCCTTCTTCTTGGATCCAAGGCAGCTGAGCTGAGTTCCAGGTTTATCCAGGACGAATGGGCCCATACGAATTTCTACTGTGTTAGCTTGGAAACTTCCGAGGTCAAACGAAACATGCCCAAGGGTTCGGTATTTATTGAAGCTGAGATCGGTCTCTTTCTTCAAGCCGTGTTGGAGATAAAGGTTACTGGGCACAAAATTGTGAAGCCGCCCATACCAAAGGCCGCTATCCCGCCAATTTCAGCTACATCAAACGGACCGAACCACCCATCAGATATCATGTCTGTTACTCAGGATGTCGCGATCAATCGAGGTGAATGTTCGATCATCGCGGATGCCGGAAAAGGTCTCTGCTGGACAGCCCATTACCTGAAATTCTGCAAACATGGGCTCTATCGATCAAACCTAGATTACTCTCCCTTGGGTCACGCTGCCTGTGGTTTTGTCAGCATGGGTCTTGCGGGCAATCACGCCGTCGCCATTGTTAGTGATGCAGCAATGTTGAAGCAGTCAGAGGTGAGCACCGCCGTCCTGTGTGGATCGAAAGCCATCTGGCTAGTCCTGAATAGCAGCCACTATGGCACTTTTGATCAACCATCTCGAGCATGTGGAGATGTCCCCCCTCCACATTGCATTCCTTATACAGACTTTGAATTATTGGCACGGGCAGTTGTGTGTCCGGGATCTACGGTTACAGGGGCGAAGGAGCTGCGAAAAGCACTTCTAGAAGCGTTGGCGAGAGATGGACCTACTGTTATCAATGTTCTCATGGATTCGTAGCCCGTGGAACCCCTCAGACCTGAGTAGCATAGCTCACCATTGATGCCCCTGGATAGCAGAGATAGCTAGTACAACTATATTCGCAAGGCTCACTAGTGAGAACATAATATTCTCAGAGATCAAAGTCCCACGGCTGTAGTAGTCCACGTTTAGTTTACTACGACGGAACTCAAATTAAGCACATTAATTGCAAGCAAAGGTCGATGGTGAATGATTATTTCTCTGAAGACAAGCGTTTATGAGTAGAAGTACGGATAGTGTGTCAGACTTATTCATCATATGGCACGGAAGAACAGGATGCCAGCATCCTTGATCCCTGACGATGATCAATCCGAAGAGCTGACGCCTATTTCGGGCTGGTTCCGCCCCTAAGCCATTTCTGGATGTTCTACAGCATGGCTTTGTCCCAGTCGTAATTCCCGGGGGGTCCGGAAACCCTCAAATAGCTTATCATGACATAGAATGTGTCTACACTGGGCTTATGCAGCAGTGCGGCAATGCAGGCCAGGCCTGACAGCAGAGATTGAGGCCTACGCTTCGTCATTTGACAGCGTGATATGTAAGTACCTATGAGGTACAATCAGAGCTGAATAAACTCTACACCCCCTTTTTTGATAGGACAGGGTGAGCGGGGCCACGCAATATCAGAAATCGATAGCTTGGCCAGCTTTTAAATGACGCTTCTTCATTGGGTTACGATTGGCATCCTTCTTTGGGCACCTGCAGATCGCCAATCAGCTGTTGGGCTCCAAGCTCCCTTTCAGCTGTCTTTGACCGTTTGACGCGTATTCAATCACTGGTCAGATCACTTACTTGCAGGAAGGATGCGTAGTTTGTCGCTTTATTGAGACAAGTCTTCACATGCTGGCGCATACTGCGCTCCTCTTGCTCTTGGGTTGGTCTATACTAGGGACTTTATGCCGTGTGCTGGAACTCAAACGTCAACAGTTGATCTTTACATTCGGTGTGAACAGTCAAAGCTCCCTGGATCTCAGTCGACCAACTACATTCGTCAACAGAAGCTCTGGTACTAACTCCTTTGCGATCTCATCGTGACCCAAAAACATGGGCAGTCCGTGGTTTAAGCGCTCAGATGGGCATAACCAAAACAACCATGATCATCCAAACAACTCATATAACACGGCAGAGGATGGTATGGCTGCTGAGACTAAAGATATTTACCGGAAGAGCAGCTGGGACCCTTGGCAGGAGTGGACGGACGAGGAAATCGGAGTCGACGGAAGATCATCCCAAGCCTCAGCCAAGTACGCACTCATTGTCCGCCGCGAGAAGGAACATGGTGAAATTGATGAATCGGTCCTCTCCCTACATTCTATCACAGTGCAGAGTCCACTGCTCAAAAAGATTCTCGGTCCGGTTTTCGAAGGTTACAGGGGTATCAACACCAACCTCAAGAAGCTCGAGTTTCATGCACCTTTTCGAGAGTTTTTCTATAGATGGGATGAGTTCAACCAGGCCGACCCAATGAAAGATTCCGCAGATTCCTCTGAGGAGTGTTCGCACTACAAGCTTCTGGCAGATATCATACAAGCCGAGATCAAACCCCGTATTGAGCAAGCCTCGGATCTTTTGGATAACGGCGTCATATCCTTTGATTATGTGTGGACACTTTTTGAGCCCGATGTCGAAGTTTACACCAAGATCGAAGGTCGCGATAGATTGTTCAAGCTCACTGGCGGCAATTACTCCAAGACACCAGATGGAACTGTGGCATACGTGCTTAGTGTGCGGTTCATTGACACGGATGGAGACACCTTCGGGTATACAGACACAACCTTGACCATATCGCCTTTTGAGAACGTCATACCCATCCTGGAGCTAGAGGTTATCCCGGCACGTCTATGCCCTGATTATGATCAAATTAGAAAGCGACTCGTGCAGCGTGGTCAATTGTTTGAGAGCTTGCAAGGGATCAAACACAAGACGTATTCTGGCATGTATAGTCTGTCTCACACGACTTCAGGGACCCCAAAGCAGCGTCACGTATGTCAGAACCTCCTTTGATTCTTCTTCAGTCTTCTCACGGCTGTGTAGGTTACAAATGATCGGATCATCATCGACTCCAGAACATTCTTATGGTTCAATCGCGGTACGACCGGTCCACTTCACCCACTTGAGGCTTCGAAAAGCTTTGTGTTTAGTGGTAATGAGCTACACCATGATAAATCTGTTGATTCGCTCACTCATGGGCCTCTACCAACAAGACCATTCGCCAAACAGGCTTTGAGCAATGGCTCACAAAGCTCACGTACGTATTTCGATCTCGGAGCAGTCCAAAGATGTCTTGCCCCAGGGATTGGGGTCTGACTAGATTGGTCAACAGCAGCTAATTGTTACAGAAGACATATCCAACAAAAGACTCTCCGAAAGCCAGTATGCCTTATGTACGAACGTCGTGAAAGGATTTTGCCTAAAAACCAAAGAATGGGGTAGGTTGGCTCAAGGCATTCACCTAATACCATTTTCTCACGGGATACTTAGGATTATTCGACATTGAGCTCGTCAAAGACGTGGTATGGAGCTCGACTGCCTTTGATCAGCTAGTGCTGCCGCACGATTACAAACGAATCATCCAGGCATTTGTTGGTGCTCAGATGTCTGGCTTAGACAATTTTGATGATGTAATCCAAGGCAAAGGTAAGACCGAGGCCATGAAATGAAGATTTAATTTGACTAATCCAACGCAGGAAGAGGGATTATCATGCTTTTGAGTGGAGAGCCGGGGACTGGGAAAACACTCACAGCTGAGTCTGGTAATCACTCCACCGCCTTGGAAGCTGGCCAAAATTTGCTAATATCATCTCTTCATCTTAGTTGCCGAGATCATGCAAAGGCCACTTTACAATATGAGTGCTGCCGAGTTGGGGGATGTAGCTCAAGAAGTTGAGCAGAAGCTAGACTGTGCTCTCGAGCTCTCAACAAGATGGGGAGCAGTCCTTCTTCTCGATGAGTGCGACGTCTTTCTTGAATGTCGAACTACGTCAGATATCAAACGGAACAAACTCGTATCGATCTTCCTTAGACTCCTTGAATACTTTGAAGGAGTCATGTTTCTGACTACCAACCGAGTCTCGGCATTTGATCCGGCTTTCGAGTCTCGAATTCATCTGACTATTCATTATCCTAATCTGGACTATACCAGCAGGTTGCATATATGGAAGACATTTGTGGATATTGGAGACGATGGAAGTAGTCTTTCCGAAGATGAGCTGGATGAATTGGCAAGTGTTGAGCTCAACGGGAGACAGATCAAGAATGTGGTCAAGACGGCAAGACTTCTTGCAGCGCACGAAAAGACCCAGCTGGCTATGAGCCATATCAGTACGGTTCTGAGGATAAAAAAGGGGCTAGCAGGAGGGTCATAACATGGAAAATCGTGGATTACTAGAAGTGACTGCTTCGATAAAAAGGAAAGAAAGAAAACCAAAACTCTGGTCAACTACGACAGGTGTAAAATGTGCAGTTGAGACTTGTCGTTGAGAGCTTAGTAACTGTAAGAAAGCTTATAAGAATCAATGTCATTAGATGTATGGACAACCGCAAGCTTTATCTAGGATTGCATCCTTTTTTATTGTTATTATCGTTCTCGGGTTCCTTCAGAGCCTCTTCAATCCACAGCCATAGTCGCCTGTCTCCAACAAAGCCCGGGTTCATTTCAGACATTAGTGTTAGCTTCCTAGCCACAGCCAGCCTGTCCAATTTGTCTCCCGAGAAGATGTCTTTTTCACGTGCTCTCATCTCATCATCTGTCAGATCATCTTCCTTCAGCTTGGAGAAAAGCTTCTTGTTGCTTGCGGACGTGGCTCGCTGATGAAACAGCCTTCCATAATATCTTAAGTCCGATGGACTTTCAAGCTTAGTCTTGTAAACAAGATCATACAATCTTCGGAACAGGGGAAGATCCTGGCCGGACAGAAGACGCACCACGCGCTCGGAGAGGTATGTCCATGTTGGGATGTACAGGGGTCACGTGGTGGCTAAAAATAGAGAGAAACAAATATCACGGCAGTTAATCAGAACTGCCATGACCAACAGCAACATTGGCTTGATAAGATGTCACGAAAGCTCGTTTCCCTTCTGGCTGTCTTGATCTCATGCCGCTTACATCTTGCCACAACCTTGAAGGTTTGTTAACTCAGGCTGCCAATCTAAAGCAAGGATCTTTGGTAGTCGCTCAACTACCAACAGGCAGTGCATCCTTCGTTTTTCATTAGTTCTACGGAAGGCTTCGGCAAATAGCACATCAGATAAGTAGGTAGGGAACTAATGAAATGCCCAGAAAGGTTGACATCATCAGATCGACACTCGCTAAAGTCGTTCTGCCGTTATAGTCTCCACTCCTCGATCTCAATAGTAGCAGCTCCAATCAGGACAACACAATACCTCATCAATGCAACCAAGACAACCAATGAGATTCTCAAACCGCACCACGATGTTGAATTACACCAACACCAAGATAAAAAACTTCCGAACCTCCACGTGGATTGCAACCAACGTTAGCATTCGATGCTTACAATCCTTATCTTTCCTACTGGTCACTCAGCAACGTCACATCGCTACCTCTTTCGTTGACCGTGGCACCAAGGACCCAGTTACACCAGGCCAGGGCCACAAGAGTGGTGATGCAATACACAGGACGAAAACGTGTACAGGCCGGGCCAGTTTGTTGGCTACCGGCATCTCGGCGACAATACGGACGATAACGGAGGCGGGGTTGGGATGAGGCTGGTTACAAGCTTAAAAAGAGACATATACGCAGGATAAGCTTGTTTTTTGTCTCTATCAGACTGTTTTTGTCATAGCCAATATGAAATCTGCTGTGATCTTCTATGCTTGTGGCCTCCTGGCCACAGCTGTGACAGCTGAGTTTGACGGCAACTTGAACTACGCCAGTCCATCTCGTCGTCATGCTCGTCTTGGAATTGATGTTCAGCTGGTCAAGCGTCGATCTCTGAAGCGTGGCAATACTCCTTATGATGCTTCTCAGCTCAACTTCACCCATGGAGTAGCCTCCGGAGATCCTTGGCCTCAGAGTGTTATCCTCTGGACCCGCGTTGCACCATCTACTAAATCTGATGAGAGTGAGAATGTTGTGGACGGCACCGCGGGACTTTACAGTCATGAGACTGAGAAGTACATCAAGGCTGATCCTCATCCTATCTGTGTGGAGTGGAAGGTTTATGAGTCCAAGTCTGCTTCTAGAAATGGGAAGACGGCCGCTAGTGGACGAGCTTATACGACCTCTGATATCGATTACACCGTCAAGGTGAGCATGGCCTCTTCGGATAGAGCTTGAGCTATCTTGACTGACAACTTGCAGGTCGAAGCTGATGGCTTGAAGCCTCTCACCACTTACTACTACCAGTTCAAAGTCTGTGACTCGAATGTAAAGAGCCCTGTTGGCCGCACCAAGACTGCTCCTACCGCCAATGATGACGTCTCTGATCTGAGCTTTGCTGTATTCTCTTGCAGCAACTACCGTAAGCCTGCTTCTCCCTTTGATAAAATTGGGAGCCAAGACTGATCCTTTCAGCTAACGGCTACTTTAACGCTTACGGTAACGCTGCCAGGAAGGATGAGCACGACTATGTCATTCATCTGGGAGATTATATCTACGAGTATGGAGCCAATGGAAGCCGGGCTAGCCAGCCTTCTACTGAGATCTTTACACTTCACGACTACCGAACTCGCCACGGGCAGGTTAGTAACTTCACGACATAATTCTTTCAAGAAAGCTCGCTCACCTGAAAATCTCACTAGTACCGCACAGATCCCGATCTGCAGCTTCTGTCTCAGAACTTTGCTTGGATCCCTACTTGGGATGACCACGGTGAGTTCCGCGGTCATATCACTAGGTCTCTCTGACGATGCATAGAGTTCGCCAACAACGGCTACAGAGATGGATTCTCTGGTCTTAACAATACTGAAGAATCCTTCTTGAAGGAAGGCCGCAAGGTCACCGTTGACACTCGAAAGGTTAACGCAGTCCGAGCTTATTTCGAATGGATGCCCATCCGGTAAATATCAAAGCCAGCCCTAGAACTAGCTTCAACTAACCTCCATATCAGCCAAACTGATCTGGACGACGGCCTTCGAGTCTGGCGATCTTTCCAGATGGGCAAACTCCTAGATCTGATAATCCTCGACACTCGAAACTACGACCGCAGCATCACCAGCCTCGACTGGAACGACGACTACATCGACATGATTCGAGATGATCCCAGCCGCACTCTAATGGGAGGCCGCCAGGAGAACTGGTTTTATCGATCTCTTAGTAAGTCTAAGGACCGAGGTGCCGCCTGGCGAATTGTTGGCAACCAGATCATCTTCTCGCGGATCACCGAGGATTGGGGTAATGACGAGGTTCTCCCTGGTGATAACTGGAGTGTAAGTTACTGACCATTCTTTTTGTTCTGTTCCCAGTACTGACCTACGAAGGGCTATGTCGCCAACCGAAACCGCACTCTCGAGCATTTGTACGACAACGATATTGGAAACAACATCTTCCTCGCTGGAGACAGCCACCAGAACTGGGTAGGTATCATTGTCACCCTCATCCAAACTCATCTGATATATGTCAGGTCTCGGATCTCGTTTGGCTTGGAACCAAGGAGTACAACAACAAGACAGGTGCCGGAAGTATTGGTGTCGAGTTCGCTGGAACCGCTGTCAGCTCTAACGGAGTTGGTGGCCCTATCGAGCCTGCAGCCGGCAAGGCTGCTCGCGCCAGAGTTGAGAAGAACCCTGAGCTTCAGTGGCAAGAGGGTTATTACCGAGGGTACTTCATTCTGGATGTGAATGCTAAGCAGGTCTCGTCCCGATTCTATGGTAAGATTCAAACGCCTGATCACTCATATGAGTTCACTAACACCCTCAGGCTCTCCCTCTGTTGCCTCTCGCAACTCCTGGGATATTCCTCTGGCCAACTTCACCGTCGTTTCTGGTGACAACCACTTGAAGCGTCCTGTTGCTGGTGGCCGCGCCGAGTCTGGTGCTCTTCGATATGGAGAGGTCAAACCCACGAATCTCACTCTCAACACCGAGACTGGCGAGTGGAAGAACGTTGGATTTGACACCATGTACGTCAAGCATGATTAAGGGATTTCAAAAGTTAAAAAGGACCATATAATTATGAATCGGCTATAAAACAAAGCCTAAGTAAACCAATTTCAGTTTTGAATGCTATATAAGAACTAGAAGGGGACGAAGCATTTTGGGGGTAATAAAGAAGTAATAAGCCAAATAGTTTATCATCTTAACCAACTCTCCAATCCCTCTAGCCCTCGTACTCCTCAGGCTCACCCTCACCCTCGTACTCTTCAACCTCGTCGTCGATCTCAGCATCCTGGTACTGCTGATACTCGCTGACCAAGTCGTGCAAGTTGGACTGGGCCTCGGTGAATTCCATCTCGTCCATACCCTCGCTGGTGTACCAATGCAAGAAAGCCTTGCGACGGAACATGGCGGAGAATTGGTCGTCGACGCGCTTGAAGATCTCCTGGATGGCGGTGGAGTTTCCGACGAATGTGGCGGCCATGGGGAGACCTCTGGGGGGAACAGAGCAGCAGGAGGTTTGCACGTTGTTGGGGATCCAGTCGACGAAGTACTCTGAGTTCTTGGTTTGCACCTTGAGCATCTGGTCTTCGATCTCCTTTGTCGATAGCTTACCGCGGCTAATTTCACGTTAGTCCGTCTCATCTCGTTCATTTTTTCAAATCAAAACTTACAAAATCGCGGAACAAGTGAGGTAACGACCGTTGCGGAAATCAGCAGCAGCCATGACGTTCTTGTTATCGAAAATCTGCTGGGCAAGGCTGGGCACGGTGAGATGTTGGAAGCCCTGCATCTTGCGACCAGTCAAAGGCGCAAATCCAACCATGAAGAAGTGAAGTCGAGGGAAGGGAATCATGTTGACGGCCAACTTGCGCAGATCAGAGTTGAGCTGACCGGGGAATCGGAAACATGTTGTCACGCCAGCCATAACTGTCGAGATCAGGTAGTTAAGATCGGCGTAAGAAGGATCAGCGATCTTCAAGGTCTTCTCGTAAATGTCGTACAAAGCCTCGTTATCGATACAGAAGGTCTCATCGGAGTTCTCGACAAGCTGGTTCAATGACAAAGTGGCGTTGTAGGGTTCGACAACTGTATCAGAAACCTTGGGCGAGGGCATAACGGAAAAAGTGGCCATCATACGATCGGGAAACTCCTCACGGATTTTCGAGAGAAGAAGCGTTCCCATACCGGAACCGGTACCACCGCCGAGAGAGTGGGTGAGCTGGAAACCCTGGAGATGCTCACAGTTCTCAACCTCATGTCGCACGACATCGATGGCCTCCTCAACGAGCTCAGCACCTTCGGTGTAATGACCCTTGGCCCAGTTGTTACCGGCGCTGGCATTTCCGGCGACGAAGTTGTCGGGGCGGAAAAGCTGGCCTAGGGGACCGGCGCGGATGGCATCCTGAGGGCCGGGCTCAAGATCCACAAGAACCGCGCGGGGCACGTACTTATCCTTTGTGGCCTAAAGGGAGACGGTTAGTGGAAATAAAAGACGGTGAGTGAGAGGGGCAGACGCGCCTCGGCGAAGTAGACGTCGATGCGCTCTCGCTGCTGGTCGTCGGTTCCGGTGTATCTTTGAGAAATTGTTAGGTTGAGGCAAATATGGGTCACCGACTCTTCATTTCACTCACGAGCCGCTGCCGTCAACACCATGCTCCCCAGAGACGGTTTGCCTGAAAAATCGTCAGTCTCTACACTCAAATAATCGCCTGCAGTGGCATTTACCAGAAACTGGAGCCGACTTGGTTGCCCTGCAATCATCAACTCAACACATGTCCCTCAAAGCAGAAAAAATTGGTTGGGTGGCCCTTACACATTGGCCGACTTGAACGTGCACCTGTCAAACGGGGGTTGGTTAGCCTCAGTCAAACTCAAATGCGACAGCGAATAAAAGAGAGAGAAAAAAGTCAGGTCTCACAATCTCACGCATTTTTGCTGACGTTTGCCTCTTACGCGTACGGGGGGTGCGAGTGCGAGTGCGTTACGTGGTGAAGTTGTCGAGGAGCTGACTTTGAGGAGGCTTTGCCAAAGGACGACGACTTTATTGACCAAGTGGTAAAAATGGTGCCTAAAAAGTAAAATGAGTGAGAATTCCGGTGCCTGGCGGTGAAAAGGCGGTAGCCTTGGTGTGGTCTGATTATGTACATAAATTGGCCTGCCAAATTTTTGCTGATATGGAATAACCTAATTTCATTTGTGCCGGATAACTGAATAATTGTGCGCTGTCTTTTTTTTTATTTTTTGCTCCCGTCCGTGAAAAGTGGTCTTTTGGTTGCCGTGGTTGCTGGGTCTTACAGCAGGGTTGCCGCTGAAGGCAGCCGTATTTTCTGCGCTGTGGAGATTGAATTGATAGGCGCTTAGGGGTTTCTCTGGTTCTAGGCTACCGTATTACGAGGGGTACAGCGCAGTTCTGATGGAGGGGTCAAACACGGGGGAGGATGGATCTGTTCTGCTTTCAACGATATCAGGGCTGGCGGAATTTGTTTGTTGTTGTTATCTCGCTTCTCCTTTTGTGGCAAATTGGATTGTTGACCCCATGCAATTTGAGGTCCAAATTACGCCAACGCTCCAATGAGCTAGCTGCAATCAAGCCCCAGATATGTTGTCGCGAACTAATTCCCAACTAGCAGTGGGCATACGGTGTAGATTTCACTAGCTAGATTATGTTTCAGGAGTATGCATAATCTATCCGTCGTTCAATTGTGCAAATAGGACAGATCGCAGTCAGGGTCTAATTTACTGAATGTCTAGGGTAGCCACCCCAACAACATCAACCCGTTGCTTCAATTTGTCAATAATAGCATCATGATCCTTTCAATTCCCTGTCTGTGTCTAATTTATGTCTTTGACTATTTTGTTGCGACACATTAATTGTCAAATCTCAATACTTGGGGACTCATAAGTGTTCCCTTTCAACAGCGAACAGAGCTTCCATGCGCCAACATTGTTATCGGACATCAATACTCCGTCTTATGTGAAGATGCAGCAAAGACTTGGCAACGGAATCATGCCGACTGGTCGAGGTTGAACGACAGCTGACAGTTTCGACTAACATGTGCGGCTGAAAGCCAAACATAGCTTGGCTTAACCGCCACAATACCCATCTCATAGTATCACAAACCCCTCATCAACAACACCTCAAAATGACTGATTCAAGAGCCTGGGTATTCTCAGAGCGAGGTCTACCATGGGACGTCCTCAGTCTTACAAGTCAACCTATTCCAACTTTGCCACCGCCTCTTCCCCTGCCCAAAGATGTGCCGAACCCGGAAGAATGGATCGTTGTCAAGGTGGCCTTTGCAGGCTTGAATCCAGGTGCCATATTCCAGATGACTCTCGTTCCGCCATTTATTCGAAAGCCAACTTGTGTTCCTGAGATGGACTTCTCAGGCACTGTGATCGATGTCTGGCATCCTGATGATGAGTCTGGATCAGCACAGTCGAAGAGATTCAATAAGGGTGACAAGGTTCTTGCCATGTTGCCCGCCAGCCATACTCTGCCTACAGGAACAGGTGCTCTAGCTGAATATGTGAGAATTCCAGCTAGATATGCTGTGAAGAAACCAGAGGGCGTGAGCCTTGCTGATGGGGCTGGTTGCTTACTACCAGGCTTGACAGCACGACAGCTTGTGAATGAGTCCGGTGCAAAGACAGGCGATCGTGTTCTAGTCAATGCAGCAAGTGGCGGAATCGGCTCTCTGGTGATGCAGATGCTCCGAAAGGTTGTAGGGCCTGGAGGATACATCGTTGGAATATGCAGCGGCAAGAATGTCGAGTTAGTCAAGAGTCTTGGTGCGGATGAGGTGAGTTAAGCCCTGTTTGAAATGGAGCGCCAACTAAGTAGTCTCACAGGTTATCGACTATACGCAACATGATAATTTATCTCAGCACCTAGTCAAAAGATTCTCATCAGAACCCTTCAACACCATCATTGATACCCTAGGCCATCAAGCCTTATATCTCGCCTCACCATCTTATCTCGTACCCGAAGGCAACTATTCCTCAGTCGGCATCAAACCACCAACCTTCTTTGTCCCGGACTTCCTGCGTGCTGTGTTGCAGATGAAGCTCAACGAATGGTGGCCAGTCTCACCATGGCTTGGTGGTGTTGGACGGAGATGGTTGGGTACATCTATGATGAGCCCTACACTTGATGATCGTCAGGCTGTCGCGGATATGTTGGGCCATGGCGATATAAAACTGGTTAAAGACAGTATTTGGCCATTTGAGGAGACCAAGGAAGCTTACAGGAAGCTGGGTGGGCTTCATGCTATGGGCAAGATTCTTGTCAAGGTAGATGATCAAGTTGACGATGATGATTGTTAGATGTGATTCGTCCATAGTTTCTGATAGTCAACTCTACTCTTCGTTTCATAATTCAATTTTAAATGTCGAAAATATCCCTTTGAAGTTCTCTTTGGGATGTTATTGTCTTTCTTGGCTAGTCACCTAGTGCCCACTCTTTGACTGCAACAGACCACAGGCTTTGAGGCTTTAGTTGATCAAAGAGGCATTGCATACACAAGGCTGGTATGGGGATAACCTCACCTCAACATTGGATGTTTATCTTCCACGACAAAGGAGTTGCTTACAATACTCTTGAGTATAAACTTGCCTTGATGTCTCACCTCAATAGTTTTGAGCCCTGGCTATCCAAACCAGCCTTTCTTCTCTTCACTTTCCTCAAGCTTCTATCCAACACTTCTCGTCTCTCCGACTCTAAGCTTTCCGGAAACTTCGTCTGGCCTTCAGCATGGCTTATGCACCCATCAAGCCAATTTTTATCTGCGGCAATGACCAGCACCACATCAGACTTCTTTCTGTCAAGCTGACCGGCTCCTTCTCTAACACAGAATACATCTCTTCTATGACAAAGCCTGTTACAGTCTTCACAGTCATTCCATACAAAGGGAGTGCTATCAATTCATCTTCATCACAGTGCCTTGCCACCAAAGAGCTCCCGGGTCTACTTTTGATCTGTGAAACCGTAGAGAAACGGCAGGAATATCATTACAACAGTCCTCGTCGGGTCGTCATGCCCGTCACGGTTTTCTTGGAGAATGGTATGAGTGCAGAGGCTGACACTTATGTCTTTCCCGTTGCAAGTATCGAAGAAGAATATTGGGATGACTGGGAGTTACATGCATGTGTTTCCACTGAGAGACCTTATCGCATCTCTTGCTCAGCACCCGGAGAGCCGGTCCCAAACGTGCCAGGTATCTCGGACGAAGATTCCACTGACGACTCAGTGAGCGCAGATCTGCCTATTAAAGACCCAAAGTTGTGAACAGCTCTGAACGAGTCTTTGCATCTCATACATCACCGGAAGCCATCTGGAATAGACGCTGGGTTACCGTTTCTGGGCAGCTACCATGACTCCTGGGTACTGTAACGGCTGACTGCCCTAAATCTACTTTGGTATCCCGAATTTGCTTATAGAAGACCCATAGAATAGCGACTTGATGGGTATAACTACCTTTTAGTGACCAGAATAAAGGATTAATGCCTCTACCTTTCCACTTCAGAGCTCAACTAATAGTGTAAGGTACTAGGTCCACTTTTGAATCGACCGTGATACGTAGTCCTCCTCCGATGAGGATATATACAGGTCTCAGACACAAACCCTACTTCGTTGACAAAGGGCGGTCAATATTGCCGCGGATGCTGGCCGGCTTCAGACCGCGGCAATGGAGAACCTCATATCAATTACTCTTCATCCCGGCAATCGGATGCTTGGTCGGTGCCGCGTCGGCTATCGATATCAAGGTTATGGTTACATAGACGAACTCATCGCAGGGAATAAGTGAAGAGGCCCACGCCTTGGGGGCAACAAAATGCTGGACCTTGATATGGAGCGTCAAAAATAAACTCAGCAAAAGATACCTTAAACTTAGTCCATATATCCTAAATTTGTATAAAGCTACCTAAGTCTTTATGTCATTTAGGATCAAGGCCCTGAGTTTTCTCTCCTCCTCTAGGCTCTATGGAAGGCGGGGTGACGATACGACCCATGTTCAACTAACTGATAACTCTAAAGATTTGCTTAATTGATGCCCCGGTTAGGAAGGTAACTGTACAACTTCTTGGGCGGGGGATTTGCGAGGTGGAGTCTCGGGCAATAATTCTAGGTCCTAGACTGAGGAGTAATTGACATACTGTCAAAAGAAGTGATAACGAGGATACAGACAATCATGGTTCGCCTAAGTGAGTTATGTTGGAGACCAGAATGATCGTGGCATATAAGTTCAGGCGATTGCCATGTCCGCAATGCGGCGGCGAGTCTGTTACACATCGCCCAGGCTTGGTGATACTTGGTATCTTTGGAGTGCGGTAATAACATCCGAACATCGACTTCAATTGATCTCCCTACATATCGAAGAATAAGACATCATAATGGTCTGTCTAGATCATGCCAGAGGCCTGGCAGCCTTTGCGTTCGGCCTCACGCTCCTCGCAACTCCAGCATCATCACTACAAACCACCCTTGAGCCACGCCAAAAGAAGAATGCTACAAGTCCATACACAGACGCCGTCTCAGACTACGTTGACTCACTCGATAAAGAGCTCTGGCCAATCAATAAGAACATCCACGACAATCCTGAGCTTGGATATAAAGAGTTCAAAGCTCACAAGCTTCTCACATCGTTCATGAAGAAGCAGAAAGGATGGAACGTGACCAACACAGTTGGTGGCATTGGCACTGCTTTCATGGCTGTGTTTGATGGCTCGGGCGATGGTCCTGTCGTGAGCTTCAATGCCGAGTACGATGCGTTGGAAGGACTGGGACACGCCTGTGGCCATAATTTGATTGCGACAGCATCGTTAGGTGGCGCTCTTGCAACTGCTGAGATCATGCGCAAGGAGAAGCTTGGGGGTAAGGTCATTCTCTTTGGTACACCAGCTGAAGAGTCACTCGGTGGAAAGGTCAAAATGCTCGAAGCTGGGGTCTTCAAGGACGCCAAGATTGACATCTCTCTGATCTCACACCCCAGCAACGGCCCCGACACGCCGTACATGCTGGCTCAGTCAACAGATCGTATCGATGTTGAGTACACAGGTCGTGAGGCTCATGCTGCAGCCGGGCCCTGGGAGGGCATCAATGCGCAAGACGCACTCCTCCTCGCCAACAGTGCTCTGTCCTACATGCGCCAGCAGATGCGCACAACAGACCGTGTCCATGGAATCATCCACTCAGCGGGAACCCGTATCAACGTCATTCCTGCCGATGCATCGGGAAGCTACCAGCTCCGCGCCGCCAACGAGGAACAACTCGAAGAGCTCTCAGACCGGGTGTACAATTGCTTCAAGGCTGGTGCCCTCGGCACAGGCGCAAAGCTGAACTACACAACACGACCATACGGCTACGCCAACATGAACAATAACGATGGCCTTGCTGCATCATACACACGCTGGTTCGAGGAGCTTGGCGGTGACCTCCCCGATGCTGATGTCGACAAGATGCGAGAGCCCGGTGGTTCAACTGACCAAGGCAATATCAGCCAGGACTTCCCAGCTATCAGCCCAATGTTCCAGATCACCTTTGCTAATGGCACGGTTCCAAAGAGTGGCCCTCACACCGCGCCCTTCGAGGTCGCAGCGGGGAGCAAGCCTGCTTTCGAGAAGGCACTTATGGTGGCGAAGGGTCTCGCTGGTGTTGCTGTGGATGTTTTGACGGTTGATGGGCTTTTGGATGAGATTAAGGATGAGTTCAAGAAGACAAAGTCCTCTGCTCGACGAAGGAGATGAATAGGTTATGAGCCAGAGCATTTGCCTACGTATGACAATAGTATAGTATAACATCACAATCGACATTATTCGGCAGGCCTGGATTTGTTTATCTGTCGTTAACGAAGTATAGTGATACGAAACAACATGAAACAAACCTGTAAAGAACCAGCTGATGCTACTACAGGGGGATTATGCAATTCGTTCTACCTTACATCTACGTACTCTGCCTGCATCACTCATAACTCATCACACCCTGCCTCTTTCTATATGCCAGGAAGACCAATGACCTGTCTCACAGCAGGTACAAAGCGAGGCACAATATACACAACGTAGAAGGCCGTCACCGCGGTCAAGAGTCCAGTAAACTAGGAATCGTTAGCAATTACACCTTGAAAGACTACTCGGGCTTTGCTCACCTTCTCGAACCATGTATGGAAGTAAATGGCAGTCATGAGTAGCATCCAAGCACTTAGTCCCATGACTCCTACAGCAAACTTGCCACCGAGACCTAGGGCAGGTCGCTCGGAGCCTTCGCCCAGAGAGGTATCAGATTCGACATTAGCGCTCTTGAGGGCTCCGTCAGTCATAACAACGCATCGCTCCTCGTTGCGCTTGCCAGACCACCTCAGCACGACCCAACCAACCTCTTGCATGAGAAACGCAGTACCGAGTGTCAGGAGGAAGACGTGGCCTGATATGTCATGACCTCCCTTCCATTTTCCACCGGCAGCTTTGCAGGCTACTGCTGTGACCTTATCACCAACAGTATCAGAGCCAAATTCAACCTCTCTTCGAGCGAGCTCGCAGCGGCCACCTGTCCACCGGAAACCACGGTCAATCAGAGCAGGTCCAAAACACCACTGCGTAACGAGGAACCACATTGTTGTTACAGCAACCCATCGTAGACTGGCGCGAACACGTCGCCCGGTGTCGGTGGTACTAGGATGGCTGAAAATGAAGACAAAGAACGCCACAGTGATCCATGCCCAGCCTCGCTTGACAAAGAGAACGTTGAAAATATTGGACTTGCGCGCGAAGTAGCTCGGAGAAACGCTGGGATCTTGGAAATGCGACTGCGCGATAGGATCGTACGGTGCGGCGCGTGTCTGCGGTGAGATTATAGAGAAGATGGTTCCGAAGATCAAAAGAGCTGGGAATATCACAAGCCCAGCTCTCTCTAGAGGTGTCGGCAGGAAAGGAGACGAGCGAGGCGTCGAAGTCGATCTCGAGGGAGAATCCATAACTGTATCGTTCGCTTCAGCAGCCGCCCTCGCAGCACGTCGGGTAGTAACCATTGTAAACAAGCGTAAAGTAAGTCTCAAGAGAGCCGAAGCATTAGGAGAGGTCAATGACAGGCTTGGAGAGAGGCAGAAGGATTGTAAGAAGTGGCGCCAGATTGGCCTTGGTCGTGTTTTTGACGATGGACAGTTGGCTTGAGGCGATGACGTCTACGTACTCGCGCTAGTAGTGGGCTGCCGCCAAGGAAGCTCCAGGAAGCTTAGAGACTAAGATTAATGGCGGGGGCGGAAAAAAGAAAGCTCCGGCTTCTGACGTCTTGTAAATTATCATTTGAGGTGGGGTGGGTTCATCATGACAACTTCAACCTGCAAATTCACGACGAAATGCTGCGACGACGAACACGACGATTATGCTTTTGGGCTGTGTCTGTGATCAAGTGACATGGAAGCCTCGAGATACCGAATACGCTTTTGACGACTCACGCCGAAGAGTCATACTGACTAAACTCACTCTGCCGCGACCTCTCTCATTCGCCCGCTGCGACCGCACGAAACCTTCTTCGTTCACGATTCGCCGACGAACCTCGCCCTCTGCACCTCGCGCCCTCCACAAGACGACCATGCCTACCCTTATATACCAAAAACCGCTCAATACCCATACCGAAGGGTGGTGTAGTGGTATACGCTCCTAGATCTCCTATGATCACCTAAAATCTCTAAAATCCGCTCCTATGATCCTTCTCCCACTACACCACTCTTCGGTTTTTTGCCAGTTGGCTCGAATTTTTGTCGCATGGCCCGGAACTGTCACTTGTTTTTTCCCTGGATTTATTTCGCCAAATTCCACGACGTTCGAACGCAGCTACACCCCCCGATGTCGACATGTACCCCTGAGGTGTTACCTTTACATACCAAAATCACTCTATATGCCAGTACCGAAGAGTGGTGTAATGGTATACGCTCCTAGATCTCCTATGATCACCTAAAAATTCTTCTTTCCGCTCCTATGATCCTTCTCCCACTACACCACTCTTCGATTTTTGCCATTCGAGTCGACTTTTTGCTCATCTGGTCTCGACATCTTACCTCTTTTTTCGCGGATTATCTGGTCAGCCTTTGACGACGTTCGAACGCAGCGAGGCCATGCCACGACGATACGTACCATGGAGGGGGTTACCTTTATATACCAAAAGCACTCTCTTTACCGATGCGAAGAGTGGTGTAGCGGTATACGCTCCTAAACTCCTAAGGTCACCTAATATCTCTTGAATCCGCTCCTAAGACCATTCTCCCGCTACACCGCTCTTCGCTTTTGCTAGTCAAATCAACTTCAACTTCACAGAGACTAGTTCTCATGTCTCCTTTTTTGCAGATTTATTTCGTTAAATCTCAGCACGTTCGAACCCAGCAACGCATACCCGGAGTATCTATGGGTGCCTTGCGGGTCTACCTTTACATACCAAAATCACTCTCCTTACCAATGCGAAGAGTGGTGTAGCGGTATACGTCCTACTCCTAAGGTCACCTAATATCTCTAAAATCCGCTCCTAAGACCATTCTCCCGCTGCACCGCTCTTCGCTTTTGCCGGTCAAATCAACTTCATTTTTGCTGAGATTGTTTCTCATGCATCCTTTTTTCGCGGATTTATCGCACCAAGTTTCAGCACATTCGAACCGAGCGATACATACCTTGGGTGTCTGTGGGCGTTCTGCAGGTTTACCTTTATATACCAAAAACACTCACTACCCTTCCGAAGAGTGGTGTAGCGGTATACGTCCTACTCCTAAGGTCACCTAAAATCTCTAAAACTCCGCTCCTAAGACCATTCTCCCGCTACACCACTCTTCGTTTTTTGCTGTTTGCCTCAACTTCATTTTTTTATGAGACTGTTCCAAGCCCCCTTTTCCGCGGATTTGTTCAACCAGTTTTCGGCATATTCGAACCCAGCGGCACGTTTCAAGTACGAAACATATTTAGAGTGTGAGAGGGGCTCCTGGGACTTTACTTTTATATACCAAAATCTCTATCTATACCAATGCGAAGAGTGGTGTAGTGGTATACGTCCTAAACTCCTAAGGTCACCTAAAATCTCTACAAATCCGCTCCTAAGACCATTCTCACCCACTACACCATTCTTCGCTTTTGCGATTTGCTTCGACTTTCTTTTTGGCATCTCGATGTTTCCAGTCGACGTCTTTTCTTCTTATTGCCCTGCAGGCTTCGGGGCGTTCGAACGCAGGGATGGATACGAACAAACATCTACGGCATCTCACAGCATCTCACGACATCGACGACTTTCATTTAGATAACAAACATATGGTGGAGCTCCGTGTTCTGTCAATAAGGGTCGCTGAAAGATGCCGTGATACAGCATGCGGGCGGGAGGCGGTATTGTTTGGCGAGTATGTTTGAGTGTTTGCAGAAAAGCTTACAGGCAAGGAGGTATGAGGCACCTGGCAAGCCAGTCCGATCTGTTGGTCGATTTTTTGTGCTATCTGGCGTGAAACGGGACTTGGGTGTCTACACCTTATATACCAAAACCACTCTATTACTGTCGGCGAAGAGTGGTACAGTGGTATCCGTCCTAGATCCTAAGATCACAAACCTAAAATCTCTAAAATCCGCTCCTACAATTCCTCCTTCACCCACTGTACCACTCTTCGTTTTTGCTGGATGGCACAACTTCAGCATGGCCACGCGGTGACCTTTCTTTTTGCTCTCCCTGCCAGCAAACCGACCAAGCGACAGCTACCGCGACAAGCAACAGCGACATGGAGTCAGTGTCATTTTGTTTCTAGTCGATACCAGCTTTTTTCACCAAGTTGAGAAGGACTCGTGACCGAGATGAGACAGGATAATGGGATGGTTACTTCTGCCCACACGACCAAGAGCACAAACGATTGTCCAGGGCGGGCTTGGGAGGCAGACACGCCCTGTGCCTCGAGGGCGGCCTGCACCTTAGGCACCAGCACGGCTCCTCATCCTTACCCCTTATATACCAAAAACACTTACTACCCTTCCGAAGAGTGGTCTAGCGGTACCCGTCCTAGATCCTAGAATCTTACCTAAAATCTCTAAACTCCGCTCCTAAAAACCCTTCTCCCGCTGGGCCACTCTTCATTTTGCCGTTCACGAGTTCGAACGAGAGTTGACGGCATTCTTTTTTGCGACTTCACGATTCGAGAACGACCACTGGACTGCAGCGATATCGACTTGGACTTTTCTTTTGCATGTAGTTGCTTTGGTTGACACAGGGGTCACCAGGCTCTGATAGGGACAGTCGAGATCTGCCCCCGATACGCCGAAGCCAGACACTACCTGGTATCCTTCGCCGAACCGTGGTCTAGCGGAACCCTCACTAGAACCTACAGACCTCCGTACCCACGAGTCTTGTCCAAAATCTAGCCCGACGAATCCTCATCCCACCGAGCCTCCTTCGTTTTTGTCGATCTTGGGTGAGCAACATTTAATGTCATTCTTTTTGCGACATAATCGTATACGAGCGTTCTCAGATTGCTGAAACATCGAATCGGATTTTCTTTTCATATACCATCGCCCTATTTGACAACATAGCACCGAGGTTCAGATGGGGACACTCGGCCTACCCCTTATATGCTAAAAGCACAGTTATCCTTGACGAAGAGTGGTCTAGTGGTACCGTACCTAAAACCTATAAACTCTCTTCAAACCGCACCTAAAAAACAGTCTCCCACTAGGCCACTCTTCGTTTTTGCTGTTCATAAGTTCGAATGACTCCTGGCATTGTTCTTTTTTGCAGTGCAAAAATACGACGACATTCCCCCGAGAACGACCAAACTGGAAGGACTTTCTCTTCAACTCGCCTGATCGCTTTGCTTGCTGCAGCTGTGTCCAGTAAGGCGTGTGATGCAAGTCACCATAAGCACCACTGAGGCAGCATACCACCTGCCTACACAATGGCCCAAGCCTATCTGACGAGACAGTCTGGTGTATAAAGAGAACTGTAGGTTGGGGAATATTGAGTCATAAGGTGGTGAAAGATTCGTCTTACTTCACAGAATGCCGAACGCAGCTGCCTGGGGAACTTTATACAGACCATGGGATACCTACCCCTTATGTACCGAAATCGCTCTCTATACTGACGAAGAGTGGTCTAGTGGTACCGTACCTAAAACCTACAAACTCTTCATACCGCACCTAAAAACATTCTCCCACTGGGCCACTCTTCATTTTGCCAGTTCATACGTTCGATCCAATATACCAGGCCTTCATCATCTTTTTGCTTCTTACGATTTTGCCATGTTTGTCAAATGATAGGAGCGCCGACTTGGACTTTTGCCCTGGATTTGATCTCCTGAGCTTGATTACTTACTTGTCTCGTGCCGGTTCCGTGACTTGGCACTACATACGGCAGGGCATCCTACCTTTATGTACCAAAAGCACACACTACCCTTCCGAAGAGTGGTCTAGTGGTACCGCACCTAAAACCTACAAACTCTTCATACCGCACCTAAAAACATTCTCCCACTAGACCACTCTTCGTTTTTGCCGGTTCGTATGTTCGAGGCAACATACCATATCTTCACTTTTTGCTTCTGGCAATTCGGCCATTTTTGTCAAATCATGATAATACCTGCTTGGCCTTTTTGCCATGAGTTTGGTCACTTCGTCTGGTGCTGGCCTCGGGACCCGTTAGCATATGGCCCCTCGTCCTTTACCCTTATATACCAAAACCACTCACTACCCTTCCGAAGAGTGGCCTAGTGGTATCCGTCCTAGACCCTATGAACTCTCTTCAATACGCACCTAAAATTCTTCACCCATTAGGTCACTCTTCGTTTTTGCCGGTTCATATGTTCGAGGCAATATATGTTATCTTCATTTTTGCTCTTTGCAATTCGGCTATGCTTACCATTCTATGATCATGCTGACTTGCATTTTCTTTTCTCTCAGATGGATGTCTTTGTCTGGCGTTGACTCTGACCTGGCAATGAGCTCTGCACTGCAGCCTACCCCTCATATACCAAAACCACTCTATTACCCGTGTCGAAGAGTGGTCTATTGGCATACGTCCTAGAACCTATAAGCTCTCTTCATTCCGCACCTAAAAACTCTTCACCCACTAGGCTGCTCTTCGATTTTTGCCATTCAGGACTTCAATACTTCTTCAACCAGCAACCTACTCAACCTCTTTTTGTTCCACGACATCCCAAACGGCGATTCAAAACTGCGACGAACATGATCTGTGCTTGCTGGCTGCAAAAGAGCTGGAGATGTACATATCACTTTTGCCGAAAAGGGGCTTCGTCGTATGTTGCTATACATTACCAGATGGTCGAAGGGCGTTGGGACCGAAGAAGATAGAAGTATGTCAGACTGCTGAGGTCTACGTGGGTATGACAGTCCAACACTGTGCCCTACGTGCTTGCTCTGCTTGCTGCGAGTCCCGTCCAAGCTTATTGTGGCGTTGTGTGGCACTCAGGGGGCTGCTGCTGCCTACCCCTTTTATACCAAAACCGCTCAGTTTACCCTTGGCAAGGAGTGGTGTAGTGGGAATACGCATCCTATTAACCTAGAATCTCTCTTCCGCACCTATAACTTCTCTCACCCCACTACCTGCTCCTTGCTTTTTGCCCAAGTTCATAACTTCGAGTTCTCCATCAGACACCGACTCTTCCGCCTTGGCATCAACATATCTTTTTTGCCATTCGACATCACATTCGATCGTGCTCTGGATGACATCTCGGACGTTCATCACACGCCTTGGTTCTCTTCTACTTGAACGGGAACCTCCAGCGCAAACCGAATTACGATCAACGTGAATACATTCTTCAAATGGTGTTCAGACGATTGTCACACTTGTCGATGTGGTGTAGTGTGGAGTGATGGGCACAAGACACGACAGACACCAACTATCTACCCCTTATATACCAAAATCACTCTGTTTATCATCGGCGAGGAGTGGTGTAGTGGGAATCCGTTACCTACTAAACCTAAAGTCTCTCTTCCGCACCTAAAACCTCTCTCACCCCACTACCCACTCCTCGTTTTTTGACATGGCTCTCGACTTCGAATCCTCCCCTACTGGGGTCTCCTTTTTTGTCTTCGGTTTCGCATCCACACCAGAACAGTGCTTGACGATAATCCCATCTGCAGGCCTTACCCTCGGTGGTGATGTCCCCCTTTTACCGTCACGGTTCAAAACATGATTATGTCCCATATCTAAGGACGCTCGTGCAGTTGATATGGGTGCTGTGTCGATGACCACCGCCTGGCACGCCATTCAGCACGACATGGCCGCCTACCCCTTATATACCAAAGCCACTCATATTGTCTTCGGCAAAGAGCGTGTGGTCTAGTGGGAATCCGCATCCTATTAACCTAAAATCTTCATACTCTCTCCTATAAACTCTCTCAACCCACTGGATCCCGCTCTTTGTTTTTTGCCAAAGCCACGACTTCGAGTGTCTCCCAGGACATTTCTTTTTGTCCTCTGGACAGCAAATGCCATAAAGGTAAGAGGATAAGAAAAGCTTTTACCCTATCACAAACAGACAATTAACACACAGGGCAATATCCTCCTTGTCCTCACTGGTGCATGCTAACTTGCATTTGGCTGCTGAGTAGCACCAGTTCTCGACTCTACCCTTATATACCAAAATCACTCTGTTTACCATCGGCGAGGAGTGGTGTAGTGGTATCCGCTCCTATAACCTAAGAACCTAAAAACTCTTGAATCCGCTCCTACAATTCCTTCTCCCACTACACCACTCCTCGTTTTTTTGCCCAAGTTGAACAATACCTATTGTCTTTTTTTCCTTTTTGCCAGTCCTCTTCCATATTGCCCAGTCGGCTATATGCTCTTGAAGTATGCTGCGAGAAGTGGTCTGTACCTACTTGACCTCGTTTGGATAAAGTCACGACTCAGGGGCGACTTAAGATTACAATGAGAAGGACAACTTCGGGCTTTGGCTCTATACGTGGAAGCCTTCAGGGCAGCTTCAAGATAAGATCAAGTCAGAAAGGGGGCGAGAGAGAGGGTCATAGTTCAGTTGGGCAGAACCATGCTTTGCCCCGCCTAGAACGACAGCCTACCACCACTGGGGTCTTGTGTCCCAGATCTCGAGGCCCTTTCCTATGAATCCTCTGGCCCTCCCTCTGACCCTTTACCGCGCTTCGCATTTACCACTTCTACCAAGTTCTTCTTCTCTTCTTTTTTTTTTTATTTTTCCCTTTCGTGTTCTCTGCTCCTTACCCCTTATTTCTCTACTGTTATTATTTCTCATGTGGCATTTCCTGTTGCTATAACTTGTTCCAAGCCTGAGCTTCCCTTGTCAGCTAACGCATAGGTTCCATGTGATAATGAAGTGAACTCAGGGGTATTGTTTGGTGGCCTTGGTGACCAGACCTGGTAAGTCGCGTGGGACGGTGTAAGTGGCGGGCTCGCTCGTTTGAACGCAACTCGCAAGTCGGCCAGGGTAGAGTGTTAAGTATTAGAATTAATGTACACCTTTCGACAAGGAGTGGTGTAGCGGTATACGTCCTAGAACCTATGAATCCTAAAATCCGCTCCTAAAAACTCTCTCTCCCGCTACCCACTCCTTGTCTTTTTGCCTGTTCGAAGCCCGCCTCCTTTTTCGTCACTGATACTGCGATTCTGGGTCTTGAACAATTAAAGGATTGTATAATCGAGTAAAGAATACTCTTGGCGTAAATCAGGGGTTCAGGCCACTGTCCCATCTAAATGACACTTGCCTATAGATAGAACAGGGAGTTCAATCAAGGCCACTTCAATATACCATTTCATTCATTTCATCCATTTAATCTTCTGTTTTATTACGGTATCATGCTGTGAAGTCGTCGTGTCTCATGCGGTGGTGTTGGCGATTGTGTGCTGTCCTGCTTCGGATGACCAACCCTGAGCCATGGCCAGACAACTCAGATCAAAGTCAACCAACCATTTAGCTCAACAGAGGCCTCCTCTTTATCATCGAGAAAGTTTTTGATAGCAAAATAGAATAAGGCCTCTCGACCTACCCATCCAATGATGTTGCTCGCCACTTGTGCTACGCTACGCCTCGGCTGCTGCCTGCACGTCCCAGGCAGCAACAGCCCCTTTTGACCAGACAGCAGACATACAAGCACCAACCTGGAAGCTTCGTTATATACCAAATTGAAACAGTAGCCTTCAACGAAGTAGCAAAACCTTTACAAGACGTACCTCGTGGTGTAGCGGGAGTCCGGAATCCCGGGTCCACCCTTCGTTTCCTACAGTTGTTTATGACTCTATGTTCGAGTCCTGTGATGGCCATCATATTCTAGTTTTTTGTCATTCTTTTTGCCCTTTGCTTACATCACGACTTTGTGATGTCTGTAGAGGATCTAGCCTATGTCGGGAACTTTGATCCCACGGATATCTTCCCCATTGACCCAAGTATTATGTCGAGAACTTCAGGGTGTCCATCCGCGTTGTTTCAATGTTCCTTACACAATGAAACCACCTTTTCAAAATCCTCCCGATCGTCCTGCACGTAGCCGACGGTATCTCGCTTAATACTCTTAGCCATGGTCATCTCTTCACCTCCAACCTCGTCATCTTCCACATCACCCAGCATATGGTAACGAGCCCACATCGCGTCTCCAAACATCCAATTCCTTTATTAACATCATCAGTATATAAACTCCCCCATGGCTCCTCAATTCGTATTTCATCTTCCTCGAGAACCTGTTTCAGCTTTTTTGTCCAGTCATTCAACAGTTTGCAAGGTCAAGTCCTGTTCTTCAGCACGTTCACCTTCGTCTATCTTCCACCTTCTAGCTTCTCTTTGATATATCTTGTACGTTTAGCCATTGTCAAATTCTCTGCGTGTATGTTGGTGCTGTTAAGTGATGGTCATTATGCGTTCTGAGAGCGACTTGTCCACATATTTATATACTACAATTTCCAACACTACTGACAGCGAAGTAGCGGAAACACTAGGTAAATACTAAGGATCACGTACAACGCAGCGGGGAGCAGACGACTCGTTGCCTTCGCTTTTTGGTGCTCGTTACATTATATGTTCGAACCCCTGAAATCTTTTTTTGACACGACCTTATTCATCATTCTCCTTTCATGCCTCTCTTAAATTGAGATAAGATCATTTGGCTTAAATGTTCTCGATTCTTTACTTCTTTACGTACCTTCATGCCACAAACTCCAGAGCCACAAGCAGTAGGTTTGGCCATACAACTTTAAGAGCAACCAACATCCAATACCCTTATATACCAAAACAAATGACTTGTCCACCAGCGAAGTAGCTGCACACTCCAAACTTTAGAACACTACTAAGTCCCAAAGTGGTCGAGTGGGGAGTCCGGAATCCCAGAACACTCCCTTCGCTTTTTTCTTTTGTCGTCAGTTTCATGAGTTTGAGTCCAAACTACTCATTCTCCTCCTCTTATCTACCTAGGTTTATCTGGCCGCTTGTCTTCAACGTCCAGTTATCCAACACAAGAGCAACCTGGATAGCACTTAATCCACCAGTTGATCGATAAACGGATCTCACCTTCTCCTTTTGCGCCGCAGGGTAACACTAGGTCCCCTACTTCTTTCTCTTCGTATTTACTTCTGGTGTTAGGGGCTCAACCATGGTCCCTTCCCTACAGGAACGGAGGACGCGACACTTAAATATGATCGTATCCCCCCTCCCTGCATTTCATCTCTGCATCCACCTCGACCCTCAGAGACAATCAGTTCTTCTGCCGGTCAAGCATTCAATCCCATTTCACTGCATTTGTGCGTCAATTTCTGCCATTTTCACGCCCTAAGCCTTATCAATGGATACCAATTTCAGATTCCCTGCCGGAAGATATGGTATACTTCATAAGCCAAGTAAAGGTCTTTCCGCCCTCACCCCTTTTCCGTCGCCCCGAGAGTATTATAGGTGACTGATTCGTGCAAATATGGTCTTTCTCATTACTAACTAATTGTTGAATTGTACAGGATACGTTTCGACGGAAAGTAGACTTCGTCCACCGCTAGTATCTATTCCAGGCTGCGCCAATACGACAACCATGTAAATACTCGCGAATGGTTCAGTGGAATTCCCCAAGCTCTGTACCAGAAGATCGAGGCTGGCTGGGACATCGTACAAAAAGGGCTTATCATAAGCTTGTCTCTACCAACAAGTCTAGATATCCTTTGCTTTATGCACTGATATTGATTCAAGACTCTATTCTCTATTCTCTTCTGGTCTATGCATATTATAACTGGTAGCTGTGTGCCTTGCCTCTATCCTTGTGAGTTCTGGCGTTTTCTACATGGCGGCCTTCTTTACACGATGCGACTACCGAAATACTTGTTATTGACAAGGCCTCGCTCTCTCATGGTCATCTTAAACCTGCAAAGGGGTCAATTATAGAGAAGGAGAGTGAACGAAAATGAAGAATCGTATTTACATTGCCAATAAGGGTGAGGCAAGCAACGGGCGAATAGTCACAAGAAGAATAAAGAAGAACCAATCATGTACCATCTATTTGTGTCTCTTATATCTTGTAGTCATCCGAGAGGACGGTCCACGAATCTGGAGTGTCAATAATGTGATACTGGGTAGTAAACACATGGCTCGGCTTGGTCCAATCCAATCTGTCCTTCTTTGTTCGTACGTATGACTGCCACATACCTCGTCTACTTCTTCGATTGATTGGAAAAGTACACGCGTTCGCAAACTTCTCCTTTTGGGATTCTCGACCTCTCTTATTTGCTTCAATAGCCCAGTCGACGTCATTTGTACCATCGAGTTCAAGGTTCTCTTCGCCCCATTCCTCTACTAAATCTGTACCGTCAATCACATCGCAGAGCTGCAGTTCATCGCCTGAGTCTAGACAGCTTTGTATGAAGACATCTAACTTGGGATAAGGTAGCCCTCGGAGGCTGTGCGTGAAGTTGGAGGGTTCACAGATGATGTGGACGTCTCTGTCAGGGACAATAACAAAGGAAAAGCTGGTTTCGCAATGTTCGAATCGGTGCCAAGTATGTATAAGAGATGAGCTCGGTTTGTCCCAGGGCTCCGTGACGTGGTAAGTAGCAGAATGAGGTTCTGACTGTAATAAAGCTACAGCTTTATCAACAAGATGTGCCGGGACACAAATTTCCCAGTCCTTTTGGCTGTCAACATATTCATTCATATTCTGTGAATCGAAAAACATACATTGCGCACTCTGGCAGCTCCGTAAAATATGAGAGCACTTGTTCCGACCATGCAACATGGGATATCAGCTGCTTGAAGAATTCGGGTCACAGCGAGAGCGTCATCAGTGCCATGGCCGTTGTTAGAGGCCCGCTTTTTCATATGTATTTCCGAGAACTTCGGAGTATATGAGGGTGGAGGCGGCAGAGGCCCTGTTGTCTTTTTCCTTGTCCATGACATTTCGCTGAAGCAATACGATGAGAAGGTATCTACTTGCAGATGAGAGTTGTCGGGGAGTCAAATGACACCAACCGCGGGAGAGCTAGGCCGAAATAATACGGCACAACAGGCGGTCAATCCAGGCAGAACCTCATATCACCAATCGTTCACTATCACCGCGACGGTTCATATGAGAGCATCAAATAAATAATTGAAATTCCATTCGATCAACTGTATCTAACAAGCTGAGATCATGCATGAAAGACAAAGATTATCTGAGTTACAGAGACGGCTCCCTCCCTCCCAGTTAAGACAAGGCAATCCATTCCTGGCTGCAGTAGAGGGGTCATCGCAGCGAGGTGACTCAACGCCGGCTTCAGAACCCCCACAGCCGCTAACAACCCCTGCAGCACATCACCCACCAACAACCAACAACAACAGCCACAAGTGACAGTCGGTTATATACCAAAGCAAACAAACAGACGCCAGCGAAGTAGCGAGACATTTACTAGCCCAATAGCTCAGATGAACTAATCTTGCTTGACCATCTCCGGATGTAAAGCCTTCGCTTTTTGTCAGACGAGAGCCCTGCAGTTCGAGGCGCAATGTGAACAAGGAATGCCCATACTTGCCATTTCTTTTTGGACTTTTCTGGTTCTGAGAGACAATTCCATTAGACATGTTATAGTAAACGTGTAGATACTCTTTCGGTGTTCTTGTAACAGCGTCTCCTGAGTCAAGCAAGTTCCCGTTTTCTTGCAAAAGCTCTTGGCACGTGTGTAAAGAAGTACTACAAGACACCCTTGCTCAGCCAACACCATCCATAGGTTATAGACCATACCAACAGGCAATACTACCAGCGAAGTAGCTACATCTTTAACTCAACCGAACTCCGGTTCGATCTCCAGATAAACATCTCCTTCGGGAGCCTTCGCTTTTTGGTTATGAGTTCGAATGTCAGCTACCCTTGAGCCTCTCACTTTTGCAACCACGCCATACCTTTCCCTCTCAATTTCACACTCTTCTCAATTTTATGCCATATATACAGAAAGTAAATCAACAATTCTTTCTCTCCCTTGAATCTCAGTTATGTATCCTGTGCCTGAATCTGTTGGGCTGAGTGTAACAACCTTGCCATTCAGCCGTGAATCATCACAACCCCTGCACCAACACCAGGCAACATCCGCCACGGCACCGCGCTAAGCTCCCTCCAAGACATTGAATCAGCCTTGATATTCCATTCTATCACTCTCCCTTTCAGCGAAGTAGCTAAACATGAACTTTGGCGGAGTGGTTTCTATTTTCAACTGGTTACTCGGCCTCCATCTCCTTCGGGACTCGGCTTCGCTTTTGCTGATTCCATGGTTCGAATTTCATCAACATATTTTTTGCCTAGGTATTCAGAGTCCTTCTTATGCAGAGGCAGCCGATATGCAACGTTGGCTTGCGTTCACCTGAGTTCTTTTTTAGTCTACTCTTGTTTCATGTCGTTCTTTGTCCCTTGTCCTCTACTAACTGCCTTGTGACCACGTCTCGCGGACAAACATCATCACATCTGGCTACGTCATGGCATCACATCAGACTCATCGCAATGTCACGTTTGGAGACGACACTTCTTGTCTCGACTTGGTTCATTCAGCTACCCTGTCTACTCAAAGGTGGGGTGCATGTCAAAAGCGTTTTTCATCGCTGACTATCCGAAACTCCAGTTCCATCCTGGAACAAAAAAGACCCTATGGAAAAAAAAGAAGAAAGCAAATTCAGAGCCACGTTTAAAGCACATAATCAGCAATGAGCACGTGTCGCTCGGGTATTTCGCGTTGGCTAAGCGTAAGGAGGCACACCATAAGGTGGTGCGTCGACCTCATCTTCCTAAGATGAGAAGAGCGCGATCGCGGCGCAGAAGTTGTTGCGGTTGTCCTTGTCCAGGACCGCAGACTTGCCATCAACATTGACCATGTTGACAGAGGCCTTGGTGCTGATGCCGTAGAGGTGCACCTGCGAGCTCTCAATGTCGATCATGTTGTCTTGGCAGTTGTTCTCGCCAACACAGACCTGGTCGTAGTTGTCGAAGAAGCTGTAGAGGCCTCCTCCATAGATGAAGACATCCTTGGAGTTGACAGCGCGGAGTCCCCAGGTACGGGCACATCGCTCAGAGGTACCGGTGCAGGTGGCCTTGAAGTCGGGATCGAAGTACTTCTTGTTCACTGTGAAAGGAACGGTCGCGTCAGGGTTGCCCTGCATGTAAGCAGTCTCGGTCTGGATGAGCGACATGTAGACATTGGAAGCATTCTCAAGGTGGTAGTTGTAGAGAACGCTGTGCTCGGAAGCGGTGCCCCACAGCCAAGCGCCCTTGGTGCTCTCAATTAGAACTCCGCGGCCGTTGTAGAGGTTGATCTGAGAGTGATCTCCAAGGTCGAGCTCGTGGTCGGCAACCCAGAACCAGGTGTTCTCAAGGTAGCAGCTAGACTGCTCGGTCATGTGGAAGAGCATGAAGGCGCCGAGGCATTCAGGGTTGGGATCGGCCTTGACCTTGGGGTTCTTCTTGCATTTGTCGGACTGAAGCTGAGTACCGGCAGAGCCGCCAACGCGGAAGTGGACATCAAAGAGACCAGCAGAGCCGGGAGTAGAACCAGCGACATTGAACTCCATCAGGATGGCACCAGGCTGAGGTCCGAGAGTCTCAAACATGAGGTCCTGGATTTCGACGTTGCCGACATCACCAGCTTGGCCGACTTGCCAGACGGGCTTGGGGTTGGCTTGATCCTTGAAGTTCTTGTCTCCACCAGCCATGATGAGAGGCCAGACCTCGCCAACAATCTTGATGTTCTTGGGAACCTTGACCGTATCGGTAATGACATAAGCGCCGTGGTCGAAGTAGACGATCTGACCATCTTGGACACTGTTGAAGACAGCCTGAATGGCAGCAGTATCATCGGTCTTACCATCTCCCTTGGCACCCTTGGACTTGACGGAGATGAAGTTGGAAGCGGGGACACTGTTGTACTGAGGCTTGCTCTTGGTGACGACATTACCGTTGGAGTCGAGAAGAGCCTTGGGCTTGGTGACGGGAGTCTGAGTGGCCTGGATAGCTTTACCACTGCCGCCGCTGTAGGCACGACCCTGGACCCAGGATGCAATCTTGGCGTTGCCGGGGAGGATAGTAGCGCTAGATTCACCACCCTGGACGGCGACAGGAACAGCAGAGGACATGTCGACGTTGTCAATGATAAGAGTGCCATTGGTATCAGGCTGGGCGGGGTTATAGTTGGTCAGGACACCGACTGCAGTGTTGGCAATCTTGCTGTCGGTAAGGAGAATAGAGCCGACGTTCTGAATGTTGCCACCAGCAGTCATGTCAATGCCGACCTTGGCGCCAGAGATGTCGAGGCCGTTGAGGGTCCACAACCAGTTCCAGTTCATGTAGACGGCAGTGTTGCAGTTGCGGAAAGTCATGTTTCGGCTGGTGAACTGTTGACTACCAAAGAAACCACCATATCGACCACCAATGAAAGTGAGGTCGGTCATGAAGCCACCGGAGCCGTTGTCGATGAAGATACCTTGCTGTTTGTTGTCGTCGCTAGAGTCCTCAATCATCTGGAAGACGATGTTCTGAAGAGAGGTAGCTTGGGCGACTTGCCAGTGGATACCAGTACCGGAGCTCTTGGGCATGCCGGTGAGATCAATCTTGAAGTTGCGGACCTGTCGGAAGAAGTTGTTCTGATTGGTGTGCCAATTGGAGCCGTCTGAGTTGTAGGGATCGACGTCAATGACAGCCATGCCCTCAAAGTTGGCAGTGGGCTTGAGAACAGGGAGGTTGTTGACATCGCCAATCATGTGGGTGTAGTAGTAGGGGAGAATAGGCTTGGAGACAACATAGGTACCAGCAGGGAAGTAGACGAGAGCGGGAGTGACAGTAGACGAGTCACAACCCTTACTACAACGGTTGCCGTCAGAGAAGGCGGCGTTGATGGCCTCAGTGTCGTCAGAGCTACCATCACCCTTGGCACCGTAGTCCTTCACGTTGCGGAAGATCTTGTAGTCGGCGGAGCCATAGGCAACGACACCTTGACGCTTGATGTCGGACATCCACCAAGAACCAGCAGCAGCGGCAGCCGAGTAAGCAGGAGCCTCGGGTGCCGCGGTAGACACAGAGGCCGCGGGAGCAGCGACATCAACCTCAATAGCCTGAGGAGCAGCCGAAGCTGGAAGAGTGAAGAGGCGCATGGCCAAAAGGGAGGCCGTGACGATAGTCGAAAGCCCCATGATGACGATGAATAGCCAGCTAAATCGTTGTTTCTGGGGTGTAGCGGTATAGTATCGCTCTAGAGAGTGTGTTGATATTGCAGATGGCTGCGAAGGATAAAGTCAGTATACCTGTATTTTTTAATTTCCTACTTTGTTATGGGAAAGCTTGAGGAAACCATACGCAAAAGTTAAATTGTGGAAATCAGTGTGTGGTGAGAGAAGAAAAGAGATCTCAATATCAAGCTCGAGAAAGCTGTCAATAAGGGTGGGATTGGGTAAGGTTTTGTGTAGATCGAGGTGAGCAAAGGAAGGGAACAATGATCTGCACAATGGTGAAGAGAGGATGAAAAGAGAGGATGGACGAAGGAACAGACGAGAATAAATAAGGCAGAGAATAACAACAACAACAACAAGAACAATGGCACCGGCACTGGCAGAACGAAAGTGAGGTGCAGTGTCTGAATCGAACTGGCAGCCTGACACTGTCGACAGCCGTAAGAGTCCAAGTGAGGCAGGTGATGATATATCTCGGCAGCTTTTGACAGTGGCACCGAGAGGGTGTACAGCCGAACAGGATCTATAAACGCTGAGACCACTAGGAATCAATTGTTTACATGATCATGATCCGGCCGGCAATGCTCGAAAGCGGCACTTGAGATGAGGGTTCGCATGTGCTGTTGGTCCCTTGTTCCGCTTGCATATGGAGGCTTGTTCACCGATGAAACTTACCAGGGAGATAGATAGGTCAAAAAAATAAGACCAAAAATCTTTAAAGCCAAAAGACAAGTATATTCAAGGGAGAGACGGGCGCTGGCTTTTTTCTTTAAAAGCAGGCAGAATAAAAAGAGAGGGTGGTGATCAAAGATGACGCTGTCCCAGACAGGCGGGGAAAATGAAAAAAAAAGAGAGGCAAGGAGAGACACACGCGATCGCGTGTTCACACGATAAAGACTGACTGTCGTGGTGGAGGGTGCCCGTGGTGTGGTAGCTTTCGACTGACTTGAAATGGAACGGAAGAAAGGGAAGAGTAGAGTAAGGTAGACAGGGTAGATATACACACACGGCTGGGATGATTATATGTGACATGAACTATTGACTCGACTTGCCTTATTGCTGCCCTGACCAGGAACAGGGATCTCATCGTGGTAGCTCTCCTCGGACGCCATCCGCCGTCTCTGCGTCTGCCTCCGAGGGCCTGCCATTGGAGTGGAGTTGTCCATTGAATGTCTGTTCGCTCGTCCAAGGGGGGGCTGAAGCTAGCTGCAAGACAAGATTAAAGTGATCGTCATTGGCTATGGTAGCATCACGGACTGTTTCAAACAAGGCCGACCAGGCCAGAACAAAACATGAAACGATGAATGAGTATGATACAAACAAGACAGGCCAAGGATGCGTTGGACGAGTACTAGGTAAGGTATAGGATGATGATGATGATGAATCGAGGCGATGATGCAGGAAAAGAGAATAACGAAAGTGGAAAGGGGAACAGAACAAGCTCGTCCAGTTACCAAAGAGAACACCCTTGATCTCTCGACAAAAAGGGAAAGTACCTCTACCGGGACGAAATCAGTCTAGCGCGCTGTTTCACTGGACGACCCCGGACAAGCCAGCGGGTGGCTCACGCTACATCTCCCGGATCAAAAGAACCGGGGCATGATCTAAACAGCGGCAATTCTCCTTAGAGACTAACTAAAGAAGCCATCCATCACAGGTCCAAACCACAAGACGGGATCATACTGTCCATACATCTCAGAACAATGATTCACTATAATAACACCCAAAGAAAGTGGGTAACCTCTCGCCCTCGCCCTCGCTGCAAAGATAACCCGTGGCTACCAGTAACGTGGTATCGACAAGCTATTAGCTTCACATACTCTAATTTCCACGCACCCATGTCATCCTCCATCCATTCCTTCAGAAACTCAATACAATACGAAACTACATTCCTCTCCCACTGAAGCATTACGCCATGGTCCGTTTAATCACCAAGACATTCCCACTCTCTCTGCGCCACGGCATAGAATCCCCCCCGCCGTCTCAGCTACTACCAGGACCCTTCCAAACACGCGCGCGACTACCATCTGTTAAGCGCTTAATCATGTTGTGGCCGAGGTGGCTCCGGTACGTGAGGTGATGCTAATTAAAGAGATTTACAGTAGGGGTCTCAGCTATTCCTGGGCTGGATCGCTGTAGTGGCGGTTATGAAGCCATTCAGAGCCAGAATCGAGCATGAAAGTGTTGAAAAGCAAGTTTTGGAGCTATCGATATTGAATCAATGCCATTGATTTTCGCAAATATTAAATCGCGGTGGCTCTGAAGCCATCACAGCCAACGACTCCCCTTGCAGTCCCCTGTCTCAAAACACAGCTCCCCACATCCCGCCACACCATGAAGCGCGTTCCAGCCCGATCCATCACCTCACAATGCACATCAATTTGAGGGTAAGGTATATACCAGTACGGAGTAGTAGAGTCGCATTAAAGGTCAACGGTTGCCTGCATGTGGTACAACAATTACTCTAAATCTATACCACCTACCCGATATAGCACAGGATAGTCCCTTAAAGTCAGGTGAACTGCGAACATGCAGACGCAGACATGAAATATATTAATTAGTTCAGGGTGCGTGTTTATGCAAAATCCCCCCTCACATGATCTACGTCTATCTATCACACGCTACCTGTTTCACTCCGCATCCTTTTTCATCCCGCATTTCGATATCGATGCGCGTTCCCGTGCATCTCGGACTCCCTTGTTTCACGCCTCGGCCATGAACCCTGCAACCACTTAAACAAATTAATTCACCGTCCGTCGTGAAACGAAGCACAGGATCAGAGACTCGGAAGACCCCAGGACTCGAAAGCAATAGCTAAGTAAATTCATTTATATATAAACTCCAGACGCAGTCTATGTGATCCAGATCGCTCATCAACGCTATTGGCGAGTAATCCTCATGAGCGATAGATCCATTGCCGGATCTCAAATGTGCTCCGTGAGGTTGCACGCATGCACCATTTCCATGTCCTTGCATGTCCTAGCATGTTCATCCAACATGCCCTAATGCTACCTTACATCTTAAAATCAGTCTAGCAAACCCTTCCATGTCATAAAGTCGTAAAGCCAGTTCAATCGTGTTCGTCTGGCATATTAGTATCCCCCAATCATATTATTCCGTCGCATGCTCAGAGCTCAAATAAACCCTCCCTCAATCTGTAGAGGCCTGGCACTCTCGATAGTCTCAATACCATCAACATCGGCACCAAAATCCATTATCAAAATCTTGGGATCCTGTCCAGTGCTGACAATGCGACGGTAATCACTCTTCGCACTCAGCACCCAGCTTGCGTGCCACTTGGGAAAGTCGAGCAGCTGGTGTCCAGTTTCCATATCCCACACCTTAATGTCGGTGTCGTAGCTTCCAGAGACCAGTCGGCCGCTCACACTATCTATGTGCAGACTGCGAACCAGGTTCTCGTGGGCGCGCATCTCACGGAGACACTCGCCAGTGTTGGCATCCCAGATGCGGATAACCTTGTCGTTACCAGCAGATGCAATGTATCGGCCATCTTCGGAGAATTGGGAGCAAGCAAGCCCCTTGGTGTGCCCCGTGAACTCACGAATATTTTTGCCTGTTTCAATGTTCCACAACTTGACGCGGAAATCTCCCGAACAAGACACGATGGTGTTGCCCCGCATCTGTACTGCGTTAACAGGTCCGCTGTGTCCCCGAAGCTGCTTGATCAAGTCGCCGGTGTGGCGATCCCAGACACAGATGCTGAAGTCCTTGCTGCATGTGACGATATGCTTGTCGTCAAAGGCAAGATCGAGAACAGCCGCGGTGTGGTGTCGGAGTCGGCGAATAGGACGGTATCCTGCGCGTACGTCGTAAACGATGCAGGTAGAGTCGGAGGACCCAGTGACCAGGATTTCATCGTCATACTGCAGACACAGAATAGAGGCCATGTGATGTGTAGGGAATGATGTACTGCGGGGCATAGAGAAGTTTGACTTCTCGTTGTCGGACGATCCTGAAGCGAAATGAGTAGGGTTGCCATCCTCGTCAATGAGCATGTCGGGTTCGGCGATGACCTCGGGTGGTCCAATAATGAGGGTGCATTCAAGGGTATGCATATCCCAAACCCGGATAGTCTTGTCGCGAGAACCGGTGATGATTTTGTGCCTTTTGAGGTTAGTAAACCACTTGTAAAAGGACCGAATAACTTACTCGTCAAACTGAAGGCAGTAGATGCTATCCTTGTGTCCATTCAGATAGACAGGTCTGGCCTTGCCAGTCTTCCATCGCTGGCTCAACTCCTGCTTGACACGGTAAATGTCCTTCCAGTCATTCGCTGGTGAAATAGCAGGAACTCCGAGACCACTTCCAGGCGCAACGGGCTCACTTGTAGCATAAGTGGCAGTAGTCTCACGAAGACAAGACTCACGCCAGATGTGCTGGTTGCTAACAATCTTGTTCCAGTTCTTGCAAACCATGCTGGCCTTGGTAAGTGCCGGAGCGTCGAGGTTTGCGAGGACATGGATAGCGAGTTCTGCAGGAAGTCTGGAGACAAAGTCGATCGTGCTAATAGCAGTATTTTGCTCTATTTCGGTCTCACTCTCGGCTCCAGGAAGTGTCACAGTAATTCCGATTCCGCTCTCACGATCGTTGCTCTCGTCGTTGGTGCTAGGATTCAACCACATGTTGTACAAGCCCTGACGAGCCAGGTATTCATTCTGCATAGCAGCTGAGGCCTTAGCAGCAGCTCCAGAGTTACTAGGAATGACGGGTGGCTCGCCACGGAAACCGGGAATCGGGAGATGTGACGAGTTCTCGTAGTTGTAGGCGTTCTGATCATGTTTCAGATCGAATCCATAGATCGAACGTGAGCGGCGAACGGTTGCTTGTCGAAGACGGCTCCAAGCGGAGTGCGCATTGTTGTATGAAGTAGTCGGTCTACCAGTCTCGGTTTGTTCGACATCTTCAGCAATCGAAGGTCGTCGATGAACCATTCGGTTGATCGAGAGTGAAGCGCGGCGAAACATGCCCTTGATCTGCTTGGCACCTGGAGTGTGGAAATGGTGTTGATGCTGGGTCTCGTGATGGGCGCTGTTCAGATCGTGGAACTCGTCTTCGGTATCGTCAACGGCGAGATCGTTGAAATGCCGAGAAAGTTGCTGCGAATGAGAATGAGAATGGCCAAAAGCAAATGATTTAGGACGTCGCCAGGGCATAGAAAGGCTCATGCTGCGGTTTCGAGGGGAGGCAGCTGTGTGCATGGCTGCTGCTTCAGGGCGGAGAGTAGTGTTCGCAGGCTGGGCAGGCGTCGAGACGCCCAGCGGCGAAGATTCAGAGGCAGATTCCAACATGGCCTCTTGAGCAGGAGCCCAGTCGCTGATGGGGAAAATGCGCTTGGTCATAATCGAGGTGGTAGCAAAAGTGTCGAACTAGAGAAAGGAACGTGTATCAAAGCGGGCTGTGCTGCAACTATCGGAGCTGGAAACGCAAGTAATCGAACGACGATGACTATGAAGGAGTGTCGAGTCGACCAAATAGTCGAGCAGTGAGGAATAGAGCTAAATGAATGCGCTCGTCGCAGATTTTGACTTTGCCGTTGTTGTTTACGATCGGGCGGTCGGTATGGTATGGGCTGGTCTGGTCTGGTCGCAGGGGCGGTCTCAGGCCTTTCTTTAAGTTTCGCGGGACCTTGCTTTGGGCCCGTTTCTGGCGTTGGTTGTTCGGCGTTAGGTGGCAACGGTACACGAAGCAAACAACTCAAAAAAAAAAGAGCCGGAGGTTTCAGAGGGTATTTTAGTACTCGTTATACGCTCTGTGCTGATCCCAACAGAAAAGCAGGAAAATGAACACACAGAAAAGGAGTTGAAAAGGAATGGAGATGGATGTGAGGGAGGAAGAGTAGGCTTCTTGAGAAAAAAACCGTTGCGATTAGCAATCCCGGTAAAGTTAACGGAAGACAGGGGCCTGGGGCTTGGATTTAAAGGGCGAACTGAACTGCCACTGAAGGGATCTGGAAAACAGGGGGTTCCTGATTGGGTTTTCACAGTACAGTACGTACAGCCACAGCACAACAAGACGAGTCAGAAGAACGGGATGATCAGGGGAATAAAAGAAGGAGAGGGTGTCGTATTGAAAAGGGAAGAGATCAAAAGTATGTATCTCTTAACAAAACCTAGTGCTCCATAGGGCGAGTCACGATACCGAACGACCCTTGGCGGTGATGTAAGGCGACTGGTCCCCAAGTCATGCTTAACGCCATCTACACTACACGATGACATGCACTTGTGAGCTAGCGTTGCCCCAGAAGGAGTCCTGGAATGCGGGAAGGACAACGATTCTTGGTTTATCGAGCGGAGGTGGATCGTATGGTTCCAGTTTTCTCGGGGCCCGCGATTCTCTTCTTCCTCGGTCCGGTCTGAACAAGCTGCAAGCTCATACTACGTCGTTGAAGAAGATGGTTATGAAAGCTAAAGATTATGACCGTAAAAAGAAAAAAATTCTCTTTGCTTTTCAATCTGTAGCGGTGAGGTCCCTTGAACACGGTAGCAGCAGCACCTGTGGCTAGCCGCCCCTCCATCAAGCCATCCTCAGCCAACCCTACCAAACAGGGCGAAACAAACTCAATAGTAGGTGGCAATGCAAACTTTCCGTATTTTTATTTCCGGTGCTGACTCTTCAAAGAAATCTGCAGGTACTACCAGTAAGTAAGGCAACAATGCCACAACAACTGTGATTGCAAAGTAGCAGCAATATTGGGCCTTCATATCAAGGCCCGTTGATCCCTATTGACCAGACCTCCAACGGCCAATGGCTGTGTAACGTTGATTCACCACAACAACAGCGTTACTTCGAGAACCCACGCAGTGCAACACCTAATGCGTCCTGGGTCTTCCAGGGGCCTGGATCAACACCCCAAACAAAGCTAATCCCCCAAAGCAACCCCGGATTCAGCTGGACTCACTGATTGATCTCATCCACAGGGGGCGAAGACCCTGATTTTGCAGTTTCATTAACAGTATTGTCCCTTTATATACCAGTGGACAACCCACAGGCTGAAACTGAAAAGATTTGCGTATAATTACCAGTCCCTGAAGTCAGAACGAAAAAATCTGACGGATTGGAGGAAGTGATCGACAAGTGGTTGAGAAGAACTTGGGTTGGGCTTACAATTGGTGAACCGGACATTCCGATACCGGTTCCCTGGAACCAGTCAGCCACGGTTGGGAAAATTTCCATTTGGGTTGATCTGGATTTCTCTAAGGTCGAATTAACTTCAGCCTGAAGCTTCTAGTCTTGAAGGCCGAGGCCTCGACAGTTTGGCCAAAGTGTCCTGGGTCTGGACGTCATGGCTACCCTACGCAACAACCTGCTTAAAGGACGGCCATTGCTATCTTCAAGACAAGTGCTATAGCTCGTAAATTGGTAGGTCTCATGCTAAAATATCCAATATTGCATCTCAATTCCAGCAATCTTCACCTTTGTCTCACGATGCACCCCTTCCGGAGTTTAATGCTGCAGGGCTGTCGTGGGGAAGACAGTGGATCAAGTTTTTCCCGTGTCAAGGATCCATACTGAAGTTTTTGAGTGCTTGTTCAGTATCACCACGTAGCAACACATCAAAGACTCAATTCACTTTGGGCCATCACACCAACTCACCCTCATAATGGCCACTCCAACTCCGAGGCCCTCCCAAGTGGCTTTCCGCATCCATCCCATCTACCGCATCTTCTTCCTCATTCTTGAACCCATCTCCGCCCTCACCGGTGCTTTCTACACTCACTTCCGCCAAGGAACTTACCTATCTCTCCTCGACGCTGCTTCAGCACCGGCGGAAACACCAAAGGCTACATCTGTAGCCATGTCGCAGCTCGCCAATATGTTCTTCTTCTTTGCGCTCAACGAAGCGCTCGTTCTGCGATCTACAGCGGATTTGCGGGTTTGGAGGACGGTCCTGCTTGTGCTACTTATTGCGGATCTGGGACACTTGTTTTCGATGAGTGAGCTTGGACCGAGGATTTATTGGGACGTCATGGCGTGGAATGCTAGTGATTGGGGGAATGTGCCGTTTGTGTATCTTGGCATGACTATGAGGGTGAGCTTTCTGCTGGGAATTGGACTGGGAGAGTCGAGGGCTTTGAAGAAGAAGGATTGGAAGAAGCAGTGAGCTTTTCGGATGGCCATAGCGAGTTTCGGTATTTAGGTCTGCAAGATTTCGGGTTTGGGTGTCCGAATTTGTGGTCATGAGGAGGAATGACTTGGATATAACTTGACTACGCCTTGACAAGACATGATATAGCAGGTCTAGAACATATGATGACCGTATGAAAGGATACCCCCATCAGGACAAATGGAACTATAAAACACATCTCGAGCCAACTCTCTACAGATCACCAATGCAGCTCCTCTCATGCTACCTCATCCCCCCACGATTCTTGGTGGAGGAATCCAGACTCCGCCGACCCACGATAATCCGAGCTTCATGTCAAGAGTCATGATGGCCCCTCAACCAATGACATGCTCACATCGGCTATCGGCTATCGCATGTCGCCTGGCTGCAATTCGGGCATAGCGCCCCGAAACCCCCAATCTCTCAATGCGACACTTCAATTGCTCCCCCCAAACCGCGTCGCTTACTCGAATCAGATGATCATTCATGATGGAGGGGTCGTAGTAGGGAAAAAAAGTGCCCCTCACACGTAACGGATACGGTAGTCAACGCGATGAGGGGTGAGCTCTGAGGTTGTTTCGACGAGTGGGGGTTTCTGGTCGGCTCGTCGTCATGAGATGAGCTTTATAAAGGAAGAGAGGCCCCAATTGACTTGTTCTCAATTGCTTTACTCTCTCTTTCTCGTCATCTCAATACTCATACTTCACCATCATCATGTCTGTCCCCGACAAGTTCCAGGGCTTCCAGTCCCCCAGCGCCGAGAACTGGACCGATTTCCAGAAGAACTCGTTTGAGCCCCGTCCCTTTGGCGAGTACGATGTCGACATCAAAGTCGAGTGCTGCGGTGTCTGCGCCAGTGATCGTCACACCATCAGCGGCGACTGGGGTGGCTGCCCTTATCCTCTCGCTGTAGGCCACGAGGTTGTTGGCAAGGTTCTCCGTGTTGGTGATAAGGTCACTCTCGCAAAGGTCGGTGACCGTGTCGGTGCTGGTGCCCAGGTCTGGTCGTGCCTTGAGTGCCACCAGTGCAAGAATGACAATGAGACCTACTGCAAGCACCAGATCGACGCTTATGGCGCTGATTACCTCGATACTGGCTTCAAGACCCAGGGCGGTTACTCTTCTCACAGCAGAGTGCATGAGTACTGGTGAGTACACTTGTCCGTCCACCCAACTGGTCTCATTGACTTACAATTCATAGGGTCTACCCCATTCCCGAAGCCCTCTCCAGCACCCAAGCTGCTCCCATGCTCTGCGCCGGTATCACCGTCTACAGCCCACTGAAGCGTCTCGGCGCCGGACCCGGCAAGAAGGTCGGTATCGTTGGTATCGGTGGTCTGGGCCACTACGGTGTCATCTTCGCCAAGGCTCTCGGTGCTGAAGTCTGGGCCATCTCCCGTTCGCGAGCCAAGGAGGCCGACGCTCGCAAGATGGGTGCCGATGGCTTCCTGGCCACTGGCGAGAAGGACTGGACCAAGGGCCATGAGATGTCCTTCGACATCATCATCAACACTGCCACTTCTTTCGAGGGCTTTGCTCTCAGCGAGTACCTGAGCCTTCTCGATGTGCACGGCCACTGGAACTCTGTTGGTCTTCCTGGTGGTGAGGGTATCTCCATCCGCAACCAGGACTTCATCACCAACGGCTGCTACATCGGAACATCGCACTTGGGCAGCCGACGTGAGATGCTTGAGATGTTGCAGCTCGCTGCTGACAAGGGCCTCAAGTCGTGGATTGAGGAGATTCCTATCTCCAAGGAGGGTCTTCAGCAGGCCATGGAGGCTCTGAAGACGAGCTCTGTTCGCTACCGATCATGCATGACCAACTATGAGGAGGCCTTTGGTGCTTGAGTGTGTGGAAGTGTGAAAAATAAAAAGAAGGAGTTTGTTGGGAGTAGCATTGGGAGTTATGAATGAGCTAATGGTGGAGCTGGATGCTCTTGTTGGCGCGCATCAAAGACACCTTGATGGGTCGAAATGACGAATAGGTCTGGTATGATCTATGCGATCATGCCTGAATGAAATGATGAATTGAATATGATGAAATCTATCTATCGTCTCTCTCCGTGATCGGATATGATTGTAACTTTGGTTCCTGAGCTGAACAGCGAATATTTACAAAGCAATGATCTCATAATCAATGATTCCATTTCTGCTTTCTAATGGACCATCACGTAGTCTCGTTTTGGAGTTTTTGGCCCAGAAGGCTAGACCACTTTCACTTAGATAGTATACTCCCCGCATCGCAACTCATGGGGTTGTGGGGGTCTGTATCTCACCTTTTCACATCACAATGAAGACCAAGAGCTGTGAAGATGAGCTGTAAGCGGTCAATTGGACTGATCAACTGTCAGTAAGAGTAATTGATCTTCAGAGTCATTGCATGCAATGCCAAGATGCGGGCTATCATGAACCCGCAGTGTCTCATTCTTACAACCTCCAATTCCCCCTTCACGTCCAAAAATAACGAGGCCGGCACCCCATGTCATCAACGCTATCCCTAATTCTGCCACGCCGAATCCTCCTCCGTGTATCTCCAGCGGAGACCGGCGGGTGTTACTAGTGACTCACCCCTACCGTTGCATGTCTTCAGCCTTTTTCACTACATGCTGAGAATAATGTGAAATTTCTTAACGCCATTTACTAGAAGTCGCTTTTGAGCATCGCCAAATCGAGAGATGTGATTAGCAATCTGTAAGATTCGGTGTGCTTAGATGCAGGGAGGAGTCATCGTGGTGGGCTTCGCGGCTTGTTTAAAGATCAAGGTGATCGCCGGATTTTTGGGAGTTGGCGATACCTTCAAACTACACTCTACAGAACAATACTACAAACAATACAATCATATCAAGATTTTACAAAATTTTTGTATACCTTCTCCACATATACTTACTCTTTATTGGCTAGGGTTATCGTCAACATGTAAGTCCATCCCCTTTCAACCTCAAGCTCACCACTAAGACACTACACGGGACAATCAGCTGCATCTCCGTCACCTTCATCATCAAGATCTCAGACTTCAGGCCCAAGAGACCCAACAGCACTCATGGAAATCACACGTCGCTTCAGCCGCTCCTGTAGCAAGGCAGAGATCGCCTCAGTAGGCATCTCCCCTGCTACATCAGCTGTCTTTGCAATCTACACAGCTGCGCAAACCTCCCAATCCTGGATCGACGTCTTTGACATCAAGACTCAGAGCGGCTACTCCAAGACAAGCGGCTCGCGCGCTGTATTCTCACCCAATGGCTCGAAGCTGGCTACTATCAGGGACTGGACCGTTCAGTTTACAGGAGGCTTCGACTTTCACCACTCTAGCACTGTCTTCCTGAGGGACTATGTCAGTGGAAAGACGGCCTGTGAACTCAAGGAGGCCAAGGGTGAGCCAATTGCTTGGAGCCGTGATGGGAGACTCATCGCAGTCGGTGAAGCAAGGAATCGCATTGGAGTTTGGGACGTGAAGCACGGTGTCAGGGTCGGAAAGGTTGTGAGCCACATCGACGCAGTTACTCACGCTGCTTTCCTCCCTGACCAGAGCCTCGTCACCATCTCACGTGATGGAACGCTGCGCATCACCAACACCAAGACTTGCAAGACCATTCGCCGTCTTGAGATCGACGGCTCAAACAACCCCCGCGCTCTGGCAGTCAGTCCCGATGGCCGACGCATCGTCTCAGTCTGGGGAACAAGCGTCCACATCTGGATCCCCTCCGCCAACGACTTGATGTCTTACAACCTCAACGCGGTGAGACCCTGTGAAGGATGGCCCCTTGCGATCTCACCCGATTGTCGATACATGCTCTGCAGAACTGAAGATGGCTTCGACATCATGGATGTTGCGACGGGAACTATCGTGTACGATGAACTTATGGAGGAGATGGTAATGTCTGGGGCTTTTGATGAGGATGCTAAGGTTCTGGTTCTTGGAAGGATGGATGGCGTTGTTGAGGTTCGGGATGTTTTTGACACGAGGTGAAAAGTTGTGATACCCTGGGATGGTCAGATTGTAAGTGAGCTGGATAGAGATGATTTTGACTGGATGGGCGTTTGTTTGACATGGGCGTATAAGAATTGTTACTGTTTTAGATGTTCAACACCGTTTATTGTAAGAGCATATGCCAGGCTCTCAACAGCAAGTATTTCTATACTCAAAATTTAATTTCTTCAATTATCCACACACATTTTCGGTGGAATAGGCAGCGAGATAGCCTCGTATTTAACTTTCGAAATCCCTAAAGCTGAATGGATCTTGGGGTGACAAAGTTCTCACACGACACATCAGTGTTCTGAGACAGATATTTTGCAGAGTCAAATAGTAATCGGCGAATCATGAGATCACATCAAGTGATACAGTTACGAGCCAAAGAATACAGTTTGTCACATAGGTAGCCTTTCACCAAATCACACGCAGACTTTAAATCAACAACCCTTAATCTTGTAGCAAAGTTTGTTCATTCCAGCGTATAAAGACTCGTCACAAGTCCTCCCAGGGTCATCCCTCTTCGTACTTCCCCAGAATTACATCCGCCATCCATTCATATATCCACGGGCCCGTATCACTTGTTCAACTATAGCCTTACAAAACGACGTGGGAAAACTCAACCCATCAGTCACAAGCAACAAAAGACCTGGCCACCAGGAACATCACCTTTAGCAAAAGCTTTGCAGGTACTGAACCCTTCATCAGACGGTCAGCCAAAATTTCGACAACCTTTCTAGCTCACTGAGGCGTCAACCAGAGCACCCACACATTTTGTCCTTGATCTATCTTATTGAGATATCAAACGGGGTTAACGAAGAAACGAATTCGAGACATATCCTACATAGCCCGTCATGGAAAACCCACCACTCCCGGTAGAGATCTTGTATCAGATTTTCGAGAATTTCTGTCCACATTGTCAGGAGAAACACTTCGTCTCCCACGAGAAGATCTTATGTAATAAGAAGGATAAAAACCGCCGCGCTCTCATCAGCCTTAGCAGGACGTGCAAGAGCTGGGGATGTGTTGCTCAGAACATACTTCATCACTACTTCAAACATTCAGATGACCGGCATCAAACTCTTTTCTGCAGGACCATTTGCAAGAATCCAGAACTTGCTAAGCAGTTACAAGTGGCCATCCTTGAGCGAAACGCAGGCCTCGACCAGGAGCTATTTGCCCAGGTTTGGTTTAAGGAATCCTTGGCCAGAGATTTGCACTTGTTTGGGCGAAGTCCACTCACACTGCAAAGCTCTGTTGCCTCATGGGGGGATTATATCCCATCGATGATTCTACTTCGGGCTACCAACCTCAAGCATCTCGTCGTTCACGGCCCTTACAACCCGATGATTTTCCAGGAATTCAGAATGGCAGCTGTAATACGAAATAGAGCCCTGCCAGAGAAACTCAAGTCTCTCTCGGTGGGACAGCAGGAGACATCCGCCTGCTGGCATTTGGAGCCACTTGTTCAGACAGACCCGGGTGCTTTAGGGGGATATCTCATGATATTGGAAAACCTCGAGACGCTTTCCATATCGCGGCCTACCTTTAAAAGTCTTCCAAAGAAACTCCCGCTACAGAAGCTACGCAGGCTTCGGATTGGTAATGCGTGCCTTTCCAAGGATGAGCTGCAGAGACTCATCAACAGCACAGGAAACCTGGAAGAGTTTGTCTATAGGGAGATTGAAGACACGGATGGAGCAACACTCATGGTCACATCTCAGGAGATCTTTGAGATGCTTTCACCCATGAAAGATACACTCAAGAGAGTTGTTATGAAGATGCACAGCTCAGAACGCCTCCCTACTGCCATGGCCGAGCTAGTCAATCTGCAACAATTGCGAGTCAACGCAGGAGTATTATGCGATATATCAACCATGAGAACTCACTTTCTGGACCTTGAAAAGGGTAACCTACTCGACGTGTTCCCACCGAATCTACGGACTCTGTGCCTGGATCACAGCCACACGGACGCACATCTATACCGAGAGGCTTTGGGGGTTTACATATCGTCTACCTATCGAGAATCTCCTCATGAGCAAAAGCTAAAAGAGGTGACTCTTCATTTTGTGGACAAAGCTATTCCAAATATAGTAGCGTTGACATTACCTCCAGCTTTTATGTGGCAGCCGATGAGGGATATGAACGAAAGGGAAGGGGAAGACCTCCGCAGCGAATGCAGCCCATCATGGCTCAAGAATGGATGTATAACCGTCACGACAGCACCGTTCTTATGGTATAGCTGTGATGAGGTCGGCGAAAACACAATGTTGCCGCCTTGTGTTATTTAGAGAGGTTTTCTTTGGTCCAATAGAGCTTGCAAATGCTGTTTTTGATCTTACTCACTCTACTAACAAAGTTATCCAGTATAAAGGCTTTGGCATGAATATAGTCGGCTTTTAGTCGAGTTATTTCAGAAATCGGCATACCTAAACACAAAAAAAAAAAATAAAAAAAATCACTTGTCATAAGACCAAGTGGTAAGCGGTCGAAGGTGTTGATAGGAGGAAACATGCTGTATACACAATCGTCCAAGACGACTTGTTAAGCATTAATACACTGCCCTGACATGTTCTTACATGTAGCTTAGACCCCAAATTGGTATCGGAAACATAAATACACATCAAGCTGCAACTACACAGGCGTCAGTCTTGTGCTACATGTCCAAAGTGTCAAGACTTGGAGTTACAGTAACTTACAAGCTACCGGCAGCGCTACATTACAAAAGAACTCAGTGTTTTAATATCAGTAGGCACAGGTAGGCAGGGTTACAGGAGTCTTGGGGCTTCTGATCGATTGCCCATACTGACAAGACCTGCCTTTGATTAAGAAAGAGAGCGATCTGACACTCTAACATTGCATCACCTTCCTTGAGAGCCACAAGCAGGCAGTCAAAGTTCAAGTTCACATTCACTAACCCCCAAGTTCTGTGAATGGCGAATGCGATCATGGGTGAGCAACTGTTGGACAGAAGAGTGCGGTGATAACTAGCCCTCCTGGACAAGAGCAACAGGTGCTTGAAGCTGCCACACCACCGGTGGCGTAGGATCAAGCCTTGTTCAGAACACCAGAGACTTCCGTGATAAACCACTCTCATCTACAGTGGATCACCCCGTCTACGGACTATAAAAGATGTCAAATATCTCCCAAGCAAGTCCGTCCAGCTCAATCTTATCAACCAAACCATCCAACTCGACAGCGTTGTACTATATTCCATCATTGTGCAGTCAAAATGAACCTCCAGACCTTGCCTCAGGAGATTATATACATGATCTGTGAAAGCCTTTGTCTGCACTGCCAAGTAGACACGAGAACACCTGCCACGAGAACACCTGCCTGCTTTCTACATATCGATTCACCAGGAGAGAGGGGCATACGGAAAACCCAGTTAGATCTTTGCTTGCTCTGCAAAAGCTGGGGTTATATAGCACAACGGGTGCTCCACCACAGCTATGGCTTTCCCGAGAGAAGCGATAGAGGCGATGTCAGATTTTGCAGGACTATCTGCGAAAAGCCAGAGCTAGGCCGCTTTGTTAAGCGGATCTACCTTAGGCAGATTTCTCAACTGGATTGGGATCTCGACAAGGATGATGACGCTTGGCTGCTCAAGTCACTAGACAAATTCTCAGACATTTTGAACCTTCCCCCGAAGCCTTTCAACTTCAGCAAAGGAGCATGGTCATCGTTTATTATACCACTCATATTGCTTCAGATACCAACTGTCGAAGATCTCCAGATAGACACACGCAATCTCGACCATCTGATGCAGCAAATCAAGGAGCCCTCCGAAGTTCATCTGCATACCTTTCCCCAGAATGTCGTCAAAGTTACCATGTCTGAAGGGCCACACTGCCAGGAAACTTTCCCTCTCGCAGGCCCAGTCGACCTGTCCGATACAGCTGGCGGCGGGTTACTGTCAAAGGTCCAAGGGTTCGATATCCTGATAATTGGAAACCCAGCTCGCCAAACGGTAAAGAGTCCTTTACAGCTCGACAGTGTTCGTACTCTCCATCTGATAGACGTGTGTCTGGGCCGGGAAGAGCTACACCTTTTGGTGTCTGCCACGGGGCCACTTGAAGTTTTCAAGTACATGGGAGGATTCACACAGGAACCAAACCCAGCCACAGCTCAGGATATATGCGAAGTCCTCACGACGAAGAAAGACACTTTGACAGAAGCGGCAGTACTGACGCACTACAAAGCAAGTTATCTTACAGCGGCAAGAACCCTTGAAAATGTTACTTGGCTACGCATCGCAACAAAATCCATCTGGAAGAGAACAGAAAGCGAGCCAACTCTACATGACCAGGCTTTAGTGGACGTATTCCCCCCTGCACTTTCAACCATAGTATTCGAGGCCGATCTTCAAGACATGGAGGGGCTATCTGCCGCACTCACGAAATACATTCTGTCAAACTGTCCCGACAATCCCGAGGATCAAATACTGAAAAGTATCCAGATCCACGTTCATCTAGGCATCCCCCCTGAAGGGCTACGAAACCCGCCGGTACAGGAGGAGATTCCTTCTTGTGAGAAAATAAGACGTGAATGCGCTCTTTTCCTTGAGAGGGGGGATATTGAAGTGAGCTCCGTTTATGACGATTGATTGGTTTAAGGACTATGGGGGCGTTGTGCTGAGCCGCGAGGATATGGAGAACAGGTAGTGTACCTAGACTAGTAAATTGAGGTGCTTCAGCAGCCTAGCCAGATAAAATAGAAATAAGCTATTCTTCAGTTATCTTACTGTAATTTTCTTATGTGATATCCAAGCTGTATCTGATGTTATACCTTGGCAAGCGGACGGTTGTCAAACAACTTGTACATACATACGGTAGTAAGTTTTTGATACTACCGAATTTATTTGAGAACGCTTACAAAAGATAGCCAGTCACAAGATAAACAAACCGCTAGCTGGTAATCGGTTGACTGCCAGTTCCTACTGCAGGCACACGCCAACAGTGCTTCATGACGATAATCAGCACATGCTGATCAGGTACCAGGCGTTACACTACTACAGTGATACAAGAGCATAGCATTGAGTGACAAACAGTAGAATGCCGTAAAAAACTGTTCGCACCTTTCAGTCATTCAGCCCATCTTTGGACTATAAAAGCCCCGGTTTGCTCCTAGTTACAACCTCGTAAACTCAAACTCTTTGAGCCCACAAAACTGCGCATTATCATATATTGGAACCATATCATGAAGAACATGCTGATACAGAACCTCCAACGGGAGATTATATTTCTCATATGTGAGTCCATATGCCCTCATTGCCAGAAACTTTATGAAGATTGGCCGCAAGAAGGCCGTCCAGGCGAAATACCACCCATTCCTGCGGCCAAAGAACGCCGCCAAACAATCTTCAATCTCTCACTTGTCTGCAAGAGATGGGGATATATCGCGCAGAAGGTGCTGCATCATCATTTCGGCTATTTTGAAACTCATCCAAAAGCAGAGTTCTTATTGTGCAGAACTCTTTCGGAGAATCCAGAGCTCGGAAAGCAGTTCAAAGAGGCTAGAATAAGACAAATCTCTACTTACGACTGGAGTCTTGACGAAGAATGGCTCGCCAAGTCGTTGGTCAAGTTCTCAGGGGTTCTTGAGTTTCAGGAGACTTCCACAGTGCCAGATGCCTCGAAATGGGGAGAATTCATTGCGCCCCTCATTTTGCTCCATACTCCGGCCCTCGATCAGCTTTCGATACACCAAGAACACCTGAATAATATCATGAGAAAGTTCCGTGCGCTCTTTGTAGGGAAACAATACGTTCTCCCTCAACGGATCAAAAACATATTGATCACGGCTTCTCCAATGACCAATGGAACCAGCACTGTTGTGTTCTTGGATCTATCCGATTCCTCGATGGGAGGACTTTTATCTGCTAATCGAAGCATTCGGATTCTTCAATTATATAATCCCGACCCCCAGTCAATCCCAGACCAACTCGATCTTCGTTGCTTACGAGAGCTGAGCTTGAGGGATAGTGCTTTCAGCCGGAGAGAACTTGAATTATTACTTTCTGCGACAGGGCCACTGGCGAACTTTTACTATTATAGCCTACAGCGCTCTGTATTTAATGGTGTCACCCCTCAAGATATATGCGAGGTTCTGGTATCTAAGAAACATACCTTGAGAAGGCTGCACTTGGAGACTGCATGTAAAGCCCGAAACTTCACATCAGGGAAGCACCTGACCAACCTCAACTATATGAGATTCTATTTCGGTGGTTTCTGGCACCGAACAGACGCCGAGCCAATTCTGGAGGAACATGAGTTACTGGAAATGTTTCCACCCAATCTCACTGAACTGTGGCTCGATATCCCTGAAGATACGACCCTAGGAATCCTTGATGCCCTTACTAACTATATCGTATCGACTTGTCGAGATAAAAAAGAAGACCAAGTCCTCGGACATGTCGTCATACGAATTTTAACAGGCATTGACAGAGAGTCCCCAGAATTCCCCATGGCTATAAACAGAACGGTTTGGGAGGAAATCAAGAAAAGATGCGAATCTTTCCTAAGACACGGGAGGTTATCCATGTTGCTCACCTATTATGAGACGGGGCTTGGAAGGCTTGTATCTCATGAGTTTGACTATCACTAAGGTGCCTGGCTCATTTCTTTTTATTTAGCTGATATGAGACACTGTCTTGGTATGTTACTGATCCCGAGGGTCGTAGAAACCGAGAGTTAGCTATGAATACCTAGTACCCGAGAATTTACAGTATCAATCTTCAACTTGGTGAATTGTTTGATAGTTCAGAGCATAATATAGAATGTAGTCCTTAAAATGACAGTCACTTCTCCTAAGAGACACTGTATTTAGGAGCAGTCTTGACACTTTTCAGGAACATTCAACTTGATAAATATGCGAATAAACTCTAAGCTTTTAATTTCACTGTTCAGGATAAATGGCATTGACTTGTAGCGGCTTGTATTCCATCCCGACGGCTGATTGCCCCTTGGATCTCAGATGGCGAGTCGACTCTCAAGAGTCTAGCTCTCTATTTTAGAATGACACCAATGTACGTAAAACAGTCACACTGAAGCTCCTAAGGAAACCAGTTCAATGGCAAGCGACCTAATACCAAGTGAATAACTGCTGAAAGGAGTGGTAGACCATGCTAAGACTTGAGGCCGACAGCGAATTATTCTCCATTTCGAAGCAGCACACCAGCTGAATCACTCATATACTGTAACGGAATCACAGACTAAACAAGTAATAGTGATCGACTGTACCTAGCTAGAGTACATTTACCAGTGACGCTGCTTGAGCTGTCTCATTATATAGCGTCCAAATTCCAGGACACGTACCAAACCATCTACAGGCTATTTATCTCATTCCTTATGATTCCTAAAAGCTACACCATGGATCTTCAAAGCCTTGACGCGGCCCTTATATACATTATATGCGAGAACTTTTGTCTTCACTGCCACGATGGACATGGGGATCACCATGACTTGCCCAGTGTGTCCGCTCCACAAGATCCCGATGCGAAAGCCCTTCGATACACCCTCGTTAGCCTCTCTACGGTCTGTAAGAGCTGGGGTTATATAGCGCAGAAAACCCTCCACCACCATTTCGGCTTTTCTGAAGTGACGCCTAAAGCTGAGGTTCTGTTCTGTAGGACTCTCTCTGAGAACTCAGAACTAGCCAAGCAACTCAAACATGTTATGCTAAGATATATTTATCCGGATGATACTCGCGCTGAGGAAGACTGGCTGATCAAGTCCTTGAGCAAGTTTGCCGATATTATCAGTCTCCCAGGAGAGGACTTCAATATCATAGGATGGGAGCAGTTTATAGGAGCACTTATCCTTCTTCAAGCACCCAACCTCGAATATCTCGAGACAATAGCTAAAGATATATACCAGATACTCGACAAGTTCAGCAAGCCTCTTTCAATCCACAGAAACCACCTCCCGCAGAGTTTGAAGATCCTGTATATTAAAAACAAGACCGCCAGCCAGCCTGTGTTTCACAATCCCCTCGATCTATCCGAAGGTTCTATTGGTGGATTCGTTTCAGCACTTCCAAACCTCCAGAGTTTAGAAGCTGTGAATCCTTGTCGTCGGACACTACGAGATCCACTACAGCTTCGCAATATTCGCCATATTGCCCTTCGGAGCACAATATTGAGCAAAGAAGCACTTCGACTCCTGATCTCTGCAACAGGACCATTAGAGTCATTTCTATACATAGGTACATACTGCTATGGAGCCAACTTTTGTTCCATCCAAGATCTTTGCGAAGTCCTTGCACTCCGAAAGAATACATTGAAATGGCTCTTTGCAGTTCCAGTTCACACAGCATACAACTTCACAGCAGGTACACGACTTGTCAACGTTCAGTATATGCGCATGACCCTTGAGGACATCTGGCTGCCTGTGCCTGATGACGATATCCGAGACGATCAGTTAATAGTGAGAGGCTTGCCGCCGCGCCTCGAAACTGTCCAATTCGACGCCGCGGAGAATATACTGGAGGATTTGTTGGATGCCGTCATCACCTGCATTCAGTCGAGCTATCGGAAAGATCCAAACGACCAAGTCCTCAGAACAGTGCGTATTCTGGTCTACATGGACTCTGACCGGGAAACGATGGAGCAGTCGCCTGAATCGATACACAATTCAGCCCTGAAGCTGATCCACGAGAAATGCGGAGACTTTCTGAAGCATGGCAAGGTAGTCCTTTGGGCTTTTTGGGGTGATGGCCAAGATGAGGACAACGCCTATTTATAGGTTGCGAGTGGCGGGCACCAGCTTAGCATATTTTAGTGATGCTGGTTTAATGTAATAATATTAATAGCCAAAGGGATATCTTGAATCATCATTGTTCGCAAAATGATAGCGATTAGAGCGCCTGTATCATGATTGGTAGCTGTGACTCCAAACGGAGTGATTGTGACGTACAAGATTTGTGGCATAAACAGCTATAGAAGGTTGCAAGTTGAACTATCGGTAACTAACTAATGAATGATGGCTTAAAAGTTGCCTTTCCGATGTTGAATCCAAGACGTCAATATGCCAGATCTACCAACCTAGTTACCACTCAGGCATTCCGAGGAAATCCGAGAGAACCTCGCGAAACTTCTCCGGCTCATCAGTAGCAGGATTATGAGCTGATTTCTCGAAAATAACAAGTTCACTACCCTTAATACGCCTGTGAACCATCTCAGACTCCTCAACGGGACAAACGATATCAAGTCTTCCAACAACTATCAAGGTCGGAACGTTGATCTCAGACAGCCTGGACCTTACGTCGAAACGAGGCTGTGACCAAGAAAATGCAGCGTTGTGAACCTCCCAGCGAAGTTCGGTACTCGCACCTTCGAATGATTCAGGCTCAAGGCTATCTTCCGGGGTGTAGATGGGGACAATCTCGGCCATGCCTTGTTCTGCATCTTCCTGACTTTGCACGTTGCCGGTCCAGAGCCTTACTTGGCGCATGGGGTCGGGATTAATCCGTTTCGATAGGAGGATATTTGCCAGGGCGCGGTGTGTACCTTGGGGACCACATGCCCAGGTGTTACGAAGTATCAAGGCCAGGAGACGGTTTGGGTAGTTGAGGGCGTAGTTCAATGCAAGGAAGCCACCGTAGGATCCTCCAGCAAGGATGAACTTTTCGTCTCCCACCCAAGCTCTGTAAACAATGTTAGCATCGATTCCTAAGATGATTGCTCAGCGGATACTTACCTGAGCTCTTCGAGATCCGAGATCCACTGCTCATCGGTAAAAGGTCCCTTGACCTCACTGTCTCCACTGCCTCGAAGATCATACACGAGAATGCGGAATCTGTCTGTAAGAAACTTGAAGTCCTCTTTTATACCAGTGTGTGAAGAGAGTCCTGGAGCTCCATGGAGAGAAACTATCAAGGGCTTCGATTTGTTCTCAGCTCCGAGGAGGCAGACGTTGAGCTTGACTCCGTCGCTGAGTTGAACTTGAGTATAGAATTCTGACATTGTATTTGATGTTTTGCTGTCTCTTTAACTTTTGATTTTACTCATGTACACTGTTGAAGATTTTATATAGTCCCTTTCGTTGTTAGTCACTTGAACCATTATGGCTTCAGCATCGCTGAGCGACGAGGAGAGTTTTGCATAATCTCCGAACGTCAACGTACGTTGAAACCTGATATTCCCCGGCATTGAAGACAATAAATGACACATGTTTAGCTATTCCAGCTTGGCTAAAGCTCATTTTGTGGTCTGATCAATCTTACTAAACTCCGATGAGATGCAAAACTTGACCCAGTCGTCGCTGAGCGAGGTGCCAGATTTCCTAATCCGGTAATTCTCGTAAAGCGAACACAACTTGCCTGGCGGCATCACGATTTGTCTACAAGTTGACAGAAATATGGCAGCCGTGATTATTATATAAAAATAAACATTTCAACGTGCTTAGGATATCAGCATTGCCTTCTTTTATCTGGTTCTCACACTTGTGCAAAAATGTCGACTAAATCGGACGCTGAGAAGCAACAGCTAGGTACCACAATTCGTTGGGAACGAGATCCTGAGAACCCTCAGAATTGGAATCTACAGAAGAAAACACTAAACTTGGGGATTGTGTCAATCTTGGGTTTCATCACGTAAGTCTCCTCCGATATCGCACTTCGTCTATATCTCACAGTTCCGTATTAGTCCTTTGGAATCATCTGTCATCGTCCCAGGCGTTCCTCTCCTGAAAGAAGACTTCCACGAAAATCGACCACCCGTGACATCCCTCGTCGTGTCTATCTTTGTTCTGGGTTTCGCATTTGGTCCTGTACTTCTTTCACCGCTGTCTGAGCTTTACGGTCGGCGATTACTGCTCAATATCTGTAATGTTGTCACGCTTGGCTTTTCGATCGGCAGTGCCCTTGCACCGAATATCGCTACTTTCATTGTCTTTCGGTTTATTGCCGGGAGCTTCGGTGCTGGGCCAATGAATATTGGTGGTGGTAGTATTGCTGATCAGGTTGAACTGTCAAGAAGAGGCTTTGTAATGTCAATATTCTTCACTGGTTACTTCTTGGGCCCTATCATCGGGTATGTGTAATCTCTCTACCGAAGATGAGGTTACTAACCAGCCTTCTAGGCCTGTAATAGGTGGCTTCGTTGCGAAGGACCTCGGATGGAGGTGGGTGTTCTGGATCATGGCCATCTTTGTAAGTGAAACATCATATCCAACGCTCAGTGCTGATCTATCGGCATTTAGAAAGGAGTCATGACGATCGTGACCTTCTTCTTTCTTACCGAGTCCCATCACCTCACGATCCAGCAGAGACTATTCAAGGACAGAGACGACCCTACTTCTAATAAAGAAGCACCGGATGTCAGTCAAGTACTGCTACGGTCGTTAATGAGACCGATGAGAATGCTTGTCCGCAGCCCCATCGTCACTGGCCTCTCCCTATATCTCGCATTGATATATGGTTACCTATATCTTCTCTTTACCACTTTCTCCACTGTTTTCACGGAGCAGTATGGGTTTGGTATTGATACCCTTGGACTTGCTTTTCTTGGTGTAGGGATAGGCTGTATTGTTGCATTGGTGGTTCTCTCCTGGCTGAGTGACTGGCTTCAAGACCGCCTTACCAAGAAATATGGAGAGTCTAAGCCTGAGTTAGTATGTCCTTACAAAGAAAGAGCATCACTAACGGTTTCAGATATCGATTACTTCCTATTATCCTTGGAATTCCGCTTCTTCCCATCGGGCTGTTCGTGTACGGTTGGACAGCAGAGTATGAGGTTCACTGGATAGTTCCTATTATCTTCACGGGATTCTCAGGCGCCGGATTGATATTCTCATTTGTAAGAAACGAGTTCTTTCAGTATTCTATCACTAATGCGCAGCAGCTTCCCACTCAGATATACATGATCGATGCCTTCACAACCTATGCGGCCAGCGCTCTGGCTGCTACAAGTATCATACGTAGTATAGTCGGCGGATGCCTCCCTATTGCTGGGCTACCCCTGTACTCAGCTCTTGGCTATGGATGGGTTAGTTTGACATTTATGTACCCCATTAGATACTGACAGCCCTTAGGGAAACTCACTTCTTGGATTCATTGCCATCTTAGTGTCTATTGCACCTCTTCTGTTCTGGCGCTACGGCGAGACTCTGCGCAAGAGGTACGATGTTCAGTTTGACTAGTAACCCTGCATCTTCTTGATACTTTTCGCTATCTTGGTGCTCAACGATTTATCTTAGTTTCTATGCTTGTAACGTTGATAGAATAAGGGGGAGTTGCCCGCAGGTTTCCTCGGGTGTGGGCATATTAGATACAGTCCAACTATTGCCATGCAGGCGGCTCAAAAACCTATCGGGCCCTTCACTATTTCTATATAGTTTTATACATCTAGCAGCTTGATAGCCCAATCGTCCTTCTCCAGCAAACCCTTTACATACTCAAGAGTTCTCTGGAGGTTCTCTGAAACCTCTACTAGCCACTTCACATTGAGCTTGCCCGTGTCACTCAAATCCAATGTTCCTGCATTGTACCTCTCTTGAAACCCCGTGGCGCTCTCATGGTCAGCATTCACCGAGAGTATGACATCTCTAGTCGCATGTTTAACCATCAACTGCTTTATCGCAGTATCGTCCTGTTTAGAGGTCTGAAACCCTCCCAACGTAGCATTCGTCATGTCTCCCCTGAGATATTCTCCTGGGTCTTCTGCAAGTTCACTGAGAAGGTTGACCTGTCGTTGATGAAGCATGACGAGATTAATGTGGCGAAGACAACCTGTGTCGCAATTTTGGCAGGTAAGGTACTGTGCAGACTTATGGAAAACGCTCTGAAACAAGGATAGAATCTCGTCCAGTGGTGTCTGTCCGGGGTTCTTCATTATAGCATCCACGATGCCACTCATGTCGTGTATGTCTGAGTAGCATGCTTTGGGACACTTTGATATTGGCTTGAGACAGAAGGATGGGGGTGTTGAGTCCAGAGCGTCCACTATTTCCGTCAGGGATGGAGAATTCGCACTGCCTGAAACTCCCGACATGACTCCTGCATCTTGGTCTGGAAGGGCTTGATCAAACCCCAGCACACCATTGAACAACTGACTATATCAGCATGCCTGTTTCAAGTCTTCTTAGGAGAACACCTACATTGGGATCTATATTATGAGGCTCGACGGTTGGTGCAACCTCCAAATTAAATGCTCCCATGCCAAGATCTGAAGGGGTGACTTCTAGGGAAGGGATCTCGCTCGATGCTGGTAACATATCTCTTGTACATGCTCGTTTCTTCCCACGCCGTTGAGAAAGGCTGTAAACGCATCGTGATTCAGAGGAGGAAGCACATCGTCGACAAGGAACGCCTCCCGAGCATTTGACACGAGATTTTCGACATCTGTCACAAGATGTATTGTATTTTCCGGTTTGTGTTGAAAGACTCGTGCTCTGAAAGCTATTGGCAGGGGTTGATTGAGTGTTCCACCGCGTGACGTACGTAGCAGGTATTCCGTTGGCAGGATTCATGGTCAAGTCAGAGAATTGAAAGCCTCATACAGCGAGTTTGTTGTTGAGAAGGGATGTATTGTATGATGAGGTGTTGTTGGACGGATTTGTCATCATATAAGACGATTGATCCTGGTCCAAACAATGGGAATCATCACATAACGTTACATAGGCTGAGACCAAGACCATTTGTTGGCTTTCAAGATCAAACTCCAACGAAATGTCTCAATATTCATTCAAATAATTTATGGAGTTAGAGTGCTAAAGCTGCAGGTTGAGACTTGGTTGAGTAACTTGATAGCGCTATCATGTCTCGGCCGGATTAAGCTCTTAGCCATAGGTCTTAGCAGCAAATAACACTTTTAGCTTATAACTTAGATATTTATATTAAGATATTTAATTAATTACTATAATATAAGGCTAAAAAGAGAAAAACTTAAATAATAACTTTTTAGCTAGCCTTAAAGGTATATAAAAACCTTTAATTTATTAATTAAAAAAAATTAATTTAATATTATTAATATCTCTTTTTAATTTTTAAAATATTATTTTTTATATTAATAAAATTAATCTTTAATTAATAATATTTTAATTAAATTTATATTTAAAATTATATTAATAAGATTATAATTATATTATAAATTATATTAACTTTATTAAAATTACTATTAATATTACTATTTATTACCTTTTATAGTATTAATTATTATTTTATAGGAAAAATATACTTAATTAGATAAATTCTATTTAATTAACTATAGCTTTTTTTTATCTGCTAAAGGCTATAACTTTTAAATATAAACTCTCTTTTATATATAGAATTTTTTATCTTATATAATTAACTTTAATAGAATTTTCTAGGTAATTTTATTATATATAAACTCTAAATATTACTTATTTTTTTTAAGTTTATATATTAGCCTTAAAAGGTATTTAAATATCTCTAAAGTCTATTATAGTTTAAATATTCCTTGCCTCCTAGGTAGTAAAGCTTTATTAAGTTAATATTATTAAGTTAGTTGCCTTAATTATAGCTTGAACCTAGATACATTTAATGAGTTTTATATAGGTTTAGGCAGGTCGCTAAAAGTCAATAACCTGAAGTCATGATATCAGCGAAGGAGGGCGAAAATAGATCACGCTATACAGCACGTGACTAGTTTATAATCATAAAGACTAGCCAAATATCAATGTATTATTAGTATAAATAGGGGCTAAATATTACTTATAAAAAGCCTGCCTATAGGTTAATAAAAATTATATTTATAAGATTAATAATACTTATAATCTAGGAACTATATTTATCTTTTAGGTTAATAATCTAAAAATTTATTATCTTTAAGATATTAATATATTATTATTTAATTTTTAAAAATAAAATCTTAAATTAGTATTACCTTTAAATAATATTAAAATTAAAGCTTAGGCAGTAAAGTATTTTATATTTAAAGATAATTAAATTAAATAACCAATAATTAATTTAATAATTATAGCTAGTTATAAATGCCTTTATTACTAGCTTTTATATCTATTTTTTAGCTAAAGAGGTTATATTTTTAATAAGGTTTATAATCTTATTATAGCTAATCTTAAGGTTATAGCTAGATAAGGGTATTTCTTATATACTTAATTAATTAATCTTAATAGTAATTACTAGTTATAGATTACCTAGGTTTAATATCTTAGCTATAATTAAAATTAGTATTATTAATTTACTAAAATAATTAAAATAAAGAATTTATAGATAATTAAGGCTTAATAGTTTCTTAATAATTTTATAATTATTAAAATAAAAATCTTTAAAAAATAAATAAATTAAAAAAGATTAAAGTTATAGAAAACTTATAAACTTAGTTAGGCTTTTTAAAGCTTTTTAGCTAGTTAGGTAATATATTTATTATAATTAAAGTTACTTAAGATATTATAGCTTAAAGGTAATCTTATTAATTAAGTTTATTAAGACTTTAATCTAGCTAGAGACTTTACTATTAATACTTTTATAGCTTATTAAAATACCTAGATTTTATTTATTAGTTATTACTAGGTTAAAGCTATATAATAAATTATATTAATATATAAAAAAACTTTATTAAAAAACTATAGTTATAAATATCCTAATAAATATTATATAATTATTATAAAATTAATTTTTATAAAAAACTTTAATTAATTTAATAATAAATTTTTACTTTAACTTGCCTTTTTTAATTATAAGGTTATTATTTATATAATAATTAAATTTTTTATAAAAATTATTATAATTATTTAATAAGAAAAAAAAGTATTATATAAGCTATTAAAATTAAAAAAAGTAATTTAAAAAATAATTATATAATTAATTTAATAAAATTAAAATTAAATTATATTTATATTTAATATATAAATAATAATTTACTAAAAAGAATTTCTTATAAATATAATATATAATTATTAGATTTATTAAGAAATATTAATATATAAAAAAAGCTTAATTAGACTATAAAAGGTTTTATAATAATATATATATTAGTGCTACTAGGCTAAGGCAAAGGTTTAGGGAAATTAGAAGGTAGTGGCGGTGTTAAGTTTATAAGTCAGTTACAAGGTTAGAAAATACACTTTAGGTTTAACACAATGGTTGATAGCGCTATTAGCGCGGTATGCGGCAGACGAGCCTGGGCACTCTAGTTACAAGGCTATATCGGGTAAAAGCAATTACCTCGTCTTGGCTCAGCGAGAGTTGGCGGTTAAAATCGTATGCTGACATTTTCTCAAGTCTAACTCAGCTCTTATAACTCAAGAGATAGTCACAACAGCACACAAGCCATGTCAACATATTCTAAGAAGAACCAAATCTCTACGCAATATCTCGAAGCTGACAAAAGATGGACAGAGGGCTTGATCCTTGCCCAAAGCCCTTTCTGGGTCATCGCCGTGGCATTCGTTATGCTGAGTGGTATCATCAACACCTGGAACGACGTTGATTACATGCTCTTCTCTATTACCGTTGCCTTGCCCTCCATACTTCTCCCAGCACTCCTATCAAAACCTGGCGGTCGTCCATGGTACCGCAGATACTGGGTGAAACTCAACCTATGGGTATCGATCATAGTCTTCACGGGGACTTACTTCATCTCTCACTACTTCTTCGATCTTATGGGCATGCGATACATGTTCAACAACAAAGTGAATTTCAGCTCTGCCGTTGCAGGTCGAACGGGCGGCGAAGTTCCTTTGTTCTTGTATCCGCTTACGCATGCATATTTCATGAGTTACTTCACTTTCTTGCTGGTTGCAGAGCGCAAGATTGTTCGTCGGTTACGACCTGGACGAGTTGGGCGTGTGCTCGTGGTGCTGGCACTGTCGTACGTCGTTGCGCTCGGAGAAACATTCTTCATGGCGAGCCCTCTTCTTTCCGACGTGTTCCTCTATGAGAAGAGAGATCGTATGATGAAAATAGGAACTTTTGGATACATGATATTCTTCGTCACTGGCTTGCCTATGCTCGGACGCGTCGATAGCCATGGGGAAGATTGGCCTCTCAGCAGAGTAGTCGCGGAAGCTCTGACTGCATTCACGTGTATACTGCTGTTGTTCGAGCTTTGGGCAAAGATAATTGGGCCTCTTTGATAGTGTTTTCGTTAGCTGAAGCATTGACAAACTGAAATCTGGGGCAATATGGGGGATGCGGGGTGGGATCGGGGATGTGGAGGAGTCGGTTCGACCAACCGACAGGGATTTATTACCAACGGATTTCGGTTCGTTTTATACGAAAACCTGCAATTGGACTGAGTTTCAGCCTCAAGAGATAAAGTTGACGGGTAGGATCTCCTTCAATTTAGCGCTTTAGATGACTACCTAGCCATAACTTAACTGTATTCATTCTGTGCAGCGTATTGATGGCATACTTGGTTTAATCTACAGCGTGAACAGCTCTTGGTTCAAAAGGATGATAGGATAACATGATGTAAAATCCACGCCGAGCAGTTTCAAGTCATAGTTCAAGAGTATATTATATGTGTAAATGAATACTCTACATCTATCTACCTCTGCAATAGCCCAAAGAACCAGAACAACGCATATCGACGAAGTGATGCTGTATTTAAACCCCACACTCGCTAACACGGCTCAGAAACCGAAAAATATGTTCCCGAACCGATTGATTCCCCGGAACGGGAGTGTGGGGGAACAACTCTATTTAACACTAGTTTACATGGTCCAGACTCCCCCGATCAACGGACTTATCTACTAAGAAACACTAGCCCAACCCCTCTGACCTCTCACTTCATAAATACCCTCAATGAGCCTCGATCCCGGCCTCTAAGCCCAGCTTCTGCACCGACCTCAACTTCATTCACCATGGCCGAGAAGTCAGATTTCCCAGATCTCGCAACCATCGCCTCAGCACATCACATCGAAGACGAGAAGAAGGCACACACAGCTCACGATGGCGGTCACATCGAGGGAAACGCTCTTCTCGTCAACAGACAGGGCGAGATTCGCAAGATCCCCGTGCCATCGTCGGACCCTAATGATCCTCTGAATTTCAAGCCATGGGAGAAATATGGCTTGGTCTTTTGTTGCTGTTGGTTCTCGGTCATGGGACTTTCAGTTGCTTCAGGACTGGGAACTATCATTAACGTCTTCTTTGAGATGTATATTCCCCAGGGGTTTAGTTCGGAGGAAGTTGTGTTGCTTATTACACTACCAACCTTGTTTATCGGACTTGGTATGTCTATGGACGGCATGGCACAGCTGTTCTTACAGAGTCACTAATGATGCTGCCAGGAAACTACATCATCCTCCCTTTGTCGCTCGCTTATGGCCGTCGACCCATCTTCCTCATCTCCGTGGTCGTTCTTCTCGCCGCCAGCATCGCAGCAGCCACTCGAAACAGCTACTACGGCCATCTCATCTCCCGAATTCTTCAGGGTATCGCCACAGGCGCATCCGAGTCTCTTCTTCCTCTCATGCTCACAGAGATAACATTCCTCCACGAACGGGCCTTCATCTTTGGTCTCTACTGGATGGTCCAAAACGCTGTTTCATCCTCTATCAACCTGGCTTCGTCATACATCAACGCTGATCTAGGTTGGAGGTGGTACTACTGGGTATTTACCATCACTGTGGGAGTCGGTTTGATCATTGCTTCCTTGCTCGGCTTCGAGACACAGTTTACTCGTCCTGCCGCCTCACTTGATGGTCAACTTGTCATCACTGATGAGTTTGGAGTCACAAAGGTCATTCCTGATTCCGAGGCTCAGGCTTATCTGGAGGAGATGTCGAGATCGGGACTGACACCGCCTAATGCTGGAAACCCTGCTCAGGATATTGAGCGCAAGGCATACGTTGAGCGTCTCCGGCCTTGGTCTAAGCCATCTTCTCAGCCATTGCGTGTTATTCTGCTGAGCTGGAAGCACATGCTTGCCTCATTCTCGTCTCCCGGTATCATGTATGCCGTCCTCACATCTTCAATCGTCCTTGGATGTGCTGTCGGCATGTCATTGACATACAACCAGGTCCTCATGGAGCACTATCACTGGGAAGCCAAGGACATTGGTTTGATCAACGTTGGCGGAGTCGCTGGAGCTGTTCTGGGAATGCTCTACTGTACATTCCTCGCCAATCCCTTTGTTCTGTGGATGGCTCGTCGAAACCGCGGTATTCACCAGCCTGAGCACCATCTCATGACCATGGCTCCCCCAGCTGTTGTCGGCGTCGGTATGCTCCTCCTCTATGGCTTCACAGCCGATGGTGGTGCAACTTGGTGGGGACCGTATCTCGGCTGGACCATCTTCCAGTATTCATTCACGGCAGTCATCATCATCTCGACGACATTTGCGTCTGAGGCCGCTCCTAAACATCCTGGTCCTGCGCTCGTCACTGTCGTCGGCACCAAGAACATCGTCTCCTTTGGTGTTACCTACGGGTTGACTCCTATGATTGCGGAGCACGGGTACAAATGGGCCTTCGGCGTCTTGGCTGGATTGTTTGGTGGTATCTTCTTGCTGGGTATTCCTGTCTGTATCTGGAACCCCAAGTGGCGTGCTTACGTTGCTGAGAGGGAGGCTCGAAAGGGTACTACAACCACTGATTAAGGACTAGACACGTGTGAATATTTGGGGTTGTATGTAAAGCCTAGTCTGTATAGTGACTCTATAAAAGGCCATTTGACCTAAATTGATATCCTAGGAACAAAAGTTTTGTGCTCGTGATCCACTGTTTGCTCAACCACAAACTTCCTCACGACCTAGAAAGGGTCTGCGTGACTGTGACTCCTATTACTTAACCATCTGGAATTGTTCATTGCCAATCTACTTAGGACTCTCTCTTTTCGCCACCTTTCGAAGGACAGCCAACATTCACATACAAATTTTCTATGCGCTCGGGGGCCATAGACTCACTGATTGTTCACTGTTGGTGGCACAGCAACCACATTCATCGCCATGCTTCACTGTTTCTACTGACTTTTAAACATCTCATTGCACAGAAGCTATCTCTACCAAAGATCCAATGTCAACTTCTTACCTAGACATTTCGAAACACACGGCATCATACTCTTCCCCTCCGCTTTCTCAGAATGCGTAAGAACCACATCTCGATGATCGACAAGCCCATCAAGAACCCGTACTTCGCAAGTTCCACACACTCCAGTACTACACGTCGAGAGCACTCCGGCGCCTGCTTCGTTGATCACTTCCAGAACCGATTTATCCTCTGGCACTCGTAGAATCTTGTTACTGCGCGCCAGAACCACGTCGAAAGAAGTATTTGGCTTTTTTTTTCCAGTATCATGTGCTGCGAAGCACTCGAGCCGTAGAACTCCTGGTGGTGCGTCTGCCAGGGCTTCTTCGACACCTGTGAGTAGAGCCTCTGGACCGCAACAGTATACTCGCAGATCGCTGCGTTCTTCTTGCTTCAGGTACGATTTCAGGTCAAATCTTTTACCACCTTGATCTTGGCTGACCCAGAGAGTGAAGTGGTCACCATGCTCATCTGTCAACTCGTTCACAAATGCCAGGTTGTTCTTCGATCGGCCGAGGTACAGAATGGAGTAGTCAACGCCAGCCTCTTTCGCAGCTGCAGCCATTGGTATGATCGGAGTGACTCCGATACCTCCAGCGACGAATATTGTCTTGCGGGACCCAAACTCGAGGTTGAAGTGGTTACGCGGTCCACGAACTAACACATGGCTCCCTGAAGTAATATTCTGGTGTATCCAGTTCGAAGCGCCAGTATCACTCTCTCGGAGTACCGCTATCTGCATATGCTGATCTTCAGAAGGTTTTGAGCATATAGAATATTGACGATAGCCAATAGTGCCAACTTGGACGTCGACGTGCGACCCAGGAGACCATTTCGGTACCTTTCTACCATCTTTCGGAAAGAGGGTCAGGCGAATTATCCTCTCTGTAACTTTCTCGACATATTCAACGACCATCTCCAACTCTTCTGTCTTTGCAGAAGCCCGAAGCGTGGAGTTGACAATGGCGTGGCCAACGTTGACGCGCATCTCATCCAGAGACGGCACATCCCATTGGATCTCGACTCTCTCTGGCCCACGAACAGCATGTACCCTACAGTACTGAATCTCTTCATATGGTGTCTTGAGCCTCAGGTTTGGTAGTCTCTCTTTCAGCACCGCAAGCTCTGTTCGTAGAAGAAGCCGTGCAAAAGGTGCACCAAGACAAGCATGAATACCGCGTCCAAAACCAAGGTGCTGGTGCTTATGCTGTCTATTCAAGTCCAGCTTATCGGGGTTGTCGAACTTGGTGGTGTCTCGACTTCCTGAATTATATGCAACAAAGAGCTTCTCGCCAGGTTGGACAGTGTGATCTCCGATCTTGGACTCTTCTTTGACGAGGCGTTCCATTCCGGTAATGGCTGACTCGTATCGAAGAAGTTCTTCAATCGCAGTTTTTCTTGATTCTTCATCTTGCGTGGCGGCGTCCCATAGATCGTGATGTAATAGATGCGATATCCCCATTGAGAGAAGGTTGGTGGTTGTTTCGTGTCCAGCCAAGAGAAGTCCTGGAATCATGCTGAGATGCTCGTAGTCTGTCATCTCGACCACTCCAGCGTCTCTTTCATTCCAGATGTGACTGATCAGATCGTCTCTTCGGTCTGTTTTGCGCTCTTGGATGACTTGAGCGACATATTCGTGAAGATCTAGCACATCTTGAACTCGCTGCTCAATACTCAACTCCTCGTTCGTCTGTGTAATTCCGCCGAATAGCGCGAGACATCCCCCGATCCATTGCCATCGTGATGGGTCTAGACCAGCAACTATGACGATAGTCCGTAGGGGTAATGGAAGTGCAAAGTTGCTCTTGATATCAGCACAACCCTTTTCCACAAACTCGTCTATCAGATCATGAGCTGTTGCTCTCAACAGAGGCTCAAAACGCTCTAGTCTTCTAGGTACGAAGAAGGATGCTACGCTCTTTCTCAGCCTATCATGGTCAGGGTTGTCATACGCGAGCAGAGTCCCCCTTTCCGGGACCTTGTTTGCGAAGATTTGCTTAACCTGTGGTGGGAAATCGGGTACAGTGGGCCTTGAGCTGAAAGCACCGGGATCATCTAGAACTGAGATTATATCGTCGTACCGAGAAATGATATAGCCTCCGAGGTTCTCGCTGTATTCTATACTTGGTGTTTCTCGGGCTGTGGCGAGGTCATCGAAGAGGTTTCGCGGGTTGCTGAAAGGGCAGGCCATCGTGAGGATTGGACACATTAATTTACCATTGCGTGGACTAATATATTCTACCATGGATCTTTCATCACATTGTCTTATATGATTGACAGCACCTTTACCGAGCTGTCTTCTCATCAGGCCTATTCAGCAGAGGAGAAATGGGGGACCGATCCGAGGGCGTCGACCGAACCGAAGCCAACCGAACAATCAATATCAAGACTTGGCATCTCGAGTTCCAGTATCTATCTTGTTCTCTTTTAGTTCTAAAGTCCTTCTGTGGGTTTCTTTCGCAGCTCAATCTGCCGCCTGGCGACCTTCTAAGTTCTTTGAAGAACTACCAATAATCTCCCTACAGACAGGTTCTGTGGAGGTGTCGGCCAAAGTGTGCTCCGACAAGCGAGAGTCGTAATATGTCAGAGTCCCCTTTCCACTAATGTTCATGTTATAAATGAAGACTCTAAAGGAGTTGAAATAAACGCCAATTGGTAAGAACCCAATCGCTGCCATGTCTCAATTGTGTGTGTGTGTCAGTTGAGTAAATTCGCCGTGCTCAGCAGCGCTTCTAAAGGTCTTCGTAGTTCATTCTTTGCGGCACATGCCTCATTTTCCAGAGTCTCACCTCTCACTATCAGTGTATCGAGGCTGTGATTGGTTAACGTAACAATATCGAAGTGTCTGAGACCAGAGATCTTCTGTAAGCCCAAGATACATAGAAACATCGCTATCTCCATTAATACCGACCGTCTACCTTGAGCTGAATCCCGTTGCATGAGTCCCTGCATCTGTCAAATGTTGTATGTGGTATTGGCGGTGTCTACGGATTTTGGACAACTTATATCCGATGTCGTACATTTCATCCATCCTGCGCTAACCTCGTCTCGTATTCACTCATGTAAACCTCACTACACCATCGTCATGGACATATTCATCGGCATTTCGAGTGCTCATAGTCCGATAAAGAATATATTATATAAAAGAATATGATATCCGTAGTCTGTAGACATTAATCCAATGCCATCAAACAATTGCCTCTCAAGCCCATCATGACCTCAAACAACGCTGCATATCTCGTCGCTGAAAAGGCACCACTCGAGGTGAAGCCAGCACCATACCCAGAACCCCAAGATGACGAGATCGTCATCGAGAACCATTCAGTAGCTCTCAATCCTGTCGATTCAGCCCAGCAGAGACTTGGACCCTCCATCTTCCCTTGGCTCAAGTTCCCAGCTATTCTCGGCTGTGATGTCGCGGGACGTGTCACGGCTCTTGGCTCTGGTATCACCAAGTACAAGATCGGCGACCGCGTGACTGGCTATAACATGGGTACCTTCCAGGAATCTGTTCCTGTCAAAGAATACCTCTGTGCCAAACTCCCGGATAACATTGGCTTTGCAGAGGCAGCTGTGCTTCCGCTTTGTCTGAGTGTTGCTGTCAAGGCTTTGTTCCATCCTGACTACCTTGCGCTTGACCTCCCTACTACAGAGACTAAAGCCAATGGAAAAGCAATTCTCATCTGGGGTGGATCTACCAGTGTTGGCTGCAACATCATCCAACTTGCAAAAGCAGCTGGTTTCGAGGTTATAACCACCGCCTCGCCCAAGAACTTTGACTACCTCAAAAAACTCGGGGCCAGCCAGACCTTGGATTATAACTCCCCAACCATCAAAGAAGATCTCCTCACTGCAGTCAAAGGAAAGGTCGTGGCCGGTGCCATAGCCAATGGCGGCTTGGACGTCTCAGTCTATCCTTCAATCGTGGACACTTGTGCAGCTGTAGCCCTGAGCTCACCAGACAATTGCAAGCTTGTCCCGCTCACAATGGTCCCGCGATTTGCAGTCCCCGATGGTGTTGAGACCAAGTTTGTCGTTCCACTGGCGACTGATAAAGACCTTGCTTCGTGGATCTTCAATGATTACATCTCGGAGGCGTTGGCTAGTGGAAGTTTTGTGCCAGCACCCAAGGCAGAGGTTGTTGGTCACGGACTTGGGAGTCTTCAGTCTGCTTTGGACACTGTTTATGCTGGTGTATCGGCCAAGAAGATTGTTGTTACTATGAAATAAGAGGTTGAGAAAGGAACGGACTGGGGTCTATCATTTGGTAGCAATGGAAAATATTGTGACGCTTCATCATCAACTCCTTATTTGAGCCACTATCCTCATGTGACGTTCAACATATCGACCTACACGCCTGCTCAATCACTCAATCCCATCACTTCTCACTAGCCAAAGCCTTGACAACAGCCTCAAGCGCCCCCCGATCCGCGCCCCTAATCCTATCAACCCTGCCATCCTTCGTAAACGCAACAGCCCTGCTCTTCACCCCCTCGACCTGCACACCCTTCGCAACGCCATTCTCAAAGAACACAAAAGTCGGCATGGCGGTGATTCCATACTTTGCCGCAACGTCCTTCACATGATCAGTGTTGACCTTGGCAAAGGCAAGTTGTCCCTCTGAAGCGTGGGCGTCTGCTAGGTTCGAGAATACAGGCGCGATGGCGCGGCAGGGCGGACACCAGTCTGCGTAGAAATCAACTACGACATGTGTGTTTGATGCGAGGACTGAGTCGAGCTCCGACGGGGCGGAGATCTTGTAGACCTTGCCGGATGTTTCGGGGATGGGTGAACGATCCGCGAATACGGCCTGTGAGACTGAGTGAGCTTTGGTAGTTACAATTATTTAGCTAGTTTACTTACCTGAGCAATCATGAACAGAGCCAAAAGGCCAAATACGATATAGATTGTCTCCATTTTACTTCAAGACTTTGATTCCTACGTTGTTGAAGGATCACAATGAGACTCACTGTGAGGTTGTGTTGTTCATTATGAACAGGCATGACAAAAGGTCGCATCACATGACCAACTTGACACACCATCAGCCAACGTCCAACAGAGTAGCATCCCCATCATCTCTTCTAAATTGTACGTGACATACGGAGTAGATGGATTGAAATATTGCTGTTCTACAAAGAGCTGGAACATTAGCTACTGTTGTTTATTGGCGGTGACCAGATTGAGGGATATTCAGTTGTTTTTGTTCCGCGCATTCACTGGTGGTGATCACACAGCATTCCAGAGCATGAAAGAAAAAAAGTAGTGCAATGACTTTCACACAGTGGTTAACAATATCAGACACAGCCAATCCTGAAATGAAATAACCTTGTTCATACAGAAGAATGGAAAGTACTCTCAACAGTATTTCAATAAGTCCTGTTGCAATTAAAATTGAACATCATACGAAATAGAGGCCGATTACCCTACAGACACAATACTTGCAACTTGAGAAATGAGAAATTAAAGTCCTTTTATTATGGTCATGTCTTTCATCGTGAAGTCTATCCTTGATCCAATTTTTCAAAGATGCCAAAGGGGTATGATGAACAGAATCAGAATGCTCGCAACAAAACATAAACGCCTGGGCTGACCTGAAACAGACGCAGACGCCCGCGCTGAGTCGGCCAGCCCAGTCAGTCAAACCCAGATCCGCATTGCCCCGTACTCCTGTCTTGCTATGCAATTCACTGACATTCCAACAACCATGTCGCCCCAAATGCTGCAATGCATCGTTTTCACCCAGGTAACCGCGGGTTTTCCTGGCTCCCCATAAATCCTTGCGCTGTCCACCACTTTCTACACTTCTATTCTTCTTCCTTCTGTATTGGTACCGTCTAACCCAAAAGCTATGTACCGAAGCGAGTATGTACTCTGCAAAGGTCTCATTAGGCCCAGCCCAGCATCTCGAGGGTTCCTCGAGCGTCCGAAGCTGCCATGCCACTGACAGCAAGCTGCTGGGCAAGAGGGCTCTTTCGGAGACGCTGGAGCCCGGTAGATATCTTCCAGCTTTCCGACTCGTCGATGACGAACAGGTATCGTTTTCCTTCTCGGTTCGTGGCCCGTAGTAGGTGAAGGCCTTTGGATTTCCACTCTCCGGTCTGGCCATTCGAAGACGTAATGTTAGTATCTCGAAATGTACGATTGCATAAACCAAGACGACAACAAGTTTTGCATGCGCGCAGCATCTCGGCCAGGTAAACGTCGGCCTCTTCACCTACGAGAGGTTGAGTTGCTCCACGATCGCGTGCTCGAGACGAGGCCATTTTGTAAAGCAAGGGGTTCGGTTTGGTACCGGGGGCGGGGGAAGAAGCAGCAGGCGATTTCAAGCAATGCGGGGGGCACCATACCTCTACTTGTTTCAGCGTCCAAGTTTTCACGTCCCATTCCCGCTGTGGTACATTTCGGACGTCATCATCGATAAAAAGGCCTTCGGTTGTCACACGGAGGATGAGTCCGTCGGTCACAGTTCCCACACCCGAGATAAGTTGGCTAGCGGGCGTCTTGGAGAATTGGTTCATGAAAAGGTAAACACCTGAAATGACAATCTTGTCAGGATCCTTGGTTGAGTAGGGACCAGCACGTGTCGAAAGGGGCGGCGTTGTTCGACCAGTAGTCTGCGATGCAGCCCATGACGATTCAGAACCGAGCGAAGACACAGAACCCCTACGCTTCGGTTGCTGCTTGGGCTTGTCGTAGGGTCGATACGAGTTCTCCGTGCTGACGCCAGAAACGTTGGATTTGGCGGCGGAGGGAACAGGACCAGGCTTTCGTTGAGAAGAAGCGGCGCTTGGGGGAGGCTTGGAAGTAGAAGAGGTCGTAGACTTGGGTGCAGCTGGTGGACGACCGTTAGGCCACATGCTGATCTTCTCGCCAACACCCGAGTAGGCGTAACTCATACGTTGTCGATCTGCAGTTTCCCTTGCAGCTCTTTCTCTCTCAGCCTGTTCCTTTTCAGCCTTTTCTTTCTCAGCCTTTTCCCTCTCGAGTCTCTCCTTCTCAGCCTTCTCCTTCTCTAATCTCTCCTGCTCTCGTTGTTTCTCCAGCTCCTTTTGTTTCTTCTCCTCTTCTCGTCGCTTAGCCTCCTCGGCTTCCTTCTTCCTCAAAGCCTCACGTTCAGCGGCAAACTTCTTTCGTCTTGCTTCGCGCTCTTCGGCTTCCTTTTTCTTCTTCTCCTCAAGTTCGCGAGCCTCCTTTTCTCGTTGTGCTTCTCGCTCACGGGCTTCCTTGGCTTCCTTCTCCAGGCGTTCACGTTCCCTGCGCTCTTCCTCAAGCTTGATGGCAAGTTCCTTGGCCCGCTGCTCAGCTTCGAGGCGCTCCTTCTTATCACGGGCCTCTTGCTCCTTGCGTTGCCTCTCCTTCTCTCTTTCTTGTCGCTCCTTGGCGTCCTTGGCCCTCAGCTCAGCAAGTCTCTTTGCAGCCTCTTCACGTCGTTTTTGCTCGGCTTCCCTGATTTTGCGCTCCTCTTCCTTCTTCCTCATCTCCTCGCGGGCCTTTTCCCATGAACCCTTTTGTTTTTCGCGCTCAGACTTTTCAGCTTTGGGCGTAGGAGCCGGCTCGGGTTCTGGTTCTGGTTCTGGCTTGGGTTCCGGTTTAGCCTTGGGCTTTGGTGGAGGGGGGGGAGTCTCAGCGCGAGGTTTTGGTGGAGGAGACGGCTCTCTTGGAGGATCTCTCGGAATGTCCTTTGGTTTAGATTTGGACTTCTTTGATTTCGGTTTCGGGGGTGGCGTTTCAGGAGGCGTCTGTGGTTGGGGAGGTCGAGCCTGTGGAGGTGGTCGAGGAGGTGGCTCAGGTTCATCTCGCGAAGTGGGTTGAGGCTCTGGCTGCGGCGGGGGACGTTCTGAGTGTGGCGAGCCATGCCAAGATGTCTTGGGACCATCATGAGGCGGTGGTCTCGGGGGTGTATCATGATGAGGAGGTGGTGGAGGAGGAGTGCCATGAGGGGGAGGGGGAGGAGGCGCTCCGGCATTTGCTGAACGGAAGCCCGAACTCCATCCGCCTTGGTTATCACGGCCAGAATTTCCTGGACCGCTAAAACCACCTCCACTACCTGGAAACCCCTTATCCTGATTTTGAAAACGACCAAGTGCCCATGCACCGAAGCCAACACCCACCACCAGCATTGCCATTGCCATGTTTCCTAATCCATGAAAGCCTTCCCACCACGTACGGAAAGCAGGCGCCAAAGTCTGGCCAAGGACCACGAGGATCAGAGCTGAAGCGAATCCAGCCGCGAAACTGTTTACATTCGGTTGCATGGATGGCAAATACAAAAATCCGCCTCCAGAGGAGTGCTCAGGGATAACAAAAATGTCATATTTTCCCGGAGGCAAGCCAGAACCCTTTGGCACTCCGCCATGAGGCGGAGGCGGCGGAGGGGGACCGCTCATTCTCGACTGTCAGCTCGAGTAGGTTGTGTTTTAATATTGGCCCCTCAGACTATGGAGTTTTTGGAGTCGCAAACGCAGACGAAATCGATAGTTTAGGGGAGTCTCGAGGAAGCCATTAAGGCTATTTAGTGTGATTGGAACTACGAACAGGTCAGCCGATGCCATCCACATGTTTCGTCACAGTGAACAGCAACCTTCCAAAGCCACTGAAGTTGGGAAGAAGATTGAGAGTCGACAAAAACTTCCGTTCCCGAGTGGTTGGGGCCAGGTTACGGCAAAGGGAAACGAGGTTGGACAAGACAGGACTCACGCAAGACAAAATCGGGAGTACAGGGGATTGGACCTACTCGAGGATCCTGAGCACAAAAAAGACCGTTGCAAAAAGTATCGGACAAAGAGCAACGAAACAGAAGCGACCGCTTGTGATACAAAATGACAAAGCCCTACTTGCTCCAACTTCGTGCAGGTGCTGAAGGTTTGTACGGCAAGTCGGTCAGGTCAGGGACGGACAAGCGAGGAGAGAGAAAAAAAAACCAGGATGTCGAGAGTTACGAGGAAAGGAGGAAGACACAGGAGAAAAATGGCTCGGCGGTCGTTGGTGGAGATGGAGATGGAGAGCGGAGGCAGAGGCAGAGGCAGAGAAGACAAGGTCGAGGTAGCGAACAAGAAGGAGTGCAAGGAAGCACCATGAGGAGCCACCTCCCCAATTGTTTACTTCCACTTTGGGGAAAGTTGGCTGTGGCCCCGGGCGGGACGGGTGATGGGCCTGGAGGTACGAGAGTACATCGCAGGTACTTCCAGCGCCTGGTGCAGTTAGTCCAGGGCCACGAGACGCTTGAGTGCTAGCCCAGCCACGCTAGATTTCACCCCGCCAGCGGTGCACGCCTTTGCCAGCCCCACTCTCTGGACATCGTCACTCACTCGTGGTTTTTGACTGGTGGATAGTATCAGAAACGAGAATGATGTCCCAACCTATCAGTTGGGAGCGACTAGGAACCAGGATCCAATGCCGCGGTTTTCAACGACTCGGAAGGTGGCTTTTTTGTCCACGCAATTTGGCGAGGCCACTCGTTCGTGGTACGATGTTTGAACGGGGCTGAGTGGACAGTTCCATGAGATGAGTTTGATGTGTCAGTTCAACTCTATCTTGATGGGCTAAACGGCCAGGTTTTGTCTCTGTTTGATCTTGAGGAATCTCATGATATCTCGCTTCTTACCCAGGGTGGAATCTCAATATCTGGTTTCCATATATCGAAGCTCGATAGCCGAGAGGTACGGTATTCTTTACGGAATACAAAAGTTGAAAGATATCTGCAATCCATGAATTTTGGACATGGCTTTTCCCATGGTCATTTCCGTTACTTCCACTGGTCCAACGGTCGAGCGGCCTTTTAGCCCCCAGCGTTCCTCGTCTTCATTTCCCCTCAGAACATGACACCATTCAAAGCTGGGTCTCCCCTGCTTGTCAACTTCTCAATATCTTCTATTCCCAAGGTTATGCCTTCACACAGTTGGTCAGTCCTTGTGTCAATCGTGTGGCTTGCTCTCACGAGAAGCATTGACTGGACCCTGTGGATCAAAGGCACCAACAGAACAGAGCTCAAACGTGGAACAAACGTTCAAGAGGGGCTGTCTGGCTCCTTCGTAACTCTGTGGCCAATTCGCGCCGCAGCAAATGGGATTGTCCCCGCCTGTCGATCTCATCAGCAACAGCATCGTGATAGGCATTCAAGTTCTGCGATTTAAAACGATTGGGCTGCCATTGATATCGCTCTCTTGTCCTGCAGCAGTGGGTGGTGCACCTTTCCTCCACAGCATGTACGCGTGTTTTGCCTCAATGTTTTGACCAAAAAACCACTGCAGGATCTCGTATGCATCCCCCGCCTCAAAGCAGATATCTGTCGTCGAGCAACATCCGTGATATCTCCCGCATCGGCAACATGACACTTGATCCAAGTTCCACAGCTCGTGGGTAAATAGTCCAAGCTTCGATACCGCTTGTCAACCTCAACCCACATGTGCAAAGTTTGCACGTCGTCACCGACAAAACGCAGCAAAGAGACTCCGAGCTAGCAATGTCGGCATTTTCACCGCTCTGGAAGCTGAGGTAACTGATATCCGCACCGGTGGTCTAGGCCTCACGATACCCTTGTTGCGGCTTAGATGTGATGTCGCGGCCTCCTCTTTTTTTGCCGACTGCCTGCCCACGGTTACATAGAGATTGTACAACTGGGTACTACAGCACCAATGCCACGGATGCGGTGCTTACTCTTGTGAAAGTGGTAAAGCCAACAAATATACTTCCACTTCCCCGATTCCCGTGGCAGTAAAAAAAAGTCTAGAGTTTCGTCCCTGAAGCCGGCAAACTCTCTTGGAGGTTATCAATTGCCGACGTCATGCCGCTTGGATGCAACCCAGAGGGTTTGCTTCTTTCAAGGGCTAATAAATCAGCTGTTACGAAAGGTCTCAGCGCTCAACAGTGCATTATTTGTTGCCAGGCGTGATTTGTGAAAGAGGCACAATTAATGCGTTGGGAAATGTCCGCAGCTTCCGCCGTGCCAAGCAAAAGAGGAGTGGCTGTCTGTTCGTCGCCTCACCGCTGAGGCCTTCTATCCACCACCACCCACCTCTTTTTTTCTCTGTACTCTGTACGGAGTACCTTCAAACATAACTTCCCAGCCACTTCTGAATGCAAGTAATCAATTTTACGAGAACATGCATTATTCACTGCGTGGCTCCAATCATGACTTGTAATTCGTTCAAATCGAGTCCTTTTGTGCAACCAATTGGTGAATGACTCGAAAGCGTTCAGTTGACCACGTTTATTTCGGCGTTGCCTGGCAACCAGAGATCAGCAAAATACAACACTGCTGAACCCAAGAAAAAGAAAAGAAAAACGCGCTAAGCTCGTGACGACGTCGGCTAGTGACGTAGCTACACCACTAAAAAATTGAGCCTAAAGGACGTGGACGGGTGGGACGGTCTGAGTCTCAGTTATCCCGCTGTATGTCTGAGCCTGAAGTCAGATCCATCATCTCAGACTGGATCAATTCATGCGAAGAGATTGAACAAGCGGGAAGAACATAACAATTTTTCTGTTCACTAATTTCTCTCTCATGTGATGCTAATCATGTAGAGCTGCAGACATCACTCAATCACTATCACTCAAAGGTGGTCACCCTGTTCGTTTTGGTGGGCTGAAGTGACAGTCTCAAGTCACCACAATGTACCTCTGCTGTACCCTCTGCAACCCAACGCCGGCCCATCCTCATGCAACGTGGAACGGTCCGGCGCGCCAGGGAGAGCTTGACTTGTCCATTCTGATTACCCGTCAAGTCGGATCATCTGTTTACGAAGCAAGTTTCGTGTTTTCTGTCCGCATTGTGACGGTGATACTGCGATGTGATGTAGTTGACTACTACCAAAAACCACGAGATGTGGTGAGAAACAATGGCTTTGAGATTAAGACAACTTTGCGCTTCAAGGATGAGACACACGGCTGTCTGTGGAGAAAGGGTCCTAGTGACATGAACTCACCATAATCTGCTGTAGACAAGGAACAAGGTTTCACTTCACATGTTGCGTAAACTTCCATGTGCTCTCAACGGTGATGCATTCAGCCTTCATTGCCTATCAATCTATTATTACTTTAATGTACCTTACTTTACAAACACCAGTTCAGTGTATAAAGCACCCTACAAATCAGAACCCCAATTCAATCCAAAGCCACACAAGACGCCTTGCATGCCCATATCAAACGCTCCCCCATCGATTCTGTACCAGGAATGTCGCAATGTCTGCAACCCATGATAGCCCATTAGATAATACCCTGAGAATCCAAAGCCACCAAACGGCGACTTGTACCACAAATAGAACCAGCTTTACCAGCAGCAAGATAGGTAGCTGTCACATCTTCTTGATCCGGTTGTTCGCGACCTTCAGTTTGGCCCCTGTGCGATCAGTGTCCTGGTCCAGTTCATCTAGTAGACGAATCTGTTCTTCGACCTCTTCATGGATCCGCTCGCCCATCTCTCTTTGTCGTCGAATGACTGCAGTGAGCTGTTCAACAGCAAGATCCTGGTTTTGCATCTCCTCCTTTTGTAGCTGCAGTACTCCTTCGTTGCCCAATTCCCGTGTCTTATCAGTCTCTGGCAAAGGAGCACCGAGAACACGACCTGCAGGACGGCCTCCCTTCAGCAGTCCAGCCTTGTCGGTTGCTGAGGCCTGGCCTTGACTTAGCCCGCCTCTTCCTGACGCTGACGTGGAATTGGGCATGCTGTTTGAAAGCTTATCTAAGCCCTCGCGTTCCATGCGGGCTTGGGAAACCAGATCCCGGCGACGCCGCAGCTCACCCTCGCCCAGTCGTTTCGATTCTTGTATCTTTCGTAGTCCATCCGCAAGTGTTGCGATCAACGTTCCACTGCGGACGAGAACCCTTTTGGCCGCTGCGCCCGCTTCCGCGGCGGCCGTTGAATTGCCATTATCAACAGCAGCGTCTCGCCGCGACAAACATTGTCTAGCCTCGTGAAGATTCTGCTTCAGGTCTCGGTGAATATCCAACCATGTTCCCGGATCAGCAGCACCAGCGACGGCACTCTTTATCATGCCGCCCGCTGATATCGCCGAGTTGGTTGTGCTCGAGCTCGGCAGGTTCAAGAAGGCTCTCCAAGCTGATGTGTCACGCCATCGTCGATCAGGTGACTCCGCAATCGCTCGTAGATATTTCTCGAGTCCTGTCTGGCGGTCTCGGGTCAATTCAACTGAGTTGACAGTCGATTTCAACCAGTGTTTCGCTGGTAGAGGTTCTGGTGGCGGAGCACCAACTTGCTGCGTCAGAGCCTGGTGGAGGGCATCGAAGTCTGAGTATCGCTTTTGAACGACAAAAGATCGCAGTGGGAGTCGAAGTGTGATATTGTAGAGTGTGTAAGGTTTCTTGGAGCCTTCGTCGGAAACGCTGGTCGAAGGAATGGCGATTTCTGTCGGTGCCATATTGATTGAAGCTTGGTTGTGGTGATGATGCTCGGTACTGGAGAGTGGTTCTTGATTCAAATGAAAGGCATGAAAGAAAATTATATTGATGTTCGCCTGTTACGTGGTTGAACGGCGAATGTTGATTGTGTGGATTAAGACATGAAAGACGATAAATGCGTCATGGTCATGGCGTCTATCAAAAAGAAGCTGCCTGACGTATTCGTACAGCTTAATTATGCACTGGATGCCCAGGCCCCGAGGCTCTGTTTTAGTGCTGGTGGCTGACCGTCGGTGAAGGTCACGGTGCTCGGCAATTGGTAGCACTAAACTTCAATTGGCTGCGCATGCGACCTGTTGCCGGAGTGATCCACAGTTGAAGTAAAGACCTTGGAGTCTCGCAATGCAATGCGAGCAAGGTCATGTGAGAACTCATGATGACCTGTCATGGTGATAGCATTGATGAGGGAACACGGGTTTTTGTCTAAGGAGTCGTGAATGTTCCAAACTCGGCAGAGTTTCACGTTACGCATGTGGTTTAAGAGATTGTGGAATATAATTTAAACAACCACTATCTACGCCGCAATATTCTCAGATGCCCTTCGAACTTCAGGCATTTTCATAGTAATGGTGAGTTTTGAGGTACTCCCATGGCTGAGGCAAGTGAGTCCTGTCTACAGTTAGAGTAAAGAGCATAGATATTCCTGATGGTCATAGATTCACCGGCAAATACGGGTAACTCAAACAATGCCCACTGAGCGGCCATGGCTAAAGCCCATGAGATACTGCTGCCATTGTCTGATTCAGTTATCATTAGTCGAACGATATATGCCTTTTGTAACCACCTGAACTGAACTGGTTGATAATGCCACTTGACATTAAGCAAGTACTCCCATAGTCGATTAACAAGCACAATCCCAAGCATGATTTCGAATCATGCACTTATCTATGAAATGCCATCATGCTTATATTCGATGCCTGATTATAGGTGGCATGAAACGGCTTCTGACCACGAAATATTGGATTTGAGCAAGCACTTCACAGTTCACGTCAAAATTGCTTCAGGCAGTGAGCGTCATTGTCCAGAGACCACAAATTATACCTTGTATATGATACTCCCTCTTTAGTAGCATTGATAGAACATCCAAAAGAGGCTTTGATTACACTTACATTCTCTCGATACGTTCTTCACTATAGACCTTGAAAGTGTATCAACAAACATACTTGAAGATCGAATAGGCTTGGTAATATCTCAGAGTTTTACATAAGTTATATTAAGACTCCGGGGAGAAAAGGTCATTTGGAGCTTCTACAAGTGGAGGGCCTAATCTCATACATATCGTTACCTTCCAGGAATACCCAGAACTTGACCCCAAGGTTTGTTTGACGTATATAACGAGTCAGGCTTGATAACCAGCCAGTCTCCTGTGCTTGAGCGAGCTCTTCTAATTTGTGAAGGATTCTATCGATCTGGCAATCTGGAATTTGACAGACATCGTAGGGGTAATTGTTCACCTGGCTCTCAAAGTATTAGTAGTACATATCCTAAGGACTGTCAGCTCAAATAACATGTATATGACACTCCCGCCCAAACAATGTATACTTTGGGTATCTCGGCAGTTTATGTACAAAGTCATCACATTACTCTAACAAGTCATCTCAGCCATGCTTGCTTCTATACTTCCCAAGTTTGACTTTGACTTCCATGGTCTCGGCTCGTCCCATTTCCATTTACTGGCCACAACGTTACCGGTAACACGGCGACACAAGCTCGAGTGTCCAACAAGATCAATTTTTACCCTCATTCTTGAGCACTCTATGCGAGTCCCAGAACAAGTACAGAGACAAACATCGCTTCCAGAGCCAAATCTTGTCCCCCATCAGCTCAGCGAACTCCCTCCCAAAGGTTTTGGGTCACAACTCCATATCCATGCCCTGTTTAACTCGTGCCAGAGAAACCAGCGTCACCCCAGCCCAAATCGTGGTCGCGTTAAGTACATCTTCCAGCCTTAGATGTCATCAACAAGTCTAAAAGGTCTCTTGGTCATCGAGGCCCTCGCCCTCAGCAGGAATTTCGAATCCTTCCTCTGTTGAGTAAAGGATAGTTTGGATCTGCTTCACGAGGCCATCCTCTTGCTTCTCCAGCTCCGGGTCCTCGTCAACAGCCTGTTGGACAAGGAGCTCAATATCCCGCAACTTGCTGAAGTAGAAGTCTCGTTCCCTCTCCAGGCCTGTGACGGTCTCCTTCAATGTGGCATTTTCTTGCTGAAGAGCTGCGGTAGCGGGTCCAGCGGCCTTTGCAACCCGGGGTCCACCACTGGGGGTACCACTACCCACGCGGCGAGCGGCGCCAGTGCTGGCAGCAGGTCGGGGTGCGGCGGCAGCGGGAGGCATTGAACCACCTTTTCGGCGGGCAACGGCATCGTACTCGTGGTCGGGGAAGTTAAGATCCCAAAATCGCTTTGTCCACTGGAGGAACTCGAGGTTGTCCTGCATCTTGCACTTGATAAGTGCGGAGACAGGAATAGGCTTGTCAATTTGGTGCTTGGTAAAGGTGTCTGAAGACACGTCAGCATGCCGTTCGTAGGTGACAGTGTAAGATAAGTGACTGACTTTGCAAGACCTTGAAATTTTGAATATACAGGTATTCGGAGTTCACATTGAATTTGACCTTGGACATGGGGACGTCCATGTAGATACTGTCAAAAACCTGGCAAAGGGCAGCACTAGACAGGCGGTGTTAGAAAGTGTCATGATGTAGATAATGGTGCGTGCTCGTGTGGTGGGTGGTTGTATAGTTCAGGAATGACAGGTGAGGCTCCCTGAAAGTGCTCGTGATAGCAATCGCGGGGTTGTTTGGTGTTGTTTATAATCCCTTGCTTCGATCATAGCATGGATGGTGCAACACGACGCAGCGATCCGTGACGAGGGGGCGGGGCAAACAAAAGATGGATGGACTCACCCAGTACCGCATTGCTCAACCTTGGTGATGTTAAGCTGAAGCAGGCTGTTGAGCCATGCAACAAGCTCTTGTCTGTACCATCATGTGTTAGTATGTAAACAATATTTGGAGGCAGCTAGCTGTCTTGTAAACAGCTCCAGATGGCATCACCAACCTCGACTCGCCCATTTTGAATTGATTGTTTGTTATAGGGTGTGATTTTATTATTCGGAATCGTGAGAGCGCAAATAAGCGACTAGGAGAAAGGCGGAAGGCGTTCGTTTCTAGAGGATATCGAATCGAGAAAGGAAGACAAACTGAACGAAGGCGCAAAAGGGAAGCTAAGGAGATTGCGTTCGTCGGGTTAAGTTGGAGAGAAATTAAAAGCAACCGTCTTCGCGCTGATTCCACGAAGTTGTTCATGGGTAGCCTGTCGCCCAATCAACCAACCGGCCGTTGGTGGGGGGTACCCAGAGGGACCAGCGCATCCGCTGTGTTATTGCTGATCGTGTTTGGCACAGAAGGTACCGCCACGTACCGCAACGCTAGAACCCCTCTACCCCCCGCTAAGTCCCCTACCTACCTTAGAGCTTCCAGTGCTCCAGCCAGTCAAGTCACGTGCTCAGCCGCGCATCGATCTCGGGAAAGTAGCAAGCTCTCACCGCCAAAATTTCGAAAAGCGGCAGAAAAAAAAGTTCGAGATTTACTGCGAAAGCTGCCCCACTGCTTCTGTCGCGTCTGCAAATCTTGATAGAAGAGCTGTACGACTGCTTTTTGATCCGATAAAATGGCGCCCTCACAGAAGCGAAAACCCGTGCAGGACGACTTCATATTTACAATTGATGATAATGACGATATCCCTGTCGAGGAGGAGGAAGTGACCGCAGAACCTCCCAAGAAGAAGGCCAAGACCAGCAAGAAGTCAAAGAAGTCAAAGCGTGCAGCCAGCCCTGAAAATGACGAGGAGGAGAATGGTGTAGAGGGCATTTGGGGATTCAATGATGACGACGATGGTGCCATGGACTCCGAATTCGAGTTTGGCGCTGAGGAAGCTGCCGACCTTGGTACAGTAGAATTCGAGGGATGGGGTTTCGATGGCGCGAAGAACAGTATGGCTGTTGACAAGAAGGGTGTTGATCTGGATGAGATTATTCGAAGGCGCCGCGAAAAGAAACTTGGAAAATCTGAACCCAAAGAAACTGCCGATGCCGAAGAGAACGAGGCCATGGATGTTGATCTGGACGACGACGATGACGAGGTTCTCGCAGACGACGCATTCGGTATGAACGTTGCTTCTGATGTTGAGGAATCTGGTGACGAGAAGGACGAAGATGACGAGGATGAGTCTGGAGCTGAAGACAAGGATGAGGATGAGGACGAGGAAGATGACGATGCTGCATCAGACAACGACTCTGTCGCTACTCCCACGGGGCACCCAGATGACGATGCTTCCGACGATAGCGACGAGGAGGAGGACGCCGAGGAGGAAGCGAAGCGAAAGGCTTTCTTCGCCCCGGAGGAAGAGGAGGCACCTGGCAAGAAGAGTGCCTCATCTTTCCAGGCTATGTCTCTGTCACGTCCAATTCTCCGTGGTCTTGCTACAGTAGGGTTCTCCAAGCCTACGCCCATTCAGGCCAAGTCAATTCCTATTGCACTTATGGGTAAAGATCTTGTCGGTGGTGCTGTCACTGGTTCCGGAAAGACTGGTGCCTTTATCGTTCCTATTCTGGAGCGTTTGCTATACCGACCCAAGAAGATCCCCACCACTCGTGTCGTTGTTCTTACTCCTACTCGTGAATTGGCTATCCAGTGTCACGCTGTCGCCACAAAACTTGCTGCCTTTACTGATATCAAGTTCACCCTTGCTGTCGGTGGTCTGAGTCTCAAGGCTCAGGAGGTTGAGCTGAAGTTGCGCCCAGATGTTATTATTGCCACTCCTGGTCGTTTTATTGATCACATGCGAAACTCTGCCAGCTTCAACGTTGACACTGTTGAGATTATGGTCCTTGATGAAGCTGATCGTATGCTTGAGGACGGTTTCGCCGACGAACTTAACGAAATTCTCACAACACTCCCCAAGTCACGACAAACTATGCTCTTCTCCGCTACCATGACATCCACTGTCGACCGTCTCATCAAGGTCGGTCTTAACAAACCTGCTAGGGTTATGGTGGATTCTCAGAAGAAGACTGTTACTACACTGGTACAAGAATTCGTCCGTCTGCGCCCTGGCCGAGAGGAGAAGCGAATGGGTTACCTGGCACATGTCTGCAAGAACCTCTACAAGGAGCGAGTTATTATCTTCTTCCGACAAAAGAAGGAAGCTCATCGAGCTCGAATTATCTTTGGTCTACTTGGTCTCTCATGTGCTGAGCTTCACGGTAGCATGAACCAAACACAGGTTAGTCTTATTTTGTCTCGCTGCTATGACCATCACTAACACTATTTAGCGTATCTCAAGTGTTGAGGACTTCCGTGATGGCAAGGTGGCGTACTTATTAGCCACCGATCTTGCTTCCCGTGGTCTTGATATCAAGGGCGTCGATACCGTTATCAACTACGAGGCGCCTCAATCATTGGAAATCTACGTCCACAGAGTTGGTCGAACAGCTCGTGCTGGTCGCACAGGTACTGCCTTGACATTAGCTTCTGAAACAGACCGCAAGGTCGTCAAGGCCGCCGTGAAGGCTGGCAAGGCCCAGGGCGCCAAGATCGTCAGCCGACAGATTGAGGCCGCAGAAGTTGATGCCCTTCAAGCGCAGATCGACGAGATGGAAGACGAAATCGAGGAGATCATGCAAGAAGAAAAGGAAGAGAAGCAGCTCGCCCACGTTGAGATGCAAGTCAAGAAGGGTGAGAACCTCATCCAGCATGAGGCTGAGATCAAGGGACGACCTAGGCGAACGTGGTTCGAGTCTGAACACGACAAGAAGCAGTCTAAGCAGGCCGGCAAAGATGAGCTTAACGGCATGAGAGAGGCGATGAAGAAGAAGACGGGCAAGCTAAGCAACAAGGATAAGAAGCGCCTTGACAACAAGCAACTGCGTGCCGAGGGTGGCGGAGAGTGGAGGAAGGGTAAGTCGTCAGAGGCTGAAATGAAGGCCCGACATAAGGAACAGGCCAAATCTAGGGCCAAGGGCCGGGCGGCTAAGGAGGGAGGCAAAGATGCCGCCCCTAGCAAACCCAAGGGAAAGGGAAGAGCCGGTGGTAAGAGGCGATGAGCTAAAAGTTTAGAGGAGTTTATTGGCAGCGATGTACAGGTAGTTTTAGGTTAATTATATCCATGACCATACACAGCCCGTCTTCATCTTCTTCTTTCGACGAGTATCTAACCTGATTCGGCGCTTTGTGAGGAATGTTGCAATAAGGTTTGAAGGGCCTGGACGTGCCTGTAGATCTATGCAGCCCTGATCGGCAATCTGACGTTTACGTGACGCTAAAGGGTTGACGAATCCGTACAACACTCGCACTTTTCAAGGCCGTACATTACAAATTATCACAAGTCATTGGCCAAGAAAGTTCATAAAGAAAATTACTATATTAAGCATCGAGGAGTGTGTAGTCGTTCGCTATACCGCTAGCACCGTTGCTTTTGTCGTAAGAAGCACGCTAGATATCGCTTCATCATTTGTAAAAGAGAGTCCTCATAACTTGATTCATAAACACGTGCCCCAACTTAGAGATTAAGGGGATGGATGCCGATGGACGCCACGAGCTCGCCCTGAACCCTGATGAGGTTGACAATGGCATTATCGAGACCAGTGATGGTGGCACTACCGCCAACATTCGCAGCTCGTACAGCAGCCGCGAAGAGGAGGATAGGGCTGACAAAGGGGTTGATGACAGCCTTTGTAGCATTGATCTCAGACTGGAAAGTAGCCCGTAGAGCAGGAGTCAGGTCCGTGACAGTGACGGTGACGGTGGCGCCGATGTTCTCAACGATGTCGATAACGACGAGAATAGAGGCAGTGAGTGTCGCGATCTGTTGGTTGGTGAGGCCAATGGCTTGGGCAGCAACACCACCAGCAGCTCCTGTTGTGACGCTGACAATCGTGGTTGTGGAAGCGGCCAGGCCTTGAACGATGGCTTGGTAATTGGCCTTGAGATCAGCTTGGATTTGTGCAATGACTTGGGCATCGACGTTGTTCTTGATCAGAAGGACGTTATCATCTATAAACTTGTTAGCAATGGTTATTTTGAAGTGTTAGCTGAAGCAACTTACTGATCTCGTTGAGAGTTACCAAAGAGGAGCTCGATACGGTGTCAACCGAGGACTTGATGGTTCCTGTAACGGTTTGTTGCCTGCGGAAAGGAGAGGCCGTGGCAAAGGAAGCAAGAGTGAGGAGGCTGAGGAACTTCATGTTGATTGTGGTAGTGCAGTGATCAAGGCAAGTGTTGAGTATCTGTTGAGTGTGTGATGAGTTGATGAGTTGTGAGTGAAGTGATAATATTGATGATACTTCCAGGAGCCAGACCAAGCAGATTATATAGACTTCACTCCAGCACCAGGTCCAGAAGTCATCGTCAGAATCGCCACCTCGATCTCAACAACCAACATCCACAGCTTATCGAGTCCAAACTAACAGGTTTTGGGCAACCATCCCGTCCAACATTCCAAAGCCCAGACACACATCACAGCTCTAGACTGGACCCCATTCCAGCGCCTCAAAGTCAACTTTGACAGTTTCCTCCGGGGACTAGACCTGGTGCAGTCTCGGATCACGCCGTTACCGCCGGGCCGTTATGAGCGGGCGCTCATTCAGGGGAGGGGGATGGGGGATGTGCGTGCGGTACTACCCTTTTGAAAGAAACACGCATGTTGGTGAGAGTCAACTTGACGTCTCGAACGGTCGATAGTGTCTTGGTTCTTTTGAGTTTGTTGGGAGGCAGCCATTGGGAGGGGAGGAATTTCCCCATGCTTGAGACAACGGTGATAGTCGGGCGTTTTTTGATCGAGTTGCAGACAAAGTGACTTAGACTTGAGTGTCTGAGTTTGGCAAAGGCTATTACAGAAATGCTCCGGCACTATCTTAGTTCCTGGGGTTAGTTCAAGACGTCCCGTGTTGTCTCCCGGAACTAATGTCTATATGTAGAGAGTTGGCTTAGACTGAACTCGTGGTTTCTCAAATCAACACCCCGATTCTAAACATAAATTCAGCCGCCTCGATCAAGAAGCTCAGCTCTCCGCTTGGTGTCTCAGAGCAAAGATATTGGGTCATGCTCTCTCAGCCACTTAGCTAATAAGCACGACAGTCCTCAATGGTCTCGAAACTTGAGGCATCATGTAATCTTGGCGCTGCACAAGATCGCAAATCGGACATCTAGATTGGGATTCCTGCTGCAGCTTGAGATATGTGATGGATACCCTGATGCCACCTGCAAAGGCAGGGTTAAAAGAGCCAGTCGGCTTCCGAGTCGTTGTGAGGGTTGCCTGTGTGTCTTAGACAACTGTCACTTTTGTCGTTATTTGACAACGGAAAATATTCCGGAACTATCCATTGTCTCACATATAAGCCATGTTCACGGTGTGTTCACTGCTTGTGGAATATGTTGCATCACGGATCTAGACCAGAACAACTGCAGCTTCACGGCGCAGTGTGTTCTAGGTCACGGATGGAAAGTCTGACTTACAGCATCTTGATCATTTCTGAGACAATTCTCTCACTCAAGCAGATCTCAGAAAGTTCAGATCTGAGCAGTCACATTTCGGAGACTTGTTTAAGGGTGTTCAGCTTCGTCTTGCGATCGATAGTTGGGTGAGATCGAGATGAGATTTGGAGTCTAGACTTCATACATACATGTTGGCTGCATATGCCACATCTGAAGATCCGTAAATAATATACGGATAGGCTATATCCCTTCTTGAGGCTGCATAACCTGTGAACTGTAGGCCCACGCAGCGCAGACATAGTCCCTATTCGGTAATGGCCCGAAGCTTGAGACCTGGCGGTCGTGACTCTTCCAATCTGCGGAGTTTGAGGTTTAGCAACATGTACATGAGAACCATTCATAATCCGTCTTACTATTGTTGTGTAGAGTCGGGCGCAGTTCATATCTGGGTAGTACATATCGACTTGGCCTAGACCTAGAGCTGGGCTGTGTGTTGACATACGTACTTGGTCACTCCGAGTTGTTCCAGTATCTCAGCTTTAGCAACTTCAAAAACATTTCCCATTACTTAATCACATTACTTGATTGGTGCTATTTATCAGAATCGAGCTGAAACCCCGCAGGAGACTTACAGGAAGCCTTCAACGCATCTGGTTAATCGACGAGGAGCTACGCATAGATCGAGAAAGGGCATTTGAATGACGGTTCAAAGTCTCTATGTGAACTTCCAAGAAAAGTGATATGTATTTTACATCCCCTTGCGTCAAGCTGAGCATGTGTGCACATTATAGGTGTAGGCCCCTTTTCAGCCGAGTTGTACTATTCACACCAAAAGCCCGATCAGCTTGATGAACAGTACCGATGCCAGTTTGTCTCAATACTCATTAATCGTAATTAGAGTAGCTTGAGACGTTCTCTTTCATCTTCTTATCCCCCGAATGGCATTCCAATGGCTTGATTAAGCTCTTGTCTCATAGAACCAGGTCTTGAACCTAAACCCTATTACAGTGAGATCGACATTTCCATCACATTTCCAGCGGTCAACCAAGCCTCCCTCGTCTTGATAGGCTTGCTTGGAATCTTTTTGTTCAGCTGATGAGTGTTTGAGACAGGTTCTGGATCAGCTGCGAATAACAGTAAAGAAGCGTTGATCACTTCCGGCCGTTTAGATATGGTGGCGGATCATAATCTTGATTTATCGGACCAACCGGACGACCCTACTATTGAGCATAGAGGTTGTTAAGTTCCTTGTATAGTCTTCTGCCTCTGGAGTTGGCTGTCTATGGTGGCCGTGGTGTTCAGGAGGTGTGAGGGCATCGTCACTTGTTTCAGCCCCCTTGACATATCCTCAATGGCCATTTGAGACACCGCTGGGCTTTTCCTGTAACTTGAAAGTGGTTGTTGCCGTTATTCAGCAGTCCACCGACGTTTGATAAGTCCTTTGAGATCACCAAGGGCGACTGAATCGGAGACATATGACGATGCAATACGGTGCAGGAATCACAACAAATCACGGAAGAGGAAGCAAGGAAAAGACACATGATGCGACGCCCTCTATCACGATGAAATCGAACCTTTGATCAAGTCAATTATCTTCAATTTTTGACTAACTCCTCAAGATGACAAAGCTTTTCGGCACCCACGCCCCCTCAGTCATATGAACTACATGAACTAACTGTACAGAAATGCCAAGCGGTTCGCGGCAAATCGAGAGGTAAGCCCCCTTTTCAAGTTTCTTTTCTTTCTTTTTTTTTTCTCGTTTTCGTTCCCTTTACATGCCATTTGCCTTCTCCTCCAGGATAGACACCACACTAGGGGTCTCTTGGGGAGCAGAAGCATCAGTGGGCTTCTGAACAGGGCTGGCAGGTCTGCTGGTGACGAACTGCATATCATGTTAGTGTTGACTTACTGATAGAGGTTGGTGAAGACCTACGTTGCTAGCTGCGCTCAGGAGAGCGATCAGAGAACTCTGTACCACATCCTCGTGGATGCCAACACCCCATACTGACTGCTTGCTACCAACGGGCTTGCACTCGATGTATGAGGCAGCCTTAACACCGCGTCCTTCGCCAATAGCGTGCTCCTTGTAGTCATTGACATCGAACTCGATGTTAAGCTCCTTGAGGGCAGAAACCATGCTGGAAATAGGTCCGTTACCACGGCCACGCAGCTTCAGCTCCTTGCCATTAACCAGGAGGACACCCTCAAAGATACGGATAAAGTCCTTAGTGTCTTGGGTTCTGCCGTGGGCTGCGGGGGCAGGGGATCTCGATCGGTCAGGAGTGATGCTGTAGTCCACCAGGCTGAAATGAGGGTTGTTGTTGAGGAAGTATGTGTTCTCAAACAGAGAGGTGATCTCACTGGCCAGCAGTTCGCGTCCGACCTCCTCGCTCCTCTTCTGGACGACCTTGGAGAAGGCGACTTGGAGACCGCGGGGGAGATCAAGCTGGAGCTTGGTGTGCACAATGAAAGCGCTTCCTCCCTTTCCAGACTGAGAGTTGACACGGATGATAGCCTCGTAGTTGCGGCCGATATCTCGGGGGTCCAGGGGCAGGTAGGGCATACCGTTCCACGGGTCCTCGTGGCCCAGACCCTTGGCCTTTCGGTCCTGGAAACCCTTCTTGATAGCGTCTTGGTGGCTGCCAGAGAAAGCAGCGCATACCAGGCTGCCGCCGTAAGGGGCACGTTGGTGGACGGGGATCTTGGTGCAGGACTCGACCATATCGATAACTGAGTTCAGGTCGGAGAAGTCAATGTTAGGGCTGACACCTTGTGTGTACAGGTTGAGGGCCAGAGTGACGAGATCGACGTTTCCAGTTCGCTCGCCGTTACCGAACAGACAGCCCTCTACTCGATCAGCACCGGCCATTTGGGCAAGCTCAGCAGCAGCAATACTGCATCCGCGGTCGTTGTGGGGATGCAGGGAGATACAAACATCCTGTCTGTCGCCAATGTTGTTGCAGAAGTATTCGATCAGATCGGCGTAGATGTTGGGTGTCGCCAGTTCTACTGTGGCGGGCAGGTTTAGGATGATCTGGTCGCCCTTGGTCGCGTCAGGTCCCCAAGCAGCCTTGACAGCCTGGCAGACTCTCACGGCATAGTCAGGGTCTGTGTCTGAGAAGCACTCGGGGGAGAACTCGAATTGCCAATTGGTGCCAGAGGCCTCAGGGTTGTCCTTTGTCAGAGATCTGACCAGCTTGGTGCACTCTACAGCAAGCTCCAGGGTCTGCTCCTCAGTGTAGCCAAAGACTACTTGACGGAAGCATGCGCTTGTAGCAAGGTAGATGTGAATGATGGCGTTCTTAGCACCGCGGACAGACTCGACGGTTCTGCGAATGAGGTCGGGTCGGCAGGGGGACAGGACTTGTAGGAAGACATCGTCGGGGACAGCTCCTGGGGTCTGGATCAGGCGCTGGGTGAAGTCGAAGTCGGTTTGGGAGGCAGAGGGGAAAGAGACCTCAATCTCCTTGTAGCCTAGATCGCAGAGCATCTTGAAGTATCGCCACTTCTCCTCGCCGTTCTATCATGACAGGTCAGTCTCGTGTCGCAACTAGACGCTCCATGGGAGAACGTACCATGGGATCAGGCAGACTCTGGTTGCCATCGCGCAGACAGCTTCTTTAAGAGAGTTAGTATTTATTCAGGTGTCTCATGAGTGCCAATTGGTGACGTACGAAAGCCAGCGAGGGGCCTTCTCGATGGTCTTGTCGGGCCATGTTCGATTTGGAAGTTTAGGAGCCTGAGAACGTTAATTATAAGATCACCTGAGGTTGACGGAAAGCCAAACTCACCTTGAACGGCTTGTATTTCTTCCAGGGTTCCTTGAGCCTGGTAAAGAAAAATGTTTAGTATCATGGCATGTCTGAAAGGCCGATATCGCAACGTACATAGTCATATTGGCAATGATCCGGATGTTGAAGAGCGAATTGATGTCAATTCCAAGCAGAGTTTGTCTGTCAAAGTATGAGTAAAACCAAGGAAGAAGCACGAATACAAATAGTTTCTGAGAATGAGACGTCAAAAAAAAGATTGAGTCAGTCAAAGTCAAAAAGTTTGAGTCACGGTAGCGGAGGCGGGGTAGTACGGAGTTTACAGTAGATTTGATTTGGAGGCGCGCCCTGAGGTGGGAGGTTACAGCGAGTGAAAGGCAAGGTAATTGACATTTTTGGAGGGGCATTCCCTTGCGACATGATACAATTGCTCTGCAGCTCTGCTGGGTTTTTTGCTTGTACCTTGATTGCCCGCTGTTATCCGAATCCGGAGTCGGAGGAGGGCCCATCAAAGGTTTATTACTAGTCAAGACTGGAGAAGAGGAATCCTTGTCACTATTGAAGACACACCTGATTATTTGTATCGGGGTAATTGTATTAAATCCGTGAGCTAAAGAGTGAGTTGATTGGAAGCTGTTTCCAGGTTGAGTGAATGTTCTGTAACGAAACAGTTTAACGTAGTAACTATGTTAGTCCAAAGACTCAGACTTGTGAAAGACTATTTTCCTACAGACACTCAGAAGCATTATACTGACATATACAGTGAATCAACTGCTACGAATGGCGTAGCCCGATACTAAAGTCAAGGCAACACCGATCAACGGCATCGGCCTCAAAAAGACGGCGCCGGTATCTATCTACCTCAATTCTCGGGTGTCAAAACTGGATCTCGGCATTTTATGGATCCCTCCGATTTTATTCATCACGGGAGCCCGGTCTCTACTCTAGGTACCTCTGCCACTAGGTACGTACCTACAGTACTTAAGGTACCTACAGGTGCAGGCCCCATTTTCATTAAATGGCCATGACTGATGACGTAAGGTCTGATCGGCACAGAAGAACTGCAACTGAGCGAGCTCACTAACTAGACCGTGCCAGGTCTAGACTACCTTAGACTAGGGTCACGAGCTACACTGTCTCTCTCTCTTGTCTCTCGGTATCTGAGAGCAGCAAACCAAATACACTGAGAATCGACCAAATCATGTGCTACCGTCATCATCTCCGTCGTTGACTGACAGCCCTGCCAGTGCCGGTGTCAGGCTGAGCAACCCCCCATCAGAAGACTCAGCCGCCTGAGATCTGTCCCTACCCTACCTCCAATAAACACCCCAACTTGTCAGCCGCCATCGCAATCCCGGGAGAGCCTCGTCTGACTCTCCTATAGTCCAATTCGTATAAAAAGTCGGCAAGCTGGCGCCGTTCAGATTCTTCGGCCCCTATCGCCCTCACCCGCGTCACAAGCAGAGCCTCGCACGCTTCCTGTTCCCTCGCGCCGTAAGAGACCGATACCGTGAACGACTACTCAATTTCCACCTCAACACTCTTCCGCGTCTCAAGCACAGGTTCCAGTCCCGAGTTTACCGATACATTCTTGAGCGGCAACGGAGGCGCGCGGATCAATCGCGCATTTTGGACATCGTCAAGCGGCAAGGGAGACAGCTCTGGCTAGGATCGCAAGCGAATCGCCCTGTCAAGCATGCAAGGACCCGATCCAAGGGTTCAGTGGCGCACAAAACGCCCCAGGCAGCAGAAATCATGATGGGATATGGCTCAAACCGGGCTACGAGCCCCGGGGATGGCGAGAGGGGATACAGGAGGAAGCGCTTGGCAGCTATGGCAGGGAATTTGTACAGAAGCGGCCAAGCCGCAGTGTCCGAGATCAAAGAATCATATGCCCAGACCAGGGCAGGACCTGCGGCTTCAGGACATGAGAACCACGGACGGATACACATCCCCGGCGCATTTCCAGATGTTGCGATCACAGTGAAAGGCGACTGCCAAATGGTACTGTTTCCGTCGTATGCGAAACAGCACACCAAACGTGATTGGGGCGAGATGGCGATGCACGACTCGGATGCGCCACATGGAAGCATCCGAGACGAAGGCTTTTGGCGAAATGAATGGGAACGGAACGAAGACGAAAGGGCCATTGTTGATGTTGACGTCCGAGGCTGGATCTATACACCTCACAGTGGTCCGATGACGAGGAGAAACAGAGTCCTCATCGGTCTGGCGCGGCAGCTCAGTGGTATTCCTGCGCCGAGGGCAGACCAAACATATAATCCAGAGACTGGGCTTCCACGTACGCATCACCAAATACACGAAGAGCAAAAGGAGCAGGAGAAGATCAACTCTGAAGCTCGGCGCATTGAAAGAGTAGGACAGCGAGAGAAGCAGGTTGCTTACCAGGGAGGCTTCAGTGAGAAGACGCCTGACAACGACGACCCTCTTACGGATAGCTTTTACTATCCTTCTCGCCAGGGCAACCAATCTCCTGATTCTGCGCCTTCGAGTCCAACGATGCCAGCCAAAACCATGACATCGAATACCACTGCCAGCGAGATGAGCGAGAGTGATCTCATTTTGGCCAATGCCAATCTCATGGCTCGAATTGCTCCTTTCATGACGAATCCCTCTGTTGCTCTACCGGTCACATTCTTCTTCTACAACAGCGAGAAGTCCCAATCAAAGACCGTCATGACCAACGATGCGGGCCATTTCGTCATTCGTGCTGCTCTCGACTTTATCCCAACTCATGTTAGAGTTCTGGCGGATGAGGATCTGTCGGCTATCCAAGAGATCAAGGTTATTGAACCATATGGAGTCAGTCTTATTAGCGACATTGACGATACAGTCAAGAAGTCCAATATTTCTGCGGGTGCCAAAGAGATCTTCCGCAACACCTTCATCCGGGATTTAGGAGAGCTCTCTGTCGAAGGTGTCAAGGAGTGGTATAATCGCATGGCCGACATGGGCGTTAGCATTCATTACTGCTCAAACAGTCCGTGGCAACTTTTCCCAGTCCTGGCCAGCTTCTTCAAGATGCACGGCCTGCCACCAGGATCGCTTCATCTAAAACAATACAGCGGCATGTTGCAGGGTATCTTTGAGCCAGTGGCAGAAAGAAAGCGATCTACACTTACTCGCCTTCTACGAGATTTCCCTGAGAGAATGTTCATTCTTGTGGGAGACAGCGGAGAAGCTGATCTGGAGGTTTACACGGAGCTTGCTCTTGCGAACCCAGGACGGATTCTTGCGGTCTTCATTCGAGATGTCACAACACCCGAAGAGACAGCCTTCTTCAACTCCAATTCAGGATACGACTTTGGCCGACCAAAGACCCCAGCTACTTCTAGCAACGCTTCAAGGAATGTCTCAAGAAACCCTTCATACCAGAACCTGGGGCCTGGCGGATATCGGGGAGAAAGCAAACCTCCCCCAGGCCCGACTATGGGAACTCTGATTGACTTCTCAGACGAGCCAGGAGAGACCAAGATCGATCGCAATGCGGCTCTCTCTCAGGTCCGAAATGCCAGCGCCAATGCCAACTCCAAGAGTGCCAGTACGACTGATCTACTTGGCGGGCGTAAGCCACCTCCGCCCAGACCAGCAAAACCTGTTGCGTTGAGGAGCGCCAAGTCGACCACCGAGTTGAACAAGGGTCTTAGCAGGCAGAATTCTGATGAGATACCTCCACCGCCTCCGCCTAGGAGGCCAGCGGTGCAGGTCAGAGAACCATCAGTGCCTCACCCTCTGAAACAGATTCACAATTCCTCGCAGCAGAGCTCAGGCAGCAGCAATGGCGGTTTCAAAATCCCAGCACGCTCTAATTCTGGAGATCGTCCTCCTCCACCTCCGCCACGACGACGCGGTACACCCTCAAGCATCACCGAGTCGAACCAAAATCCACGTCTTCCACCACGACCAACTCAGAACATGGCCAATCTAGACGTAGACTACGATCCCCTTCCGCCACCATCATCAAATCCACCTCCGTCATTTGGTTCAGGAAGATCAGGTTATCAGTCAGACGGCGGGACCACATCAACAGCAGGCTCACCAACGCTGGGTCCACAAGCAGTAAACAAGAAATTAGAATTATGGAGGAGGAGATTAGCACGAGCACACGAACAGCTAGACGGGCTAGGTGTGGCCCTGTATACATGGCGACGAGGAAACGACGTCATTGCAGAAGCAGAGGGAATAGTCAAACGAGCCCTCTCAGATATGGAGAGGAAGAGAAGGATGAGATAATAACGACGCGACTCTATATACCAAGCATTTTGTTATTCTTAATTCAACTTACACTCTGTATACTACTATACTAGCGTTAGCATACACGGGGAACTGGGGTTGGGATACCCACAACACCACGGAACCATCCACAAGCAGAATTAGACACAACGATCACCATCCAATCAGCTAAGGCGCAGTGGCAGAGTGGTCTAATGCGATAGACTAGAAATCTATTCTCTTCGGAGGCGTCTGTTCGAATCAGGCCTGCGTCGATTGGTTTATCTTGTGTTCCTGTGCTGTACAGGAATGCATTTTTTGCTCAAGGGCCTGTGTTTCTCTTATGTTTTGCCACTCACCACTTGGAAATTGGACAGATGAATCCGATTGCATCTACTAATTGCTGGCCATAGGCTAATAATCATGGCCTTAGAAACGCAGCCTCATATGCATGCAATGCTTCTCGCTACTTGCAAAGCCTCAAATCAAGTAGCAGATACTCTCTAGATATCTAGACTGAGACGGTTTTCTTGTAAAAGCAAATAGATGACGGCCATAGGCCAATGAGTCCAATTGTCTGCTATGTTTGTTTCTAGATGAATCCCAAGTCCAACTCCGCTTCGCCACGTTGCATGTCGTAAGTATCATCGAGGGTTCATATCACCTGCCAGATTCATATGCATGATGGCTTCAGCTGTCCAGTCCTCCTCGCTTTTCTCTCCCTTGTTCTGCTGCTGCCAAAAGCTCACCTCTTCACGTCCGTCCACGCCTGGTAGCCGGATCTGAGGCGGCGCTTGACCGTTCCCTGAGATGGGCTCGGGAGGTGGTGCGTGACCAGGAACAGGACGTCTGTGAACGGGACCCTGCCCTTGCTCGGCACCACTATACCGTGAAAAGTCAGGGATGTCGAATCCTTGGTCAGGTTGGTGAGAAAGATTTAGCTGTGTTGGTGGTCCAGAGCCTGCAGATTGAGGTGGGTGCTCAAACTGTGCGTGCTGGAACCCCGTCGGTGTCTCTTGATCTGGGAGCTCAGATACCATCGTCTGTGTTGGCTCGTACTCGTGACGAGGAGTTGCCTGATCATATTCCTCCTGCTCCAAGATCTGAGGAGCTGGCTCGACGTTTCTCAGGCTGGAAGATCCTGGTGCTGGACCACCTCCGCTTCGTACGCTGACCATGGACGCCCTAGCCTGGTCCATAACGTCACCTGCAGTAGATTCGGCATCCATATCGCGGATGGAGAACTGTGCGAGGGTTCTAAGCTTTCGGCTGACCCAGCCACCAAGAATCTTGCCGCGCTGCTTCTCTCCTAGTCGAGATCTTGGGAAGTCTCCCTTGTTTACAAATGCGACTATATCAACAATGATCTGATGCTCGTTAAGGATCGCATTGACGATGACAGGCACGATTGATGCCAAGTATGGCTTGCGGTTGACTTCAACGAGAACAACCACCAAACCACCAGCTTGGAACACAGCACTGTGTTCTTGTCAGCAGATTTCTTCATTCTTGAGAGCTTTGCAACTTACCAGCCATTCTGTACAATGTTTCTGTGGCATCGCTCGACAGAGTTTTCGATATCCATGGGGAAATGGCTCAGACCGTTGATCTCGAAAGTCTCACCAATGTTTCCAAGAACAAACAGAACCTGCATATCCACCAGAGCGCCGTTGGGGCCAATGGGTCGGCTAACATTGTGAAGGAATCCCAAGTCACCTGTTCTGATGTACTGGATATTGGGATCTCCATCAACAGCGCGGCCGTCAAAGCGCTCGGCATCGAAAGCATCCTTGGAACCGTAGAAAGACTTGACACAGGCTTCAGAGTCAACCCAGATCTCACCATACTCACCATCGAGGCAGTGGACTCTACTCTCAGGGTTGATGATGGCGATTTGTGTCGACACAGGAACCATACCACTGTCCTGTACCAGCAAGGCAAGAGGATCTGATTCAGGGTCCACGGGAATAACCAAGCCACGACGAAGGGCTTGTGTATCAAGCCACAGCTCGATAGGCTCAATGCACATGTAGGATCGCGATGCAACCATGGGGTTCAGGACGTGCGAATACACTGTGTTGATAGCGGTTCTGTCCAGACCAGCTCCAGCAAAGTGAAGCCTGACCTTTTGGAAGACATCAACTCTTGGTCGGCTCTCCGCAGTGATCATCATGTTCTTGAGTTCGTGCAGCGTAAAACCCTTAGCTTGCATAGCAGCCATGGCATGGTCAAGCATCTGCGGTGTCGCATAAGTATCCTTAATCTTATATCTGGATAATGTGACAAAGAGAGACATGGGATTAGCCGCAAATTCCACGGGTGAGAGGAGGTAGGTGGGTGTTCCGATGTAAATGCCCATCAAGGCTGTATGGATGAAACCGAGACCAGTCGAGCTTCGTACACATCCGAGCACAGGTCTTGAGCTGGTCATTTGGCAGGTTTCCTTCTGGACCTTGCACATGCCCATGATTGTGTCATGGCCAAGCTGAACAGAAATACGTCGTTGGTCGGGGGTCCAGTATGTCCAGACAATAACAGGATAGCCCGGTCGAATCCAGGCTGGGTCAATGGTAAATCTCAAATCCCTTAGTCCACTACTCTGCTTCGGTGGCTTGGTTGTGTTGTAGACCGCAGGGCTGGTAATCTTCAGAACCTGCGCTGATTGCTTGATATGACTGGCCACAGGCTTGACCTTGATAAGATGGTCCACCTCGGAGTTGACCAACACAGCCTTGACGTTGTAATCCGCCACGATATGGAGGAAAGCAGGAACATCCTCATTCAGTCGGTTCTGGTCGAGGGGCGCAATGGGGATGATGATAGCGCCCAGGCAGATACACGCATGGATGGCAAAAACAAACTCCTCTGAATGCGTATACATAAGGATGATGTGGTCTCCAGGTCTCACCTTGACCTTGTTCTTCAGATACATAGCAACGGAGGCAACTTTGGTATCAAACTTCTTCCATGTAACACCCTTGCCTTCTCGACCTCTGCCGTCAATTGTGCAGTAGGCCAATTCTTCTGGCTGGCGGGCTACACGCCATTGAACAAGGTCAGAGATGCAGGAGAAGTTGTTCAATGGAGTGGATGTCCGGTCATCAATAACCACTTCTCTTCTATCAACACCCGAGTATTGCTTGTCTGCTGGTAACAGAAACTCGGCTCGTGAGTCTGAGGCCAGTGGTGACCAGATACCGCCCATAGGGTCCACGCCAATAGGAAGATTAAGAACTGCATGTTCCACGCCAAACTTGACGTGCACGCAGGGGAGGTTGCCGAGATCGAATTCTCGGCGACAGAGCATGTTTCCAATTTCGCGTCGTCCATTCTTGACAACACGTGGCAACGTATTCGGTGCTGTGACCATAACGCAGTACAGTCTAAGATGATGCTCTGCAATGAGAACCTCCATACAACGCTCGGCCAACGACTCCAGGAGGGCAGTATCCGGTTGTCGTGGGGGCCCTCCAGACGTCAATGGTGCCGTCGAGGCGGCTGCCGATTCCAATACCACAACTGGCAGGTGTTCATCGTTGACAAAGACGTCAAATGCTGAACAGTCGTAGATCTTTGGGACATTCTTGACTATGCTCACAACGATATGCTGAACAAAGAAATAGCGGTATTCGGCCAGTTCGTGTCCATGCTCAACCCACTCAACCTTTTGTCGAATGCGGTCTTCGTAGAGGCCTAGAACAAAGATTTTACCCTCAATAACGGTACCCAACAAGCCCGTTCGAAGGAACTCGGGCTCCACAGGCTGGGGCGTCGGGTCACCTGGGTCGAACTTGTAAGGGCGGGCGTGGAAAATGAGCTCAGTGTTCTTTGGCTGTGCCCAGAAACCACCAGATAGAGAGGGAGAATCTACCCAGATTTCACCCACAGAGTGGGGTGAAGCCAGTAAACCTGTTTCAGGATCGACCACACAGAGTGTGGCATCTGGTATTGGATATCCAAAGGCACCAACTCGGACCAATCTTGGATCTTCCGTCACCCTCTTCCGGGCCTCGTTTCCAATGGCCACAACCACAACTTCATTCGTTTTTAGAGCCTCGCGGTCCAAAAGAACCTCTCCAAGCTCGTTCTTTGCTCTTTCTTCCGTTGTGGTGGTGCCTCCGCCACTCAGAAGGCTGCCAAAGCCATTGGAAATTGTAGGCTTCTCGGTTTCTTCCTTCTCTTCGCCATCTGAATCTGTTTCGTCTTCTAAATCGAGCTTCAAGGGACAGCCCATACGTTCTTCTCCTCCCAACCAATCACGCACACTAATAACCATACCTCCATGCTCGGGCAGACAGAGCATAGGAGCGACAACCTCGCGAGCACGAGGGTTTCTTAAAGGCCTGAGCCATCGATCAGCGAGAACTTCGTGAAACTGGCTGTCTACTGTCAGAGTATCGATCAAACAGAGTTTGATCATCTGGAAGTTTGGTTCCATCCCCTTCTTGAAATTTCGGGTTATCAATGGCTCTTGCTGGTAATTATAGGCGGCTCGTTTGAGACCAGGGTAATCTGCGATCATAATGGTCGATTTGTACTTTGTAAGGAGATGGGCGTAGAGTCCAGGAACATCAACGGCTTTGTTGTCGAACCAAACAGTAGTATGGCCACCATACACCGTCAGCAGCACGCTCAGAATCATACCAATGCCCTGACGAGGGTCGAGGTATGAGACCAGGATCTCGCTACTTGCGCCACCGCCAATCAGTCGGCCGTTCTTATCCCGCAGAGACGGGTTGAAGGTATCCCCTGGACCATTGCCTGGAATTGTAGAGATAATGGCGCTAAGACAGGCCATTTGATGCATGATGGTTCGGTGGCTGAGAACAACGCCTCTCAAATCTCCGGTTGGTGCTCTCGAAAACTCGATATAAGCCAGATCGGGGACGACCAAGGGCGGGACGTCATCTTTCTTCTTAGGGTGATAACTGCCGAACTCGTTCGTCTTCCACCATTCGACACCCTTTGGCCATGTCAGCTTCTGAGTTGTGATATCTCGCTGGAAGGCTTTGAGGTTGTTGTCGGTGGTTAGGGCCAGATGGGCTTGTGTTGTGGTAAGAATATGATTCAAGCGTTGGTAGTCCTGCAAGTCATTGATGGGTACAGCAACAACTCCGGCGATGAAGCATCCCAGCAAGGCAATTGCAAAGTCAATGACTTCAGAATCGCGATAGATAAGCGCAACTCGATCACCACGGTATAGAGAACTCTTGTCTCTGATAACTTGTGCCACCTTCTCGGCTCTGGATGCCAGCTTGTCCCACGTAATTGATGCAATCTCCTTGCCCTTGCTGTCCAACACCCAATATGCTGGTTTCTTGGCGATCGTTCGGCCTCTATGTCGGAGCACAGCAGCGATATTATCGAACTTTGACATTGGCGTTGAATCGTCGTGGGGATCTTGGATTGCGAAGGGGACCTCGCGGGGATCTAGTGGTAGTTGGTATTCGAGAGCCTCAGGAGGCGGTAGATCGTTGGTTGTGAGCATCGGCGGCGCCATGGCGGCAGTAGGGGAAAAGGCATCGCTGGAAGAGTATCGCTGCTGAGGTCCTCCGTACTCGACGGTTTGGCCCTGGTCATAATGCTGCTGTCCCGCAAAGTCCGAGAAATATCCTTGCGAATCGAGAAGCGTGGTGGTGCGTCCATCAGGTTGTTGCTGCGGCGGTTGTTGATACTGTTGCTGCTGCTGATACTGCTGATCAGGGTATGCGCCTTGCTGCTCTGGTCTGAAAGCATAGTCCCCCGATATCATGGTACCCGTTCGGGTCTCAGGCTCAACGATGTGCGAGGGGGAGAAGAAGAGTGAGTCTCGGTGGGCAGGCGTTGATCCCGCCGCCACGGGCCCTCCTGGTCGCAAAAGCGAGGCCGGTGCCTGCTCCGGCGGAGGTCTCGGTGCTTCTGAGGACGGGGCATAGCCAGAATGTGGACGGTATATAGGTGAGTCTGGTGTATCAGGGATCGGGCCGCTGCTGGCACCGAGAGAGGCATATGCAGCGGCTCGGTGACCATCGCCTGAAGGATGGGCCGAGTCATCGGGAGAGTGTATGCGTAGACCAGACTGAGGTTCGGCGAGAGCAGCTACTTGAGGTGGAGGGGAACCGAGGAATTGAGAGAAGAGCTGCGTTCGTCGCTTCTGGTAGCTTTGGGCGCGTTAGTTTGGACGGTAAAGGTTAATGCCTGGGTCGCAGAGTTACTTGCCCCTTCTGTGTAATATCACCTTCCTGCAGAGAACTCAAAGTTAGCCAAGATATATCGAGAGAATGGTTTTTGACATGCGACATCAACAAATGACCTTGAAGCCAGCTCCAATGGCCGTGCCGAAGCGCCTAAGCCAATAATTGGGACCAAGGTAGGAATCTGGTGAACAATCAAGTGGCAATTCACATACCTCAAGCTCGCGATCCAACTCTTCAAGGCGTTCTTGAAGCTCTGGATTGACTTCAGCCATGATGGCGGTGTCGGGCGATGAGGCCGCTGTAAGGATGAAGTTTGGTGGGTTTATTGAGGTTAGCCACGGACCTGAGTCTCACAGGTCCAGTGCCAGTCCGTCCAGTTTGAAGGGACCCGACGGGATAGCAGAGTCTCGTGACGTAGTCTCAACTCAAGCCTTGGAGGGCGGGCGAGAGATTACTCTTATTGGTTCTGTGACAGGGCCCGTTGGATCAAAGGGCGGGGTGCCCCTGGACTGTTTTGGCTGTATCACCATTCTAACCAGTTTTTTTAGCTGAGAATACGGTCCCTTGGCGGGTTTATCCTCCCGCTGCCCCTCCTTTCTTGCAGCTTCAAGCATGTTGGCCGCTAAATTTAGTGGCTGGTCACTGTTTTAGCGTGGCATTGGTCGCAGGAAGCAAGATAAATATCCTTGAACTGAAGCTCTTGTTCTCAACAGGGTCGCAATCGTGGTATTCGGCAGGCTCGGTGCTTTAGTCAGTGTCGTATAACTGAATCTAACATCCTTTTGGGAAATGCGCGCCGTCAGATATGTCATTCTCGTGGCCACATCTCGTAGCTGTTGCTTTTTGTATGGAGTATTCTATTTTAGGAAACCTAGGTACGTTGGCTCTTGATAGAACGGATCGCATTAACCACCACAAAGCAAAGCCCAGAATGTGTGAAATTAGATCTTATCTCTCTGACAGACCATCGCAATGACAACAATCATGCAAATGCTACACGTCCTTTCTCATGTTACGATGCTCAGATCTTGCAGAGCTCAGATGTAGGGTAACCTACCCACTGGTAGGTAGGTACCTATTCGAAGATCGGATATCGGTGATCCGAATCTCCGGGTCCACATTACACCTCTTCCCACACTATCTCAAAATTTCCTCTCATTTTACTACTCTCACCGTCCAACACGCCTTGCACTTCAACAACAACAACAATCACACGATCGCAGCGATGCTCATGCCTATCGGGACATTCTGAGATACTTTTCAGACGCCATGAAGTCATGTGCTGTCTGGGTCAGCTTGGCTGATATGAACCTCGATATTTGCCAAATTGCAGTGGGCTAAGTCACCAACATGCTCACCATAATAGTATTTCCATTCGCATTGAACTTGCTTAATGACCTAATCATATGGTACGTCTATTGTTTATTTCTTTCATCGAATTTCTATTTCTATATGATGAGACACACATAACACAGACCTGTTCTGAACACTTGTGTAGAAAAACATGTTTTTAATCTGATCAAACCCCTTCTAATTTTCTTTGGCACTTGTTCTATTTCAGAGCCCCAGTACTAACAAGGCCACAGGATCTGAATGTGATAGAACATAGAAACCAAAATGGAGTCTGGCTTCGAGCTTCGACTATACTGGTTTGTTCTTTTTTTGTTCGGGGCTCCAAGTAGGGTCTCTTTCAAACAAAGACAGTTGGACGGTTGAACACACCCTCTCCTCTAGTGAGGAGATGTCCTTGTTCAACTAACAACCGCCCATCTTTTACGAATAACTCATGTTCAGGGTCTCGTTCTTTCGCATTGAACAAAGCCCTCAACCAAGACAACGTGCTTTTCCAGCTCTTACTGTATCTAAACTATCTTGTAGTAATATAAAGGATGCCGCAAACTCGTATTCTTGGTTCACCTTTCGTCCTCACCCAAGCAATCATCTACTCCTGAACGCTCTCCGCACATCTTGAACAACCCCTCAGTTCTGGAAACAGCGCATATCGACACCGCCTCGCCAGTTCCAATAAGATCTGAATAGTCACCATAAAACCCATCAGAACCCAGCAAGTCTCAGGACACTTCCAGATGGACAATCTGTATAGTTCTGCCCCAGAGTATATGGGCAACACCATATCAGATATCAGCCAACAAGTTTTGAATGGTGTGGGTGACGATTGCGAATTTGACAAATATCTCCAGGACCCATTGTCATCCGAAGATTATATCAACAATTTCGACTTTGGAGCAATCCAGGACGTGGCTCCGACTACAGTCACGGAAGACGCTCAGCTTCCGGTTGATCCTAAACCTTTGTCAACCGTTGACACTCCTGCCCCATTCAACCTGAACTCCCTGTCGGATATGCCCAACGACATGGGAACTCCAAAGCCTCATCAGCTACAGGACTCAGTTCCCGTGCCAAAGACATCTTTGGCGCAGCAGGCCCCGACAGTTCATCAACCTTTGGCACTACCCATGCCTGCAGTGGGAAATACGGCCTTGAGTACAAGTTCTCAAAGCGTGGATCTCTTAGCACATGATCAATTTTCACTCGTCAACACTCGTGGACAAACAAACCCGTACATACCATGCCCTCGTAAGAATTGTAAGAAGCACCAGCTAACCGAAACTAGTTACATTCCGCCCAATTATATCGACTACAATTCCTATCAACCTGGTTATCATTACCCGGACAATGGTATCCATGGGATCTACAGCCATCATGCTATGGGACAGTATTCTCTTCAACCTCCAGCCGCAATTAAAGCTCAGTCTATGCACAACATCATCCAAGTCAGCAAATGCGCGAACTGTCGTCAGGACCCTCACCCTGGCCCATGCTTTTCACAGGCAGCTCCCCAGACTCATCGGCCATCTCAACAAAGAACTCAGCAAGCACCACCCCAAGAATCTGATAACCGGCCAGTTTGGTTGCAGACGCCTCCTAAGCGTAAGCGAAATGTTGCATTTGATGACGACGATGATGACTCCGACCTCGAAGTTCCCCCGAAGAAGCCTGGTCGAAAGGGACGAACCCTCAAGACTAAACGTGGAAGGGATAAGGATTTTGAGATTGGAATCAAGATGTATGGGATGTTCCGCTTCCCGGAATTGGACTGGGTCTCGAGCAGAAGATTTAAATTCCTGTACTTACCCACAGGACAGTTGGAGAAAAAGATTCTGTTCTCAGCCGAGGACTTGAGGGACTATATCTACCACTGTCCTCGAAATCCAAGACTATGGATCCAACAAAATCCAGCGCAGTGTACAGAACGAACTATCGATGCCGACACTATCTGTCGATACGTGAACTGCCCTGATGCCAACCACACGATTCGACCTGGCTGGTGCCGCGTGGCGTTCGACGAGTTTTATCAGCATACCTCTTGTGGTCAGAAGGATCCTTTCAAGATGGCTGGTGTTATGCACCTTTGGTGCTTCGAGCAGTGCATCGACCCCGTAGAGGTGATGGGGAATGGGAAGTTGGTGCCAGATGATCGCGATGACGAGCATCTCATTAAGGAAAAGTCGAATAAAATGGCCATCACTCGGGATTCTGACACAACGATCGTTGAACATACTATCAGGCCTTGGTACAAAAAGCGTGCAGGCCAAACACCACAAGCTCCTTATCCGAACTACGTGGATTCTCTCTCGTATGCGCTTGTTAAGCACCATCTGGATCATCAAGTCAGTGCTCGTCATAGGAGCCGCGGTGGTCGCAACAAGCATAGACCAGAAAGCGAGTTGAAGACCATTGACGTTCACCTTGGCCGCCTCGACTTCTGGGCCGCTCGGGACACTGCTTCCAGGAAGAAGAGGTCGTCGAAACACTCTCGTGCTGCTCCTCCTGAACCTGAGCAGTTACTTATTCCGGAGACCTCCAATGGACCTCTTCCTACTACACAAATGTCTGCTGGACTTACACCCTATGGCTCGACAAAGAACTTCAACGACGTGCTGTCGAGTATTTCCGTTGCCAATGACTATGGGTTTGATTATAAAGAACCAGTGCCCGAGGAGAAGAAGGAGGAGGAGCCAGTCAAGTTCGAGGATAGCTCAAAGTGGTCGCAGCCTACCGGAGGGACCCAAAGATTATCAATCAACAATCTTCTCTCCCCCAGTGTTATCCTAGAGCAGGAGGGCGTTGTGCAACCGAGTCCCAAGGCAGAGACTGGTCGCCAAGATAAAACCGTCTCGCCACTGCGACGAAGCCCCCGCTTCTCGGCTGGGAACATTCGTGAGTCTATTCAGACCGAAACCAAGGCTACTACGTCCCCATCAAAGGCGCAAGCCTCTGACTTACAGCTGCCTATGCCCACCCGGAAGGAATCCCTGGCACTGCCCTCTACGCCAAAGAACCAGAGAACTGCATCGTGTAGCGACGACAGTCTATTTGGCTCGCCATCCGCCCGACCAGCAAAGGACAAGCCCTCTCCAGAGGCGTCTGGTCGCGCTGACAAGGAGGCTCAGGGCTCACCTTTGAGGAGAAGCAGCCGAGTGAGCCCTAAGAAGAAGCTTTGAGGCAGCAGGTGGCGACGATCAAGGACTATCGAAAGTTGCTAGAGTCCTGGAGTGGATGTAATAGTACGATATCCCTGCTGGTCAGAGGATTACACAGAATATGGAGTTTTTATTGGGTCTAGAGGACATAGGTCAAGATCTATGGAGCCATGGGATATATCGTGTCTTTTCAATACCCCATTCCACATGGTTCAGGATAGCAACATAGCATAGCAATCAGCGCATTAGACTTGGCTTAGTATTCAGTCCGGAGTTTGGAGTTTATCATCACCTTCCTGTTTTAGTATTAGAGAATCAAATTGTATACACGAATGAATGAATGAATAAGCTATGGGTTGCAGTGAGTGTAGTCAAGTGATCATGAAGATATTGAGAGAACTAGTCTTGGTCGAAAGATCAGTTGTTGAGAGAAAGAACTTTGATCACTGTTACAAAAGGCTCTATCTATAGAGCACTGCCCTTTGTATTCGAGGCTCATGTCTTTGTGAGTGGCTCGAGTATTGGGTCAAGTCTCTTTGTTTCTTCAACAATAACGACACCATAATCGTGGGATCTCTCCTTCAAGCCACAAGCTATAAGCGACAGAACGCACGGCTCAGCTCAAGGTCCAGCCGCGATCTCCAAAGAAATCCAAGCCAAGCCAAGTCAAGTCAAGGACAATCAAGTCGTCTATCTGATCAGGCAAAAAGGGTCCAAGCTTCAACAAAGAACCTCGAGCTCCCCCAAGCTCAGCTCGCCCGTTTTAGCAGTGACGTTGTGCCCATCTAGCCCATCTGGTGGTGGAAGAAGGGAACGACCCGTCCGTTGAGACTTGAGAGGGGTCGGGGGGCACGGGAACGCCGATGCAGGCTTACAAGCTAAACAAGGTTGAGGGCTGCTAGGACAGATCTGCGGCCTTGTAGCTGAGCCGGCATCTGAGCTGTGAGTTGTTCGATATTCCTCTTTTTGGAGGGGAGAGAGAACGGGACTTGAGAGGGTGGCATGCCAAGAGAGGAGAGTTGCGTTTCGGCGAGTGCGAGAACAACAAGTCGTGTGCTATATTTGAAGCTCATGTCTCTTGTCTTTGGGACATATTTTTCACCTTCTTTGTTCAGTTTGTTCAGTTTGTTCAGTTTCACAAATGGCAGAATCATAAATATCGCTCTGCATCGCCCATACCCTGCCAGGCGGGATCAGAGCAAGGATCAACGTGGTCAAGTTCAGTCTATCGACAGGCGATATTCGGCGAGAGCGAAGCTATATCAGCACATCCCACTCCAGTACAGTACTTACATATCTAGTCTGCTGCTATACCTAACTGTATCAGCCTTGGTAGCACACAGTATTGAGAGAACACCTAACGTTCTACAGTACAACGATAAATCCAATCAATCACGTGTGCCATACCTTTTCCCCTTTTATTATTTTTTCGGGTCTCTCCAAAAGCTCGTCTGAGCTGTCGGTATTTGCATCACACATTCCATACATACCAGAGCAAGGTTGCATCCCTTATCTGTCGGAGAATATCAGAGAGCTATCAGTGGTTCATTCTCGAATCAACTACTGCAAGTTAAACAGCTTCAGGTTCGTGGATCAACTACCTAACATTAGATCCAATCCATCCAATCTATCTCTCATTCCGGAATTTGTAGTGACCTAACCTAGGTTTTCTACTAGCGACTATAACCTCCAAAGCCAGTGACGGAGACGGCGCGCGACAGGAACAGGTCAGCTTGAACCTTTCAGGCGGTACCTTACAGGGCTTTTAGTGGGGCGACCACCTAAACCATACCCTTCTCCAAGCATCTCCATCCCGTCTCCAGGGCCCTCCACCTCCACATCCGCATCCACATCCCAGATTCCAGGGCAGGCATCAAATCGGCCGAGTTGGGTCAACCTTCGTTGCTCTCAATTCCTTCTCTCGCTTCTATTCTTTTCTCTAGTCTCTTCCTTTCTCCTCTCCCAAGCCAAAAGCCAAATCATGGGAGCCGAAGTCAAGCCTGCTTTGCAGGTGATTGTATTGGTACGTATCATCAAACGGTTAACAGCCTATCCCCATCCCTCGTTTGTTTACATGTGCACCGTTACATCTCCAAAAAACCAACCAACGCCCATTGAGGTTCACCCGTGATATAAGAACGGTTTTGGTGCATTACGGCCAGAAACACACAACACAACACAACACGTTCGGATCATGTCGTGATTCGTGGTGGCGTTTGTCTTGCCGCATCAATTCGGCTTCTCACTCACTCACTCACTCACTCACTCACTCACCCATCTAAACAATTCGGTTGAACTCTAGCTAACCTTCTATCACAGGGCTCAGGAGGTGGTCCTCAAGAATCAAACACCACTGCTTTTCTAGTCCGTTCTGTTGCCCAAAAATGGCATCGTGGCTCTATCATCGCAGTCGATGCTGGCGTCCATCTCTCTGCCATCACACGCATCATGGAAGAATCGATACCTTCTCCGCCACCTCCTCCTCCCTTCACACTCACCACTGGCCCCTTTGCAGGTCTGGAGCTACCTTACTCTTCACCTTCTGCTAATGCATCTCACATCACTCGCTCTCTCGTCGACACATATCTCATCACTCATCCACATATTGATCACATTTCGGGCTTTGTCGTCAATACTGCTGGCTTCCCCGGCACAAGGCCCAAGAAACTGGCTGCTCTACCAAGCACAATCCAAGCGTTCAAGAATCACATTTTCAACAATGTGATATGGCCAAACCTGAGTGATGAGAACAACGGAGCTGGTCTGGTGACTTATATGCGATTAGTTGAAGGTGGTAGTCCAACACTCGGCGACGGTGAAAGTAGGGGTTACATCGAAGTTGCAGACGGACTCCTTATCAAGGTTTGGAGCGTAAGCCATGGGCATTGCCTCGAGAAGCATAGCCACAGGGGGTCGACATCAAGTGCATCTACTCGCTTCAGCAGCCATGATGCATCTATGCCACAGGGCCCCATCGCGCGCTCAGCATCCTACTACCCGGGATCTATCTCCCTACATCGAGGGTCACTCATGATCCCCCAAAACAGCTTCAGCCCTGTAACGACTACATCGGAGCAGGAACAAATTTGCGTCTACAATTCGAGCGCCTACTTCATCCAGGACCCCACCACCCACCGCGAAGTCCTGATTTTCGGAGACGTTGAGCCTGATAGTATATCGCTAAGCCCGCGGAATCTGCATATTTGGCAACAAGCTGCCCCAAAGATCGCCTCTGGTAACCTCAAGGCTATCTTCATCGAGTGCAGCTACGACGAGTCGCAGGCCGAGGATCGTCTGTACGGGCACCTGAAACCCCGCTATGTCATTGAGGAGCTGCGTGCACTGGCTCATGAGGTCGAAGTCGAACGCAAGTCGCATTATTCCGAACCTAAGAAGCGCAAGCGCATGGGCAGCACGACTGACGAGACTCCACGACGAAATCCCTCTATTGCGAATCTCACCGCTGAAGACCCCGTGTCTCCCAGGACCATCAAGGCTTCGACACCAGATTACGTTCACCCTGGTATCGAAACACCTCCTACGCCGCACCTCGCTTCGCCAACGGCTGAGTTGACCCTCAACCCGTCTGATTCCTTCACATCTGTGCCCAAGATAAAACGGCCCCTCCAAGGTCTCAAGGTTGTCATCATCCATGTCAAGGATCGCCTGGATGATGGGCCAAATGTTGGAAACACTATTCTGAAACAACTGCACAATTTTGAGAGCGAAACTGAGTCACCCCTGGGATGCGAGTTTATCATCTCTCATTCTGGTCAGAGCATCTATCTCTGAGCACTTCATCTAAAGGCGTTTGAACGCTTTTTCTTTCTCTGGCATTTGACATGTATGATTTCTTTTGTTCTATAGCACCTGGCTATAAGCTCTGTGGGCTTGTGCTACCGTTTGGGTTTATGTTTGTTATACATTTTGCTTATATGAGGCGACGGATTGGTTTATGAGTATAACTTAGGGAATGAAAGGCGGGCATGTATCACTCCTGGGGAATTGTATTGCATGGTTGCCATTTTGTTATGAGGCCTTGTTTGCGGGCTTGTTTATTCTATATATTTGGTGTTTGGTCATGAATGAATATATACCACGTCTGACCTAGTTCTTTTGCTTTTGTATCTTTTCAACTCCCTCTTGGCCACCGACGTCCTTATCAAAATCTGTTCTGGGGGTCTCAAAGGCCTCGGTAACCCTGGCATATGTGATTCCTCCTAATCGGCTGACTGGCTTCAACACACCAGGATCAACCATGTTCTTATCCTCGTTCAAGGCATCCTCTCGCACCCAGAAGCGAGTACCCTCGAAAACGGCCATGCAGCCAGACTTATGTCCAGGTCGTGCCTTGCTGTCGAATTCCTTGAGCATGTCGAGCTTGCACTCAATGCTGACAATAGCCTCGCCCACTCGAGCACACTTGACAGTCTCACAGTCGTACTTGGGTGTTAGTCCTGAGATATCCCACTCGGAAACATCAGGAGGGGCGTTGACGCTAGCTGAGTTTGCGGCTTCGATGAAGTGTTCTGAGATGATGTTGATAACACACTCGCCGGAGTCGGAGACGTTGCGAAGTGTATCCTTCGCATTGGCGAGTCCAGAGGCGAAACCAACCACAAACATGGGCGGGTCGTGGTTCATCATGTTGAAGTAACTGAACGGGGCGAGGTTCTTTTTTGTACCGTCGGGAGCTTGACTGCTCACGAAAGCGATAGGACGCGGTACAATAGCAGAAATGAGAAGCTTGTAGTTGAACCCCGCAGGGCGACCCTCCTCATGAGGATCTATGGTGATATGCTTCTTATCGCCATCATCCTTGCCCAACTTGTTCGCACCCTCACCAAAAGTCCAATCGGCATCAACAGTCTTTGTGTAGCGAAACTGAGACTTGGCATCCAGCTCCGGTCTCGAAGCCTCGACCTTCTTGAAATCCGGGTGAGGATTGCGCTTGATGATTGCGTCTCCCATGATGAATCGAGAGGTTGAAAATAGTCGCGATGAGTGAGTTGAGAGCGGTCTAAAGATGCGATGCATGGGGGACTTGGCTTGAGTTAAAATAAAAGTATGGGGATACTCGGAGGGGCTCGGGGTTAGATGTTGATTCCGGGGTATCTTTTCTATGGCAGTTAATTGGTAATGTTGCTTGCTAAGATCGTTTGTAATGCGTGATAAAGCAAGTGGATTGTCTTTTTTCTCCACTGGTATTGGCTTTGGGTGAGGTCATTGATTGAGTAGGTACAGTATGTACATTTCAAGTCACGCATGGAGACTTGGTTCTTGACTATGATTCGAAGGGAGACTATGTACTAGTTTCGGAAATACGGAATAAGAGATGTATGAGCTTATAAGTCGTGTTTACTGTGGTCAGAGAAGATAGATTACTTCTTGAATCCGATATAAGAGAGTCACTATTGCTCGCGGATCTCCTCTTACAACGAGTGAAACCAATACTACAACCTTGTCGAAATTGCTCACAACTCGGCCAATTACCAACCTTGGGCTGTTATCAAAATTATTGCGATCAATCGTTATTGGCTATCAATGCCAACGGTCTTCCTGTGTAATATGCGATGAATGATACTCTGAGCTGACATCAGAACTCAATATCGATGACTATATCTCAGCTACATGTTTAAGAACAAGATAAGGACGAATGTATACTAAATACAATAATAACACATAGACAGAATGCCATCATAGCAACCATATATATTTAGGGAATTATCTATGCCATTAGTACTGATAGATTCGCAAAATTACATAGGTTGTTCCTAGTATAGGGTAGCCATCTTCCATAATGCAGCCACTATAACCACTTCATGTGACAGCGCGAGCTAGTGGAATGCGGAAAGAGGAGTCATTCGCCGCGTCTGACTCTAAGAAAAAAAAAAGTTGATCGTTTCAAGCAGAAATATTATATTGAACTATTATTTTTGACTTAGGCAGATGATGCATTTTTGTATCACGCCGAACTCCCTCTTAACTCTCTAAAACTCTCTCATGCAAACATGGGGCACTCGACGCCTCGCATATTTGTTCAATTCTTTTAGCCGTCCATTACCACCAACTTTTCCATCAACCTCACCTGGACTTCATTTCTGCAGACGAGCCTGGAACAGTTCACTGCGACAAGTAAAGTCTCGAGCTTTCAGGAAACCCCGCCTGCTCTCAGAACCTATTGCAAAACCAAAACCAAAACCAAAACCAACACCAACACCAAGCCAGGATTCTGTTGGTGTTCCAATGACGACTTCAGTTGAGATCGCTGCGGCGCCCACCGTGGACACTCCCGGAACTTGTCTCTTTGTCCACAGCGATAAAAGGTCGTATCTGTTTGGCCGACCCGAAGAAGGGACTCAGCGGGCTTTCCAGAGCAGAAGACTGGGAATGGGAGCAACAGAACAGGTCTTTCTGAGTGGCAGTGTCTCGTGGGAGTTGGTTGGAGGTCTCTTCGGCTATGTTCTTACAGTTGGTGGCGCACTAGAAGCGAGCAGAGAACAGACAGCATTGATCAATGAGGAAAGGAAGAGCAAGGGCCAAAAGTTGACGAAGCAAGCTGCTTTCGAAACCATTCACGTCCATGGTGGCGAGAATCTGAACCACACTCTCGCCGCATGCCGCCCCGTCATCTTACGACAACCGATTTCCGTGCGCACGCATGAGCATCGGGAAAACCCTCGGCTAGAGAAAATTGAGAGCATAGAACCCGACTGGAAAGACGACGTGCTTCGTGTGTGGAAGATTCCCATTCAACGAGATCGCTCCAGCAGCCCAAAGAAGCGTCGCAGGTCGAGCGCCATCGTTGGAAACCAAGACGAACCCCAGTTCAAAGAATGGTCACCACTTTCGGATCCTGAATATGCGACCACTCTTGTTGAGAAAGTCATGTTCAATGGAAGACTCAAAGGGAACGGCATGCTCATCCCTGTCAAGCTGAGCGAGGTCAAGCCCAAGGATACCTCTGTCTTTATACGTAAAAATGGCGAGGCTGCTCTTTATAAGGGTCCCAGACCTGGCGATGGGTCAGAATTGACAAAACCGGATCAAATTGTTTGGGTATTCCCCGAGAAGGAGGCTCAAATTGATCGCAGCGGGGATATCCTCAACGTGACACATCGGCCACTGCCCCCAACAATCTACAGCCAAAGCTCTATGTGCTATATCGTCAAATGCCTCGATCGCCGCGGAAAATTCAACCCTCAGAAGGCCAAGGAGCTTGGAGTACATGTCACTGACTTCAAGAATTTGACTGCGGGCAACACTATAGTAACAAAAGATGGCGTTACTGTAACTCCTGACCAGGTCCTTGGTGAGACGCAGCCCGGTCAAGGATTCATCGTCGCTGACATCGAATCTCGCGACCTCATTGACTCATTCATGGAGCGGCCTGAATGGTCTAACCCCGAGTTGATGTCTCATGTGGCCATTGTGTATTGGATTCTCGGTCCTGGAATGGCAGACGATGCTAGAATCCAGAAGTTTGTGGACGAGCACCCCACGATGAAGCACTTCTTCTGTGCTCAAGACACATGCCCCAATATGATCTCTCTGGCTGGGCCTGGTCAGCTACAGACTAAGCTACGAAGGGTCGACCCTGGGAGATTCGCTCTCCTCAAATACGATAACGATGTCAAGGGTGCCATGCCAAGCGGATCACAAGTTGAGTCTGGCCGGACAGGAAACAAAATTTCACTCATGCCCCGACTCAAATTCGGCGACGGAGAGATGGCCCCGTTCCCTAATCTCATGGAGGCTGCTCAGTCCGTCAGTGATGAGATTCTCGAACTAGCAAGAAAGGCTCGTGAAGAGACTTCTGATCCTGAGTTTCTAAGAAAATTGGAAGAGGATGAACAAGATATTCCCAGCCGCAATGCTGAAATCATCCCACTTGGAACTGGTTCTTCAATTCCCGGCAAATATCGCAACGTTTCGTCAACACTGATTCGGGTACCTGGTATTGGAAACTATCTTCTCGATGTTGGCGAGGGCACTTTGGGTCAAATCCGACGGCTCTTTGGAGAGGAGGAAACTGGAAATATCCTCCGAGATCTCAAGTGCATTGTCATCAGCCATCTTCACGCTGATCATCACCTTGGTACCCCCAATATGATCAAAGCCTGGTACGAACACACCATTGAAGACACCAATGCCAAGCTAGCTGTATCTTGTATATCAAGATATAAGGCGCTCTTGGAAGAGGTCTCTCAAGTCGAGGATATTGGATTCCACAGACTCCATTTCCCCCATTGCAGCAGCACCAAGCCCGATAAGTTCAACACCGGTCCTTTCGTGATAGAGAACGGAGACTTCGGGCTCCGCGCTATCAAGCGCATTCCAGTTCCTCACTGCTGGCTCTCCTATGGGACAGAACTCGAGCTTACATCCGGTCTCCGCATCGCATACTCGGGTGACTGCCGTCCTTCAAACGAGTTCGCTCGGGAGTGCGAAGGTGCGCACCTCCTTGTTCACGAGTGCACGTTCGACGATGACATGCTTGCTCACGCTAAGAAGAAGGGCCACTCTACGATGGGCGAGGCGCTAGAGATTGCACGTAAGATGAAGGCTCGAAGAACGCTGCTCACGCATTTCTCGCAACGCTATGTCAAGGCTGATTCGTTACAGAGAGACGAGGGAGGTCAGGCTGGTGAGACCCTCATGGCTCTCGACCTCATGAGTGTTAAGCTGGGCGATTTCAAGAAGGCGGCTGCTTTCCAGCCTGCGATTGCTATGCTCATGGCGGATGCGGGTGACAAATAAAGTCCATGGTATGGATAGACTTGTATGATAGTGAAATTATAGAGTTGTAACGCTATATATGACCTGTTGATGATAACTCTCTATTGTTTGAAGTAACCCAGACTGTTGCGAACACTCTGCAAAGCCTTGTGAACAGAATAGATGCGGGCTTCTCGCGGAGTAACATGTCTTGAATTATTCGCGGCCGTCAACACCAGTTCTAAGGGTATGATAATAACTTTATGAATTAGAAGCTCAACAAATGTAGATTAAGAACCAATTATGTGTTCTATCTATCGTCGAGATATCTTCTCCAGGGTGGCCGCATATGCGACTGAACACAGGATATTCAGCGTCACTGTGACTCCACCCCAAGAACAAGCTCTGAGCCAACAAGCAACTCCAAACACGAATACCAACAACATTTCCAAGACACCCTCAACGACAATGATCTTACCAGCCAGTCTGCCAATCTTGGAAGAGAATAGCGATGTCGTTCCTCGTCGGAAATAAAAGGTTCCGGCCGCGTGGCCTAATGGCTAAGGCGCTAGATTTCGGTTTCCAGCTCCCGAACTCTCTAGAGATTCCAGGTTCGAATCCTGGCGTGGTCGATTACTCGCTGGAATATATCTTTTGCCGACTGGGCGCTCGTCGGCATTGTGCTTTTTGCAGATCCGGTACTCAGGATTGGGTCTCGGGATACCAACCCGCCAATCGCGGCTTGTTGATTTACTGCTTAGACTAGGATTTTGGTATCTCTTTGGGTGACTGATATCATTGCTCCGATAAGGGACCGGCCTGATATAGATGGACCCCGAATACGTCTTTTGATCTTCAACTTGTGTCTATCGTATTATGCTTTTTGCCAGAAATTACCTATATATTAATCCTAGAGATAGGCACTCATCTCGACTCGGGACTCGTCCCGATTCTGCTTATGCGTAACCCCACGATTTATAGCCCGGGCCGGGGCTGTATATGTACGTAAATTACCTTAGGCCATGTGCCGGCTCCGAAAGCGGGACTCACCTGCGGCTACGTTAGCTTATCGTCGCGTTTATTCAGAGCAATCCCCCTCCACCGGATTTTTTTGTCCCACGAAGTGGTCATTCGGGCATTTCTAGTCCACAGGAACCCCTCTAGCGGTCAATTCATTAATTAAAGTACCTTTGCCTCGCCTCGCTTTACCTCAGGTCAGGTAGAGCCTTGGTTGTCTTCCCCTCCCGCCGCCTTCTTCTCGCGAGCGAATACCTTCGTTATCTCGAATCCGACAAAGAATCCGTCCCGTATCTACACACAGAACATGTCGGCCTCGCTTCCTGGCGCGCGGGAGCTCCCCGCTTCCCAGTATGACCTTGAAACATATATGGGACGGGTGCGCCATACAATGGGCATTACAGACCCTACGTAAGTCCGATTGCTGAATCTCTGAGACTCCAACTTCAAGGACCATGAGCTGACCGCGCTGTCGCATTCTCTAGGACCCTGTTCGCGGGCAAGACCGGACTCGAGGCGGCCAAGAAGCTGGTGACGGACTACAAGACGGGAAAGATCGAGCACATGTCACCATCTTTGTGGCATGCGAAGAAGGTTGTTGACTCTACGCTGCACCCTGGTATATATGGCCCTGGCAGAGCGCATTCGTGACACCAGCTGACGAGATACTGTGCAACAGACACCGGCGAGCCCGTCTTCTTCCCCTTTCGAATGTCTTGCTATGTCCTGACCAATCTCGTCGTGACCGCCGGTATGCTTCAACCTGGCATGGGTACAGTCGGCATTGTTGGATGGCAAGTCTTCAACCAGTCGCTGAATGTCGCATTCAACACTGCCAATGGCAACAAGTCCTCCCCCATGTCGACCGAAGTCATGATCAAGTCATACCTCTCTGCTGTGGGAGCTTCTTGCTCTGTCGCTCTTGGTCTTAACGCCATTGTGCCTCGACTCAAGGTCACACCCTCCACCCGCCAAATCCTCGGTCGACTGATTCCCTTCGCTGCCGTTGCTACAGCTGCTGGCCTCAACACCTACCTCATGCGCCGGGACGAGATCGTCAAAGGTATCGATGTTCGACCTGTGCTCTCGGATGATGACAAGCAGAAGCTCATCGCCGAAGGCAAGTCGGAACGAGACGTCCCCTCGCTGGGCAAGTCTCAGTCTGCTGCCAAGCTCGCTGTGTATCAAACCGCAGCTAGTCGAGTCTTCACAGCATCTCCTATCATGGTTCTGCCCCCTATGGTCTTGTACCATATTGAGAGCAGGCAAGCTTGGTACAAGAACCTCATGCAAAAGGAGTGGGTGCGCTCACGACCAGCGCTCGTCAAGGGCATTCCCCTAGGCATCAACTTGAGCTTGATCGCCCTCACCTCCTTCGCTGTACTTCCCTTCGCTCTGGCTGTCTTCCCACAGCAACAAGAGGTGAGCGCTGAATCACTCGAGCCTGAGTTCCATGGCAAGGGAGGTAAGAATGGCAAGGTTGTTTTCAACCGTGGCCTGTAAACGGCCTCTGCTGCATCAAACAGAAACCCGTTTGGCATGGTGGTCGTTAGAACGATTGCACATCTTGCTCAATCTACTGTGGCACCATGCTGTCTGAACAATAGTCGATAGGTTTCCTTCAAATCTTGTTGAGAAAGCAATTTGTCAGTGGCTATCAAACCAGAATTGCATCAAACACGTACAGAAGAAGAAAAGGGTTAAAAAGTATGTCTCTTGGTTGGTTTGAAAATATGAGACAACGAGAACCTTGAGGACGGCGTTTATAGTATAGATAGAGATTCTTTGCTACTTTGAGAGCGTGCGAGGTCTGAAATGTTATGCAGGAACGCGAGCAAAGGAGCTTTTCAGAGCCAAAAGTTGCTCGATTTAGCCAGCAGAGCTTGACTTGACTGCATCATTAGATATTAGATGAATGTACTCATACAACACCATTTATAGGGAGTCCAATATATTGTGACTTGCAGTTCTTGACCTAGATCTTACGACCTATGCTCACTGACCCTTTGATGAAAATTGACAGCTGTTGAAGTCTAGGGTTGGCCACAAGGGTGCAGTCGGCAGCCCAAGGTGGCACTTTACCTACCACAGTCGAAAAAGACGACCTGATTCCATTAAAACACAGCCAATAAAAACATCGGTGTAAAGTTCATCAAACCAATACATATCATCAAAGCGGTAGAAGAGCCTTGGAAGTCTGTCTAACTTAATGATTGTACGTACATTTCGGTCAGATAGTCAAACTATCGCCACCGGGATCGACAAGGCTAGCCCAGGCTAGATGCTGAGCCGACGCGTCGCGCCTGTTGAAGGAATGTAACCAAGCAAATGGCAGGACTACATATCTTGTGATAACCAAAAGAGAGAGGGGTAAATTCTCTTTGGTCTCATATTGACAAGAACAAAGACTCGTGGGTGAGATAGGTCTCCGCAAGAATATTCGTGAACTGTCTACTCCGTACCTCCCTAGATAAGGACTATTCAAGGTGACAAGGCCATGGAAGTTGGTGACGATTCTTTGGTGGGGCGTATTGTTTGGCAGTACACACTACAGAGTGGCAGTGGCCTTGGATGGGGCAGAAGTGACCACTGTTGAGACTGCTAACACAGGGCGAAGCAGAAACGCCGAGTCGAAGCTCGTCCCGTTCGTTGTCTTCTGGGTTTGATGAAACGGGGGTGCCTAATACTAATTTGATGAGGAGGATTTGGTCAAGTACCGTAGTGTCTCGGTTCGGCAAGGAATACCTATGAATAGCAACGGAATCATGGCCGTGATGAGAGGATGCGAAGTTTGATGTCCTCATAATAGACGTATCGCCGTCAGTAAGGAAATGAGACCCAGCCAACAGGAATCCGTAAATTGGGAACCCCAATCACGTTCGTGGCGCACAGTGGGGTGCCCTTGAGCTGAGAGAAGCAAGGAAGACCTACGCCAGAGTTGTCACAGTTGTAACAAGACATACATACTGGTAGTAGATTCACACTGTTGGCTCATAGATAATGCAGTAACGAGAGAGAAGATAGATACCTGAGGTGCCGTTCATTCTCACAGCACAGCGAATCGTTGGCAGCCCACCAAGATCAACAAAGCCCTCGGAAAGAATGCATTTGGGGTTGGCCTCCATATGCTGGAATCTGTAATTGGAGGGTCCAAGTCAAACATTCTGGAGCCGGGGAATAGTCAGATAGTGACTGGCGGATAGGAGGGATCCATCGCCGAGGCGGGAGACGGGCTAGACGGGCATGTGCCGCAAGAGTGGACGAGTGTGTGCACCTGTGTGAAATGGTACGAATAAGTTCTCGAACACATTGTTCAGTAACCAAGTCCAGCCAAGGTTGTGAGCATGCTCGTACGTACTTCCTCAGAACATGACCCGGGAAGCGACATGATCAATTTTAACGCTGCTGTTTGTTGTATCAGCTCCTTCAGGCTCCTCTCAATATGCGGCTGGCTGCGACGAATGATGTCGGAGGCCGTGAGCTGACTGAACCTCTCACGCTGCAGCCCAAGACATTTGGGTCAGCAAAAGTCCGGACGGTGTCCACTGTCTACTGATCACTAACTAGTTAGTGGTCATGCTGAAGTGTGGTGCAGAGAGGCTCTGGAACTGTAACGGCTGCATGCCCGGAACGATTCGAGACAGAATTGGTGGCATCCATCCCCTCTCTGCAAGTGTGGGGTGCCTTGTCCGGGGTCTTCAAGGGCTGAGACGACGGACAATTGGACTTTCAGAGCCAGCAGGCATACAGCCAAGCTGAAGGTGAAATAGAGGGCTATAGTAACACAGAGAGCACTGCTTGCCATGTAGGTAATGACTATACCACTCCCACAACCTCGGCCTCAGACATTGTTTCCGACGTCAACAAATGTCAGCAGAGAGCGATCACTTCGATATGCACCAGAAAAGGCACGGGGTTGCTGGAGGGTCTTGGGTTGGCTAAGAGGCCCACCGCCAGCGTCACCCTGCCCTGGAACGAAATGCGTACCAGATCTGATGCTCTTTAGGTGCGCAAAGTATGTACCTAGGTAGTTAGAGTGCTAGACTCTTCCAGACGATTAAAGTTGAACTCTCTTTCAGGCCGCAAAGAGGTACCAACGGGTAAACCGAACCGTATTTGCAATTGTCCCTGACTTGCCTGCAAAAGGGTTCCTTTTCCGCCATGAAGCAGTCAAATTCCAAATCCTGCACAAAGGAGTTGTATGGCCAGACACAGGTGTGATTGTTCATGGCCACCTTTATGTTAAGTGGTAGGTACTGTCCATACCTATGTATGTATGGATACTGTTTGGTGTGCATGCTCCGCAGGGTGTGGGTTCTCTGAGTGTTTCTGTGCAGTAGGGTCGCGTTTATGGCTGCCCTGTGAACGGATCTCTCATGACGTATACCCAATATGTTATTAACTGCTCGTTCCCATCAAATCGTCGAGATAAGCAGAAGAAATTGTCAATTTGAAGTCCGTGGATGGGTGAAAAAGAGAACTTTGTTTCTCAGCAAACTCTTTACAAGCTCAAACGAATGATGATGATAAAAAGTCCCAGTGTTGGTCCAGGCACAACCAATTTTTCTTCTTTCGGAAACCAGACTGAGTGTCAGAAGGGAGTGTTGTGTACTTTCATCATGAAACCTTGGAGGTACCGAGGCGTTTAGCCACAGGCCAGGGCCGTGCGTGCGATACGATAACAGTACTTTGTGTGCCACATCTTTGTGGTACCTAAGGCATCCGTCACAGAACGGGCTCTCTTCCCGGCCTCTCAGGCCATCCTCACATGGGCGGGCTGCCATCATGACACGAAAAGCCAATAATAAGGCACGTCAAGCAATGATGAGGATCTGCCTGAAAGACCGAAGCCATCGATGAGTTTTGTCAAATTGTTTGTAATGTTTATTAAAGTACCGAGATCTGAACGTCTCATATCGTCATCTGGACTGATTTTAGTGGCATACAGTGTTTCTGTTCACACGATGGTCCCTGCTCTTCCTCACATAAGGTATGTTTGAAAGATTTATTCCAGATTGCCTAATAAGTAAGACAGTCGAGGATAATCTAGCGACATTGCAACGAATCTCATCTCAGGTGATATAGAGAGTACTCTGTGTTTGTATTTCTTTTCAACGATGGGATACCCCTTCAAGGTCAAGATTGGATATTACTCGTTATTCTTCCAGCTGAAGTTATTATTCTGCAGCCCCAAACTCGGGACCAAGCAAGCCTCAGACCTTGGTAGAGAGTGGCGTCATAATAAAGTATTGAAATATCATCCTGAGTTTTCCACACTTTACTGAAGTGTTTTTCTCTTATGATCAATACCCTAACTTGTGGCCTGTCAGTTACCTCGATGAATTTGAGCCAAAGTGATGAATCAAATCCAAGCTTTATTGTCACTCACTGACAGGCACAACCTAACTAAGCGTTTAGCACTTTGCCTCACCTGGCCGGGCATCTTCCCCAAAACAACCCTTTCTAGGGGAGGAAAGAAAATGCAGGACCTTGACCCTAAGCGATAGAAATACCTAGGCAGACCTAGCCTAAACTTAGGGCATTCCTTTCTGGATTTATTTTGACACCCTGCAGTAAGGTTCGATGTTTTCTTGCCCCCTGAGGGCCTTTCCACTCAAGCCCTGTAAGTGATGGACCCTGGTTTTCCGACTGAGGTGCCCTGGGCCTGGAGAGCCGAATCGCGACGCCGCCACAGTACGATAAAAGTATGTACCTCTGTATTTCCTACCCAGTTCCACTGGAATTTCCGCCTCTTCTTCTTCTCCTTGACCCCAAGGACGTAACCCGAGAGGAGAAGAGGAGAGGAGAGGAGAGGAGTCAGAGCACAACACAAGCATCCATGAGTGACAAATCCACCCACTCCTTGATGGGGACTGAGCCTAGCCCAGGTGTTGAGGATGACGCCAAAAATACATGCTACCACTAGACGTCACCGCCTGTAGGAAATGTACTCACCAGCAAATCTCTATCTGACCAACGTCACCCAAAATGGATCCCCTCAAATCTGCCCCGGCCACCCGTAACTTTGGCCAGCGCTTTTTCCAAGACAAATGGGATGCCCGTGACGCCTTCAACCGGGCTTGGATGGACTCTTCAAGTCACTCCACTGCCTGCTTGCCTTTTGGCTATGACCCTCGCCTCGCCTCGCCCATTTCATCCCCACACATTAGTCTCAGTTCTTGAGAGAAAAGCAAGAATATTCTAACCCAACGAGACGTGACCTCCACTGCGATAAGCTGAACCTAAGGAAGTGGACTGGGCTCCTGCTACAGTGCCCCTTCGTAACCTCAACCCCTAACTCACGCGCTGAGGCCACTGTACCTAGGTCACTGGCCTTTGCTGTACGAGCGCCTTTTTTCCTCCTTCGCCCTTGGTCTCTCTGTCCCGTCTGGGCACACCTACCTATCCTATCCTATCCTATCCTGCCTATCCTATCCATCCAATCCACCACCCTCACCACCAAAACCATTCACCAAACTAGGAGGTGCGCCCCCCGGGTCCTTCCCCAGTCCCGTTCCATCGCCTTTCTTCGCTCATCGGTTGTGTCCTTCTCCTCTTCACTCACGATTCCTCCGTCGTACATACATGAACCTCAAGACGGCCTACACACACGAATCGACGCGACGATTTGATCGGTCGCCTGTACCGTCTGATACAGCGGAACAGCACCTCCCTCGTTTTTGTTTTTCGTGATCACTACTGCCGTCTCTAAAGCCCTTGGGTGGCTTTGGCTTTCCCCATCATGTCAACACCAACTACAGCGACGGCTACGCTTCCACACTACAATCCTCACCATTACCAGCCATCCTATGCCCATTCGCACACGCATCATCAGACCTATCAGCCGAACCCCAGCGCCAATTTTCGTTCTACTGTCTCGAGTCAGAATATCCTACCACCTCCCGTCTCTTCGGCTGCGTCGCCTTCCCACAGTGCCATTCTGCCGCCGCCCTACCAGCTGTCGCCTTTGGGATACTCTTCATCGGGTTCGAATGGAATAAATTTGACCAACTCCAATTCTCGCTCTGCACACCACGCCCAGGAACCCAGCCCGCGACACGACGCGGCATACTCTGCAGGAAGCATGACGGAGCGTGCCCCTGCCACTCGCGCTGAGCAACCCTCGAGAAAGCGTAGACGCTCCAGAGAGCCCGACTGGGGCACCTTCTACAAGAATGGCCTGCCAAAAGAAATCATCGTCATTGACGACACACCCGAGCCTGAAGCAAACACCAGCCGGAAAATTACGAATGGCACTGCTGCTGCGCCCAGCGATAACACGAGCAGTCAGGTGGCTAAGAAGAGGAGACGAGAAGACGAGTCTGGCACTGTCCAGGCCTCGGGTTATCACATCAAACACCTCGAATCACAACACAGCACCCCTTTGCAAGTGTCAACACCAGCGGACTCGTCCAATTCTAGTAGTGACCGCACCAATTCGGCACTTAACACCACTGCCCCGACATCACTTTCGTCCAACGGCCAGTATGAGGAGGGACTGGCTCCCCTTAAGCGGAAACGCACCCGTCAACAGGTGGCTAACGAAGCCAAACGTCGCGATGTTGATGGCCTCGGGGACTTCTTCACTTACAAGCCTCCACCTTTCCCTCCAAAGAAGGCGTCCGAGGTTAACGTGCAAGTTATCCATGACGTGAGTTTTGACTCCACATCACTTAACATATTGAGATGAGATTATTAACAAATCGGTAGCGACATTACAACAAAAACGTCAAGGTTGATGATGACGATGGTCATTATATTGTCGTTCCTGATGCTGAACTCACAGAAAAGTGTAGGTCTATCTATCATATTCTCCCCTTAGGCTTATCTAACAAAGTCCACAGACCAGATTGTCCGCCTACTGGGCCAGGGAACCTTCGGCAAGGTCGTTGAAGCCCACGATCGAAAACGTAACAAGGCCGTGGCGGTCAAGATCATTCGATCAGTTCAGAAATACAGAGATGCCTCACGGATAGAACTGCGCGTTCTCGAAACCCTCAAACGAAATGATGCAGAGAACCGTAACCGATGCATCCATCTACGAGACTGTTTCGATTATCGTGGCCACATTTGTATCGTCATGGACTTGCTCGACCAGAGTGTTTTCGACTTTCTCAAGGGCAACGGATTCGTTCCTTTTCCTAACAGCCAGATTCAGAGTTTTGCCCGACAGCTCTTCACCAGCGTTGCTTGTAAGTTGGACCAACGAACATCCTTACTTGGCAGTGTATTGATTTGACTTAGTTCTGCACGACCTCAACTTGATCCATACCGACCTTAAGCCGGAGAACATTTTGCTCTGTAATCACGCATATCAGACCTTTACATATAACCGCAAGATCCCTTCCTCCTCTACAACTATCAGCCGCCAAGCTACACAGCGGCGTGTTCTACTGGATACAGAGATCCGGCTCATCGATTTTGGCTCTGCCACATTCCAAGACGAGTACCACTCCTCCGTGGTTTCAACACGCCATTACCGTGCCCCAGAAATCATCCTTGGACTTGGATGGTCGTTCCCTTGTGACATTTGGAGCATAGGATGCATCCTTGTCGAGTTCTTTACGGGTGACGCACTCTTCCAGACTCATGATAACTTGGAACACCTGGCCATGATGGAGGCTGTCGTCGGATCAAGAATCGATAGCCATCTTGTCCAGGCTGTCAACAAGATGTCTGCAAGAAGTAGTGGCAATGCCGCCTCGAAGTCAGTCCCCCTGTGAAATGTTCCCTGATTTACACGCTCACACTTTTCAGATACTTCAAGCGACTCAAGCTTGATTATCCTACGCCAGATACAACCCGCGGCTCCCGTCGCTTTGTGAAGGCGATGAAGCACCTCGATGTAAGAACCCTTTTGTACGGCTTGACATTGCACGTACTAACAGACAACAGCAAATTATTCCCGGAAATAATACTTTCCTCAAGAATTTTGTCGATCTGCTTAAGAAAATATTCGTCTACGACCCTGCCAATCGTATTACTGCAAAGCAAGCATTACAGCATCCTTGGCTAAAGGAGATGGCCCAACCTGACGACGGCACCGAGGCGGCTAAGATCCGCATGGAGCGGATACGCATGGAACAACAGGCTCAGAAACATGGATATGTCCGAAGTTGATGACCAAAGTCTGATACCCCACTAACGACATATGAGCATGATCACGGAGTTCTGGTTTCCCAAGGCGTTGCATTGAAGGATAGGTATCGACGCAAGGAGAGGAATGGTTGATGCCGATTCAATTTTGCTCTTGTATTCTAGTGCCACAGCCATCGTATCTCGTCGCCCTTTCTGTTTACTAGGAGTTATCTCTGGCAGTTGGTTTGTTACGCAACGCTACGACTGGAGGGACTGGTGCATTTTCGATGGACAGCGTTGATGAGCCCGATATGGCTCCAGCAGTATGTGAACAACTTAACTGTTCATCTCGTTCCCTTTGTCAGAAGAAATAAAAAGCGGACAAACGTTCCACGAGAACCTTGTTTTCAACACGATCGAACGACTAGCGGATTCACCTATTCATCCATAGCACTATGCTTGTTGGTAACCTGTGGCTTCTCCGGGTTGCCTTCACACCTTGGCTCCTCTCAACAGCTGGCCCTGGGAGCCACATGTAGGTGTGCAGAACAACACAGCAAGGTTTCAGCCCTATCTAACACCATGTTTGGAGAGATAGTCCATATCAGTACCCTGTTCGCACAAAGCCATTCACTCCGAGAACAGCAGATCCATTCCACGGGTACTCTATTTTGTTGAAGAATTTGCTACCGCATTGTTCACATCGCGGACGTGCGCCGCGACTATGGAACATATTGACGTTCCCCTCGAGTCACTGTCTGTGTTCACGATGCAAGATCTTTTATATAAGGCATACGGTGCTAGTGAAGGAAGCAAACAACCAATATCTACGGTTTTCTACGGAGCAAGTTGATGCTGAATTTGCTTCTCGAACAAACCTAGCGAACAAATTGATGCAGAAGTCTTGTGTTGAAGTTCTTGTCTTCTATTAAGAACATATCTCATAGTATTCATAATGGTTCCCCATCGTATATCTCACGACCCTGATGAGGAGATGAGGTATATCCCACTATCTGATATATCAAATCATCAGCTTGACCAACTCACGGACCTGTTGTGGATGGATCCAGGAGTCAACATAGCTGCGCCGGATAAGGCGTGGTTGCTTGACCAGCAAGCTCGTGTAGCTAACCTCGACAAGTCAAACCGGCGTTCCACCAAACTCTTGGCCCGTCTGTCTGCCAAACTTGAGAGCCTGTCTTATAGACTTGGTGCCGACGGTTCGCCAACAGCATGTCTGTGCGCAGCCCATCATGGCCTTGATCCTAAGCTGATCCGGCGACTTATGCTCCTGATCATCGCCGAATGTACTGAGCGTATCCAGACTCTGCGCACTTGGCGACAGCGTATCGCTTATCCCAATGCTGTTATTGCATGGCTGGATCGCATTGATGCCGTAACTGGACTTTGGATCGGTCGTAAAGCTTTCAAAGCCACCTTTGGCTACGAACGTGTTTCGCCCACAAAACTCGTGGTCAAAAGCAAGTGCGAAGCTTGCATCATGTCGGTCATTGGTGGTAGACCTCAGGTGCTGAGCGATCTGCGAGCGACGTTGACCACGCGAAGGGATCGCCACATCGAGCAAGGTGGTAGAGAACCAAGACTTCTCCGACTTATTGAGTCTTGGATATCACACCAGCATGTTAATAGTCGCAGGGCTATCTACACTGGAAGTGCTGAGATTAGCGAAGAACTTACCAATCTGATCAATACCATCAACAGCCTGAGAGAGGAACGCCCAGAATCCCATATATCTCGATCTACACCTCGATCAGTATACGGCCATCCATATAGCGCGTATGAAGAAGGCGGTAGCCGCGGCCGTGCTCGTACTCGGCAATCATTTTTTGAGCAGCCGTCTCGACCAAGCTACAGCAACCACAGCCAGGAGGATGGAAGCACATTTCTTTATCCAGAATCAAGATCCAGTCGGTCGATTGCCCAGTTCCAAGCGGACGAGCAAAATTGGATGGATGAAGACGTGGACTACCAAGCTTCGCTATGGATGGATTGTCAGATGCAACAGCGAGGACTTACGGATGATGAACGAAGACAACTCTTTGAGGACGATGTGCATCCCGCCTTCAGCGACTATGCAGAGAGTGTTAGGGACATGTCTCTTGATGATCGATTGCAGAGCGAGTTTACACCTGAGCAGCACAGGAGAGCCTCGACCGCTACTCTTACGAGACAGAGCGTCATGTCAAATCAACAAAGAGACTCTGCTTATAATGTAAAGAGAGAAAGCATCGTGCCAGATGAGCAGATGGAAACATCATCTGTATACAGCAACCCAAGTGCCATACCACCTCCTCTCAGCTTCAGCAGAGGACCGACCCCTCCCGATAACACTGCTGGTAACAGCCCTGCGGAAACTGAGTGGGAGCCTGTTTCGGTGTTTTCACTCCCGGAGAGTGCTGCAGGGGGTGTATCTCGTCGAAACACTGTAGAGCCGACCAATGGAGGTGCCCGAGAGTCTACCGCATACGCTGAACACCAAGCACATATAGATTTTTGTCGGACATACGGATTCAAGACGGGTATCCCATCTATAGATGGGGAGCCGTCAACACCGCGGCCAGCACAGGGCGAGAGGCAACGAGCCTCGGCCGCCCCGTCAATTGTAGCGTCGAGCATTTACTCTTCGCATCCTGGGTTTAGACGCTCACAAGAGAACGTGGGTTCGTTGGCTCTAGGCGGTCAGACGAGCCGCCGAACATCACGTATGTCGACTCGGAGCAAGCCCAAAAAGAGTCTGTTTGATCAAGTGCTGGAGAACAGACGACTGATGGAGGATAGTGATGAGGAGTAGTTGGAGTTGATGATTTCCATGGAGTATGGGGTTGATGTGTTGTTGTTGTTAGTTTGGATATACCCTGGGAAACAAATTTATAGGACATGCATGGCAGAGCTAGGTATTCATGCAGATACAATTCCATTTGTTTATTAGATTCGTTCGTTGATAAATCCATCATTCATCTCTTGATGGCTAACTTGTCACACCCGAACGAACCCCTGTAGTCACGGGTTCTATGCGCCTTGAATCACACAGACAATGATGCTGATCTCGATGATAATATATGCACTTAGCCGTGGTTTGCTCTGAGTATTGTCTGGTCCCTTGGCCTGCCGTTGCCCTTGATATGGATATCACCGCAGTCGGACTCGACTTGACCAAGCATTTTCATTCGCACATACCTGCTGTACCTTAGGTAGGCAGTGGAGGTCAGTACCTTACCTACTGTAATCTGCCACTGTTGACAAGTGGCAGTGGCCTCTCGTTATTTTCCTCAACTCTCGTTGCTAGGCAAGAGCCGACCGCGTGCTTCTCTTCTTCACACAGTACCTTGCCTCGCATTATCTAACCTGGGGCCACTCGCCTTCATCTCCCCTCTCCATCGCAAAAAACAAAAGCTCGAGTTTCTCCTTTTCACCACTACCAAGCCCGACATTTACTCGCCTGGCCGAGAAGATCATCGGTGTTCTTTAACTCTCCTTCTCTTCCTTCATATTGTTTCCCTCCATATCGGTTTTCGAGCTCTGTTGTCCCGTCGTCGTCCCTCGCGCCGCTGTTTGCATCTCTGTTTCTGTACATCGCCGCGTTTCTAGGAGTACACCCGCTTGTGTCGCCTTTATATAGGTTCGCCTTCATTTGTTTCATTTCATTCATCATCCGCAAGAACTAACAATGGTAAGCCGACTTTGAAAGCCATGTCGTGGGCCCCCAGCAGCCGGGGCGGCGGAGGCAGCACGCCTTCGCCAAGCGCCAATAACTCGCTGCAGCGCATCCAAGGCATGGGGAAACTCCTTGGGATTCAGAACCAAAATCAGCAACTCCTGCCTGCGGGCGCCGTTCAACAGCGATTCTTCGGATCGCAAGGAACATCGAGTAATGGACATCCCACTCCTATTCAGCATAGCTACTGGAATAGACAGAAGGGACTTCGCTCTCCTCTCCCTCTCCAAGAAAGTACGAACGAGGCGGCTCGTATTCCTCCACATCGAAGGCTTTCCAAAGATGTCGTGCATTCTTCTCCTGCTCCATACCAAACGCCTGTGCAGAAAGTTGTTCGCGCGCCCCTTCACCAATCACCTGAAATTGTTGATTCCGAAGGGACCGAAGACTTCGAGAACAGCTCCGTGGGCACTTGGAACTCACCTCAGGAGCAGTCACTCGGGAACAACTCGTCGGAATTTGAAGGTGCTCCTTTGCCAGCACCCTTGCATATCATCCAAGCTGTTTCACCTTCAACGGCCCTCGTTCTCCGACAACGATCCTTCAGCACCGCCTCCATGGCGCTGAGTGCCGGTCCGCTGCCTTCAGATGAAATGGCAGCATGGAATAGTCCTAGACCACATGATCGCGAAAACGATGATAATCTGGCCCTTGTCCAGGTCAACCAGAATCTATTGACAGTCGTGGAGAAATGGGAGACACAACAAGAAGAGTATCCCATCGTCAACCTTACGGCAAACCGTCATCCCCGAGTAGATGATTGTGACTTCGATCCCGAAACAGGAGAGCTGATTCCTCCACCGCGTTACATTAAAATTCAGAAAGATACCCAAGCCAGGCACAACTGGCGCCGCGCAGTGACTAATTCTGAAGGCTATATCGCCCGCGAGCTGGATCTACGCAAATCGAAAAAGGAAGAGATTGAGCGTAAGAAAGAAGAACAGAAGTATGTCAGAATTACGCAGGAGGAAGACAAGTGGCCCGATGCAGACTGCACTCTCCGGCCCGTCCAGCCTGAGGATTTCCAGGGCATCGCAAACATCATCAATAATGAGATGCAGCGAGAAGATTCGCAGGTCTATCTACCCAAAGTTGACTGTGCACAAATTGCAGAACTCTACAACGCTTGCACGTCAAAGCGCCGCCCATTCATTGTGGCGATTGAATCTTCTTGCGAGATAGCTGACCGTTCTGGATGGTCTAAGGGTGATGAAAAGCGCTATCAGAAGCTCATTGGAATGATGAAATCCCACGGGGTGTCAGAGAGTCCAACCATCCTTGGCTTTGCCTTTGTCGATGACTCTCGACAGGACTTTTTAGGCCACGCATGCCAGGGAGCCAGGTTCTCTGGGAAAATCAAGCTCATCGTTGACCCAGAGCATCGCAGAATGCTAGTCGGGTCGGCACTGCTGGACAGAATTTTGTTGTCCACGTCAATCTACCATCGTAGTCTTGTGGACTACACCTGGGAGTGCTCGGAGCCACGAAAGACGTACGAAGAGATTCCTGCACATAATGAACGAAAGTACAGCAAGCTGTACTTGGAGACATTCTTTGATGGCGAGGATGATTCCCGAATCGAGTGGACGACTCGTCTGCTCGAGAAATACGATTTTGACAAGGTTGCGAATTTCAAGGAAGCTGTTAAGCATGGAAAAAACCCAGGCGTCTGGAAAGACCTAGTTGTATGGGAACACGAGGCACGCCCAGCCTCAGAAGTGGTGGAGGCAGAGGGGCATTGATTTCCAAGAAAGAGCCTGGCTACCTATTGACAGGAGTTTTGGGTGTTTATCGCTACCTTATGGTAATTGCATGGTAAGGAATGCTTGGGCTTTGTTCGAGTATATGGACATGTAAAGTCGCGTATGTAAAGACGAGATGTCGATAGGATTCCCAAGGTCCATGGGATTCAGATTATGTAGAATATCCATTAATAGTGGCGGCTGAGGCATACAAGTAGCATATGTACGAGAGTGGTGAAGTTGGAGGGGTGAAGGAGATCAAGCGAGCACCAATCACGTGGAGCCATGAGAGCCGCAGGCCAATGAATTCAACTACCTTCATAGTTTGGTGAATGAAGAAAGAAAACCAAGTAACCGACAAAACTGCTGAAGAATCAAGTGAGAGTGCTTTGCTTGTCTTACTCTTAAGTTAATCCAATACACTACTCGTGAATCAAAATGTTGTCAATCCTGCGAAAAGCCCGGCTCAAGGACAAAGAAATGCGAATCCTGATGCTGTGAGTATTGTCCACGACCTACGGAGTACTCCATTCAGAATTTTAACTAACTCTCCATAGCGGATTGGATAATGCTGGAAAGACCACAATCGTTAAGAAGGTCATGGGAGAGGATGTCAACACCGTAAGCCCAACATTAGGGTTCATCATCAAGACGATTGACTACGACGGGTAAGAAGGACTTCGCCCGTTGTAGAACACCGCTGACAGGCCTTACAGGTACAAATTAAACATCTGTGTGTGACCTAAGTATGTATGCCCAGTCGATGAGACGAGCTGACTCTCCCAGGGGACGTGGGTGGGCAGAAAACGTTGCGCTCGTACTGGAGAAACTACTTTGAGAAGACAGATGCTTTGATCTGGGTTGTCGACGCAACGGACCGCTTACGTATCCAAGACTGCAGAGACGAGCTTCAAGGTTTACTGCTAGAAGAGGTGCGTGACATGACACGGCAACGGTCGGATAGCTACTGACAAGTGGTACAGCGTCTTGCGGGGGCAAGTCTGCTTGTTTTTGCAAACAAAACAGATGTTGAGGGATGTATGACGGAAGAAGAGATTCTCTCAGTATGTTCACGTCACGCCATATGAGTATGAACAACCAAGCTCACTATGATATTTAGGAGTTACAACTGGAATCTATACGAACACATCGATGGCACATCCTGCCATGCAGCGCCATGACTGGAGCCAACCTTAAAGAGGGACTATCATGGGTGGTGGAGGACGCAAAGAAGCGACTATTCCTCTACTAACGAGACTGGCTCAACCCAATAGTTCCTGTTGTGAGGCCAACAGGAAGTCCTTTTGCAAAAGCAACAAACAAACCACAAAGTGTGGATAGTCGCGAGACTTGGAAGCAGCCAGCCGCACGTATAGCGCGGATATGCATAAGAAAGTCAGCTAGCTTAAACGTTGAAACCCGATATAATAAACTCGTTACGCCGGGCAACGTAAAACGTCCCGCAAAACTCTCCAGCACGCAATCTTTACAGGCCTCGTCTAGCGAAGCGCAGGGGAGCGGGAGAGCGTCAACAAGTGCCTCGTGCAGCTTCTGCTAACCTTACAAGGTGGTATTGTCGATCGAGAAATCTGAGATAACCTGCTTGTGTGGTCTGAGGCATGAGAAGAGCAAGATACGTACTGCTCACTTTGGCAGACGAACCAAGATGCGACAAGGTTTAACGGATTCAAGCCATGGTTTGGGTTTGTTGTTGTAGTGGATCGCCCGTGGGGAAAAGTTGAAAGTAAACAAAGGATGACGTTTGATATTGGTCGGTTGTTTATAGCGCATATGTAGGAACACAGCATGTGGGATGGGTGAGGCTGAGTTAGGTTGCCTGTGATATCAATTGAATCTTCATCGATCCGATTCTGCATCATGCAAGTGATGAGACGAGGTTCATGCACATTTTTGCATGAGATCGAGCTCTGATATGCACCAAGATTAAAGACAATCCCGTCCGTTGTTGGCCGCATTTGGGCCGGAATCTGTCAAGCAGTCCCTCCCTCCCTAGCGAGCGGGAACGATTGCCCCTGAGACTTCGGGTTGCATGGGCGCTACAGCGGCCCCCTCTTGTAGCGGGTTTTAGAGACAGACACACCTTGGGGACGGTCATGAACCAATAAGGTCGCAGAAGCGCCATGTGAAATTTCCACTGCAGCTAACTAGCAGACATGATCCCATCCCAGTCGAGCGACCCATTAATTATCAACTTCCCACCAGCACCACATCCATCTCAAGGCTACCTACGCTACGTTAGGCTCTTGGGAGATAGCAGAAAGCAGTCTATAACACCTGCTGCAACCTTGTGCGTAGGCTTGCATCCATTGTGTATTTTCCTGCTCGCGCTTACTGTGTGTGCTATCCAACAAAGCCAAGGGCCCACGCTGCGCCGTCCGTCTTTCTTCTAAAACATCCACCCCCTTCCGTGTCATGTCCCAAAGGCCCCAGAGCCATGTCCGACGAAGTCTCCCAATTTCTCCAGCAGGTCGAGCGCCTGCGTGGTCAACAGATCGAAGAAGACGAAACGAGAGCTCGTGAGCTTGAAGAATACTTGGCTGCCAAGCGAGAAAGACAAGCCCGTCGTGAAGGTGAGAAAATAACCAAGAAAACAAAGGGAAAAAAGAGAGAGAGAGCTTGGGCGTCCATTGTTGCTTGCAGCTTGACTCCCACCCGAGAGGCTTTGTTACTTGCATTGATGGCGTTCCCTTTTCCAATTTCCAGGGCAACATCCTCCGTTGTACACCCGTTGTTTACTTTCCGTTGTTGTATTCTTATTTTACTGGCTTACTCATGAGTTTGTCTTGGCTTTGGGATGCATTGATGCTGAAATCACATAATCACCGATGGTGTCCTCTTGCTAACCACAATCACCACTGACAGAACGTGCACGATCAATCTCACCACAAAAGTCCTCCCCTGCAAACACTCCCTCGCCACGTTCGAGTCGTCGTAGCGTTCATTTATCCGAGGCATTGAGGCTCGACTCCCCCGGTGTGTCCAAGGACGACGCTGCCTCGCCATCATCTGAGCCTGAAGCAAAGCCCGAAGCTCCAATGGATGTCAGCTCCTCTCCGACCAAGGAGAATGAGTCTCCTGTTGATGTCGACACCAAGCCCGCGACTACACCCACTCGCTACTCTACATTATCATGGCAGCGGCGACCTAACTCCCGCAGTGGCTCTGCACGCCCGTTGAGCATGCTCGCAACCCAAAATGCGACCCAGCGGTCGTTCATTGGGTCGCAGGAGGCTTCTCCAGCTCCAGCTTCAGCCACTGAGCAGACTTTCTCGAAGGACCAGATTGCTCATGCCCTTGGATCCAAAGACCCTTCATGGTTTCGCCAAACAGCCGACCGTGGGGCTAACTCAGCTGCTTACCGGAAGAACCAAGTCGAGGATACTGATCGGTTGGACATGGCTTCTGTCAAGGCGCAATTGCCAGGCATGACAGCCGAACAACCGAAACCAAGCCCACCTGCTGAGGAACCCGTCAAGGAGACTGCTAAGGAACCTGCTACTCCTACTAAGATGAGGTTGGCAAGTCCTCCAACGCTGAATCCTCCAGCCTTTGACGCCGGTGAGGACAAGTCTGTGGGAGACCGCTTCGGAAGCATGCCAGGGCGTGTGTCTCCTACTCGGTCCAACTCGCGATCCAATTCGCCCACCAAGGGTATGGGCGGATTCGTCCAGAGTGCCATGATGAAGAGATCAGATAGCGTTAAGCGATGGAGCGTTACGAGCCCTCCTGGCCTGAATCGCGCCAATTCGATCCAGTCGAACCAAGGGGGCGGTCTGTCTGTAAATGCGCGACCCCAGAGCAAGGGACGGCCTGAATCAACGACTCCAAACTCGAGCCGGCCAACATCTCGGCATGGAGAGTCTGATAACGAGGTTACACCAAAAGCGCCTACAATCGACACTGCTATAGAGGGGGCACCAATTCCTACCAGCCCTTCCAAGACTATGGATCCTCGAAGGTGGAGCCCTACCAAGTCAAGTTGGCTTGAGAGCGCTTTGAATAAGCCACCTGAGTCACCCAAGACTCACCACAAATCGAGTTCATCCCAGCCAGCTTGGATGGCAGAGCTGAACAAGAACAAGGGAGGTATTCCCGGCGCTGAAGGAACCACACGGCCTCGCCCAGGGTCTATTTCTCATAAGCACCAAGTTAGTATCGGAGGACTTATGAGGTCTACGCCTATGGGAACTGCTACAAAGACCAACACTACTGGCCTTGGTGGCATCTACTCTCCTCCCCCTGGTGGTAACAGGCCCTACAACCACGGTGCCAGTTTGAGCATTTCTAAGAGTGCCCCTAAGCTCGAGCCTGGAACTCCAACTGAGGATAAGGCTGCCAAGGTTGAGGCCGAACCTGTTCCTGATCCCGAGCCAGTCCCGGACCCTGAACTCACCGAAGAGGAGAAGAAGATATCGGGGCCTGCCAAAGATGAGCCGGTCATAAGCTCCAGAGAAGTAAAACCCTTTGCGCCTGTGCCTAAACCCAAGCCTGAGACACCCCCAAAGAAGGACTTCCGCAGTTCCTTGAGGCATCGGCCAACAGGTTCAGAAGCGCCAAAGGCCCAAGAACCTGAGTTCAAGAACGTCTTTGGCACTCTTCGCAGAACCAAGACACAGAACTATGTGGCTCCTGATGAGCTGAAAGATAACATTCTTAAGGGCAAAGCTTCCCTCAGCCAGACAGGTGGTCCAAAGAAGACAGAGAGAGTGGATGAATTCAAGGAGGCTATTCTGAAGAAGAAGGATGACTTTAAGAAAGCTCAGGTCGAGGGTAAGGGTATCTCAAGGAGCAACACTCCCACGAACGATTCACCACTACCAGAAGGTCTTGCCAGAAGGGCTGAGATGGCAAAGAGAAAGTCTATGGCTGAACTGAAGTCACCACCTACACCGAGTAAGCCAAGTTCGCCCAAGCCGACACCAGGCCCCAAGAGGATACCCAGCCAGACCCCTTCCTCGCCCAAGCCCGCTCCTGAATCCGCCCCGGAACCCGCTGACGAGGGTCTAAAGCGAGTAGTTACCGAATCTAGCGCGAAAACGGAGGAACCGCGGGCCTTGCCAGGCCTGCATAAGGAAACGAGCTCACCTGCTAGACTACAGGGACGTGTAGGAGGTAAGCTCGCTGGACGGTTCAACCCAGCCCTTGCTGGCATGCTTGCACGAGGACCGCCACCCATGGCCGCCAACGGGGGAAAGACCTCGGATGAGTCTGATTCAAAGGGAGCTTCCTCCGAAACAGTTACAGAACCTTCTGCTCCGGGCCCGCAGCTGACACATATGACTAAGGGTCGAGCACGAGGCCCCAGAAGAAAGGCCCCGACTTCAGCTGCCCCTAAAGCAGTCTCTGCAGCACCAGTAGCTGAAGCAAAACCTGTCCAAGAAAAGCCCAAGCCTGCTACACCGAAACCCGTTGAACCTGTCACGGAGAAGCTGGCGGAACAGACACCTGCTGCTCAGAAGGTGGAGGAGTCAACCACTGCCCCTTTTTCTGTTCAACAGCAAGTTGCTGCCAAGGCTGCCATACGAGGAAAGCCTACACCCACAAAACCCACGCCTATCAAGCCTCAAGAGGATGAACCTCGACGGTTCCAGAATCGCGATGATCAGACATCCTCGTTCTCTCCCAGACAGACTCCCAAGAGTGAATTCCTTCCGAGTGATTATCCCTCACCACTAAGGATCCAGAAGACCGGCGACGCCGCTTCACAACCTGGCTCACCTAAGAAACTTGACAACAACCGCATGTCTCGATTCATGGACCGCCCGTCATCAAACGGCACGTCAGAACCTGCCAAGGAGCCAATACGTCTAACACATCAGCGAACAGGCTCTCGGTCTCCTGTTAAGATGTTTCAAAGGTCACTGCCTGAGCCCGAGCCCTCGTCCCCAACAAAGATTGATAGTGACCCCGTTGTCACTGTCAAGAACGCAAGGGCCATGTTTGGCGGTGCTGCTCAACCCCCACCTCTGGCAGCAAAGCCCTCGTGGGACAGAACAGAAGCCTCTGGAGTACAGACACCACCAAGAGCTTCTCCACGCCCCCTTCCTGACCCCGGACGATCTTCTCCTCTACAAATCAATAAGACTCCATCTCGAGCGGCCACCCGTCCCTTGCCAACACCTCCTTCTAAGGAACCACAGACTCCTCAAGCCCCGCAGACCCCTAAGCCTCAACAAACAGCTTCGGCCGCACCACCAAAGACCCCAAGCCAGGGCAATGATGTTGCTAGTCTATTGACAGACTTCTTTGGGCCAAAGCCTTCAAGGTCTGAGTACAAGGTAGATGCTGCAGAGCTTCTTGCAAACCGACCACCAACAGGCCCCCTGAAGATCCAGAGTCTCAGCTTCCAGGTGTTTCAAATATCCGCAGAGGGCAAGAAGACACCTGTTTCGGCTCACAACGAGCGCACATTGTTTGAAAGAGAAATGTACATTGCTCCACACAGCTTTACAAACGAGGCTGGCTGGAAGCGCCTAGAGATCTATTTCTGGGTTGGTGACCAGGTTCCTGAGTCGGCTGCTGACGATGCCCTTCTTTTCGTCCAGAAAGAAGCCAAGGCGTTGGGCGGTAAGCTTGTCAAGATGCAGCAAGGCAAGGAGACAACGGAATTCTTGCAGGCTCTTGGTGGAGTTGTTTTGATCAGACGCGGCTCAAGCAACAAGTACGACTCACTGGCACCCAACATGCTCTGCGGCCGGCGCTATCAGGGCCAGGTCGCTTTCGACGAGTGTGATTTCAGCCCAGCGAGTCTCTGCGCAGGATTCGTCTATGTTCTCACCAGTCAGGGTAAGGCCTATATCTGGAAGGGACGAGGATGCGATGTCACAGAGCTGAGTGCGGCGAAGCTTATCGCCATTGAGCTTACACTCACTGGAGAATTAATCGAGGCCGACGATGGCGATGAGTCTGATTCATTTTGGAAACTTTTTGAGAGCGGATCAAAGCCTCACTCGGCTGATCATTGGAGGCTCAAGCCCAACTATGCCAAGTACTGCAGCAGACTCTTCTGCTCGGATGCAGACACACGGCAACAGGTATGTTGATTCACATTGGCTCCAGCTGTCGGCGTACTAATAAGCACCAGGTTCTTGAGATTGCTCCCTTCAACCAGCATGACCTTTCTCCTGAGCACATATATGTTCTTGACGCATTTTTTGAGATGTACATCATTGTTGGCGCCCGTGCTCAGTCGCAATACTCGTCTTTCCGCAACGCTCTCGACTTTGCTCAAGAATATGCCATCCTTGCTGCGGGCATGGAGGACCGTCCTTTTGTACCCGTCTCAACAGTTGTATTGGAAGGTATTCCTCGGGACCTGAAGCGTGTCTTCCGTTTCTGGCGAGATGACTTGAGCCCGACAGCAACACATACTAGCTCGGCTGCTATGGGAACACCAAGACGGGGCCGGAGTCTGAGGGTCGTCTCACTGACACAAGCACTGCAGGCGCTTAGAGAGTAAGCCTGTGGGTGCATTTGCTATATACAAAAGCTGCTGGTCTTCATCGATTTCTTGTGTGTTTTTTAGTGTAGCGATATTTCCTTGTAATTGGTTGGCCTTGGAGCATGGCGGAATATAAGGGCAGGTCGGGTCTGGCGATATTGGAGTTGAATCTCGTTTCTGATCCTCCGGTTTTGGCGCGCAGATGATGATAGACGATACCGAACGAAGCACGAAAAGTGTGCAAGTTACATACAGATCTGTATGCATGCATGTGAATTCCCGTGACACTTGGGGGGAGTGATCGACATCCGCATATGTAACGTATATACGTCTATTCATTCCGTCATGCGACTAAATCCCGAAAACATCTTATGAGCCTGCCTCATGAACCTAGGTAAAACAAAAAAATTGCTGATCCGCCAGCAAGCAAGCTCCAGTAACGAAAAGCAGAAACAGTAAACAAAAACATTCGAGCTGAGCTCAAGCCCGTAAGTAAACCTAGCGAGCACAAGCCGCCTCATGCATGCGTCTATGGGGGTATCAAAAGGCTGCCTCAAGTCTTTGCATCCAACGTGACTCCCCGTATGGCAAACTCCTTATCCCTATCCGACCCAGTCTTCCTCGTCCTCTTCAATGATTCCTTTTGTTTGATGAGATGCGCTTAGTGCGCCGAGCCGTTTGTATCAATGGCTGAGCTCTTGCCTGTTGTTGAGTCAAGCGAAGCAGGGACAGCCATGGGTTGGCCGCGGGCCTTTGCTGTGAGAGTGACGAGTTCGTTGAGCATGAGTTCCCGCGTTGTGCGGGTAAGCTCGTCAACGTCGGCGGCGGTCAAGTTCTTGGTGGGAATAGGCTTGAGAACTGCATACAGTTAGGTACTTGGGGCAGGTGAACAGAGGATTTATACGCACCCTTGACGGGGATTTTTCCAGATTTGAAGGTGAGAGTCTTGGGGTGCATGATATGGCTGTAGTTCGCGACAACGCAGGGAACAATAGGCACGCCGGCCTGGACAGCAAGGTGGAAAGCACCCTTCTTGAAAGGTAACAGCATGGGCTCCTTGGCGTAACTTCGAGTACCTTCGGGGAACATGTAGACGCTCTGTCGCTTGGACTGGATCTCACTGGCAGCGCCCTTCATAGCCTCGCGGGCATCCTTGCTGTTCTTGCGATCGATGAAAATAGAACCGCTCAACGACATGAACCAGCCAAGGAAAGGCACCTTCTTCAGCGAAGCCTTAGCAGTGACACTGCAGTACTTGGGGAACACGATTCCAAGCATGAGAACATCGAGTTCAGTCTGGTGGTTTCCAATAAAGATAGCCGGGCGCGTAGTGCCGAGGACATTATCGGGGTCCTCGACGACGAACTCAACGCCAGTGGTGTAGCGCATGACATGGTGAAAGCAGCGGCCGACAGCCCATTGCGCGATCTGCTGCTTTCCGACGATGGTGAGGAAGATGGAGGCGAGGACTCCGTAGGCTGCGACGGCGAGGAGAGAGATGTAGGAGGCGAGGCCGCGGGCGGCGAAGGCGGCTTTTGGAACGACGAGGGACATGGCGTAGAAGAAGATTGTTAGGGCGGCGTAGCCGAGGAGGAAGTAGAGGAGGATGTTGGAGATGGACATGATGGGCGGCGACGGATTCTGGCCTGAGGAGGTGATGAGACAAAGTGAGACAAGACACCAGTCAGTGGAGGAGAAAGTAGAGTTTATAGGTTAAAGACTACGGGGGTTATGGATATATTTGGTGGATTGTACTGTATGGGTTTGGGTTTGGGTTGGTTTGGCGGGGGTTGGTTTGTTGAGTGGATTCGATAAAAGTGTCAAATCTAGCGATGGATGGCGGGGTCTTTTTTTCTTCTTTCCCTTCTTCTTTCTCTTTCCATGCCTTGGACTTAACACTGGTTAGATTCACAGTATTGATCTATATAGGGGATGAGGGATTAATGTACAGATATAATAGGTAATCAGATCACATTCACTCTCCTACAGAGGCAACTGAGTAGTTCCATAGATCCAATACATTGGATGCTCTTCAACAGCCGTTGACACGGGACGGGAACGTCTTTGATTGGGAGGTTGTCATTGGTTGGGTGATGTCACAGGCACCTAGGTACATCCAGGGTGCTCGTTTTATTAATGGCTTGTGAAAGTCGGCACCGAGGATGGCCTGGCATCCAATCCATGGCATGGATCATTGCCTGACTCAGCGGTTTGTATGTATGGGTGTTAGCTAAGGTACCTAACCAAAACTTAGGTATATCCGGCTGGGGCCATAGCAGTTGGGGATACTTCTCTACAGTATATCCCTAACTCACACCATGCAATGAATTAAATGATATGATGAAAACACTAGATCTAAATATCTTGTGATCATTAACGATAAACTTGATGGAGTCTCAGAGCCCCGAGTCCTCTCACGGTCCGAGATCATGTTCTATACCGTTTGGGGTGAATCTGTCGAGTATAAGAACAAGCTGGTTGTTACTCTCAGTCAATTCAGTATCATTTCAATGCTGCATCACTGCCTTTACAATGTCTCTCCTAAGTACTCTGAAGTATTCTAAAATTTAGCGTACTTGATACAATTGAACTACACGGAGCAATATGTCGGCTCTATATAGAGTAGTACTTATATGGGTGGCAGCCTAGCAACGAGACTTGTTCACTCGAATACTTGTTCCACAGTCAGTGGCCAGGTATCAACACCCTCAGTTTCAAACAGTCACTCTAACAATGCAAAATATATCCATTATACAAAATCACAAAACAGCTGTCTTGGCTTTGATCACGGGATCGTCCGACCACACCCCTTCTTGGCTCCCTTCCGTGTAGTACAGTGCCATCTGAGTCTGAGACACAAAACTGACAGAAAACGCTTTCTTTCTATAATAGTACAGTCCGGTCGAGGTAAAATCTTACACCAAGGTAGTTACCTCAAGCTATATCGTCTTGAACATGCAAAGCATTGCCCTTGATGCCTGTATCACGTGGGCCCTATCGGATACTCTACCGGGGTTGTGATAGCTACCTGGAGCTATGGAAGGTAGGTAGGGTAGCGAGCGAGCTAGGTTGTTCAGGTAGGTAGGCACCTAATGTAACCGCTGTAAGCCAGACCCAAACTCAACTCCACCACGATCTATCATCACCGTTCAATTCTCTCCTTCTCCTTGGATTCTTTCATCCCATTGCAGCAACCGCTGGCTTCTGATTTCTGCCCCGGTTACTGCATTTCAGTCCCGTCCAAGCCGTAACAATCTCTGACTCAACTTTCGAAACTCGCTTCAATTTGCTTGCTACTTGCTTGCTTGCTTGCTCGCTCGCCTATCTCTATCTCCTCTCTTGGCTCTGTTCTCCCCTCCTAGACTCAATTCAAGCGCAGTACGTCTGCGCCTTTGCAAGCATCCAGCCAGGCATATGATGCGCGCATCTCGATAATCATTCGCCATGGCTTCCTCCCGCCGAGGACAACCGTCTCTTTCTGTCCGCATGCCTTCGAACCAACCTCTCGATCGTCCTCCCATCGATGCTCTCTTCCTCATCCACTTCGACGTCAAGGCCGGATATACAATTCTTTGGAAACAAAATGCTCCTGGTATCGACCTCGAAGGTCTTGTCGAATACAAATCTCTTCCTTCCGGGCTACACACAGTCTCCGAAGATCTCATCTACTTCGTTCATGACAGCGCCCATGCCGGACTCAGCGCCTTTGTTAACATGCCCTGCGATGAGGAGGAGGCACGGAACGCGAGAATGTTTGCCGTCGGAGTTCTAGTTCCCCTGAGTTATGGTCGTTTGGGGCGCGCTTGGAGGCATGCTGAGGGACTCAAAGAGATGGCTGCGTACGCAATCTACCCCATGCGCAATGGACTTGGCTGACGTGTTGAACAGGAAACTGGCTGAGGATCGCAAAAACACAAGCATACTCGACGAATATTGGGTTGCTAATCGCGAAAAGTCTGGAAATGGCAATCGTCGGCTCTCAGGAGAGACCCCCGTGAGCTCTCCGTCTCTCAACTCATCACCTTTCCCCCGCAAAACCCACAGCCGTAACCGATCAGCCTCCGACGGTGCCTCTCTAATACCGCCCGGTAACAAACTCTCGCCGTATCACCCTGCCTGGAGTTTGACTAGCCTTTTGGACAAGTTCGGTCCGCTCATCTTTCCCATACATCGCGCTGCTTTACTGCGGAAACGTATTCTGATATCATGCCATGCACCAGTTCATGAAGTTTGTGATTTTGGTAAGTCATATCCCTCCAGCTAGTAGCTTTTCATTAATGTTCCCAGTATATAACCTCTCTGTTCTTTCCAATATTCCCCTTTCTGTCACCGATATACTTCCAGGATCAGCTTCAACGCAGCGTCTAAGGCCGCTTTTCTCTATTGGTGTTCATGATATACCTTTCCTCATGGATGACTTTGAGGCGTCCAAGAGACCCCGCAATGACGAAGATGCAATAGATGACGAATCAGGCTCTGGTTGGATTGCGTGCACCACTGACAGCATTCTTGCTATGAAGGACACACTATGGGATATGCTCGTCACTTTGCCTCCCGACTACTCGTCTAATGCCACAGAGCGAGTCTGGCCCGTGGTCGAATGCCCTCGCGGACAGCCTATCAAAGCGACCCAGCGAGATCTTCGTCGTTTTACCACTTTAAAGAATGGCCTGGCCCGTCTTGAAGCTGCTAGCCAGGTCCCCAGCGCGGCCCCTGAGTCTCCTGAAGAGGAGCGCTCTGCGCGTAGATTTTCTACCCAGTCAAGTCATATCGTGCGCGACCCACGAGACGACGCAGTGGAAAAGGTCGTCGAACCCCTGACATGGGCAGCTTTTGCCTACAATGGTTACATGTGGTGGGCCAGCGCTGGCGAACAATTGCGTCAAGAACAGCAAGAGGAGGCAGCTCATGATGCCTCTCTGCTCGCCGACTTTGGACCCTCTATGACTATGCCACGACCAGGTTCTCGCTCTAGACAATTGTCAGACTCACTCGGGTCTCTCAATACCAGCAACCGTGCCCCTGATGGTTCTGGTGAGGCCAGATTTGAGCTTGCCATCATCGCCTATTTCCACCGTCTCACCACGCAAATACTATCAGTGTTGGCTGATTTAGCTGACAGCCAAGACGAGCCATACACTGACCATGACGATGATGACGAGGGTCTGTCACAAGCTTCGGGCGAAAGAGCACCACTTCGCCCATTAGACTCTGACCTCGAACACGACGATGCCGATGCCATCCGCATAGATAGCCACGCTGTGGAAAGCATGGGCCTTGACGTCTGGAGCGATACCGATGCTTTGTTCATTCGTGAACTGTCAATCCTGTACTTTGGTCGTCCCGCTCGTATTGAGGGCAAGGGTGTCGAAGTTTGTGGTGTAAGAGTATGCTGAGGAGCCACCTCACTGTTCGAAAGATATGTACAAGCAAGACGAAAGCTGGTCTTGCGTCTTTGGAACCCTATATACTACGCATCGTCTATATCCCGAAAGGTTATCTGAGAATCTGAAAGAAGCGATACAATAGGCGTACATAATGGAGGGAAACAGGAACGTCGCCTCACGTGCACTGTTTCAAAGGGGAAAGAGAATGTTAATCCAGGCGCTTGTTATATTATACGATAGTAGCTCCGATACGGGGATTTTTGCTCACTGGAGGCTGAGATGGAAAGTGGAAAAGGTGTCTTGGTGCTTGAACGAAACAAGCCGGCTGTGGAAATAATTTGAAGTTGAATGAGAAGAAGCACAACAAGAAAGAGTTATATACTGAGTGTGTGCCTTAAAGAAACCCCTAAACTCCCAACTTGTTTCTCGATAGAGTAACAAATGCCCAAGCTTTAAAGTGTTTGTCATCTTCCTCCAGACTCCCTCCCTTCCTAATACATACATACACAAGGATTATATCGCTTCCGTATACACACATCATGCTCCTGAGAGGGGTTTCGCTCATGATTTAGTGATTACAGTACTTTTTTTCATATCAACAAAGAGAGACTGGTAGGCCGTTATGACTCGTCCTCAGTATCAGTATTAGTTGCACTGGTGTCATCCTCTTCCTCATCTGTTCCACTCTCATCCTCAGAGTCGTCAGAATCCCTTCTGCGGGTCTTGGGAGTTTGGCCAGTCTTGAGAACGTGCATCTGTCCCGCGAGGGAATCTGAAAGGTTGTTAGCAGGAACATTCATTAATTCGGTTTGCAATTGCGACTTACCCTCTTCAGGCTCACTGATCTCGTCCTCGGCTTGCATCTCGGCTGCCTTACTTGCTTCCTCAACTACCAAGGTAACCTCCATCTTGGTATCGAAGCCAACATAGGAGTCGCAGATAACGTGCAAAACAAAGGTGTAGTGACCAGCTTGAGGAGGTGCAGCGAATTGAGCCTTGAGAGTCTGCATGTTGAAAGTAGGCTTGCCCTCATCATCGATAATAGGCTGGTCGAACTTGGCGAAGTGGAAAGGAGGGACAGCCATCTTTCCTTGCTTGGAGTCGCTAAGGAAAGCGTGCCATTGAGGAGAGTGATCACGGGCATAGTAGGGTGCGTGTGTCAAGGGGGGCAGGACTGACTCCTCCTCGATAGGAATAAGCTTGCCGTCAGGGCCCTTGATAGTCTTTTTCTTGCGTCCGTTGATAGCCTCGATATCGTCCTCAGCCGGGTCAATGTCCTCGAGATCCAGCTCGTTGACGGGGGGGATGTTCTCAGTACCAGGAGGAATGAAGCGGCCCTTGATGACAAGAGAAACCAGTGACGAGGGGATAATAAAGCGCTCGCCAGTAACCTTGAAGAAGGCCCTGGATACACGGAAGAAGGGAATCTGCTTAGCGACACCAATCGCGGTCTGGTACTGCTCCTCAGTCAGGAGGCCCTTTCCAACAGCAAGTTGTCTGCGCTGTGCGTCTGGTCGATCCATAAATCGGTGGACAGGCATGTGTGTCTTGGAGTCACCTTCGATAGCACGAGCGATCTCGGGAGTGATGTGGGGAAGTTGGAGAAGAGGAGAGGCGTGGGGTGCAACAGCTTGGATCAGGTTCTGGCTGGTGTAGAACGAGTTGGCAATAGGACCAATGTTTCCGTAGGCGAGGGTGATGGCGTTGAAGGACTGGTTGAGGGCGCGGGCGATGGGGCCAACCTGGAACTTGGCCTTGGTCAGAGCAGGGTCGTCGAGCTCAACACGGCCGAGGTAAGCCCAGAGAAGGGCGAGGGCCTTTCGTCGAACACCGTTGTCAAGATCCTCGAGAGCCTCCTTGTCCTTGAGCGACATGCCAGAAGCAGTGGGCCCGACCTCGCTTTCAGCTGTGATTCGTGACTCGATCTTGGAAAGACCAGATTCGCCCTTGTCGCCCTTCAGAATGTCCTCGAACTCCTTGCCAGCGCTGAGAGCAGTGATGATGCCGCCCTCCTCGATTTCGTCGTCGTATTGTCGGAACAGGTTGTTGGCGCTCTCCATCAGGACACCTTCCTTTGACATTCTCTTGGTACCATACCACCATGATCCAACGAGCCAGGGCAGAAGAACTCCAAGAAGCATAGTATAGAGAAGAACGACATACTTGCCGTTGCCGTCGGAGACCATAAACTGAGGAAGAGCAATTCCCATACTAAAGCTCTGCTTTCCATCGGGGTGGCCATACTGGATGTAGTTGTTGCGGACCTCTTCGTCGGTGAGCGCTTGGTAGGCCTTGGTGAGTTCGACGTAGAAGTTGTTAAGGGATTCAACAGTCTCGTTCTTGGCTGGGTCAGGTCGAACCTTGTCGGGGTGGAACTTGAGGGAGAGTCGCTTGTAGTGCGACTTGATTTGCTTCTCAGTGAGAGACTGTAGTGATTGTGTCAGCAATGTCGCTCGAGCACGATACAATTGTTGCGAAGCTTACCTCTGAGATGCCTAGAATATCGTAAGGGTTCCAAAGCTTTGGGACTGTTCGCTGGGTGACCATGATCAGGTAGGCCATGCCAGCCATGAGGGCCCAGCCGAGTATCACGAAGATAACCCGTTTGACCCTCCATTGGCTACGCTTCTGCGCTGACTTGAGCGACTCGACAGTAGCCGCATGCTCTGACTTGTAGTTGGTCTTGATCCGCGGCGCAAGCGCATCTTGGTCGCGGTTCGGGCGAAGGAGTGTGTAGGTAAGGGGAACAGTGACGATGCCAGTGAGGGTCAGGATAAAGAAGGGGAAGAATTGGCCCTGTTGGTTCGAGTTAGCAAGGTGTCAAAGCATAGAGACATTGCCCATTCTTACCTGCTCGTCATAAGAGTAGTCGGAACTCATCTTGACGGGTTGAGGAGAGCCCCAGGGCTACTCTCAAAGCAAGCTCGAGGGGAAACGTAGCCCACAAGTCGAGGCGATCAATCAATCAATCAATGTATAGAAGACAGAAACAAAGACACACAAAAGATCAAAATAAAGAGGATGCTCTTTAAGAAATCAAGAACAAGTTCTCTGCCCCAAAAGAGTGTATTCTACAGGCAGATAATATTGTGCTTGTTGGTGTGGGAATGTAAAGTTGAAGGAAAAGTGTTGGTGTCGTGGAGTGTCCAACTGTCGTCTAGTTACTAACTAACGAGTTACGGCCACGCAGCGCATTTCCCATGGTCGACCTTGGGTTGGAGTAGGAAGCGGGCGGGTTGACGGCTGCCGGTGATCGGATTATCTGTCACTCCCCACTTGCCGCCTGCACTGAATGGCTCCTTTGCCGTACGCGCCACCGTGTTCTCAGCACAGAGGACCCTCCACTACTGTACCTAGCCTAGGTAATTGGAACAATTTTACGGATAGAAAGGACAGCCACTGTTTCTTAGTGCGCTCAGCCCTGCAGTCAATGTATGTATGACCTTCTAGCGCCAACCTCAACTCTATTCTATTTCGAGCCTACCTAACTAAGGTAAATGGAGCAAGTGAATTATGTATATTACTTGAATAGGAACGAGACCATCTGGCCATGTAGTTTGACAAATGAAACGCTTGATGTATATTAAAGACGCTTACAATGATAAATGATCTACGTGTTCCTCCCAATCCCAATCCAACTTTCAAACCCAAACCTATAAAGCAACCTTGAAGCTATGCTACGAATCTAGAGACATCCAATGCTGCTCGTATTATATCCACTCCCGTCCATCTTACACTATACTCACCTCAACCGCTAACCTCCGAGTCACTCTTCTCTCCGGGCTCTTCATAAAGAGTATTCTCGTCGAGGGTGGTCATACCAAGACCAAGACCACTGAGATCTTCCACATCGGTCTCGTCCTCTGTAGTTGCACCATTGCCCATCTCCTCCGCAAGAATGTTTCTGATGTCTTCTTCGCTAAGAATAGTTTGAATGCTACCTCGACGCACCCATGGTCTTGAATCAGACCGTCCACGTTCTACCAGTCGCTCAATCTTGAGTCTGTTCTCAATAAACTTGAGCTTGGGGAAAGCACTTTGCTTTCCTTCGTGAATCATACGGGATAGTCGATGAGGATCAGGATCTGATAGAATACGCCAGAAGTCTGAAATTCTCGACTTTGGCCAAATCGTAATAGTGCCGCTGAATTGTTGAAGCCAGAGCTGACTCCAGTCTTGACCAAGAGGCCGGGGCAACAACTCGGCGTGGCGGATAAACTTGAGCCACTTATTCATATCCAGCTTGAGATAGTGCTCAAAGGCAGACATTAGGTAGCCACCTCGCCATCCACGCCCCTTGCGATGTGTGACTGGGTGGCCAACTGAGCCTCGAGAAGAGAAAAAGAAAAGATTGATGTGTGGGTTGACTTGGCTAACAATAGTAAAATTGACGTTGAAGTGTGTGTTCAAGGCCTTGATGGGGATGTCTGTTCGCAAACTGCCATCCTTCCACTTGTGGCCAAAAGAGTACGGCTCCAGCGAACCGTCTCGAGTCTTCATCATGAGGACGACAGGATTGATAATTCCAGGTACAGCGGCCGATGCCAACACCGCTGACCAGATAACACAATCGGGGCTTGTGAGGTAGTTGCAAAGAATCGTCGGCGAATGGGGGTCAGCTGGCACACAGGTAACATTGAGAATGCGACCTGTTCGTTCATAAGCTTCTCGGAATGTCAAGGAGCCATGTGTCCACCAGCCGCATCGTCGCGCCCAGTCAACCGAGTCGAATCGAGCTCCAGTCTTCCACCATCGAGGAATCCAGACTGTAAATGGTTCGCGGCAGGCGTTGATCCGCTCAGAAAGCGCTGGCACAAGAAGTTGCTTAAGCTCATCATTCGTTCGAGTGGCCACTAAAGCAGCTACTAGAGCACCACCACTGGTACCTGTAATGACATCTGGTAGCAGATCCGCATCGAGCAAAGCTCGGACAACACCAATGTGATAGTAGGCGAATGCTGCGCCTCCTGAGAGACAGAGAGCTGTTCTTCCGTAGTTCGCATAGACGTGCTTGAATAGAACTCGCTTCTGCTCCATTTCAAGCTGTTTGGTGTTTACCAGAAATTTGATGCACTTCTCCTCTGCTCCGGGTTAGAATCGTGAAGTGTCTAGCTGAGACATCAGTAACTCACCTTCATCAAGGAAATTTTGTACCAGATTCTTGGTTCCATAGTACGTTTGGCTGTACAACCTTGCATTCTCAACGCCAACAAAGTTATTCTTGACGCAGGCTTCGATCAAGGTCTTCAGATCATCCACCGCTTTACCTCCATCACCCTTCTCGCCCTTAGTTTCTTGCTCTTCAGCGCGCAGTCTTGTCTTCTTCATCTGCTCCCAAACTCTTCGAACGGTCTTTGAATCGTAGTATGCGAAATCGTTCTCTTCCCTCCATGTTTGTCGACCAAGGTAGTTGTCGAGCTCCTTTGCAGCGCTTACCCAATCGTCATACTTCGAGGCATTTCGCAAATTTCTTCGGAGTCTTTCTCGCTGGCCGCGCCATGTGAAGAAATGCTCGTACACCCAGATGTATAGTCTTGTCGAGAGATATGCAACGACAAGTCCACCCAGCCATGCAAACACGAAGAAAAGCAGAGGCCACTTTGAAAGTTGGTATAGATATCCCTCTCGAGTCTCATCCTTGGTGCGGGTCCCCAAAAGACCTTCAACGGCCCCCTTTCCACCCCTGCGCTTTCTCTTGCTTCGCTTCGAACCACGCCGACGGCTATAGATCTTCTCGTTGACGGGCGCCCAATCGTTCTGCGCCGTGATAAACGTCCCTTGACTTGGTGTTGGCGGAACAGGAAGATCTCCAGAAGCAGCGTCCGCGGCGGCGGCGACAGCAGCTACATCATCCGCAAGGCCAGATTCGACCTGCGAAGGCCTCTTTGTCACACTGAACGAACTCGGGCTGCGTGGCGACCGAGCACCGTTTTCATCGGCTGGACTCTGAAGCGGATCAGGAGCCTGGAGCGCCTTCTCAAAGGCTTCCAAGTCTTGCGCATCGACGAATTCAGTGTCGACATCAGGAAGAAGGGAGGGGTCGAAAGATTCTGGTGGAAATCCGTAGACTGGATCGCGAGGCAGTAGTGAGGAATACGACGAGGACGACATTGCGATCGATTTTGTGCTGTAATCTCTAACCCATTGCTGGCAGAAGAGAGAAATAAGTCGGATTTCTTAGAATCGTGAGATGTTACAGCGGGTTAAGGGAGAAATTGATTACTATGATGCGAAGCTCTGTTGGGTTGCCTTGTGACGATTCTAGTAACATGACGTAGATTCCGTTGGGGAAACGGTACAGAGGTACAGTACATTCCGGGGGCCCATACCAGTCGGGTCCGTCTTGGCGAACCGAGGCCTCTATCGAACACCTGGTATCACCACCTACAGCGATCAGGATGAGCCCACGAGCGCTAATCATGAGATGTAATACGCATAAACTCCCTCTAACTCTTGCCACCTTCTCTTTTAGCTGCGATTTAACTAGTCACATCACGCATCATAAGATGTGTTCCGACGATGCTGCAGAGTACCTAGGCACAGTAATATCGTTCATGAGCATCCAGCCGCCCCCTGTAAAACATCCTAGCACTTAACACCAGGGGTCTGATTTTTCCATCTTCAGGAGCATTCCCAACATGAGGCTCGGCTAGAATTTGTAGCAAGTAAATATAGTAGAATTGCAGGACCAATGTTCGCCTAAGGGAGAATTCTGAGTCTCATAAACACGGGAAATCACTTGTCCTTTCTACCTCTCCCCAAAAGGACTCGACGTAAGGTATACCTCTCTAGCTCACTGCCTCACTTTCTTTCAATATCATCCCGTCTTCCCTACTCTTCTCTATACGTACTGCGACAACCAGCGTATACCTTCGCCGTAGCCTTGTCGCATAACCACTGAGCACATGAAGAGCTCGATGGGTCGGATACCCTCGAGAGGGACCTTGCCCTTGCCGGTTGTCTGGTAAAGGCCGAGCTGGTGTCGCATCTCGTCCTCAGAGATAGCATCGGGGTGGTCGATCTTGTTGCCGAGAATGACAAAGGGAACCTTGGAGAGCTCCTCCATGGAGAGGAGGGCGTCGAGCTCGGCCTTTGCCTCACCGAATCGCTCGTGGTCCTTGGCATCGACAAGGAAGACGACGCCGTTAACCTCAGGGAAGTAGTCGCGCCAGATACGTCGGGCTATGAAGGTTGTTAGATATATTTGCGGGGTTGAAGGTGTGGTGTATTTGCATACCCTGCTGGTGACCGCCGAGATCGAAGGTGGTGAATCGAACGTTGCCGATGGCAAGCTCCTCGGATGCTATGATGTCTCAGTATAAACGCATTGTCGATGCTTTCACAGAGGATCTTACTGGGGTGAAGGGTGGGCTGGAGGATAGCAACACGGTCGTTCTGTTAACCCATCGTTAGTCGTCATATATCCCCAAAACCGCCACCGCTGGTATCAAGCATCCGAGCTGACAGCCATCGATCCAACAATCCAACCGCATTGTGTCGACGCACCTTCAGCATGTGAAGCAGAGTAGTCTTTCCGGCGTTGTCGAGACCCAAGAAGAGCAGCTTTGCGTGCTTGTTGAGCAGTCCCAAGGAGGACAGCACATCATAGACTATACGCAGCACGTGTCAGCCCATTCAAGTTACCAGTTGTTTAATCGTGACCGGTTACATACACCAGTTGACAATCCACATTTTGTGTAAGTATTAAAGGCGAGTATTAGGCTGAAATAAAAGTTTGTGGTGTTATTATCTTGCACTGGAGAAAAAGAGTCGTCGTTATCGTTGGCGTCGTGGAATGTAGCGGCTGGTGGATTGTTAGGAGGCGTTGCACTGAACCAAAAGCTGGCAAGAAAGGGACGCTGAAGTGATGCCTGAATTTCAAGGCACGCTAATCATCGTGCATGTCACGCCGTGCAGTTCCGTCCCCTCGATACCGACGGGAGCTGCAGGTCAGCTGGTACAAACAAAACAGTGGCTAAAATGTGTATAGCTAGCTACACATAAGCATATTTTTATGTTTACCTGTCCTTTACTCAAGGAGTATTCGCAGTTCCTCTGCCAAATTGTGGTGAATCGAAGCCCATCTATCTCGAGGACTCACTTACACCAAAGTGACCAGCTAGTGACAGCCCCATGCCCAACGAGACTTAATCACACGGGCTTGCCAAGATAATTGATTAACAGCGTGCAGTCTCATTCATCCAATTACTTTTCATCACGGCAAGTAAACAGTAAAATATATAGCAGAGAATCATTGTCGTGATTGATATTCTCGCTAAATGCATTTATGTCATGATAGCCTCTCATCCAACGCCGAGCATGTACCCCAGTAATACCAAATGCTGTATCGGGTATCCAAGCAGTTCCAAATAAGCTCCTTTCCGCCAGTAGCGAGCGTTGTCCGGCCGCTTTATGCAGTATGACAAAGAAAAAATAGAAAAAATATGTACAGGAAATCTCGAGCATTGCGAGCATCCGGGGTCCATTACCAGTATATACAGAAAACCCATCTCGGAGACCTGGCCAAGAAGGTGTAAGAAAGGACATTTGAGTCATCAAGTTAAATCGTGTAAGATGTATCATCTTCGTCGTAACGTGTCTCGCAGTCTAAATGTAAAGCATCGATGTTCTCTTGCAAGGACAGTCAAGCATGCTTAGATGGAAAGGACATAGTTGGTCTGGTCCTTCTTGCCAGCCATGAGAAGGCCGAGTTCCCTCATGCGTTCCGTGCCGCGACCGGGAACTGGCTTACGCTCGGGGATCTGGCCTCGTCGAGCGCGGTTGCAGTACTTTTGGTGGAACTTCTCTTTGCGTCGCTGACGCTTACTCTCCAGACCCTTGACGATATCAATAGCACCACGGATGTGGGTATCGTTGTCGTATTTGACCTTGTGTCGGGCCTGCTTTCGCTGGTGGCACATAGCACCGCCACGAGGAAGAGACTTGGTGTGAGTGAGCCCAGGGCGACCAGCCAGGTTGAAGTTGACTTGGCCGCAGCGAGGAGATCCAAGAGGGGTGGTGATGGGCTTCCGCATAGGAACTGGGGACTTGGCCTTTCGAGGGGATTGACGGTCAAACAAAGGCTTAGGTGATCGACCTCGGATCTTGGGAGGGGGTGAGTGATGACGCTTGGGGGGAGGAGAGCGGAACCGCTTAGGAGATGCATGCTCGCTCTTGCGACGGCGACGAGGGCGGTCACGCTCCTGATGAAGGTCCTCCATTTTGCCCTGGAAGAACTCATCATCCTCGTCACTCGAGTGGTGAACAGGGTTGAAAATCTCACCCTCGTTTTCCTCCTCAGGCTCAGAGGCAGGGAAACTGGGGTCGATATCCTGAGGAATGAGGCGAAGCTTTTCATTTCGTCGAGCCGCGAGGCAGGAAAGGTAGGCTTCCTCGAGAGGACGGTCCTCATCCAGCGTACCGCAGACAAAGTCAGTACTATCAGGAAGATCAGGAGCCTCCTCAGCATATCTGACACGCTTTGAGCGACGGTTGGCACGCTCCTTGTCTACGGTAGTGATAGAAGAGTCAGACTGCAACTCGTGAAGAGAAGGCCGGCGCATGAGAGTAGCACCCGATCCGATATGAACCACAGACTTGGCTCCAGGGGTCCAGAGACGCATGTCTTCGTCCTCATCATCCTCGTCAGAGTCAGCGAAGCCGGTCTCTTCATCTGTGTGATAGCCATCAGAGTCGTCGTCCTCCTCATCTTCCTCATCATCCTCGTCGAGCTCAACATCGAGTTCGTCATCATCATCATCCCCGTCCTCATAATCCTCGTCGTCAACGTCAGCATCCTCCTCATCCTCAAGGTCGTTTTCCTCCTCTTGTGCCTCTTCCTCTGCCTCGGTAGCCAGACGTCGAATGTTGTTCTCCTTGGTCAGAGTGTCATTAATCGTCAGTTTAGTTGCAACGGCATTGCTATCACGTCGGATCCAATCGTCCTCTCGGGTGATACCACTAGCAAACTCGTGGAACTGTGAACTGTCCGTGACTAGGTCAGAGGAGTCGGCGCGGAGAAATCGAGGACGCGACATGGAGTGTCGACGGGGTGTGACCTGGCGGGGTGCAGCAAACGCCAGTGCTGACATACGCTTAGGGGTTGAAGGAGATTCGGCCTTTGGTGTTGCGTCCTTCTTAGCGCAGCTCTCAGTATACCGGGGAGGAGTGTTCTGGGTAGAAGCGGGTCGAGCTGGGCACGCAAACTTGATGCACGACTTGCGAGGAGCTTCCTGAGCAGAAGGCGCCTTAGCCATAGGTTGGGACCGAGGGGGTTGTTCCTGGACCACGGGCTTGATACCGCATGCAAACTGAATGCTTCGCTTGCGAGGCTCCTCAGTCTTGCCCTGTTGTAACTTGACAGCAGCACCTAGCAAAGAAACATGCGTAGCCTCGGCAGCACGTCCATCGTGCAAGCGTAGCATGGCCATTTCAGGAAGAGGAGGGCTTGGGGTGTTGGGTCTCGAAGGGCTAGTAAAACCAGTATCGCTCGTCAGATCGGCGGTCGAAGCGAGGCTGATGTTGCTAACAATGGAGCGGCGTCGCTGGGTGTTGACCATGGGTCGTGAGATAGTCTTGGGAGTGTAGAGGTCGTCGTCTGAGTTTCCATTGATAGCCTTGGTCAACAGAGAGGACTTTTCAGTGGGAGCTCGAATGGTCGTTCGCTGGAAATCGTTGGCAGTAAACTGCTGCTTCTTAAGGGTTATCTCAGGCGGTTCGTCGGCCTCCTCGAGCTCTTCTGAACCGTGAGCCACCCATAGGGTGTCTGGGTTATTGGTTGTCATGTTGGTTGTCATGTTGGTAGGTAGAGTGTGGGTTGAGCTGAATGATCCAAATAGGAATTTCGATTTGTGATCAGAAGATTAGGATAATAGTTGTTCAAGTAGTCGAGAAGGCGTGTAGTTGTAGGTGTCGTATATCAGTTGAGATGTAAGACGTTGCGGTTGTGTTATTGCCTGGACAATAGCAGCGTCGAAGGAGGCGGTTAAAAGTGTCCCTGAGGACAGTGGTGCTATAACAGCAAGACAAACATCGTCAACTGGAATAGTTCAGAGTAGGTTGTTGGTTGGGGTGGTTGCTTTGTGCGTGAGGGTGCTTTGATATGGGTCGATGGCAGAAGTGAGATGCAATGCAGGGCCGGGCCGGACTGGGCTTTTGAGTAGAAGCTAGAAGAGGAGTAGAAAAGGCGGCTGATTCCCAAGTTGCAGGATTTCCCCAATCTCAATTCAGGGTGGCGTCTGTGCTGTGTTGTGTAGGTGGGTGTATGGATTGTTATGGGTGTGTGAGTGTGTGGGAGCCGCTGTTCTGTTTATTGCGCGTGGAGACTGCTGCATATGACGTTCTCCGAGGGCGGGCACGAGTACGGCACCGTTTTGTAGTGTAACTCTATGTACAGCACAGTACAGTACATACAGATCAAGGTCTGAGACAAAGTTGCTCGACAGGGACAAGGGGGGGAGGGATAGAGATGATGGGTGGGCGGATGCTTTGTAGATTGTTTTAGAAGAAACAACTAAAAACACTGAACAGAACAGAACAGAACAGAACAAAACAAAAACAAAGAAAGGGCTGGAGAAGGGCGAGGCAATTATTTGAGGCAGTGAGAAAAAGAGAGAGAGAGACGAGGGTGGCCTCGGGTCCCGTCTTTTTGATTTATTAATAAGGTAAGCCTTGTTAATCGGCGCGAAGCAACGAGAATGGGAAGAGAGAAAAAAATGCAGGTGGAAATGAACGAAAATTGACGGGAATACCTGACGCTACAAAGAAGACGCCAGCGAAAGAAAGGTACCGGCCGACACTGGGCGGAGGTCACTTTCAGGTTGGGGCCAACGACGACAAGGAACGGGATGAAATTTAGGGGGGGCCGTTCCCTGAGATACCCTAAATTAAGAGGACGATGGGCGATTTGCCGTGCCAGGAGCGGGTAAAATATGGACCTAGTCCTGTTGCCAGTGGAGTGAGTGCCAAAGAAATTTTACTAGCACGGGTCAGAAGCAGAGGAATTGACTGGCCTGACTGACTGGCTTGTTACATTTCACAGGGCGCCCTGTACTAAGGGCTCAGGGCAGGGCTTCAGGTAATACGCTATCACCAATTGATGCTGAGGTGTGAGTGGACATGACTGACTTACGGAGTGACTGACTGACTTGAAATGACTGACTGATGGAAGCCAGGTTTCGAGTAAGCCCCAGCCTTAGCCTTCTGAGGAAGACGAATTCCTGGTTCACGGCATATTTTTGCGCCCTTTTTTCGCGTCCTCCTGGTGGACTAGGTCTTTCGACGCCTAGATCGATCCATGGCTTTTTTCCCCTCCCCCGCTGACTGTCTGTCTTGTCGCTGCCAGCTCCTCGAGGGAGTATATCAAGGGGCCAAAATAAACTGGTCTAGAAACCTGCTAAGAGCTATGAAGCTGACCCGGGTCTTTTTTGTCACCTAGAACAAAAGGTACTGATTACTAGTAACTTTTCTTGTCTCCCCTAGCCGCCAAAAAAATAAACGAAGAAAACCATCCATGCCCTGTAAGTGTCTTGCTCCGCTGCTGATGCTCCGAATCGAGCCCGCTTTTCCACGGCGCCGAGAAACAGAGCAACCGTATAGGATCCATTCCGATTCAAAATTACAGATCCAATGTTGAGGCGAGCATTTACGCATTCCGAGGTCCCAATTTCGGTACGCAGACCGCTCTCAACTCGTTCAGCCCAGTACATTTCTCCCTTTTCTCTACAGTACGTACGTAGGGAGGATATACACATCCCTCCGAGGCCACAGTCAGACTTTTATCCAGTCAGGGTCTTCGCAATTGACCAGTGGCGCCTGTCAGCGACGTCCAAACTGAGATCGAGCGTAGATCCACGTTGTTCCATAGCCGAAAACAGGCCGCCCTGATCTACTGTGTGTCACACCGTCCTGACTCTGTCCCGACTCTGAGAGGCCTGAGCCCTGAGGGTTGTAGGGTTGTAGGGTTGTCGGGCAGTTTCAGGGTCACGACTCGCTGCTTCGTATACCGTGTGAAGATGATCAGAGGGCGCTACTTGCACTGCCCTCCTCCAAGCCTCATGCTCGCATAAGCATCCGCAAATACGGTACAGCACATTAAAGTTCTGCCTCTTCTTTTCCAGAAGCAAACCGCCACAGAATTCTTGACCGTTGATTCATCATCCATCCTCGGCAGGCCCACAATGGAATCTTGTACTATAAACCTTCCCACCAGTTACGAAGCGTGGTTTTGGTCGTACATAGGTACTAAGCAAACACCATCCGCTTTCATATTCGAGGCGGTGTATCTGTAAATCGCAACACAGCACAGCATTAGCTAGCTGTTGACGTTGATGTTGCTGTTGCTGTCGTGTTGTATTGGTCATTTGATGGCTTGTGACTGACAATCAGTCACTTTGCCAACCAAATCCTCAGATGATAGACAATGACTTGACACACAACTTGCTTGTTTCAGTACGCAGTCACCCCGCGCAAGGGACCATTAGCCTATGCAAGAAGGGTTGATGCGCAAGATGCGCCACAGGCCGCTTTGTTGATCTTTTGGTTTCGCTGGAGGTTTGGTTTGGTCTGTTATGTATGTACAGGCGTCGACAAAGCCTCGTCTGGTCTATCTCACGCCCTTTGTCGGTGTAACCATGCACAATGCACAAAGAACAGCAACACGAGTTGAGGTGCCTCTCGTCGCCTAGTTACGGGCTCTCTTTGCCTAGGTTCTCAATCAGGCTTTGTTGCACTGAATATTGCACGTTTCTACTCTTGGCTAACCCCAAGCCGTGGGGGTACAGCCTACAGGCCACAGAGCACAGAACAGCAACTGATCCAGACCTGATGCTCGCCTCGTCGCTCTTCAACTTCCCCACAATCACCTGTTCCGTTCATGGCAGACTGCCTTTCTACTGGCGCCATTTCCGCACTCGCAAGCTAAGCTGCCGTCTGCGTCTTCGTCTGTGATCTACCCTTGCTTCAGGGACGCACGCAGTAGCCGTCTTGGGTGTCATGTTGTCTCTCCAATCTGCATCAACAGCAACCCCTTCGCCCGTCCACCAATTGAACCCTTCTCTTACAACCCGGCTCGTAAGTTCTCCCACGTCTGGCCCACTTGCATACAGAAATGCATGCAATGCATGCAATGCAAGCCAGAAATCCCCCGATGACGACAATTTGGCATGGGCATGGATAACATCGACATGGACGTGTCTTACTGTTAGCTAGCCTATCTAATCTAGCCTATGCTGGCCTATCCATGTGCCCGCAGACTCAATGGACGCATGAAATCCGAGTCAAGAATCCTTTCAGATCCTCAGAGATCATCTCTCAGGTTTATTACAAAGGACCCTGAAGCTGACTAAAATAACAAACAGAAACAATCGTCTCTCTCTCCTATCTCACGAGTTGACAGATGAAACGACTGAAGGGTCCTTTGTACGACCTAAGCTGCGCGATATCCGAGCTTCTCGTGACTCGCAGTACTTCATTTGATACTGCGACGATCATGGAAGGTGTCTGAAACTGTCCAATCCTATCTGGCGCTGTTTACTGATCGTCAATTGCCTCGGTCTCTTCCCGTGAGTTGGAGCTGCATGCAGGCAGTGCAACCCCCTTGAACTTGCCTGAGCAACCAAGGAATGACAGTCGGGGTCTCGGTCTTTGCGATAACGGACCTGTCTGATTTGATATCAGTTCTCTACTGGCGGCTATGTCAATTGGTACGCGTAGTATCGTACATACAGCAGCACATTGGCCAAGACTGGCGAGCTGGCTCACTGCTCACTGCTCACTGCTCACTGCTCACTGCTCACTGCTCACTCTCACTCACTGGCACTGGCTTCCTCGAACATTGACGCTCCTCGTCACGTTGACCCGTCCTGCTGGGCACTAACCCCGCGTTGTGAAGTCAAACCCCGCATCTTAAAACAATATGACAGTCAACGCGGTATCAGCGCGTAGCTGTTAAATTCGCATGTTACTCTGCTGTGCTTATGGTGTTTGAGAGGGTGTCTTCTGTGCTCTTGCTCATGCAGCCCATATAGCCTTTCTGAAGTTGACTGTCTTGACTGTCCAGTGTCCTTCACCCACAGCCCACCCACTCTTTAAACAGGGCTCTGACATCGCGAGACTCCGGCGGTGAACATGCTATTTCTTTACGTTGTTGAAATTGCGGCTGGGATCACGAACAAGAAGACATCGAGTAAAATCGAAGCTACAAAGAGGATAATGATCACGAGATGACCGCCATCATGGCAACAATGGAGTCAGCTCTATGCATTCAAGTTGCTCAGCATACCGCTAAGCAGGATATGGGATAGCCATTGACAGGATGATATCCTGAGAAGTTGTTTCGATACACTTCTCGAATTCTAACTGCATCCAACATACATACCTACATAGACTTTGATCTAGCTGGTTTGGAGACCGAGCACATGGATTTCCAAAGTATCGTCACGTTGTGACACTGTCGAAGGCTGAAGAGGATGCAGGTGCATTTATCTACGGCAGATACCTTCAAATCATGCTCATCAAAGCAATGTCACCACCGTGTAAGTCCTTACCCGCACCTCGCATATCGACCCGCATGCCGCAATGCTCCATCTCTCTGCATCGTCAAACAGACCCAGGTCTCGGCCGGTTATACCACTGGACTGGCCCGACTCAGAGGACCCATCATCTCATTGTTTTTACGCCGAAAACAGAGACGACAGTTGCGCGGTTTTTTGGCAAAGGAGGTGTGGACTGCTGCATGATGGGTTGTACAGCAGTCGATGGAGTCTGAGGAGGTGAACTCTCATTTCATTTTCCCTAGCCGCTCTCTCTAGCCGGTTCCTTTCATCCTGAGAAGAGCCGACCGCCCGTGAGATGACTTGATGTTGATACAACCGCGGGATACGGGTGCACATGGTCCAGCCCTTGGGAGAAGCCACATCTACAGATTGAGGAACAAGCATTCTTCGTCATGCAAGATGCAACCTTTATGACGATGACGGTACCGGTCTTGTTGCCGGTTTGAATCTTTGTTTCTGTGGTCAAGTTGCCGATCAGGGACGGGACTTGTCTTGACATGCCCTCCTAGATCTTCGCCAAGAGATTGATTTTCTCCGAAGAGGGCCTGAGCTTTTACAACCTCAGCTACAACTCTCTCGATACAGCGGCTGACGAGGCTGAATAACCGACAGAAATTGGTTATTGAAAAGTCTATGTAACGGTCATTCATTAATTACTTGTGCGCCCCGGAAACTTCCTTGCTCTCCCTGCTCGAGGATGAAGCCATTGTGGGTTCCTGAAAATTTGCTTCCCGTCCAGACTTTTCTAGACCAACAGCTTCAAGCTTGAACCTTTTTTTATTATTCACCCTCCTCATCGATCGTTCTTGGTCCGCTAGTGTCGCGATGAGAATTGGCTTGAGTAGGTACTTTACGATACCTCCCCCAGCCCAAGGCTTCCTCCACTCACCGACGAAGCGTCGGGGCAGAGCTCGTAAAATGCTGGTGAAAGTCAATCGTAATTTCTCACCAAGAATGAGGTTCAGCCACAAGCTGACCGCGAATTATGTGCTCGTCAGTGGAGACCTCATCACTTTTTGCAGCTTTCAGCCTCCTCCTTTGAGCTCTGGAACTGTTGTTGAGTCCCGCACCAGCTCGAAGGTTCAGTTTTTGGCTTTGCACACTCTGCCTCTGCCTCTGTGGTTCCTCCGATATTTCCCTGTCAACATGGCTGAAACTGTGATGCAATTCACGGCTCGGAGTGTCTTGGCAGGGGCTGGGTTTGAGAAACGTTGATTCCACTGCAGGTACTGTACAGTAACATGCTGTAACAATACCGTACTGTAGGCATTGGATACGGGCTGAGGTGTATTGCCAAGAAGGAATTACGCACAGAGGTGAGATAAGCACAGCTGAACTTGTTTATGCTGCGCCAGCTTGATGATGAAAAGTGAAGATCCGTGACGCCATGAGCCACTCATGTTGTCACGACGATGCCCAAAAGCTACGTGTATTCCGTGGCAAAGACAGCTCTGAGAGTTTCACTTCTCACCTCGCAGAGACGCACATGGAAGATCTCGGGCCTCACGGGTCCCGGGGATCTTCCAACTGCCAGCGGACTCTGGAAGGCCCGAAAGTCCATGGACTATGGAGTACGGAGTACGAATGGCGTGTTCGAGCGCATCTGATTGGGGTTGGATGAAAGCAGGCACAAGAAAGCATAAAAGTTACCTAGCCGACTTGTTTCTGCGACGTGTGAGGTCATGACAACTCAGATGATCGGCAATCTCGAGTGCCGAGTCAGCGAGTCCAGATTTTTCCTGTTAATTTGGCTTTTGCTTTGGTCGTGATGTTTGAGAGGGAGAACCCGGTTCCTCCAAATCATATCCGGCTCGGTTATACTTTCCAGCCGGAAATATCTGGATTTATGATCGCCTCGACATATTGTCGTCATGGACGGAGGGGGATCCGAGGGGGTTGTCCAGTGGATGAAATCGACAGAAGCTGGGGTGTAAGGTTTGATACAGGGTAACCAGCTTGTTATACATAGTTCACATCACACATACAAGGTCATTCACGAAGTTGGATGATTTGTGCACCGTCGACTAATATCACAATCAATTGGATCATCTCATAAGACCCTTATGATAGATCTCTTTCGTCTTACGTGAGAATCATGAACAGTTGGGCTGTCCAGGGTCCATATTCGTATCACATGAAAGCTGTGCTTATTCTCAGGCGTCTCAAGGTAAGTTCCAAGCAGGGTCAGACACAACTGACTCTGTTGTCTACTGATGTCTAGTAGGAGCTTGATTGGGAACAAATAAAGAATACGTAAAACATAGTTTCAATCCAGTGAATAAACACAACCATGATACTACTCTTAAACTTATCTCAGATGAAAAGAAGCTTAGTTTTCCTGAATTTTTCGCTATGGAGAAACCAAGGAGTATACGCATAAAAAGCTCATGCTCTGAGGCTTCAGTATAAAAGATACTGACGTCTTGCATGTGAGACTTGGACTGGAATTCGCGGCGCCTTTGCTTTCGAGTAGCAACTTGATGCTTACAGAATAAGCCACAATGAAAGGGAATGAGATTCAATTATATCGATAATCGGGCACAATTACAGCGTCACCATAAGTGCTACCTGGTTGAATCACATCACTTGGGCGTCTATGAGATTAAGTGTGTCCTTCAAAGCATAACACCACCAATGTTAAGAGGGAAAGGCCTCAATCAACTTCCGTCAAAATGCGGCACCGGATATCGTCGTTATTGCTGACTTGCTGCCCACAGGGAGATAAAGTTCACCAAGAGAAGACGGCTTAGAGTAAAGCGCCGACACGAATGACCATGCTCAATATTGGTGGTTGTGTGCATGGCAGTCTTAGACAATCTCTCACCATGAGATACAGCATGCCTGAGAGAACGAGCTTGTACTGATGCACAGCGCTGAAAGATGTCTAGAACATAGCAGGCGAGAGACCATTCACTCAACGATCGGTTGCTTCTTAGTGTTGATTCTCTCATTATCAGTAGTCGCCACTTTGTTGTATTGATCATACATACAGGTTCGACTTTGCAGCATCCAAAGTATTATGATATAGGAAACGATCCCTCGAAAAAGAAAGCATTGTAATTGCACTCGATATAGCCTTTGATTGAACCAAAGAAACGCTGATTAACTATATTGGAGCTGGTGTTTATGGCTTACTTATTTGTTGTACTACCTAGATACTAACGTAGAGGTTACCAATATCTTTGCTTCTCCTAGGCTTAAGCCACATTCAACTAAAGCTTGCACCTACAATCAGGCTCCCCCTCACCAACTGGACTCCCTTGAGCATCAAGTCACGGCTATGACCAGCATCACCAGAATCTGAGCAGTACATCATTGGTACCTTTGACAGCTTCGAGTCTTGAGCTCAGTAACACAGAAGTGAATCGCGCCATGGCGTCAATGGAAACCCTCCCGATTGAGGCGATCTACAACATTGCAGACCTCGTCATAGAAGAGGCATTTGATGAGAACATCTTCGCAAAAACACAATTGGCTCTGGCGCAAACAAACCACCATTTCTATGATATCGTCAACCCTCGACTTCGTGCAGCAAGCTATTGCTGGGCAGCTCGAGAGGGAAGAATAGATATCCTCAAGAAAGCACATGAGAATGGCGCGAATCTAAGCGGGACTGGGACGATGAGGCCTGAAGAAAGAGCAACGCCTTTGCACTACGCCATAAAGCATGGGCATCGCGATATCGTCGAGTACCTCGCTGACATTGGCGTGGACCCCCATGTGCCAGCCAGAGGAGTCTGCGACTGCTGGAGCGATACAGAGCCTGTGAGGCCCTATGCCCTTCATATCGCCATTCAACATAGTGGTTTCGACGGAGCTGAGAAAATACTTGTCCAGAAGCTAGGAGCATATTGGACATTTCAGGGAACATCTGCTTTGGAGCATGTTGACCCTCACGATGTCAATGATAGGGAAACCATAGACTTGCTCGTTCAGCTGCCTGGACCAAGACATGCCGCTGATGCATTACGATACGCTCTCAAGTGGAACGAGCCTGAGCTTGTGAGCCGTCTGCTTGAGAGGTCTGACATGGATGCTTCTGTGCCTGATTCTGAAGGCCAAACACCTCTCTTCTGGGCGACTCAGTACAAACGAGTGGACATCGTCAAGTTACTGCTCCAGCGTCAAGAGGTCAATCCCGGTACACCTGACAGGAACGGCTTCACCCCCTTGCAGGTGGCCGTTGGCGTGAGAAGTCTACCACTTGTCGAATTGCTCCTCCAACGCGAAGAAGTAAATGCTCTCAGGACTGACGCAGTGAACTGCAGTGCCCTCCACATTGCTGCCGCTCGTGGGGAACTACAGATCGTGAATCTCCTCTTAGAGCAAGACGGTATTGATGTAGCATCCCCTGATTCAACGGGGAATACTCCTCTACACTGGGCTGTCAGAAGTCGCGATAAACAATACCACCCGAGTTTGGTTCCGATATATGATGATGAGAACAAGAACGACGACGATGAGGACGACGACAATAGTTTTTCTTCTGATGAACCACCTGGGTACAGAGAAGAAAGTCTCGACATCATCAAACGACTACTAGCCCGACAAGAGGTCAATGCAGGAGGGCAAGATCAAAATGGGCTCACCCCTTTACACCACGCTTGCCTGATAGCAGATTACCAAGTTGCGGAGCTATTACTTCAACGTCAAGATGTTGACCCCAAAGCTCGAGCTATGAACGGGCAGACACCTCTCCATCTCGCAGCATCGAATCCCCAGCCAAGTGCAAAGAGGTTAATGGATTTGCTTCTCAAACAACCGGGTGTTGAGATAACCAAGGTCGATCACGATGGTCGGACTTTACTGCATTACCTCTGTGGCGGTTATGACAAAGACTACCCAATCCTCGAACTGATCGAGACCGTGCTTGAAGCAGGCGTCCCGCTTGACCAGGAATCTACAACGGGGTTGACGGCTTTCCATCAAGCACTCTGCAGTGGATATTGGAGCGTTGCTCTGTTTCTTCTCGACCGTGGTGCAGACCCCATGATTTCGAAGCGTTTCAAGTACAACAACAGCCTGCTGCATATCATCTTGAAACATTCTGACAACGACGATGGGAAGTGTGAACTAGTCGACAGGCTCATCGAGAAAGGCATCGAAGTCGATACTTACACTGACTCGCCTGTTTTCGATCCCCGGTTCAACGAGGACGACAGGATCGAGAACGTCGTAGGTATACGATCCCCAGATATTCTTGTCGGCACAGACTGTACTCCGCTCTTGTTGGCAGCAATGCGCGAGTACAGCCTCAATAACATGAGGATACTCCTTGATGCGGGAGCAGACCCGAATGCGCACGTCATCATCAGAGATGTAGAATTTGAGGGCAAGACGAATGGTAACCGCCAGGCATTTCTGTCGGGAGTGTTCCGCCATGTCTGGGATCCTTTAAGCCCAGGCAACGAAGAAATCCTAGAACATGCAGATCCCATCAGATTGTTGCTAGAATTTGGATCGCGGCTAGACTTTGATGGGCCAGCGGATAGTCCACTTCAGGAGGCCTGTAAAGCAGCAGAAAAGGGACATTTTGCTTTGTTGGAAATTTTGCTGGACAACTCAAAGGCAAGGAATGTTGGCGAAAGTCATGTTAACCAGTTAATCTCTGCGTACAAGGACAAACCGGAGTACAATCAGATTCACCAGAGGCTGGAATCCTTTAAGAAAAAGATATTCACTGATTAGTGCTGGAATTTTGCTGGTTGAAGTTGTTGGTGTTGGTCAGGGGCCATTGAAAAACTGGCACTTTATCGAAGTTATGTAACATATGTATCAGTGTAGCAAGCAAATAGTATAGCATATTTAACAAGAGGCATTGCTGTTAGACAAGTTCCTTTGACTCCAAATTTGTAGAGGGTGTGACTGTTCTCTGTCGAAGACTCCGGTCTCATCCATGGGTCGGTTGTAAGGACAAAGGTGATCAGGTGACAAAGCACGTGCTCAACATGGAGATCGGATTTTCCCGCTAGCCGAATCGCGAATTGCTGCTCCGGCAAAGATTCGTGCCAGCGGCCTCATTTGAGCTCACCCAAGCAACAACCTCATCCACCAGCTCAGCCCATCATGAACTCCCTCCGCGTTGCCCGTGCGGCTCTCCGAGCTCGCCCCTCCGCCATCCGAGTCCCCCTCCAGCGAAGAACCTACGCCGAGGCCGTCCCCGACAAGGCAAGATTCAGCGAACCCCGTGCCCCGGCTACGACTGGGTTTTGCGTACCGAGCCCGACTGACCGTTATCGCAGATCAAGCTGAGCCTTGCCCTCCCTCACCAGGTATGACACCGCCCGCGCGATACCCGGATCGACGAATACGATTGCAATTGGACCCTTACGATGATGGCACCGTCGCCAATTGATTGATGCATGGGAGCTAATTGCCGCACCGCAGTCTATCTACAAGTCCCAGGATGTCGTCCAGGTCAACATCCCCGCCGAGTCTGGAGAGATGGGTGTCCTCGCCAACCACGTTCCTTCCATTGAGCAGCTGAAGCCCGGTCTGGTTGAGGTTGTCGAGGAGTCCGCTGGCTCCAAGCAGTTTTTCCGTACGTCATAAGTTACAGATCCAGATCCAGATCCAGGATCCAACTGCCCGAGGTCGACAAATCGCTGATGGAAATTTTGTCTTAGTCTCTGGTGGATTCGCTACCGTTCAGCCCAACTCCGTCCTCAGCATCAACGCTGTTGAGGGATACCCCCTTGAGGACTTCAGCGCCGAGGCCATCCGAGCCCAGATCGCTGAGGCCCAGAAGGTTGCCAACGGCAGCGGAAGCGAGCAGGATATTGCTGAGGCCAAGATCGAGCTGGAGGTGGGTTACAGACGACGACATGCACTTGCAATTGAGGTTGAGTTTACTGACGAGAGAACAGGTTCTCGAGACCCTGTCTGTGCACGTGAAATAAGTGTACAGCGAGTTTGTTGTGACGGAGGCCCTTGTACATCAATATTCTACCCATATTTAGCACGAAAAGCTGTGACAATTGATACCAGTTCTGGTTGTGCTCCTCCTAAATTGCACCTCATGGGCGTTTATTCTTCTGTTCAGTGACTCCTTCCCCATCGATCCTCTGTCTTTCAGTGACGTTGATAGGCAGTAAATGCAATACCTAGGTAGAGGTACTAAGTCAGTAGTTGACCCAGCGCTGTAAGGTATTTCCACAACTTCCACAGCTGAGCTGCAATTATGAGGTAGGATGGACTTTTCTCTCCCTGCCATTCACCTCACGCTACTGATTCGTGATTTCTACCTACCTACCTACCTACCTACAACATGCCACCCCTTTCCGCACCTCGCATATTGATACTCTATATCGAATACTCGAACTTCTGGGCTATCGTCGGTCGCCGTCTTCTTGCTTCGTAGCAGTGTCGCATGGCTTCTGGTGCGATTAGCCGATATCTTGAATAGCACTCCACCCCTAAACCCAACAACACGTTATGATACCTCCGGGAGTCGTCGGTGATCGTGTTCGCCAGCTCCAAACACTTACCGAAACGCAAACCGCGAGTGGGCGACCTTCTGACACTTCTAAGCGACCGAGCAGAAGCACTACGATCGGTTAGGGACCAGGAGTGGCCAGTGGGAACAAGAGTCGCACATCGAGAGATACACTTCCGAGACAGATATCCTCAACTCTATCGCAGAAAGATAACCCCAGGCTCAGCGCTGTCAGGGGCTCCAGGGGAAGAAATGGATCAGTGAAACCAAGTGTTGCTGGCTTCCGGCCCAGGACGAGCCATGGGCGAACTACCTCGAATCGACCGAGCCAAGCTCTTCGATACTCAGCCAGTACAGACATGCTTCCTTCAGAATCTTTTATGTCCTCCTACCTTGACTCGACAAACCAGTCTCGTACTGCAAGCTCCACAGAGAAATGCCAAGATGCGATGGACATCCTTGAGCAGTACGGAATCTCCAGACCCTCAGGATGGTTCTCGGATGGCGACGCAGGCACGCCAGATCAAATCAAACAAACGAAACCCATGTTCTCGCAGATCTGTCACTCGTGCGGTAACCCTCTCGCTTTCGAACGATACTGTTCGCACTGCGGCCACGATTCTTGTATGAAGTGTACGGGAGAGACCCCTGGACAACCCCTTGGTCACAGGGTTCTCAACAGTTCTATACAGTATCAAGAACACTGCTTCATAGGCAAGATACCTGAGCTACCAACGCAAAGTGAATACCCAGAAAGCGAACGCACTCATAATACACGGACTACAGCTGATGCTGCTCATCGTCGTAAGCTTTCAAGGTTCGCATCAGAGTCAGATACACCAAAGACATCCTTTAGAACCAGGACGCAATCTCGCCAAAGGCCGAGAACTGATCACAACACCTTGAAGCCCACTCGGAAGAAGACGATTGCGGCACCAACAGAGATCTCTAGCTCCGTGAAGAACAACCCCTTTTTTGTGGCAGACAGGGGAATGAAGAAAGAAGCCCCAGAACCTGAAATCACGACGAGATCGGTGCAAGTGGAACGTAAACCTAGGTCCTCAGACTGTGTACCTAATCGTCTCAAGTCCAGCTCGCCCCGCGCTTCTCACATAGAAGAACAATGCCCCGACCCTGGTTGTAGAGCTACACACGATGGTCACCATCCAACACGGCATAGCATTGGTTGCACGACCCGGCGTAGTCTAGGAGCACAAGTAGTTGAGGGCAATGATTTGGATATGATCGATACAGATGAACATAACCCTAAAGAGAAGAAGCACACGCAGTCACTGAGGGATTCACCATCCCGAAGCAAGTTACAGATGAAAATTGACCAGCTCTATCATCATGGACAAGATCTCCATCACTCACAGCATATCATGGAGCATTTATCAGCTGGTGTGCAGACTCTCGAGTCTTCTACTGATGAGAAACTCACGAACGGGCAAGACGGGGGCATGCGGGCGGACGGCTACAGTCCGAGGGTACAGAGTCAACCTGGCATTGATCACTCCTTGAGTCGAGACAAGACTGTCACAGTGGCAAAAGACACTATCGAACACAATCTGAGCAAAGAACCGGCAGTGCCTGACGAGATTGAGCCACAGCCACCTAATCTTACCGATTATCACAAGGGGGATCGGCATCCGAGCCCAAAGTCTCATGAACCCCATGATGATACCCAACCTAAGGATGCCCATTGGATAAAGCATCCTATCAACAATAACAAGACCCACGACGCGCCGAGAGACTACACGAGAACACTCAACTCACAAACAGCTAGTGAAAAGCCTGTCTCTCAGTCCAAAGGACCGAAGAAAGGCCTCGACACCTCAATAGAGGCAAATGAAAGGATTGCGCCACAAGCTCAAAACAAGTCCTTGTCAGACAAAGCTCACGATGCTGATCTAAACTCGAAGAAAAGGATTGGCAAAGTCGATGAACCCGTTCTTGAGAGTAAAATGATGCCCAAACCCGCTCCACGTATCAATAACGACCCTGAAAGACCGAAAGCCGACGCTACCGGTATCTCGTCATAGAGGACGCAGTTAAGGAAGGTCGATAGGTCTTCAGAACAGCCACGAAGTCAGCAACTAACCCCTTCCCATGTCGAGAACTGGAGGCGTGAACTCAGCAGTGTAAATAGCCGTACGCCACTACCTGAAAAAGACAGGAAGGATAGTTGCTTCAACTGCAATCCTACTCAGTCATCGTCACCTAAGCAAATAGAGGGTGGTTTTCAGATCTTTGTGGAAGATGAGTCACATAACAAGACTGAGAATGAATTGAGTGCTGCCTTTGAGTCACCCATGCCTCGACTCAAAGTAACAGACATTGAGCATTCCCTGGCTCGCAAGAGTGTCGAGGAATTGTTGGCCAAGAGTCCACAGCCACAAGAGATAGCAGCAGAAGAGCCAAGGAGTACGAGACTCCCGAGCATAACAGAGGATCCATCTCGCAACGACTCTGAAATGTCAACATTGATCTATGACCCTAGGCCTGTGATGCCTTACAACCACATGTGTGCTTAGCGAGCACGCTACATGGACCTCAAGAGCCAAGTTGACGAACTTGGGCTCGAATCAGGTCGCCCGTCGCCAGCGAAACGGGCCCAGGGCGTGTGCTCCCACCCCAATGGCGATATTGACATTGAGGGCCTCACAGTAGTGATGCATCTTAGAGGCAAGGATGACTTGGTGATCAATACAGACTTGAAAGATGGCCTACATGAACATATGAGGCCGCGATAGAGCAGAGGTTCGCAAGCGTACGAAGGATAGAATGGTCAGGATAGACCAGACGGGACGGGACGGAGAAAGCATTGCTTTTTTGATAGTTTATTTGTTATTAACTTCAGTATTGATACGCATTGACCTACAAAGTTGGAATCATTGGTCTCCATTGGCCTTGAGGCTTCTTCACAATCACATCGTGACTCGAGCATCCGTACATGAGAGCAGTTCGTTCGTATGCCAAAAGCCATGACAGCGCACTGACATCGAGTCAAGGACGCTATCGGCGGATAACAACATCCTTCTGCTCCATCTTTCAACCGCAACGGCGTTACAGTCCAACGTCAGCACCCGTAGCGAAACTCTAGCTGTCAGTAGCAGTCAGCCAACAGGGACGATTCCACGGCTTCCCGGTCTAAGCCCCGGGCCCTACTGCAGCCTCCCCTCTTCCCCGGTTTGCCAGGTGCTGATGCTAAGAGGATGTGCTAGGGGGTGTCCCGAAGCAAAAATCCTCTAGGTTCTGAGAAGCGGTGACAGGGGGGTGCTGGTGTTTTCTTGACTTTTCTTTTGTATGTGTGTATGTACATATACACACAGGTAGGGCTGGGGTGTTGAACCCAGGGTGAATCGACCTTTTGGTTTTTGACGTGATAGACCCCTATGTAACAAGGACAGGATTTGGAATGTGACTATTGTTTGTGAGTGAGGCGAGAACAGGGTGCAACCTAGAACAGGATCGACCAGCGCTGCGTTTTGGCGAGGATGTTTGGAGATAGCATGTTAACTACCTGTTTGACCAACTAGGGGCATACACGAGATGTCAAAAAAGCAGTATGATCTCACTTGGGAGTAGGGATGAAGCGGATTTCGTCATGTGCGAGCGACACGAACCATTATAGCAAGACGGAGGGCGTCTGCCGGGGACCAAGTGTGTGTGTGTGTTCTCACATTGGATTCTCACATCAATTCCAGTGCCGCCATCACTGAATGCTTTATTTGAAGCGGTGAGAGAAATACATAGAGAGAGACAGGAGCTGAGTTGTCGGTGAAACCCCTTCATTGTCTTTCCTTGCGTGCTGTTAGCGAAAAACCCAACCTCATGCAATGCGTGCTCGCTATGTGCAGGAGAACCTGTAGTATGGACATATGCAGCCGTCAAAGGCACAGATGCCAGCATCGAATTCCGAACTGCATCCTTTGCCAGGGGGGTCCATGTTTGCTATACACCTAGCCATCACGTATACTTACTTCTCTTATGCACGTAACAACGCAACAGACATGAAAAAAGTTCCGACCACGCAGAGCGTCACAAAGTGAGTGAAAGCGGTCAGGGCGTCGAGGGCGTCGAGGGCGACAGCGGTGTAAGGGAGAACTACACGCGAGTCATGCCCTGGAGGTGTTACTCGGTAAACAATACACTTGTGGGAGTTAGTGGACCTTGGATCCGGCAGTTGAGAGAGCTAAGCAGCTCCGTGTCTCACGATACTCCATCCATCGTGCGGCGTTTCAATAGTCAGAAAGAGAGGAAGAGAAAATAATGTTGGGTTCGCAAATATCACGAGACCCCCGGATGTGCTCCATGGATCACATGTAGGCAAGCATTGGCGAGAGCCATGGTTCACAAGCACTGTGTAGCATCCCAACGAGCAAGCAAACAAGGTTGCTTGCCCAGGAATACGGATATCATGGAACGACCCAAGCGCCAGGGTCATGGTCTGTCCGGGTCCGGGTCCGGGTTCCAAGTTCCGAGGAGTAGGTCCAGAGCTTGAAGCTTGAGCTTGAACCACAACGATAGAAAAACAGAAGCGAGGATGGAACATGTCCATGAGAAGATCCGGGCGATGGCAGATAATCAACTTGTACAGTATGGGCCTAGATGGGTAGATGGGGTATGTACGTATGATTGTCAAAGCCTCAGGGACTTTTAGTGCGTGTTAATCCAAACCTCCCCAGGCATTGCCAAGGTCTGTGCTTTCGGTGCTCTGTCTCTGCGTCTACAGTATAGTCGGGAATGAGCTGTAACAAACGATTCGATGCCTGTCAGCACTTGTCGCTGTCAAGATCGAGTTCTATAGCTTGAAATCGTTGAGCCTCAATCCCCGGATTCCGACGTCCACCTTGAACACATGACCACCGTTCTCGCGGCTCGATCCCTCGCCCTCGTCGTCCTCGGCAGTTGTTATGACAAGCTCAGTACCGACAAAGTGCACACAAGTGGTGTTCTTGGTCGGCACTTTGACCTCTCCAACGATCTTGGCTGTGCTGGGGTCGATTCTAATGACACGACCCTCTCCGTATACAGCTTGCCAAAGGAACCCGTCTACATCTACACGGAACCCGTCGGGCTCGCCTGGACCATCATGGTTGTAGAAAACGCGCTTGTTAGAAATTTCCCCAGACTCGGTATCAAAGTCAAAGGCATATATCTCCCTGGCATTTGAGTGTGTAACATACAGTGTCTTTCCATCAGAAGACCAACCCGGTGTGTTGGGAATTGTCATGTTAGGTAGCTTGACCTCTCGTGACTTGGCGTCCATTAGATAGACCGCTCCTAGATCCAAAATGTCAGACTTGATGAACAAGATATGCAGAATAGAGTAAGTGGACAGGGTCCCGATGTTGGTGCATCGTTTTGTTTTGTTTTGGGCAGGGTAGAGTAGAGTAGAGTACCTTCGGGCTTAAAGGGACCGAGTCCAAAGTCTGTCATTGTACCCAGCCAAAATCGACCAAGAGGATCCACGCCGCCATCATTACTTCGCAAACGCTCATTGGCGGGTTCCTCGAATGGTTGGATAAGTTCGTATGTCTCCTTCTTAACGTCGAGAACAGCGAGCCCATACTTGACGCCAATGGCGATTCGTTCCTGGGGATCAACCCCAGCAATGTTTGCTGTGACAGTGGGACATACGTCTAGTTGGACGGTTTTAAGAGACGAAGGGCCTTCAGCCACCTTCACATAATGCAGCCTCTTGTTGCGGATATCGACAAAGCGCAGAAGGCCCGTTGATTCCTCATAGAAAGGTCCTTCGCCCAGTAGACAGTGTGTTTCGAGCCAAGGCTTCTCAACCGTCCATTGCTGAATATGGGCACTCATTGTCAACAGGCTCTGTACGGGTCTGATATCCTGTTAGTTGTTACAGCAGAATCACTTGAAAATAAGGCTTTATACCAATCAGTAATGTCCAATGGCGGGCGGGGTCGAGGTCAGGATGATGCTCTATGATGTATGAGGGGAAATCGAGCGGGCCAGAGCGAGTGAAGTTGAGAGTGGGGAGCTCTCGTAGTGGGTTTTATATACGGAGTAGAGGGCTGGGTATAAAGCATATGCGAGCAGTATCAAATTCAGGGGCGAGAAGAAACAAATTCAAAGAGAAGCAACTCCAAAAGAGAAGATAGATTATTTTGACGCTTCGAATGCGGATAAATCCAATCAAAGGCTCCTCACCCGGTTCGGCACGGATGTGGTTGAGTGTGCTCCGAAACCACCTCCGGGACCGCCGGGCCTCACATCCGCGGTATTATGTATTTCCTTCAAACTGCCATGTTCAGACGGCCTGCAGGCATCGATTATATATCTCTCAAAGTATGGATCTTGGTCCTTGCTGCAGTGGAATTCCACTTTTCAGTCTCTGTCTCTGGAAGGGCCGGAGTGCATGTATGTCACTGAGATGAGCAACATGGAAGCGAATATGGACTCGGCCACACAAGTGGTCCAACCAAAATGTTGGCTTGTTGTGGCGCTGTCTGACCAACACGCCGTAACAGTCGATCTTGCTTGGTGAAAGCCGCGAACCAGACTGTCGGGACGTATGGTGTCGCGCAAGAAACGTAATTGGGCAGCAGAGCTCGATTACATTGTGCACAATCGTGGTGCGCGCTTGCGGCTGTGTGTGTCGGGTCTCAAAGGCGGCCGCAGAATGCATACATACATAGTAGGTAGTTTGTGTAGGTATTAGACGCCGATTCTCGAGTGCGGCAGCTTTGCTTAAATTGCCGCGCTCATCACTGGACAGAAGAACGATAAATACTCAGTACGGTGGTGAAACCAACCACCGCATCGACTGTTTACTTACTCTTTCTTAGACTCAAGCCTTCGTCCAGCAAGTCTCGTTCTCACTGTGGGCTCTGAATCTCTGGTCTTGTTCGTCTTCGAGTTGTTGCACGTGGGGCATGATCAAGATCGTCATGGCCAACCCCCACGCTCTTCAATACTGCAACATAGTCATACTCGAACCTTTCCCAGGACGAATACCGAAAGTCATCTGCATCCTAATTCGATGGATGACTTCTTGCATCACAATAGGTAGCTTGGTTGAGATTGTGAGCGAGCATGGCCAATGAAAGCCTTCTACTCCAGTCGAAAACTTCCTCACATCCTCACATATGCACACCAACACCGTACTGACGTGGTCAACGATTAACTCACCCGATTCCAATAGAAAACACACGTTCGCGAAGCATCGTGAGTTGAAACCCAAGAACGCTTTCAAAGGCTTGTCAAATCTTCCCTCCGGTCGCGGAACCATCAGGTCGTCATCGGGCAGCAACACCACCCTCATGGCGAGCAAACTGGAACGTCAAAGGACAACGCATCAAGTACAGCTCAACCCGCAGTTCTCACGCATCTGTCGGCCGGTCAAATGTATGCAAGCGAGACACACACTCACACCGCCCTGCTTTGAAGCAGCAAAGATGCTGCAGCAATAAAAGGGAGTGAAGCGGACACGGCACCGTTGGCTGACAGATGCCTACCAACATTGTTACCCGCATTCACTAGCTATGCAGTGTGTGTGTGTGTGTAGTCGTTGGTTAGTGGTGCGTCGATGCTGTGCTGCTGCATGTCGTAGATGCAAGAGTGGGCTTCTGCATGAACCAGGCCCAAGCTACACAACTTATGGAGTACTGTGAACTATTTGGCCTCGGCTATATGACACCTCGACCTGCTTGGCCTTGAGTTGTTAGGGTCGTGTGGGTAAACTCCAAGAAATACCACGCTGCCAGCACATCCTGGGCCACGACAAGACGCAACGCACGACAGGGCAGGGCAAATTAGCTGCAGATGCAAATGCATGCCATAGCTGTGTACAGATGTTCGTTGATTAGCTAGAAACGTTTTGCCTGGCTCTTTGACCCCTGGCTGCTTTCCCTGACCGCTCGTGGTCACGGGAGGTGTCGTGGGCCCACGATCGCCGCTGCTAGGCCGGGGATAGTTGTCGAGGCTGAAGGGCCAGAACATTGATTTCCTCTGCACCCTCCGCCCAGCGCCCTCCTTCTCAGCACAAGCGCGAAGCGGTATAGAGTTTCGGGGAATAAGGCCACGTCTGCAGCGTCTCAGCAAGGGTTATGATGTCGTCGTACTTTAACGAGGTGATAGCTCGAAAGGACAAAAAGGTTGGTCATCGCTCCGAGGCAGGGGTGGGGAGCGCAAAGAATGGCGGCGACTTCATGAAATAAACCTGGGATATCATCCTTAGCTTTTGGAGATGGGCGGAGGCCATATCATACAAAAGAACTAAAGTAATTACTAGGGACGGGCCGGTGTAAGACTTGGAAGGGCATTAACATGGGACATCTGATAGCAATTGACAAACATGCGTTTCGGGGCTGATTGTATGTAGAATCCCATAAGCATCAAGGGATGGGGCCTGATCCTGACTGATCCTGGAGACACACTTAACTTGTTTCATGCCTTCTCCTCAGCCTCGCAGCTTGAGTCGTCCTTGTGGACTCTGCTGGCCAAGTAGCCAAGGCGCTATCTGGGTGAGTCCTGCAGGTTGATATTGACGGCAACAGCCACGCGGATGTCTGTAGTCTGAATGTCGAACTTCATCCGAATCTGTGTATAGGTACGGAGTAATTGCACGACAATCGGAGGAAGTGATAGGATTTTACCAAGAATCCTACCCCCGCACCGATGAGACCGCCACCTCAAAAACCTTTTAATTGTTGCATCTTGTTGATAATCAAGGCTTTCGGCGACCTTTTGTTTCAACGATATCTCACCCCACCACGATCGACACCATAATCGAATTTGAAGTTGTTGTAGTGTCTCGAAGTTGTGTGGTACGTGGCTGTGGCCATGAAAATGAAGGATAGAAAAAATCACGCCGGAATGGTTAGCATAAGCATTTTTCAATAGCCAGGCTGAAGGATCAAGCTGATGTAGCAAGACTTAAACCAGAGGATTTCGGGTTTGACCAAGGCGCCTTGCGCCGACGACATTCACACGATGCCAAAGACTAAACACGCCCCGTCCCGTGCCTCTCAACGCCACAATGTGCCGCCGAACAGAACTTTGCTGCTTGGTGTGATAGCGTTTCAAGTCAACCTTCGTCCAGCATTATTGACGTCTAGTCCACCTCATTTCGCTTTCGAGGCGGATTCATTTCCTGGGGGAGTCTGAAATAAATCACTATGGGCACAATCACAGCGACGTCACACCACCCCTGGGCCGCACGCACCTGTGCGAGGCATGCCAATCTAAGATCAGCTAGGTAAAGCCACTGTTAATATCTCTGATTGTTTGCTTTTTGTCCATTTCCATTGTTACTGATCAATGGATGATGGAGTGAGTTGTGCACGCTAGTGCTTCATTTCGTCGTTTTGTAATTGTAGGCGAGGGGATAACTAGGCATTCTGAATTGTCTGATGGTCCACAAGTTTGTTTTTGCCGCGGCAGCGCTGAAAGAGTCTGGCTTAAGCCTGTGGTGACTTGTAGTGATGACCTAGCATTCGTTACTGGGGCACGATCTAATCCGCCCGTCCTGCGCGTGACATTGTCGATAGGTACGTAATATCGCGTCTGATCGTGGACGCTTGCTAGACTTCAACCATTGCCCCGGTACGTGCGCCTGTGCCAGTAAGATCTCCGACATCCACTCAACGCAGATTGGTCCACTACATTACAGACAACTGTCATGGATGGTTGCATCTGCACGCTGGCGGGCCTTGCAGCTCTGGACCAGGACCCCTTCCCCGGTAGAGCCCCTTGGCTATGCAATTCACCGTGACCCGTTAAGAATGCTGTCGTCGTGCGCAATGCTAGTGCGCCGAGGGCCCCTCGCTGCACCCACACCCACTTCTCGGCCAATGTACCGCATATCAACGCTCCAGGGGTTTTGGGGACGAACATGAGAACAGTCAACAAATATCAAGAACTTCGCATGGCCTCTACCATGAAGGGAGGAAGAGAGTGAAGGCCCTCATGCCATTGTGAACACAGTCTTCGAGACATCCTATAGATGAAGTCCAGGAGAGGAAAGGGGCCATGGACGAGTTTTTGTCTGTCAAGACCTGAAAGGCGTATTGGAATCAGTCTTGGCGATGCGAACAACACCGTTTCGGAGTGTTCATCGTAGAAATGGGCAGTTGCAAGAGCCTAGGGGCTTTCCGTCTTTCCGCGCAAGAATTGGTGCATGACATGGCATGTCGTGGCGTGAGACGCGTGCAAGTTTGAGTTAGAAGAGTTGAAGCTGAAATTCGACGTTTGCTGGGAACAATGATTGAGATGCTCGGAAAGGGTTTCCCATGAGTGAATGCATGGAGTGCGTGGGTATCTAGGTAGGCAAGTACTGTAGATATTGAAGTGGGTGATGTAGAGGGGAATTGCCAATTACGGCACGAATGTACCTGCGCTTTTCATTTCATTGATGCCTGTACTACACAAGGTAAGGTAGGTAACGACACCTCTTGCGTGACTGCCAATTTAGTAGACAGCGGCTATAGACGAGCTGCCTACCGTAAAGGGTTCCTTCCTTCCTTCCTTCGACCAAGCTCAAGAGAGTGACGATTTACTTTTCCTGTCAATGGAATCTCTACCTCACATCAGTTGTCGTTGATTGATTCTTCAGCAGATGAATACCTTCGTACGGAGTAGGCATTTTCGCTTTTTGATACCGTCGTCATTATGAACAGCAAATTACCCAACTGGGTTGACTTCTCTTCTTTCACCTCAAGGGGTGTCTCTAAGAACACAAACATACATACTCCGTATACTCCGTAGTACGGAGCACATCCAATGGCCTTGCCTCCATCTGCAGCCCTGCCCTACCTTGGCTTCCAACGTCTCTTTTGTCTCAGCCACACATCTCAGGGCAAGCAAGACAATGCAAGTGACTGTTGTCTTGTGCGGATTCATGGCTCTCTGTTATTCCGATTTGGGTTTTGGTGGGCGACCCTATATGCAATGCCATGTCATCATGAACGACAATGATCTACTCTATATGCGAGTTGCAACATCCGCATCTCATTCGAGGCCTGCAAAGCTTCCCCACAACAGTTCGAACTCCGTGGATAATCTACAGTTTGCACTTTGGCGCACTTTGGCTTCGGGTCATGAGAAAGAAAAAAAAGGAAAATATATCAACTAATGTAACGCCAGTTATTAATTAGAGCGCAATCAACCCAAGGAACCAAGACCTTGTAACGACTAGCCAGGGTCAGTTAGACTAAGGTCCGCACCACCCAAAACCACGGACACGGGGCGTAACGACGATCTTTTGTTTCTTTGTCCCATCTGATTCTCAGCTCTTCCCCCCTCCGGGGCAAGAAAACAGTAACCCTTAGTATAGGGTGTCAAAATAAATCTAACAAAGAGTCTACTAAGCTTAGGCTCGATTTACCTAAGTATTTCTACCGCTTAGGGTCAAGGTCCTGTGTTTTCTTTCACCCCCTAGCTCCCCAAGATGCAGACCTGGGTATTCCCGTACTGTCCTGCAAGTATGTGCACTGTATCTTGGCTAACATAGCGGTATCTGTACAAGTGGGCTCGTCTTTGTCGTCTCTTTTCTCGCCCGCTTTGCAACCTGATGCCCAGCGTTGCTTTTTGGATTTACACAAGACGCGTTACTGCTACCGCGTTTATGTACTACGACTTTATCTTGGCCAAGAATCTTGTCTTCAGACTGACTTACAGCAGATCCACGGTCCACTTCGTGCATTGGCTAGTCGCCCACTGACAATGGGACCTTACCATCCTATCATTCACTTCATGTCTACTATGTATGTCTCGTGGCATAAATATATATCTATATTCATCGACATCTCAGAAGCAAAATACTTATAGAAAGTGCTGATGGCGCTTGGGCTTGGATATAGACGGGCCGCAGTTGATCTTGCACGGGATCGATGCAGTGCTCTGATCGGAATATCACAACCACAACCGTGCCCACGGCTACCGCACATACATACTGCGGATACGTACACATGGCATTCCCGTTGACCGCTCTAGCTTCCCTTGGTCTCCGGATGCTTGGGTTGCTAGCCCGCCAGCCGGTTTCTAAGCTAACTATCCGTAGACTGATGGCGGTGTCCAGCGTGTTCAGTTGAGTTAGCTGCCTTTGCTTTGGGATGATGCGAAGCATCCAGAATTTTTCGACTGAGGCCTGCTTGTTTTCCCAGCCTCGGTGGCCTCGGATGGTTCTGCGACCATTGAGCCCTGCAGTAAACATTTCAACATTTATTGATACATCCGCAATCTTCCATATATCGTCAGTCGCAGATATTAAGGTCCGAGAAAGCTTGAATTGAGCTCAATTCGCTTGCAGACCACACCGACTACCCTGCCAGAAGAACGAAGGATTGAAAAAAAAAATTGACATGACGGCAAAGCTACCGGCAGCTCCCCGTCTTTAGGGACCCCCCCAGTCTCCTAAGCCTTGCTGAGGACCTGATGTCGCGGAGTCTGGGTACATACGTACACACTACTCTTAGTCTTCATGACCCTCCCCTGGTCAAAACGCTCCCCGGCATTAGCACCATTTCATCTCATGAGAGCTTGGTTAGCTTGGTCACAGTTGGGCCCTAGCTCTGAACCCCAGCTTAGTCTCAAAAGCTAAGCACGGCTTCTTTCGCTAAGTGTTGACCGTGGTCATTGCGGGACTTCTACTTTGAATGCCCGGGCCAGTTCTGGGGCTTGATAAGGGCTTGTCGCCGTACCAGGACCAGCTCAAGGCTTACATGGTTCGTACCAGCAAATAAAGGATACCACACAGTGTGGCCCTGGATTACAATAGCCCCATCCTGGGACAGACTCGCTTCTCGTACCTAACTAGATGTTTTCTCTTGCTGGTGCCGAACAGACATCTTACTAGAACTTCCCTGTGCCTGACACTACTCTGCTCTTCCTTCATCTTTATTACTCTTTTCCCTTTTTCTATTCTTACAGCCTTACGATACCAGGCTATACAGCTCACTAACAGTCTTACCATCAACCGGCAAGACTTGTTCTTCCTTGTACAAGCCACGAAACTACCATCCGCATCTGTTCAAGTTCTTCGCATTTCATCTCAAGCGGCTGTAAGATCCTCTCCAGAAGAGGTGACGTGGGCGACCAAGTACAGTACAGCAGAGCCAATAATTGGAATTGCAAGGCGAGAGGATTGCTTGAGACCTTGGCTCCATCCATAGCCACACAGCATCGGCCATTCAGAACGGGAAATTGTCTTTGAGGTGTATGATTTGCTGGCAGGCCTGTACATTTGAGATATATCCCTGCCCCCAGTACTGGCTTTCGGCAAGCATACTTACGTGGTTCATCTTCACCTGCAACCTATTCGCGAGTGTGCTAAGTTGTCTTCCCTTGAATCAAGCCAGAGTTCAGACCTCGCGTTGTGCGGTTCGTGGTCAGAACTTGTTGCTGATTTCATCCCGGGTGACGTATTGGTTTTCTATTCTTCAGTACCAATCCCCTTGTTTTAACTCGGCTTGCGCAAGAGTGTTGATCATAAGAGGATTCTCAGAACTCTTATAGCATTACGACTCGCTTGCTTCCCCTCTGAAGCTCTGAAGAGTCTGCCTTAGTATTGCTTCAAGAGAGGACTGTTTGGGTTATCTTCCCATCCCGTCCGCATCAACAAACCATCCAATCTGGCGATTCAATCGACAAGCCTGTGGTCGCAGGCACAACCATCTCAGAGCAGACCCGGATCTGCCGCCACAGATTCGACCGGCGCATCGCCTAACTCTCCACGGACACCATCGACACCAACCTGGCATTCCAGAGACTTCACTCTATCGAAACAGGCTGCCAGCCAGGACAATAAACTACCATCTTTAGACAGGCTCGGGGAGGGTCAATGTGCCGGCCCTCGTGGCCAGGTGTGCACAGGCGGTCTAGTCTCAATGTCGCATACTGGACCAGCATCTCAACATGCGTCACGTCGTTCTTCGAGATCCCCCTTGGGAGATGACCAAGTCTCGCCTTCCTCAGTTCGACATAGACAGCTCAGTGACCGCGATCTGCGCCAAGATGTGAGCAACGTTCCTTATACAAATGGCGAGGAAAGATTACAGCAGGTTCCCCAAAAGACCCTTGGTGTTCATAACATACTCAACCCTATGGAGCCACGACTACTGGCTTCAGGGGGCAATGGTCATCTTCCTCCCGCAGCTCGTCCATCTGAGTCTGTGACACCAGGGCAGGCAGTTGGCTCAATCTCTGGGCCTTTTGCTGGCGCACGAGCTTTCCCGCCAGCCCAGCCTGCATCAATCTCTCTTCCAGGCACACCCTTAGGGCCGATGACACCTATTGGAGGACCTTCGTCTGGACGCAATTCCCCGACGGCTTTCCCATTTCCTGCCGTGAATAGTGCAAGACCAAGAGCGAGCCCGACACAGCACCCCCGAGCCATAAGCGTTAGTCATGTGCCCTCTCGTGAATCTGATGGGCGACAATCTTTACATGGCTTTTCATCTGCTAAGCGACCGTTCGAGGACATAACGCCGGAAGACACCAGAACTCAATATCCCCATCTACATCCTCTGACGGGAGCACCGACTGGTCCTCCCTCAGCGATGTCGGATCATGGTAGGTTGCATTCACAGCCGCTCGCTTCTCCTGGGACACAAGCTCCTCTCTCTACTTTCCCCTCCAGCCATGCGCCGGGTCGCACGCAACCGCCTCTGGTACATTCTCAAACTTCATATTCTCCTAACATGCAGGCTGGTCGGCCCTTCCCGAGTCCGGGGCCCCCAAGCGAGTCCGCCTCGCCATGGTCGGAAACACTGCGAAGACACGGGATGGGAGGGTCCCTTTTTGGCGTCGAGGGACAGCAAGCCATGTTGGCACTTCCGGGAAGCGAGGCCCCCATCCCTGTGCATATGGACTTTTCGCAGGCGTCCAAGAAAGCAGATGAGAAGAGGCAGAGAAATGCAGTGGCTTCGACAAGGCACAGGAGGAAGAAGAAGATCATGCAGGAGGAGAACTCAAAACAGCTACAAGAGCTTCGGGATGAAAGGCGTCTCATGGAGATACGGATCGAGGAGTTGATTCAACAGCGGGACTTCTACCGTGAAGACCGTAACCGTTTACGAGACATTGTCGCACAAACTCCATCAATAAGTGGCCTTGCTGCTGGACCTCCTAGTCCTACTATTTCGACAAGCAATTCTTATGCAGAGACAGGGTCGCTAGCATCGGGGCCATCTGGGTCCATGAGTTATGGAGATGTACTATCGAACGAAAGACCAGCCCAACGCCGTCGAACCGACGACCATCCTGAATATTCGCTACCACCATACGGGTCCCCTGCGAGCGGCCACCCGAGTGCATCTCCTAGTGGACTACCTCCAATGCCCATGCCAGGTTATGGCGGGCCATCACGGCCATCATCTGCGGCATCCTCGGCGAGCGGTGAAAGGCTGCCGCCGCTGAGAGTGATGGAAGGTCGACCTCCTACTGGCCCACCCCCGGGACCAGGGGTTCAAGAGCAGGATCCGCGAACTGGACAGTGGGTTCCCGTTCAGCCTCGAGTTCCAGAGACTGGCTGGGCAACAAGGGACACTCACCGCAGGCCTTGATACGATGGGATTTGGGATTTGAGACTTGAGACTTGAGACTTGCAGGCGTTTGGTTACGCATTACAGTTATGGAGACCCAGTGTTCTCGTCTATTATATAATATCGGAGTGGTTCAGGTTTTTGGCATGATTTTGGTAACTCGCGGGTGGGACTTTTGGAAGACGCATCTGTTGGGCAACCGACGAATTTATGGCAACTTGTAATGTTGTCTTGTCTTATCTTGTTTCCTTGTTCTCCGTTTTGATTACGTGTTTTCTGCTATCCGAGTTGAGCATTGTTTGCATACACGGAGTATTCATGACGGTTGTGCTGGTGGTGTAAGCATGTATCTTTGTACTATGGTCATGTTTTCACCTTTGTCATTCTGTGTTTCCTCTTGGGAGCAGGACGGACTGGACTGGAATATTGAGGTATCTGTCTGTTTTTTGCTCCTTTCTATTTGCTTCAGACTCCAGTTGTCTTGAGGTGGGTGATGAGGCAGAGCTCTCCTCCGACCGGATATCCCTGGAGCCTTTGCTTCTCAAACAGCACATCGTCTCGAAGGCGATGGTATACTCGATCAACAAGTACAGGCAGCTGCGCTTCGCAGAAGCACGCGGCAGAAGAATACTTTGAATTACAGTTATCTGGGGCTTGCCGCTCAAACCAATGTCTACAGTAATGAATGGCATAGGTGCGGGTATCGGCCAGGACCCATTTTCATTTTGTTGTTTCCTTTGTGTTTTACGAATGGTTACCTACTACCTACCTAGCTATTGTTTTGGCTGTTTTGTTGTTGTTAGCAAGTCATTTGATACCAGATTGGAATTGTGAATTTAGCTTTGTATCCAATATTTATCTAGCGGGAAGTGGTTTGGGATTAGGCAGGAGTTCTCTCGGCTCTTTGGCTTTCCTTTGTTGTGGGAGAGCGCTTTGGTGAGTGTTACCTGATACCCCGGATCTTTCTATGGATCGAAAAGCTCTTGAGTTACATAGTCTAGGATAGTATAGTATAGTATAGCATAGGATAGGATAGGATAAGGAGAGAAACACTAGAGATAAGCGTTATTGCAGGAAGTATTTCCTACACTTGACGAGAATTTGCTACGTACCTACCTATTCAGTGTCCATGTCGAGGTGCTGCGACTGTGACAACCAGGTTGCAGCAAGATATCGAAGATGGAGAACAAAGACAACAACGCATGTGAGTGAGAATGGCCGTGATATTGTCTGTCATGCGTACGGAGGTTATGCTGTAAGAGATTTCTTCTGCTGGGATACACAAGTGACGTGTCCGAAACACTTGATGGTCTCTTTTGTTGTCCCCTCTCCCCCCTCTCCCTCTCCCTCTCCCTCTCCCTCTCCCTCTCCCTCTCCCTCTCCCTCTCCCTCTCCCTCTCCCTCTCCCTCTCCCCCTCTGACTCGCCTTACCTTTGGGCAGTGGACAACGGTCAAAGCCACCTCATGCAAACATATGGCGTTGGTGCTGTCTGTGACGGTTGTTGCATGCTCCGAAGTTAGCGGCAGTTAAGCCAACGGGAATGTTCCCAGGGGCAGGGGGTGTTGCAGTACACATACTCACAGGATATGCACGTACTGTACTGTAGCGTACGGAGTAGCTGCATATACGTACATGCGGTACAGCATGCGTGTGCTTACATCCATATTAGCTTTAGTTAGTTAGTACATGCCTACATAGATATCTGCATGTGCTTCCATGGTTTTTGTTGCCTGCCTCTCTCTGGTCGTGTTACAGTGTGTGTGGTCTGTTGTCGTCACATCCTCCAATCTCGGCTCTTGGCCAGGGGTGCGACGAGTAAAAGAGGGTTTTGGCTTTATTTGGCACTGGGCGGCTAGCGGCTAAGGCACATTAGTTTCCTATTCTGTCATATTGTGTGCATGGAGATAGTGGTGATTCACATTAGATCACACTTCTTCAGGCAGGGGTTGTTATTAGTCGCACTTTTACATCCATTACAAGATTGTCGTAGTTTAGTTCCATAGAAGTCAGAGTGTGAGTAGGTTAGTACCTTGGGTTAGTAGGTACGTATACAATTGGGCACCTACCTACAGGGCAGCAAGGTAAGGTACTGCCTTAGTACTATAGGTATGTACCTGTTTGGATTAGGTATCACTCAGTGCCCAATCTCCAGTGCAAGGTTGGTAGGTACCTTACCTAGGTAAAGTTGGAGGATCCTACTGTAATCTCGGTTCTGTGTCTGATAGACCGGGCATGCACTCGATAATCTGTGATAGAGTTGATCTTCATCCACATACGGAGTACATACATACATACATACATACTAACGCAACTTTTCATTAGGTACGTAATCCCGTGGTATTATCATCTTGTCATACCCGGCCCCCACACTGTGATCGCGCTATCCCGCGTTATCGGATCATGTCATCTGCTTTAGCTGAGCGAGAAATCTGATCTCCTGCCTGTATTCCCAGCATCATCCTGGCAGTGGCAGCTAGGTACCTAGACAAAAGGAACGATTTTGTTTTACAGTTGTAACATCCATGGTTGATTTCGTTTGTACTAGGTGCCAACTTGTCTGGAAATGCTACATTCTTGACCTCAGTTCACGAATACATCGTGTTCAAGTGCAATAACCAAACTGCAAGGCAACAAGAACTCTCCGATGCCGAGTGCTCATCATATGGAGGTCAAGTAAAAAAGATCAGGCGATTTATTGGTTACCTACCTATGCAGAAAGAGGACGGGATGCAATGGAATTATCCCGTGAAAATTACAGTGTGTACCTATTACGAGGGCCCTGTCCTGCACTCTGTGGCGCCAGGTGCTGCACTCTAAACCTTGAGGATTGCGCAAACACCCGTTAGTTTACAGGCTAGGTATAGAGCAATACCTCATCAATTCTTAATTGCAGAAGGGAGGCCTCGTATGCAAACATTGCTTACCTAGGTACCTATCTTGCCTACCTACCTACTCTGCATTGGGTTTGCTCTCCACTTCCTTTCCTTCCTCTTTTGCTCTCTGCCTCACAATCTACGGTCCGTCGCTGACATGTCACTTATATGCACGACGCAAGGAAGGCTTGCAGCTAGCCGCAGTCAACTGACACCGCAGCTAAGGTATGGCTGCGAGAACAACGCTAATCAAGCAGCCAAATCGGAGGCCATGCGGAGATTCCTTTCTAAGTGTAACTTGCTTCTCTTGCTCCTCATCTGGCCTGGCACAAGGGGTAAAGCGAAATGGGATGGTTGTATACTTGACGCCTCGCTCATGCTGAATGTTCCGAGTCACTGTGATGAACCAATAGAGGAACTGCCCTGGATTTATGCCTCGCCGTGATGCTTATTTCCATTGACCGTGTCTGGATTTGGGAACTCGGACTAATTAAATCACCTTCTATAATGAGGGAGGACCTTGGCATCAGGCTTTCTCGCCACTGGGCAGGGAACGGTATCATTCTCGTATAAACAAATTGTATTCATTGCCACTGTGGCATGCATGATCTACGGATATGAACTTCAAGGTTCCCATGTCATGTCTTGCTGATTGCTGTGCCATGGTTCTTATGGTTTATAAATGTACGCCTTGGAGTTGTTAATCTGATATTCACAGGTCCCCGGCCTACAGTTTCTCGATAGCACTGTACCATCTTTGCAACAATTTTATCTTCTACAGTATTACTCCGTACGTTACGTACAATTAATATTATATTCTATGACGAGGCTCATCAGTGAAAGGCTGGAGCCACGCAACAAGTTTCAATAGTATGGCGTCAATCCATACATGATAACCCGATATAGCTTTGACAAGATGACAGTAAACGATTCGCCAAATTGCGGATTTCAAAGTGATTGGGGTGAAAGGTAGCTAAATCATGAGCTAGTCAGCTACTCTCACCATATCACAGCCGCTATTATCAATCTCTCTGAGGACATCATGACTAAGTCGTGCTCGTTTTATGCTTGATCAATATCAAACCTCGCCTAAGTAGTCATGTTTATCGGTATCAGACGCCGTCAAGAGCTAACAGGGATCAACAACTTCTTCACAATCATTTAGATACCTGAATAAGACTCGGGAACCATCCCTTTAGCTTTATTTTGTAGTTACATTAATTGAACCCCCCGGTTAATTCAAATTCTTTGATCTGAAAACGAGTCCCGAGATTGTATAAGTCAAGCCACACGATGTGGGCGCCACGTGTGGCTGGGACCTGTTCTGGCCAACCAGGAGGCTCCAAGCTCGACATCTGGCCTCCAGCGTCACCTCAACACCAAACACCCCGCGATCAACATCACGTCAGTATCTGTCAGGCGCATTGCGAATTTGGCCCCATTGAAGACAGTTTCTCTCTCCGCAGGCTCCCAGATACCATAAGAGAGGCATTGCCTCATCGCCATCATGGCCTCTCCATTCCCCCGCTCGAGTATCCAGCTCGATTACCCCCTCTACGCCGTCGATTTCGACCCCGAGGATTCGACCCGAGTAGTTGTAGGTGGTGGAGGTGGTGCTGGTCGCTCTGGCGTTGGAAACAAAATTGTAAGTCGGTTTCTACGGGTGACGACTGGCGCATAGCAATGGACTAACGAGATGCGCAGACTGTCCTCGAATGTGTTTCTCAAACAGAACTACGATCAGCTGGAGAGATCAACCTTTCACGCGATGAAGACAGCGTCATGTCCCTGGCAGTTGGCCCTCACAAGGGAAAGACAACATATCTCTACGCCGGCGTCAACTCCAGCCCAGATAGCATCGCAAAGGGCAAGAATGAACACCTCCGAATTCTAAGCGTCGACCCTTCGAAGCTGCGCACTGCCGTTGGGGCTAAGACGCCCGATGCCAACATCTCAGAGGTCGCGCGTACCTCTCTCTTCGAAAACCCTGACCTCGATACATATCAGCGACTATTGCGCATTGCGGGATTGACTGGTGCCGCAGCTACGGCGATGGGCAAGGAGCCCCAGTTGGCTATCTTTGACGCTGCCGGTGCTACAGCCAAGCTACGAAATGTTCTGAAACTAGACAAGGAGGCCGAGGATTTGGATATTGTGCAAACAGGAGAGAATGAGTTTCAGGTTGCCTACTGCTACAAGTACGAACTGTATCTGGTCAATGTCAGCGCCAAGGAGACCAGCGAACCACAACGGGTATACGTTATGCCAGACGACCATGGCGAACGACCTGCTTTCCGAGCAATTCGCTATCTCAGCCCTCATTTCCTCGTCGCTGCATCCAACTTACCCAAGCGAAGCGGAGTTGTGATACAGGCGTTGAGATTACCCAAGGACGGCCAGCCAGATGCACGCCTGTCCATCAACGCCAGGATACCAAGGAAGATTTCTGCTACTGCTCTTGCTGTTGCGAACCTATCACCTCCGGCTTCTCCTCTGAACTCTCTGGGCGATACACAGTTCCTCATTGCTGTTGCAGGCCATGATTCATCCGTTTCACTCTATACACTGGAACATACAACGGGCGGCACTGTTGAGCTGCTTGCTAAGATGTGGCACCTACACACTCTCAAGGAAGTCCACGGAACAGACAATATTACGGGAGTGGCATTCTCTCACTTCCAGACACCCAAGAACAACCTTCGCCAGCAGTACATCAAACTCGCCAGCACATCTCTCCAGAAGACGGTCGCTGTCCATAGCATTCCCCTTGTGAAGCATGTGGATAAGTCTCCCCGCAATCCGAAGGGACTTCCTCGTCCCGTTCGCTACGTCACAGCTATGAAGTCCCGCGGTGTTTCCTCTCGTGGTCTCGGTATCACAATGGCCATCATGGCGCTTATCATGGCCCTCGTTGCGCAAACTGTTCTTGAGCTCTATGGCGGATCTCGCCCAGTTCTTGGCGTGCAGAAAATCTTCCCCTCATGGCATGGCAGTTTGCGCAGCCCCGATCACCCACCTGCCGCCTTCTTAGCTGACGAATTTCTTGCCAAGCTTGCTGGTCGCGATATCGCCAAGACTGCCACTGGTGAAACTCTGGTTGTTTATGAGGGCGATGTACCTCCTGCAACCGCCGGTGAAGACGGCCAGGCCCCGGAGCTCAAGCTTGATGTCCACGAGCCATCCGTTCATGGCCCAGGCAAGACTTGGGAGGAGTTGGGTGAGGAGCAGAAGGAGGCCTGGAAGGCTCGTCTCAAGGAGGCTGGCGCCTGGACTCAGACCATGGGCGAGAATGTGTTCAAGGGCATTCTGTTCGGCGAGATTGCTGGTGCTGTCGGCCGAGCTGTTGCCGGTTGATATAGCATGACAGGCGGTTCTTAAAAGAGACGATTCTGAAATCTTGTATTGTATCATCAGTTTGTGCTTTATTTTACATGTTCTATATGACGGCGAGGGAGTACTCTGGGATCTGGTTTGCCGTATAAAGCTCATCATGAAAGGGGCGGTAGCGCATACTGAAAGCCTGTTACGTATTTAGGAAGATAGTGTACATGTGTAGTTATAGTCATGTTATTGGTAATGTGTTATCTACATCCATGTTCCTCCATCGCGTGTCGTGTGACCCGTCGGTTAAGACTTTCTATCCATATCGCTGGGCGTGGGTGATGGTCCCGAAGTAAGAGAGATCGAGAGATCGAGAGATTGGGAGAGTATGTTCCAAGAGACCCGATTGATACTTGATCAGCCATCTCGGGTACCACTATCTCAGCATATGCACTACTCTGTGTAGTCTTCTCAAATGTGAAGCATGTAGGAGTGCGTCTATGACACTTATTTACACCACTAAGTTACCATAGTGTAGCACAGTAAGGTTACTAATGATCGTTTGCTTAACACTTATGAATTAGCACTTAGTAGCAGTTTAGTTCAGCTTAGTGTTAAATTAAGAACATCAGAATCTAAACCTCAAGTCAGCATTTGGTGGTATTCAAATTGCTGTCTGTAGAGGTAGAGAGGCCCATGAAGTGCCTATCACAATGTTCCTCGATTTTAACATATGCATTATCCTCTCCTACCCATTCTTGTATATCTTTGCGTTTCATATTTGAGTCATATATTGACGGTGCAAACATATATGATTCAAACTCTACAGATAGAGTCTGGCTATGCAACGAATGCATACACAAGAGCGTTGAAACACACGTCGAACCTCTTCTTTGTCACACGACATAGCGGATATAAGATCAACTCAGCTAGCCTGTCTACCTTCATGGATATATTTATTGGAGTTATGTCGCTTTCATGTAGATCCCATGTCAACCGAAACCGATGGCTCAATGGTTGTATCTTCGATCAACGTCACGAGCAACTCGACAACAGTCAGTGTAAGGATACACCTTTGGCATACTAAAGTCTTGGCCAATAATTCCACATGCCAGACTAATGTGGGTGTATGTGTCTGTCTGTATTTCTGAATTGAGCGCCTTTGAGGAGTAAACCTTCGAGGTCGTGTCTTCCCTCATCATCCGCCACCGGCTTTGTCAATACTAGGATGAGTGCTCTACTATCTCAGCGTCAGATTTAATATACTGTTATTCTCCATAAGAAAACAGGTCAGGCATTTCGGCATCAGGGTCATGTTACTCGCAAGGTGGATGGTGGCAATCGAAGCTGGTTGTCCTTCTAAAGTCTTCGATGTTTGAATGAAATAGTCCCCTTTAACACGATACCGCCTAACCACCACATGTTAATGAACGCCTACAGCTGTGAGAAGACAAGTTTCTTGCTGACCTCCATGTAAATCTGCCTTCGTTTCTCTCATGTTCGCCGAGGGTATCGCAATGCTCAATGGCTGTTAGAGGCACTGTCGTCCCAAGCAACAACGCATGTAGTCAACAGAACTTTGGTCCCGCAAACGTGCCAGTTTGACAAGTCTAATAAAGCGTTTGGGAATGTTCCACAATTCTCAGAGAAGTTAGGCGATGATGGTATCAGGAACGAGCGACACTATCGGGCTCCCGCATTCCAGTCGAGCTGATCATTTCGATAATGTCTCTAGAGGCCATCGCAAGTCAAAGGATATGCGGGCGTTGGGAGAGCGACCTAACTTGACAAACAGAAGGGTCACTTGAGAATAGCATCACATTCCCTGGTTCTCCCACATCAGTTGGTGGTCTTCTGTTGCACCAGACATCATCGACAACCTGTAAGCATAGCGTGTACTATCGACAGCACAAACACCTGAGCACTGCAAGTTTAGGCCGTACCCAGGTCTAGCCCAGGAACTGAACTGCTTCACGCCGTTCAGAACGGCCCAGCCGATCAAGACCCCTTGCAGAACCATTCGGGTACTGCAGTCGAGCCCTTCAACGTCCGTCTACAAAACTTTCGGTAAAGGGCTTGACAGTCGAGGACCATCGGTGCTCATGATTGGTACAACATCAATGATGGCTTCGCCCATGATCAGTTCAAGGTTTGGTGCACACCCTGCTTGTGGCGCTCCCGGATTCGGTCGAATCTTGAAAATTGGCTGGTTTAGTGATGTCAGGTTCTCGTCCTTTGCAAGCCCATCCTGTATGATGAGCTGATGTTGATGTAGGTTGTGAGTGTGAAACCTTGGCTCGACCTTGGTGTTACATACAGAGGCAGACACTGCGAGATCATGATTGAGGCTTGATAGATGACGCTGTTTCAATGTCAACTTTGATAAGTTGCTGAATCAAAGCCTTTGTCTATTACACGATGAGTTGTGCTTTTCCCCAAGTTTACTGCAGACATGAAACAAGAGCTCTCCTCTTAGGCAGTACTACACTATCATGGTCAAAACATGACAGACAGAAGAGGTTGACAGGCATGGAAATAACGGGAGGATAGACAGGCAAACGAACCAGGCTCTGAAACGAAGAGCGCTGAAACTCTGTGGCAATTGCAGTTATTGAGTCCTCTCTGTCTCCATCTCTGTCTCTGTCTTTGCTGCTACTGCTGTGCCCCTTTTGAAATGAAATGTTGCCTGTGGCTCAATTTGATTGAAAATGGATCCCTCATTGATTGATTGACAGATGCTCATGGCGTCTACAGGGTTGTTCCCTGTCACGGAACCCTGATTTTCGCTTCTTTGGCGACACATCCAGCTCCAGCGACAGCTCTCAACACGTGTGAGAGGCTCGTTCGTTTGTTGTCTCTAAAACATTCTATTCTATTCTCTGCGCCGTCCGTCAAACAAACTCTCTTTTGTGGGTGAGTCTTTTCTTTTTGCTTGACAATCTGCAGCATCGTAACCGTTTGAAACAAGAGCAGAACCCCAACTCCAACTCTGTCTGCTTGAATCATGTGAATGCGTCTCGATGGAACTTGTTCAGATGCAGCACGACAAAAGAGGAAAAGCAAACAGACATGGATTGGCCTGCCCCTGTCTGTGGCGATATCTTGGAATTCCATCCACATTCCATCCATTCCCACAGGCGCTCCCGGCTAGCTGGGTCGATCGTAGGATGCAATTAACTATCCGTAGGCTCTTGGTTATTATACTGAACGTTGGCCATAGCATCTCGTTTGCAAAGCACAATGCAATGCCTTAAAATGAATGCCCTTAAAGCTCATTTCAAGTCCGAGGGCCTGCCTCCCAAATGAACAAGAACCCCTTGATTCAAAACAAAAAAAATCAGCCTGAAGCCGGAAGAACATGTCAGGGGCATCAGCCACGTTGGTGTCCCCAACATACATACCTGCGTACGTAGTTGGCTGACGTGATCGATTCGGCATTCATGGTTCTATCGCGACTCGACCACCAACTCGGGTCTAAGTCTGACCACTACAATTAAGTGAGATGCGATGTTTGCCGGGCTGAAAGTCCACTGTACATTGCGCTTCTTGTTGTTCGTCCTCGTCCTCGTCCTCGTCCTCTCCAGGCAGGTCTACAAAAAAGGGCGAGGAAAATATTTGAAGACAACAGCTCCAAAAGCCTCCCGGCGCCAAACGGCATCGTCTCTGTCTAGGGCAAGACCATCGCGAACTAGTGGGCGTCGCCAACTGGTAGAGATGTAATTATAAGCGAGTCAAGCTGTTTACGCATAGGTACGCAGAGAAGTAGATCTCGTACATGTTTGCAGCCAGAGAGAATGAGAGAGAAAGATACATCCGAGCTGAAGAAACACGAACGAACGAACGAACGAACGGATTTGTCGGGGCTGCCATGGGCCATGGGCCAATGTCAAAGCGCACGGCACAGGCTGATTCTTGGACCAGCTGCAGGGGCATAACATGGCATAACATGGCATAATAACATGGCTGAGCGGACAAACGACAAAGCAGGGCAGGATGAGGCGAATGGAGGGGAAGGGAAGGGGGGAGAGCAGGAGAGGATTCTTCAAGCAGAGGGGAGCTGCAGTGAGACATTCCCCTCCATACTTTTGGGTCATAGTCAAACACGCAATTCAGGCAGCGGCTTGAAACCGAGGTAGCACGAGTGTTATTCTTAGTGATGAGGCAGTCATGGGCTGAGATCCAATGGCTAGATGGGTGAGATTCTCGTATTATGCCATTGATGATGAGATATGTACCAAAGTTCAATAACAGACCTCAGCTAAGAACAAGAGTAACGTTTCGTCTTCGAATCGCTTCAATAGAGTTTCTTAGGGCCAAAAGTCTCCATTTGGGGAACATAACATGGTGGGGTTGGTCAGGTTGTCAGATCTCACCAGCCACATGTTGATGCGGGAGCTAAAGCGGATCGTCGCTGGGCAGGATAATACATAAGACAAAAAGAAACGAGGAAGACAGCAATAAACACATAGAGTACAGCCTGACCTGACTCCTGAGTTGTAGTAGGCTTGTGTTTCTGCTATCACATACGAGAGACGACGGTCGAACTAACACTTGTCTGTCTATCTTCTCATGTTGGCGGTCAGTAGACTCCGAGGCTGTAAAGCTATCGAGGCGGTGATGGTAGTTAGATCGGCGGCACTTGTCAGGACCTGCGAGTCGCGTGAAAAGGACATTATCGCTCGGTGAATTCTGACTGGATATTCGACATCTTTGCCCCTGCCCGTACCAAGAGCTTGGGTTAACGCAAAGAGCATCTGTACATCAGCTACACAATAATCGTATTACGAGTCAAGACGATCGCCTAAAGTCCAGCTCTCTCCATACAAGCCAAGATCTCTCTTAAAATTGACCGTCCGTCTTGGCAGCGTCAATCAAAAAAAAGATGTTTGATGCAGGGTAGATGTCCCATCCACTCACCTCACTGGCTTCAGTGTCTGTTGGTACCTTGCAGCATATTCTGTGCCCCTTTCAAAGGAAAGGAAAGGAAAGAAAAGGAAAGAAAGAAAAAAATACCCGCGAGAACATAAATTCCTATTGGATGGTTCGCGATCAAAAAGACACGACACGATCTGGTTTGTGTAGAGACAGAACCGCTGATAGGATTCCCGGGTGATGTGTGTCTCGGGAGATGCAGCTGGATCATGTGTTTGGACTGGTTTGGACTTTTACGGGGTGGTTCATCAGCTGGGCGCTAAATGGGTTGCAGTGGGCAATCACTTGCGAGGAAAAAAGAAACAAGAGGAGAGGAGAAAAAGGAAGGTGAACCAAGACTTGCATACATATATGTACAAGTGAATGACAGTCAAGTTAATGAATGAGACTTCAGTTGTATCTGTATGTTAAACCATCCAATTCATTCACCACTGTAACAAACGCTGTTATCGAGCAAAGATGGCGACAAGACACAGAGAAAGAGATACGCCACCAACGGTTGGATCGTTAAGCGGGACGATCGAGAATCCCAATTTGAGTCCCGTCGGTCTGGGTCTTGGAGGGCCGGCCCCCAGGTCATCAAAGTCAAGTCAAGTCAAGTCAAGTCAGGCCAGGCCAGGCCAGACCAGACCAGACAAGACCAGACCAAGCTAGTTGAGAAATGCCAGGGTCCGGGCGATTTTAGAATTCGACGCTACCAGAGTTATTCCCTTTGATGGCCAGCAAGGGGAGCAATACACCATGCAAAGTTTGACGTTATTGGACCGAGGCTGAAAAGAAACATCGAACGCAATTCAGGTGTGAAGCTGACTGACAGACGAAGAGGAGAGAGAGAGGAAGTGATGATGAGATGAGATCAGAGATCCACATCCAGTGGTGCTCCAACGGTTGAAACTTAAGTTGGAGCACATACAGCAATAGTAAGTAACAACGAGGACCTCTCCGCCTCCAGTGAGTGGATGGACTGGACTCCCTCACCTCATGAGGGGAGGGAGTTGGGCAGGGCTGAGATGCCCAACTCAATCTGACAGTCATTGACATCCATCCATATTGGATCTATCTACTGTACCTTACTGTACCCATATTGGATGTCAAGACATTCACGATAAGGGTGAGACAAAAGCATGGTGGCATTGCTGATACCTTATCACATTAACACCGTACATAGTAAAACATCCATCCCAGATCAAGCACAGCAATCAGTCAGAACTGACTGAATGAAGCAAGATGGAGATCCATGAGGACCCCTCGACTGCTCCGTAAACTGCCCTGGTTTTTCTTCATCTGGCCAATTGACCTGAAGCTAAAGCGGTGGCACTAAGCCCACCCAAGCCTAGGAGCCACGAGCCACCATTCACCACCAAAAGGTGAATGGGTGAATGAATTGGTGGTACGTCCGGAGTACGGAGTAGTTAGTTAGTTAATGGTGGTGACGGCATTCAGCCAGCCTGACCAGGGCCCCTCCCACCTTTTTGATCCTCCTCGATGTCAAGCTTTTCTGCTCTCAGAGGGCCAAATACACCAGATACCTCCAATTTTGAAAGTCGGAGCAATACAAATCGTCCGTTCTCTTCAAGATCGTCTAGGAAATCACGCGCCGACAGCTCACACTATCACATCCTTCCATCGATGAGAGCAACACTGAGCGAGCGCGCCTCCAAAAAAGGTGTGAGCGGACGGGGGTATTCCCAGATGTACATGGGGGCATGTGCAGGGGTTTTAGGACCACGCTCCCTGGTGAGGCGACCAAGGGCGGGAAGAGAAGGGAAGCTCAAGAGACTCAAAGACTAAAATAAAAAAGGACTTTGAAAGATTGATGAGAATGGATTGACTTTGCATGGTCTGGGATAGATGCTCATATTGATTGAGCTGTCGGCATTTACTTTCTATACATCACTAAGAGAAGACTCTTTCATGCCCCTTTATCGATGAAATGAAAGGAGATGAAAGAAATGACTTGCTGATGCTCAGTCAATATGCCTGTCAGTGCCCGGTGTGAATGAGTGTGTGTGACGATGACATCCCGGGCCTCGTGGCATCTCCGCATCCAACTCTTTTTTTTCCAAGGAACCGTAGCCTTAGCAGCAGATGCTCATAGATTCATCTTGAGGAGGTCAGGGAACTTCAATGATCATGAGATTTCTGGATGAGAGTATATTTCCAAGCCACAGTTTCCTCCAAGTTCTTTCTCTGGAGAGTTGGAGTCTCTGGCTTGACGGACGGTGTGTCGTCGAGGTCGTTGATGAGGTGGAGTTTGGACTATGAGATCCCTTGACAAGAATGGGTCCCCTTATTGTTTACCCCCGTCAATCTCTCTCTCCATTCACAAGCACCGCCGTAAACAAGATGCTCAACATCTCATTCAATTGTTCTCTGAGCATCAGGAACTCTCCTATCTTTCAACCACCATTTACTGGCGATTCATTGCCTGGTCAGAAGTCGCACCATGTCCTGCTGAGGTGACGGATGATCCACGAGCCAAGGCCAGTGACTGACAGCCCACCACCACCACTAACTACCAATCCCACCACCTTCAAACACTTCCCTCATGCAAGGCAAAGTACGTGGAAGTGAAAGTGGAAATGGAAGTGGAAGTGGGAGTGCAAGTCTTCCATACATTGGACCCGGGTGGGCCGCCTCTCTCTTTTTTTTTTTTTTTTTTTACCTTGCCTTGCATTTCAGACATGCCGCTGCAGCCTGTTGAAAGTGCATCTTGATTGATCATGCTCAGATTGTCCTCGGAAGCCAGTTGAAATGAACGAGATCCTATAATAGAACTGTGTGTGTATGTGCATGCAAGAAACACAATGCAATGTGCTCAAGTCAAGGACTGGCTTCAAACATGGAAGACAAGAACAAATAGAGATCCTCTCTCAATGCTGGCGCCCATCAAAGTACCTGGTACCGTACCTGGGCGCCCTCACAATTCCCCAACCAGACTAGGGGAACAGGGATGTCTGCCCTTTTCAAACAACCAGGACTTCTCCAGTCCCCGTCCCAGTCCCCGTCCCAGTCCTGGGGGTGCAATGAGACTCGACCTCGACCTTTGATATGATAAGGAGAACAAAAAAACGTTTAGCCACAGCGTTCGCTTTGTCCAGACTGATATTGTCGAGATATTTCTTTCAACCTCGATTAGGTAGGTCTTCTTTCATTCTTCCTCTCTCCGACTCGACAGGGGGACTCGGCCAATGACAGGGCCGTCGATATGTGAATGTGCCTCTTGTTCTTGTCCCGTTGTGCAAGCGTGTCACCTTTGTCTCCAATGCTTTGTCGCAGGTTCTCCCTCCTCTTCACTTCCGTTTGAGGTTCGACGTCTTGTCTACCCCACTGATGTGCGGTACATCCTTGACCAACACCTTGTTTGGCGATATAAGGTTGATCAACGTTGAGAGAGAGAGAGAGACAGAGAGGGCTAGAGAGGGAGAGAGAGTTTATGAATTGAAATTGAGCAATGCCATGGGTTTTTTTTTTAAACATTGTTGCAAAACGTTCTGCTAGACCGTGCACCGTTGAGATCAAGGGTCGTTACTCTGATGCTCGGTGCCATTCGTTTCAACTGTCGCCAATCCCAGACACCACAGGTATCCGTGGGTAGGAGAGACAACACAGCACAAGCCCGCAACAGCACGCACGGCAGAGACTTTCATCGTACTCTGGTTGCTGTACCTTTCCGTCCATTGATTTGGAGAAATCACTCTAGCGGCCGTCCAACGACGGATAGACGCCGCCCATTAGCTCATGCGACCGACGCCTCAACTTTTGGTGGATATGGATGCTCAAGGGAAATACCTGGGCCTAGGTAGAGAGGCAGAGGGCGACGAGCGAGTTGGAGGGGTCGCCCACAAAAAACCTACATGCCACACTGGGCTGAACATCTGTGAAACAGACAGCAGACGTTGAAGAGAAACAGGTTGTATGTAAGCTGAGAATGAATGCCGCATACACCTGAAAGAAGCGGCAGCAGCAGCAGGCAGTCGACATGCATGGTTCAGATGGCGGTATGGTTACGTACCTGGACGAGGCCATCTCCAAGGCTGTGCAGTGTGAGATTTCCTCCAAAGCCTCAGGGTTCTCTTGGTTCTGTCCTCTCTCTCGAGAGACGGAGACAGAGACAAGAGACAGACGGTCAGGTACTGGTACCGCACACCAACGGAACCAGTCCAACTCAGGGATAGCCTCCCTCTAGGCTCAGGCCCAGGCGCCCTGCCGACGCTTGTCCATGCCCCCCGTCGTCTCTTCTTGGCTCTAGTGTGACTCTGCCTTATCCACCATGACCTTGGAAGTTCCATCAACCTCTTTTCTGTCTAGGTACTGATACGTGGTTGATGAGCTGCTCTTCTCGATTTGCACGGGTGAGTGAGAAGGACGATGGAGATGGGACAGGAGAGCTGAATGTTTGAAACATTTGATGAGTGAAGAGAAGGGATCTACGGGGTTGAGGGTACACATGGTGGCGTTCTTGGGGATAGAGTTTGATAGTGGACTCGTGCCTGGAATTGGAATTCGTTTTGGCAGCAGCGCAGTGCCGTAACCGTGAGGACAGGACAGGACAGGACGGGACAGGACAGGAAGAGGCGAGGAGAGACAAGAAAAGGCGAGACATTTTGCCTAAGGGACAAAAAGACTTGGGTAGGTGCAGTATTCTGTAGCAGATATCTAGATTAGTTATTTTTGACAGTTCAGTTCAAGGACACAGGTTTTTATTGCTCCCTTGGGCGACAGGTCCCTTGGAAGCAGGGCCTTGTTGATATTGGATCATTCACTCCCGTCAGTGATGAGCATCCACCCCAAAAGAGGAATTCTCGCTGCTACTTCTGTATCGTCCATCACATGCCCATCTTTTCTTATCTCTTCCTCTGTATTCATGGCCGCTGCTGCTTCTGAGCTTCTGAAGCCTCTTGAAATACAGTGATTGACTTGACTCACTGCTACCGTCATCAGTATCGAGATCAAGTCGTCGTCATTCCCGGTCAAGCTCAGCAGTCCAGTACAGCCAGTTCCATAAAAGTGAATTGCTCCAACTCGGCAGTCGCCCTGACCCTGTATCTCTTCTGGCCTATCAAACCCACAGCAGATTGACAGAGTGGAAAAGGTATCAGATACATCCCATACACCAGACTTGACCGGGATGGCTTGGGCGACCAGGGTCCCTTGATAGTAAGGCAAGGTAAGGTAAGGTAGTGTGCTAGTGGCCCGGCGCCGCCCAAATTCCACAGCCCACACCCACCTCACTACCTTACCTACCTGGCCTAGGTCTTGCTGAGGTGCCTGCTGCCATCTTGGAACCCCCAACTCGAGGCGCTTGCGACCTTTTTCACCAAAACAACACCAAAACCCGTTGACCAACACCGCCCTAGGTCGATCGGTGAACTCGACTCTTTCTTCCTTCTCTCCTCTTCCCTCGCTGGACTTCAACTCTGACGGCGTTTGTCGTCTGTTTGCTTGACGACCATCACATCCACCTTGGCGATCCTTCTTTTTCTTATTCGACTTCATTTGTTTGCTTTGCATTTTCTAGACGCTTCACCCATCGCCCATCACCACCATCCTCGAACACCGCGAGTCGATTCGCTCCGCCAGTCTCGACGATAAAACCTTGTCTGAATCACGCCTCGCCTGGCAGTTTTCCACCGCCTGTTTCCACCCCGTGCTAAAGACAAATTTCTTTAATACTTGACGAGAGTAATTCTGCTACCGCCAACTACCTAAACGCTTCGTTCGCGACGTCACAAATTCGACCCGGCTTTGGCACTGAATGCACGGCAACATTCGACGAAAACCCGATACTCGAACAGATTTTCGACACGCGTAACATATTTCATTTTTGGCCAATTTCAAGGGTGAACAACTGCCTTGTTGCACAAACGACCGCCTTTTTATGGATCGCCTTGTGTTTTCTTAGGCTCCTTTGACGCAACCTCCGCCTCGTTCGTCAACCTCTGTCCAAACGGATCCCCCGCCAATAACTTTGCACCGCCTTGCCCGACATACTTTTGTGCATTTTGATCTCGTGATCTACTTCAACTCTTTTTTTAACCTTCGCTACCTCACCTCGGCTCGCTTACTTCTCAAACGACGAAATTAACATATCAGTCGACATATCTACTGCTTGCTAGCCTGGGTCTTGTTCCCTCAACTTGAAAGCGGCCATGGCGGCCAATATGCAGCACATGGCTGGGGCCGGGCAGATGATGCAACAGCCGATGCGCAAGCCGACTCCCAATCAGCTGCAGCAGATAGTGTACCAAAACCTTGTCCAACATACACAGCCATTCACTGGCATATCTTGGCAAGCCAATGTGGCCATCAGTGATCGCATGGGTAAGACCATGAACTTGTATGGCCCGACTTAAACTCTGCTACGAACCTTGCTGACTTGTCAAAGGATAACCAACATTTCCCTGGCCATGAACGGAGGGGATTACATGAAGGGGGCTGAATGGGGCTGCAATTTTGAGCGTGAAGCATTTCACAAATCTGCTACAAAGGTACGCACTTTTTTATTTTTTATTTTCTGAACCCGGAAACTTTCTCCTCTTGACACGTTACTCACAACCATCACAGGAAATTTACGATCAGGAAATGGGTAATAAGATCTTGGAATTCTTTAAGAGACGCCAGGCCAATGAGCCCACACTCCAAAATAGTATCAATGTCAGCGCCCAAGCGCAGGCACAAGCACAAGCACAAGCGATGATGAGCATGCAGATGGGACGCGGCATGGGCCAGGGCCCGCAACAAGGCTTCCAGTCTATGCAGCACCCGATGCAAGGTGGCCAGATGAACCAAGCACAACAACAAATGTCGATGAATGCCGGAATGAACATGGGCATGCCGAACCAAGCAGGTCGTGGCATGGGTCCAGGCCAGCAGATGGTAGGTATGGCTGGAGGTCAGAACCGACCTCAACCAACTTCATTCGCCTCTGACATGGCACGGCTTTCGCAACAAGACAGAGTTAAGGTTAGCGAGCTTGCACAAAAGATGTTTAACACTGCCTCGGATCAGCAGAAACAAAACACCCGATTGCAACTTTCTCAGAGGATAAACCCCACGCAGATGAACGAACTCACTGCACAGGGTAAAGATCCCCTGATGTGGTTTTATCAGAACCAAGCCTTCCAAGTTCTTAAAGCGAACATGGCCAGACTTCAAGGCCAGCAGCCGCAAGGGATGACACAGAATCCCAACAACAATCAAGCACCCATGATGCAACAGCAGGCAAGTCAGCAAGGACTTCGCCAGCAGCAGGCTCAGATCTCTCAACAAGGGCAGCAACAGCATGGTATGATGAATGGCAATCAGAGCAATAATGACTATAACTCTTTCGCACCCAACATGGATAGCATCGAGAAACAGCAGATGAATGGTTTGATGGCTCAGCAAGCCGGTCAGATGGTGGTACCTGCCAGCGCCGGACCGAATCGAAACGCGACGCCCCAACCGATGGGCCAGAACGCATCGAACCAGCAGGGTCCTAATCAAGGCCAGCGACCGCCGCAACAACAGCAGCAGAACATGAATCTTCAGCAAATGAAGATGAACCAAGTCTCGCAGCAGTCGCAGGCACAACTGCAGGCACAGCAGATGAAGCAGATGCAAAATCAGGCAGGCATGGCCGCCAACATGCAGCCTTCCCAAAGTCCTGCAATGAACACCCTTAACACACCTGTTTCTAGGCCTGGCAATATGAACCAGGGCGCTGGACAAGGCGGTGTTCAGTTCGGCGACCAGCGATTCAACCAAGGGGCACAACGGCCTAACAACCAAACTTTCCAGAACATGCTGGCAAGTCTACCGCACGAGCAACGTGCGATGGTGAGCGGTCTGACTCCGGATAAGTTGAATGAGGTAATGCAGCGTTGGCAGTCAAAGCGTAATGAGCAAATGGGTCTAAATAATGGTGGACAGCTTCCTCCGGGACAAATGGGGAACCGACCTCCAAGCCAGATGAACCAAATGAATCCTAACGGTGCTGGACAAATGCCAGTCAACATGCAGCAGTCGCAAAATGGAATGCCTATGAATGGCAACCCGCAGCAAATGCAGATGCCTCGGATGCCCCCGAACCAGCAGCTGGCCATGATGGACTCCATGGATTTGCCTCCTCAAGTCCTCTCCCAGCTCCAGGCTCAGATTCCCCCAGAGGTCAAGAAATGGGGACAGCTCAAGATCTGGCTTCAGCAAAACAACATGCCTCAGCAACTACGGACATCACTGGTATCCGTTCAACAAAGGCAGTTCCAAATCGCCCTTCAGCGACGCGCTAGTGCCATGCAACAGCAGCAACCCGGCCAGACAGGACAGCAGCTTTCACCTCAACAACAAGGCCAACAACCGCAGCAGCCAGGACAAAACAATGCCAACCCTGGCATGCAAGCTCCAGGTGGACATGGACCCAATCCCCTCCAAGCAGGACGACCACAGATGCCTGTCAATATACCAGCACACATCCTGCAGGTTTCTCCGCACGAGATAGCGACACTTCGGAATAGACCCCAGTTCACTCAAGCGTCCGATGAACAATTGCGCAATGCAATTCTCCAGATGAAGAGGACTTCTTGGATGAGCCAGCAGGCGACGCAAATGCGAAACCAACAAGCTCAGGCTCATATGGCGCAAGCCCGTAATGGTCAAGGCCAGCCAGGTATGCAGCCACAGATGGGTGTCCCCCCGACACAAATGCAGCTTCAACAACCGCCCCAGCCAAGCCAAGCTCCTCAGGGCCAGAACATGCCAGGAGCCAACAACATGGGACCGAACAATGCTGCTCAACAAGCGGCCCAGAAACAACCAAGCGTGACCCCGGAGCAAGCGCGAAATGCTCGCCCTCAACCTGCCAACAACCGAGCACAGCCTCCAAACCCATCGCCAGCATCCGCCCCGAAAAACCTCAAGCGCCCGAGTAACGACGATGCCATCGACGTACCCGAAGCCGCGAAGGCAGCGCCCGCGAGACCAGCGTCACAGCCCAACCAGCCACAGCAAACCCAAGGCCCAAGAATGTTGACTCCTCAGCAAATTGCACAGCTCACACCAGAGCAGCGAGCCAAATACGAAGCAATGATGAGGGCACAGATGACCAAGGCAGGCCAGATTCCTCCTCAAGGTGGAGGCGAGATATTGGCGCGTCTTAAGTTACTAGGACAAGAAGAGCAACGACAATCTGTGAAGGAGAACGATCCTGAGATTCCGATGTCACCGCAGGAATACCAGGAGACAGCCGAGAAGCTCAAGAAGATTGTGGTTGATATGAGCAAGATCGGCCGTGGTTTGAGCAGATGGTATGGCCTCACGCGAGATGACCAAAGAGCGAAGATGTTCTTCCGAACTGTAAGTCTACGTCCAGCTCTATCATGGATGGCATGCACTAACGCAGAACAGCGATGGAGGATTCTTAAGCAGTTCTCTGATGGCGAGAAGATGTCTGTGCCTAAAAACGTGTTCACGATGCGAGCCGTGGAAATCGATCAGGCTCGAAATATGCTGGAGAGCATGGCGAAGGATCTCGCTGCGAGCGTGTATGCCAGAGGCGGCCTGAATAATGCTAACAGACAAGCCACACCACAAAATCAGAATGCACAGGCTGCCCAACCACAACAGCCATTCTCTCAACAACAGCAATCTCAACCTCAACCTGATCAACCGACGCAACCCCCGGGAGGACAAGCAGCTCCTGCCACTGCCGAAAACGGTCGCCGGAACTCTCAAGCTCAGAATACTCCCAAGGGAGGTAATAAGGGCTCACGGGCCCCAGAAGCTCCTACAAGCGCTCGCCCCCCCTTTCAGTTGCCTCCTCATGGCAACCCAACCTATGTCGCACCGTCGAAGGAGCTCAACCTGCAGCTACCGACAGGACGTAAGAAGCAAAAGACTGGACAGACACCCCAGGGCGCCACACCTTCGCCTAAAATCAGCAAGAAAGGATCCCCTGAGCTCAGAAGGACGTCCGAAACACAGTTGCCTCCTAAGCCAGCCTTTCTCTGCAAGGAACCCGAGTGCGAGCTTTCAACCTCTGGTTATAGCACTGAGCAAGCTCTTCAACAGCACATCTACGAGGAGCACACTAAGCCTCGAGAAGATCCTCTCAAGTTTGCTCAGGAGAACCTGGCCTTGGCTCTTGGACTCGAGCCCGATGGTACAATTAAGCGGGAACCAGGGACTGAAGCTGCTGCAATGAGCTTGACCAACTCCAAGCAAGGCCAGACACCAGTCACCATGGCGGCAACTCCTGTGTCTATTACCGATGCCGGCATGAAGCGATCGGCCAGCAGTATGGGCAAACCCCAAGACAAGGCCGGCCTCAAGGCTGGTACAACCCCCAAGATGGCGGATGTTAAGCCGGTTGAATCGACTGCAGTTGATCCTTGGGCCAATGCGACTATCGACACAGAGATGCTGGTGAACAACCTCGGGGTTGAGCGCGGGCACGGATTTTACGATAACCCCTACTACGACCTCAACGCTCTCAGCTACTTGACGCCCAGAGACACACCTGACTCGGCCAAGGATACCGGCAGCAGCGAGCCCAACAGCGATGTTCCAGAGGGTGCAGCCATCGACGTTAATGTGGACTGGCATAACATGGATACCGATCTGCTCCTGAACATGACCAACACTTTGGACGCAAGCGGTGTAATGGGCATTGATCCCTCGGCGTTGTTCGACCCGCCATCGTTGCAAGAACCGGACTGGGAAGATGTGAAGATGGACTTTTCGAAACCTTTCCAATTCGACACTAGCCAACATTACTATATGGCAACCTCATAATAATCGCAGCCGTTGAACGGCATTATACAACAGACGGATTGATTACCTAGCCACCACAAATCGGCCGGTAATTGGGACTTTCAGGTCCGGGAGATATACCCCACAAATGATATGTTTTGTTTTTGTTTTGTCACCACGACTCGTGGTAGTTGTTGTTAATTGCATTTTGGTTTGGATAACATTTTAGGGATGCGGATGGAAGCAGCCAGGTGACGGCAGTAAAAGGTGGACGTGGCTGAAAACATCATGGTGGGCGCTTTGTTCTTGTTCTGGACAAAGGACGAAAGGCAGGGTGTGATTTGGCAGAGGTTACACAGGAGTTCGATTGGCAGGAGGCTTTGTTTGTAATGCATGATGCTTTGGTTTATGATGTTGTATTCGAAGCGCGTTGTGGTTGTTTTAGTGTTTCTAGTTGAAGCTATCAGATGCTTCCACCTTTTTTTGCAAAGTCGGAATTAGTGGCTAGGGCTCATGAGATTCATAGACATGGACTCTGAGCAAATGATACCCAGCGTTTTGCTACTTTGGCAGTTCTATACCAGCATGTGCATGTATTGTATTCGCCGTGTTATGTCGGCCAAGATTGACTGACTTAGGGTCCGGCCAACACCCGTTCCTGCATCCGGGCCGCACCGGGAATCATGCCCCGCAAGGCACGCGCCTCCCGCGTCCGGAGGCACAGGCGCTAGTCCGCCTTGGGAATAGAACGATGGACCCCTCGGACATGGCACGCGAATCTGCAGTGTTGACGGCTGGGGAAGATTATGTAAGTCACGCTAGACCGCTTCAGGGAATAAGTAGATATGGGCGAGGTTGGCTGAGATTTGAGACAGGGATATAAAGCGCGACCGTGTCGGGTGTAAGAGGCTGGGTCAGGGTTGCAGACGTGACAGCCGATGAGCATGCATCCCGTACAGAGTACTCCGTTTAATGTTATACCTTCTGGGGCTTGTTACTAGTTAGGTAGGTAGTGGGGGATGAGAGCTCAATAAACGTCAGCAGTTGTGAGGGAGAAAGAGAGACATTGATACCAATAATTGAATATAAAGAATTGAAGAACAACAGTCTGTTTCAGAGTGTTGGTCTCCTTGCATAATATTTACTGTTGTCATGTTTAGTTGACCAGGAACGACGCCATCTAGACCAAACTACAGAGTACAGAGTATCCCATCCCATTTTCCGTTTTCTCCAATCCAAAAAAAGCCACCCCACCTTATCTTATCGCCCGCGTCCCTTTAACAAAACCACCACTTTACGGATACAGTACCTTACTTTACTCTGCTTTACCATTTCCCATCCCAACGTCCTCCCACTAACACGCATTGATTGGCACGCGACTAAAGCATACAAACATTAAGCTCTATCTTGTTCATACTTTAATTTCTCCGTCTCTCGTGTATACATAAACAGTGCTTCAGCTTGCAATGGAGCAATCAGCTACATCATCCTCTACATCGTCACCTACGAAGCGACGCGCCCTCGCTCCCTTGGATTCTAACGCGCTTGCTGCACCAAAGAACTTATTCAAGCCTGCATTGGGTCACAGTCCTGTAAAGATGGCTATCGAGGGGAGGAAGAGGTTGCTCGATATTGAGGGTAGCGCGCCTGCAGCCAAGAAGGCGTGTCTGGGACGTGATGAGGTATGTTCTATTACTTATAAGATATCATGATAGGAAATGGACTTGTACCTAACATTGACTGTATAGGACGCGTCTGAGAGGAGTGCCAGTCCTGATGTTAGCTCTGTCTTCGACACGTCTGCCAACGATAATTCATGGGCCACTACTGCAACCGAACATGATACAGCTGCAGTTCCTACAACAGTACAACCTACACAGCAGACTACAACACTTACACGCCAACAAATAAGACAAGTCAGTTCTTCACACCCTCCCCACTTACACGTACATATGTATGTATATGCTAATATCCTACAGAGAGCAGAAACACTCCGTCTCCGTCTATCCCTCGCAAACTACAAAGTCCGCACAGGCCAAACAACCGTGCCCCTCTCCGAACTACAACAACGACCGTTACCCCGCGAGTCACCACGCGTCGTCCGCGTACAAAGCCCCGAGTCCGCCAGCGTGTCTAAGCAAGAGGAAGAGTCAGAGACAAGATCGCGAAGAGACTCGATAGATTCACAGCAGACGGAGATCATGGAGGAGGAAGACGAGGATCAAAGTTGATGAGATGTCGCAATGTAAAAAAATAAAATAAAAGGGAAAGATGAGATAATGTTGGGGAGTTCTTGATGGCTTTCTTGCTTTTCTTTTGAGCGGGGCATGGCGGGCATGTGAAGCGAGATATGTACGATGGCAAGGCATTTGCTTGGAAAGCATCATTTGATTTGACGGTCATGGGCGGTAATGAGACATAAGTGTGTTCTCATCTGGATAAGATTCATCAGAGATATCCTAAGGCGTTATAGAGGAGTTACATTGCACGGGCTGGGGTTGCAATGTCTGGTTATGTTCTTTCACAAGGGTATATCCAAGCCCAGTTTCAATGATAAAGTGACATTGCTCATTCATCAACAAGCGATATACAAGTGAGACTACGCCCAACCAACCTATGGCTGCAATGTTGCCAATTATTCATTCATTCATTCATCCCCATCCACTCCTCGCTTCTACACCCAACTCCAATGATGCCCCAACGTCATAATGCTCCACTTCTAATGCTTAATCGATCAAAATCTTGGGCTCCAGGGATCCGTAGTTCTCAAAGAATCCCTTGAACAGCTTGATACCGTATGCGACATCGGCAGTACCTCCCGTCTCACGAATGCTGTGCATGCTGAGCTGCGGGTTGCCGAGGTCCAGAGTCCTCATGCCAAGGGCGGCAGCGAGACCGGGTCCGATGGTGCTACCGCAGGGCGAATCGTTGCGGACGACAAAGAGCTGTAGAGGAACACCGACTGTGCGAGCACACTCCTGGAGGAGCACTATTCCTGGGGAGTTGGTGGCGTATCGCTGGTTGGCGTTGATCTTGATAACAGTTCCGCCGTTCATGGCTGGCTGATGCGAAGACTCGTATTTGCCAGCATAGTTGGGATGCACAGAGTGGGCCATATCAGCAGATACGAGAAAAGATCGTGATAGAGTCTGCTCGTATGCCGTGGCCTCCTCGTTGTCGTGGTGGACAGCCTCATAGCTACCTTCACTGGCAGTGTCCTTTCCAGGGAGAACAGAGAGACGGCGGATGACCGATGGCAACAGGTTGGAGTTGGCACCCTGAGCCGAGGTCGAGCCAATCTCTTCGTGATCAAAGCAGACGATCAATCGGATGGTGCTATCTTCCTCAAGCGAGGACTCATCCTTGACGGACTCGATGAGTCCCTCTACTGAGCAGTATGTCATCCCAAGGTTATCGAGACGAGGAGAAAAGATAAACTCGTCGCTAAGGCCACCAATGCATGACTTTTGAGTATCGTAGAGAACCAGCTCAAAGTCTATAATCGCAGAAACCTCGACTCCCGCCTCAGCTGCAATAACGTCAAGGACCTGAGGGTGGTGTCTCTCAGCCATGACCTTGAGAGGCTTGAACTCCTCATCCTCTTCATCGCCATCCTTCTTCTCCTCGGACTTCTCGTCCTTTGATCCCTTGTTCAGCTCAGCTGCAACAAGTCCTGCAATGGGGAAGAGCTCGGTCTCCTTGTTGGGGTCGAAGTTGGTCTGACGGTGGAGATGAATGGCGAGGGTTGGGATTCTGACCAAAGGCTTGTCAACCTTGACGAGCTTTGAAACAAAGTTGTCGCCCTCCTTGACCAGGACACGGCCGGCAATACTCAAGTCGCGATCAAACCAAGAGGTCCAGATACCACCGCCATATGTCTCAACGCCAATCTGGAGGTAACCGACGTTGCTCTTCTTAGATACGGGCTTCAGTCGAAGGCAGGGAGAGTCGGTATGGGCTCCAATGATGGCGACAGGGTTTCCAGGGCGCCACTTTCGACCGATAGCGAAGGCTACGATAGTCGAGGCATTGCGGGTGAGGTAGTATTTGCCGCCGGGTCGGAGGGTGGAAGCCCACGAGTCACGCTCACGGATGAGCTTGAAACCGGCCTTTTCGAAGCGAGTCGAGGCAGACTGAACAGCGTGATAAGCTGCAGGACGTTAGCAGGTATTAGTATTATGGAGAAATTGGGGTGACGGACGGGTTGGCGACTCATTGACGAACTCAATAAAGTCGAGGGCTTCTTGAGGAGGTGCCATGATGCACGACGAAGTCGAGAATGAAGCTGCGAATAGACGCGGGGTAGTATCAATTGAGGTTCTGAAAGGCGATGCTCGACGTGAAGAGATGCGAAAGAGAGCGAGCATCTGTTGGAGAGATGGTGAAGGAGTCGAGAAAGCGGTGACTACAAGTCGAGAGATCAACAACAGTAGTAAATGAGTTTAACTTAGGTTGGGGTCATGTGGTGTTTGCTTTGGTTGGTCGTCATCTGCATTCAATCTGCACCTGATGCCGTTAGTAGTGGGGCTTATCTTATCATCCATAGGTATGGAGTAGATAGCATGAGCTTCCTATTGCGGAACCAAGTGAATGAAGCACCACGATCTTAGGGATAGTCATTGTCATGATACGAGACTTGGTGTTCTCGTTAAGAGTGTACAAGGAAATGTGCAAGTCTGCACAGCCTGATAGGTATAAGGTAACAGTAGCCCACCATCATTGGTCAATCTCAAATGCAGGCTGCGCTGTGTGTCCAACATGTACCAATACCACTCGCTATTCTATCCTGGCTCGTGGCATCCGAGCCAATTAATTGGTTGAATTTCACCAGAAGCTGCACATTCAGACAACCAATCAAGATAATATTATCTAGAAGAAAATGAGAATTAGAGCTGACATTGTTCATTCACTGGGTCACAGACTGATGGAAAACAAAAGATTGTTCAAGGTATTTCTATTCCAAACTTTCTAATCATATGGCATATACCATCCATCTACCCCATTCTGAAATCGTTCAATAACTAAATCGTCTAAAGCTCGATGGCAAGTCCATATATTGCCAGAGCTACAAGGTATCCAATATTCCATTTCTATCAAGCCCAAACACAAACAAGAGGGAATCAAAATCAAACATGACAACCACATCGCTACCCGCTGAACAAAAGAAAACATCTTCGACAACCATAGACCAGAAGCACCAATTTTCTAAAAGTACGAGTGGCCGAATGCTTAGTTGTTGCTTTCAGAGCCGGAAGCAACACCCTTCTCAACCTGAGAGACAGAAGTGGTGACTTGAGGCTTGTTGAAGACAAGACCAGGGTGGCCGAAGCAGAGGGCAACGGCAGCAAGAACGATGACAATGCCCTCAAGAATGATGAAGGGAACCTCATGCTTGATCAGATCACCATCATAGCCCTCACGGAGCTCAGCAACACGATAGATGCATCGAGTGAGGACAAGGATGATGGCAGAAGAGAGGCCAGCAAAGAAGGCCGTCTCGCGCCAGCCGAAGGCCTTGGCATGACCAGATCGCCAGTATCGAATCATGTAATCAGAGAAGGCAGCGATGAAGACGACAAGGACGACAACCTGGAGGACAAGACCGGCCATAGAGACATCAACACCAACATTGCTATCAGACTCGGTAGACATGGCACCACCAGCAGCCTGGAGGATGAGGCAGACGATGTCGAAGGGGATAAAGATCCAGTAGAACAGTGCAGGCTTGAAGCGAGAGAGTTCAGGGCCGAAGAAGTTGATTGTCTTGGAAAGGGTGACATAGATGGAAGCGGTATAGAAGACGGGAGCGATCGTGAGGCAGACTAGAACAAGCTGTCAGATTCAGACTATAAAAATTGGATGAGAAGGACAAAGGCTTACCGATTTGGATCATGAAAGCGTTGAAGGAGAAGGGGTTGTACCACATCATGATACGACCGACATAGCCAACAATCTCAGAGACGCAGCCGAGAAGCATACCAGTCATGAAACCCCAGCTCTTCCATCGGAAGCCAAGATATGCGTGAACAAGACCAATGAGACTGAAGAGGACGACGAAGACAATGTTGGCAGCAAGAGATGGTCGGTAGCTGTAGATACTCCACTCAACGGGGCAAGTATCCAGGTTACAGGGCGAATCGGAGCCGAAGGCATCCTCGGGTCTGATGGTGTAATTGTAAGGCATATTGCTTATTGATGTGTATTGTTTTGTGTGAGTCGATATAAGCGTGTAAGTCGGGATAGTTGAAGGAGAAGCGAGTGGTGTCTTTGTATTTGTTCTCGACCGGATAAAGGTAGGTAAGCTTATGGGTTCCTAGGCTCTGTGGAAGACGGTAGGTACTAAGATAAGATTGCAGTGGAGGAATGTAGATGCTGATGTGTGAAAGATGGTGAGAAAAGAAGGTTGTTGGAGGGGAGGATGGGCCATTGATATAGACATGGTGAGAGCTGCAGAAACATGCAGATTTGATGTGATGTGATATGTGAGAATGGCTATGACAGCGATAATGTCGGACTCGGATCCTCAGACTGCAGACACGGACAAGGCAATGAATGAATGAATGAATGACTGCAGTGCATTGGTACCTAGTTAGTCTCGCACTAACTAAAACATAAGGAGGCTCATCTGCTAAGCACACGCTAAATAGCGGCAGGCTTGCTGTCGCTCTCGCTCTTTTTTAGCGCGAAGGGCCATTGAGACCAATAAGACGTAGGATCATGGGCATCTTTAGTGGATGGGATAGCATCCATGGCATCAGCCTCGAAAACGGGGCAGTGTCAGCATTAACAAAGCCGCATGTAGATCCACGCTCTGGATGGTATTGCCGGCACCTTTGACGTCTATCAATATGCGTATTGCATCCATGTTGGCTTACACAGCAATGCTCAAGATCCTTAGGACTATACTACACCACAGAACAGTGAATTAATATGTCCCCGTCCAGTATCTTTCCGTGATAATGTCCTCTGACGCTGACAGCTGAAACAGCATCAAAAAAACAAACAATAATAATAATTCCCCCTGCCAGAAAGAAACCAAGGATCAAACCGAAGGAATGATCAACGGGGCAAATCAGCCTATCACATCAGGGCCCAGAGATAAAGATAGCGGTATCCGTAGAACGACGCACGCTAGAAAGTCAAAGTGCGAGAAGCGAGTCCGAGTGAGATTGATCGCCACGACCCGACCAATCATCATCTCGCCCACGGGAATGAGCGCTGCGTAGGACTCTGATCCGTTAGTGGATGATGCGTCATTCAGCCCTTCTAGCCCTTTTCTTCTTCCTTCCTTTCGAATCGCTTTCTCTTTCAGTTTTGCTCGTGGAGGCTTGGAGATAATATCCTTGACTTTACAGCCTGGCTTGCGTCACATTTCTTTCCCAACGACACAATTCTGGGATAATGACGAATGGGACTAATGTCAATTTACCTTTAGGCATATTTTTCTTTATTTCCTGTAAGATTTGTGTAATTGACCCGGCTTACACCCATCATCAGCTCAGCTCAGTTGGAGCCATTAGCTCAACACTGGAGACTCACTCTCCTGCTTCTGCTGACACTGGATGTGTGCCTTATGTACGAAGCTTGCGTTGCATATTCAGCTCTGCAAGCTCTGCATTGTAATTTACAGTAACTTGGTCCTTGAAACAATGCCTCGTCTCTGCAAGACATCTATCTACCTGCTGGATTGCAGTCCCGGTTGAAACAGCTATCTAACCGCCAGCCCATTTTCCATAATCCACCAAACTATTATCTTACCATCCACTCCAGCAACCTAAACCTCGCTGACTCCAACACGTGTACGCGTAATGATTCGTAGTTCAGCCCAATTTCCTCACGACATTGCGCATAATCACAAAGATTTATCGGAAGATGTCCTCTCTCCGCATTCTTATGTGGTGCGGGCCACGCGGTTTGAACTGGTCAGATTCTTGAACACAAAGCTTAAGAATCTGACGAGGCTTGGTTAATTGGTAGGGGAACCGTCTACTAACTTAGTGAAGTATTTTCAGTTATTACCTAGGTAGTTCCAGGCTATAGGTTTGGCTGTCTGACTGTATCCCGTACGGAGTAGCATGCATGTCACTTGGTCCGACTCCGTGTCCGTAGGTACCACTGCGTTAGATAGCTCCGATCCGAGTGCGGTCAGAGCCTCATGCTTCCGTTTTAACGTTCCTTACCTAATCATACTCTTCCACAAACGTTATTATATCTTGTCCTCGTAAGTGAACACTCTGGAGGTCCTGTTACTCCCGAATTCACAGATAATAGACTTCTACGACGAAAAAGAAACGGTCAAATTCCGCCGCAACTAAAAATATACCTTTTGCCAATTACCCACAGCTGCGACATGAACCTATTGTAGGTACTAACGTCAATATATTCCATGTATGCAGATTTCATGTACTGAACAGTACCATATCAGTGTTAGACCAATGCTAAAGCAGTCTGTGCAGCTTCAACCGGCCCTGGCCTACCAATCCTACAACCATTAAGAAATTAATGCAATCGATGGTGAACCTACATCTATACTTTCGAAACTAGGTACCACTAAGCGTCTCGAGCGAATTCTCCAACAGACAGTTCCGCCCTTCAACAGCAGTCGAGTCTCTCCAACTGCAATACCACGTTGCCATTTCTCTTAACCAGGCATCATGAGGGGTAGATTACCAATACAAGGCCCCAGAGCCAATGGAAGATGAATAGTAACATAGAGATTCTATGTAATATCTCCAATTCAATTGGCCGTGCCTGATACTCGGCCCGATCTCGCATAACGTTCTCGTATAGGCCTTCCCCCGCCAAGATATCCTCCAACCTCCAAATACCACCACAAAGTCTATCAGAAATCGCGAATTTCAGTGCGGAGACAGATCTCGCAGTGTGCGGCTTTCAACTCTGAAGAGGACTTATCTCCGTGCAGGGTGTATGCACGGAGCCAGGCTAAAAGAATATCCTGCCATCTTCCCCCGGTATCTCAGTGGAAGGGGAAATGTAGACATCCATTTAATGCTTGAACTTTACTATGAAGATGGCGAATTTGGAGAAGACACTAAACTCCTCAGCTATCATCCATGGATACCAGCCCAAGATCAAAGCCGAAAACTCAGTTTATATCAAAAGTCCAGGCTATAGGGCCGAGATGTTTTAACCACGAGCTTGCTAGTAAAGCGATGTCCGTATCGCCACTATTACAGATCTCGGTGAGAGCCGTGTTGCCGAGCGTATTGTTGGTAATCAGTCTAACTGGGTATATGCTGTGTTCTGACGTAATTGGGGTTGTTACTCCAGCTAAGGTATGCTAGGATAAGGGGCCATTGGAAGTCTTGCAATGGGCTTCAATATTGACTCTCGATGACGATGGGGGTTCGACGTTTATGCAAAGCATTAGAGTGTACTCCGTAAGTACGGAGTATTATAGTGATCCATGTCGCTATGCCAAGGTCTTGGCCAAACCCCAGCAGATCTCGAGATGCCTATTCGGGAATCTCGCACCAACCTAAGGTAACTTAAATATCGGTGCACCCCTGCCAAGTAGCACCAAGCCAAGTGCCGGAGAAAACATGATTGGCCATTGGTATCTTGGTAGTAGTTAAGCTTAAATTTAGATGAGGACAAAGTGGCAACCACAAAACTCAATTGTAGCCTACTAATCTAGGTAATCTATGAGGTAACGTATGTAGAGGACAAGTTTACTGCGGGGAGATACTACCTATCACCAGAAGTCACATTCTGAAATAAATGCAGAATTGATTAAGTGAGACACTATCTGTATACTGCTCACTCACTCGACTAGCCTATACTAGAGTTTCCTCCAGGCCATACCCATAGAGGATATTTGATGATGTGTACTATCAAGTTAGGAAAAGGGAAAAGAGGACCGGTCACTTATACTCAAATATCCAGAGTATAAACAGCGCTAGTCATGCTTAGGCAGGAGTCGTTGAGGTAGTGTTGGCTGGGAGCGGAGGCTTGGAATTATCCGCACAACTCCAAGGTTTACCAGATGCATGTCTAGTGGCAACAATAAGACCTTCGACAGAGCCATGTGTACCGCCAATTGTGAGGAAGGCGCCCATAATGATGATGAAGACGCTCCAGGCGACCTTGCCTTTCCATCTGAGGCCAGGCCTCCTCAATTTCCAGTTGTCATGCAGCCACATACATCCGAAGGGCTGGAAGCAAAGGAAGACACCCAAAGATGCACCAACCAATGACACAAGAGGGTCAAACACGGGAAGAGCGCTGGCTATGATGTAGGCGAGAATAGTTATTCCTCCAACGCAGCCAAGCCATGTACCCCAGTGAATGCGACTGTTGCTGCGGAGGTGCTCAGAGTCGCGGAGGATACGGACGAATATGTATTTTGCTGGTAACTATGGCAGTTGTCAATAATCAAATGAAGAGATGCTGGATCTTGGCAAGTCTTACATGGGTGACAATCGTGGCACTGACTAAAAGGCCCGGCAGAGCAAATCCGTTGCTGACCTTGTTCATGACGAGACCTGCCGAACCCAGAGCAGGAGATGCAATCTCGGAGCCGACGAAGCAGTACATGACAACACCAACCACAACGTAGACAGCAGTCATAATACTCTGCGACCAGATTAGCGCTGATTTGTAATGCTCCTGATCCTGCATCTCGGCGATGATGGGAAAGTAGGCGGGCACGCCGGCGTAGGCGAAGATGTGGCTAGAGACTGCTGCCATGCCATCGGCAAATCGAGGGCGGTTGAAGAGCCGAAACTTGGTAGGGACTGCATTGACCGCAGGATTCTTCCATCTCTCGACTGCAACAGCGATGGTAACAGAGAAAACGGCGGTCATGATGCCGGCAATGCCAACCCATGCAATCCATCCAAACTTGTTCAGGGTTCGGTGGCTGGCTAGGATACACGTGCTGACAGCGGCGAGAATGACAAAAGCCCAGGTGCAAAGGTAGTGGTCTGATACAACATTGAGCGAAACTGAGATAGCCAGCATGGCTGATGCAGAGATAAAGATCCAATCTATATAGCATTAGTAGTAGCCTTAGTGCCTATAGGTGAGAGAAATGTTTACTCAGCATTAGGATCACAGCAAAGATTTCGCGGCCAACCCTGCCAAACATGACTCTTCCAGCATCATCGATGGTATACACTTCTTTGTGTTTGAGCTTGAAAGTACCAACAATGTAACCCGACCAAGATGTCATGCTGGCGATGGCTATGAGGGAAAAGACGCCAGGGATTATGCCGAGGGTATGGAACGTTTTGGGAATAGCGAGGACACCGAGACCGACTTGGGTTTTCGTCATGAGGGCGATGGTACCTATCCACGAAAGCTGCGCATGCATTAGCGCCACAAATCATGGTAAACAGCCCGGGCTACATACGCTGCGATAGTTGGGGCCCTGGCCAACAGTGCCAAAGACCTCATCCTCGATGGCTTCCGAGACGAGGCTGTTCCTCCTCCAGTTGCTCGCGGCAAGAGAGATTTTATTCTCGTCTTGAGAGCTGGAATTGTTTGCTTCTTCGACAACAGCGATATCATCTGGAGCCATTATGAAGTCGTAAGTGTATACTTTATAGGGTATACGGATGGATAAGTGTGTTTGCAGAACGAACGTGTCGGAGCAGACCAGATGAATAAGTAGAGGTAGGTATTGAACAAAGACATAACGACGCAGTCAAGGCCCAGGGGAAGCAGTTTCCTTAAATGCCTGTTGATAAGACGTGTGTAGCTTCTGGCGGCTCTTTATCCTTTGTGGCAGGTCATACCTTGACTGTGCCATTCGTGATTGAATACATCGTGACTTGCTTGGCCCACAGTAAATGCCAAAGTTAGATCTCACGATGACGAGGTGGATTTCGTCAAGGCTCTCTAGGTACCTTGCCTATTCAATGTCCTTGGACCAGGGCCGAGGCAACGCACATAGGGTTTCCTTCTTGTTTCCGTACACTCTAATCCTTTACACGAATCAAGACTCAGGTAGGCAGGTGAGGACTTATAACATATCCCCCTTATCATCAGAATGGCTAAGCTTAGACCTAGGTAATAACATCATCTCGCAAGATAACAATGTTCCAAGCTGTTCTGAGCATATTCCTATCAATCTCGAGTTCAAGTTTCCTTTCTTGAGTTTGCAAATCCATTCTTTAACAAAGACTACGGATAGCTTAGAACTAATAAAGGTCTTTGACACGCCGCTCGTCAAGCCCATTCTGAAAGGGGCCGGCTTGAACGGCTTGGAACTTCTCTCACTTGAGGTTGTGATATCGGCGATACGACATGTACTCTTGTTGTGGCGTCGAGTTTCCCCAACTTCTCCAAGAATTTATTTAAATGAACTCACTCATCCATTCTTATTATGCGGGGAACTGGTTACCTGTGCTAATTCGGAGACATCCGTCTTACATGACTAGGTACCTTACTTAAAACAAAGGAGTTGAACTGAGGTCAGGCACTTACCTACTTGGTCCTCGAGGGCTAGCTAGCACTTACAAGTATTTACAGCGAAAGTCGGTCATTCTTCTAGAAATACAGAGCTATTAGGTGTTCGTTTCATTTTACACGAGCTCCAGGGATGTATCACATGAGATGACCAAAGGGAACGGGGCGACTGCTATGAATACTCTGTTAACTATAAGAAATCGTAAGTTAGGTGAAGAGGTTGGTTTATAATAATGGATTACATCTTTGTTTTAATACGTAACGGAAGAATGGCCCGACTGATATTCAAGAGTCGAGAGTGCAGGGTAGGTGCCAGCTCTGGACTCTCATTGTGTTATAGAGAGCACTTACTCCCTACCATGGATGCTAACAATTCCCACTGTAGCGATTGATACCTTACCTCAGACGGTATCATTTTATCCGAGTGGCATGTAGCATACATATAATGCAGTTTTCAGAAAACACCGAATACTACGAGCAACACGCGCACCAGACGGCTTCACTGTCTTGCTAGCATGCTCTCTAAACAGATCTGTATGAAAGCCGACTCATCTCAGTTCAATTCCAGTTCCGAACCAGCAGACACCAAATACACTCACCTTGTGGCAAGTGAAATCAACTCCCTTCAAGAATCCATGTCAAGCAGACCATCTGACCCAAATCACATGTTACGCAAGATCTAGACCGAGCGATCTTCCTGTTTGATCGAGATGCATTGAAGACGAGTTCCCTGAAGCGACATTTGGCAATTTGCGTGTTCCCATTTGGATAATCGACGCCGTTGCTTCAGACCCCAAGTGGTCAAGGTTGGGAAATTAGGTGAGTGGAGCTTGTGCACTGGCGAACCCTTCACCCCGGATTTGCCAGGGTCCAAAATCGGGTGGCTTGATAATACTACTTGGCGTCAACTAGTGTCCGCCCCAATAGCAACGACATTCATAAAACTGGTAGTTATGAGCAAGTTGAATCACTTATATAGTTCTCAAAGATTGTGATGCAGAGGGATATCATGTCAGAATTGAACAATAGCAAATAAGTTCCAATCGCAAATCCCAGACTGCGAATCAGATATATATAAGTACATAGAAGTAAGCCAAAAAGCAATGTATTCAAAAGTCTACTCGAGTACTATACATTCCAGCAAGACCATTAAACACACAGAAGTTCATAAGTTGCCATAGCCTGCAGGCTTCAACAGATGCTAAGTGAAATGGGAATAGGTTTAGACCAGGATGAAAGCGGCCAGACCAGCAACGGCAGCGAAGAAAGCAGAGCCGGCGAAGGTAGCAGCGCCAGCAGTAACGACGGGAGGAGTAGGAACGCTTAACGAAAGTCAGGAAATTGTTCACAAGTCAGGATATCAAGATACTCACGTCTGGTTACCGCCGCCAATGGGGGTGGTGGCAGGAGGGGGAACAGCAGTTCCAGTAGGAGACTCAGGCTGGCCGGGGTTGCTAGGGTTGCCGGGAGTGGTGCCAGTAGGGCAAGGAACCTGGATGGTAGAGTACTCAACGCTGGTGAGGACAGTGGTGTACTCCTTGGTGATGGCAGTCACGGACTGAGAGGGAACACACTGTTCAGGGTTGCCGGGGTTGCTGGGGACGGGAACAGGAGTGGGAGGGACAACAGGCTTCTCACCACTCTGAGTAGCAGGAGGGTTGGGGTAGACAGGAGGGTGAGGGACAGTGCCGTTACCGGGGTGCTGAGGCTGTCCAGGGACGACGGGCTTGCTAGGCTGAGCAGGCTTAGTCTCGGCAGGAGGAGCGGGAGGCTGCTCAGAGCCGGGCTTGGTCTCGGCGGGAGGGGCAGGAGGCTGCTCGTAGCCTGGCTGGGTCTCAACGGGCTTAGTCTCAGCAGGAGGAGCGGGAGGCTGCTCGTAACCGGGCTGGCTGGGCTTCTCAGGCTTGCCGGGCTTCTCGCTTCCACCGGTAGACTCAACAGGGCAGATGGTGGTGGAGACAGCAATGGTCTCGGTAACAACGACGGGAGTACCAGATCGGGCGGGGCAGTTAGTAACCTCGGGAGCGCAAGAGGTGATAGTCCTGATGTTGGTAGAGTAGATGGTAGAGGTGGTCAAGGGAACCTCAGTAGTCTCGGGAACCTCAGGGACCTCCTCGGTGGTCTCGCTGCCCTGCTCGGCAGAGGTGACCTGGGGAGGGACAGGGTAAACGGTGTTGCTGGTGACAGTAGATCGAGCAGGGCAGTTGGTGACCTCAGGACCACAAGAGGTGATGGTAACTCGCTTGGTCTCGTAGACCTTGGAGACCTCGGTGGCCATGGCACCAGAGGCCAGGAGAGCAGCGGCGGCAGTAGAGTAACGCATCTTGAAGAATTGGTTGAAAGTCGGTAATGAAAGGCTGAAGCTATAAGCTTAAAAATATGTTGATATATCGAAAGTGGTGAAAGAATGGACGACCGAGGTCAAAAGTTTCTGAAACAGACAGCTTAGAAATGGCTTGTTGGGCTGAAGAAGAAAGAGAAGGAAAGTCGAGTTGAAGCCGCAGGATGGTCGCATATTAATACCGATGTCCATCCACACAAAGAGCATCAACTCCTATACGGAGATTACGTACCAGGTCATCCAGGAGGACAACCATTCTGGGTCCAAGGGGGTTCCAGTAAAGGCAACAAACATGGGATGAAGTGTGCGGCCCTAGCAGATGGTCCATCAAAGCTGGGGGAAGCCATGTCGCTGCCCCGGTCTTTCAAAGTCGGTGGACCACCCATGGACGTTTCTGAGTCCGTGGATCCGAGACCCATATCACCCTTGAAAGATGGCTGTTGGATCACCATTGAATCTGGGTCACGGACAGTGGTCCATGACTAGGAGCACGGTAGATGTTACCGTTGCGTTTTCGTACTGTGGTCTCGGACCGCCAAGTTCAGCCTTCAAAACCAAGAGTTTAGTGAGGCCTTCTCTGAGCTCTCAAGAGAACCGCTGCCCGAGAAGCAAAGATGCTCCGTGATCAGACCGTTTTAGGAAGAACGTATGGTTCCTGGTACATATCAAACCCGAAATATCAGTGGCCAAATGGTGGTCGGAAACAAGCGACAAGGTGTGGACCAGTCGAACACCGACGGTTCCTTTCACCCTCTCTTCATCTCGGTCGTCTAAAGTGGATTCCGCCACACCCATCGATCGACAGGCATGTTTTTGACTTCTGAGTGGCTGCTTGAAAGAGGGGGGTACTTCTGCGGCGCCAAGTCTAGCGAACAGTTTGTCGAGGTTTTGATACAGGTTGTATCTTTGAGCTTGTTGATCCGTTGCATGATAGCTCGTTGAGGCTTCTACAACGCATGAAGAATCGGGATGGTTGTCGAAGCAATGTCCAGCGCTGTGTTACTCGAGTGTCCTTCCACTGTGTCTAGTCGGCCTCATCTTAGAACGCGGCATATGAGGATCGATGCTTGGTGCGTGTTGATCAGGGATAGTTGATGAGAGGCGAAACCAGGGTGTATCCTATGCCCGGGATTAGAGCTAAGGTAACTGGCCCAGGCGGAAGTTGGTGCTGCGTTACTACCTAATGCGGTAGGTACCTAGCCTTAGCCTCCCTGTGCCTGGCCCGCCTGCTGTTTGGAGGCCGATGGCTAAGATACAGGGACTTGTGCAAGCATATGTACATAACCTACCCTTTTATGCAGGGGCTCAGAAACCTTTGTCCGCCCTTACCTCACTGGAAAGGTTTGCATAAACGTTGAGCCAGGGATTGTCGATTGTCTTCTACTCCGTACTATTAGACCCTTGATAGAAGGCCAAGACATGTCTTGTTTCGCCTTATGTGTAACCTGGTATGCGGCATATAGATGTTTTCAATGTTACTATACAGTATCTCGAAGCTTATTTCTTGCATTCTACAGCTGCAACGTTCTCTGAGGCGTCTGAATCATGTTGGCTCTACATCAAAAGACCGAACATTTGTCTCAAAGGCCAAGTTGTAATAGCCAATGAATTCCAGAAATTCATCTTGGATCAGCACTGCGCCTTCGCGACTTTATCCAGGGCTTGCATGATTCATTTGATTGGCTTCATCTTCCTTGCACAAATCTGATACAACACTAAACCCTCCGTGAGACAGGGTTCCCAGCGCCACTCCTCTAATGCAGGAACCCACAGAGTGCTGCAACCACCCTCCAAATTCCGCCCCAGAAATGGGTGTCAATGGTCATGAGCATCTCATCTCTTGTAGAAACTTGGCATTGATTAGACTATTGCGTACTTCAGATTAAGCTGAGGCTATCGGAAGGCTCTGTCGAACCAGCAATCCCCAGGATAGAAACACCAGCTGACGTTCATCACCAGATCCGTGAGCTAGCCGGCTAAGTAGTTAGGCTTATCTACTATGTGGATATGAAGGAGGGCCGAAAGTGCAGCATCACAATATAACCAGAACCGGGATCAAAAGTTCTAATTCTGGAAGAGCTGGGCAGCGATAGACCTCGAATTGCAGGCCTTTAAAAGACATATCTCGGTTACTTCACTGGGATCGATTTGGAGAGATTAATGCTACATAGTAATTGTAAATACGAAAATGTGAGACAAAAAAAAGATTGAGAAGAATATGGACTTGTGTCGGTGAAGGCCTTTGATTTCAGCTTTTCAAGACGGTATTTTCGAGGCGGTGACGGTGATCTCACATTGTAACATTGCCTTGCATTGCATTGCATCACAGACTGTACAGTATGTAAAATGTAAAGAGGCCTCAAAGCTCAAGAAGCATGGATGATGTCGCTATGGTCATTTAACTCACAAGCGCAAATTCAATCTCGTCCAATCTTGGGCCACGGATGAATGCTTATTCCCGCGATGCTCGTCCCTTGTCACACCATCATGTAGCAGCTGGATATGTACTCCGTAGTATGTACGCTGGTGTTGATCAAAAAGCAACATTTCAAGCTCATGACGTCGATTTGATTTGAAACAAAGAACCACAATATTGACATGTTACGCGGCTCGCTTTCCTGAAGGTCCACCATGAACGATATTATTTCGATCGTCGATTACAATCACAGCTAGAGATGCTTCAATTCTTGTTCGATATGCTGCGTGACAACAAAGCATCAACATCAACATCCACACTCTGGGAGCCATTGAAACAGGGAGCAAAAATTCACAGGCCCAAAGACTTGCTAACGTACATTCAATTTACCCAAGTCTTTTCATCACTCGGGGTCATGAGTCTTGTCTTCAACACCCATACTGGACCCCTGCTTCTCTTTGGGTGGGTGTTGGCTGATTGTAGGTGAGCCAATGCCCCAGCCGGTAGTGGCTTGCCGCCTCCTCCTGACGATCATGCCGCCTGTCAATAGAAGCTTGGCAATGAATCGTTAGTTGTAGCGAGAGCCCGCGTATCAAAAAACACCCGCATTTCAGAAACAGCATCATAAGCCCAAAATCCCCTATCTGCCCACATTAGCTATAATAGACATCTCTGCTATAGGAGACTTAAAACATTTTCTCTTGTTAATAGTTCAGGATAAAGAAAGAGTGGATATCTCAATGTTTGACAATCATACACAGCCGAACAGCTCCAACTTGGCACCAGCAAGGAGTGTACAGTATACGGGGAAATGAAGCTGACGACTCTTCTCTGTCTTGAGCAGCCTATGTATAACCCATTGATAATCGCCCTCATGCCCACCAAAGAAGGCTTTGCACGTGTGTAGCGCCGAGCGCCTGTCGATCTCTGTTGTTTCAGCACTTGAGTTATCGATCGTCACTTTTTCCCAGCAACTATCGAGAAACAAAGCACACGACCCACAGAAGCTGGGTCCCAAGTTCACGTCATGCGGTCGAGTAATGGACCAGCGATGCTTGTCGCTGAGCAAGAGATTCGTTCGTTCCAAGTTTCAGAGGGCGGCCATGCCGACTTATTCTCCGAACGAAACATCGGTTATTTGATCGGCCCTCCAAATCAGTTTTATGCCAGAAGTTCATACCGAGTGTTGTCATGCGAAGCGAAGCGCCTACCACCGTGAGTTGGCAATATCGCCGATATTAAGCGTTTGGAGACTCTAATATTCCGGCCTCTCGCCCAACCAATATTTCAACTTCACGTATGATGAGACTCATTATTTTTGCGATCAGCACTATGCAAATTGTGGATCTCGTACTTTTGCCGCTTTAAACGGCCTCGAGGAGATTTTCATTGACATTCATTGCAGGCCTCCAGGAGCCAGGATCTGTTACCTGATAATTTTGAGCTTCCTACAGCTTTCGGAAACGCCGTTATAACGTTGAGACAACCTTATCGATACCTTATTCGGTTACTAGCAGTTTTATTTACTTTACATCAATCGAGTTACAGTAAAAACGGCTGGAACTTGAGGTATATGAGCGTTTATCTCACAGCCACTCACGCTCGCAAGACAAGTGGACGGGCATCGAGATATGGCTTTTTTGTTGGTATAGAAATGACCTCGCTGTCTTAGCAGAGTGTGCTGACAACTCGGGCGTATCTGATATCCAACTGGTCGGTGCTGGTGAGTAGAAGTTTGACGCATAAGCTTGGTTACACCTTGATCGATGCAAACAAATATGGCTGGGTGTACGAAGGTTTAGTTCGTGCTTCACAGAAACCTCGAAGAGTCACTTCTATATGATCTGGGTGCCTCAAGATCGAAGTACAGAAGAAGATGGAGATCGAGTTACAGCTTGCCTCGGTTGCCCTACCACACTAGTAGGGCGGACGTAGCCAGTTTGACTCGATATGTCGAATCTCGGAAGGTTCCGTCATGGCTCACATCTGCCCAGAGGACGTTATTCGATATATCTTCAACCCATTAGAGTTATCAGAGCGTTGGAATCTTCTGCGTGTGTTTGGGTTCGAAAGTAGCTCAAGCCGTCAAGACTTGTCGGCATATGTATGCGTTTCCAAACAAGGTTAAGTGCTGGATAACCATAGAACTAATGCAGTATCTCGTTACATGAGATGTCAACGAGAGCATACCTAGGTACCTAGGTTGGTACCTTGCAGTTGATGAGCTTGGTGATCGAGGTTCCTGAGATGAGGTGGGTGATGGGGGAGGCCCTTTTACCGAACATGTGCCGAAAGAGTTACCCCACATCGACCCAAGAAGTTCAGCGCACCGACTTTTAGAAATAGCACATCTCGATAAAAACGCAGTCTTCACACGCTATCCAATCCAAAATCAGCATCAACGTCTCAAATCGCCTGTCTTTGTGCACATTTCGGCTCTCTTTGAAGCTGCTGCCATTGGGATAGCTCCAGATCCATCGGCTGTACCCCTGCCTGTTGCACAGGTTCCTTTTCCCCAGCTTTCAACACCAACCACGTTTAGGCATGACCCCTCGGTAGCCTTGTTCACCTTGTCCGTTTATTTTCTATCATAACTATGCTGGATGCTGTGTATCTGAGGCTGCCGGAGTTATAGCAGCATCGCCCATACTTGGAATACCTCTCACACTAGTGTTTTTCACAGCCTGAATCTTTGATCATGGAAGCTCAGGTGAGTTGATGCGTTGTTCTTCCATCATCTTCCCTCCGTCTTTGTCCCATGACGCTCGCTGGGGTGCTCTCGTGCCCCGCCATTTCAACCGTCACTTTTGGATGGCCAAGCCGCATCGGCCCAATGTCCACACTTTCTGGGCCCGACCCGATGGAATGGTTGTTATCTGAAGCTTATGAATACATGATATCGTCTTTTTGCTAATTCTGATCCCAATGGCCCAGGTCGAGAATGCCGTCGGGATTCTCTCGAACCCCACCTCCGACCAATCTCTCAAGGAACAAGCTTTCGAATACCTAAACCAACTGAGGAACGATCCCTCAGGATGGCAAGCTTGCACCACACTCTTCGCTCGAACCCCCCAAACGTCAGAAGTCGTACGCATGGTCTGTCTCGAAGTGGTCAACTATGCGGTGCACACTCAAGGTCTCGACCAGGCAAGCCTGGCTTTCCTCAAAGACACCCTTCTCCAATACTGCCGCCAAACATACGGTCCTAACGCCCAACAAGAAGCCGACCCTTATCACCTTCAGAACAAGCTCACGCAAACATTGACGTACTTGTTTGTCTTCCTTTACCAAGACGGATGGCAGAGCTTCCTCGACGACCAGCTTGAGTTGACCGGTCTCTCCACAAATACCGGCAACGTCCCGGGCGTTGTTTTTTATCTTCGAACTCTGGGATCCATCCATGACGAGATTGCCGATATGCTTCTGTCACGGCAGAGCAACGAGACAAAGCGAAATACCGAGCTCAAGGACCAGCTTCGAGCTCAGGATATGCACAAGGTGTCTGAGTCGTGGAAGCAGCTCCTAACGCGATACTCAAACAACGATACCGTCGTAGAACTTGTTCTCAAAGTCCTGGGCAAGTGGGTTAGCTGGATGGACATCTCCTTGGTTATCAGCCAGGACATGCTCGGGCTGCTGCTGCCGGTAGTCGGCCGACCAAGCACTGACGTGCAAGACAAGGTCCGCGACACAGCCATTGATACCTTGAATGAGATATGCGGCAAGAAGATGCGTTCGGCAGACAAGATGGAGATGATCTCCTTCATTAACCTGAGGGAAATTGTTGAACAATTAGTTGCTAGCCCCCCTTTGAGCGAGTACAAGGGAACCTCTCGTTACGATACGGACCTGGCCGAAGCAGTTGCCAAGTTAGTTAACACCGTACTCTCCGATATCGTACGGGCCCTCGAGGACAGCCAGATCAGTGATGACACTCGCGCTAGAGCTAATCAGCACCTCCAGGGGTTCCTCCCTTTCCTACTGCGCTTCTTCTCTGACGAATATGATGAGGTCTGCTCGTCTGTCATTCCCGCCCTAACAGACCTGCTCACATTCCTCCGTAAACTCACTGTTGTTCACCAAGACTACGGCGGTATGCTTGCGCCAATCTTAGATGCCATCATCCACAAGATGAGATACGATGAGACTACCAACTGGGGTGATGAAGATGAGCTCACAGATGAGGCTGAATTTCAAGAGCTACGCCGCAAGCTACAGAATCTGCAAAAATCAATTGCGGCCATTGATCAGCCTTTGTACATGGATATGCTCAGCAACTTGGTTGCTACTACCTTCCAAACTCTTGACCAGCAGGGCTCGCAAATGGACTGGCGAGATCTTGATCTTGCATTGTATGAGATGTACCTCTTTGGCGAGCTTGCACTTCCCAACCAAGGACTGGGCACAAAAAACCAGCCCTCTACTGAGGCCTCGGAGAGGTTGGTGGTCATGATGCAGAAGATGGTTGAATCTGGTGAGTGCTTCAGTAAATCAGCTACAGTGTGATGATGCTAACCAATGTAGGTATTGCCAACTTCTCTCATCCCGCCATCCTTCTGCAGTACATGGAGATCTGTGTCAGATATTGCGTGGTTTTCGAGAACCATCTCTCACAGTATATCCCTCAAGTTCTAGAGAACTTTGTGCGATTGGTTCACCATGACCACGTTCGGATAAAAACGCGATCGTGGTACTTGTTCCACCGCTTCATCAAGCAGCTGCGTGCTCAGGTTGGCAACGTTGCGGAGACAGTCATCCAGTCGATCGGAGATCTCTTGCCCATCAAGGCTGAGGTCCCTGGTGATGATGCCGACGATGATATGTCATCAGACGAATCTGACCACTCCGCGGATGCTCTCTTTACCAGCCAGCTGTACCTTTTTGAAGCCATTGGCTGCATTTCCTCAACCCAAAGTACACCTGCTGACAAGCAGGCCTTGTACGCCCGATCTGTTATGGACCCCCTGTTTACCGACATGGAAGGGCACCTCCCTCGAGCCAAGTCTGGAGATGCGCAGGCCACTCTTCAAGTCCACCACATTGTCATGGCCTTGGGTACCTTGGCCCACGGGTTCTCTGACTGGACTCCAGGCATCACCTCCGCTAATGCACACGGACCTCCCGACAAGGCTGTCTCGGATGAGTTTTCTCGCGCTGCCGAGGCCATTCTCATTGCCCTCAACCAGCTGAACTCGTCTTCTGAGATCCGAACTGCTTGCCGATCAGCCTTTTCTAAGCTGTTAGGGGTTCTTGGTGCCGCTGTGCTACCCCAGTTGCCCCAGTGGATTGAAGGACTGCTGTCCCAGAGCTCATCCAAGGACGAGATGGCCATGTTTCTTCGTCTACTGGATCAGGTGGTGTTTGGCTTCAAGGCTGAAATTTACGAGGTCTTGAACATGCTTCTGACGCCTTTGCTTCAACGTATCTTCGGTGGGCTTACGGAGCCCATTGCTGGTACCGATGACGAGATCCAGCTGGCTGAGCTGAGGAGGGAATACCTCTCTTTCCTCCAGATTATTCTGAACAACGGATTGGACGGTGTTCTCGTCAGTGAATCTAATCAGGGCTTCTTTGAGCCTATGATCTCCTCCATCATTGAGCTCGCCAAGACCCTTGAGGGCAACATCGGCGGCAGCCGTCTGGCTTTCACTCTGATGACAAGAATGGCAGCTATATGGGGAGGACCTGACGTTGCCACTATTTCGCAGAACCCAACGGCTCCTTCTGGTACCCCCAACCCTGCATTCCCTGGTTTTGACCATTTCATGATTCAAAGGTTCCACTCGACCTGCTGGGAGGTTATGAAGAACCCCGGCTTCCGGCCTTACCAGGACGCTCAGACTAAGCAAGTTCTTACAGAGATTGCAGGTCTAGAGCAGACGATTTACACCAAGACAGGCGAGTCTTTTATCCAGGAACTCCAAAACAATATCTTCCCTAGCCTTGGGGTCAACGGTGACGACTTTTTACGATCTCTTACGACGTCGACGGACAAGAGGCAGTTTGCTTCATACCTGCACAACCTGCTCAAGTCCCGACAGTAAATACTGAAGCAGAACATACGATTGCAATTTAGGGGGGGGGGGGGGGGGGGGGGGGGGGGGGGGGGGGGGGGGGGGGGGGGGGGGGTATCATGTCTGGAAATCACGCATAGTGAGGTTGAACTCATGATGATGACGATTGGAGACGACGGCGGATGGATGGATGGATGAATGGATGGGAGCCTCACGGCGCATGTTAAGGGAGTTTTGCGGACAAACATATTAGAGCTAAAAAGAATCGTCTTTGTCATTCACAGTCAAAACAAATATTCCCCCTTTTTTTAGTTATTTCATTTGGGCGGCTGGATCTTATGGAATGTGGAGAGCTGTTGGGGGGAAGGATGAGGGCGTAGAGAGGCTTGGACAAGGATGAAACTAAATACACTTCTTCATAAGTGCATAATTGTTTGTTCTGGTTGATTAGTTCCTCGTGATGATATTGTTTGGTTTTTTTCTGGGAGTACCACGACCTTTGGCTGACAGTCATGAAAGTGTTGAACTGATGAAGAAACCCCTGACTTTACTTAGGTAAAGTCGTATAAAGTGCCTTGATCTGATGATCTTTAGTATGTTTCCCCTTTTCTCAGTCGTTACTGCTTCAAGGTAACGAGACGAGTAGCACTTTCTGTATGGCAACTTGAACCTATGAAAGGGCAGGTCCCTACAGCAGAGCGTCACCTACCTTACCTGATGTGTATATTAGGGTGAGGGATATGCCTCCTCCTGGTTCCTGGACTTCTTCTTGCATCATCAGCTTCCCAGATACTATCATCACCCTTTCATTCTATTACACACTCGCTATTGTCTTTCCTTGACAACATCTTCATCGTTGCAAGTTTAGAGTAACGCACTTCAGTTTCCCCTGCTTCACACGAAACACTTTCACGATGACGTCGAATTCGCTTTCTACTTACTCCGAGAGACTTCCAGCGTTTGCTGAGCAAGCCACGTGCGCCAACTCGCTATGGTCCATAAGTTCAAGTCTCCTACCGCAGATGTCGACAAACTCCCAAAGAATTGTGGAACATGAGATCCAGGCCCTCATTGAAGGTATCGACAACAGCATCTGTCTGTGGCATTCAGACAATGACACGAATCAAACCATCGAAGTTGAGGAAGTCATCAATGTCCCAACTACGGTTGCTATCTGCGCTGCAGAAAATACGGAGGTTGGTGCACTGTTCCGTGAGACACGACCAACAACTGCCCAGCAAACGGGACAAAACGAAGTCAATCCGCCAACTGGAACCCGAAAGGCCATGCTCATCGATGAACGACAGCACTCGTTAGCTTGGCCCCTGCAAACGTCCTTCTTCATAAAATTCTTCATAAAATTCTTCACAAAATTCTTCACAAAATTCTTCACAAAATTCTTCACAAAATTCTTCTGCCTCTTTCTTGCCATGGTCTTCTGTTGTACAGTAATCATCTTTGTTCGCTGTACTCTTTTGATCACCCTTGCTTTAATGAGATGCATCGGGTTAGGAACTTGACGGACACACAGAAGGAATCGAAGGGAAGTGAAGACAAATGTGAAACGTCAAAAAGCAAAAGGATGCTACTTGGCTTGATCTGATCTCTTGGTCAGCAAACAGTTTTTAGTCCGAAAAGCGATGCTTATTACATAGCGCTATACTGAATCAATCAGAGCACAACCAGCTCCTGAACACTTTTATCCAGAATTCTCGAGTAGGCAAAGTAGGATTCTCACCAACCGGGCAAAAGTTTGTGACTAGATTATGCTTGAAACAGCCCCCTGGATCCTAGAATTGACATGATCTTGTTGAAAGTTTACCGGGTAGGGTCTGATGAGTCTGCTTGAGGTCCACAAAGTAAATTATTCAGAGTGTTTGTATCGAAGAGAAGAGAAGAATTAAAAGCTCAGCACCACACCATGGAACACAGCAAACACAGCGTAAGCGATTGACATATGAGCAACATAGGCCATTGGTAGTTTTCTCCGTTCAAAGGCCCTCGTGGATATTGTCTGAGCCCCAAAAGGCTCATCAAATGATGTAGCCTCCCCCAGTCAAGCAACGCCAATCCCGAACACCAGTTCCCTCTTCAAGTTCCACACACCACCAAAGCACCTCCTTTGCCTTATCGGGCTGGCCGCTCTCTTCGTAGGCGCGGCCCAGTGTGAACCACGCCTCGGATGAGTTCCAGCCGGAACCGAGCTTGGTGAGTGTCGAAAGGAGGGCATACGCACGATCACGAGCCGCAAGACGGTCGACCAGTGGTAGGCGGGTGGCCTTATACGCAGCAGGAAGTTCGTCGTCGTCCATGGGTTCCTTGGGAGTGGATTGGGTTTCTGGTGAAGGGCCCAGGCCGAGGGGTGCCGAAGGTAGGGGAGAGACTGCTTGACTGCTTGAATTTGGCTTTGAGCTATTTCCCATGTTGAGGTTGAGCAAAGCATCCTCCAGAGGCGGAATCGGAGGTGGCGGGAGGAGATCTTCGCTGTAAATATCGAGCAGGATGTTAGAAAGGCCGATGATTGCAGTGGGATGATTTGGCGTATGTGTGAGGGCGGTCTCAAAGTCGTTACGAGCTGCGTAGGGGGCTCCTTTCGACAGAGATAGTTGACCCAGCTATGAGGAATATTAGTACACATCATATGTCCTGCAATGAGGGGGGCTCGTCTTACCTCTGCATATAGATCACTCCATAGATCCTCTACGGTCTTCTTTTCGGCCCAGCTAGGAGGCTTGAGAGCACCTGAACCAGATGGATCCCTAGCCAGATCGGCCTCCAGGCTCTGAATAAGTCGCTGTGCTTCTGTGATAGCTCCCTTGGCGTCCTCCCTCATGCCTGCTCTACGGTAGAAACCAGCAATCATGAGCCAGACTCTTATCAGAAGGACCACGCGTTGAGCCCTCTCCTTATCCTTGGGGAAATGGACCAGTGGTAAGATGCAGGTGGATGCGTAAGCATTGTCAACTGATAGCTCAGAGTAGTCGGTTGATTTCGTTTGCGTTGAGAGATACGAGTTGAGGTGTCCTATAGGCCGCCTTGAGAAAGATGAGCCTCTCGTTGCGGAGTTTCGTTTACTTGAGTATGTAAAGAAGTCCGATTGCTGCTCGTTTTCTTCAACATCGCCGTTTGGACCAGCTGGCGTGAAAAAGACGTCTCCATCAACAACCGTAGGTCCATGGGCAGAAGAGATAGCCCCAATACTAGAGGATCGCTGTCGGCTGTGGCTCCGATCGCGTTTCTTCAGACTGTTACTTCTGCCCGTAGCGCTTCTATTGCGGCGCACTGAAGATGCCGATGTCCTTGGTCGCGACTCTGCTAGGGACCCGTTATCTCCTGTAACCTGAATCGTCGGCGCGCTGCTGCGCATGGTCGCTGCAGTTTGAGGTCTGGGGTTCCTGTCGCCCGCGGCAGTGTAGACCTGCCTCGTAGGTGGCCTGGATCGATCATTGCCGCCAAAGATGGTTCCCCTGATGCTCCTAAGCGTGCCAGACGTTTTTGGTGGTTCCACGGCCTTGGGAGGGTTAAGAGTGGGCTGGGCTGCAACGTTGCCAAACAGTCTCGAGAATAGAGTCAGCAATTCGAAGCTGGCATTTACAGCCGCATCTGGGCCTTCAAGCAACTCGACCAATGCAAGTTGTGTCATCTTCACCTCCAGGATGCTCTCCTTTTCACCATCGTCCATATCATCGACGAGGCCATGTTTGTCCTCTGCCGAAGTATCCTTTTCCGCCTCGTTGAGGTGCTCGCTCCTATAAGCTTGATCGGCCTTACCGAACAGAACCGTAGTATCTTTAAATTGTTCCAGTGCACCCTCGCAAGCCCTCGCGGCCATGCTATAATCTTGCCTAGCACTGAGTAGGAGAGCGAGCAGGTGCCAAACAGGAATAAGAGAACGTTCTTGCCAATATGGCCCATATACCAGATCGTAGTTCTCTTCCTGATCCTTGCTTGCTGTCAAGGCAGTTCTGACAGTCTCAATCGCAGCAGTCAACTCTCTTCGCTCAGCCAATAGAAGGCCAAGAGCATAAAAGCTCCTAATATCCTTTGAGCGCCCAAGCTCGGCTGCAAGAGACTTTCGTAGACAGCGAATAGCTTTTTGCTGAATTTCGGTTCTAGCCGAGGCTTCATATGTGATTCTTGACCAATGAGCCTGGGACAGGCCAATAGCTTGCCATGCAAGGGCAATAGTATGTGGTGCCACAGGCGGATGTGAAGCGCTAATCTCATTGTGTTCCGAAATTACAGGCGTGGGGTTATCTTGCGAGGTGATCTGCGGTAACTTTGCCAACCAGTCTTCGAGCTCGGATCCAAGCTGGTGCGCCTTTTCCGCTGCAGATCGTTGGCCATATCGACAGAGGGCCAATATACACTGCGAGATTGTTTCGAGAACGGTCGCATCGTCATCCAGACTAGGCTCAACAAGCCCGGTTTTGTCAACACGAGCCTTGCCCTTTTTGACAATCTCATGGTAGGAGTCGAAGGCCTTGAAAGCGAGGTCGAATTCGGCAACCGAAAGATGAACAAGGAAGAGAGACCGTAGGATAGATGTTGAATGGTATGTCTTCAAAGCCGCACTGTAGAGAATATCGAGAACTCCACGGCTCAGGCTGCTTCGCCCACCCTGACCAAGGTCCTTCTCACTCCATCCTCGTCCACAGAGAATAGACCAGTTTCGTAGTACCTGATTGACAAACGCTTCGACTTCCTCACGCTCCTCGTCGGCTCTGGGGAAGGATGTCTCGCCTAGCAAAAGTGTCTGGTACGTAGCCTCGGCATGCTTGAGCTCAATGCGCAGCTGATTCCGAGGTGAAAGGTCGCCCGCTGTGTTGCTCACAAACCCGGTAGGAAAAGGTTGATCGGTATCGACAATTGATGAGAGGGCAAAGTAGTACTCCCTCCACACCGTTCTTCGAGGTACGGAGCCCTTGAAGCCGTATCCTCCTGTGACAGGGGTAGACATTGTATCCCAGAATCTTGCCCACGCTCGATAACCCGCCATAGAATCAGCGTCGACCTGTGCGATTTCGTTACTTCGGTATGCTTCGCCTGAGAGCATGCAGTATTCCGTGAGGAACAGCTCTGACCAGTAACGGAGCTGTCTTCCCATGCCTTGTTCTGCCCAAACTCGTCCAAGTGATGGAAGACCAGCTCGGTAGGCAGAGAGTGCCTGCTTCAACTCGCCGCTGCGCGCAAGGCAGTTAGCTTTGAGATACGCAGCTTTGAGTGAGCAAACACTCGTCCATTCGGCACTTCTGTCGGCTGGGTTGATCTCGCCTTCCTCCAAGTTGTTCTCGGGTAGTCGACTGACACAGAGATTATAGTCTCCTAATGTCCAGTGCAACCAACCCGCGCATACCTCGGCCTGGAATCTGTCGTTCTCATGGGCGGCTTCCTCGTCAATTGCCGCTTCGAGCTTCGGTAGTTGATCGGTAACATTGACATCGCCTGTGTTTATAGCAGTTGCTGGCCGTCCTTCCGTGGTAGTGTGAGCTGCAGCTCCTGTCGTTTTGGCAATGGCGCATTCGGTTTCGGCCGTTAATGCGAGACCTGATTGAGCAGTATTAGCTTTGTGGCTGTCATGAAGCTATTCAGAGAATGACGTACAAGCTCTGTCGGGAGCATGCTTGCGGACTTTGCGAACAAGCTCCGGGACCAGGTCCCAGTTGCCGTCGCAGCGGGCATGGTCCAGCTGATTAATGTATTGCACGGCCTTGGGCTATAGAGCAGTAGCGATACAGAGTCAGCTTCGTTATAATATAATCGGCGAGGGCGTTTTGTTTCGTCTTACACCCATGGTTCGTTCGTTGGACCTATTTCAGGGTTTCAGGAGATCGGTCTCGGACTTAGACTAGCAAATAGATGGCGCCAAGCGCATGGCGAGGAAGATTGGACTGCTAAATGGATGCGAATCCTCTGATGCGAGGCTTAAAAGAGCTATGATATCGAATATAATTGTCACAAAAATCAATGGGTCGTGATGGTTCAGAGGCCGGCTGAGGTGAAGGGTATAGCTAATTGCGGTCTCTAGACTTTCAACGTGGTTAAGGTCGTATTTGCTGGAGATGAGAGCTACTGGGACGACGTAACTCACCTCATAAGCCAATCAGGACCATTTAATACAGCACGGTTGGATCCACTGCCAGGGGTCTTCCCGCCAGTCAAGCTAACCCACCTTTGGTATGCTTGTTGCTAGGGACCTACTGGAGAGGGCAGAAAAAAAGTTTCAATGGAGTCTTTCTTGATGAATTTACAGCTTCATCATAATTCGAGATTATAAGCCGAGGTTTCCAGTTGAGCAACAGAATTGGACACGGAATCTTTGCTCAAGCATACTTGAACCTCTTCTGCGACTGCTGTACTTGTCTTTTACACGTGACGGCCCAGTATCAACTTCAAGTTGATCTACTTTGGTCTTGGCCAATATCTTCAACCTCCAACTTGTCGCAAAGCATCTGAGACCTCACAAACTATCTCAGAAACCCTCATACAGGATCCATTGGTCATGGCTGCCTCACTACCACCCGATTTGCGGGTTCTATGCCGCAAACTCACCTCAATTCCCCCAACTCAGCTCCCCCATGCGCTGCCGTCTCTCATCAACCACATCCTACACTGCAAGGAGCCATTGTCAGCGCCATCGGACCGCAAGGTCAAGGATAGCGCCCCGGAAGCCGCTCAGCTTGTCCATAAGCTCAAGGCCAGTATCACTACTCATCTTAATGGTCGCAGCCGCGAGGCTAGGTTCGCTGCAGTGGCTCTAATCAAGACTGTCGTTGACGTTGGTGGATGGGAGATCCTACGAGGCTGTCAACCATGGGTCACTGGACTCCTGTCTGTAGTTGAGGTAAGACAATGCACTCACTTCTGTAAGCTCACTATTAACGATCCACAGAAAAGCGATCCCATTGCTTCAAAGGAGTTGGCCATTGTGACTCTTACACGCATCTACATCTCAGTCCAGCCATATCAGACCCTTGTCAGAGAGATTGCCACACCAACAATCCCAACATTTGTCACAGCTTGCATAAAGCTCATCAGCTTGCCCAAGAACGGCGAGAAACTCCAAACGCCCCTTTCTGTCATTGAGACTATATGCGACGCCTTATCAGCCTTGATTCCTCTTTACCCAACAACTATTCGGCCTTCAAACTCCAAGCTCAGAACAGCAGTCAAGCCTTATCTTGTTCCTACACAATCAGATGATACTGTAATTCCACAAAGCCTTCAGCGAGCTTCGCGAAAACTTGTTATCTCGCTTCACCATGTCGCGGCCAAGTCGGGAGGCAGTGATGAGTGGGCCAAGCTGATCGACACTCTCCTGAAGGAGCTGCACTCTACAGCTGACCAGGTCCTGAGAGCCGTTGAAGAATCATGGGAGGGAACAGGTGGCTTCACTCGATCGCAAGTTGAACTCGATAATGAGCCAAACGGTGGTGGTTCATCTGCGGATGAGCTCCCCGCATGGTCAGGAATCAACGCTGGGGCTGATCGTTTGATTGGCCTCTTCCAGTATCTGTCTGATTGTCTTCGATATCCTACCAAGGCGCCCGTCACGATACCCACAAGCGCACTCGTTGATGCTGCATCTCGGTTACTTCTTATAGCCAGACTCTCGCCCAAATCCCAAACATGGGATCAAGCGCTTCAGACCAACGCTGCGATTGCCAGAGAAGAGAAGGATGAGCTCTGGGCTGCGCTACCAGATATTCACATCGCTGCTCTGCACCTCATTGAAGCCTTGTTCCAACGTCTGGGTCAGAACGCTGTGTCTATTGCCCCAGAGATTCTTGACCACCTTGTCCGGGTATTCAAGTCAGGAATCAACCTTCCCACGGTCCGAACGACCGGATACACCGTCCTCAAAGAGATATTGCTTATCTCTGGCCCAACACTATCCAAGCCTTCCGTTGGTAGCTTGGACTCTGTATTTGGCGCTTGCTGTCGTGACTTGCAACAAGATGCAGGTCACCTTAAAGAGGCTGAGAAGCCAGCGGCAACTGGCACCGATAGTAAGAAGAATAGCATTGCCGCTAACGCTGATCTTTTTCTTCAGCCTCAAGCTGCCACTGATGTCTCAACCCCTTCCCTAGAGCCCAAGCACAAGGCCGCTGCTGTCAACCTCTTGCCAGTCATTCTGTCAAAAGTACCACAGCGACATCTCAAGGCTTCTCTGCGTGGTCTCGTTGACCAGACAGCTATTTTGACAAACAGCCGTGACGCTATGCTGGCAAGTGTTCTCAACCCATATAAGGACCAACGTGGCCGAGTGTATCCTAGCATTCTTCCCCATCTTACTCAGCAATTCCCTGATGACAAAGGTCTTGAGATTCTGCGCACCAACATTCGTGCAGGCGCTCAGAGTCTCGCTGAAGGTGAAGAATCATTAGAGGCTCTCCCTATCGAGGAGGAGGAGGAGGAGGAGCAAGAGGAGCAAGATGAGGAGATGAAGGACGGCGATTTCGAGGAGCAAAACGCAGTGCCTGAAAAGAAGGGTGACCTGTTCAAGCCAGGAACACTGCTCACAACTCCACAAGCCGAGAAGAATCTCCCCATTCAGAGCAATCCATTTGCCCCTATCGACAAGGCTGCTCCCTCTGAGAATGCCTTCGCACGGGCATCCTCACCGCCAAAGCGAAAGCACGAAGGTACAGATTCTGCACCTCCCAAGAGACAGGTCCTGGAGAAGTCCTCTTCTCCTGACCGTGTTCTTCCTGCGCCCATGCCAAAGGCCCCAGTTGTGGCCAAGGAACCTGAAGAGGAAGAGGATGACGACGACGATGATGATGAGAGCGTTCATCTCAATATGGAATTGGACGATGATGAAGATGAGGATGAGGACTAGCCATTTCACAAGACAGAAAAAAGTAATTTCAAGAAATTTATTGGGGTATAAATATATATGAACCAATCCCTAGCCTTCTAGCCTTCACCGACCTTCTTCATGTTTGATAGCATGTCTGCATCCAAAGCGGCCGTCGTCTCAATTAAATCCAGAAACGGCCCGCCAACTCCCCCCCCCCCCCAACCATAAGAACGCCTTCGAGCAATGATGCCGCCTAGTATACGAAAATACGAAAAGTTCTGACTGTCTCAGTCCCTGAGCCAAGCCCGACGCTTTTCCTCCTTACGAGCCCTGCGCTTCTCTTTGAACTGCTTCAGTTCAGCCTTGGAAGGTTTCTTCCCTGAACGCTCTGCCTTCAAGCTTCGGCCGTCATGGGCATTAGCTGCGGCCTCGACGTCAAAAAAGGCGTTCATCTGGCGCTTTGATTTGGCTTCATCACTATGACGCTCGGGCCCTTGGCCAGCCGCTTGGAACTGGCCTGTGAAGCGGTTGAACGTTGCTGTTGCGGCGTATATCTCTGAAGGGTCGGCGATCCTGGTGCCTGTGGTCGCAAATTGGTCTTCTTCCTGTGTGCCTTTTGCATACCAAGCGTTGGGATCGTAATCGCCATGGATTGCCGGGTTGTAACCTCCAGCGACAGGTGTCTCTGAAGCTGGAGGTTGAGGAATGCCTGGGGCCGTGGCTGGGGCAGCGGGTATAGGAGCGCTCGTGGCAACACGAGGGTTGTCCCACTGAGACTTGCCGGTGAAACGATTCACGAAGAACCAAGCCTGCGTGTTTGGGTCCCACTGACAGTCCCAGCCATCATCCTCTTGTTGCGGTGCAGGCTCGTTGGGCAACGGAGGGCCATCAGGTACAGGTTCGCTTGGCAAAGGTGGTCCATCTGGTGTTGGTTCGTTCGGTAGAGGAGGCGCATCCTTATCATTGGGGGCGCTGTTTGGGTCCTTAGGGGACTCAGAGGACTCAGAAGCCTCTCCTTCTTCGCGATCAGAACTCTCGTCCACTGGTTCGATTGCGCCGTCGCGCTTTGGCGACTCTGGCTTTGGCGACTGGGATGCGGGTTCCTCTACGCCTGCGGATGGCTTAGGCGACGACATGGTGATTATTGCGGTTTTTGTTGTGATGTTGAAGCGTCTATCATCCCAAAAATGAGTTTACGAAAATCGACAGTGTCATCATGATACTTATGCACCTGGAGTTTGTCTTAGCAAAGATGAGCGAGTGTGGTTTTTGACATCCAGTAAATGGAGTTGCAGGCTACGCTTCACATAGCAAGAGTGCTTTATGCACGTCGTCGAAAAACGAATCGCTGTTGGTGACGACGAAGGATATAAAGAGATGGCAAATGCAGATGCGAATAATAACGAAGAATGAATCAGCGGCGCCTGTAACGCTGCATAAATTAGGCGGGGCCTCCCGGTAAAGCGGTTGATGCTAGTCACGTGACCGGTCCAACCTCGAAGCTTGTCAGTCTGAACCGAAATGTCCTGGAAATACAACTTAATGAACGTACTGAGTGTACCAGTATTCTCAGTGCTATGCAGCAACCATACAGCATCTGACCCCAATGAGTCTATTCATCAAAGTTCTTCATACCCTTTCAATGCGGAATTGACTGCCATTACTGTAGAATGGCGTCTTACTTGTCCAAGGCCTCCCGCGAGGGAACGAGGCTAAGCAAAGCCTCGACCGTTCTTAATGGGCAAAGACCTTGAGGAGGCCCATAAGCCATTTCAATATGTAGCTTTCGGCTCCTAGCATTTATTATTAATGGCAATGCTCTCGTTGATATTTTATCTCTGCTTCCATCGTTTCGTGGTTGATTAGTTTACAACCATGTTTGGGCCAAGCCGTTTGTTTTATATATATCTCCATGTGTTAACATCAGTAGCCACAGTTCACGGATCATCAAACGATGAGTGTGAATGCTATCTCACTAATGGCACCAACTCTGCATATTACTCACGGCACAGTTTCTATGACTATCGAAACCTTGGGGACTATGCTGGAGTTCCCAGTCCTGTCCAAAATGCTTCCAGAAAAGCAGGTGTAACAAGCGACTATTTCAACAGCGACACTTGGGACCACAGCTGGAGCATTCAAGACTGGGGCAATCGCGGGAAAGGCGTCAGTCTCTCAGGCGATGCAACTGTTCTAATGATCAATTCCCCCAACAACATCTACATTGAAAAGAATGACGACAAAGATGCAGCCTCGGATACGTTCCTCACCATGCGAACCATGCGGCTGCCCGGTTTCCAGAGCGCTGCAGAGTTCGACTCTGTGTCAACATATCACTACGTCTCAGTGCGGATGCTCGCCCGTGTCACCGGCAGCGCGGGTGCATGCATGGCTATATTCACGTACCTTGGGGGTGAAGAGCTGGCCGATGTGCAAGAAGCTGATATCGAGATCATGACGCGTGATCCCAAGGACAGGGTCCAGTACACAAATCAGCCTTCTTTCACAGAGGATGGCGATGATATCCCTAGGGCTACTCGTAACGGCACCCTGCCAAAGGGCGTTGAGTGGGATGGTTGGGTTGTGCACCGACTGGACTGGACGCCCAAACGCTCTACCTGGTATGCTAATGGCCAAGAAGTTGCCAGTATAGCATACCAGACACCCAAGGACCCGGCACAAATCATTCTCAACGCTTGGAGCGATGGTGGCTCGTGGAGCGGGAATATGAGCCTTAATGGTGCAGCATATATGCAGATCCAGTGGATCGATATGGTGTATAATGTGACTAAAGACAACGAGGAAAAGAGAAGTTTCGATGGCCGTAGGTTGGAGAGCGATACTGAACAATACGGTGGGTTGGTACGACGAGACGATAGTACGGGTGCATGTAAGGTCGTCTGCAGCATCGATGAGGCCGATGAGGCTGGAGAGACCAAGATTCTGTCGAAGAGTACGGCGTCTCACATGCTGGATATGCGATACTGGACAAAGAAGATGGTTGTGTTTGGAATCATGCTTTGGGTGTATGTATAAAGCGTTGGAGTTAATTTCTAGGATTTTATCTATATCGAAGCGTTTTACATGGTCGAGCTCATGAAAGACATAACGTTCAGAACGGGTAGCACTGATCTAGAGACGAAATGTTGAGTATTCGAGGTAGAATATCCCCGTGCAATGTTCCCTAGTTTGTCATGTCTGACCTTCAATAGCTTCAACACCAACAACGGGAGCTCCAGAACATCACCATCTTCTCCCGCAATTCCCTAGCCTTTCCCCTGTTCTAACACTCTCATCGAACATACTCATACTAACTACTAATCGTCGATCATCTAAAGTTACAAGTCCCACTGATTATCCCGCATCCGTTCCGACCCGCCTCCGACTTCAGACCACAGGCCTCACCCCGATGTCAACTAACAACTAACTACCTAGGGACTGAAGCAATGAAGCCATTAATAACACTTACATAACACATAACAAGCCTCGTGGGTATTCGGCACCACGCCAAGATTCACATTGACCTGCCTACTTGCTTGACCTTGTCCCACATCGTGTGGCATCTTCCCCAGCCCAAGTCTTGCTTGGTTCCTTGTTGGCTCCAATCCGCTCTGCCCATGATCGTGCATTTCTGGGGTAATGTTATGGACTAGAGGTTCCGGTGCGGTCCCACCTGGTGAGATCGACGGGGCACAATGATCAAGACTTATTGGAGAGCATAACATGTTGCAAAAGATGGTATTTAATGCGTGCTTCGTTACGCAATTGCTATGTGCAAATCCAATGTCCCGTTATAACCAACTATTGTGTGATTTGATATCTTCAAAATAAACACCGCTTCAACAGATCCTTTGTCTGATCATGTAACTTTTAGAAAGCCTCAAAACACTGCGTCTTCAGTCAAACCAAATCTCCCGAGGTCGTAATATAATGCTTCTTTTCTTTTTTCCAGTTCCTTTCTGCGCCGCTGTCCCATCAATTGTTTTCAGTCGACAGGTTAATCTCGCTCTTGAAATGATTTGTCGTTAAAAGGTGTGAGAAGCAATAATTAAATGCTTTTGTATATAGTTCTGCTAGAGCTGTTCAACACGATATACTCTCCATGCTGATGTGTTCTGTCTTTGTTGGTAGTCGTCAAGTCCTTCGACATGCCTTGCCGTCAGGAAGCCTAATCATAGCCCTCCTAACCCCCAGCGCGATATACCTGGGGAATGGATATGACTATAGGCCTCGCTGTGGTAAGCCTGTTGCTCAAATCTGTTGCGGTGGGATATATCTATCGCACATCCCGCAGAAGAACCAACAAGTCAATCGCGTCGAAATTGCCTTTCAATCAAGTGCGATCGTTAAATGTTCTCATCTTCATCAAGCATGCCAATGGTGCGCGAGGTTTTATGTAAGGAGTGGTTGGTTTCTCAACCCCCCAAACTCTCGACCATGGATTTCAAGATTTGAGCGAGAGCTGACGGGAGTATGGAGTATCCCGTGATAGCAGCTCTTCAGGCGTTTGTCGATGAATGGACCCTCTAGGTGACCAATTCCAGAGGTTTGTTCGAGCTCCGAGTTCACCTCATGTTGGCTTGTTCGAACTGAAACTGTTGCCCGTTGGGAAATGCCATGCTGGCACTCAATCCAAAAGGGTCCCAATCCAAACCATTCTGGTCTAAAAGCTGGGTCATTGATGGATATTGCGAGTGCGTGGTTTGTGGCTGTTGGACGGGTTCATGAGATGGTGTCATCTGGTGTCCAGGTCCGCTAGAAGCAGGCGACATCATCATAGGCTGCTGGTTTTCTCCATTATAGCCTGAGGCGTATCCTCCATGACCGGCTGGTGTTTCGATTTCAGGCTCGTCAATCATGCCATCTTGTTCATATTCTTGCTCTACATGACTCATTAGGATGTGTTATCGATGACGTGACACTAGAAAACTTACCAAGTTGTTCAATATGGTTTTGGAAGGCAGGAGTAGGATAGTAAGAAGCCCCGGATCCTGTTTGACCTCCGCGTCCACCGTTCTGCATCATCGATGATCGAGGGACCTGTGTGTTTTGAGGCATCTGTTGCTGTTGCTGGTGGGGCATCTGCTGGCGCGACATGCTAGTCATTGAACCCCTCATCGACATGTTATCCGAGGCTGCAGGAGAGAAGGCGGAGCCGGTATTACTCGGCGAGTTGGAATGAGACGATGGTGTAGGTCGATTCTTGGGTGAAGTAGCATTCGAATGAGGTTGTAGCGGAGGTGGCAGTACTGGCACAGGCTCAGCCTTAGGGGCGATGTTCGAGTTTGATCGTCGAGACTGGTGGTGTCGGTTCATAATCGCACGCTGGATAGGAGGAGGCTGAACGAGGTTCTGAGGCATATGGGTTGGTCCCAAGTTAGGACTACCCGTCTTGGCGCGAAGCTCAGCCTGGACATCGATTCCCTTTTCGAGGAGAATACGCTCGAGAAGCGAGTTCTTGTATCGAAGCATCAAACACTCATCGGCAGCAGTGCGGTGAGCCGCCTGGAGGTTGTGGAGATTGGACTCATGGACGCGGATGGTCTCTTCGAGTTGTTTTATGTATTCAGTCCGGCGTTCACGAAAAGCAGCTTGAGCCTGTCGGTTCCGCTGCTTTCGTTCTTCGGAAGTCGCATAGATCTTTTCATGTTCTGTTAGCCTCTGTTTGAGGGCGAATGTGTATGTGCGTCATGTTGTCTTGGAGAGAAGAGAAGACACATGGGTAAGACCCGAGGTGAGAGCGGGGAAGCTGAGTTGTCGAGGTCATGTCTTGATCTGTCTCAAGCCCCATCGTGTTGTTTTACAAAAAGCTGTCCTCATAGATGGACGGAAAGCAGTTCGTAGTGTATGTAGTGTGCATAAAATGTAAGAAAAAGGAAAACAAGACAAGACTTACGGGTTTGCGGCCGCCCTTCCTCTTGGGCTGCTGAGGCTCTTGGGTGGCATTGGCAGCAGAGGTTATCGCAGGGTGGTGATCGCCCTCAGGGCTGGAGCCAACGAGAGAGTCGGTCTCTTCCCGAGAATGACCGTTTAGGCCGTTGAGATGATTGTTGTTGTTTTGGTGTTGCGCAGGATCCGCCTTATCGATTGACATCTTGTCTGCCATTACCCAGACCGGGCTACTAGACGATTTGCCGCGCAGCGGCAAACGCCCCAGAGACGCAAAACGGGAATTCTGTTACGTGACGAGGTGGAACGTCAAGACGACGACGGGCGCAAAGAATCAAGACAGGCAAGTGTGCGCCCGTTGGGTTTTTGCTTTGCGGTTGCGGGCGTAGGGAGAGCGGGCGCAAGAGATAGGAAATGCAGCCCGGATTGGGGGTCGTACGGGGGTCAACAGCGTACTGGAGTGTGAAAAGGGCCCTTATCAGACGCAGAAACGCAGACAAAACCAAAAACGCTTGGCTATCAGAGATGGTACTGGCTGAACGACAATGATACGCGCTGCGTCTAACAAGCGCCTATCAGTTGTAGGTCGCAGGTAAGGGTCTTTGGGAAACGTAAGAAATTCTACCAAGAGATAAAAGACGGGCTGTAATTCGCGTCGAGTTCTTGGGGGGGACAGTTGCGATAACAGAGAAGGGGATCACTCAGGCCGCAAGGGAATACGGTTTTATGTAATGTAAATTAAGAGGAGGGGGCAGCCTAGGAAACTCCTTCTTTTCTCTGTCGACTCGAGGGCCTTAGCCCTTGAGCCAATCAAGGCCTCGTATTCGAGGGATGAGAGTGGGCTTCCAAGGCCCATAAGTGGAGCAAGGAGACATCCACTAAAAAAACCAGTCCATCTCAATCTTCACTTTAAATTCTTCAGCATGGCCCCTTCAACCCATCCATCCTCGTTAAACCATGGGGAGTGCACGGTCCCATCGTGATCTCTTTTTAAACATTTCACATGAGGCATAAAATCGTGAAGCGTTCAATCAATCGCCAACAAACAGCACACGCAGCGTCACTTGCAGGGGCCGAGCGAGAATCGAGTCTACCGTAGCAGACCAGACCAGACCAGACGAGCCCACTCGCACTCCCACAAGACGCTGCAGCCATGCCCATGCATGCCCTGGCACTCGCACTCCTCACATCCCACTCAACCTTGGAACTAACTCTTCTCGCCCATCCTCTTTACGGTCGAGCTGAACCCAAGGAAGGAAAAGACTAACCTGGGCGTGGTGTGAGACAGTGGGATGCCAGAGATACGCTCCCTGATAAGCATCCAAATGGTCTATTCGGTGCTCGAGATTTGCAGATATACAAAACCATCAGCCCCTCGACTATCATCATCCACAAAGCTTTGTTCGTTTTCCGCTCATGTGTCGTGTGGCCGCCGGCTGAATATTTGCTCGGCCGCCGGGCCACTTTCTTTGTTGGCTGAACTGAATTGATCGGCAGCTGTAACATCGGAGCCCCCGCTTTCCCTCCAGCCCTCTCTCACCGTAAACGCTTCAGTCACTGGGCGGTTGGCAAGAGACCAGCAAGGGCGGATTTCGGTTTTCCTAGTGGTGTTCAACGGTACGCGGTGCGCCTTGGTGGCGGAGAGCATGTGCCAGAATGCGTTTCTCGTCTTTTATGACAGCCAGCCCCAAATCTGGCACCCATTCCATTGGTCCAATCATTGATCTGTTATCCCGTGATGGTTGTTCAAATTTTCACCACTCGTTGCAATCTCTTACAGATGCTCGTGTCCATGGAATTCGAAGAACCTGAGCTAGAGCTCACAGTAAGATCCCGTCGTGTCAGGCTCTAGTCCGTCATTTCGCTCTGTGCCGTCGATCATCCTGTCATGCTTAATTACACCGTTTGTTTTGATTGACCCTGGCTACCTGGCAGTTCTAGAAAACTCAAAGAACGACTTATGATCCATCATTCTGGCGCAATCTCTCAACAGGGATCTGTTTATCTTCAACCCCCGCTGTGCACCCCAACCTTTCTGGTCATCGTTCTGATTGATGGAGGTTGCATCGAAGCCTTCAGCTCTTGTGGTCATCTGGTTCAAAATTGAACAGTTGCGGCGTCGCTGGCTTCATCTACTCCGTACATAGTACGTGAATTCGGTCCCCGTCATGACCGATAACCGGCTTCTACACAATCACATCTGGCTTACGGTGCCAGGTCACTCAGACTGGCAAAGCACCAGGTGGAGCTGTCAGCGGCATGAATGTCCAATAGTCAACGTATTTTGTTTAGCGCCTTTCCTTGAGACGCCTTGATCCTGGTTTCTTGAGGTCCCTCCGAATCCTCCGAACCGAGTAAATTATCCACAGCCTATCCCTACTGCATCATGTGTTCCAACTATTACACGAAGCTCCCAAAATGATTTGCGTATCTGGTTGTCGTACTGTTTGAAGAGCAGGCAGGGCAACAAGTGATTGACGTAGCACTCCATTCTGACAGACAAGTTCTAGGGACGGCGAAGTCAGATCAGGGTACAATTTTTTTGGTCTATTTTTTTATTAGCTTGAGCAACGTTCAAAAGGCATAACACGCTATGTTCAAGTTGTCTCCACACCTATAATACTGTGTACTGGCACGGGAATATTCTTACAGCATGCAACAAAGTCCTTCAAACCTCGAGAGATAAGCGAAACAAGCTGCCTGTTGCATATCAATCTGATATGCGGTTGCTCATCATTTCCAAAGACAACAGGCAAGCTACGTTAGCGCATGGTATGACGGCATATCCCAACATCCTGGCATAAAACCTTAGCACAAAGTTTGCCAGCCAGGAACGGAAACATTTCTTCAGAACTGATGAGTTTTCTTGCTGCATGGCGGTACCAGTACTGGTATGTACATGCCATCGCTTTCAAACAGACTTCAGAAAGACTGTTCCATCAACCCTAAAACCCCAATATCCAACGTCTCGATGGAACCTCGTGTCGAAGGTTCTGGCCTGTCCGCAAACATTGATAAGCTGAGGGCATATCGTGAGCAAAGATCTGACCATGTATCCCCGGCCATCGGCGACCAACAATCCTAGGCGATATTTCATGCTCAAATGCTTGCTACGATGCATCCCATCGGCGTCTACATACTCTGTACGGAGTACACATGTGCCATGAGTCGCAACCATGGATAACTATCCTAGTCCGTTGTCTTTTAGGAACGGACGTGCATACGTAGGCCCCAGGCCATGTTGTATGAGGTGGTTTGGTGGTGGAGCCTCACATGATGGAAAGAAACCGTTGGGTTCCATGTCCTTTTCCAGAAGCAAGCCCATGTCTGGTGAAAACTCTGCTCAGTCGATTGTTCATTTCCTGTTGGTCCATGGCTTGCGGCTTGTTCGACTTTGATCGGAGCCACAGATCTTGAGTCCCTTTTTGGTAGGCGATAATTGCTAGTTCTGACAGTGGATTCACAAGTCAAAATTACGATTCCTGCTACCCCGGATCATCCATCCACCTTTTTTGGAATTCATGAGGAGTGACAATGTCATGTCATCTTCATCTTGTCTTTTGATGGTGGGAGAGCTCGTCAAATCTCAACTTTGGGGTAAGTTTAAAGCTCCAAGCTGTCGACATGACTCTATAGCCCTCACAGTGTTGATGATGTCCTGACATGAATGGCTTCAGTGAACGCAGTATCAACTGATGATTGTAAATAAAGGCTCTCGAGGTCGAGAGCACGTACCATGCAATCATCACTTCAATAGTTGTCAAACACTCCCTGTAGATTCTGATGGGTTAACCGGTTTCAATGGCTGAGGCCAGGCACACACGATGCAACCCTGTCTGCCTGTCTCATAATCAATGAAAGTCAGAGAGGCTCTGCCAAGCAAGGTCGAAGATGACGGTTCGTCTCGCTTGACCTAGCGAACCCGCTTGACCTGCGTCTCCCGAACTGCATCGGTCTCCTGTCGTAACTTAGTTGAGCCTTAGCTTCCGCCCTTGGGCAACAACTTGAGGGTCTTCTCGGTGACGTTGTTCTCATGTTGATGAGCTTCAAGGTCGGCGTTTTGTCAGAGAAGATCATAATGCTACTTGATCAAGAAGGTAAATATGTTTCAGGATTGTCCTTGGTGATAAATCGTCTGGGCTGTGTAAGAGAGAGTTCTCAGGTTATGTCCTCAGACATGCTTCGCATTAACATGATCTCCACGGCCTTTGGCAATCCCTAGCCAAAGCCACGCAACGTCGGTTGAATTTGCCGAAACTATCCTTCACCTTCCTCACCGAGCGAGAAAAACGCCATCGCCTCAGCTGATTCTCACTGCGTTGACTAGGCTTCGCCGGGATTGTCGGGTCGCGCCATGGTGCCCAGGCGGGCTGTTCTCTTCGAGACATGGGGTGTTGCTTCTGGAAATTTTCTAGCGCGGCTCGGGCTACAGCCACTGTGAGATCCCAACGGGAACATCACCCCATGAACCGTGAAAGCGATGCGAGTCGGTCTGGTCTCGATTTCACGTCGATCAAACATGCGTCAACAGCTGAGACAGGTAGACAGGGCGAAGCAAGTGGTAGAATCTCCAGGAAGGGGAGTATTATGGATAAGTCCTGTTCGGGAAGTTTACGGGCATGAGATTCAGGACGTATTCGGGGATGGACTTTTGTTGAGAGAGACCTTTCGACTATCATCTTACGCTTCTCCACGCCTTCTTTCGGCATCACCCTCATCGACACTGGCAAAATCTCGTGACAAAATATGATATTTCATAAACGGAAGACTCAACACGAGACAGTTGGGAAGCTCTCGTGACAGGCACCAGATCTCGGTGGCATGATATCCGATTTGGGTATTACTTGCATGCCATGGGTAACGGATGAGGGCCGGTAGATCATATTACGGGCATGTCGAAGCCGGCATAGGGATTGGTCTCTCATAGGATGTGCTTTCCACAATTCAGTTGTGTGTTGATGGCATTGTCAAATATACCGTCCAGAGGCCAGAGCTGAGTAAGACTCGTACCTGAGCAGCAATATCGGCATTCGTCTTAGAGCAAAGTATAGCCTTGAGAGTATTCTATTGATTTCGGCCTGCCTTTACATACTGTATGTCTTTTGTTAGGAGGCTTACTGAGTTTAGGATTTAGAATGGCATGTTGACTTCGTTGGTCCATCGACTGTTGGTGTTCTGTACTTTGGCCTCGTGATACATAGAATAATGTGATTCTCAGTTGTTGTTGGATGGAATTTATGACTGCTTGTGCCGTAGTGATCATCGAAAATCTGAGCGTTGGAAGCATAAACATGCGCGTTGGCAACTTGTGATGTTATTCAAGGGGTATAATTGACTTTGCCAATGGTCAGAGTTTCAACGGTATCCATCTATCATGAGTTAAAATTTGGTCTCAGTAGCACAATCCAAATACTGATGTTGCAGCAAGAGAGTCAGACACGGTCATGGGACCTTTAAGACATGTATTGTCATCGAGACATGTCCTAGTTTAACATTAAGATCCCAAATGTCTATGGGTATGGCGGTTTGATAAACTGGCAACTCGCAAACTTGATGTGATGTGCCACAGGGTAGGTAGGTTGATTGGTTGATTACGCCTCAACTTCTGCCACTTGGTCAGATAGATCCCGGCGTCTCGGTAAAAATAACACATTAGGTTTTGGCCCTTCTAGGCAGAATAGACTCTAATTGCCTCTTATCTAATATCAACTCTCAATAAATAAGCCATTTAATATATACTTTTATCATGATTCATCCATCCTTATGCCTATTGGTTATAAAAAGGCTGTGTTCTCTTCAGTGTGCAGGGTAGGTAGGTAAGGTTGGTAGATGATGACGATGTACAGTGCCAGGCTGATATTTGGTGCAAAATACTGTGTCTGGCACTGTGCACGGATACCCGTTGTTATGGAGCTTGGACCATGTAAACAAACCGCAAGCCCCCACCACTCACAACGTTGGAATTCACGCGCCATCTGGATCGAGAGAGATTTGACATCATACCAGAGAACCCCAAAGACATTACCCACGAGGATCACGACCCTTAATTATTGAAATTACCTGCCTAGTACTTGCATAACTTGGAGTCTTGACCACATTCTTATCTCACGCAATGTCTCCTCCGCGCCGTCGCTCGGCCCGGTTGGCCTCTGGTACTACCCCTAAGGTGAGTTCCGTGATGGCATCATGCAATTTTCCCAAGACAAGCATCCTGACAGTTATGGCAGAAACCTGCGACATCCAACTTGACCTCTGTTGTCGAAGATGCCGAGTCGCCCGAGCGGCTTCCACAGCCCAAGAGTCATAGCAAAGCGAAAGGTAAAAACAATGCCGCTCCATCCTCACCAGCTCCTGCGCCTTCGACGCCCGCGTCATCGGCCATGAAGCCTCCGCATGAAGAGATGCACCCAAGCAAAGCTCATCATAATATGGGCGAACCCTCCTCCGCGATGAGACTGGGCTTCACAGACATCAAGGACACCAGCCGCCCTGGCGTTCCCCCTGACACACCGTCCAAGATTGGCGTTCCTGCTTCCGATTTCACCTTCCGATTCACTCGCGACACTACCGATTCCACCCTTAGTGGTGATGCGCAACGTCTGATGGAGGAACTTCGCGGACAGGCTGCCAAGATCAAGGCTGATATGATCGCAAAGCGCGATGCAGAGGACGCTGAAGAAGACGCTCTTGGCCGCAAGATTGCTAAACCCAAGGGCAAGACAAGTCGGTATAGCGCGGCGCATATGGCGGAGTTCAAGAAGATGGATTCTATCGAGAACCATGCGTCTGCTTGGAGAGCTCAAAACGGACGATTCCAGCCTGTTGTCCAGTCTCTGAAGCGCACACCCTCGAAAGCCAACCTGGAAACGACACCAACTTCTTCTCCTGACAAGTCTGGTCTCAAGCGATCACCCTCGAAGGCCGAACTGGATGTTCCCACACCATCAACACCTCGCATTACACAGAGCCTGAAGCGCAAGTCGTCGCGTGCTAACCTTGATGAATACCAACAATCGCCTTCGCCCAAGAAGTCTACTATGCCTCCGTCCAACCTCCCTACCGCCATTCCCGCATCCTCCAAGAAGACACAGTTATTCCCTAATGTACACCAACGCGTTCCTTCGAAGAGACTCAAGCAGCGGATGGAGGATGACGCGACAACAAATCGACCTCCATCACGCGATGACTCCTCGATTCCTCGACCCAAGTCCATTGGAAATGGTTCAACCAAGCTGCCCGCCTCAAGCTCAAGCCTGGCACGACTCATGAGCCCCACAAAGGCGTCTCTGGCTCACACAGGCAAACCCACCATTTCTCTGATCAAGTCTCCTTCCAAGGTCGACCTGAAGAGTGGTCTGCCAAAATCCACCAGTAATTCTCACCTAATGCCTGGTAAGCCGACTACGCCTAGATCTCGAGTCATTAGCCCAGGCCGCTTCGATAGAGTCAAGTCGATTTTGCGCGGAAACCGAACACCTTCTGGCAACGTTCAGACCGCGATTCCACAGCCCATGGTCTCACAGACTCCTGCTCCACCTAAGGCCGATAAGGACAAGGCTTTGCCTCCTCTTCCGTTGACTACTCCTCGACGAAAGGTGACAAAGCACGTCGCTTTCACCCCAGAGGTCACACGAATTGCATTCGAGCAGAACTCGCCTTCTCCGCAGAAGTCTTGTCTCAAGGCTCAGTCAACACGAACTTTGGCGGACGAGCAGTTCCAAGGCATTGATGGAACACTTGCGAAGGCGGACTCCGGGGATGTTGTGTACCCTGATCTCAGTGGCTTTAGACCCCTGCCTAAACCTCCCAGCAAACAGAAGGATAGTGCACCTGCGTCTGTCCCCGGCAAGTTCACATTCCGCAGTGACCATACGATCGAGTTTGGCGACGTTCCTGTGCTAGGCTTTGGAGCCTCCCCTGGCCAGTCGAGTGTTCGCCAAGTCCGGCAGTCACTCAAGCCTAATGCTAAGATGCCCGGTAGCTTCCCTGGACCTACTTCTCCAATTGGCCCCAACAAGGAGAACAAGGAACCTGGCTCGGCCAAGATCCTGGTTGGAGCACCTCATGGCATGTCCAACAAGAAGCGACACCGAACCAGCTGGGACGAGGAAGAAGAGGAGCAGAAGAACGCAGAACGTGCAGCCAAGAAGCGTAAGGCTGAGCATGTGCCTGAAGGTGAAGCCCTTCTAGCTCCTCGTCTTGTTGGCGGCACTCCCAGCGCAAAGAAGGTGCGCTTTGGTAGTACGACACCGCGTACCCCTGGCTCTGCCAGCCCTACCAAGAAGCGTGCGGTTCTCAGCTTGAGTCGGCTTAACATGCTTGCTCGCCCTAAGAATCGAGCTTAAGTTTCAACATGGTTGGAATCCACCAAAGTGCAGCTAGAGCTGCGAAATTTTTGAAAATTGAATGTATAATACGACTTTATGTGTCTGTCGTATTCTGGAGATTGTCACGGCAGATGTTAAAGAGTCACTGTTATTTGCTTCGTCTTGTAGCATGTTGGTCACTCGATTCTGCCGACACCCAGAGCTTGACACAAGAAGCTAATGATGAAGCGTGCTTTGATCAAGCTGGAGTTTCGAGATTGTTTTTACCTGGCTTTTTATGTTGACAAAGTCAATGACATGCTGTTTTTACCACACAAGACAAGGGATTTGGGGCACTCAGGGATTCAGGGGTTTACGGGGCGTTATGGCAAAATGCATCAGGTTCTGAGATTAAAATTCAGATGAGAATAGTTCATCATCATATTTGATTGTATAGGGTTGTGTATAAACTTAACAAACACATATCTCTCCCTCTCCCTAGGACTCTTTTGTTTCATACCTACCTACCTTAGGTTAAGGTCCCTTACTTACCCAAGGTGATATCTGGTATGTTGCGGTCTTCTTCCCCGACATGACCTGCGCTTTCCTTAATTTGATGTGTTATGTCCTTGCCGTGGGTAAGGTACCACGGTAGTCTTTCACTCTCATAAGGTATCCCTACATGATATCCAACATCCGATCCTAGCTCTGACACTTCTTCACGGCACGATCTGGCCACCACCAAACCACAGCCTTGGTCTTCGGTTGTTCGTTCGCACATTCTTTCATCACAATAGGTACCTAACATACTATCGACTGCATTTCTTTACCTTTATGCTTCTGCAATGCCAAACCATAGTCAAACCAACATATTCACATGCACGTTCTGCTTCCACGTCTTTCAAGGCCCCCCTCAGATCATCGGCCGTACTGGACGTCTAGCATGTGCAACATGTCACGCAGCGCTCCTCAGCCTAGCCATCTGTTGGGTCTGTGGAGAACTCATATACCGAGGGGATGAATGTGTCAGTTTCGGTTGGTGTTTCTGGCATCGAGCGTATTACGGATGTCTACTCTACGGGAGCAGATCCATTCACCAGGGGGTTTCAGTACACGATCTCTTTCAAGAGATCGGAGCAGAAGATCGAGTAAAGGAAGGATGTGGAGGAAAAGAGGTGACCGAGGTCCCGCTTTGTGCAGCTTGTGTTGTAGAGGTCGAGGTTGATGGTGTCAAGGAGGATAATGTTGTGAAAAGGGGACTGAGGAGAGTTGAGAAAGTGGATGGAGGCTTGACCAGGAAGAGATGGGAGGCCAAAAACAGCGAGAAGAACTTGAAGGTAAGTTGCAAGTTTCGCGCCTGTAATTCTTTCTAATATTCATGTGCAGCAGTTCTCCTCTAGCCAACAGAGAACTCCCAATAACGAATATGGTGGCGAGGCCGAGGACCTCACGGTCAACATGGTCTCAACCGACTTCAAGGATAACTCCGAGTCGGTGATATGGGTCGACATCTTTGATCCTATCAACGGTCCTTCGTTTAAACCAAGCCCCCTGAAGCCTATACCGTTGTTCATGCAACGGCCGCCGAGTTCCACCGCTCACGAGCACCAGCGCAGGTCAACTGCTGCCGATACATATCTTCAGCCTCCCCACGATCTGAGAAAACAACACTCAGCTCCTTGTTCAGTCTGTCCCTCAGAATCGCCTGTGAGAAGTCGATCACCGGAACATCGTCCTCCACGTCAACCATCGCCAACTCTGCCTAAAACCCCACCTTCTTCGCCGTCTCTCAGTCGCAGCACCCAGAAGATCCCAGAGCACGACTACCTCGACATGAATGACCGGTCTGAAGTGCGGCACAAACAAGCTGTTAGCTGGGTCAGCGTAGAGCCCTTGACACGACCATCGTCTCGACTCGCTCCGTCACGTCGCGCAGAGGCTAATTTTTCGGAGGCAGAGTCATCGGCATACAGAACGCCCCCAGAATATCCAGATCAGATACTGCGGACGCCGTATCCGCTTCCTTTGTCAAACATCAAGACGGCTAGCCCCTTGCCTGCGCAGCTCACGTCGCACCCGCAACGAACTATGCATGCTACTCCACAATCATCGGAGTATCTTGAGCGTTACCAGCCCGCGACGACGAGATCGACACAGAATCAGGAGGTGAGGAGACTGAGGAGAATAGATGCAAGCGTGAGTGAGGAGGGCATCACGAAGATGAAGCCGGGACAATCTGAGGGTGGCGAGTGGGGAGGAAAGGTTGGGTCTGAGTTGAGACGGTTCTTTACAGGACGATAGAGGATTGTTACACGGCAGTATGTGTTAGCGAAGCAGGACCCTATTCGCATGCGAATTATGTATCAAGTTCTATGAGAAGTTTGTTTACATTCGTTACATGCTCAAGTATCCAGCGAAATCGGACTAGCAGAGCAGTACGAAGAAGCTACCTATACAGGATGAACCTCTGAGCTTTGTGATCGCGAAGAGGGAGAGAATTACAGTTCCGGCAAACCAATGAGATGGCTGTATTATCATGATCATTGGGACAAAGCCCAAGACGGATGAGGTACGTAACAAATCATGATGAGAGCGTTCATATCGTTTCGGCACCGGAAGCGGAAGCGGAAGCGGACGGCCGAGGCACGGAGCCAAGCGAGATCTTACTGGGCGCCATAAGAACGATTACGGAACAAGGGAGCTTTGGTATTCAATTGAGCTTGAGACTGATGACATGAGCGTCAAATTGAGGAGCGTCAAATTGAGGAGACTGAAGTTTTTTTTTTGATAAATTTAATACTTGTAAATGACTGACTCTGTTTCCGTGATCATATTGACTCTAAGGAGGGGAATGGAGGTTTCCACCAGCCAAAAGAAGCCCAGCCGTAGCTAAAAGCCCAAGCTCTGGCGGGGTAATTGAAAGGAAGAGGTAAGTGAGTTAAGCCTTGGAAACAGTGTTGAACTCTGCTTGATTTAGAGTCTCAATGCGTTAGGTATACGATAGCATCCAATTGTTATTGAGTAATTGAGTCAATCAACTGGCTGTAATCATGAGCATCCATTATAGACACATCCATATCATAGATCTATAACCGTGCATGTTGGCAGCATCCACCATCATCAATCAAATCAATATTTGGAGCTCACCTCAACCGCGGGGTTAATTGGCCTGTGCTAGCTCTGAAGATCCAACCTATCCAGTTGTCAAAAGTACCCCATTTTCATGCCCTAAATCCCACTCACAAAATTCAAATTTAATTGCAACAAATCGTTAAGCGAGGACAAGGTTTCTAGCGCTTTGCGTGTGCGTCAGAGTTCCCTCAGCGTCCCACCTGATGACCAGTAATAACAGCTGCCTCAGGGCATGTTGTGCGCTGTATGTATGTACTTCCATCCATGGAGAGAGTTGTCAGTACCTAAAGTAAGTATGTATGTAACAAGATGCAGACAGAGCGGGAGTGGGAGAAAAAAAAGAAGAGGCTAGTCCAATTAATAATTGCCTTGGTACCTAAATTCATTACCAGTAGCATTAGACTATGATTTGAGTCTTGGATCGTGGGCACCATTAATTAGGTCTCGAGAAAAAAAAAAAAAAGGTCGAGAGGGTCACACCACACCAATAGGTAGAAGCCAAAAAAAATACCTACCTTCTTACAGTGCCTAACAAACCTTGCGAGACTGCCCTCTCTCTCGACTCGTCTCGACTCGACTCAACTCAGCCAAACCTGACTGAGCCCTCCACTCCTACAATCCAATACTCACTCGCTTCGGACCCCCCCCCTCTGCTGGCTGGAGTCTCTACGTACGTACCTCACTCACTCAACCAAATCCAAACCCAAACCCAAACCCAAACAAAACCACCAAAAGCTCTTCCTCTTACAAGGTCATGCGACCGTAGACCACTCTTCGTCGCCCTCAAGATTTGAATTACGCCCCGGACGGAAGGCGATAAGCCCAAGGCGACGACCAAAGATGTCGGTTGTCACAAAGGTACGGCCTCATCTCTCGTCTCTCATCTCTCATCTTCTATTGTTCTCCTCTCCTCTGCTCTCCTCTCCTCTCCTCTATTGTATGCAGTGTACCACCCCCTGCGATCTCGACTCGAGTTTTGGTTTGGGGCGCTGGATTGGGTTGGCAATTTTGCATAACAACGCCCGTGATTGAACTCTCTTGTATGAGAACGTTGGCTATCGATGGCTTCAGCAGAGCAGTCGCATTTACTTCTGCTCCCCCTCGCCTGCTCTACGCCTCTGCTATTTCCTGTCGCATCGCCCCTCCTCTCGCCCATTGTTCAAAAGAAGCCCCTCATTCCCTTCACTCCCATTGCCCATCAGGTTGTTTGCCCTAACCTAACGAGACGGCCTGCCCCCTCATACTAAAACACCACAAATATGATATCGCAATAGCCAAATAACCATACAATCATGCTAACTCTCTGTCCAGAACCCTTTTGCCTACCTCGGTACGATTCCTCCTCTCCCCGCTTACCCCGCGAGAAACAAAAATACAAATCTTGCTTCATCGACTCCGATGCCCAATGCCCAACTCAATTACGATCATTCGTACTGACATATCGACCCCTCCACAGGCAACGACAGTGACGGCGAGGAGAAGCCCGTCGTTCCTGTCAAGACCGTTGACAAGAACACTGCTCGTACTACTAAGCGTAATGTCGAGCCCCAGGCTCCCGTAAGGGCCGGTGGTGCTGGCGGTAACCGCCGTGGTCCCGGTGGTAACGAGGGTGGTGAGTTTTGAGCACTGGAAATTGAGTCGATAGTCAAAATACTGACTCGGAATAGCTTTCCGGGATCGTGGTGCTGGCAGCAACCGAAACCAGAACCGATCCACCGAGGAGGCTCCTCGTGATGGTCCCCGAGGCGGTGCCGGTGCTCGTGTCCGTGGTGGTGAGTAGCCCGAGGACATTGGTCATGGCGAACAAAAGCTGATAATCTGTAGGACGTGGCGCTAGACACGCCCGTGAGCGCGATGACCGACACCCTTCCAAGTTCGGCGGCCACGGGTATGCCTAACTGAATCTCCTGGTCTTGTTCGACATGCTGACAGAATACAGTGGCTCTGACAAGCAGGCTGCCCAATCCTGGGGTGCTAACGAGGGTACTGCTGAGCTTAAGGACGAGCAGGCCGGTGAAGCTATCGCTAAGGACGAGCAGAAGGATGCCGTTGCTGAGGACGCTGCCGCTGAGGCTGCCGCCGCCGAGGAGGAGGCCGAGAAGCAGGTCTCTTACGAGGAATATCTCGCCCAGCAGGCTGAGAAGAAGGCCGCTCTCGACTCCGGTCTCAAGGTCCGTGAGGCCAACGAGGGCAGCAAGCTCGACAAGAAGTGGGCCAACGCCAAGCCCCTCGAGAACGAGGAGGAGGAGTACTTCGCCCCTACCGGAGGCAAGGCCCAGCGCCAGCGCGAGCGCAAGGTCAAGCAAACCATTGACTTCGACCCTCGCTTCGTCGAGCCTGAGCGCACCCGAGGTGGTGCTCGCGGAGGCCGAGGCGGCCGTGGTGGTCGTGGCGGAGAGCGTGGTGGTGACCGTGGCCGTGGAGGTAACCGCGGCGGTCGCGGCGGTGCTCCTCAGGGATCTGCTAAGGGCAATGCTGCTATTAACACCAGCGACCAGTCTGCTTTCCCCAGCCTCGGCGGCAACTAGATTGCCTAAGCCAACGCCCGCGCGCCTCGCACAAGAGAGCGCCCCAAAAGAAATCCCCTGCTTGCACCCTCTCACAGCATGAGGCAAACACGGGTCAACGTCATGCATGTCCCACGCCCTCCCCCCTTTTTCCCCTTTTCCCCATCAACTCGTCACGATTATAAGAAGGGGGTGGAAAGGATGCCATATTCGTTGTTCTTCGACAGGTTGAAATGAAAAAAATAAGTTGACCATTGGTTTTTGTGTCTGGCTGGATGGTCTGCGTCCAACGGGCAAAGTGCTGCGTGATATAGGGAGGATTTGAGCTCAGATCTCACTAGCTCTGCTGCACCCAGAAATATTTCTGTCCTCTAGGTCTTCTCGAAGGTTTTCCGTACAAAATTCATTTGAAATGCTCTTATATCTTTGCTGTCTGATGTGTGATTCACCATACGATGAACTGAATGCACTGGGTTACAACCAATAGGTTAAGGGGCTCTAAAGCACATACCTACATAGCAACAATGCCTGGCAGACTGTTCACTCCTTCGTTATTGTGTATTGCTCGATTTGCTTGCTGGCTGCCACCGTCCGTAGGCCAACATTACCCAACCCCTTTATCTACACCTATGACTAGCACTCAACTTTTGCAGCGAAAATGAGCGTAAAGAACTCTCTAAGATTGTTCAGTTCTTTGTCCTCATCGTATAAATGCTTACTTTCCTGGCTCACAAGCCAATAAAAAGACGTAGGCGGAATCTGATATATCACATAGTACCTGTCAGGGATATGGGTAACTAACATATTGCGAACGACGAGCACTTAATGCCTAACACAAGGATGGTTTGACTTGTCTTATGAGAACACATAGACTGTTTACAGCTTGAGATATTGTTCTTTCCAATGAGCTACGTCGTGTGATGAAGTCATCTTTTGAACCAGCATTCAAATCAGCCTTGCGGAGCGCCTTGAAGCAAGAACTACGTCCATTTACAACTCGAACACTCTCCTATGTTCTACAGAGCTGGAAAAAGTAGTCTATGTTCCGTGACAGTCACTATGTGCTTGCACTCACAGCTCTTAGTCAGCTTCGCTAGAGCGACCTTGACTTGAGGCGTAACTCGCTCACTTTTTGGTCGTTGAAGCTCATTTGAGCTCCAATAAGCTTCATGGACTGAGCTATGGCTCGGTTATACGAGTTGAGACAACAAAATGTGCTTAATTGTGCATCTTGATGGGCCCTATAGCCTCAACGTCGGTGAACGGGCTCTTTCTTGTCTCAGCCCCTTTTCTATCAATCCATCTCATTCTGGAAGTATTGAACTGCGGTAGAACAAGCAAACTGAACAAGATGGTTGTTCAGTAGCCATCTATGTGCTGCTGGAGAATTTGAGTATAAAAAGTCCGTCCTCAGTTCCAGGGCTTCATCATTTTCCCTCTCCACTCACCCCAGAGCCAAACAACCTCTTGAGAACACTTCAGTAAACCTGCGACGATACCAAAGCAATTTCAGAAGTATTATTTGTCACCATTCCACGCTCAGAGCACTGCCTACATCTAGTAGTAGCCAAGCAACCACAAACCACCACAATGAAGTATTACCAACCCATCGACCCTGAACACCAGGAGAGCGATGAGGACAGTATCTTCAAGCAGTACCTCGAGCGTTTCTACCTCAACATGGAGTATCACACCGACAACTTCAAGGCTGCCTGCAAGGATGCCCGTGAGGAGCTCCAAGATAAGCTCCGCTGCAAGTTCAAGCAGCTCCGGGAGTCGATGCATCGCCGTATTTAAACGTTGACGTTAGGTCAACACTCCCCTTGGCTTCGATCTGTAAGTTTGATCACAGCGCTGACGAGAGGGGTGATGAGACATCATGATGAGAACGAAGAACAGTTGTGTAGGTATCAGAAATCTGGGTTGAGATCAGGGGGTGGAGTTCATATTTGACAACTTTCAGCACTAGTATCTGGTACGTTCAAAGATAGCAGTCCCAATGAATTTGTATACGCCTCATATCAAAGTTTCTTCTTCAAATAAGTGATGATTTGCTATGATAATGACACCAGACCGGTGACCCCTGAAAGAGCTAATGAAAGGGGAGAACAATGCTTTTCATTAATTTCGTATCTAGTTATAAGGAGACAGAGACGCTGCAATATCTTATGCCCGATGTGAAAATGTGTGCGAAGCATCCATTCCAAGAGAGAACGCGAGCAAAACAGCGTTAAAAATGGCCATCATGTAGAAAGGCGCCCCGTTGGAGAGCTTATCAAAGAGGAAGCCCCCTAGCTTAGTAAGGAGCAAGATGGCAAAGCCACCATACAAAGAATACACGCCTGCAATAGAGCCTTTGAGGCGGATGCGAGAGACTGACTCTTGGTCCGTCGTAATGCTGATGAGAGGCCGGCTCTCATCGTTGGCTGATTCGTACTCCTCTGGCTGGAGCAGGCTTTCGGGGCGGGCGGTTCGAGGCAGCTCAACTGCGAGAACTCCACGACCAAGCGAACCAAGGCTGCAAACGATAGCGCCGATCTGGCTGATACCAAGAAGTGAAACAATAAAGAAGATTGCAGGACTACCGCCTCGGCCGTCTACGTCCTTGATTTCAGGACTGGAGAGTTGCGGAAGGGCGACGTAGCCTACGATACCAAAGACAGTCGAGACGACGATAGGGTAGTTGATGCGGCCAGTTCGACTGGCAAGGTATCCGAAGATGGGAGCGCAAATGAGGCCCATGAGTTGCGCCACGCCAGTAAGTATGGACGACAGGACGTATGCAGCTCTGCACTCCTCCTTGAGTTCGGGAGACGAATCGTGAGGCGAGCCTTTGCAGAAACCGTTGCTGATGTAAAACGTGTTGACGTAAAGAGGGATGAAGAGTGAGATGGCAACGCTTGAAGCTCGGGCAACAAAACCGCCAACATAGCCAAGTCCGATTCGTGAATCAACGAAGCCAAGGAAGACCGAGTCTTTCATGAGGTGGAGATACGGTGCAAGCTTCTATATCTTATTAGTAAAAAAGCAACTGAGTTCGAACTGGGTTGGACCTACACGCCGCTCACGACCGTTTCCGTCACTTGATTCGTCATCGTTCTTCAGTCCGAAGAGCATTCTCCAACCCTTACCCTCTTCACCTTTAATGTTGCGCAGACCGATCGCAACAAAGATAGACACGGCCAATGCGACAGCCGCAACAACGTAGAAGCTATACGATACCGCTTCAGCCGGGGTAGTGCCTTTATTCTCGCCAAATCGCGCCGGGAGTGGGAGGAACAGTGTCAGTGCGACAAGCGCACCGCATCCAGTAAACAGTCCAACGAATCCCGCTAGCTTGGATGGTCTTCCTGCGGCAGTATCGGCGGTATCTGTTGTGCTCGGCTCAGAAATAGACTGTGTGTATCGTTCCTGGGTGATAGTCGCCTCGGATTCGACGGAGAAAGCAATGCTGCTTCGGGCTGTCGCATTGTGAAGAGCTTTAATTCTGGCTTGGGCTTCATCCTCCTCGCTGTTGCTATCGTCCGTCAAAGATGGAAGTATCGCAGTTACCATTGTGGCCCTTCCAAAGTTAGCAATGCTCGCTCATGTAAGCTACACACTCTGTCTCAACTCACGCTGCAGAGGCGCCGATTGCGAACAACACGCGAGCCAGCAACAATTGGGGGTATACAGTCTTCGCCTGCACAAACAGAGCCAGCGAGACACCGATTATCGCGTATCCAATGACAGCGACCCATCTAACACCCAGACGATCCGACACAAGACCCCATCCTGGACAAGCGACGAGCGCAACGAGCTCATCGACGAAGCCCAGAGTTCCCACGACATCACCAACGCCCTCCTTCTGCCCAATTAGGTCGGTGATGACAAAAGAAACAGAGCTGTTCAAGAAGACAAGAAAGGAGATCGAGAAGAGCGATATGCCGAGGAGGTACGTCAGTGCCTGTAGGGGCGTCGTCGACGGCGCAAATGGGAGATATCGCAACATGGCGGGGTTCTTTCGGAAGGATTGTTGTTTTGGAAAAGAGAAGGGATAATCACATTGCAGACACAAAAACAAAACTGGTATTTGGGCACGCGGAATGTTGACGTAGTGGTTTGTTCTAAGCGCGATGGGTGTAGACTAACTCATGTGATGAAATGGATGGATGCCAGAGCTGGGCTGCCCAAACAATAATAGTGCTAAACAATAAGGGCGGATGACCGGGGAGCTATCCGTAGACTACCTACCTAAGGTAATTCCAGCTTGAAGCTCGGATATCGATCGAATGACGGGGCCATTACATAATCTGCACGCATCATATATGCACCCGATATCGCACTCGGAGAAAATAACATCGTCAGATGTTGGTTGATCCAGTCTTGGAACACGAAGTTTGTAGCTGATGCCGAAAAGTGAGTCTCAATATCGCGTGGCGTTCAAGTTGTTACACCACAATCACGGTCCGCTAAGAGCAAGCTAGCTCATATGTGTCATGTCTCCATGTGTCGTATAAGTCAAGTTCGCCAATATAAATAAACATAAACATCCATACATCTAGCGGTTTTTCACCCCCAACCTATAACTAAGCTTCTGTCTACGACTGCCTTGATGATCGGCTCCATGCTGCATTCCAGTGATACAAGATACAAGTTACCCATACTCCATGCCTGTGCCCAAACTCCAGTAGTCCATTATCCTGCAGGTTCCCGTTTTACCAGGCCCAGAGCACCTTGTGGTGAAGAGTCCTGGCCCCCAGCCTCTCGAATTCGAAAGGTGTAATCCATGAGTCGTTGGTCGACAGCTTAGCAAACACACTGGCACCCTTCCAGGTGACCACTTGTTCATCCATATCTCTCGCGCTTCGACTCACGAGGATCCGTTCGCTGAGTTCGGGTCGTCGGGCCTTGATCTTCTCCTCCAGGACAACCGTAAAGTGAGGAATCTTGGCGCCACCGCCAATAACCATGATACTTCCAAGTAAGTCTCGCAGCTTCTTCTCATCGCCCTTAGCGGCGTTCTGAATACTTGTGAGAATGGCAATGTCGAGAGGAGCGACCGGTAACACGGCGTCTCGCTCAGCGGCCATGGATTTGGCAGTTCGGGCAGCAGCATCGACAAACATGCCTGCTGGTGGTTGTGGTTGTCCAGGATTAGGAGTGCCTCCAGCACGAGAACCATTGGGCGCTGGGCTGCCTCCATTTACACCCTCCCTGTCCCTGCCAAAGACATATGGAAGCGGCGTGTTAGCACCCTCCGGCGCAGGAGATCCGGCATGAGAACCCATGGGGGTTCCGTTGGTCATGCTCTCCTTTGCCCCAAGGAAGTTGAATTGTTTGTTCTCTTTGATAGGCGTTGAGATATCGGGCTGTGACAGTGTGAAGCCATTGGCATTGGACATTATCGACGGCTGGACAAGTGCTAGGATAGCTAACTGGGCGGCAGAGGTGGGATCGTCTGGAATATCAACGTCGTAGGCGTTGTAAGATCTCTCAACCAGCTTACGCCGTCCTCTCAACTTGGTGCTGTTATCGAAGATGGCTGGGTCATACACTCCCATCGGAGCCAGAATGACCTCATCGTATGTCTTGAAAGCGTATTTTCGCGTTGGTTGGTTAGGAGCCCGAACGTGGAAGTTGAAGAGTTGGACAGAAATATCCGCTTGCGACATGGTGCAGTGCTTAATCTTCAGCTCCTCAGCAAGAAGGAAATCGTATCGTCGTCGCAGGTTCATGTCCTGGTAAGGAAAGTTGTCGTAAAGCATCATTTTGAGGAATGTATCCGTGATATCGTAGCCTCCGTATTTCAGGTTGATTCTTGAATCCTCGATGACAAGACCGTCTTCCACACAGGTCACGGCCGTCTTCTGAGCTCCCACGTCAACAACACAGGCTTGTGTGTATCCCGCGCCAAAAGTTGCAGCCATTCCTTCCTGGACGAAACACACCCTGGAGAATTCGAACCAGGTCATGCACGATCGCAGTATTTGCTCCACGTATTTCTTGTCATACAAGTCGGGAATGACAAAAACGCAGCTGTACTGTTGCCATTCGCTGTTTGTCTTCAGTCCGAGCTCTTGCCTCAATGCCTTATCAAGTAATGTTTCAAAATCATCAAACATATGCTCCTGACTTGTGTAGCCATCCTCATTCCACTGTCCATGTTGTATAGGCCACCAAAGTTTGAATTTGGGATTCGAGTCGTCGGGAACACGCTCTGCTTGGTGTCCAATAAAACACGAAGCTAATGAGTCTGGGTCATCGAGCGTTTCGATATCAGTCCATTCGATCTCAAGGGGGTCATTGTGCTTCTGGATAACTTCGGGTTCCGTACGACGGTTGAAAGTCTGAACAAGTTCCTTCGAGTTGGGCAGGACTTTGCGCTTATTGGCTCTCATCTCGACCTTGAGGTCATTGCACATCTTGTTGTATTTCTTTGACCACTCTTCGCCGTACTGTTGGTCGGGGGTCTTGGCCTCAAACTGTCGTCGTGGTAAGGCCTCGTACATCTCGGATTCGGTTTGGGGAAACTTGGTCGCCAGCGTCATCGGAATTGTCTTGGGAAGGGCGTCGCTCGCAAAACCTATTCGAAGATTTTGACTGCCGGGGTGGATTACAATGACCCTTGAGGGATCCAGGGCAGCCGAAGGTGTTGTAGCACCATCTTCGTCTGGAAGATCTGCGACAGGAAGTGGTAGCTCTCCATTGGCAGTCTTGGAAAGAGCGCGATCTCGGTCCCGAGCACTTTGTACCAGTCGATCTCGGGTGGCATCGCTCTGGAGGCGGAGGGCGAGGATTTGGTCATCGCGCTTCATGTAATCACTAACCAAGCATCAGCATGAACGTCGCTTATTCGAAAGGGTCATCCTACGTATAATAGTTTTTCTGATTGATTGGAGTGACATCAGGCCATGTCGTCAGCTTCATGCCATTGTCAGTTCTCTCAAGACCTAGGGCAATCTGTCAGTACATGTGTCTAGAACGACAGCCGAGTCGCTATCGACAAGTGATAATGAAACATACCTTCCCGCAGGAGGACTCTTTCGCTGACTTTTCCAACCATATTTATGGATTGGCCTTGGCCTTTCTAGTGTTGCGGTGGGAATAGCGCTGACCAAGCTCACATCCACAGTGAGTTGATTGAAAAAGCTTCCAGCGCGCGTTCAACAAGCTCTCAAAACACCAAGAGCGCATTCATGGTCTGAATCGCGGCAGCGAAACGGGCTTAGCGCAAAATGCCCGGACTTTTGATGACCCGCGACCTCGAATACGCTTTGGCGATTGGGTCCGTGTAGCGTCTCTTCCCCACAAGAGGCTATTCGATAGAGTTGCAGAGTACAGCTTGAATTGGCGGCGGAAGTATTGATTTTCAACCTCTATATCCGTACCTATATAGTGCTGATAATACCCTATTCTTCCAGTCACTTATTTTTCGCATGATGATGAAGGTTTTGTTCGACTTGGAGTTACACGAGCAATCGCCCAAATACTGGAGGCGATATTGACATGTGCAAATGTCGGAGATCACTACTGAAAGGTTCCTAGTTAACGCTGCTGTTCCCTCTGCTGTCGCTATTGGGTATCTATTTTCTCCTCACTTCCGACCAGCCTTCAGTAGGTAAGTGAACATAGAAAGATATGTACCTATGGGGCTTGCCAAACCGCTGCAAATTTAAGCTGCAGGGTTGTCAGCCTATTCGCCTCAGCTGCATATTGTAGCAAACGCTATTTCTAGACTTTGGAACAGTTGCGCCAGCCTCAAAAACTCCCGTGTCTCACACCATTGGCACATTAGCTACCTGTAACTCTTGGTGTCTGTCAAAAGCCATTGCCAACGCCCCTCATCCGATAGGGCCAGTGGGGTTCTGCATCATGGATCTAGCACGTTCAAAACACTCCCAACTCGGGTTGAAGGCCGCACTTTGTACAAGGGTTCCATAAATATGTACACATTCCTTTCCTGGTTCTCGTAGATCTTGCTTCTCCTTTGTCTCTTGCGCTGTTTCCCCCCTCTCTGTTACTCTGTAGGAGCTCATCAGCACAGCCATGGATGCAGCAAAGCCAAGTTTAAAGGCCTCAGCTTCTGAGAGCCTTCAATCAGAGTTGTTGACCAGTTTTGCACCCACTTCTTGGTCGGGTCCAATCATTCTTGGTGCCCTTCTTGGTTACGTTATGCTCTGTTCTCTTCTGCGTTTCTCCAGAATTAACTCGCTTCGATCCAAGTTGAGGTTTCATGACCGTACCTCGTTGAGTCGCATGACAAATCAAGACGCATTTCAAGTTGTTCAGAATATCGCTAGATTCGAGTTCCCGTTATTCTATGACCTTGCGGTTCGATTGGCCCTCTTTGAGGTATGTCTGACTAACTACTAGTTGCCGAGTTAGTGTCAACATTCAGAGCTTGCATGGATATTAACGACGTCAATACATAGACATATGCTGTCCAAACCGTCGCTCATGTTCTCTATGGTGGCAGCGATCTAGCTAATCGAAAGAAGGCACCCAAAAGGTACCGAAATGAGTGTCTTGGGATCTTGTGACTTCTACTGACAAGTACTAGATATGCAGATACTGAAGCCGTCTATGTCTGGTGAGTTTACTTGGACTTCATTGCTCGAGCTATGAAGACTGACATGATGACAGTTTTGCAAACTTCCCTCCTACTTCACCTGTTCTTCATAAAGCGGTTGCGCGGACAAACTTCCTTCACGCTCCATATATCAAGAGTGGCAAGATCAAGCAAGAAGATCTGCTTTATGTGCTTTATGCCTCTTTTGCTGAGCCTGTCCGGTTCCTCAACATCTATGAGTATCGCAAACTCACTGATATGGAAGTTGCTAGCCTGTCAACTCTGTGGAAGTATGTCGCAGACATGATGGATATCGACTACAGGACTGTGCTCGGGAAGAATGAATGGACGGATGGTCTCGAATTCTTCGAGGACATGACTCGCTTTGGAGGAGACTACGAGGACAAATATTTGCGGCCTACACCGGAAATCCAGAAACTAGGCAATGTTCTCATGGAGATGCTGTTGGATTCGTATCCCAAGATTGCTTCTCCCCTTGGATACCCGGCAGCTTGTGTTCTTATGGGACCTCGCTTGAGACGAGCATTTGGGTAAGTCTTCGGTTCATACTATTTCAATTTCTGCGACCAGATACTTACCTGAAAACAGTTTTCCAGACCCAGGTTTGGCTATTACAGTTTTGACATACAGTCTCTTGCTTGTTCGAAAACTCATCGTCCGCTATCTTTGTCTCCCTCGCTTAGCACCCTCCATATACCTCTCCGATCCTGACGAGCAGACCGGACGCATCAAGTCGTATCATTACATGAAAGAGCCGTTCTATGTTCCTCCCACTTTCTGGCAACGTTGGAACCCCGAAGCAATTATTACATGGCTATCTGGTGGGTTACTTCCAGGTGATGGTGGCCCTAGTATGAAGTCCGAAGGTTTCCTTTTTGAGGATCTGGGTCCTGAGAAGGTTGTTGGCAAGGGTATTGAAGAGACAAAGAGTTTCGAAGAGATTGTCAAGACGAAAGCGTTCGCGGGTTGTCCTTATAAGTCATCCGAGAACTAGACGATTTCTTGGGAGACTGGAAAGAAGTATGTTACAAATGACAAGGCAGATCATGCTCTTAACTGGGTATGCGTACAGAGTTACACACAATACTTACCTATGAAGTCATATCCGAAGCTCACAGCACTTCACAAGCTCATTCATCATCAAGTGCGATTATTCGATTTCTCCTAAAATGAGCCATCTGTCATTCCGATCGCCGAAAAGTATCATTCTCAAATCAATTTCCATCATTCCACATTCAACAAAAAAGACTCAGGTAACTTGGTATAAATCTAGGACACCTTTGGTGGAATCTTATTTCAACACCGTATATCAATGTCTGATGTTTTCTTGCTCCTTGAGGTCCATCGAGAGGAAGAAAAAGAGGCTCCAACACGGTGTAACCTTAGGGTAGTTGTGTATCCAATAAGAGTCTTACGTCACTCTATCGCGAAATCCAAGTTGAGAGGACACCTCAGGTACCATTTGTCCAAGAATCAATTCTCGTATTCCGCATTTGGAAATAGGAAAAAGACACGGAACTATCGACGGGAATCTGATCGGCATTTCCCCGCTGACTGCAGGTAACCGCGTGCTAGGCACCTAAAGCAGATCACATGACGTAGTTGGCATCCATCGCCACCTCTTATTCAGACAACATCTCATCACACACAATGTTTTAGGACAAGTACTTTACAAGATTCAAAACCTTGGAGTAACACGAAATCTCACCTTGGAAGAACACAAACGCTCGGAACGCAGGAGAGTCAACCCTACACCTCCAAACAGGATCAACGTAAAGGACTCGCCAACATGCCTCCAATTCCTATTCACACCTCAAGCCCTATCACGGCAGCAAAGGCGTCAGGAATCACCCCAAAGACGGCGCACTCAGATGACCCAGTGGCACCAGCCGAAGTACCTGCAAGTAATGAAGTGCCGACATCCACTTACCCGGCAGCTCAGCCAGGCGCTCGCCCGTCTATGCCAGCTCCAACTGGGGCACCTCAACCTTCTGCCAACATCCAGCCAACTCCAACACGGGCAGTAGTAGATTCGAGCCCTCCGGCCCCGAAACCGGGAGCTGTACCGGAGCCGCAAAGCGGAACGTATTTACCACCACCTCCAAAGGCCGGCGAGACTATGCGCGAGACACAGACACAGTTTACACCAGCACAGGTGCCCTATGCGCCTATATCCAGCGGGTCTGAGTTCGCCGCTGCTCGTTCAGCGACGACTGCAGCTCCTCTTCCTGGCCCGTCCCCGATGGCTGGCTTGGGCCCAACGGGCGTGCCAGGCGGAGGCTCCGGAAGCGACTTTTCTCATCCACCTGGTTATCACCAAAACGTGCACGCGTCCGAGTTCTCCAGTGCCCAGCGTGCGGCTCACGAAGCATCAGTCGCCCAAGAGCGCAGGCCATCTCTGATAGGAGACGACAATGAGGAGGGAGTCTGGTCGGCCGCCAAGAAGTGGGCTTCGGCTGCAGGCGAGAGTCTTGCTGCAGCCGAGCATGAAGTGTGGAAGAGGATCAACAAGGACTAACTGTTGCATCGCGCAAGCAACAGCCAACATCACAGGCCAAGGTAGGGAACGGAAGACCGGTTCGGCATGATAGGGCTATGACCGGGATGCGATAACATTAACGTTTCCCTGAGAGTTTGTTAAATATATTAATGTTTTAAGGGGATCGGACCCGTTGTGGGCGATGTTTCTGCTGTTCTATTTCCAGAATCCCCAAGCGCTGGGGCAAAGACGGAAACGTTGTGACAGATTCAGAGGGCAGAGGCCTTCCAGAAGTTATCTTTCCAGGGCGCTAGGTATGTAACGTAACAAGAAAATGAAAGAAGTTCATTGCGGGGAGATTAAAGTGTCGCAATTGGTTCATGTTGTCCATTTTGAGGGAATCGACAAGGCTTGAATCATGCTCACTCCCAAAAGGTGGTGGTGTAATTTCCCATTTGAGTAGTGATTCAGGAACGGATGTATGAGACCCTGGCCACAAAACGGCCTTACCGGGCGACCCATAGAAGAATTATGGAACGCTTGAAGAAGATGAGCAAAGAAATTGTTGCGCTGTGAGCAGCCCAGCACTCTCTGATTGGTCAGATTAAACCCACTGCGCTATTTAGTTAGCTTGATAAGGTCAATCCGACCGCCACCTTCAATTGAGAAAAACAAGGCTCTTTCAATCAAAGCTGGAATGCTCGTTGTGACTAATCTACGCTTTGTACAACAGAAATTCTGTTGAAGTTAGTGTTAGTGCACGGCAGATTATCCTGCAACTTCCTCTTTACGATACAGCTTATCTCGAAGCGGAAACGGCAAGAGCATCCTCTAGCCGTCCTGAGGTTGACGGCCGCAGGGCAAGATCAAGATCACGACATCGTCACTATCGGAGCATCTAAACAACCCTTCAGCAGCTTGAGCATTGACGCGTTTATAAACGATTATGCAAGTCTATTGTTATCACGTCAATTGACAGCCTCGTTTATGTTCCGAGCTGTCGGGCATCAACCCAAGTCTATCGAAAGAAACCACCGTGCTCAGTGTGGAGAGCCATCATAGCTCCAGGCTCAGGAACCGGCTCAGGCACAAGCTCAGGCACGGAAAACTCAAGAAACAGCTTGTAACACACTGACAAATAGATGACGCGTTGCGCTGGAATAAAATGTTGCGTGTAAAAGTGAATATGCGAATGAGACTCTACAGAAGGTCCCTCCCTACATACCCAGCTATGGATATGAGACGAGGGGAAGCACTGGTCGGATGATATGGATGCAAAGGAAAACAACGGAGTCCCAACGCGATGTAACAGTATCAACTGGGCTATTCCCTGACCCCTAGAGAGGATCCGGCACTTGTTGTGAGATGGGAAGATGATCTGAAGGCTTGAAGATGGAGGGTTTCTACACTAATCGTGATAGTCGTGGAATCCCCTTCTATGAAGGAATCGTGGTGTCGTTCGATGTTCAGGCGTATCGATTCTGGTAGGAACGGATCTTCAGGTGTACCAAATTTAGTAGCTGAGCTGACGGGAGAGCTGAAGAATCGACTAAAACATTAGAGATGAAAACAAATCGAGATCGGTTGTGGACTGAGCGATAGACTGTCAAGATGAAAGGACCGGCTGTTTTGGAGATGCTCTTGTCTAAGAGAAAATGAACGCCATCTGCTATTCATAGCCTGAATGATCCACAACAATTAATTGAAATCCACCAGCTAAATGTGCTCAGATTGAGCTCTGACGTGGTCCTCGCCGAACCGACTCGCCTGTAAGATGTGGCTTTCCAGGCGCAAAGGCGCTGTTTGGTGAGCTTGTTCCAGTGAGTTTATAGTGGGCTGTGGGTGCATTGGGTGTTTAAATATGCCAGCCACGAAATCAGCCTGTGGGTTTTGAGTGGACATTATTCGACGTATCAGTGGACCTCATCCATATACCCCTGGTCTTGACACAGATCTGAGACACGCCGGTCTCCCTGCTAGCAGCTGAGACATGTCAGTGATAGCCAATCAAATGCTCTGAATAGCGGCTTCTACGCCAAAACGGTAGGAACAAGATACTCGTCCCGCTTCTTGCCCCAAAACCCCTGTCTTGCCGCTGCAAATCAGATGGCTTTCCGTGACCCACTCTCTTACAACTTCAAACACGCGCTTGTCCTCATCTTGCTACGCTTGCAACCTCTGCTTTGGCTCTCCAGCGCATCTCGAATGTGATCACAGCACTTGGATAAACATCAGCCAAGAGAAAGGAAATAACAGCCTCAGCTATGCTTCTGTGTCTCAGTCGAATATACCCTCCATCAGCCTAGCGGGAGGAGATCGAGAGCCTCAAAGTTACTTTAAATTGGATAACTCATAATTCAGTCTATATCAGCGCCTGAGGATACAGATGCCACAGCTCGACTGTGCCCGTGATTCGCTCTCCGCCTCTACAATGTCACACCTGCTTTCGAAATCGACTGGCTAAGCCCAGAATTCAGGGCGCATCGCCCACTGTCTCGATGCGAATGGTGTTGCTTTGTCCCAAGCAAGATGCATGCTGGGCCACCAGTCTGCGGATGACCTATCATTCAAGAAAAAAAATACCGACATTGCCGCGAGAAGCTGCCGCTTCGTCTATACGGCTGTCGCCGACTTTGTTACCCAAAGAACCCGATCAAATCTTCCGTCGAGCTCCTTAAGGGACAACCGCCGTACGATCGTGACAAAAGTTCTGGCATTCCACCATCTCGCCATCTAAGTGCCCCTCATGCGGGGGATCAGAGGACGGGGTCTTTGACATATGTACGATATTGCCATATTGCCGTGAGTGCAGATATGTCGATAGGTCTGCGCTCAGGCGGTAGGCGATCCCGCTGCAACTCGGTTCGGTTCCTGAATTGACTTGATCGAGCAATTAGCCTTAACATCCGGGCTTTAGTGGTTTCAACTGTTGTGAAAATAGCATACTGCATCTGCTATATCCTGGCCTGTCTCGACTCTAGAGGGCATTGTTCCTCTTCTGGGGTTGGCAGGGGCGTGCCGGTCGATTTTAAGGGGTGTGTCGAGAAGAACGGCCGAGGTGAGGCATCAAGTTATCGCACCAAAGGTCTGGGTGTCGGTAAACAGATGTGGCGTGTCTACAGCTTGAATCCGCTGTCGTCGGAAGTTTTGTCAACCCCAGACGGGTCTAACGTGGCGCAGTTTGAGTCGACACACTGAATTTCGACCTCGTCGACTCACTAGCCCGCCCGTCCATCCACACGTCCCTCGTCGCCTCTTGTTTCTTCAGAGGATGAGACAAGCCACCTCCGTCGAGTTGCTGTTGTGCAGCCCGACTGGACGGTCCAGTGGCCCGATCGAGCCCCTTGTCGATACACTCTTGAAGCCTGCGCCACTCTTGGTCGTCTTGGAGTCGGTTTGGAATCATCAATTGGTATTATACAGGACCATCGTCTTGCAGCTTCATCTTCCACGGTTTGCCTCTCGATATCGTTGTTGCCCTCTCCACGCCCTCTTGCGGGATCTAACTTTCTTTTAGCACAACTTCTAGCCCTGCTGACTGGAAGCTGTGGCCTTATTGTCCCTAGTCCGGGGTCATGAGAATCCCTGTCCATACCCCTGTCCTCTAGCTCCACCGGCTTCTCAACTTCCTTGACTCTTACTGACGAACTTTCCTACTGTACTCGCAACCTGCTAGGCCCCATCCTATCCCAGGAGCGCTGCGACTCTGTTTTGCACCGGATAGCCCCCTCCTTTGCTATGTATCCGCTTTCTCTTGTACCAGTTCATAGATCGGTCTGTGTTGCGTGTTAGAATCCACTCGGTCCAGCCCCTCCCGTCTATCCAAACCTCTCCCCTGGTGACCGTCCCTGACTTGCGGAGCTTCCTTGCCTCCATGGATGATGCCTCTTGCCCATCGTACACGTCTGCTCTTATACCTCCAGGTTCCGGCTCCGCTACCCTTTCGCTTCTTCCGCAAATCTACCAGCTCATTAACTTTGTTCGTCCATTTTGTCTCCAGTCATTCCTTAACACAAACACTTGCATGTCATCAAACCGTATAATATAGCAAGCCCACCCACCGCTATCCAAGTCCAGGTCTAGCTATCCTTTCCTTCATATACAGGGCTTAAACCAACTACGCCACTTTCCTTTACAAAAGACAAACAACCTATTCACTCTCTACGCGTCAGTCTCCGCTGTCATCAGTCCAAGGGATCCTGTTTACTCGATAGTACACATTACTATACCCTAACCGCCTGACATCTCCCAAATCGACTGTGATCGTTCCTTACAACACATCCATTCCTTACAACGCATGTCGACTGCCCGGAAATTACTCCCACATTCGACTTGGCCATTGCTCTCTTAGTTGACCAGGTAAGCTCGAGATGTCCCGCGGCACTCCCGAAGATCCAGATATGATGTGGACCTGGGCTTGCCAGTTTACCATGATCGTCCAACATCTCATCGAGAATTCATGCTGACACCACCCTGCCCTTGCCAGATAGAATCTGCATAATAGTTTAACGGCTCGCTCCTGTAGGGACTCTTCGGTTCTTGCTTTTACCACCACCCTACCTGTACGCTTCATACTTTCTTGTCTTTCCTTTGAGCCATATGCACGAAATACTTACACTTTATTCACGCAGCAACACTAAAGTTGATACTCAACTTTTCTTTTCTATCTGTGATAGTATTTATACAGCTGGCTTGCATACCCATCTAGGCTTCCGCCTATAATCAACATGAACTCAAACGAATTTATCGAAAACGAATCCGTGCTGGGCTCGGACGAGATGTGGTCAACACCAGCTACTCAGTCTAAGCCTCGCCCTATGCCTATCTATCAGGGATTCTCCTTCTGCGGTGCCGAGAACTTCTCATCAGTACCATCTTGGGACTCATCTTCCGTTTCATTCCAGCAAACCCCCAGTGAGACCATGTCACGTCCTGGATCTATGCATCAGGACTTTTATCCTCCTACCACTATGGATAACTGTAAGTAAAATCGTGCTCCACTATATCATATCACTCAAACTAATCTGAAGCAGCATCGTGGATGGAAAAACAAGTTGAAGATCAATTTGATCTTCACGGCATGGACTACGATATGACCATGGGAATGAGCTCTTTCACAACCGATGAAGCCATCCCCGTTCTTGACCTAAAGCAGGGAACACTTGTCGAGGAAGATCTGATGGCCATTGATGACGGTTCAAAACAGCGTCGAATGTCCGGTTCTTCCTTTTCAATGTCCACTTCTGGAGCCTTCTCCGACATGCCTCTCGATGATTTCTCGGCAGCGCTCTCTGAGGCGCCATCCTTCAGCTCTGATTATCCGCCGCCTTCCAACCGCACTTCCATGATGTCTTCCACCCAGCTTTCGCCCGTTGCCTCGCCGCGAATGACTCCTCAGTCGAGGACCGACCTTGTGAGGACCCAGAGTCGTGGCCGAGGCGCTTCTCCGTCTCCTCGACCCAGCAATGTTCGATCTGCTCCCTACAGCGTCGAGGGGCCAAGACTCAAGCGATGGTCTACTGGTACTTACAACACCTCAGCGAGCCGCAAGCCTGCCCAGTACGTTTATCACGCTTGCCCGGATGTCTACAACAGCCACCAGCACATGTACTCCGGCCACTCTTCTCCTGCCATCGGTGCCACTCCTTTACCTCTCAACTATGGCAACCTTCAGGCCATGCAGCAAGCACCTTTCGTTCTCCCCAGCACTCCGGTTTACCAGAGAAACAGCATGCTGCTTCCGACTCAGCTTCCATCTCAGATGGCCCAGCAGCAGCCCTGGCAAACCGACGTCAACCATTTCGCCCCGCCTCAGCCACTTCTATCTCACGGTCTTTTCAGAATGCTTCAGAGTAATGGAGATGCCGCTTGCCTCAACGGACACTACACCGACCTCTCTGACCCTCCTGAGCTGTACGCAGCTCTCCGAGAAGAGCAGATCCCTCCACCTCCTGAGGACATGAACCCCGAGGATCCTGATATGATCCCCCGCGAGCAGGAGTTGCGATTTGAGGGCGACCTTTACACCCCTAGATGGGTTCGAGGTCACGGCAACAAGCGAGAGGGCTGGTGTGGAATCTGCAAGCCTGGACGATGGCTCGTGCTGAAGAACTCTGCCTTCTGGTATGACAAGTCTTTCTCTCACGGTATTAGCGCCGCCACCGGAAGCTCATTCCAGGAACCCCAACAGAAGCGACGCATGGATGGAAACCCTGATGTCTGGGAGGGTCTTTGTGGCAGCTGCGAGCAGTGGATTGCCCTTGTCAGCAGCAAGAAGAAGGGAACTACCTGGTTCAGACACGCGTACAAGGTAAGTCTGACTAACCCACCAAGAAAGGGGCCTTGACTAACAATATCTAGTGTCACACACACCTCAAGGTGAAAGACACACCTAAGCGTCGCCGCGAAAGCAGCAACGCCAGGGCGCTGGCCATGTCGACCATGGCAAAGCCCAAGACTGAAGTTCAACATCAACGACCCATGACGCCCCAGATGCCTGTCTCCTCGATGGAGCTTGCCACTACGCCTAGACCCTCTACTATGTCCCAGATCACGTCTCACCCTCAAGGCACCGCTGTTCTCGCTCCCCAGGAGCACTATACCATTGATCCGATGTCTGGAAACGTCCTTACGACTGAGCCATTTCCGAACATGATTTAACTCGATACGACTCTGCTTTTTACAGTTTAGACTTTTCCTTTTGATTTCCGCCGTACCACGACAGCACATGTATTGTCGTGGATGGCACCACACCCGTTACGTTACGAAAAGATCTTTGAGATGATGTTTGATACCAGTTGAAGCCAGGGATAACTTTGTTGGTCCCTGTGCTTAAAGTTTTCTGTTTAATTTCTGTTCCTTGTCTTGCCTGTGAGGGCCTGCTTATGCTGTTTTGGAGGAGGAAACGAACAGTTTCGAGAGGGGTCACCACGTGGACGAAGTGATTTCATCCTCGAAGCTTGGGGGATTTGGAAAAAAGTACATGTCAGAAAGGGAACCAGGGAAAAAATTGGAGGATTCACTATATCATTTTTTACTTCTTCCTTTACTTCTTTTCTTCTTTTTCTTCTTCTTTCTTTTTCTACATCTGCTCACTTTGAGAGATACCCAGGAGTTTTTGCTTTTACTGCACTAGATAGAATGGTCGGTTTAGGATTAGGAGCCTTCCTCTGGGGAAGAGCCTGATGAATGAAACGAGCAAGATGGACGATGCTGCTGGCCAGTCGAAGTCGAAGGCATGGAATTACATAGATAGAAATAGCTACGCAACGGTCACCCAATATCACTGTTATTGATTTTGTCTGCATCTGCATCTTGGCTCATATCCCGTGTGTGGCGGGGACTTTTACTCCGTACATACGTTCATACTTGACAGCGACAAACGGAAGTCTCCGTGAAACGCCTTATGAAAAAGGATCGTCGGATCCGTTTTGTTTCGAGGGCGAAAAGCACGATGTGACACGAATTAATTACAGCACAAGGACTGGCTTGTCAGCCCGTTGCAACTATGCAATGTTGCTTTGCAGTAGGAAAAGTGGCACCACGAGGGGCTGGCAGGATGCTCGGCGGTTCTTGATAGGGCATTGTTCGTCTTTGAGGAAGAGAGAGAGTAGCAGTATAGGTGATGGCAATTAAGACCAGGGATCCTTTGGCCAGGGGAGATCGGCAAGTGTTCTGCCACTCCCAGGGGAGTATTGCAACGCTGGGGAGAATGTTTGGTGTTTTCCGTTATATCGTTAATTGGACAAGATCTCGAACAACCAAGGCTGACAAGTCTGTGAGCGGGAAGCGGAGATCTTTTGTTGATCGTGCCAACGGTCTAGCGACTCTAGCCAAGGCAGCCAGATTCCGTTTCAGGAACTCATATGCGAGCCTTGCGAGGGGGACTTTGCAGAAATTGGTATGTGCTAAAGAACTGACCAAGTACAAGCAACGTAGGCGAATTGGCCGGTTTTCCTTAACAGATTTCTTATAATATTATACTGAACTTAAGCGAGGAGAGGCACAGTGTAATGCATTGGAGAAACGGAAGATATCGTCACAAGTTGTTTCTGCTATTATTGACGTGACGTGAAGTGACAGCATCAGGATCAGGATCAGGATCAGGACCAGTCACGGCTTTGACTTGGCAGGTTCTGATACAGGTACCCGAGGCCGAGGAGAGCCAGGGTCATGAACCCAGTGTTTGTGCGTATGTAGGTACCTATGTACGGATACTCCGTACTCATAATGGAAACATAATACGACAGCGTTAATTCACTGGTACAAGTCTCAGACGGAACAATTCGGTGTAGATTTCGTAACTTGGCCGAAGCAACACTACACGTGCGTGGGTCTCTCAATAAATTCACTCTTTCGCTTCTGAAACGAACTTTTGGTTGCCTTCCATTTGAACCCTGAACTGTCAGTTAAACTTTGGTCAAGCCAATGGATCTCTCACTTTGCGGGGGCAGACGAAGCGAAGCTGGGAATTGAACAACGCATCGTCAACGAGCAAGGCCATTCCCGGCAGTCAACAAGCATTTTATCCTTGCAAATAACAGAGATTTTGTATTGAGGCAAAACGGGTGTTGACAGGAGACAGGACTGACAGGCAGGACTCTCTCGATCGCGGGGGGGTGTGAAGGTGTGAACAGAGTAGAGACGAAACAAATGCTTAATCTCCCATATTCATGCGTTGGCGGAGGAGACTCCGGATGGGGCCGGCTCGGGGAGCGGCATCCGGATGGAGGAAACGTTTAAGCCGGCCGGGGGTTGAATAAAGTTGATAGACGGTAGTGGCATAGTGTCGTATAATAACGTTGAGGCAGTTAATTAGGTCGTGTTATACGGGGGTTATGTTCATCAGGGTGGTGATTGATGTGATGTGATGGATGCGTGCAAAGACCACATACCTTAGTACCTAGTATACACACAATATTTTATACCTATGTACTTATTAGTTACTGCAGGCATCGGTGCACGTTTGTTCGGATAAGAGGACAGATTTGGCTCTCGGTAGATGTTTACGGCAGACTCCGTCCGAGTCGCGATAACCTCGCTTGTAAAAGAGACTATGATGAATTGAGAAACTGACAAACACATGTGTAAGAGGCCCACCATCTGTGAAATCTCGTGATACAAGGCAAAGACACAACAGAAACCTCCATCCATGCTTGCAGTTCAAAAAAAAAAAAAAAAAAAAAAAAAAAAAAAAAAAACATCCATAGGTACTTATCAGAACACGTGAGAGAGACAACACCTGGCAGAATGACAATGAATAAAGTTGGAATGTCCGGTAGAATGGAGATGCAAGCACTTAAAACCCCGGTCGAGAAAGGTCTATTTCCAGAAGACACACACCATCTTTGTCGATCGTGGGCGGCCAATCATGAGCCCGCTGTGGTTCTTCACCTTAGGTACCATCTGGCTGGAATTGAGAGCGGGTTTCACTATAAAAGGCACGTGAGAGTCATATTATTATTAACCTCAAAAGAACATGTAGAAAATCACAAATGCCGATTGATGTCGCAGAATCAAGTTGCATCCCTACGTATCGCGACTGTGTCTGAGAAAGTGGTGAGGAACATCTAGGTATGAAACTCTCAAAACCCCCAAAGTTTCATTCTGATTGCTGAGCCAATATTACTCCAGCGCCCGTTATAGGAGTGTCCATAGTTTACTCGTATTGAGTTTGTCACCATTCACAGTCTTTACCGTTCGATCCGTCCCGTTTATATCTTATTGACAAAGAAAGTCGCTGATATGATGACTCTTGGCAACCCGTTGGCTCTAGGAAGCAGCCACGAGAATTGTCAAGTCAATGTCTCACTTATCATCCATCATTAGTTGGAACATGTGAAGTTGAAGGTAGCCAAAGCAGACAATAATGGTATGTCCATACTATCCCCGATAGCCACCTTGGGGTGTGCCTGTTTGACAAAACAGGAGAAACTGAGCAGACAATTGCATCATATGGCCATACTCTATAAATAAAGCAATTGGAAGAGTAACTTGAGTGCTATAGACATGAGGCTTAAAAAAGAAAACATTGACAACCTATAAAGTCGCCGGCTCCCCGACGAGTTAGTGTATGAGAGAGCCCCGACAACCAGACAATGATGACGAGTGCAAAGCCACCAGGCCCTAGATCAACCAAAATGCTCCTCTTAATTACTGACAAGCCTCAATATGTGACGTGATACACGACCCGTTTCTCAAGCAACGTCTGGGTCTGATGCTCACGTCTCAAGACAGGCTTGCCCAGTTGATTACTGCCCCTTTAGCCCTTTCAAGAGATGTGGCTGAATCAGTTTTCTTTGGCTGACAGCTAGCAATAGCCGATGATGACAAAGTGGTGAGCTGATTGTGGTTTCGGGAACTTGTTGGTTGGCTGTCAGCAGTCGGTGAGAGATGCAGTTACAGGGTATTTGTATCCGTGGTTGGAGAAGTGCAGTCAGTTGCCTTTTACATACAGTACGTGCAATCATCCATGTTTGAGGGGGAGACTTGTCCTTATCCTTATCCTTATCATATGTAGTAACCATCATGATCAGTCAATACGGCGTTCCGCGGATTCATATAGTATCAAAGCATAATTATCGGGATGCATCGCCTATTTCAGGTAGCTAAATAGGTACCTATATCTATGACGGGAGTCATAGCGTGGAACCATGATGAGATAGTTTCATTACAACCCCTTCAGCTGCTGAGCTCATCACAACTCCAGAGTAACCAGTCACAGTTTACTTTGGAGGATAGCAACTCGCAATGACAGAATCAACGGCTATCGCGTTGAATACCTAAATAGTCAGTCTTCTTATTATCTTCTCAGCTCACGAGCTCAGTTGTTGGCTTCGGGCAGTGCCTCTTCTAGTCTAGGAGTGTTCCAGCGGTTGGCTAGCAGAGGTCCGTAGCGCACTGAAGCCCCCCTGAAGAGCGTTACCGGCGGTTGCCCAACAACGGCTAAGTTGAGGAGGAAGAGGTGCTGATGCGCCACCAAGCCTGCGATCTCGAAGTTGTAGATTCATTTTAATTAATGTTCATAGCTTCTAATTATTTGCTCAGCCCTATCTAGCTATTGTCTCTCGCAGTTGTTTGTGTTTTCTCTTTTCCTGTACCACGAGATATACAGTACCTTACTTTACCTTGGTAGTTCCCGTCTGCAAACAGCTCAGCTCAACTGTCGAGTTCAGTTCAGCTCAGGTGTAGGTGAGGTAGTTTGTAAATAGGAAGGTCGGGCACGTACTGTATCCACTGCATCCGTCCCGTGCAGTCTTATCCTATCCAATCCATCCAACCCATTCCCATCGAGAATTTACCGACTCGAAGCGAGCAAACGAACGGACCGCTTCAACCTTCTTCTGCCTAAACTGAAGAGGGTATCCTCGACGTCGGCACCCGCAAAGATCACGACATCATCACATACGAGAGTTGAGAAGGAGAAGACTCGAGACCGAACGACACAAGACGAGACGAGGCGAGACCAGACCAGACCAGACGAATTTGCGAACCGATGAAATAACTCTGTTTAATGGAAGTCAAGGTATGGCCAATCTACTCTGTTTCTCTGCTTCTAGTTCTGCATCCGTTCAGCTCTGGCCTCGGTATCCCCATCAACATGCAGCTCCATCATCCCACTCAACAACACCCGCTCATCCATCCATCCATCAATCCATCCTCTATCTCCATTGACGACGAGACAAGACACAAGCCCAGTCTCAATCTCCAGACCCAAACGATCCATCTTTCATTCTATTTATCCGTTTGCTCTGGCGTCATTTGGCGGGGGTTTCTATTTTCCTCCCTGCTTTAACTGTCGTCTCCCTTTCTTTAACCTGGTCCTTCTTCCCTGCCCCTCCTCTTTTTTTATCGGGGCTTACCTATCCATCCCGTATTCCATTCCGACTTCATTCCTCCCTTTGCACCACATTTGCTCTTTTTATCATCAGTGGCTTACAATCATGCTTGTCCAAGCAAAAGAGTCTTAGACCTTAATGCCTTTCTTCCGTCCTTCCATGATCGTTTACGACCTTGTATAATGCCCCACGAGCACCGACCGACCTGCGACATCTGAATAGACTTTCTCTCTCTACCTATCTTTCTCTACCCGTCACAGCCTGCCCACGCTGAGCTCGACATCCTACCAGACACGATCCCGATCAACGAACTGCAATCTTTCCACCTTGTTTTCTTGCTTCAAAATTTTCTCGAGTACGATTCTCCAGCTTTTTGCATAAACTTCAGCTCTTGCTAGTGCTCTACTACGGCAACGTGACCGACCGTGCACATCATCAACCTCGAACTCGAAGTATCCCCTCGGTCTGCAACCGAGTTGGCCTTTTATGATAAGCAATTAGATTTGCTATGAACGGGGATCAACTGGCTTCAAGGCAAGCTCAATTCACAGCATTGCCCAATTCTTCCCCTCATCATCAACCGATCTATCATCAACATGGCCTTCGTATCAAATTCACTGACCAATCCGGGGTTGTACAGTTTTGCCAATTCGAACTACCGCCCTCCAACTTCTGCAGAAACGCCTGTCTCCGACTCCTTTCCCAGTCCCGTCTTCGAAACCCCCAAACCCGGGCAAGGTTCAGTCACCGACGCCGGGGGTTGGACTCCGCATTTTGCTGAAGAATATTCCGTGTTCAACTCGACTCCTGGAAATCTCCGTGGATCTCAAAATTCTTTCGTTGACTTTCGTGCTTCCACACCTTCCAGCAAGCACAAGAGGCTGCTATCCAACGACACTTTTGCTGCTGAAATTGCAACTCATGTGAATCACTTTCCCGACCAAAATCTACCACTGCCGCCGGTCGAGCCATCACGTCGCTTGGCCTCATCCCCGAATTCAGTAACCGTACCTCAAGAATATATAACCGATACAACACCCCTGCCCAGTCCTGATCCGGCCAAACACCCTCAATCCTCCAAGAAGGCTAGGAAAGCCGGAGCCCAGGGTGCAGAGCCTTCGCAGACAGCGACACCCCCACCCACTGGACGTAGGGGAGCGCGGAAGCTCGCCGACAAGCTCAATATGCAAAATGATCAGTACTTCGGCCAGCCCGACTTCACTGGCAATTCTCAACAACAACAGCAACATGATATTGCTGCCTTGATGGCTTCCTCTGGTGACATGTTTGCATATCCCATGACAGCACCTGCTGCAACACCTAACACTTTCTGGGATCCTTCAATGGGTATGGATTTTGACTTCAGTGCATCGCCTTCCAATGTCTTTCAGACGACACCTGTTCAGCATGGTCATCACCGCCACACAGGTTCCTTCGACTGGAACAGCGAGGTACCGCTTTTTCAAGACCCTAATGCACCATTCGCTTCTGCTGGTTCAGACCCTATGCAAACCATGCAACGTGACCGTCCTCTTGCACCAAAACCTATGGGCTCGGCAGGTGTTACTACAGCAAGTGTTGCCATGTCTGCTGCCCTTTCCGCTCCTCTAGATGACCCTTTTGGACTTGGACAGTCCATGAATGGAGTAAACCCTGGATTGCTGTTTGAACCTCCACACAATTCTGTTTTGGATAACCCTGCTCTCATCCCAGTGACACAGGCTGGCTCCGCTGAAGCCACGATTTTCCAATCGAGATCAAGAACACCTTTGGGTGAAAACATCCGCCAATCAACGAGCATGAAGGACCTGAGGGCTACAAAGGCACCGGATCGTGCACTTGCACCGTCACCTGTCAAAGCAAACCCTCGGCCTGGTATGGGTAGGAGTTTCAGCGAGAACCGTGGCAAGAGAGCCCAACCACAGAACCGACCTGTACTACCCAAACTTGCACCAGCCCGACCAGTCTCACCAGCCAGCAATGGCTCCAATAGCGACAATGCACCCTCAAATCGGCCTATAGCCAAACCAACCGGAAGGTTGTCTCCAATGAAGAGCCAGCACCGCCTTTCAGGCTTGGCCTCCATCCCTGAGGGGCCAGCACTGCAACACCAATCCACTCGAACAGCTGTGAAATTCACCATCGACTCAAGGGGCAGAGCTCGTGCAGAGACAACGATCGTGCCTAATGAATGGGACTGGGAGCCCAGTGCCAATCATCCGGGACTCACTCGTGACAGGAGTCGAACACCACGAGACCTGGGTCCTTCGGATGATGACGAATCATCCTCAGATGACGAGCCTATCATCATTCCCAGCAGGAACAACTCGTTCAATGCGTCCTTTGCTTTACCTGATCCTCTGAGACCAGTTGGGTCCATCTTTCACTCTTCGCGACGTAGTGTTAGTGACAGGAGCACGAGTAGCATACACGATACTATCGGAGGGTCTCAACACGACGCGGACAGTGAGAATGAGACGATTATGTATGAGCGCAAGGACAAGATTGGGGATGCAGCTAGCGAACTTCGTAAGGTCATGGAAGATCGACGAAAGCGATCGAATCCAATGGGACAAGGAGGACAACACCGTTCGTTCCAGGGTGGACACTTTGGTCCATTTCGAGGTGATAGCAACTCGCCGTCGACCCTTACAGAGTCAAGCCTTATAACAGACAGACACGTCAGATGTCTCTGTAACCGAAAGGGGGCTGACGAGGGAGACGGCTCCATGATCCAGTGGTAAGTTTTGCCAGCCCATGGCCACCAGAGCGAATGGCTGCCAAAGATTTAACATGAGCGGAGCTGACGCTTAATATAGCGAGTCCTGTGAAATGTGGCTCCACGGAAAGTGTATCAATCTCGACCTCAGGACTCAACCAAGAGTGTATGTCTGCTCATTCTGTGCTAACACACCGAACATGCGAGGAGGACGGATGCGAGATACGGGACGTGGAAAATTGATGGGAGGAGTACCAGTAGCGTCTCCATTGGCGAGCAAATCATTTAGGGCGTTTCGATAAGGCAGCAACAGGTTGTATGAGCATTTCTTGAAGGAGTAGACTGGATGATAGGAGTACTGGATAACGAATACATTTGATCGAGTACATACATAAATATTGGCATTTCAGACAAAAATATTACATTCAGGGTTCAAGTATTCCGCAGTTGTTTGGAAGACGGCCTAAGTGAGCACATACCATCCAGGTCATGTAGGGGACAACACGGCAAACATATAGGTAGTTCACGCGTGTTGGTCACAGCAGGAATGGAATAGTCAGGAATCCTGAGATGGTCGAGCCCTCGAAACATGGAGAACTCCAGAGCCTCCGACTACTACCCAAAATGATCTTGACGTCTTCTCTCGTTGGCCAATGCCTCGAATGCCCACTTCCGTTAGCTCTGCCGTAAGGCCCGAGCGGACCACTCAAGCAAAAGCCGGACTACGGAGTTTATGGCCCCGATCTCGGAATGGAATGGTGGGGATGAATGTTGGTGATGCGGGGCAACGACAGAAGTTCAGCACATAAAGTCCAGCAAGCAAGGTCCAAGAATCCATTCTTCTCTTTATCTTGTCTTGTTTTTGCTCTTATTGTGAATTAACTCCGTAGGTTCACAACTAATCCAAAATGGTCGAATACAACATTGCCATGTTGTCTGCTGGTGGCCACTGCGGCCCTGAGCTTCGGAGTTGAAGGCTTGAACGGCTGCGAACTACGAACAGATTGTTGCTGAGGACAGTATGGTAAGGAAACATGTGCGACAGCTTACAGAAAGAGCGCAACAACTATCTGACTCGTCAATCAGATTCTCAAACTCTCGAGGAGAACAAGCCTGGCGTTGGCAAGTTCAACCTCTAAACCCATCTTATGGACTGTGTAGGTCCTGAGCACACAGCCAGCCTTAGTGCTTCATCGATGCCAACGGCACCCCTCTCACTGACGAGACCATCGCCGCCGCACAGAGTGCTGATGCCGTCCTTCTCGGCGGTCCCGAATGTGGCAACGGCGCCGTCCGACCTGAGCCAGGCCTTCTGAAGCTTCGCAAGGGGATGGATGGACATATACGGCAACCTGTGGCCTTGTTTCTTTGCGTCTGGCTCTCTGGTTGACGCCTCTCCCCCCGGAGCCTCTGTATGCCGCGGCACAGACTTTGTCATCATCCCTGGACGCACTGGCGGTGTTGACTTTAGCGAGCGTAAATCCTGGATTTTAAGGCCAAGCGCCTGGCGATGCCATCAATGATGGGCCTAGTATTATCCCCAGCATTGGCCTTCTGCCCAATGCTAACTTGAGCCCTATTCTTGATGTGAAGGGCGTCCCCAAACCATTTGGTACGATCCTATCTGTTGCTATGATTCTCTGCTCCTCTCTCAACCTGCCCCTGCAGGCCAAAGCTGTTGAGGGGTTAATCTGTACACCGAAGACCTGGGAGGTAACACTAACACAGAGGAGGTTGGCAAGCATAATGGAAGCCTCAGAATCTATTTGTCTCATGACATGGCATGGTGATGGCTTATGAATACAGGGCGGCAAAATGAGAACAAAATTATGGTCATGAGATGTACACACATAGAGTGACACGGCAAGGTATACCTCATTCAAGATAGAGGATGGTTACCCTGGAGAGGTAATGTTGAGAAACGTGGGAGATGGCCCAAATCTTGGGGCATAGAGTCGGGACAGTGTGATCCCGGTGAAAGACATGAGTGGATTAAATCGTCAATCAAAGCTTGAGAAACCAAGGATGTCCTTTGATGTGCTAGAAGCTCAACAACGAGGACGAAACGAGCTGCAAGGATGTGTAGCACATCCAATAGGGTAACATCCGATCCAACTTTCAACACAGTTCTACGACTTCTGAGCCAGTGAGTCAGGCGTATGACAACGCCCAGGCTATAGGGCTTTGCTAAACCTTGGATATGCATGCATCACGAGTTTTCTGACGCTGTTCAGTGGGTGGTAAGGCAGGCATGCATATTGTAAGCAGAATACAGGCTATTTACCGTCAATCGTGATCAGGTATTGCCCAGGTTTAAACTACCCATGTAAACCAACTATTTTCTTATGGCCATGTCCTCTCCACGTGCAGCTAGTTCATATCCTTGCTATGTGTAGGTCTGCTGCATTGAGTGAGTTGAGTCCTTGCCAACACCAACACCAGGTTTGCTTTCACATTGGGGTCCAAAACGCAATCACTTCTCGGAACGGAAACTACCGAAAGAAGCAGAGAAGTAAGAAGTTCTTGGCTTAACGAGAGACAAGCAATTCGGTGGGAGGGAGAGTCAGCGAAGTTGTCCCTACGATGCTTGGTAAGTGAGCAAACATTGGTGAGATTCCCTAGACAACAGCTTAATACAAGGGAGGAGACATCGGAAGAGGGAGGCTAACAAGGGGCCGGAAAAAGTAAAAAAAAAAAAAAGGTCATGACGTTTGAGACTTGACGGAAATAAGCTTGAAGCCTTATGCTGCTGATACTATAACTTTAAAAGATATGCTTCATCAAATCGCTTTGTTTCGTTTTAATATGATTATGGGTCTGTCTCTGTGGAGGGATGGGGATGGATATCAGAAAAGTGACGAGGTTGACCATTGGTGGAGCCTGCATGACCTCCACTTGCATGAGAAGTCATGATACGACTGGGTCTTGTCCAAGGGCGGTAACTCCATTGTTTTGGGGTGATACAGTGCTAAAGGGATACTCTCTCTATCCAGTTCAGGGCCTCATAATGTCCCTCTTGTCTTTGCGTACTGCAAGTGATGAGACATGATCAGCTATCACAACGCAGGACAGCACAAATATGTACAACACAACAACAACGCCTGAGCGGTTCCGTCTGTGCTCTCGTCCTGCTGTAAGGTACACACAGCTCAGCTGTGCCTGATTTGCTAGTTGCATAGAGGGAGGGGGAAAAGAAAGCATGATATGTGAGTCCAGCCAATGATGAGCCTATGGAGCACAACAGCTTGAGCTCTCACTGCAGTAGCTCTATCTACTAATCGACAGAGTGGGCACACCCACACGTGCATCTTGGGGATACTGTACAATCGGACACGAGAGTTGAGTAATGATCCAAGCAAGAGTTGGAAAAAATAAGAGGAAACGTGCTAGTAAACGTGCTTGGCCATGCTCAGCTATTCTTGGCCCGGGAGCTTTCCCTGCCGATCTTCGCCCGGACAGAGCGGAATCGACCTTGTTCGATTTCGAGGAGCTGCCGTAGCGGTATTGAGGTTGTGTTGGCAACTCGTGAGGTTACAAGATGTGGCTGATATAGCAGATTAGGCTACAGCAGTGACTACCACACCACCTGGATAGGATACGAAGACCGCCAATCTAGGTACAGCTCTCTAGTGAGACCTTCTGCTACACTACACCTCGATTGCCGCGCAACCTGCTATAATCTTGATTAGTTCGTTTCGTATTGGGAATCCTTTTGCTGGAGTGTCCAAGCTTAAGTTACCACAGCTTTGATCTTTGAGATACTCTTGATATGGATGGATCTGATGTCATGAAGGCCTCATCCTCGTGGCAACCATTCCCGGAGAGGAGATAAGTTCACCCTCGGGTCACTAGCGTGGCGTAACTCGAGTGTGCAAAGACACAGAGCATCAGTTCGATATTTTCTCACTGCAGATAACTGAGTTGAATAGCGGTGGCTGGTTCGTCAGTGTTGGATCATGGCTGATTTGGCGTCATGCACGTACGGGTTGAGAGCTGCAAAATGCCGAAACTAAGTTAAGTAAGGTATGTCTCTGCTGCAACTCTTGCCCCCTTACTTGCTTACTTGCTTCGGTACTGTTGGTGCCTTTTGTTACTTGTTGAAAGATCTAACATTAAAGGCCTTGAGATATAGTGAGATTGAATGACGAAATTACGACTTATACAATGGATGGATCCATACTGGCAACAGTCAGTCAGTCAGTGAGGTGGGTTGGCAGTTGCCCGTATTGGATCATTGTTAGTGAGGTGGTGTTCGGTTCCTCAGGCTACCAGAACCACAACCGTTAATCACCTCTTGTTACTCAAAAAAACTCAATGCCTCCAAAGGAAGCATTCTCTCGTATTCAACGCCCTATTCCTCCACACCACTACGGCACGCCGAGACAACTGTGGCGGCATCTAGCTCAGCATTGGTTGTTTCGTCTCATTATGGTGCGCGCTAATGACACGGGACCGATACGCTAGGGGCCATGTTATGATGCGACATTGACCTCCATCCCTAGCTTCCCTTGTTGTTGACCTGGATTCATCGATTCGTCCAGGGAAGAAACCACTGACTCCATGGCCAGCAGCTCTTCTTTCTTCCTCCCTGCCTCATGCATCTACTGTAGATAGGCAGTGGGCACCAGGTGAGAGAACAAAACAGGCTTCCACAAGCACAAGGCGTGGTGGCTGCAGCTCTTGAGTGCATTCTTTTATGCTGTGCTATCAAACTGGTTGCTCGTCCTTGTCCTTGGCTAATCCTCCATTCTCTGTCAGACCTGACATGTCGATTGGTTCCGACCCGCAGTTCTATCTCGTAATGGCCAGTAATCGACGAAAATGCTGTGCTTCGCTTGCAAAAGGCGCCCGCACTCGATATCCTCGCCGTCCGACCTCTGAACCACATGGCCGTCCGTAGAACCCGGCCATCGCGAAGACCAGTTTCAAAGCCCCCCCGCCAGTTCTCTCTTCTTCAAGTGGTGTATCGTGAGCTTCTAGTTAGCCATTCAATCAATTTCCAGCCATGGACTTGTTTATCCAATCTGCTTTCCGACCTCCGGGAGCTTCGATTAACACAACAGCCATGTGCCAGAGCAACCACGTGTGGCTTATATCAACGCGGTTGTGATGGCTGGTGTGCTTAAGGTTCTCTGGCCACTCCGCTCGACAATTCCTATATGGGAAGAAGATGGGCACAGGAAACCAAGCCATTTCTTTCTCCCGACCGCCTCTTTTCTCGGCCCATTGATCCGGCTGCCAAGTCTGCCTGGGCATTCACAATCGACAATGCCATAGTTACAACGGAGATATTCACCAACTTAACAAATCCCCGGAGGCTCCAACAAAGATGCTCCAACAAAGATGCTCGGGGGACCCCACTTCCCCGAAACCAAGGCACTTCCTTGGCCTCACTATCACGAGCAAATCGTCGATTGGCGACATACACACACATGGGGTGGATGATCCTCACTAGCCATCTCAAGCAAGGCGTCTCTGCTTGTTAAGCGAAAACTCTTCTCATGAGGCTTGCTGACATTATTACATGCTCATGCTACCTCTGCTCACCCTACCTTAGCTTTACAGTTATCTCTATGGTTACAATGCTAACAACAACCACCTTACTCATGCTCTTTCGCTATCACGACAAGCAGGTTTCTGCGTCTTTGTTGTGTCATGGCTGACATGGCGCCAAGTCTCCCGTCCACGTAGCGATGCTGGGTTCCTGGACTGCCCTAGCTCCAAGAGGCTACAGAGTTTGTCGGCTGCTGCTGGACACTAAACGTCCAAGCTGCCGATTCTTTGCGTACTGTACAGTACCAAACTTCAACGGAGTGACCGGTCCTGCAGTTTGCATCGACGACAAACCGCCCATACCGTGATTTGGTATAGTACAGCTTCGGTTGCCGTATACTTTGCTAGGTGCATGTCGGCAGAATGAGTTTGGCTCAACCTGCATCGTCGACGCTGGCTGATGTTGTCATCCAGCCCGAGTTGCATTGTTTCCGCCTCTTTTGTTTACACGAGTTTCTCTCCTCTGACCCAGCTTGTCCTTCCCGCCGCTGTAGGTCACCGAGTGCTACGCAGTTCCGTTGAGATGCAGTCCCCAATCCCGCCATTTGCTGTCTTTTACACAGAGATATCGCAGGCTCCCTCGTGTCCAGGTCTCATACTAGCTCCTCATGCCGTCTCCCGTCTTACTGGGTTCCCCAGACTGAATGCAGGCTGATCCAGTGATCAATCGATTAAGTGAATGGCCAAATCAAGCGGGTCAATGCGGCCTGTCCTTACACAACCTGACAACCTGGCAGCCTCGTCCACTGAGAAGGGCAGGATCTTTTGTTGAGCTTGGAGGGAGGCCGACATTTCGGCCCTGTTGTTGCGGATCTGCCTAGCTAGGGGTAGCTTTCGAAACCTTACGCAAAGGAGTTCCCAATTGTCTTGGCCATTAACCAACACAGTATCGCTGACCTCCGTGCATGATATTGACATCACGTCTTGGTTCACTCGTCGACCCAGGCACCCGCTGTAGGACACCTATTGCCCTTCGCAGCCGATTGCTAGCCAGCTAGTCCTCTCGATTGCATCCCTCCTGCATCACGGTTGCTCCAGTGAGCTCCAGCCACATCCTCTGATCCCTCTGGCAGTGGTTGGACTCACGATGCCCGTATCACATCTTGCCAATATGCGCACCCCTCCCTTGTGATGATTATCGTTCCCTCGCAGGTAGAGTCAGACTAATGCAACCAAGGGTGGAGTTTGAGAAGCGAATTCTCTTGGGTGACTTGACCTGGAAAGCTTGGAGGTTGTCAAGGCCAACTCGGCCAACCTCTCTCATCTAAGGTAGGTTCTGGTTCGACAAGTTACAGATATAAGTCTGCAACCTTCCCAGGTTTTCCATCCATCTCTTCCATCCCTCTCAGCCTCTCTCACTTCTCGATCAGCCTTGATTGGATTTGTGTATACACAAGTAACCAACTCGTTCAGGTTACTTCTACCTTCGCTCCATCAAACCACCATAGCTTGCACATCGCTTGCACATCGCTTGCACATCGCCTGCACTCGCTTTATAACACCTTCGTTGACATCAAAAATCCTCTCATCCTTCTTCATAATGAAGTACGGTGCTGCTCTCCTGGTCTTGGCCACATCGGCCCTGGCTCACAACATCCGGCGGGGAGGAGATGAGTACGAGAGCCCAGACTACGAGACTGGAGAGAACGAGTACGGACAAGACGAAGGATACGGAAAGAAGGGCCACTACGAGCACGAGGTTAAGGAGGTCGCTGTGACCTACACCACTACAACCATCTGCCCTGTCACCTACACTCATTACAAGGAGGGAACGTGAGTTTTTTTTTTTTTTTTTTTTTTTTCCAATGCCAACCAAGAGACTGCAGCATGCTAACAATTCACAGCACCTACTGCGAGACCAAGCTCACAACCTCAACACTCGTTGTTGCTGAGACTAAGACTGTCGATGTCACAGTCAAGGAGCCTGATGTCACAAAGCACTACACTGATGTTGACTACGTTACCAGAACAACAGTGTGCCCTGTCACCCAGACCAAGACTGTTGCTGGAGAGGTCATCACTGAGGTCTACACGACCACCAGCATCATCTATGACGTTGTCAAGTCTACCGACTATGAGCACGTTAAGCAGCCCGATGTGACCAAGCATGAAACCGATGTTGTTTACAAGACACGAACTACTGTCTGCCCCGTGACAGTCACCAAGACCATCGCCGGTGAGGTTGTCACTCAGACATACACAACCACCAGCATCATCGAGGAGGTCGTCAAGTCCACTGACTACGAGCACGTCAAGCAACCCGATGTTACTAAGTATGCTACTGATGTCGAATACGTTCATAAGACCAAGGTCTACCCCGTCACTGTCACCAAGACCATTGCTGGCGAGGTCGTCTGCGAGACTTACACCACCACCAAGGTCATTGAGGAGAAGGTTGCTACAACTGAGTATGAGCAAGTCAAGCAGCCTGATGTGACCAAGTACGAGACCGATGTTGTCTACATCACCAAGACCAATGTCTACCCAGTCACCGTCACCAACACTATTGCCGGCGAGGTCATCACCAAGGTCTACACCTCTACCGAGTATGTTGTTGAGAAGGTCCACACCACCGTCTACGACCAGGTCAAGCAGCCCGATGTTACCAAGCACGAGACAGATGTTGTCTACCACACCAAGTACGAGGTTTATCCCGTCACCGTCACCAAGACCGTTGAGGGTGAGGTCATCACCAACGTTTACACTTCCACTTCCATCATCGTCGAAAAGGTTGCCACCACCGTGCCCGCTGTCGAGACCATCGTCAAGACCATTGGTAAGGGCGAGGTCGTCACCCAGTACTCCAAGGTTTACCACACCGTTGGTGGCGGTACCGTCTATGAGACTGTTGCTCCTCAGCCCACCACTGTCCAGGCCCCCGAGACCGAAGTTGTCACCCAGCCTGAGGTCACCGTCCCTGCCACTCCCACCATCGCCCCTGAACCCGTTGCTACTGGCGCTGCCGCCGCCAACAAGGCTCCCGTCTTTGCCTTCATGGCTGGTATCCTCGGTGCCGTCGCTCTCATCTAAAAAGCACGAGTCATTCAACTCAAAGCCCAATAGCGCCACCGGGTTGGTTCTTGTTTTATTCTTTTTTATCCCTTTACTTCTCGTAAAAACTGCTTGTCCCTGGCTGCAGGGCACAGATTATCTAATTCATCACGAGCCGTTGGAATCGCATACATACACTCCTTTGGAGGACATGGCGAGGTAGAATTGGGAGGATGCTTATTTCTGGGATATTTAATGTCGTGGAAGAGGGTGGTTTGTTACTCCTTATCTTCACTTCTAATGTATATATTAATCCTTGGCTTACATGCTGGTATATGGGAGGGTATGAGATAGTTTAAGATGAGATAGGATATGTAGTTAATCTGGAGACGTGTTGGACTATCTATGGCTTCTCTATCCGTACTGCTTCCTTGTGATGCCTGACTGTGACTATCTACGGCGATCACTGCTGGATACGATAATGGCTGAAGCACAAGCTTAGACTTAAGGACGATTAGGTTCACCCGAAAACCTTTGACAACTCGTGCTATAAATCGAAAGGCTGGAAAGGCGTTGAGGCTTGACGCCTTTATGTTCTATTATTGGCCATTTCGAAGATGCCCCGAACGCACGTGAAAACAAATGAACCTCCAACCTTGATCTTTCTTGCCAAGATCCAATGAAGATCTTCTAGAATTACCCCCTCTATCTGTGCCGTGGCCAGCACCCAACCTCCCTCATCTCGCCAAATCTCTCTCCACGCCTGTCCATGTCTGATAGCCACTGCTGTCTCCCCATTTTTCGTTGGCACTTGATGTGCTGGTAAAGGCTGTATAATGTGATTCTGAGGTCCAAATAACCTTGCCCCAGAGAGCAAGAGAAGCTATAGCTCTAAGCCAGTGTACTAAAAAGAATCAGTCGAAATTCTCACCCAAGGAATACCGAACTTACCCAAGCCCCCTTTTCTTTTTTTTTCCCTTTTTCCTTTTTTCTTTTTCGTTTAGGGTACGCCCCGAGCTTTTTCCTCTTCTGGCCTGGATTATATCTAAATCTGACAGTCTATCGTATGTACTTTGGGTAACGAAGAAATCTTTATGTAGGTAGAAGTAAGCGACTGCTGACGTTCAAGAAGATAGTTGGTTTTCAAGATCTTCGAGGTCCTCCAGTGCCATCTCAACGTCATAGTCATCGACGGCGCTCACGTCCATCAGTACCGTGAAAGTACTTGTGACTAGGGGGGTGGATAGAGGCTCGTCGGGGTTGTAGACGATTCCAAAATACTCTTTCCCCAAAATGCAATCCTTGATGCAGTATCGTCTGAAATCCTTTGTGGTGACTACTTCCGAGATGTGACATGTGTTGTTGATGCAGGTCGGGGTTGTGGGGAGAACTGTGTATCCGTTAGCTTTTGTTTTTGGCAGTGAAGAGAAGGAGTTTGTTTGACTGACTGTCTCGAACCAGAACAGCGTTCTGGTGATTGCAGCATGTCTCTGTCTGATGCAGCTGGACATGATAGTTCGAGACATTTTTGGGGGAAAACGTAGTCTCCCAAGAGACATTTGCTAAATTGGCCCCTGAGCCTGGCTCAAAGCTCAGATTCAGCATCTTGGAGTTCAGCTCCTCCTCAACATAGCCCTCAAGTCTCTGCCTCGCAGTGGCTTTGTGTCTGTCACAGGATTCTTCGTCAATGGCGACCTGCTTGAGAATGAGATGAAGCAGTATGCCAGTAACTGACTTCATCAAATCCGAGAGGGACTCATCACCTCCCAGAATGCTATGAATCAGCCCCAAATTTCCCAGGTCGAGCCACTTGTTGGGCACTCTGACGACATTACCATCAACTAAAACAGTCCAATGAGGAAGACATCGTGCGTCGAAAAACATGACACTGAGAGTTTCTGTATGCTCGCATGCAGACAGACAGGACCGAATTGCTTTGTCAACAAACGCGGCAAATTGTGTGTCGGGGATAGAGACCGGCTCTTGGTTGAGCACTCGAGGAATGTGCTCGTATAGCTTCCTATTGACTGTTTTGTAGGGAGCCAAGATGGAATAGTACGAGTATAGCAATTCTACTGCCTGTCGACCAAATTTGGACAGATTCTTTTGGCATTCGGGGTCCTATTAGAAGATTGTTAGCAAGTATATCTCAAGTCGAAAGTCTTCGCAGTCCATGGCATACCGGTTTAGAGCCGGTGGGATAGTACCACTTTGAGCGATCAAGAAACAGATAATCTCCGAGAAGAGAGATGGTGTCCTTCTTGATGAACTGCGCCGCCAGCTCAACATCTCCCCAGCCCCAGTCGTCGAGCAAGGTGCTGAGTTGTCCCACGAGATTTGGTCTCTGCTTCAAAGCCAGATCCTAGATGGACATGATAGCTCGACACTCTTCCTCCAGCGAACTCATGTGCTTCATCTTCTCATCTGGGGTTCCGTAGAGGATGTTGTAACCGAATCTGAGCGGTCTCTCGGACAAGCTGGCATAGCCCCTGCGGGTGGTGTCACTCAGGAGAAAGCCTTTGAAGTAGATTTTGCCACGAGACCGGGAATCTAGGATCAGATCGCCCAACTCAGTCTTGACGATATCGTCATCTTTGATGTCCTGTAGAAACATGGCGGGCTCACACCAGATGTTGAACTCTCTGGGGGTGACCTTGGAGCGGTAGATGTATTTGCCACGCCCGCCTCTCCCCAGTGCGTCCCTATCAACGCCAATGACGAAGACGGTGTCAGTCTCCGGATGTGGATGAAAGGGGACATATCGACTGCCCTTTGGGACTGTCAATCGTCGAAACTCATTGTTCTTGGCTTGGTCCATGACTGTCAGGAGGGCCATGAGCTGGCCTTCTGTGCCAAAGTTGAACCTATATTTGTAACCCCCGGTTCTGCAGGTGACACCATGGTTTGTACCGGCTCCCAAGAAGTTGAGAACGGCCCTTCCTAGGCCGAGTTCTGAACGGTGGGTGAATCGAACATCTTGAGGCTCCTTAGGCCGCTCGAGGTTAGGGACTACCATGCTGGGCTGCAGAGGAGTCACGTCTCGTACAGCAACTGTGACGGTGCCGGCCTTGCCATCTCTGCTGTTCATGAAGTGAACATAGCCAAGAGGCTTTCCAGATCCATCTTGCGCAGTGAAAGCCACCTCCGCGGGGACCTTTGCATCGGAGTGGTTTGCACGCCTTTTCATGGTGACGACAAAGTCGGTCAGCTGCAGGCCAGAAGACTCCATGATCTTGTCTTTCCTATAAGATATCACGTCAGCCTCAGTGATACTATCAGGGTTAGCTATGACTGTGACTTACCACCAACGGAGCAGCTCGCAGAATGACTCTTGAGCCGTCAAGCGGGGAGTCAGAGCCGTGAGCCCAGTAGCCAAGACGCATTTTGCAGCAAGCTTGTCCAGCGTAGGCATTTCATCTGCCTTTAACCATTTTCGATTTTCGTCTGGAGCAGCATCTATCTTCGTCTCACCCTGCGCGAGTGTATCGTCGAGTGTTGGGTCACTCTCGGAATTGTTCTCGCCCGACATCTTCAGAGAATGGCCGAGGATTTAGAGTGACAGGCATGCAAAAGGAAAGAAAAGAAACGACAAGAAATGGGATATAGAAGGGCGAAGAAATTATGGCTTGTTTGAGGAGTTTTAGAGACTTCTCATTTTTGGTCGGCCATGGATGTTGATGGAGGAATAGTACGAGGGAACGGGAACCCGCTTGAGCAGCGGGAAAGGAAACGCAGACTCCCACTGAGCAGACCTGGGCCACCCGCCCTAACCAACTACCTCTAGCACCTAATTTGTATTTTTATGTAATAACCGTCCATAGAACAGAAAAGAATACCTAGAAACAGAAACATAATCATAAACAGAACCCCAAAGCCCATCAATACCTAGGAAACTCCACTGCCACCGACTACTCCGAGTACAACTTCTCAAACTCCTTAGCAACTGAAGAAATCATCCTCAGCTCGTTCTTCCACGTTGTTCGATAGTAAAATGCTCGGCCAAACGTGTCCTTGACATTTCTAGAACTCCAGCGCATGCGTTCATGCAAGAAGATGACCCTACAGCTGGCCTCGTCATGCTCATCAGCAATATTGTTGAAGAACCTCACGACCTCTTCTTTTCCGACATGCCAGTGCTTGCCTGAAGTCACCGGCCACGGCACTTGCCATACTACAGGCTATGATGAAGGTATCGTTAGTCATGTTACAGACAGACACAGGAGCATAGGTTAGGTAGTCTGTTACTTACAAGCGCTTCCTCCAATCCAGATTTCTCTATCGTCTTCCACTTGGAGTCGTATTTCTCCCAGGCCTCCAGGGGATGGATCTCAACAACCTCGCCGCCATCACTTTCCGATTCTGAGCTAGAATCAGACTCAGGGTCAGACTCAGAGTCGGGGTCAGAAGGGATGTCGCGGACCTGAAGCCGGCGCCTAGGTCCCCCTGAGTTCGCTGCAGATCCTCCGGCCAACTCGGCTCTTCGTCGAGTCACAGGAAGCGGAAGAGGGGTGGAGAACTGGACGGTTGGCTTCCGAAGTATGCCGGGCAGTTTCTGGGGACTTGGCTTCTCCTGCTGGTTCATGTTAAGAGTCAAGCACGATAACGTGAACAGGAAAGTCACATACCTTGACTCGGGCCGCTTCCGCTTCCTTCGCTTCTTTCGCTTCCTTCGCTGCCTCTGCTGCATCTCGAAACTTCTGCGAAGCATCTTCCAGCTCCTTATCGAAATCAGTGTGCTTGTGTGTATGGCACAGAAGGAGTTTCACGGCCTCTTCCAGGCGCGGGTGATCGGCCCTATGTTTCAAGGGCACAGTATTCAGCCTTGCCATGGCCTTCTCATGCTCCCCCAACTTCGCCATACCAATCACTCTCTGGCACTGACGGCCTTGTGATTTTGCCCAACCAATACACCTGGCCCCCTCCCGGTAGCTATGCGGAAACACGGCTGCCGAGTCCAGAGTTTGGTCTGGGGACTTGGTCATGACGGCGTCTGAGAGGAGGATGGGGGATGTTAAGAAGTTTTGATAGGTAATATTGCGGATGAAGATATAGAGCTGATGTTTACAAGATTATTCGTGACTGGGTATTGCTTAGCATCAAGGCGATGCCGAGTGACCAGAGACTCAGGGGCATGCCATCTACTTTATACCAGGGACTCAACACACCAAAGAAAAGATATTCTTTGAGACTCTGGTGTCAGTCATCCATTATCCTCCCAACAGAATACTGCCGGCTTCCATGAAATTGCTGGGCCCTACCGTTGAGTGAACAAAGACCCTACATCCTCATGTCTGCGTTGGAGTCTGCAGCTGACATGCCCAAAGGTGATATATGATGGAGCTTGTCGTACAAAAAAAGCAAAGTATACGCATCCTTGGCTTATCTTCACTAGAAATACTGTTGCTAGTTAAGATCTACCAATAGAAGACTCAAGGGAATGCCTTGTTCAGATCAGGCGATACCCTCACCAACGGCAAGCTGCAGGCACTTTACCAAATTCCCGATTGTCACATCTATAAAAGGCAGGGATGCTGTGACCTCAACAAAGCAAAAGTTTCACGGAGAGGCTTAGCCAATCAACTTTTCCACAATCAGGAAATTCTCAAATGGTATCAGAATGATAGTACCCGGCAGTGTCAGCGTGTCCAAACATGCAAGTGTCTGCTGCGTGTATATGCAGCTTGCCCCATATACAAGCTACAAAGGATAATAGGGATCATTTTTCAGGTCTATCCAACCCCAGAAGCGGTACTGAAGCCAATAATATGCTACATTCATTGATAATAAGCTCATCTCGGACAAACTGGCTCGCATGCCGGCGGTGAGAATCGGCCACTCTTTGAGAGACTGAGAGTTTATGCGGGAAGTTGCAGGCTATTCAACGCCAAATGCGATTAAAATATTTCCTGGATTCAATATTCGCAAGCAAACCATGGCAGTTTGGCTTTGGTAGACAACTGACCTCTGGTTATTACCGTAGGCTTGGTGGAGAAAGATGGATCATTCACACGCGTTTTACTTCAGACTTAAGTCTACTGAACAACAGAAACCCTGGATAATCTTTCATCAGTTCCCGATCAGTTCTTTGTCACCCTTTATGCCATGATTGCCGAGTGGCAGTGTATTCAGTCAAAAAAACTTAGACTACTCTGTATGTCAAACCAGATATGGCGTACTTTGTATGGCGATAGTATCAGTCCTATGAGTCTAACCGCTTAATGAGCATCCGCAAGTACAACTTTCAGCAATATCCCGGTGGACTGTGTCACCAAAGGATGGCTGGTCACATTTCAGACGGTTGTCTTTGGCCTGTCGGCCAGGCTAGGCTAAGGATAGTGGAGAAGTGAAATGACCAGTTGATATTCACAGAGTCACTAGCCGTAGCCCTACATATGAGAAGCCAGGCTCTTCACAGAAAATAAGGCCATTAACGAGTGGACAGTTGTCTAGGTCCAAGTTTGATGTCGTTGCAAGAGGCTCATGTCACTGATAAGGAAGATACCCCACCTGACCGCCCCCACCTTTCCATACCCCACTTGCCGTCCATCCCCAGCAGGGATCCGGAGTAGTAATTAGTCCGCCATTCACTTCAGGTACTCGTGAAGCTTAGACAAAGCGTCGCATAGCATTCAGGGCATCATATCTTCAACACACCAAGGCTCGTCCAATCCGTACCCACGGCACTTTCACCATGGCGCCTGTCGATCGCGTAGACCATAATGCCCTTGAGCGTATGTATCATGATATTCCAAATCATCAACGTGCGTTAACTCCCGCGTAGAACAGCTCAAGGACATCATACAAGACCTCTACCAAATAATGGTACAAGTCTCAACCTACGACTCCGTCGGCCGTTCCAGCAGAGAAGTCCTCATCAACGAAATGTAGCATCTCTTCTTACTCCTGCCTTTGAAACCCCGACTAAGAATGTACAGCAAAACCCTCTCCGACTCCCTTCGCACTGTTCACTCCTCCGCCTCTCCCCCAAACAACTTGCCGTCGGTGCCTCCAGAACTTGTCGAGTATGTCGAGCACGGCCGTAACCCAGATATCTACACCCGAGAATTCGTCGAGCTCGTGCGCCGAGGTAATCAGCTTATGCGCGGCAAACTCAACGCCTTTGGAACCTTTCGTGACATCTTGGCGGAGAATATCACCTCGGCCATGCCTGAGTTGCGCGACGATGTGGCCCAGGTCGTCGAGGCCACTGGAGGCGTGCCACCTGGGAGGAGAAACGGTGAGCAGCCGCAACAGAATGGCAATGCTACCAACCATGCTGCCTCGTCGTCTGCTGCTTGAGGGGTTGGCGGAATTGATGGCTATGACGATCCACCATTTTGCTCAGGCTACGAGCATGTTCATTTCAAGCGGTTGCGATTACAGCAGAACCGCAGATTTTATGATACCCTTAGCGGGCGTAACGCCGCGCAAATTAATGTATTATTTCTGGTGCCAGCAGCGTTAAATGCCGTGTTTCAATTTTTGTTATTGACAGCTGCTATGAGGAGTTCATATCATCACTAACAAGCAAGCAAGCTCACACAATGACAAGGATTATTAGCATTGAAATCTTCATAAATATATGGCATGATCAGAACTTTTGCGGACAACCATCTATTATGCCAAGATGTGACATTGTATGCTTGAAACACCCCAGGAACCGATCTAAAGGGTGCGCATCCATCCCAGACCTTCAAACCCTGACAACAAGCAACTCGCTAACCTCTAGCATTGCTCTGCATTCATTGATGTCTATCCCTAAAATAAACGCCCCAATGGTATGTTGTGTGGCATAGTATGAGTGAAAAGTGCCCATTATATGTGCTAGCCATTCACAACGATGAAGGCGTTTTCCTGCCAAAGAGTGGAATGTGCTTCAGGCATATATATGCTGAACCAACCAGCGTCAAAATGAGTATCACCACTTGCCAAGGGAGCAAGACAGCTGCCGCCATGAAGAACTTGCCGTACCGTCGTACAGCATCTACCAGCCGGCCATGGGCATCTAGACGGCGCTGTTCAAGATCATCTCGGAGCTTACTGTTCCGGGGGGACTGTGGGTGGAAGTCCTCATCGCTGGTGGTTGCATAGTCGTCGTTTTCCTCTTCTTCGCCGTCCTCATCCTCGTCTTCTTCATCATAGAAGTCCGCATCCTCGTCCTCACTATCCCATAGGTCGTCATCATCATCATCCGCGCCGGCTGGTCATGAAAAGTTGAAACCGCCGGGGAATCCTCCACGCTGCCTGGGGTCAGCACCACCAAAGTTGAAGTGGGCGCCGCCGCCGCCACCGCCAGGGAAGCCTCCAGCAGATCGGAAACCGCCGCCGCCGAAACCGCCCTGCTGGCCCATCATGCTGAAGAGGATCTCCGGGTCGATGCCGCCCATACCTCCTCCCATGCCACCGCCACCGAACATGTCGTTGGGGTCCATAAGATCATCGCCGTTGTCGTAAGCAGCACGCTTCCTAAATGGTGTTAGTAACTTATCCAGTCGGTAGGTTTAGGAGAGTACTTACTGAGGGTCGCTCAAGCACTCGTAAGCCTCCTGCAAGTCCTTGAACTTCTCCTCGGCGTGAGGGTCACCGGGGTTCTTGTCAGGATGGAGCTTAACAGCCATCTTTCGATAAGCCTTCTTGATCTCGTCACCTGTAGCGGTCTTCTCAACGCCAACGATCTTATAGTAGTCCTTGCGTTGGGCCTTCTTGAGCTCAAGCTCCGCCTTGCGGATCTCTCGCATGATAGTACGGTCCTCTGGATCAAGCTCCTGTATGGCCTTCCATTCCTTGACGGCGTCTTCCCACCTCTCGGCACCACCCAAAGCATTGGCTTTGGTCTTACGGGCCTTCGTGTAACCAGGGTCAAGGTTGATGGCCCGCTCACAGTCAGCGATGGCATCGTCGTACTGCTTGAGCTTGATCTTGCATTGTGCCCGGTTCTGCAACAGCTTCGAGTTCATGCTCTTGTTGGAGGGGTCGATTTCCAGAGCATTTGTATACTTCTCGATGGCTTGTTGTAGACGGCCTGCCTTGAAGTCGGTGTTGCCCTCCTCCTTCATGCGATCAAGTCTTTGGACAATTCTGAGCCACTTGACAGCATCACGGAAATCAGGATCACAGTTAATAGCCATACGGAAGAACTGGATAGCCTTATCGTTCTCGCCCTGACCATAGAGAACACGGCCTCGGAGAACAAGAGCCTCAGGGTCCTGGCTGTTGTTTCGGAGGAGGTTCATCGCAATGTTTTGCGCTTCTCCCAATGAGTTTTCCCGTCCCATTAATAGATAAGCCTCTCCACGCATAAGCTGCCACTTGCGGGGCTTGCTGACACCAGGACCCAGGCCGCGTTCAGCCAGGTCGAGAGCATGGAGAACCATGGACATGCCAGATCCGGATCCACGTGCGAGAATATCACGGGCAGACTGAATATGATGCAACATCTCTTTCGCAGGGGCCATGTCCTTAGCAGATGGTGGGGGCTCAATGCGGTTGAAGGTTGTCATGGCTTCCTCTGGTCGGCCCATAGCAGTATAGATACGGGCCAAGCGCAGAAGAATCTTGGCATTCTGAGGGTCATAATCGGCAGCCCTGGAGCAGTCTTCAAGAGCATGCTCATATTGGCCATTAGACATATAAGCAGCAGCTCGGTTGCCTAGATAAGTAGCGGAGAAGGGGAACAGATCGACGGCTGTGATTTCGGGTCAGCATTTGGAGATGCATTCAGCCAGGCTGAAAAGTCCTGGAAATAAGAGGGTCCTGATAGCAGGTGGCGATGCATACCTTTGCTGTACTGTTCGATAGCCTTGTAGTAGTTCTTCTCCTTGAAGAATCGGTTACCAGCAGCCTTGTAGGCTTCGGCATCTTCCTCAGGCGTAATTGTTGGGCTTCCAGGGTTGGATTTGTGAGGAGGTGGCGGAGGGGCGCCGTCATCATGACTGGAGCCGTTGGGAATAGGGACGGAAAAGTTGGTCTGGGCTTTCGGGTTGGGAGGAGTAGTTGAACGAGCGCCATTAACAGGCTCGCTGTCGACATCCATGGAGTTACCGTTCATTGCAGCGGCGAGAGCGGATAATCGCTTTCGTTCTTCGGGAGGGAGGTTGAGCGGATGGGTATCGGGCTCGTATTTGTGCCGACGAGAGGAAGAATGGGAGTGAGAATGGCCCGGGTCGGTAGATTGCCTCGACAGTCTAGAAGAGCGCGAGGAAGATTTTGTGGACTCGGCGGCGTAAGAAGCGGGCCGAGATAGTCTCTTTGAAGACTTTGAAGGCGACTTTGCTCTCGCAGGAGAAGAAGGCTCCGAGTATGCGGGAGGTTGTTCGGCCGGATCGTGGTTCTCACGGTCGCGCTCCTCGAAAGTGGCGGATTTCCTAGTAGAGGAAAGAGGAGGAGGAGTGGAGGACGTTGGCTTCTTGCCGCTACCAAAGAAGTTCTTCATTTGAGCCAAACAAAGTTTGGTTCAGACAGATAGAAAACTAATACTTTTAGGTAGACGGGATGGAAGAATCCCCAAGAATCCCCGTAACAAGCTTATGCCGGATACTTTACTTGACCGAGTCGATGCCCTAAACGGGCGTTAAGGAAAAAACCGAGTTTTTTTTTTCGGGGCCGGTCGACTTCCAGTTCCTGGCTGGACTGGACTGACTGGACTAGGACTGGACTTTATTACTGGTGGCTCCGGGAACGGTCGTGCGGCTCTGAGCCTAAAAGGGGTCGAGTCAAGTTAAGTGTGGTGGGAATGCCGAATACCTTGCTAGACGGACGGAGGAGGACCGGAGCAGTGATGAGAGAGGGCTACAAGAGTCAAGGCATAAGGTAGATAGATACCTGCAGTAGGTAGGAATACAGAGACAAGGAAGAAGTAAAGACAAGCAGATGACAACAAGGTGATCCAGAGGAAAGAGGAAGAAGAAAAAAAAACAATCTGGGGGCAGGGAAGAGGAAAGTGATGAGATGATGAAGGAAAAGAACCCTTGTTGAACCAATACGCAGAGCACAGCCTGAACCAGCATTCAGCTGCTAACTTAGGTACCTGGTTAATTAGTTTGAGTCCTCCAGTTAGTATGAGATGAGCGAACCGGGCTATGACAGTGACGAGTGACAAGCGACAACGGCCATGTCAATCCCATGGAGCCCGGCCCAGCACAGCACAGCACAGCACAGCACAGCAGATTTATCAGCCGCTCTCTCTCTCTCAACAGAGGCCAAAAGCCCGAACTAGGATGGACGGGACTATGTGTCAAAATCGACACAAACTGCCTGACTTCCTAGTGCAGTAACCCGTTTTCCAAATCCTAGCCTGTCGGATCACTCCAAATCGTGAAAAAAAAGGCTGGGTTCTGCAGGTGTCTACTTACTGGTAGGTAGACACATCCATAGTTGCCGGCTCACCACGGGAGCCTAAGCGTTTAAGTTAGGTTGACTACTGAGACATAGCCTGGTCTGGCCTGAATAAGTCTAATGAGAACAAAATTGTGTATCGTACTGTATGTACTGCCGGAATCACGTCAATGTCAGTGTAGGACCGTCATTTCATTCCATCGGTTCTCGGAGACTTTGGCAACACAGGACATGTTTGCCTGCTGTGCGAGTATCCTGTACTTCGTTCCCCAGTGACATTGACAGTTCCATAACTACAGTGGCAGATTTCAATTCAATTCAATTCAATCACATCCATTCAGTATGCCTGGTCGCCACGCGCTTTCAACCCCCACCGCGGAAGGGACCTTGTCTGTCTGGAATTATCACGGGCCACACAGGTCAGAACCAATTAAGCAAGGACCATGTGTACTCCGTAATGACAGTCCAATCGACAGAAAATATGATAGGGGCTCTGAATCTAAATCTGCATGTTAGTATGAGTGAGTTGTTCTCATTGATGGTTGAGCCAACCAAGCTAGTCCGTACAATACAAGAGGCTGGGAATAGGTAGTCCATCAATCTCAAATTACCTCCTATGACAGCATCACAAGCATCAAAACTTGTCTTTCATTACAGCATTGCCCAGATGACAGGCTCCGCAATCACCGATCAATGACAGAATGTCACAACTCAAGGCCAAGGCACAGAGGGAATACATACAAAGAGACAGACAAAATAATCCGTCAAGTAATTTGCAGCTGTCAACGTCTCACCCCGCGTAAACTCAACTAATCGTTTTAGTGTCCGTGGTCAGGCCCCGGCCCGCAAATGACTAACCTAATATCGAGGACTTGCGCTTATCCAAACGTCATCTATTCTAGAAGGTTCAGTGGGGCCGAGGACCCTTGACAACGTTTCTCCAGCCATCCCATGGATCCTCGATTCTTACAGGTCGCTTTTAGGCGCTCTCACAAGGCTTTCCTGGTCCTCGCCAAACTGCTCAACGCCAGTCACTTTTCCGCAGTCTCATCATCAGTCTCCATCTCATTCAAGGAATCAAGAGGAGGTGGAGGGTCGATTGCCTGCTCTTGCATCCTTGAGGGGCTTGTTTCGCTTGGCTGCAAATCATTGCAGTCCACGGATATGGATCCGGGGCTGCATTTTTCTATACGCAGACACAGCGAGCTCAGTAGGCAGGCAGGCAATCGTCCAACACATCTGTTTTACACGGATTGGATGGCTGGATGTCTCCAGATGTCTTACTGAGCCATCATCAACACAATTCTTCCACGTGCAACCAAATCACCCTGGCGGGGTGCTGTACGACTTCGGAAAACGCCTAACATTACACAACGATAGTGATATCAATGTATGTTGCCGTTGGCATGACACAAAGTCAAAGTCTCAAGACGGACAGTGTTGACTCGGTTGGAAATGTCCGCGTAGCCGAGGACACTGACATAAATACTATCTATACAGAGCCGTGTCACTCAAGAGGTGACACAAATGCTCATATAGGGATATACTCGGTTTTAGCTCTTGCATCGGCTATTCAAGTAACTTATTCACGATGTATACGACATTTTCGAGATTCGCATCGTCTTGCTTGTTCCTGACTCTTGGTGTACCCTTTGACAGATAGAAAGGCTGTGTCCCCGAAACTGTACTCATTCTTCATCTTCTTTGTGCTCATATAGCCCTACATAGTAAAACGTTTGAATGTAAGTTAGGCAAGTTGCCTAAGATGCCAAGTCCGACGAGAATCCTGGGCTGTTCAACTGATTGCAACGTCCTATCGCGCCCATCCCAACAACCGTCAGAAGGATATCTTCTCAATCGTATGCGCAGAATGTCAAATGGTTTAGAAACTTCTTTTTCAGGTCGCTGCCTAAACTTCAGGCAACATGTCGTACTCTAAAAGCCCAAGCTCTGCTGAAAGTCTCAGAATCCCTTGTCTTGAACCCCTTTTGTCTGGGGAGGGTTATAGTTGGCCATGAAGCTATGAGGGAAGCCGAGTCCTCATTGAGTGTTTAGAATGGAGTCAAAAGCCACCGCTATACTCTTGGAATAAGAAGTCTCAATGCCGAGTAATTAATCGTGTTCTCATCCGATGTCCTATGTTGTTACCAAGTGCTATCCCAACCATAAACCATACCCATCCAGCCGAGCACCCTTTTCCGTTACAAAAGCCTCCATAAAGTTACATAGAGTAAGCCCGAAATAGCTACACTGACTCCTACCAAGCTCTGTACCCCACAAACCCTATGGTATCCTCCAAGGTGGCCTCAGAGCTGCGCTAGAGGGAACGCGAATTGATATCGACGGCACCAACACTTGACTGCCTCGAAGTGAACGAGTTGCGTCTGAACGAGCTTGTCACTGCAGAGAAGTTATGTTTTACACATAAGCGTCACCATCCCCATCATCATGAGACTGGTTATCCGAACCATTGTTGGAGCCCATGATGGAGCCAACAAATTCCTGGTACTTGAACACCTCGCCTCTCTTGGCACCAAGGTGGGCGTTCATGTTACGGTTGAAAGCTCGTCGTCCAGTGAAACCATTCATGATCTTATCAACTTCACTGGCAGTAAGAGCCTTCTCGCCGGGCTCTGGTGCTGTATCAAGAAGGGCTTTTCGCAGCTCGACCAAGTCGACCTGACCGCTGTCATCGTCGTCAAAGGCAGAGAAGGCAGATAGCAGCTCGGCGCTTGGTGAAAGTGCTGCAAGTGCATCGGCAAGCGAGTTGAGGAATACTGCGAGAGTGATTGTCTGGGGGGCTGATGGAGGAAAGAACTTGGATACATCAGCAGGGTTTGAAGGCAGACCTGTTGAGATTGTTAGCTGGTGTGATCTCCTTCGTCATTCTGGTGGTTCATACCCAGCTGGTTGAGCATGTCAGTAACATCCTCGCGGTTTACGACACCATCACAATCTCGGTCCATGATCTGGAAAGCATCTCGCAATGTTCGGACCTGGGTTGCTTGCAGTTGCGATAGCGCATTGCCATTGCCAAGCGACTTCGACACTGGGGTCCTTGGGGCCACGGCCACCGGAGACATACGCGAAGGCGAAGAATTCATCTCGTCTCTAACAGGTGTCTTGGCCTTTGGTGTCCAGCTGGGCTGTGTGCTTGTGGGAGTTGTTGGTCTAGCAAAGCGCGAAGTCGAGCCGAAAGGTCCTGCCTTTGTCGGTGATCCAGTGGGTGTAGTGTGTCTTAGGGGAGAGGGCGATGCAGGTGATTCGGCGCGACGAAATGGAGAGCTCCGAGTAGGTGAAGAGCCATAGCCCAGAGGAGAAGGCTTGTATGTTACTGGCACAGACTGAAAACAACGGCGTTAGCTGGGACGGGCGTCACTTGTCAGGGATTCTCCGTCATGGAAGAAGTACCATTGTGCTCAACGTGGGTCCGGCGAGCGGAGATGGACAATAAACAGGTTTATGAGAAGATGAGGAAGAAAAAGGCGATAATTTTCAGGTTGACTTAGTGAAAATCTAGAATAGAGATGTATGGTGAAAATGATCAATTAGCTGCGTGATGGATATAGATAAGCGTTATCGTCATTGGGCAAGAATTGAGGTTGTAATGCGCTTTAACGAGGAGTGATCCAAAGTAAACAATGAAAGTGGTTCCCAGGGAGATGCATGATACCTAGGTAGTTAAACGCCACGAATTGTGCGCCACGGACGGAGAGTTGAGCCACATGTGAAAGCCAAGATTGGAGAGTCATGGCACTCGCATGGCGCTAACGAGCATGGGGGTGTGCTCCAACCACAAGCTGAAAGCTGCAATTCAGGGGACGCAAGGGAACGAGACGACCCTTTTTCTTAGTGGGGAGCATTTTGAGTGGACGAGGGATGTGCTCTGCTGACACTTTTTCTTTCAGCTTGAAGGGTTTGTACCAAATGGTAAAGATCCAATAACTTGGTAGAGATGATATTGCGATCAGAAGTAGACTCAGTTAGAGGGAAATTTTATTAGCCGAAAACATGTTTACATCCATACATACACTTCTCTTGAACTTGACCAACCGTTTTCAGTTTCAGGGGTTATAGCTACCTACCTACTATTACAGGGGAATGAGGGGGTAGAAAGGCTGAACCCGACATAGTGGATAGAATGGATGGTTGAACCCTTTGTCCAGTATCTTTAGAATTCAAGACACCACTTTACTCAAATACACAGCAAATTGATCTATCGTCGGATGATTAATTGATATTGATTGACTTGCTGGATACTAACTTAGGTTCCATCTTCATCTATCTCCACCTACAAGGAAGTCAAGCCCACCTAGGTCGTCGCGCAAGTTGACTTCCACTTGTGAGGTACCTACTTTGTGGCTGGAGCATGTCTCGGTTACAACACTCTCTTTAAAGCTGTTTCTAGTTCGGTTACATATTCGACAACAAAGTGGTACTGGCCGGGTGCTGTACATACTATCACAGCTGCTTTCGATCGAGGAGAGGAGAATTGTTTAATTCTGTCAATTCAATACTGTAACGTCCAAAGTGGAACAGAGCAGAGCAGAGCGTCGATCCCACTGCCTTGCATTACATTACATTGCATGCATTCACCGCATCCTTTCACTCAACCCTCCCTCCCTCCCTCCCTCCCTCTCGGACCCCCCGAGCTCGAAAACGAAACGCAACGCAGCGCAGCGCAGCGCAACGCAACATCACCCGATCCGGAACCTACGAGGGTTCTAAATCGTGAGGGACTCGTGTTTCGTGTCTCGGAACCCCGGCCTCAATCCGCCTTCGGCACTGTCTTAGCCTGTCTTGCATTGCATTGCTTTTGTCTTGCCTTGTCTCGTCTCCTCCATTATGGCTTCTTCGTTCCAGTCAACGCTGCCATTCTTGACCAAAACAACCAGCAACAGCGCAAACAACCACCACGGTCACGGTCATAAACACAGCCTCAGCAATTTCTCCAATGCTTCAGTCTCCAACCGAAGGACCTCCCTGGCTTCGTTTCACTCCTCGCGCCCCGAATCGCAAATGTCACAGGCCTCGCCGCCTCCCTCGAGGTCACCTCTTCCTCCTGGCCCAGAGATCGATCGCATTTCCGATCCCAATTCGCAGTCAAAGACGCCTTCGACGGGTCTGTCCTCGCAGCATTCGTCGCTTTCCGCTCCTCGAGGGATCAACCCTCATGCACGACCATCGAGAAAGCTTCGCTCGCAATACCCGCGAAGTTCCACAGAAAACCATGTCGAATACATTCTTGTCGCATCTTTCGATATCGATCGAGGTCCCGTCATGGAGCACCAATACCCGGTTGCGATCACAGGAGACGAAAATATGCTGGCAGAGCTCATGTTGCCCGATCAGGCCCACGCCCGCAACCAGGACTGGACAATCTTCTTTCTTCACAAGGATACAAGTCAGGAAGAGGAGGACGAGGAGCGCAAAGTTAAGGAGAATCGAAAGCAAAGGCGCAAGAGGAGGCGTGATAAAGCAGCTGGTATAATAGACGAGGAGGATGAAGAAAACGAAGAGGATCTACCAGAGGACGAATGGGAGGACGATGATGAAGACGACACCGAATCTACTGATAGCGAACCTGAGGGCGGAGAGGGCCCTCCCCTAATTTATGTGCTTAATCTGGTCAATACCAAACATGACAAGTCGGTCAAGAGGGGGGCCATTGTCAAGGCCATGGCCATCTGCACGCGGCATCCCTTCTTGCATATTTACAAGGCAAGTAGCCTTGATCCACGATTCTTGTGCTCGTGCACTTGCTAACCGTTTCGATAGCCACTGTTGCTATTGGCTCTGGAAGAATACTTCAAAGCACCTGTTCCAGAGACATTGGCCATGCTATACGATTCAGTAAACGCCATGGATTTGTCTCTCATGCCTAAACTCAGTCTTCTCGAGCGCCACTTATTGCAAGCAAGTGACAACAGGGATCTCTTTGTGGAGAAATTCGAACAGATGATTCAAATGCGGATAGCCGAAGACCAGCGCGAGGAGGCAGCAGACCAGTCATTGGATGCGACAAGGAGTCCGACAAAACTGACTGGTATCTCAAGAGCTGGCACAAAGGCCCATGTCGAGGGCGGCCAGTCGATTTACTCTGTTCCCCGCGACACGCATGAGTTTGAGAGCAAGGTCATGTACAAGGGCATACCGATCCCTATCAAAGTGCCTGTTGCTGTCATGCCAGAAACCGTCGGTGACTTTTCACTCATCAAACTCATTCAAAACTTTTCAGATTCTCACCAGAAATCGCCTCAACCATTTGCGCTGCACCCTCACCTCACAACGAACGGCGTCAATACCCACCCCATCATTGTGTTGGCGAATGCGCTCTTGACACAAAAGAGAATCATATTTCTAGGGTACAACATGCCCTCAGGCGAGGTCGCGGAAGCTGTCTTGGCCGCGTGTGCGTTGGCATCGGGTGGTATACTTCGTGGGTTTACACGACATGCTTTTCCTTACACCGACTTGACCAAAATCGACGACCTGCTCAACGTACCCGGTTTTATCGCTGGTGTAACGAATCCCACCTTCGAGCTTCACCCCGAGTGGTGGGACGTCTTGTGCGATTTACCAAGTGGAAGGGTCAAGATCAGTACAAAGATCGACCCTGCCCCTGTGACAGAGGGTCTGCTGTACTTCCAGCAACAAAATGCAGCTTTTGCGGCCATTGCAAGCGGTACCACGAACACAAGCCAGGACTATACGGGTGACAATGCCTTCATGGCTGATATTCTAAGGAGCATTGCTGCGAGACATGGCGAACGTGTGCTCCGAGCAAAGTGGCGCGACTGGGTCGGCAAGTTCACACAAATTGCAGCCAAATTCGAGGAGAGCGTTTACGGAGCTAGTGCCTTGTACATTGGAGGCGAAGATCAGGACTTGATGCCGCCAGGGGCCAATGGGCACGGTTATGTCTGGGCAGATGATACAGCTAAGCATAAGGAGCTTGCTGGTAACGTAACAAGAATCGAAGGATGGCGCAACACACGAAGTTATTACAGCTTCATCCAAGTAAGACACCATACTGAAACAAGGGACGACGAAAGCTGACATTCCACAGGATTTGGCACAGATATATACCATCAGGCCACTGAAGGGTCTTGACTTGGCCCATCTTCACGACCGTTTACGAATGCAACGCTTGACCCCCGCGCAGAGCAGAGATATCTATCTCACCATCTCCAAGCACGTCCACACGTACGATGAGATTTGCCTACTGCTTAGTGTAGCCCCTGAGTCGCACGCTGGATTGTTCTACCTTGCTCTTGGTCTATTCCACAAGGACCGCGAAGTCCGTCTGAGAACAGCAGATCTCTTGGAGCGTGTATCCGATCATGAAGCCGGACAGCATTGGTGGAGGAGTCTAAGTCGCTTCGAGAAGCTAGCTTATATGCGGCTCCGTCGAGAGGTGGATGCTGAGATGCAAGCAAAGCTTGAAAAAGAAGGTATAAGCGCTGAAATGGAGAGGATAGTAAGCTGAACGTTTGAATTGGAGTTTCCGTGTGGGCGGGCATGTAGGAGTTTATTTATGGGTTGGAGTAACTTTGACGGGTTCTCCAGGAGGTGTCATATCTGGGTTCGCATCATATACCTTTCAGCACTCATATAGGCGGCGTTTTTCAAAGACATTGGACGAATACAATGGCACGTTACATGCGAAATCAATGTGATTCGGAAGAGTAATATTATTTGACTTGCTTTTGGGTTCCTTGGTCGGTGGAGTTACGACCTCTTTTCCGCTATCGTTCAGACCATAGCATCATTGAGAACATTTGCTGCTCGAGCATTTCATGTACACAGTTTGAGTATACACCCTGATTTGTTTACCCAGAAGGGCGCCGTAAATACAGCCAACCGACTTTTGTCAAGGAACTGTTGGTTTCACCCTCTTACAGCGCACTGCGTGGTAGTCACAAGAGTCCAAGAGCCTTGGCGGCGTGCTTGACGTGATCTTCGCCAAAGGTAGAGATGAAGAAGTAAGAGTGGTCGTAGCCCTGAAGACGGGTTAGCATTGTCGTTTGGTGGGAGTGAGAAACACCTACATCTTGGTAGCGGAGAGTCAGGCCCTCAATACCAGCATCCTTGACAGCCTTCTCGAGGTTCTCGGGGAGAAGTTGACCCTGCTTGTAGAAGTTGTCACCAGTGCCCTGGTAGATTAGCACGGTAAATTTAACAATTGCGAGAGAGGCTCGGAACTTACAACATCAATGAGAGCAGGGAAGTTGCCCTTCCAGCTCTTGATGAGCTCAGTGGCATCGTGCTTCTTCCACTCCTCCTTATCCTCACCCAAGTAACCCTTGAAGGCCTTGTCACCCCAGGGGCACTGGGAAGGGTTGGAGATAGGAGCCCAGGCGCTGACACTCTTGTACTTGCCGGGGTTCTTGAGGAACAGAGTCAGTGCACCATGTCCACCCATGGAGTGGCCAGAGATAGAAACTCGCGAGGAGTCAACCTCCTTAAACTCCTTGAAGATCAGGTCGGGAAGCTCGTTGGTGATATACGACTCCATCTTGTAGTGCTTGCTGTAAGGGTCCTTCTTGGCATCGATGTAGAAACCCGCTCCACTGCCAAAGTCATATGAGTCGTGCTCACCGGGCAAGTCGAGCTCGCGGGGAGAAGTGTCTGGGTAGAGAAGAGCAAGACCAAGCTTAGAGGCGTGGGCGTGAAGGAAACCCTTCTCTGTGACGTTGTCGGGCGTGCATGTGAGGCCGGAGAGGTAGATGAGAAGAGGAGCTGGCTTAGAGGATGATGCTGAGCCTGGGAGGTAGAGAGTTGCGTTCATGGGTGTGCCGGTAACGGCGGACTTGTGGGAGAGCTTGAGGAAGCGTCCGCCGAAGCTGTTGATGGTAGCATTCGTAGTGAAAGCCATGATGTCACTGTATTCGAGGGTTGCTTGAGTTGGAGACAGAGGCAATTGGGGGTATAAAGTTGAAAAAGGGGTCAAGAAGAAAGAGAAAATAAAGTGGAAGAGGAGAAATCTCAGTCGTCAATGGTTATGTTGCTATGAAATAGCTGAGCTGTATCCCAAGGAGGGGAAGCTTCCAGTCAATGGGCGAGGTCTGGGGTAACCTTAACCCCACCATCGGTACCCGGATGCCTTGATCAACATGACGAATGCCGAATTATCTCCCGGGCTCCGGAATACGGAACCTCCTCCGTGTCACGGGTCGGAGGCAAGATAAGAATAACTAGTAGGTATTTACGGAGTACACGGCTTGGGAGTTAACTAGCAGAAAGCTTTTGACTACCTAGAGTTCTTAATAAATGACAAATGGTGAGACAGCATCAGTGTATTTTTTAAACATCCATGGATTTATGATGAACTCCTTACTTAGTATGCTGCTTGACTATTCAGGTAGTTTATTTTCTCAAGCTTATAAGCCCCAACGATGGTAGACGTGATGTCGAAATGGTATGGGTATTCGATTGTTTCATGTCTTATCTCATACTGATAATCATCAATCATTAGAGCTGTATCTATCAGCTGGTATGCTCTGACTAACTGCCAAGGGGGAAAAAAGAACCGTCACTATTATCGCCAACTCCAAATGCTCCATAGGTAGCCTGGTGAGTTGCCCATTACCCCGTCACCAAGTTTGCCATCCCAATGTAATACCAAAAAAGAGTACCCAATCGCTTTAACACAAAAGGCAAAAGGCCGAGAAGATGCAACCAAAAACAGCCATGTTAGTGAATTGATATAACCACCCAGGCAGTTACCCATGCTGGCTCTTCTTGCATCATCATTCCTTGCAAACTCCTCCTAATCGAACAACTTGTCGCTTCTTGAGGTCTTTTTTAGTGAACAGTCAAAGCTGTTGAAGAGTTTGGGCCAGCCGACACGGGAGAAATTGAACTTGTATTCGTAATTGAAATCGATCGGGCCTAAAGTGCAACCCGTAGGGCTCGTACAGGTATCGTTGCATCCGGTTGTACGGGGGTAACAGTTGAAATGTTCACCATCAGGTGCAAAAGTGGTGACGTTGCGAAGGAAAGGTTTGGAAAGTTGATGGCACTTGTTGAGTGTGTATACCTCGTGGGTGCATGTGCCCGTGGAGTTGGCACCGGTGCATATCAAAAGCTGCGGCGATGACATGTCAATACCATAGAAAAGAGATAAATATGTATAGTAGGGCAGAGAGTCAACTTACACCCCCGACTGCCCGCTCCTTCAATATGGGCACAGCAGAGATGCTGACGGCAGAAATAATAGTTGCAATAAGAGTGAAGAACCTCATTGTAGCGATTGGGACTTGTCTCGGCTGATAATAGCGGGAGCGAAAGTGTTAGATTGGCGAGTGTCAATGTCTGAGATGAAAGAGTATGAATCACAAAGATTCTTAGCAGAGGCTGGATTTGAGTAAGATGTATATAAATACCCAAGGCGGTGATGAATAAGATATCCGTTGGTCTTAGGTTCTCAATTGTTTGCTGTTTCTGTATACCAACCTCCCGGCCTCAAAACACCACAAGTGCGACCAACCTCTTATAAGAAATGGATGGATGGAGTCCGATAATAAGCTTCCAATAGCACAACAGCTTCACCAAATTCGTCTAGTCTAACTCCTCCTGCATAAGAGAACCACGACTCGTAAGATCAACAAGACGTAACCTTTCATCATCGTCTCAAGTTCAATTCAGATCAGTCAAGGGAGTGCGTATCCGCCGACGTCATAAAAGTCCCCGCCAAGGGGTAGAGATCATCCTGTCACCAAACTTCTAAATACCTTACCTCCATACCTAGATAACCTACCTTAGATAACACAGCAAAGGACAAACAAACACACAAACGAACTGAACCAAAGCCGAGCTGGCCAAGCAAGGTTGCATGAAAACTCTACTTGCATGATCTGCAAAGCTACGGCTGTCACGGCTTTTCCCTTCCCACCAACACCCGTTTCCGGATCAGTGTGGCACAACGTCGGAGGCTGGAAAGAATATTCTGGACTTGTGGTTGGTTGGACAATTCATCTACCTGCGAGGACCCTTTCTCTACTGTGTACAGTAGGTAGGGTAGGGTAGGAAAGAAAACAAAGGACCTTAATCCTAAATGACAAAAAGACTTAGGTAAAATAGCCTAAGCTCAGGATAAGTTTTGCTAAGTTTATATTGACACCTCACAGTAAGGTTCGCTGTTTTCTTGTCCCCCGGGGCCTTTCAAATATGCACCAAGCCACAGACGCTGCAGGAGTCATGCCTTTGTATTTGAAGTTGATAATCTCTTGTCAAGCCCTGATTGCGTGGTATGAGAAGATGCTCCCTTGCTTGCATTAACTGTTCATCAGACCTTGTGACGTATGAAAAGGCCATTGCGCATTTGAGGTTGTGTCCAAACACCACAAGATGCCGTCATGTCTCGCGCCGGTGTTTCAGTGAAACACAATCTGGCCCGACGTATTCGGCCCATCAGATCCAAAACAAGCCATCTGCCTTTTCCCACTTGACATCATTCTCCCATGAAAATCTACCAGACATACCCGTATTGGCAACGATGTGACGTTGGAGCATCCGTCAACAGTGTTGCTGTTGGGGATTCCTTGTCCGTCTTCATCAAAGACGGCGCCAGAGACAATCAACACACTCGTGCACCGAGACACAGAAGCAAAGCAGATTTCCTTCTTGTTTTTTGTCTAGTTCCTGTGTAAATCAATCTCAATCTCAAACGCCGCGCTTATACATGATTAATTAACCTCCTGATACACTATACAACATGTCAAGCCAGAAGGGAGCACACAACGTTCCAGCTCGATTGTATCTAAGGAGTGTCGCATGGGTATATACGCCTCGGGGGCAATCGGTTGTTTCGCGACGTGCTAGTCCTTTGGTCGCTTACTGCAGCAGTTCCTCGCAGGTCCAATCCTCGTAGCTGTACCACACGCATAAGTAGGGCATCTTCGAGCCGCCTCAATAACCATCACTTACTAGCCGTCGGGCATATATCGCCTCACGATCAAGGGGATCTTCTTTTCGCGCATCTCCTTGATCGCAATTTGAAGGGGATCGGTCTCACCCTCGAGATCAACGAGTACAGGCGCATTCATGCTGCATCCAGTTAGTTCCCAGAAGTTGCTATAGTTCAGCATGGCGATGCGGACCTGATCTGCAGGGCGCGTGTACCGAGGATGCGTGCCCTCTCGTACTTGGTCATGTAGGGTGTCGTAGTTCGCTCGTTCTCGGGAATCTTCTTGTCTTTGAGTAGCTTGTCGCCGCCCTTCAGCGCGTTGGCAGCGGCAGAAGGATCTCCCGAGACTACGACATTGTCCTGGTCTTGTCCGTTTTGTTGCTGGTCGCCATCCTCCTCCTCAAGAACCTCGGGGTCGTAGTACTCGGTGATCTCCTCCTCCTCGTACATGGGCTCGTCGCTGCCTACGAGTTAGATTCGCGTGCGCCTGCAAGGATCGCGAAGCAACTTACCCGCCAGCGCCGCCAACATCGTCATCGCCGAAATCAGACATGGTGAGTGTCGTTTAATATGAATTTGATGAAGAATGAGTGTGAGGGTGTTCCTAGTCCAGAGTCGCTTCCGCAATGGATGGTTTAGAATGGCCCAGGTCAAGCTCGTAAAAAAGTTCTAGGGAAGAACAAAGTAAAACCTGATTAGGCCGATGTTTTTCCGGCGCACCTTCCACACGTTCAGACAAAGGATATCGGCGCGAAGCTTTGAGGTGGATCGCGCTTGACTCTCATCCCTGCAATCCCCACACAAAAAATATAGTCACCGCCTTAAATTGAAATCAATTCTGCCACTTCCAAGCTTGCTTTGACATTTACAAACTGAAGGGTCCTCGGCATGACAACATTATGAGTAAACGAGAAGCTGCTGAGCCAGCCGTTGATGTCCCTCCGGCCAAGAGACTTTATCGGGGAGGCCCAGATGACTTGTGTACGGCTTCCCACCCTTCCTGAGCTCTGAAGATGCATCCGCTGATATTGCAAACTCAGATATTGATGATGCAGAGGACGACTTGACTAGCGCTCATACTCCATATTCCACACAGGACCCCGATTCACCACAAACGGTGAATACTGCTGCTACAACTCCCCGGGCCAAGTTTCCTTCGGATCTCAAAACTCTTGCTTGCACATGGCCTGGTTGCCCAAAGACCTTCAATCGACCTGCTAGATTACGAGATCACCTCAATTCTCACACCAATTCCCGACCATTCAAGTGTCCTTATGATGGTTGCGATAAGGATTATATAGAGGACAAGCACTTGAAGCAGCACATCAAGGCCGTCCATACTCTGGAGCGAAAGCATGTCTGTCAAAAGGAAGGCTGCGGCAAGAGCTTCGTGACGGGTACTCGACTTAAACGACACCAGGCCGTTCACGAAGGCGAAGAGAGATTCCGTTGCCAAGATTGTGGGCAGAGTTTCAGAAAGAAGGAGACATTGAGCAAGCACGTTCGAAAAGACCACCAGGGTCTGCCTGCACTCCAATGTCCAGAGCAGGGGTGCCGTCATGCATTTGAGTCCAAGGCGGCCTTGAAGCGACACCGCGATAAGGATCACGGTGAAGCAAAGTTCTGGTGCGGCGAATGCGGCTTAAAGAGGATGCCAGATGGCACACAACAGCGGGTCGGATTCACTACGGAAGTGCTGCTTCAGGCACATATCCGCCAAGAACATCAAAACTGCATTTTCTGCGAATTCAAATCTGCTTCTCGATGGGAGCTGGAGAAGCACGTCGAAATGCACCATTCCGGTCAGTCCGTCGAGGATCGAAAGAACATCGCCTGCCCATACGACGATTGCACCAAGAAGTTCACCAAGAAGTCCAACCTCAACGCCCATATTCGTACAGCGCACGAGGGGTTCCGCTTTGTTTGCGGCCAGGTTGATCTCAATAGTTCTGACCTGCAGGGCTGGACAAACGATCAAGGCTGTGGTGATAAGTTCAGTACCAAGAGTCGACTAGAAGATCATATACGATACAAGCATCTCGGCCACGAACGCCCTAAGCTCTCGAAGCCTGAGCCGTCTCAAGAAATTAATCTTATCGATGAGCTCTCCGGTGCTACGATTCAGGCAGAGAGAACGATTTCTTGTCCTCACTGCCATGAAGCCTTTATTCGCTACCACGACCGGGATGCACATGTTGAGCTGTATCACCCACCGGCTACTGACCCGTCCCTTATCCTAGCTGGAGAGCAGCTTGATCCTGCTCAGTTTTTCTTCGATGGAAGTTTCCCCAATACAACGAATTGGCCTGGTATTATGCCGGAGGATGACATCTTTGCCGCTACAATGGACTATGGCCCTCCACGAGATGACTGGCCAGAGGACGAAACCAATATACTTCTGCTGGCAAGAGATCCAGCAGTACAGGATCCTCTTATTGATCCCGCTCTTGGTACTCTTTGAGACAAAGAACAGATTTGTGGAGTTCAGATGTTCTGGGGTTCAAGAGGTGAAAAATAAAATAAAATAAAATAGATACCCGGCCGCAAGGCTTGACGGAGGTCAACATATGAGCGGCTGGCTATTAAGACACCGTCATGATGTATGAAGAATGAATTGCAATGTCACAAAAGCGATGAGAATAGCCATGATGAAAGAAATAAAGTTGCCTGGTCGAGTTTACCCAGTTCTTGCGTAAAGTGAAACTATTTCCTTTCTATCAGTCTACCGAATGCAGAAACCCAAAATGATTTTATGCCCCTCCCAATAAAAACCGATTGCACCCTTGACCAACACCGCGCAAGAAAAAAGAACCAAGTAATGACAGGAACGAATGCCAAAGCGTCAGCACGGCCAGCATAATACTGGCCGAGTATTTATACATCTCGTACGAGGCTGAACATCTAGTGAGAGCCCACCAGGGCGTTACTGAATCCCAGTAAAGCCATGCCAAGGAAGCCGAAAAAGATGCAGAGGTTACGGCTATGGTTGAGGCTCAGACTCTCCACAAACAACTGCAACGCGACACTAACCATGATGCCGGAAGTTATAGCGAAGAGACATCCGTAAGCAACTGCGTTGGGTTGCATATTGGTCTTATCGGCGAGCTTGAACCATAGTGCAGCAATGCCCGCACCGATGGGTTGAGAGAGACCACCAAGGAAGGCCGACCACGCCATGGCGCGCCAGCGAGAACCCAGAGCCATGTATAGCGGCAGACACATGGCAAAGCCTTCAGTGATGTTATGGACAAATAGTGCCATGAAAACGTTGAAACCTAGAGATGGGTTGACGTGGTTGGTAGCATAGGTGATGAATCCTTCAGGAAACTTGTGCAGGGCAATGGCAATGGAGGTCTGGAGGCCAATGGACAAGAATGCATTTGTTGGAACGTGGTGGTGATGTTGAGCTTCGACATCTTCGTCATCTTTTGCAGATGAGCATGAGCTATCGTGTTCAGAGAGTTCCTCCGGGACTATCGGATCCAATGGCTCTCGCGACTTGGCTCTGCTGGTTCGATATGTCGGTCTCGCAAAGGGCTCAACAGAGTCTTCGCATCCATTCTCATGCTCATGCTCATGTTCATCGTCGTGGTGAGCATGGGGATGTTGAGGCGCGCGGTTTAGAAATGATCCAGTGGTAGTGCGCAATATCTGGGTTTGTCTTCCAGGTCTGTTAGGTAGACTGGCTCGGCTACTCAAATGCTTGAAGCACTCTTGGCCACAAGGATCTGTGAATCCGTAGCAGGAGTTTGACTCGTCACAATTGCACTTTGTATCTTGTACAAAGGACATGACTCGCTTGTGAACTTCTCGCATAGACTTCCTCCTCTCAGGGAAGCCATCCGTGAGTCCTGTGGTGGTACGGCTTCGTGTTGGACTGGCAAGGCGTCGCATTCCATCGCGAGCAGACGCTTGCCTCTTGAGAGTCTGCGTAGGGCTATCCAACGTGGATTCTAGCAGAGGTGTGGACTCGGTCGCAGCATTTTGTCCGTTACCGTTGGTTAACTTGGAAAGCGACTTGTTGACAGGTGCCTGTTCAGGTGGCGGATGGGAAGATTGGCGACGACGGGCGCGAGACTGTCTCCTCTCGTGGTGGCATGAAGTGTCTTTGGTTGCATTTTCATCGTGTGTATGATCGCATTCGACGACGTGGGTGGGCATGAACTGGTGAAGCAATCGCGAAACTCCCTGAATGCCGATGAAACCACCAGCGAAACAGGACATCATAACCAGGCCAGCAGCTTGAGTAGACCATTCGGCCTGCTGGAAATATTCTTTGGACTCCGGTAGCATACTATACAATGCGGAGAATAGCTGTTCCTTGTTAGCAGAAGCGGCAGACGCTGTCAGAAGGGCCTTACCATGACACCAAAACTCAAGCTGAGGGAGCATGCTAAGAAGACATTGCTATCCTGTATGCGAAAGTTTCTCTTGCCAGGAAACAATCGAACAATAACGTCAACGCATACTATGGAGGCGCCAACAACGCAAGCTGAGAATGGCTGTTAGAACTGAACCAGGAAGCGCATTGGGGTTTTGGAGATGAGGAGCAACTCACCTATGCCGCTGACAACACACATGATCCAGCCGCGAGTATCATTGTCGAGGCTGCTCTGGCCCACGGATGTGGCCATGCTGCTTAAGTATGTCGTCTGTGTAAGGTATGAACTGATGTTGCGCCTAGAAACGAGCTCTGACGACAAGGGCAAGTGTGAGTTTCGAGAGGGATCAAGGCTTGAAGTCGAGGTTTTGATGGGCGCAACCTGAGAGGCAAGAGCAAAGAAGCTGTAGATCTTTTTGGTTCTATGGAGGTAAGGTAGGTCTGACGTAGCGAACGAGCAGGGGAGTATCGATGCGGTTTTGTTTAGCGCAGCGGGCGGGGACCTTGTTAGTCTGGGCTTGAACTCAAGTATCTAATCAATGACAACGAGAGCCTTCCGTGACAAATGAGAGGACAAAGAGGTTGATAAAAAAAATGTTTTTTCACGCAGCAGAGAGAGAAGAGAAGAAATGAGCTTGAGGCTGAATGCCAGTTTCAAGGGCCTTGCAGAGGCAAATGACAAAGAGGATAGGGCTTTGTTAATGCGCATTAGCCTGGCCCAGACGTCAATGGATCATGATAGAACAAGGGAACCACGTCTAGGCCCTAACATGAGGAATTGTTCCTTTAAGAGCCCAGAGCTTCTGTTCCAACCTCGTGCTTCAACTAACTTAGGAGGAGAGTAACTGCAACGCTATAAATAATTAGCCCCTTAGAACCCTTTTAGAGGATCGAGTTGGGGGTCAACTTACACCATCATGAGGCCGTGCGTCTCCATCAAAACTGTCCCTCAAGGTTCTCACGTCTCAGCATCTGCGCATCATTGGATCACGGCGTCTCGTTGACCGCCTGGCTTACGAATTGCCATGCCTCTTTTGATTGCAGTAGCTGTACCGAGCAGTAAAACAGTGAGACATCAGTTGATAGTGCGTTATTAATTATAGCGATATCCATAACTGCCCTGGCTGTTCTCGTGGGGGTTGTAGTATATGGATGTGACTTGAGTAACACGTAACTACTTAGGTATTCACGTATTTTACAGGAGAGCCATTGGCTCCTTCACATTAAGTCGGATTTTATAGAAGCCTCGCTGTGGTTATGTGAGTCGTATATAAACCCTATAACTCCTCTCATCATGACGCCTCATACCTTGTCTGAGCTAAGTTTCGAGATGCGATTTGCGCGCGAATCAATTGCTCGTCTTTGTCATCCCCCACATCTTGGGCAATGCTACAGTACGCATTGCATTCGCTACGATCCACGCTAACAGGCACCTACATAATGTGTTCTTCCACTGAGCCTCAACCCCGAAATACATCTTGAGGCTGAACCTTGAAAGGCCCTCGAGAATTACATTTCGTCGTGGATGGCTCTCGATGAACTCGTGTCTTGTCATACACGGCAACTTACATTTTTGAGTCTCACAAGCCACGCACCTTGATGAATCATTCCGAATCATTCAGTGTCTAGAACAATCCCTACATGATTCATCCCCTGCCTGCCCTGAATCTATCCATGCTGACTATCTGTACGGCGAGTAGACGTTCAGTATCTGTCGCTCTTGTGTACTTCTCTTTACTTCGTCAACATTGGGAGCTAACGATAAATTCCCTATTTGCTGTTACCCTCACACTTCAAACTACCGCCCAGTGACGTCAAATAACAGGCCCCAAGACCCCTAAAATCCACCGATAACGGCAAAACAACGGCCCCCACGTTCCGTTCCGAGCTCAGCTCCCAAAATTTCCACGGGTCGGCTCGAAAGCTATATCAAACCCTGTGATCGATCTCAATATCACGAGGCACTGCAACTCAACACCATTGGGCAAGGATCGCGCGTGATCTGACTTCCGGTTGTTGATTTCTCAAATACTATTGCCCTTCCACTCACTAAGATCAAACCCCATTCTACATTCTTTTTCCGTAGCCTCGTCTGTTAAGGCATAATAATCATGTCCAAGACTACTCTCGCTACTATGGCCTGCCTGGGCGCAGGAGGTGGTGCTGCTATCACTGCCGCCATCTACTCTATTCGAGGCGGTAAACGCGTCGAGGATACCAATACTCTAGCTACGCCTCCTCCAACAACCTCAAACTCCTTCGCCGCTCTTCCTGCTCCCACCGCCTCTCCCGCTGTTCCTCCCGCCCAAGTCTTCGGACCTCCAGCCACTGCACCCTCCGGCTTGCCAATCGACCCAAGCGCAATCGTCAACCCTGGAGGTCTTTTCGACTACGGCTTTCCAGGCCCTGTCGCCGATGTCGCCAATCGCTCTGGCCTTGTCTCTTCCTACGATCGTCGTACACGAAACCCTCACTGGGTCGTCGAACATATTACTCCTGCTTCCCTTGCCATTCGCGATGGCGATCGAAAGCACAGCAGCTTTCTTGAAGATGACTCTGTGCCACAAAAGTTCCGGGCTCTGTTGAAGGACTACTATCGCAGTGGTTATGACCGTGGTCATCAAGTTCCTGCTGCCGACTGCAAATGGTCTCAGAAGGCCATGGACGACACATTCTACCTTACAAACATGTGCCCTCAGGTCGGTGATGGCTTCAACCGTGACTACTGGGCCCACTTTGAGGACTTCTGCCGTCGTTTGACAGTCAAGTATCCCTCAGTCCGCATCGTCACAGGCCCTCTCTATCTCCCCAAGAAGGAGGCCGATGGCAAGTGGTATGTCAAGTATGAGATGATCGGTATCCCTCCTTCAGTTGCTGTGCCCACGCACTTCTACAAGGTGATTTTTGCTGAGGATGGTCGCGTTGGTGGAAATGTTGCGCTGGGCGCTTTCGTTCTCCCCAACGCCCCCATCTCCAACTCTAAGCCCATCACCGATTTCGAGGTCCCCCTCGAGGCTGTGGAGCGTGCTAGCGGTCTCGAATTTGCTACTAAGCTACCTCCTCAGCGAAGACGGCGTCTGTGTTCTGACCACACCTGTGCCCTTGTGATTCGAGACTTTGCAGATAAGCAAAAGGCGTTCCCTAAGAAATAGATGGCTACCAAGCATTTGTACAGTGGGAAAGGGAATATTGGTCTCTGCATACAGGAATGAATGGCATGCGATACTCTATTGCCAGCTCTCAACGGATTTATAACATATACGGCTGCATATGAGAGTGTCGCAATTATGTTACGTGTTTTAGCATTTAGAATTATATGCACTAGCGATAGCATGTGTATGTTGCATACGGGCTCAAATGAATGATGGGTATACAAAAGTTTTCGATTGATATATATATTACAGTTTTTGAAACCTGTGCCATATTCTGTAAGAATACGCTGAATCTTTGCTTCAGAGTCAGCATTACATAGACCACCAGCGCCAGAGGGTGCGAATCATCGACGTTTTCTTGTTCTGTGTTTTCTCTATCTCGCTCTCGTGTATTTTCCTTGTCGCTGTTCGTGGCGCAAGCTTTCCTCTTGACTAGGTAGAGGAGCTCTCCGTCGGGCATCTGCCTTGTCGGCATCAAATCCAGGCATAGGAGGTGGAGGAACCGGCATGGCAAAGCTTCCGGGCGGGGGAGGCATGTTGCCCGGTGGTGGGATGAGTCCAGGGGGCAGGGCTCCTGGCGGTAGTGCTCCTGGTGGCGGCAGAGGCATGCCCGCCTTCTTCATAAGCTCGAGGAGTTGCGCTGGATCTGGAGGGTTGTTGGGGTCCAGTCCAGGTAAGGGAGGCGGTGGTGGACCGCCATTGAGTCCAGGTAAGGGAAATGGTAGGGGAGGTGGAGGAGCACCTGAGCCGGCACCGACACCAGGAATGGGAGGAGGTGGAATACTTGAGCCAAGGCCGGGTAGGCCTCCGCCAAGAGGCAGTCCAGGGATACCAGGTAGGCCAGAGACAGCAGCTTTCGGTGCGTCTTGGTCAACAAGAGCGTCCATCTCGTCTTCCATCTCTTGTTGTTCTTCCTCCTGGCGCTGCCGACGGTTACCACGGCGATCCCAGGTCCCTTGGGCCTCAGCTGCTGCTTCACCGATATGGTAGCGATCCTGGAAAACATCTGTATCACCAGGTCTGGCACGGCTCCAGAAACGCGTGATGCGGTCATTAGATCCTGATGCCAGAATGTGCCCGAGAGGATGCCAGTCGAGGGACCAAATAGCGTAGTCATGAGCAAAGGGCACCTTGTGCATTGGCCATACTGACTGGGCGGCTACTGATGAGGGGTCAGGGCTGTCGTAAGGTGCAACGGTGAAGGACTGGCCAGGAGGCGGGTTTGGTGAATCGAGTAGATAGTGGAATAGCGAGCCGTCCATACCACCAGTGCTGAGAAGGTTAGGGTGGATCGGATGCCATGAGAGAGTGGAAATATCCTTCTCGTGGCCTTTGAGAAGGCAGATATCGCGCATCATGCGAAGATCGAAAACACGAGCGGTCTGGTCTCTTGCAGATGTCGCGAGACAAGCACCACGGACCTTTTCAAACAATACCTTTGTGATAGTACTCTTGTGGCCGTGTAGAGTCGTTAAACAACGGCTGGTACGAGGATCCCAAAGCTTGACAAGATGATCCTTGGAACCAGATACAAGCAGTCCCTTTGTAGGATGCCAATCCACACTTTTTGCATCCCACCCATGACCTTCAAGCTTGGATTCCATTTGTCCCAGAGCAAAGTCAAAGATCTTGAGGGTCGAGTCATCGCTTGCGGTGACGAACTTGGAATCACTTGGACTGAAAGCAAGGTCCCGAATAGGGTCAGTGTGAGCGTTGATACTCTGGACATTGTTGAAATTTGGTTGCCAGTACTTGATAACACCATCGTGATCCGCCGAGATAAGCCAGTCGTCACTATGTGAGTACTCCAGAGCACGAATGGCAGAATCATGAGCCTGCATAATGGTTTCGAAATTGAAGCCTGTTCCGTTCCATAGTGTGAACTCGCCGCTGGTTGAAGCTGTTAACAATCTTCTGCCTTCCGGTGTCCACCGCACTACATTGATGGGGTGCTTGATCTTGTTAAGAGAAGAGTGGAGGTGCTTAATGGGGATACTGTCGGCAGCTTTTGTGACACGAGCTGCAGGTGGAAGCATCTATTTTGATGTCAGTCATGGGGCAGTTGTTCATATAGAACGCTACTCACATCAACGATATAGCTAACACTAGGTCGCTCAGCTTCACCAGTATATCCTCCCTTATAGCTAGGGGCACGATCATGTTGCCAGTGTGTTATAGTGGCACCATAGTCAGTCACAGGTCCTGGAGTTGAAGCGTCAGTTTGAAATCAGCTGTGATTTAAGTCTTCAGGTTATGATGTATGTGTATTCGAATGCCTCTCTCATAGCCCCAGAAAGAACCCCTGCTTTTAAGCATGAAGTTGGCCAAAACCAAACATCTCGATTGCTCAGATAAACGACAGCAGTCTCTTGAACATACACGGAACAGAGACATTTGAAAAAGTAGAGTCTCTCCCACAACTCTCACATTTTTCTGCCACTGAGCAGCCTGGCAATGCAAACACAACGGGAGACATGTCACTGAGTATGATGGATGAACTTACGCCTGCCTCGGACCTTGACAAATGCCCCATCTTGGCCCTGGCCACCGCCATGATCACCACGAGGCTCATAGGCCATCGTGACGGGTTTTCTTTGGGGTATCAAGCATGCACAATAGCCTTCTTGAGAAGCGCGTCGCAGGGAGTGGGTCTTTCAAGATGGAAATGAACAACCAATGCGGTTATGAAGTCGCTGTTGGATGATCTCTGAGTAGCGGGTTAGACGAAGTTTCTGTAATGCGATGATGAAAATTGAATTCCTGTAAGAAGAGGTTGGGGTGGTGAAATGATTTGATAAATAACGAACAAAGACACTGCTGTTACCTGAGGCGCGTGAGCTTTCAGTTGAAGTTCTAAGCTAGGTACCTACCTACGAAGCATCAATTCAAGCGATGATTAACCGGCCAGCCTCAGTTTTGGAGTCAGGCCCTTCTCCAAAAAACTCAAAGTCACATGACCTCCCACTCTCCAAAACCTGAGACTCTCAACGGTTAGATCTGATGAGATAGAGTGCCTCTAGTAAAGACATGCACATGCGTGAATATCCTCTCGTATACTGAATTGTTGGGGCGCAGATTCGTCACCCACGGGCTCTATCCGAGCTTACTGCGTTAGCTCGCTCATGCTATGACTGTTGCATCTCACCAACAGCATGCAATACAACCGCATTTTCACATGCTTTCACATTGATCCATTGTATCAGTCGCAAAGTTGCAAGCCTTCTGGGGCCTGCGACCTGTTGCCGCATGCCTCTCCCCCCCTGCAGCGCCACAAGCCAGTGGCTCGGGGGTGTTCGTCGATCCATTAAAACGCTCAGAATGCAGCGGAAGCCAGGGGTGTTATGCTCCCGGGCCCCCTTTAGCGTTGATGATTGTCTTTAGCCTCACTGTAAAAGTCCCTGAGCTGCTGCTAAAAATGACCCGAGCGAAAAAGCTCAAACAGCCCCGCCAGAAGAGGCGCCAAAATGGTTGCTCTGCATAATCCATAGTACTAACTTATAGGTAATGTACTTGGCGAGATGGGATAACTACTACCTACTAAGGTTGAGGTAGAGAGTGAGGAGAGAGACCGTTACGAAAGAAACTCAATAGATTGTTTATTTTTAATTGGAATGTCTCTTTCACCTCCTTTTTTTCTCCGACCCTTTATCTCCTACATTCCTGCGGTTCGAAAAAGTCTTTAACGTGCTTTATCTCGAAGCTGTAGGTGGTTCATTCACTGCGACATTGGCGCCCTCGGCATCTTATCATCCTTGCAACCACCGCCACCCAAACAACTTGACGTTAACAAGGTCGTCGTATCTCCGTCGGCGACTCTGCTCAATTCCTTCTTTTATTTTACTTTCACCTAATTATTTGAGCTTCTAACTCTACGCGCAATCAGTCTGCCGTCTAGGCAAGGCTTTCACAAGATGAATTCGGCCACAGCGACGAGCATGGAAACCTCGAATGGTTCGGCCTCTGTCTCCCGGCGCAGCGGCCACGACGTCACACAGAACGAGCCCAACAATCGCACCAACGGAAACGGTAACGGAACTGCCACGACGAAGGCCCCAAAGAAGCCTGGCCAGAAGTACAGGCACGTCGCTGCGGTTCACAAACAGACGAGGCCTTCATGTCTGAGTCACGATTCCGACGCTGCTCCCAGCTTCATTGGTTTTCGTAACCTCATGGTCATTGTGCTTGGTATGGAGGAAGCTCAATGCCCCTCATCATGATGTTATTTGTTAGGTTGCTAATGCTTGGCAGTTGTTGGAAACTTGCGATTGATGATTGAGAACATCCAAAAGGTATGCTTCATCTCCCGTCCATCAATTATGCCTCGGACAACCAGCTAATACAGTCTATAGTATGGAGTATTGATCTGCGTGAGGTGTCATGATTACAGCCGCCAAGATATTTACTTGGGTCTACTCCTTTACTTCCTCATCCCATGCCATCTCCTCGCTGCCTATTTGATTGAATTGGCCGCTGCTCAGCAGGCTCGAGGATCTCTCAAGCGTGTCAATGATTCACCTTCTGGTGGTCCCTCAGAGCAGGAGCGCAAGAGGTTTCATAAGACCTGGGTTGTTGTCGCATGGGCTCATCTTTTCAACATCACGCTTGCCCTTGTTCTCACCACCTGGGTCGTGTACTTCAAGATTCATCATCCTCTCATCGGCACCTTGACTGAGATGCACGCCATTACCGTCTGGCTCAAGACTGCATCATATGCTTTCACCAACCGAGACTTGAGACACGCCTACCTGCATCCCGTGGAAGGAGAACGAGAACTGGTCCCTGAGCTGTATACGCAATGCCCGTATCCCCAGAACATCACCTTCAGCAACCTGGTCTACTTCTGGTGGGCGCCCACACTCGTATACCAGCCCGTGTATCCTCGCACCGATAAAATTAGATGGGTCTTTGTGGCCAAGCGGGTTGGAGAGATCTTTGGCCTCAGCGTGTTCATGTGGGTTGCGAGTGCTCAGTATGCTGCACCTGTCCTTCGGAACTCGCTCGACAAGATCGCTTCCCTTGACCTCATGTCTATTTTGGAACGGTTACTCAAGCTTTCGACCATTTCCCTAGTAATCTGGCTTGCCGGTTTCTTCGCACTCTTCCAGTCGTTCCTCAACGCCCTAGCCGAGGTTTTGAGGTTTGGCGACAGGTCGTTCTATGACGATTGGTGGAACAGCGAGAGCTTAGGAGCATATTGGCGCACGTGGAACAAACCTGTTTACACGTATTTCAAGCGTCACCTGTACATGCCTATGATCGGGCGGGGTTGGAGTCCTCAAGCTGCCAGCTTTGCTGTCTTCTTGGTTTCGGCTATTCTTCACGAGATCCTTGTCGGTGTCCCTACACATAACATCATTGGTAAGCTCACATATCCTGAATCACAGTTACACGACTAACGGCCGCAGGCGTTGCTTTCTTGGGTATGTTCCTTCAACTACCACTTATTGCATTGACGAAGCCTCTTGAAAACATGAAGCTTGGGCACACAGGCAAAATAGTTGGTAACACTATTTTTTGGGTATCATTCACCATATTTGGACAGCCCTTTGCAGCACTGATGTACTTCTACGCTTGGCAGGCAAAGTATGGAAGCGTTAGCAAACAGATGACGACAGTATCGAGTTAAAGTGCCCTGACTATGGACAAAGTTTCTGGATACTGTTAATTATTGCTCAGCTAGCATATTTACCGTATTGGTACAAGACATATCCGATAAATTATCATTAAGAACTCGTTTGCTTATATTCGTATATATGGGACTTTGCCATTCTGAAGACTGCTATTAGGGATGCATTAACATGACGAAGTGCTAGGGCATCGAGTCACCTCAGCCGTCAGGTTCTGTTTTCTAAAACTTATGTTGATGAAATGCAGGCAAAGCTTGGCCTGGTAGGTCTTACGACAGTAGCCCCAGGACTTGGTCATATTGCAAGCAATCTGAAAAGCATTTCTAGTCTTGGCTGTATGTACATGTGCCTATGTCTACATCGCCCCCTCTCTTCTCACACATCTTCTAAGCGATGAAAGGAATCTTTGTTCCCACTCTCTTCCGATATTGGACATAATCATCTTGGAAGAACTCGATCAACTTGGCCTCCTCATGTTTGATTCGCTTGCTGAAGAACATCCAGAGAACAGCCGCATAGGCAAAGAAGCACAGCACGTTGCCCATTACTAGCTGTGTTCCCAGTCCCCAGTAGAAGAATCCAAAGTAACTTGGGTGGCGGAAGATTGAGTAGATGCCTGAAGTCACCAACTCGTGGGAATCCTTCTTCCTGGTCTGGACATGATGGTTGAAACTGGCTCCAGCTTGCAACATGGCCACTGATCGGACGTATTGTCCAACAGCGACCATGACAAGGCCGAGGAGCAAAAGGATACGACCGGTGCCAAAGGGTGCCCAGTGTCGATTAGGGAAGGAAAGGTTGACGATGGCGCATTCGATAAAAGCAGCTGAATGGGCGATGGCGTATCCTGGCCAGTTTGCGGTCAGGAGAAAACTTCCAATGCTAGCCACAAGCGTATTCTTCTCAGCCGTAGTCCAAAACTCGAGAAAGTGAAAAGCTGAGAGTGCAAACAGGAAGAACGGGACACGCCAAACAGGACTGGAAGTCAAGAACAGAATGGCTCCCATAGAGATAGCACTACAAGCCAAGGTAATACCGAGGCAGAAAGCTCTAAGAGCGATACCGGAGAGTGACTTGGGCTGGCCGGCAAAGTAGGGCTTCAGGATCATGAGTTCGTCCAGAGAGCGAGAATTGCCGGAGAAGGAGTCATGATGAGTAGGTGATGCTCGATGATGAGCAGCTGAAGGGCTGAAGTTGACAGGTCTAGGACCCGCGCTTTGCGTGGTTTCAGACATGGTTTTCTTTGATGGAAAGTCAGAAAAAAGTCTATACGATCTCATGAGGTCTTCAGGGGCTGATATGAAGCTTGATGAAAGATTAGATGATGAGATGAACGTACAAATTCTGACAAGAGTCGTGAGAGAAGGAAAGTTCGAAAGGCGGTCTTTGGCACTTAAATAAAGAAATGAAAGGTTATAAATCAGAAGGCGTGTTGACCCTCGTCCCCGAATGGCGTCTGCAGTCTTGGATTGTGAGGCAGAGAACAATATCAAGATTGCTGGCCTTAGCTCATGAGTTTGGAGGATCTGAGCTTAGTGGACCTGACCTATCCACCTGAGCGTTGGCTCCAGGGTGGCCAGGAAGTCAAAGTACCAATGAGCTATAGGTACATGAAGCTGCGATCTGGGCCCTGATCAAAACCATTATCGATGCTATAAACACAACAAATTTAACCTCAAGAAATTTTGACCAGATACTGGAACAGTTGCAGATAACGCGAATGGTCTTCGGAACGATTTGTCAAGTCGGTTTACGATCTGGTGCCTGTTTTTGTGTTCTCATCGGCGCTGCTTTTTGAGGTTAGGGGAATCGAACCCGGAAGTCAAGGTAGCTTTGAATGAGGGGTACTTTGTCGATATCAGCTTGCTTGAGACAATGTCTGATACCACAAAGGAGATCACATGGATGCAGGAAGGAAGACGCCTTTTCATGCACAGACAAGCTACCTAGGTATGTTGCATCGAATCCCGAAGTTCCAAACGCTGATATGTACTATTTGTATAGAATTGCTTCCAAAAAAACAACAGTGGGTATATTGTTAACAAAGCTGGCTATGCACCGATGCCTCAAGCCAGACCTTCTTCCAAAGATTTTCACCGGTGAATGCTCCCGTACATGATATATGGTTATAATTTCAATGCTCAAAGTGTACACTCGACAGAACGCAAGTTGAAGTCAACGCAGCTTACTCTGGGCTGGCCTTTAGACAGACACGTAGTGTGAAATCGATTATATATGCCCTTAAGTTAAAACGTGGCCCTTCTTGTGCAGGGAATCAAGCACAAAATAGCCACCTCGGTGATGTCGTAAGGTATCGGTGGTTTGCCATAGATCGAAGCTGGTCTCCAGCCCAAGGTGGAATATTAAGTGATTGGTAGTCCCTCCTCAAAGTCCGCCTTGGATTGAGAAAGAGGAAATAATGAGCACCAATACGTTGATGAACCCCCAGGTACAAGGGATCCAGGTGTTCATCTCGTAGTATCCAGCAGAGTAAACAGCTCCCAGCCTAAGAATTCTTTAGTCAAAGTAGCTTGCAAGACCAACAAAACTTACACTAGACCAACGATACTTCCGGCCATGACAGCCTCAAGCCCAGCAATAAGGAGATAGATGACAGGGACTGCCCATAGATATCTCCAAGACGACTTCTTCCAACCGTGGGTAAACATGGCAATCAGAACTGCCCCCATGTGGAAGCATGCATATATGATGAGAGTCCATAGTAAAGTAAATCGCCAAACATCTAAGACATAGTAGAGGGTATATTGTTTGTCTGCGGTGGTGTCATATAGAGTCTGGACGTTCAGGGACGGGAATCGCGGCGTTTGATAGTCTGGTGGAGGAGTATTCGGCAGGGCCATCTATTGTTTGCATTAATTAGCGCTTTGTTTGCAAGAAGGACGGAACTCAGTCTGGACATACCCTGCCATCATGGAGGCTGCAATAGCTCTCAACTTGGCCGAATCTTTCGGTGTCGTTGGGAATAGGATTGAATACGATTATGATTACCTAGTTATGGGGTGTTGGAATTAGCAGTGACAGGGGACAGGGGTGTAAGGTGCTGACGGGCCTGGGCTGAATGTGCCCCCGGAACGTCATCCCCAGGCCTCGGCAAAAGCCCGTGAAGTCGGCATGCGCAACCGCAACCGCGACCTCGGAATTGTCAACCCTGACCCATCATCAACTCTGCATCGACAACTCCCTCACATTCACAACACAAACCGAATGCGTCGATATGTCTTCCGATAGGCTCCTCCGAACAGTTCTGCAGCACTACCCAGATGTCCACGATGCTGCAAAGACCGAGCAGATCATCGGGTCGACAACACATCTCCTCACTGAGCTCACAAACCCTCTAAATCTCGGCCTTCTCACGTCGCAATTGTTAACGGCCCCTGCGATATGGTTCCAGCCAGGCGGCATTCGCACTTCGGTTCGAGTTATCAGCATATACAATACCGCGGCTGCGCGCATCCATAATTATGAGGTCGCTAATCGCGACCGGAAAGAACCCCATGAGGGTGGTGGACTGAGCTGCGAAGAATGGACGCGCGCTGTCGTCAAAGGTGCGGACGATCGATCGAGGCGATGGCAGCATCTTTTGGTCCTGACCGGTGTTCTCATGGGAATGGAGTCCAGCAATCGGCAATCTTTGTCGCGTGGCATGAGGAATACTCTTGAAGAGGCGGTAGTGATGGCGGCAAATCTGGCACTCGAGAGTCGTGACGAAGATGGTCCGGTCGCAGGCGCATCGGTTGTCATGGCACTCAACTTTGCATTTCCATTTCTGTCTGACTTCCATCGAAGTCTCATCAACTGCAATGCTCTGTTGCCTCTTATTGTATGGACGGTGACAGCTGAGGAGGGCCTCGGCCACGGCCAATTCTTGGCGGCAGTGAGCTCCGAGGTAGTCGAATCGCCAAACCATCTTCTCGCATGGTCGCCAAGTACGCCCTCGTTTCGATTTATCCAGGAGCTGGATAAGCGACCTACTCTAGCCAACATGGGGCCGCTGGCGAAACTTGCTGGGTATGCTGTTCAACAGGCCACAGACACACAGGCCGTGATTGCCGCACAAGACGCTCTTCTTGCCTTTAGCAGCCAGGTATTGGATATGTGGCGGTTGAATCGTTTGAGCGACATAGATCCAGCGCTTGAGGGCAATGTGCTGACCCAGGAGACCATCACAAGCACCTGGCCAGTTCTATGGAACCTGCTGAGGAAGCTCATGTTTGGGACGGTTGCTATTCTGCAGGCGATTGTCTCACGAAGCCTCCTCGACCCGCGCATGCTCAACGACATGGCTGCTCCTGTCATCGCATCAAAATCTCTTCGCATATTACGCAACATCTTCTTCATCTCCTCAAGGAACGGCAACAACGCGTTCCAAGTATATAACTTCACATACCTCACTTCGATCGACTCAATCTCTCGGAGTGCGCCTGCTTGTCACAGTTTCCTCCGAGAATTCCGGCCTTCCGAAGATGCATCAACGTCAACGACATACCTACAAAGAACCTTGGACCTATTCTACCTCAATATCTCTGAACACTTACCACTTACTCTGCCAACCGATGCATGCGATGCTCTTATAATCAAACCAGCAATTGCATATATCTCACATGAAGGACCTACGACACAAAATATGGTAGAGATCTTCGAATCCGCACATAGCGCCATTCTATCAACCATATCTTGTCCTCAGCATAGCCCTCTCACCATCGAACTCACACCTTTCTATATCGCTCTGTTGTTCAACTCATTCCCGCAGCATATCTCTTCCCGCCAGTTCAGAGTGGCCTTCAAGACTGTGATGCAAATAGTATCACCCCCCTTCCCCATTGCAGAGCTAGAACCGCAGCTATCGGAGACACTTCTAGAGATGCTTCGAACTTCAATTTCCACGGCGTCGACAAGTCTGCTCCCACCGACAGCAGATATCGTCGCACAAGCTGCGATGGAAGAGACTCAGGAGGAACGTCATTCTCAGCAGAGTTCACTTGCTTTAGCTCTAGTTGATTCACTTCCATACCTACCTCTTCCTCTGGTGGAAGAATGGTTTACTATTGCTGCTCAAGCCATGAATGAAATTGAAGATCCCGTACTAAGGGAACCAGTGAAGCAACGGTTCTTGCAGATTCTCGTTAGCGGAGAGCTAGACGTGGAACGAGCAGCTATTGGGGTAGCTTGGTGGGGAACTCGAGGAGGTCGAACACTGATACTCGGTGCAAGCGCGGAACCTGCCATGATGAGCGGCGCGCTTCCTGGGCCTGACAGGTCTAGCCATCTGTAAAGATGACATCCCTCGGCACAATGTTGCCATAGTGCGCATGCACTGTTCTGGATGAATTCTTGACCTTGCCGGGTCAGAAAGTGTACAATACAGTATGCTTGTCGCAAAGTCAAAGACCGGCATGTTGCACGTTGCACTAAGGATGTAACAATGTAACTCAAGCGGCAGTTATTCGCAACTTTAGTTACGCCCTGGAATGATGACGTTGTGAAACATTTCAAAGGGGTTTCGGGTTGTTGGGCTGATCATCTGGCTATCGTGGGAAACTAGAAACCCCGCAGGAAGCATGTGGGCATTACTGGCGTTGAGCGTGTTGCCGCGAGTTTTGGTGCAACTGTGTCATTTGTGCTTGAGTATCTAGCCTCAATAGGCGATTTGTGCTCAAGGCAGATCGAGATCTACTAGGAATTGGGTATGTCTCCGTTGAAGAAGCCGGGCACGCCGGTCGACGATAGTTTGCTGAGAACGGGCAATCACCACACGTGGGGAGACAGAGTATTGGACTGGGCACGAACTGGATGCCCAGAAGTTTGACTTAGCTTGGATGTCGTTGTTGGTGTGGTGGTCTGAGGAATACAATACCGAACAGCGAGGCCTGTTGGCCCGCCACCAACTCATAAACTCGTGAACTTGTTTGGGGACAAAGATTGCAAGTTATACCCGGCTCTTATAACATAATACGACCTTAATAGATATGAAAATCTGGGAATGCACTGATCAATACTAAGGAAACAAGCTACGATAAGCAATCGAAGGATCCATTGCCAAGGCAAGGGTCCTGGTGAAGCGGGGTTGCTATTGCTACAGCACCTAGTTGCCGGACTCATGGAGTATTCTCTTACTATCAAGAGTGAGCAGTTGTTCTGGAACTTGAGCGGGGAGTCAAGACAAGGTTGCTAGGCCCGATTCCGAGCGCGATCTTGACTTAGACCCCGTCTTGGCAAATGAGGGGAGGGAATGTCACTCAGGCAATTTCATCCTCTGGTGCCGATTCTTCCTTTCAAGTGTCCATTTCTGCTTCAACTTGTCTTTCATGGCGAAGCTTCAGGCCCAAAGTTCATGCCCGTTGCTCCTCGGCCTTGATCTGAGTCGATCACCCGGGCCCTGAAGATCTGGACTCTTCTTGTTAGACCGCAACTTGGTTCTCGATGCCGATAGTTTGGTACCGATAGTTACAGCTCAGAGGTGGCATAGCCACAGTCCGTGGAGCCTACAGGTCAGCTCGTCCAGGTTCTGGGACCTGGTATGGACCCTGCAAAGCTGGGTCTCGGAGGGTCCGTTCATTGCTTGTTTGGCCTAGCGTTTCCCTGTTAGATCAAGGCTAATGCGCTTTTCAGGCAGATCAATGGCCTGAGAGGCTGCAATACGTACCTTGCCTGAGCTATCTCATCACAGACAAGAAACATGACGACACCAGACAAGAACAAGCTGAGACGTGCTGATCGTGCCAATTGCTTGCAGCAGAGGCTGATTCGTGGGAATGCCGCACTCACTGGCTAAGCAATGCACAAACAACAGGTTTTTGCCGAAAAGCAAATATAGTACAGTACATACAGAGAGTGAGTGATAGACATCAAGGGACCCAAGTATCGTGAGAGGTATCTACGTTCGACTTCTTGGCAGGGTCTATCACGGAGAGCTTATCCAAGGACATTCGGGTTACAGCGAGTCCCAAGAATTTGATCACCGGCTTCAAATTCCCAGGCTAAACTTAGCTCTGGCCTGAGTACATGTACCTCATGGCACGACAGCTACTGTACTGCACAGCAATGTAGCTCAGTCAACGCGCGTTCCTTGTGGGACATGATCACATCGTCTCAAGATTCTGATACCCATCTATCAAGTCTCGCAGGTTGCATGGTACGTACAGTACATGGGGTGTTCCGAAGCTAAAACATTCTGCTCACTAGTCTATGCAGCTTCAGCTTTCTAAGACAAGGTCTATGCCGCAATGGAACAGCGGCACGTCATTCCTCCCTGTGATGGAGGAGGGAGGAGGGGGAGGGGGAGCTTGTTGATCCACATGATGAAGATGGGGAGCTCCAAGTTAGCTTGGAGGGGGAGGGAGGGAGCTTCTCTCACATAGGTATTAAACAGAAGCATGCCCTCTCATGTTCGGACTGTTTTCCATTCATACTATTGCACAATCTACCTATCTATCCAACATCATCAACTATCTATTCTCTCTCAAATCAACCCCTCCAATAATCAATATGTCTGACAGCTACGGTGACAACAGCTACGTACGTTCTCTCAGTTCTATCTACATACCCTCTCATGAAGCTAACTCTCTCTCAGGGCTCCAGCCGACGTGACAACGACAACGACAACAGCTACGGTTCTTCCAACCGTGACAACGATAACGACAACTCTTATGGCTCTGGCAACGACAACAGCTACGGTTCGTCCAACCGTGACAATGACAACGACAACTCTTATGGCTCTGGCAACAACAACAACAGCAGCTACGTGAGTGCATACTAGTCCTTTATTTCTCATCTATACTGACACCGCTCAGGGCTCATCTGGCCGCGACAACAACGATTCGTATGGCTCCAGCAACAACGATTCGTACGGATCCAGCAACAATGACTCTTATGGCTCAAGCCGTCGTGACAATGATAACGACAACTCTTATGGCTCGTCCGGTAACTCTGGTCTGAGCGGTGGCAACGACAGCTACGTACGTGAATTGTCATGTCATGCCAAGCAAATCCTTCATAACTAACGTGAATATCAGGGCTCCAGCCGTCGTGACAATGACAACGACAACTCTTATGGATCTAGCAACAAGGACAGCGATTCTTACGGCTCCAGCAACAATGATTCTTACGGTTCCAGCAACAAGGACAACGACAACTCCTATGGATCCAGCAACAACGACTCCTACGGTTCCAGTAACAAGGACAGCGACTCTTACGGCACCAGCAACACATACGGCTCTAGCAACAACGACTCCTATGGCTCTAGCAACAAGGACAACGATTCTTATGGTTCCAGCAACACATACGGATCTGGCCGTGACAACGACAATGACAACGACAACCGATCAGGTGGTTTCCTCGACAAGGTCAAGGACAAGGTTGAGGACAAGCTCAGGGGAAACAGGAACAGCGGTGACAACGACTACTAAGTATGAATGTTTGTGAGAGATTCTAGCGTGTTAGTGATAGCTACTGATCGAGTGAGATGATGCATTCCTCGCTCCTGAATTGAATTTCATTTGTGTCCATGTGTTTTTTAACAGATACTTCGTGAGAAATGCTTCGCAAGATCCCTCATAAAAGTCTTTCCAGAGAGTAAAGTTATGCTAGTGTTTGCTATTTCCATCATATAGTGTCCGTCGCTATCTTGACACGTCTCTTTGGGTTCAGATGTGGATTTGAACCAAATAAGCAATACTATCCTTTGTGAAAAACGCTCTCATTGTACGCATATGCAGGTTAAATAGAACACAGAATCACATCATTGTTTTGCCGCTTCATCACAGCTAAACCAACTTCTTATCAACCTTGATGAAAATCGCACCATCCGTGATGCGACCCTCGCAATCCAAGAGATGCACAAACCGATACCCATTACCCAGCCTATCAAGTCTCATGCAAGCCCAAGCCGCCAAATCATCCCTTCCAATCTCATCATCACGGACCGTAAATCGCACCCATGAGAGTTCATCGACGACATGGGGCACGGGGGGGAATTCGAGACGTTCACCAGCAAAGTCAACCATGTTGCCACGGTGCGTCTTTGTGCGGGCCTTGTATTCACCCTCGCGCTCGTGTCCTTCGTTAGGGACAGGGCCGCCGTGGAATTCATCAGGTCCTTCGACGTGAAGCTCGACTTTGACGTAGGGCTCAAAGCCTCTGGTGGATGTGTCGCCTGGTGGGAGGGGGATGTTTTGAGCGGCGAGGACTGTGATTGTGAGATGGAGTGATTTCCGGATGATGGAGTTTTCGGTTTCTTCGTCGTTGCGGTTTGGACGGTAGCCTAATAGAAGTTAGATGAATGGTTCATGTGATGGCTTATAATGAGTACGGACCTTGGGGTTTGAGGACATAGCCTCCTGTTCCAGCAAACATGCCTTCGTTGAGCATCATGCCCTCATCCCACCTCTGCCAATTGAGGGCAACGATCTGAATACCCTTGCGCCAGAAAACAGAAGGGTCGAGATTGGACGATCCTATTCGCAGACCCCAAGGATAAGTTCTCATGAGGAAGTGTCGATTGTGGTTGAATAGATCAGATGCCTGCTTCTCGTGCACATCGATGACCTTCTTCTCTGACAGGGAAAAGATGTGTGTGGGCATGCCAGCTTCTGGCTGTGTCAAGCTCTTGAAAGACACGCCTCGCGCATGGAAACCCATACGACTCAGCTCCTGTATAATCTTGGCGGGCTTCTTTGGCGGAGGATCGCCAGCCTGAGCACCAGTGGCTGGTGCCCTGTCCTCCTCTTCCTCACTCTCCTCTTGAGTGGCATCTGCACCAGGTGGTGCATACTTAACCTTGACGATGAGCTTTCGACGGAGCTCATCTGGACTGGGTAGAGCATCAGGTTCGCTCTCGGGCTCTGGGACGAGAAGGTCGCCCCAGACTTCCTTCATAATGCGGACCATTGCAAGTTGCTGGTCCGGTTTGCAGTGGACTTCAAGAGAGACGATGACGGGCAAGTCGCTAACAACAAAGGCGCTCTCGCGAATGGCCTCACAGACAGCTCTGAAGGAAATCTCCTTGGTGAGGGTGTAGCCGTGCAGCACGCGGGGCTCAACGATGGCGGCTTCGGGCTCCGTAGACTCAGGATCGGCGCCCGGAGCGGGAGCGGGAGCGGGCTGCTGGCCGGAGGCGGGGTCGGGGGCGGGGTCGGGGGACTCATCCTTATCACGGAGACTCGTCTTTGCGAGCTTTTCTTTGAGCTTTCCAAAAGTGCTTCTCTTTTTTGTCTTTGTTGCAACTCTTTTCACACCTCTCTCCTCATCGCTGCTGGAGGGACTACTCGTGCCCTCAGGGTCAGACTCATCGCCATCCCAGACATCGATCTCGATACAGCGGCCGCCCCGCAGCAGAGTTTCGGTGTAAGGCCTGGTCGAGCTGTCACTCGAGAGTTGGTTTCCGGTGAGATAAGTGTTGTGGCTGGAGCTGATGAAGTAGGAAGCAAGGGGATATGAGAGATCTTGGGGTTTAGGCGGGGTCGTAGCAGCTGCGTGAGACGACGTCATCCAGGCCATGAAGCCATCCAGATCGAGGTGGTCTCTGGCGAGAAGCTCTTGGACAGCGGGTGAGGAGACATCTTGTTGAACATCTGCGATGAAGGAGGCAAGTCTCTCCTTGCTCCAGGTCTTGTCTTGTCTATCGGCCAGGGACTGGAATAGCTTGACGAGTTGGCCGCTGATGATGGGGTCGACGTTGGAGAGGGAGCGAGTAACTTCGCTGGCACCTCCGCCAGCCTTGAGCTCATGAGCCATGGTCTTGGTCTTGGTCTTGGTCTTGGTCTTTGTTTTGGTTTTACGGTGATGATTTTGACGTGGGTCTTTATGTTTCCCACCTTTCGAAGAGGCGAGAGAGCGGAGAAAGGAGAGGGCGATCAAGTGATGTTGGATTCGTGAAGTTATTCGCTGTCTTTGAGTCTGACCTTGACCTTGACCTTGACCCAGAGCCAAAACCTGGCTTTCACTGGCGTCTCCAGCTGTAACTGGGCCCTGCATGTTCTAGACTCTTGTTGGGGGACATCCGTCAGGTTACTTATTAGTTAGGTAGTTAGTCGCAGCAAGAAAACAGGCAGGAAACTGCCCGACTTGGGTGATCAACAGCCAGTGAATTCATCAACACCTGGCGGCCTCTTCTTTTCTTCAGCTATGGAGGGAGGTTTAAAGGGTCTATCAAGGCTGGGCACCTTTTCTTCTCCCCTATCTAAGGTACCTTACCTTACCTTACCTATGGTCTCATATTCAATCAAGCTCGGGCCCAAGACAGCTCATGACAGCTTCAGCTTCAGCGCTAGACCCGCTATAAAGACTCCCAAAAGACCCCTAAACGCGCCGGGCTGTTCTGAGGGACCCCACCAGACAACACAACACAACAAAGTGGAGCCATGACAACTTGTGTGTAGGTAGGGAGGTACACAACCATTCGTACCTATTACATACATGAATTCGATTTCTTTATGTATTATCCCAAATCTCTCTCATACTTTTATTATGTTTAGGTACCTACCTTAGCTATGGCGTGTGCTATTTTTAGTATTCAGCTGAACTAACTTAGGTTCACATTGCAACCTGGCCACGGTCACTGCTAAGGCTCGGTGAGGCCCTTTAGTTATTATGTAGACTTGCACACATAGTCTATTGCTCTCAACACTTGCGTTTCACATGGATACATTGGATGCGAGGGGAACTCAACTTTGGCATCTAGGGAGACTTACAAGTATCATTCCGGCACCTCCAGCTGCAGTTCTCTTTTAAAATATTCCAAGTAACGTCTGGTGTTAATTTGCGCCAAACTCCTGCTACCCAAAACGACCCTCGAAACAAAACAGGTGCGCTCACAATAAATATGTCGCGATAATCACACTGTCTGCCCCCCAGGCGCATAGTGTTGCTTTTGTCCAAAATTCCTTCATGTTAGATAGTTTGGCGATGGCGTCTCCGGTGTGCAAGGCGTAATTGGTTTCCGAGGTTAAGGGCGTGATTCCCACGATTAACGTACTGGTAGGTGCAAGCGAGCGTCAGCTCTCGACGCTATCCTATCTATCACAAGCAATCCTGACGTGTAGAGTCCCTATAGTAGTTTCCTCAATAAATTCACAAAGTCGGCTAATAATCTTGCGACCAATATTTTTTCTTTTTTCTCTTTTTTCTTCTTTCTTTTTCTTTTTGGCGTTCTGGCCTTGCGGAATGTAATAACATGGAAACCAGCTGAAAAATCTTGATTGATTCAAGCTATCACTTGGCCTATTTATTACTATCGTCAATCGTGGCGCGCATTCCTCTGCAACTTTCAATTTGAAGTAGGCACCAAAGTAAAGTTGGCTCCTATACTCGCTGGCTCTTCGCTACGCGCATCGCTTCTTTCCTTTTATCCAAAAAGTCTTCCAGATCAACATGGATTCTTAGACCTTTCGAAGTCATGGTCTCAAAGATACCCTTGAGTTCCGAAGAATCCATCTCTCTATTCAAAGTGAGGAAAGCCTCCATCATGACATCCTTAGACCAGGGACAATGCCTCAAGGCCCTGAACAAGATATCCTTAGCTTTCGGTCGCAGTTCTCTGTGTGAGCTGCAGAATCTGATAAAATGTATCCACAAAGGCGTGTTAAACTTGCAAGTGTCACTTGATACGGCGTGCTCAAAAGCTGCTTTTGTTGTGTTGACGTTTCCCCGTTCGATCTCGTGATGGACGGCAAATATTCGACTGCTCAAGCAATCCTGAGCTGGAGTCAAGACTGATTCATGCAGAAGTGTTCTTGTTTCGTCGATGACGCGAAGACTGGAGTCAGCCCATTCGAAAAGTGATAAGAATATCGTGTTCCTCGGGAAATACACCAGGAACTTCTTCAGCTGCTCGAGCAGGTATGCGCGACGAAAAGGTCTTGGCCTTGTTAGCAATTGTATCTAACGATCCTTGAATCAGGACTCACCCTCGGCTTGCGTGCAAGTACAGTAGCCTCGACGCAAACTGTAATAATTGCTCATGAGCGCGAGATGCTTGGTAGCCTCGCGACTTGAACTCGAGAGATGTTCGATGCACTGTCTCTATCGCAGCCGAAATACTTCCTTGTGATGCCGACATCGGTTCTGTGCAGCTCTCAGAAGTCAAGTACGACAACAGGACTAAGCACTCGGTAGTGGTAGTAGCTTCCTCGAGGTTCGCGCCGGAAATAAAGTCACTCGTTAAAGACGAGAAAGTTCGGTTGGCTTTGAGAATATGTGTCGATGATACTTCAGGGGTTCCGGCCGACCTTCGAAGAGCATCGTCCACAGAGGAGCATAATCTTCGAACTGCTAGCTGTTTATCACCCCTCTGAAGTTCCATCCACGACCAAGTTCTCCAAAGAGCAAACATATCTGCTGTTGGTGAGTTCTGCAGTAAACCGTTAGCATGGCGACGAGTCAAAGTCGGACAAGACAGATTACTCACCGACGCGAGCTCAGTTGCTGACGACAATACCTTGGCTGCAACTTCGTGATTTTCATTTGCATACTCAGCAATAGCGTACGCTCGGTAAAGACCAAGGTTCATTGGATAACGCTTCAGTAAAGACTTTGCCGCTTTCTTAACACGAGAGCCATCTTGAACTTGAGACAATGCCAAATGATAAGGGGCTAAACCCTCAAAGCTGGCCTTGTGAACCAGTTGCTTCGTTGCGTTGGCCATAAATCCAAGTTCAACATCATTCTTCCTATTCCTTGGGGGTAGATAGGAGAACCATTCTGAGTGAGGGAAAAGGACGTCAAGCGTTTCCGAGACGCAAAGAGGGTTCTGGTGGAAAGGAGGGGACTTCCTCTGGATCTCAGTCGGATCCTTGTCTCCCGATAGTGGCGTAGGAGCACCCGACTCCATGTTCAATGTGAAAACTGCAAGGAACTGATCATGGTACGCTTCTTCGGTCCAGTGGTCAGACCAGAATGTTGGGGGTGATCCCTGGAATATCAGAAAAGAGTCCAGCACTTGCTCCTGTACAGCAGGCAGCATATTCTTTGGAACGAAAAATAGAAGTGACTCGATGTCAGAGAACATCACCACTCTAAATGGGTCGTCTTCTGTTCCCTCGTCCAAGGTTCTAGCGGGAATTCGAGCCTGGTCAGCTTGTGAGCTCTCTAGGATTGCCCATCGTTTGTAGTCATCTCGGGACTGGTATTCGGGTCCTTTAATATCGTGTAGTGGTTCGGGAGCATCGCCTATTCCACCATCTGCTACAAATTTTGCCCAGCCTTGAGCGTCTGCTTCTCCAATCCTCGGGACTTCGCTCTCCCAAAAGTCACGAAGTGATTCGAAGGCTGCACTCTGGTCATCCAGTTGCATGGGCCGGAAGAAGTTGAGTTCCATAAAAGCCTGCCAGGCTGCGGCTGCAAGCTCCTTATAACCAGAATCATGGATGAACCTGGTAAGTCTCAGAAAGACATAGATAGCTTCCCTCAAATCTTCGGGCTCAATGTTCACTTGTGATCGAGACATAACATGCCGTATTCTATCCAAATGCATTTGCCTGAGAGTGTCAAAATGGAAAGCAGAAATATTAGACATGGCAAAATCAAGATGCGTCTTCCACAGAGTGAAGCTCTTATCCTCATCCTCACGCAGATCAAGCCACTTCTTGGCGGCGACTTTGCTATTCCATACTTTTATTCCTTCCCGCATGAGAGGAATAAGCACTCGAATGCGATCCTGATGGTTTGATACATTAGACAAGGCTGATTCAAGCATATGCAGCTTGATCTCGGCAAAACTGTGCACCTCAGCTTCAAGCGCCTTGTGATCAATATCCTCGCCTGCTCTCAAAAGAGCATCTTGATGGTTTGCCAACTCGAGCCATGCATCTATATCATCTGGCTGATCCTTGACACGTCTCGAGAGCTGAATTGACTTCCATTTCAGGGGATTATTCCGGTCAATATTGATATCGTCCACAACCGCGTCTGACTCGGATTCCAAGTCGCTGTCATCGTATTGGCGTGGTTTTGCCTTTCCCTCTATGGATCGATAAGTCGGCTTCTCCTCATCTTCTGAAGAGTCAGAGGCTTGATGCAAGTGTTTACGCTTCTTCGATGAGCTTAGTGCCAAAAAGTCCCCGTCTTCTTCACCTTGACCATCGCTCTCTTGCTTCCTGACTCTCAGTGGTGTAGGTCTTATACGCCAGTTTCTGGAGCGCAGACCATCCCTATCTTTCGAGGCATATGAACTTTCACCGGGCATACGTAGACTGAACTGATCTCTTGGTCCATCGCGATGAATCACAAGACGACCTCGGGTGCCAAGGACCTTTCCAAATCCATCACGATAGTAAACAGGAACCTGAGACCGGTCAAGACCTCCATAGCGAATGATTAATGGGTCCCCTTTAGTGTCAATGATGTACAGACGCGATGCGTCGTCACTGCTTCGTGTAACTTTGGTGAGCGGGCGGTGCTCAAGTGCTTCAGAGGGACCAGTTCGCGATTTCTCACGGTGTCGGCCACGAGAGTCTGTGCGATGCTTTTTTGACCGGTGATGGTCGCGATGCGAATCAGAATGGTGATGACTTCGTTTCCTCCTGGAATCTCGCTCGCGCTCTCGCTCTCGCCCTCGCCCCTCGTCCTTGACGCTAGATCCTGTGGGCGTGTCCCTATCCTTATCCTTGTCTTTTGGTTTGAAAGAAGAGAATTTGGGTGCTTTCAAGTCGGGAGTCTCGGATTTTGGCTTAAAAGATGCAAATTTAGGTACGGTAGACTTGGTGTCCTCATCCTTGGTGGACATTGTGCTGGTAGATCGACAGAGTTTTCGTCATGTCCTCATTATTGTGAAGATGGTTTCTGTGAGTTTGGTCAAGAGTTTGTGAGTATTGTTGTTGAACAGAGGCTTGATTATAAGTTAAACAGAAACAAAATATAATTTAGGTAGTTAGTAGTTATCTTGTAAGTTGATTGAGAGAGCGAGTGTGTGAGAAAGCGTGTCAGCCTCGACTTTCAGCCACAACGAAAGGAAATACAGTGCGATGTTGATTTTTATACTATCTATTATCGGCCTTAAATAACTAATGGATGTCCGTCCTCTAATATTCATATGGCATATAGACTTTCTGCAAATTTTATCAGATTATCTTATAGCAGGAACGGAACTATTGATAACTACGTCTCATTATCAAAATACTTCTCGTCGCGTCCTTGTGCCTGGAAGAATCATCCCCAGGGCACCATCTTGTACAGCAGCCCCTGAATTGATCCCGTCCACGTCCGTCTGACATACCGAGGAATCCAATCGGACAAAGCTAGAAAACAAGCTAAGGATTGATCTGATAGCAATCATCCAATGTGTCAGCCCTAGGGACAGGCTGTCCATCCTATGAGCCAGGGGTTGCATCCATCCATTTTAACTGCACTGTATGAAGTCGGTGGTAGGTTGCCAAAGTTTCGGAAAATAGAGTATTATTATTATGGATGGAGTGGATTGGAAGCTTAACAGCCTGTGGCGTCCACTTTCGGGGACCTGAATAAGCGGGGACCATACCTACTGTACTTATCCCAGCACCGCTTAAAAGTCCCTGCTTTCTGCCCCTCGCTACTAAGGTACTACCAGTATAGCTACAGTACAAGTTTATCATCTCCACTACCTACACTCCTGTGCTTCTCTCGCCATGGACCTCTCCCCAACGACACTCGTTACTTACATCGCTATCTCTGTAGTGACTCTTCTTGTCGGTTGGTTCATCATGGGTTTCTTTGGCGGCAACAAATTCCCCGTCGAGGGCAAAGTATGTCCCATCATGATACGTCTCATGATCAGTCCCTTTCTACCACAGCACGACTAACAATGCCTGTAGACAGTCCTCATCACCGGTGCATCCGAAGGCATGGGCCTCAGCGCAGCCACTCAATTGTCTGCCAAGGGCGCAAATATTGTTCTCGTCTCTCGAAGCGCCAGTAAACTCGAGGCTGCACTCTTCACCGTCAAGGTCCGCTGCTATTATTCCATCTGCTTTCACAATTACACGCTGACTTGACCCCAGGCCGCAGCCAAGAATCCCCAGACCCAACGCTTCCACTACATCGCCGCCGACGTCTCTGCCGAATCATACGCGAAGCCGCTCCTCGAAGAGGTCATCAGCTGGAACAATGGTCAAGCCCCTGACATCGTCTGGACTATCGCTGGGTTCTCCTTCCCCGAATTGTTCGTCGATATGGAAATGAAGTCAATGCGACAGCACATGGACGTCAACTTCTGGGGCACAGCTGAGATGGCACATGCCGCTATGCGCGAGTGGCTCGCTGTAGACAAGCCTGTCGAAAAGGAGCCCAAGCACTTCATCATGACTGGAAGTGTCTGTGCCTGCTATTCTCCTCCAGGATACAGCCCCTACACCCCCTCCAAGTATGCAATGAAAGGTCTGGCAGAATGTATCCAGCAAGAAGTCATGCTATATCCTCAGAATGTTCAAGTCCATCTAGTCTTACCTGGCACCATTCTCTCTCCTGGTAATGTCCGTGAGAACGAGCATAAGCCCGAGATCACCAAGACCATTGAGAAGGACGATCCCAAGCAAACCCCAGATGAAGTTGCTGCGGCAGCTATCAAGGGTCTGGAAGCTGGACAGCACCATATTACTGTAAACTTCCTTGGTTCGCTCATGAAGTGGGCATCTTTTGGTGGCACTCCCAAGAATAGCTTCATTGACGTTCTCGGAGCTCTGCTTGCTACATTTGTGTGGATCTTTGTTCGTCCTATTCTTGACCACCAGATCAAGAGCCACGCAAAAAAGCACGGCCACCCAAGCTTGTACAATAAGAAATCCCCAGGCGCTTAATAATGCATTGTCGGGTTCCAAAAAATCCAAGTAATGATTAGAGATACCCATTGAATAATAATAATAATGACCAAACCTGCTATGCTTTTCTGATATCTATGTATGTGGTGGTATCTATCAATATCTATAGTCCCCGTTTATACGCCGCTCCATTTACCAAACTTGGTATATGACTTGAACATTTCCCTCACAATAGCACGTCCGCTTCCATCCATGGCGTCGTTCAAAATCTTCCTCACCTCAGGGGGTGTGATATCGAAGATGGAGTTCATGGCAGGCTCAAGAGCGTCTCTCACTCGGCGGGGCACATCAGCTTCAAGCTGTAACTTGACGTACTGCATCATGACCAGGTACATGTGTCGTCCAGCTGAACGCTTCGCCGCATCTGTAGCTGAGTCAAGAGAATTCTGGTGCTGAGATCGAGATACAGCACCAGCTGTTGGCTCGCAGATAAGAGTAACAAGACGGGCGTAGCGATGAGCTTTTGTCTCGTGCGAGCTTTGGCTTAAGGTATCAGTAGTACTGTGGTTGATAATGAGGTTACGGAGGAGAGCCTGCATTGCTGACAGGAGAAGGTGGTGATGACCTTCAAGCCGGAGACGGTGTTTCTTGATGACAACTTCCATCAAATTGCACAACAGGGCAAAGGGTACTCTTTCATTGGACCCTTGTTCGTCAAGCGGCTTCGTTGACAGGCTCAAGTCAGAGATGGTATTGAGCACCAACTCGATGTTCCATTGAGTCATCGACTGGGGCTTCTTCTCCAGGAGTGTGCAGAGGATACGACACACTCGGGTACAAACGGACTGGCTCTTGAGCGTCAACAAGGTTGAGGTCAGCTCACTGTGAGCGGTCGCCAGGTCAAAGCCGGAGCTTTTCCCTTGTAGATCAGGGCATGCTACTCTGTGTTAGTTGACACAACTTCAATGGCTTCAATTATCTTACCTAGGAGCTGGTTCACAACGGTATAGATAGCCGATGCTTGACCATCCGAGTCCGAACCTTGCACAAACACATGAATGAGGTCCCTCAAGTACGCCATCTTAGCGGAGGTGTCCATCTCCTTTGTGACCGAGGCAACATTGCTCTGGAAGAAAGGCTCGCGGAGTTCCTGTGGTACCTGGCTGATGCTGTAAAACGTTGTTGGTCGGGGTTCTTCCAAATGCGTAGAGAAGTATGTCCTGAGGAACGTTTGTATTTGCCATCCGCGGAGATCTCCTGCCGCCATGGCTGTATGGCTGTTCTTTTCCGCCTTTCTTATGTCCGATTCCTTTAGTTTGGAAGCCCCTGAAAGACTCCCCATCGAGTCTGCGGCATCGACTGCAGCAAGAAGCCTGAGGTCGGCAATGACATTGTGAGTCTCAAATGCCTTCTTTGTTTTCAAGAAGTAGCCAGTAGCTGCGATTACACATTTTCCTAACGCATCCTTTGCTGCATCAGACACGGTGTTTAGCTCAGAATGGCTAGCGAAGTTTGGTGACTTCTCAGCCTCTGTGATTAACGCTTTCAAAAGGGTCATGCGGAAAGGTGACAAATCCCCAGCTTCTTCACAGTCAGAAATGAAACTGCGACTCTCCTCAAAATATTTGTTACTTCGCTCGTCCAAATGCTCCGCCATCTGTCGAATAGTGGCCGCCGCCATCATATAATATGCTTCGATCAGATCGGTTAAAGTGCCGTCTTGAGTGGGTGTTGAGCTAGAGATGTCTGACATAGCATCCGCAACATCAACTAGATGGGAGAATTCCATTCCTTCGTAGAAAGTCGCTCGCCCCATCAACTTAGTGGACAGTCCGAGAATGTATCTCCACCCCTCGATCGACACCCGTTTTGTCGTCTTTGCTCTGTGAGCATTGAGCAATTCCATAATACGTTCTCTCTGCGGTCGAGTAAAGGCATCTGTATGAGTACTGCTCAGGCTCCGAATCCAGGCCTGGCTGCTCTCTGCGGGCCATCGTTTCTCCTTTCCATCCTCTTCCAACGACTTGATCAATCGGTCGATAAGGTCGCCAGCGACTTTGACTGTGTTCATGTTGTTTTCGTTTTCAAGAAGGCATGCCCAAATATCCCTCAAATGAGTAACTTCACTGCTGGGTAGAGATAACGCATTCTGCAATGCTTGGGGGAGGGTAGCTTTGGTGCCATAAACGAATCGGCTTAAACGACCAGAGCCCCGCAAAAACCAGGCCAAATAATGCTCTGGGGCAGCTTCTTCGAGGAAAGCAGGCTTATAGCCATACTGTAAGAATGATGAAAGATCTCTTCCCTTCAGGGACTTTGGTGAGAGCAGGTCCTTTGACAGTCGAGTGGTGAAAGCATCCACCAGGCTTGCGGGCTCGCTGATATGTGCGTCATCAGGGCTCAAGGAAACCCAAGCTTGGCAACAGCATTTGAAGGCCTCATATGTTTCCTTAGACTCGAGAGGTGACTCAGACAAAATCTTGGTCAGTTGTCCTTGGACAGAGGCCCAAATTTCAGCTCGTGACTGAGGAGTCGCCCAAGAAATGGTCTTCGACACAACTCCCCACTTCAGTGCTGTCAAGGCGGACGACGTCTTTTTCACTTGGCTTACCAAGTCAAATAGCTTACTGCCAACAGCATCCACGTATGCCTCGCTTCGAATACCTTGAGCAATGCAGTCCAAAAAGAGGCAGAGTGCCCTGGAGTGCAGTTTCTCTTCCTTGACCCACTCCAAAATCTCCAGGAGCTGCTGTGGTGACATCTCCTTTTCAATCAAGCTCTCGAATGAAGTATTTTCCTGCTTCTCGTGACCAACCTGAAGCCATGGCGAGGTAGTTTTAGCCCTCTGCTTCTCAACCTTACAAAGCTGCTGGAACCACAATTTCAAGAACCCAGCGAAATCTCGTCCAGTGCGATATACTTGAGCGATGGCTTGAATGGTTTTGGAAACTGATTCTAGATCCTGATGTTTAAGCTCTGAGGAGACACTTCGCTCGCAGACGGTCTCTAGCAGGCTTTCGCCTTCGGGGAGCTTGAAAACATCAAAATCACAACCAGCAATGACTGCGGTTAAATGCCAGTTTATGCTATCCTCCTGTATGGCATATTCTCGACAAACAGAACGCAAATCATTCGTGTCGATTGACATTGACTTTTCAGCCGCTCGCTCCAGAACAGCCTGGACCAGCTTATCTCGGTTCTCTCGTCCTCTTAGCGAGCCTTCCACAACTTTGAAGATCTGCTTCATCCAGTCGATATTTCCTTTCCGTAACCTTCCTTCACTAAGAGCATCTGTCACACTTGAAGCTAAGAAGTACAGCGCAGGAGCTGCCGTTTCAAGGTTTTTTTCGGCTGCATGAAGTGCTCTGGCGATGGGTTCCATATCTTGTCGGTTAATGAAGGCGGCTCGGGCGGGGAGTATCAAATTGCGATGCATGAGATTTTCCAAATCGATCGTCCATTTCGCCCGTAGGGGGTCTCGTGTAGCCCTGTCGTGTGATCCATCGATACCCTCAAGTTTGCTGAAGATGGAAGCGGATGGCGTGAATAGCTGTGCTGCGACCTCCAGTGTATCATCGGCTCCTTGCAAGTGAAAATCGTAGATGCATGATATCGTCTCGATCCAGGATTCCCTCCCTTCTTGCTCTTCGCCGCCAGTAAGCGCAACATTGCACAGCTTTAGGGACAATGATGTCAGGGTCGCTGCATCAGCTGCTGAGGTACAGAACAGAGATCGGATATGCTCTGCGCCGATCTTGTCGTGGGATGATTGCGTGGCAGATGAACGAAGGCGGTCCAGCAATGTCTTCAGTGCACGTAGTAAAGCATCTCCACTCATAAGACACCGTTCGGTATCTCGTAGAGCTTCCAGGTCGAAGGTCTTCGTTGGCGACCGCTTTCTCTTGGAGGAACTAAATGATGAGTTCGTAGCTGGTTGTGAGATATCTTTCAGAGTTTGCTGCAGTACTGCAATGAATCTTCTATCGGCAAGAGACTTTGCCAGTGAGAATAAAGGAATGCGCCGAAAGACACACTCAAGGATAGTCCAGGTCAAGGGCCAGCGTCGCAAAGTTTCGGCATCTTTTGATGCGCCGTTCATCGACTTTAGCAGCCATCGCAAGCTGCTCTCCTCTGCGGCATGGAATTGGCTATCTGCTGATACCGTCAAACTCCTCCATAGTTTTTCTAGATTCATTCCATCTTCGCCCGGACCGTTTTGGTCAAGACCTCTCACAGTCTTAATCAGGTCCATCTTTTGCTGTAGCACGTGTAAGCATTCACAATTGGGGAGCACGCAGCAAGAGAGATACATACTAGCGTTGAAGAATTTTCCTGTGAGGAATCTTCCACCATTTCCACATCCATAGCGACAGTTTTACAAAGGAATGATTGAAAAAGAAATGGTTGAGAAAAGAAGCTATACAAACATCGATCTTTGAATGCGCCCCACGACTTTTCCTGAGTTCCACCCAAAATTTCCAAAATTCTGCCACAACGCTAAGCCATTACCGGCTCACCATGCTCACCGCCTACAGCCCGGCTCTTGTCACCCGGCTTGTTCCATATTCAGGCTTGACATCACGTCCATAGATAAAGCTCGTTGCAGCTCTTGATTTCGCTCGTCACGACCGATTGCACGACCTAAGTATGCCAATTCCTCTTGTTCTATTAATCTTCGATCAATGAAACTGACGCAATACTTCACAGTTCAAAATGGCCGATTCCACTGTCGCCCGTCCTCCTCCCAGCGCCATTTCCCGGCCACTTAGCGAGTCTCTTCTCAATGAGAAGGTAATCACGAGACCCGAACACTTAAGACGCTTTCTGTGCAAAGTTCCAGTACTGACTTTATTCTAGTGGGATCGCTGCCTCTCCAATCTCCTTGTCAAGTCCTCCCTCGGTCTCGGTTTCGGTGTCGTCTTCTCCGTCCTTCTGTTCAAGCGAAGAGCATGGCCCGCATTCGTTGGTGTCGGCTTCGGTGCTGGCCGTGCCTATGAGGAGTGCAACTTCAGCCTGAAGCAGGCTGCGCGAGAACTCAAGAAGCAGTCCGCATAAGGTGTTACAGTGGTGGGCGCCAATGAAGAGAAACGAGCCGTTTATTTTGTACCAGCAACGAACACACCAGAAAATGGCGATGTGTTAAGGGATGACACAGGGAATTTTGCTGCGGGCTTCACGGAGAGCCAATGTCAGAGTAGGATGGGTTTTTCAGATTCAATAGAGGTATCATGTACAACAACCTGTCATTCCTGACCTTTCACCAGTCTCCATCATCGTTGTCAGCCTACAGTAAGGGGCCGTCCTACTGTTGCGCCTCCTCACCTGTCGCTGCGTTCATCGTTGGTCGAATTTGCCTTCTCTGTGTCCCCATAGCGTCCTCGTCCCTTCCTGTTGCGGACAGCGGGGAGTCCAGGTACTCATAGCAGCTCTCACAATCTGTGACCAATTCCGAGCTGTTCGTGGAGAAACTCAGTAACTGGTCAATGCTAAATCTTCGCGCTCCGGTTGTGTTTGTGTTTTCCGGCCGGCTCCTGGAGGGTATTGTAAGTAAAGACAGGTTGCGTTTTAGGTTTATCAGCTCCAAGCGGAGCTCTTCAGCCAAAGACTGGCTTCGCCTTCGGACACTCTTGATGAATGAAGCCTCATGGTCATGATATGCTCCATCTCCTTGATCTGGCTGGTGCAACGTATTCCAGTGCGTCTCACGCTGTCCGTTCTTAGCATCTCGAGCCTTTCGAGGTGTTCTGTAGCTGGCACCAATTGCGATGAAGACAGCGAGGAGCAAGACGAGTACGAAGACCACGATGGCGATGAGTATGATTTCCAACCTATCCGAGTCGACAGACCGCTTAGCGTCGGGCATCCTTCTTTCCAGTTTAACAGCTGGAGGCGCGCAATGTTGGCTACACTGCAGACGATCCGGTTCCAGGCCGTACGGACCCGGGCGGAACTGACGGCTCGTTGAAGGTAGGGTTAAGCGAAGAGGAGGTTATCTTTGCTTTCGGTCGTTTTAGTGATGCACAGGAATTTGGATATAGTGTACAATGGGTGGAGTGCATAGGAAGGTAAATAATAGGAGCAGGGGAATCGTGGAGGTTGGATAACCATCTAACATTGGATGCTAACCTCTAGTACCTAGGCATTGGATGTTCAAAATTGCGATCCAATCTAAGTGAGTTCCTTAAGCTCCCTCAGATAAGGCATCAGTTCCTATAGTCGGCAGGTCGCACTTGTAGTCGCACCTTCCTTGGGTCCTTAGGAATAACAGTCCGGGAAGTCACGACTTCCGAGCGTACGAACCCGTGCAACATACCTACCTACCAACTACCTATAGTACTTACCTTAGTACCTACACAGTTTTCACTTCTCCAAATCAACTCCAACAACACAAAGTCCCTTGTATCTCAATTCGACACACCGTCCTTCTGAGCGTCATCATAATGAGCGATAAGCGATTGACATGTCTCATATCCTGCTTCACGGTTGTTCACAGAATTTGTGCATAGGCTTTGACAGGAAGCTCTAGTAACCAAGCCTCTGTCTTGTACAGCTTATGAACTGATTCTCTCAAAAACATCCGATATGCCTTTACACCAGTGTTACCGCGCTCGTACGATCAACGTCCTCAATTTCGAACTCTTTACTTTATTCCTCCGCCACAACAGCGACATTCAGAGCTCTATTCGTCGCGGCACATTCCACTGTTCTCTCTTCTCGCTTCTCGCTTCTCGCTTCTCGTGTCTCGTGTCTCGAGTCATACTCTTGGGATACACCATAGTGTGATGTTGATCTACACAAGCCCTGTCAGAGCACACAGCGCGGTTTGCTATTACGCACAATGTGCACAAGAAAAATGGCTGAAGGCAACGGTACCGTGCAATTGATAATCTATGAAAGCAAATAAAGCAAGTTACGAAAATGAAGGTTTGACCACCACCCCAGTCTTCGATTTCTCCTCATCAATCTGGCCGTCACTCCTCTCCCTTCGTATACTCCGTATCAGGCCATCGCGGTTCCTCCTCTACGCTATGCATTGTAGTATAGTACCCAATGCATAGCGAATGGATAGGAAATTACTTTCCATTACCTGTGGGTTTGTGTTAGCAATATGCCCAATCGGAGAAGCACTGATTCTGCAGCATGAACAAGTGTTCGCTGCAGCGATACCATGACACGGCGGAAGGCGTTCAACCACATAATATGTGAGCCATTATCCAGGACACTGCTGGACACGCAAGGGAAAACAGGAGGAAATCTTCAACTCACCGGGATCCCTGGGCCAGGGGCTGGGAGTGGGAGGAGGGGGCGGAGGTGTTCTTCCAAAGTTGGCGCAAACAACGTTTTCGGTAGAGAAGGCCATGGTTACTTCGATGTTTCTTGGTAAAGTTGAAGGGGTTTTGCCTTTGAGTTAAAGATAACTTGCTGGATTGAATGCAGAAGCTAAGCTTGTTTACACTTGTGTGTCAATTGTCTTGATGAGTTGGGAAGAAGAGAAGCAATCTACGGGGTAAGTGCAGCCTCTTATACTTGACTTGTGTTGGACAAACACATTGCTTCCATCATTAGTTCTTCAGAATAATTTCAAGAATAACACCATCCTGACGAAGTATCAAAGAGGACCTCGGGGCGCTACAAGCTGTACAACCCCCGAAATGAGGCGATCCATTGTTGCTCAAGGTTGTTTCTTTGCGCCATGTTGTCGTCAGCTTTCCACTTCGACTTTCTTTCGCCGTATGCAAGTTACCGCTCGCTCAACCTCCCAAGCAAGAAGATAAGACAATGCCGTACTGTAAGTCGACGTTCCGTTGCCTATTGTGGAAACAGCTGCTGTTGGACAAGGCACGGTTCAGGAGTCAAAGATATCTGAATATGGGTCCTGTGTATGTATTGACGCGAACTGTAGGACAGCAAGACCAGTTCGAGAGCAGTGAAACGGTTCCAATGTCCAGTTATAGACTCGTATCCCTGTTCAAGTTGACTGAATCTCGTGTTCAAGAGCCACCATCAAGGCATCGCTGAGTTGACCCTCGCTGGAACAACTCGATCTCAACCCTAAGCTTAGCGATGTCCTCAGACTAATGTCATTCCGCAGGCATAGCTGGACTCTGTCCAACCATATGTCGAGTTCTCTTGCTTCGTTGATGGTTTTAGGTTGCACAAACCATGCAACGCTCGCGGCACAAAGAGATGGGTTCTGTGTACAGGGGTTTGGCCATCAACCTTTGCCTTTGCTTTAAAGGGAAGAGGTGGGTGCAAGGGTAACGTAGAAGTTGTATTGGGTCTGTTGAGACAGGATTAAGTATTTCGTTTAAAATGATTGGTCCCATTGGGCTGGATCCAACGCATTTAGAAACGCTACAGCCGTTTGGGCACAGCGACGGATAGCTACAGTGATGGGCCTCAAGGTCCCGAATGATTTACGTCCAGGCTCGCAAGTAAAGCGTATCTTGTGGCCAGTCGGAGAGCTGGCTTGAGGTGTGTACTCCTCAAATGTACCATGCCGGTTTAAGATACCTTAACCTTAGGCGGGTAGAGTGCAGAGACACAGCATCATAACCAGTACTGAAAGAAGAGAGGCGCAGGAGACACAAAAAATGCGGTGATGCGAGATCAACAAGTGCCTGGTGTTGATCCTTTTAAGGCGCAGGATCTTCGACACACAATACACCAAGGTCCTATACCAGTCTTGTTCGAGATTATGCATTTGCTGTGTGGCAGCAAGACTTCAGTTGATAGATAAATGAGAACGCAATTGACGTATCGGAGCTTCTGCCGGGTCGGGGAGACAATTGAAACGTGTCTCTCGACGCAGTATGACAGCAGAAGATGGCCCTGTCCCTCTGGCACTGAATATGACCGACTCCGAGTGTAAAGACATCGAGGCCGGTTGATTTTATCGTGCGAAAAAAGTGTAAAGAGGAGAGGGAGGAGAAAAAGTCGGATTTCACAACGGGGACAAGGTATAGTAGCTTACCTTAGCTTAGGTAGGTAGCTTCAGTACCTAGGTACCTACAGGCTTGTCTCGTGTCACGTGCAGTGTGGGTCTGTGTCCCTGCTCCGTACCTCGACCTCCACTTACTGCCGCTTTAAAAACTCTTCTTCTCACATCAATGCAATCCAAACTTCTACAACAACGCCTGTTTTTCTTGTTTGTTTGGCCTCAGCTTCGCCTCTCCGAGGTTCAGAAGCAACTTTTGCCGTTGCCGATGTGACATCCTCGGCTTCAATTTCTCTTGTTCTCACTCGCTCACGGTCAACGCCGATGCAGCGCCCGTTTTGTGTTCAGCTCTCTCAGGTCTCGGTTTCGGACTTGACATTCATACATGCAATGCATGATGCAGTCCTCCTCGAAAGATGCTGAGCGCTCTAATGACGAGACACTGCTCTAAACAAAAGAGCTAAAAAGGACCCGCGTTTGACAGTTTATTTTTCGAGGCTGGTTTGGTGTGACGATGTCTCGCTCTTTTGCTACTGCTCATGCTCATGCTCATGCTCGGCTCTGCTTTACGACTTACCCATTTCTCTACAGCATCTTCTTTCCTTGTTCTTCAAAAAAAAAAAGTCCGCTCAGTGGCACCCACGAATTGCCTACACCTCGCGCTTTCAATGCGCATGTGTGTCAACTTTATTTTTATCGTTCGTAGTGGGAGATCAAAACCACGGTCTAGACAACCGGTCCGCTCCACCCTGATACCATAGAAACAGTGTGGCATCAGGACTAAAATCGGGCATACATACTTGCTCAACGTGAATAAATGTCTTGTATTTTCACATGTTTTTGAGTGACCAGTGACTCGAGGCAGGGCGTCGGACGCTGCACCGAGTACCAGCGTTACACGCAATGTCTTGACCGTCATGAGAAATATTTGTTGGCTCATGTCATGCCATGCCATGCCATGCTCAGCATATTGATACTACCATAAGCTTCGAACGAAAACATGCTCTCTCGAGCTCACTCTGAGACACTTCCGTTACTCTGTGCAGAGTACAAGCACACATAAGGCTCTCTCAGCCTCGTGTGCCGTCTGCGTGTCCTCTCGGTCATATCGTCCAAGAATATCCAATGTCCTGTACAAAGGTGTTCGTGTCCCATAAACCGTTATACCAAGCCAAGTCCTCGCATGCGCCATGTCTCTCAAGACAACGTTGACGGCCATATTTCGCCGTTCTGTCAGCACATGTCTCGGACAAATAGCCTTCCCTCAGACAAGGTCCTCGAAAATGCTTTTCTCGTCCTGGAACGATATGAGAAACCTGGCCACGAGGCGCCCTGTGTACAATGTCTGCGGATCCATAGGGAAAGGATGAGTCGACGTGTTGGGTATCATGTCGGTGGCTGCAAGAAACTGTAATTCTTGCCCTGAGGTGAAACAGACAATCATTAGCTTTTGTGACTCTTTCCAGAACAATACTTGTCAGTCCGTTGGCAGGGTCTGAGGTTGCACTTACAGCTGTCGCCGAACAATAGTTCTCGCAGTTGAGCCGAGAACCTCACAGCCGGTCCGTCCAGCTCGCCCTTTTCGGCAAAGCTGCTGTCAAGCACAGGGTTGAAACCTTTCGAGTTGGCCTCCTTGCTGTGCGTCTGATAGACTTGGTGGAACTGGTAAGCGAACTGCTTGAAAGGCATGTTCTCGACCTCGGCACAGGTATTCAGCGCAAGGCTTCTTTCGTACTCCGGTCTGGCGCTGTTCCTCATGTTGATCTCGTTCTGCGCGAGCACAAACGTGTCAGCTGCCGTCTCTACAGCCTCCATGAATAGGCAGAGGACGAGAAAGGCGGCGGTGCAGGGTGCCCACTCGCGTCGGGACTTCGGCTTGAGAGATCGGTTGAAGAGCTCGAATAGTGATTGTACCTCACGGTGCATCAGCTCGTCTACGATGGACTTGATCTGTCGTGCGAGGACTCGTGGGGTGACATAATTGGGGCCCTGCTCTATCATACCGACGGATCGAAGGGAGTCGGTCGTCTGTTGAGTGAGGCACAGCTGTCTTGTCATGATGTAATGCATACAGTAGATCGACAAGGCACGCTTGACCATGAGGGACTATAGTATGACTGTCAGCTCGGTTAATGATACGTCTCGCAAGGTTTCACTCACCTCAGTCTCGTCAGCATAGTCCTTGACGATCCGCAGCAGTTTCGCCGGCAGGTATGTGCTTGTGATACTATCCGTGACTTGAGCCACAAACTCTGGCTCATTCAGAAGGTCTTGGATGTATCTCTTAGTCCGTTTCCTGAGGTTGTCTCTCTCCGCCGACTTCTCGAGATCGATACCAAGGTTGGCTGCCTTGTTGGCCCTCAGTTCAACCTTGTTCTGTCCCAAGTTGTGTAGCTGCCAGTGGTTCTGCACCTCGGCGTTGGTAGGGGTAAAGAACTTGGCTTGCAAGGCCAACACTGTGCTGAATCGCGGTCCCGAGAATAGTTCGACGGAGCACACCTGTTCTACCCCCTGAATATGGAAGCCCGCAATGTTCTCCCTAGTAAACTTGGCCATCGCTTTGCTTTCCAGATGACCGCGAATATATACGGGGAAAAGAATGGTTACGAAGTCACTGAACTGCCAGCAGACAACCTGAGGAACTTGAACCATTAGTTTCTTGCAGCTCTTGCACGGACGCTCCAGGTCGCATTTGACCTTGCGACTGTGGCAGCAGAAACAAGCACCCTGTCTTCTAACTTGCAGCGCATTCTCCTTTGTAGCGTTTGCCAAAGGTCCTTTACGTCCTCGTTGACTTGTCCGGTTCATAGCTTCGAAGCACTCGAACGGGTTCTCGCGACCAGCGTGAGCTGAGATGGAGTTGGGAGTTACAATGACAAACTTGCCAGATTGTTCTGCCTTCTTCTTCTTCTCGACCTTTCCGACCTTCACCTTTCGAATCGGTATCGATACCGGAGACTTGGCACCGCTGGGACTTGCTTTCGAACTGTTCATCGAGCTCGGAGAGTAATTGCTCACGGGCGATGGAGAGTTGTTGAAGTCATCCATGATGAAGATAGCATCATTACCCCTGGTGTTAGTAGGGTTCCATGGCGGAACATTAGGATCCGATTGTAGTGGCTGCTGTATGTTAAAGTTGACCTGGGGTACCTGAACCTGTTCGTTCGCGTCTATCGAGAACATGTCGGCTGTGAAGTTTTGCATGAGAGCCATGTCTGCAGCAGCATCAGTATCCTGCCCTTGCCCTTGAGGGGAGGCCGTCCTCCGCTTCAGCATACCATTCAAGCCCTGAGGTTGGAATTGGTTCGTGTTTTGCTGTGAGAAGAGATACTGCTGAGGGGTCAAGAAGTCTTGCGGCTGAGTGAATCCACCATCTGTCGTGGAAGCAAATATGTCCGTATTGGTATTGCTTGGTTGAGGCTGGAATGAAGAGGCATTGGCGGCAAAGAATACGCTTGGATCCATCTCTTCTAGCAATAGGGGGGAAGCGGCTGTCGGTGAAGGTGTGTTTCCAAGCATGAAGGGCGATGAGTTGTTCGCAGAGGGATATGGCGGAGGGGTGTTGCCGGCAACATAGGGTGAGGGTGTATTGCCTGGCATGAATGGAGATGGCGTTCCATGGACATTTCCAACCATGGCGAAGCTTCCAAGGCTTCCACTGGCAGGATCAGAGAGAAACCCGATGGATGATGGGCCTGAGCCCGTTGCTGTGTAGTCGATATACTGCCATGATTCGTCGTCGGGGACAGACTCGAATTCGTAGGAGGATGAAGAGTTTGGTGACGGCCGGGAGTGTACGGAAGCCATTTTTATAGGTGTGTTTTATAGTATCAGAGGGTTTATACTGTTCTCTTGGTAGATACAGCGTGGATAATAGATATTGCTTGGTGATATCAAGGCCAGAGGTGAGATGATAAGGAATAATAATAGTCCAGGCAATGAGATCGAATGTAGTATATACGGTGAAGTTAGGTCCGTCGATGAGATTGGATATCACTTCTTCACTTCTCTTTATGTTGAACTCGTCGATTGCCGTGACTTTAATCGTTACTCAGTGAGTGAGTCCTGGTTCTTCAAGTCGTGTAGTTGCAAAGGCTCCAGTCCACTACCACTTTCACTGTTACAGCGCGGGAGAGAGCGCGAGATATAAGTCAAGAGAATCGCACTTTTACCAAAGCCAGACCGAAAGAAACGAGCAAACAAACAAACAAATAGAAAGAGGAATAGGGAAAGTCAAGTCGTCTGCTTCACTTTTCCCTCTCGGTCAACCTACTCGGACGTCTCAACACTTCCCACGCTAAACCCAAACAGCTACCGAGGCTCTGGTACTTCATCCTCTATGCGGCCTACACCCAGTTTCTAAGTATCTCGGACTGCAGGGTAAGGCCTATCGCAACCAGTCATTTATGCACATGCTCAGCTGCACTATTCCCAAACAAGTACTCAGTCAAGTGATGGATTTGTATGTACGGAGTACAGTAAGGCATTTTTCGCATATAGTGCATCTTCTTTGCCTTGGCTGTCAGGTGGTCACTAGAACGAGTCTATCATAGAAGTGCGAGCTGTCATTCGAGATCGTACAGCAGCAATGGTAGCATTATCGATCTGTGTCTGTGACTCTCCGATTGGTACGTGCGATTTCGTGCATCACAGCATGAAGGCCTCAAGCCATTGTATGGTTTTGGAGCCTCAATATCAGATGACTTGTGGCCTCGAAAGCCTCACCATACTCCGGCGATCTCGACTGTGCCATGATTCACATGAGTATTTCCTGTCGGTTCTGGAAGGATCTCAGTTGAATCAGAAGCATGGCATAGATACACAATGTTTAGCTACCCTAGGACAAAAAGATGGATCGTGAGCTAGTTACCATGCTAAGGCTGTAAGATGGAACATACGTATTTAACATATTCATGGTGGGTTCCACTGAAACGGCCAAGAACAACGTCAGATTATACGTACCGTATCAGGTCATATTGTATTGTATTCGTAATACATGTGGTTTCTGAAACAATATCTCCATCATCTCGTCACCAAGCGCCCGCCAGCCTCCAAAGACCACGGTTGCTAGATTCCCAACTCTCACCAGACTCACACGCCCAATACATGCCCAATGATCAGCATCGAAAACAGAGTTGACATGCCTGCTTCCGAGAGATCATCATCATCACGGCCTTCACCCCCCAAATCGTAATCCTTGCCAACCCAACCGATGCCCAACACCACCATCTTCACACTCGTCACTCAACGCCACCAACGGTTCAAACGGTTGAAATGACAGGCATCATGTGTCATCATCTCTTCGAATCAGCTGCTGATAACTCAAATACACAGTGATTTCATTATCACGAGTCCTGTCTGTTCTGCATTGGAGCACTCTTCTTCAAATCGAGTTAAAAACGATAAGTATAAACATGTGCTAGAAACCAAAAGGCACGAGAAAAATAAAAGCATGACTCGTTCATATGCGAAACAAAATTCCACAGAAAACAAAAAACTCCAACACGCTCAGACATTAGCCTCCCAACCAGAAAGACGGTTGCTGGGAAGGGCTGGTGCGTACCTGGCACGCCGGCCCCTTATGACCCCTAGAGAACATCGTCCGTATATGATAAACATTATCGTCCACAATGTCAAATTGTGCTTGTGGCCCCAAACCCTTTTGCCTGGGCCACATCCCTGTTTCTGATTCGTGCCGTTGTCGTCACCGGCAGGCATCATGCCTCCTGCTGTAGGAGAGCATATAAACGTATATCATTAGAGTCAGTCGCTTTGAAGACTCGTGTTCTCAAGCTTGGATTCTTAAGCTCGGTACCGCGCTGCGGCACGATCCTGGATCTGCTTGTCTGTAGAAACGTATAGTCGGTCTAGGTAGTCCATTGCCGACGCGTCCTTCAGGATCTTGGCCACCTGAATACCGGCCGAGATCAGCTGAAGGATGTTGCGGTCGTCCTTGAGAGGGCGACTCTGGTGCTTAGCGGCGTGTCGCATCTCGAGTGAGTTCTCGAGGATTGTGACAAACTGCTTGATCTGCCCATTGTAGAGCACTCGCGCTGGGATGCGTCGCTTTGTTGCGAGGCGCTTGAGGAGGTAAACCCACTCGGTCCATTCTCGATCCTGAGGTCGCTCAACAGGCCTCATGTCCTGAGTGAGAGGAATCGGAAACTGGTACTTGGCAACGAAATCGTAGGCGCATTGCGATAGCCGGTCATTGACCTGGCTCAAAACACTGTCCTGCTCTTGGACATGAAGGTTCGTAGGCAGGTGAGGAAGCTCACGTTCCTGCATAGCAATGACATCGGGAGGCGGTCGCTGCAAGAATTGATGAGGACCGTCAAACTCGTCACGGTTTGAGGGGCGTCTTTGCGATCGACCTTTGCCAGATGACTTTGACTTTGCTCCGGGAGCAGAGTTGCTCATCCCATTTTCCAGGGAGTAGTCGGAAAGGTTGGGCGATGCGATGATATCGTCCACCGAGTCGGTAGGTGAGTATCGATCATGGTTCTCCCAGGACTGAGAGGTAGCTCCCTTGTATGAGCCATGGACGACAGGCTTTCCGTATGATCCTGAAGCAGGACGGGCGCCGAATGATGGAGCAGCGGGATAGGTTGACTCGGGTCGCGACATATGGCTGCCAGTACCAATGGGCAGACCGCCAGCTAGGTTGTAGTTGCTTGCTGAGTAGTTGACACTTGAAGCGGCCGATGTTACTAATGAGTCCGAGCTGGTATTGTTCCTAGAAGTACCATACCTTTGTGCCGAGTAAAAGCCATTGTCGAAACTGCCATGTACCGAAGGATCGGTAAATGAGCTACTGGTGAATTAGCCAACCATGATCCTTTCATACGTAGAGAGACGGTCAGCAGAGAGGGGGGGGGGGGGGGGGGGATTCTATCTCACCTGCGAGCTGCATTCCAGGGACTGTTGGACATTGTTGAAGACTTGTAGGCATGATCTGGTTGTGCCATAGTGTACTGGCTCATCATTGTAAAAACCGCAAATAAGTGTTAATTTGGACAAGACCTGGCGAGACTTGCGGCTGATAAAGAAAGAATCCACCAGCGCGAAGAAGCAACAGAATGGATGGATCCACGTTCCCAAGTCCACGCCTTGGGTTCCAATTAAAAAAACTAGAGAGAGAGAACAAGACAAACTACCGGTAAACCGATGTTAATGGAGATGAACAGCGGACTGCTTGTACACTATGGGTCCCTTTGGGTCTTGAGGGGTCCCTTGGGCAGTGAATGATCCTGGACCTGGGTTCCTTTTCTTCCAAAAGACAGGCTGGGCTGGGCTAAGTCTCTTCTCCAGGGTCATCCACGACGGTTGACTAGGGTTTCCTTTTTTTTTATGGTGATGAAATTCCCTGGGTCCTGGGTCCTGGGTTCTGGGTCCTCCTGCTGGGCTGGACTGGGTTGGCGGCTGTAGAGTAGAATGTATGTAGGCGGTGTGACCTTTGTGACCTGTGGTCTGTGGTAAGGTATGTGGTCCAGGCAGATGGATCACTCTGAGATGGCCGTTTCCAGGAAGAGCAGGGAAAAAAAGAAACTAGGTAAACTTCGCGGAATGATGGTGAAGAAGCACTAAGACAGTAGTGCAAGATCCTTGGAGGCGCTTCTGAGCGAACCAGTTGCAAGTGAAGCTGTTGAACAAGCTGATCTGAACCGAACTGGTACAGGATTGAAAGAGAATCTGGAGGAGTGAAGCTCGGAATGGGGACGATTTATGTTCGTCCGTGAGGCTGCAAGGGATCAAGGTAAGGTACAGACAGAGACGGGGGCGACGCATGTCATGAAGCGAAACCCTTGTCGTGAGAGATGGATGGAGGTGGAAAAAAGCGATGCCCCATTCACTAGTGAGTGACTTGGTTGGTCTAGTCAGTCGAGTTGAGTAGTGAGTAGCCTGTAGTACTGGGTAGTGCGCTGTAGTGGTAGGTAGGTAGGTACCTTACCTAGTGGGCAGCGACAGGGACCAGGGGTGAAGCAAGTCAGTGATGAGATGGCCCAAATTCAATCCTTTTTCTGCTAAGATTTGCAGTAGAATTCGCCCCAGAGTCCCCCATTCCTTAAACGTTTTGGAGGGTGTCAATCCGGCGCTTCGGAGGTTGGTTGCGTACCTGAAGAGAGAGTCAGAGTCAAAGTCAATTTAATTAATTGATAGTCATCGGCAAATTTCTTGACTTTTTGGATGGCGCAAGCAGCCTAACTACGAAGCGAAAAAGAACCCACGAGCAAACCCTGTCTATGATCCAAAAGCCAAAGCCAGGGTGCGTGACGTCTTGTGTGCCCAGCTTGAGTTGTAACCATTAACCATTAACTAAGATTCAGTGTGAAACACCTTACCTATTCCACGACGATACCTACTGGGCATAGATACTATTGTGTAGCCTGTGAACCGAGTGAAGAGTGGAGAGGTATCGTCAGTGGGAGTACCGATACTGATACTGATAGTGAGTGCCGGGTTACCCCAGAGAGTGCCTAACATTGGATAGTAAACCCAAAAAAGTCACTGCCTCGGCCGTGACAAATTGAGAGTGACTGGGTGACCGAGTACCATTGGCATTGGGCGCTCAAGCATTGTTGCCCAAGCAAGCGAGGCGCGTTGGCATCCATCCATCGCTGGCTGATCTCATGAGAGAGTGACAGAGCAGAGCAGAGTAGAGCAGAGTGAGTGCTGTGCTGTGCTGTGCTGTGCTGTGCTGTGCTGTGCTGTGCTGTGCTGTGCTGTGCTGTGCTGTGCTGTACTGTATGTAAGAGCAGGGTAGTACCTGGAACCGTTGAGAAGCGGTCAATCGATATCAACCAACAATGGGACTCGATAGACGTTTAGAGACTAACGTTCAGGTAACTAAAACGTCCAGGTCAGGCACCAAGGCGTGTTGTCTTGCGTATGTAAGTGAACCCGACTGATGCCCACTGACCACCTCTATCTTGAATCACGGGACGGGAGCCCGGGCAATGGATGGTTGGGTATTGGCTTTTGAGTTTGTTTGGGCTCCGTTCCTTGTTTGTTGCTGCTCGGGATACTGATACTGACCCCCACCAACTCATCGATCAATTGACTGCCAGCAGACCACCCTCAGCAGGACGGAATTGTCGAATCTGGGAGTTGACCGTTAAAAGGTCGTTTATTGATTGGGTCTGAGTTGTTAATAGAGGGACGAAATGAACAAAGGCTGACAGCATTTGACGAACTGCGGTCATCATGGACCATCATCATCACTTACATCCATTGCCTGCCTGTCTGTGCTTTTTGGGTAAATACCATGTCGCTCAGCGGATTACTCTGTGCCTTCATAGAAGAACAAGAAGACCTCCTCGATTCGGAAATGGGCGACACAATGGTCTGACGCTGATGCAAATGCCAACATCCTACAACGTCAACAGTTGCTCCACCAGCCCTGTCGTGGCCCTTGAAGCTCGTGGCATCTCTCGGCAGCTGGCAACGGGACGAAGAAAGGGTCTGCCCGCCTCAACCAGCCGAGTTCAGCTCTGTTGATTGTGAGGCGGATGTACGTATGTACATAGTAACTAGTTACTATGTATCAAGTCTGTGGATCAAAGATATCGGATAAATTCTCGGTTCTGGAGTCGACAGCCGGACAACTTCAAAGGCTGAGAGGCATCAGACATTGACCGCCTCGTCGACAGCGGCATCTGCTTACATCGATTCCCCATATTCCATTAGCCGAAGCAGGGCTGTCCACTGGAAAGATGCCAGATCATTAGTTAGCATGACATGGGCAAATGCATGTGACCCGATCTGCGGAACCCAAGTCAATCGTTCCATGTCATTTCAATTGTCGCTTGTTTGATTGACGTGGAGGAGATGAGGTGGCACAGCCGAAGTGTACGACGATGCCTTTTATCATACCGACTCTCCTCAGCCACTCAGAATAACCTTATTCTTTCAACGAGTCGGTAAATTCTTTTCTTCTTTCTTATTTTCCTTGGCCTTGCTCAAAAACACTCGCTCTCACTCGCCCGTGTCCCTGCCTCGCAATCGCTCGCCTCGCTGCTGATCAGTATCACCACAGCCTCAACCAGGATTTCGGCCCATCCGCTCGAACTAGCTTCAGCTCTGATAAAAGACATACTTTGTTCAGCTTGTCTTCTCAGACACCGATAGGCCACTGAATTCCTCAATCTTTTTCTGGATACGATACGGCGAGCTTCGATTGTTTCACCCATCGTCCTCGATACCCTGGACTCATCTAGCCCTAGGTCTTCAACACGAGGTTCACCAGCCTCTCTTATTCCAGAATCCAAGGGTAATTTCAGGACACGAGACAACCTCCCTTGCTGAGAAGACAAACTGCGTCATTGCCTCTCCTATCTAAGGCTGAACAAGACCGTGTCTCGCGCCGCCGCTTACTAGCACGTGGTCCATGGCTGAAAGAACACGAGCTATTCCTTCGGTACCAGGCGTTCGTCAACGCAGTCTCCCCCTGTTGACATCTGGAAAGGCCCAAAATAGACATCGATCCCCACACTCTGTCCACTAACAGTTGAGCGAGAGACACTTAAACAGTCAGCTCCGAGAGGCGGGCCCCCACACCGACGCCTCAACCGCTCCGCTCCGAGTTGGAGATTCGGCCGCTTTCGGTATCGCGAGAACCTCCTTTGCTATTTCGTGGTACGAGACAACGGGAAGAGCAGCAACTGCCAACTGGGGGTGATTGGCCTGTATAGAGAATCGCCTCCTTTCAGGGGGTGTCGAATCGCTTTCGTGTTAGTCCATGCCATTGGGTCGTATGCTGAGCATGATATCCCCATCTTCGTGTTTATTTCCAACGGCGGCGAACCGCTATTCAAAAGATTGAGCCATCATTATCATCTTGCCCCTGTGGCGACGAGGCTACGATTTGAAATAGCTGTCGCCGTGCGTATTATATGTGACGTAGCATCTTCTCAAGGACGTAAAGTCTAGGTCCACCGGAAAAACGAGACATTTTATTCCAGCCCATTATCTCCCCAGGCGGCCGACTTTTCTCTCAGTATGGCCTCACTGATCTCATCAACCCCGGGCAGAAATGAAGCCTCTACGGGTTTTTTGAACAAGCCCCCGCCACTGGGGACCTAGCGAGTCATGGGGCTAAGAGAATCAGTGATGTTTGATTGGGTAGAGACCCTGCAGCCTTCGTCTAGGAAAACGAGCTTTGCTCCCTTGAAATCTATTTGGGGATATCCCGCCTACTGGCGTGGATTATATCGGGCAAAGGCTGGTCCTCAATACGAAGGAATTCTTGAATTGCCTGCCTCTGTTTTCTTTGGACCGTGTCAGCCGTGCTTCAAGACCACGCTTCTCGTGGAATATTTCCTCTCGACTGCCCCCGAGTCATTGGCGAGGCGTCTGATGATATACGGAGCCTACATTAGGAACATGTAAACGAAGCCACTGTTGTCCATAATCAGTCCCGGAAAAGATATAACGCATAGCCACCGGGGAATGCCAAGATAACATCATGGCGCCGCCAAAGGACAAAGAACGAAAGAGAAAGTTTCATCGGAGAAGCAAAAATGGATGCACTCGATGCAAGGCCAGGCATGTGAGGTGCGACGAGCAAAAGCCGCTTTGGTATGTTAAACTTCCAGTCTTACTCGTGGAACAATCGATACTTTCCCCTCGTTTTCTTGTCGTTGCTGCAAGGCTACGCGAGGCTCCCCCATAGGATAGACGAGCTTTGCATGAGGCTCCGGCCGATTGAGTCGTAAGCCTTGTAGGACTGACTAACAAATATTGCCAACACAGTACCAATTGCCTTCAGACGGGGAGTGAATGCATATATCCGACTCCAGAACAACCGCTCCCATCCAATGATTCGTCACCTTCACCATCATCGTCGTCCAGCAATGTTGCCCTGGGGAGCTTTGGGTCCCAAATGGCACTTACCGAGTCACCGGCACCGGCGTCGCCAGGGATGAGCAATGCCCTCAACAACTACGTTGGAGGCTCCTTCGATGCTCTTCCGGAGCACTCCAAACGCCTTCTGCGACATTGTAAGTCACTTTATTGAGAGAAATACTCGTCCCAGCATGGCTAACATCTTGTACCAGTTTCACAGTACACGGTTTGGGGTTCGAGACCTGTTGCTCGGGAGCTGGAATCTTCAGCGTGCGTCAACCCGGTAGTTGGGTCGACATGACCTGCTCAACACATTGGACTGACAGCCTGCTAGAATACAAAAATCGTTCGAGAACCCTGGCTACATGCACATGTGCCTCATGCTATCAGCATGTCAGTGGGCATGGGTTACCGGTTCGATGGACGAGGTCAGGATCCCATTCCTGTACCATAAAGCAGCAACCTATCAATTCGCGAGAGAGCAGCTCCAAAGTCCTGAATTGGCACAGAGCGGAGACACTATGCTGGCTATATCTGCGCTTGCGCTGACTGAGGTATGGATGCCCTTTGTGAAAGTCCGACCCGCTAGTTAATCGTCACTAATAATCTGTGACCCAGGGCGCAATAGGAGAACTAGACGCCTCCTCGAGACACTTGAAGGGTATACAGTCTGCAGTGAAGGAGTGGAATAGGGTTGTCGATCCAGTGCCGACGTTGCCTCAGAGAATGCTCAAGATGTTAGTTCTATTGGAAGATTATAGCGCTAACAATGATGTTTGCTGACATTTGTTCAGGGTCGGAGAAGGACTGCGAACCGGAAAAGCAGGCCAGCTTGTGAACGTGCCCGAATACCAACCAACCTTTATGGCTCTCCTATTTGCGTCGATATGGGATATCACAGCGCTGCCGCCGCGCGAAGCTCCGAGATATGGCTGGTGGGAAGATCTCGAAACCCCAGCGGCCAGACTTTGGCAAAATCATACCAGAGACCTTAACCTCAACTATGAGATTTCAAGAGGTTTCAGTGCGAGTCAATATGTACCGCGAATCCTGAACGGCGACCCTAAAAGTAGCCGAACAAGTTTCATAGCGACCTTCTTCTATCTTTGTTCTGAGCTGGGGGACAGATACTTCGACGTAACCATGATCGACTGGCTCCTCGAACAACTCATAGATGATGTTAATGCAGGCGAAGAACATCTGAGGATGAGTGAATGGACACAGTCACTCTGGTTATTTTGTGTACTGTTTGGTGCGTCCATAGCGTTCACTGGCCGGGCCAATAATGTAATCGAAGAAAGACAACTGAGCAAATGGCGAGGCGTTTACGGCGACAAAATGAAACTGGCCAGTCGAGAGCTGGGAATCAAAAGCTGGCAGTCAGCCCGGGCGATGCTGGCTGAGGTGGTGGGAGGGATAGACGGCGAATTAGAAAAGGGTCTAGAGGAGTTATGGAACGAGGGGATATCAGGAGAGACATCAGGCGAAAGCAGTGCAAGTCCAGCAGTAGTAGAGCTGTCAGAATCCGACTAAGCCATGCTTCGTCACCTCGACTGAGTTGGCGTCTGACTGCTTGAAAATATAGTGGGAGTAAGCCAGGTGATGTGTGGATGCGAGCTATCACATATTCTTTGGTGTTGGCACATCTTGGTTCAAGGCCAATGAGAAGGGTCGATGACATACCCGGAAGATAGACATCGGCTGGCTGACGGTAGAATACGAGGTCATCAACTCATAGAATACATAGAGTTTTCCCTGGAGGAATGGAAGAGATGAAATTCAGATGGGCACCTCAGGTACAGAGTACCCAGGTACTTAGTGTTCAACAAGACGGGAGACTCGAAGAGCCACAGACGATAACAAAGCTGAGGCGTTTCACCATCACGTGGAGTTGCGGGCCGCTTCTGTTTTCTCATTTCCTTCCATTGTTCCTTCTAGCAACTTTCCAAGGTAGGAAATACGGGGAATGGACGGGGTGGAGGGAAAGGAAGGCACGGAACGGCGCTCCCGTTGAAGAAGGGAAGGAAGTACGGTAAACTCAAAATCGCGGGTGGCTCGGACTTATCAGGGTCCATCAATCAAACATCAACAACGCAGAACTTCGTCTCCTTTCTATGCTCACCTGTCAGTCAGTATGTATCGGCAGACGGCGGCCTGGTCAGTGTTTCCAGCAACAATGCCTCATCGCCAACCATTTCTGGGACAGGGCCATCTTATGACTTGATTGTTTGGGCTTGTCGTCTCGCCATCTTCTCTCATTCTGTCATGGCGCCTCAGCCGCCTGATTTGGCATTTGCATGTGCATTTCACACACTCTTGACCGCAGTTTTGTGTCATATGCATGCCACGAGCGATTCGCTGGCCGATTTTGTAGCCCCCTCTCATCATTCTAATGGACATCAAAGACCTACTAAAAACAGACCAAGGCCTACCCCGCCTGTTGCGGTCTGCTACATGAGCAATCACAGGACGTAGATAAAGCACCTGGGTGATAAGCGGCATGCTCGGTGTGCCGTCTGTTGCATATTGGCTCACAGGACGTGGCCTGGTTGGCAATGGTTGCTTTGTTTAATCCACCCATGCTGACTTGGCCGCAGAAATTGAGAGTAAAGGAGGGTCACTTCTGACAATGGCTTGAATAGCTAGAGCAGCGGGCCACGGCCACGGCCACGACGACATGGCCAAACTCTGACAGAGACGACAGAGTTTCTCCTTAACTAACCCGCGACTTGTAAATCCTCGAGGCTGTGGTGGAAATGATCGTCAGGAGCCTGACTCTGAGATACTTTGCGGTCCAATACGGAGGTTGCTGTGTCCGACACTAGTTTTCATCCCCAGGACAAATGCCTCAATGATCAGCCTCAGTAATTAATCGTTCGCAACGCAGGCGAGATGACCATCTGGACGCAATCTCGGCCAACCTCTCATTTTCTCTCCCGTCGACCATGTTTCCTCGCATCTTTTCGCACCGCATCCGTGTCCAACTTGGTTTTGCGCTCACGCAGATGCAGTGATGCGTTGTCCAACAGCCATTATCCCTTCCTCTCATAGGTTGATGCTAGGTGATAGGATAACGGACCAGGCCTTATCTCCACCCTGACCCATCCTAAATCAGGGAAGTTAACCAGTCGCTCGTCGCTTTGGCCCATCCCTTCTGTGCTGATCCTTGCAATAGTCCAACACACCGGTTTCTGCACTCTGAAATCACAAACGCCAACTCACTCCTGCGACCAGACAATGGCCGCGTTTTGCGGCAGTTACATGGATAGTGGAACCCTGTCGTGTTAGCAGGTCAGGCTTCTATGACAATAAAACCCGCAGGATCCCTCGTTGCCCAACATCTCCCTTCTGTTCCTCAATTTTCCTGCCCAACTCTCGCCTCTTACTACCCAACCAACCACTCAGTCTCATCCTTCATAGACTACCAAGCCTTTCTTACCCTTCTTTCTCATACACTCTACCAGAGTTTTCAATCTCCCACCTGGAATTGAAAGCAATCCAATCAGCCTAAGGATCCATCCTGTCGCGCAACAACACCAACAACTCGACAGATTGCCACTGGCCTGAACGTGCAAGACAACGTCCTAACGTTGTTCTTTGCTGATCCAAGAGCTCAATTTTGCTCTCCATATCCGAGGATACAATGACTGTTACTCTTGTGACACAGCCTGCTACCATGCACGCTTTCAAGAACTCTGACCTCGATGAGGTTCACTCGTTGTCCAGGTACTGTTTTTCTTACTCTTCCCTGGGAGGTTCGCATTTACTCTTTCAATCATGTTGCTCGCAAATCATGTATACCGACAATCTTGCTTCGCTCTATCCAAGGATGCCAACCCAGGAAACTTCATCCAACTCTCTCGACCCAAGGATATCTCCCGGGACTCTTCTGGATCTCAAAGGACCTTGATATATCCATGGATGATTACGACAACAAGACCCTGGACTCAAATTGACTGGATCTGTCCGCCCGGACATGAAACAAGAATATTATATACTGGCCATGAGCCCTGTGAGTATTGCCCGCTTTCAAATTGAATCAGCAGCTCTTCGTCCGGAGGTCAAATCTGGACTTTTCATGGACCAAAAGGATTTCTCTTCCGGATATCAGGAGTCGACCCAAGGACAATGGACCCTTTCCTCTGATCTCGTTTTCTGGACATGGACCATTCATATGCGGATTGTATTTCGACAGGACATCAAACGACCCATGGACTTTCGCACGGACTCTGCTCCTTCTGTACCGCTTAGCGGTGTTAGATATCAAGGTAGCATCTGGCTTAATGGCCTGCAATCCAATTTGATTGCTTCTTCGTGCAGCCGCACTGGACTTCTCTTCATGGACACCAATTATGCTTCCACTGGACGTTCTCTGCCGGACCACAATGCTTACCGAGGATCTCATTGTTCTGCTCAATCGACACTGGAATTTCAACATCGACAATACATGATGCTATACCAACTTGTTTTTCTGCGAATACTTAGAATGAAGGCCTGGACTTGACGACAACAGATTCAACTTCCCCAACCTGCCACTGGAACACTGCCGGATTCGATGTGATTTGATTACTGTATTGACGACTTTGCCTGGCTACAACAATGATCCATGGATGACCCAAAGGATTCCCGACTGAATGCAAGATCTAATTCTAGGCCATGCTTCACACTGTCATACTCGGTCTGTAAACTAATGTCACATCAACACTGTCTCCAATGCTAACCTAGTAACAGATTCAAAGTTGACTCCGAGTTATGACTTGTTTCTTGTTGTTTCTTTTATGCTTTTTGCTTTTACATTGCGACGAACGGGACACTGACCCTTCCCCAGCGATTATAGCTACTCTCAGCCAACATTGGCCCCCAACACTGGACTCTTTTCTTTTTCTTCTCAAACAGAACCATCAGCGGACCTGTTGACAGGTTCGTCATGGGCCACGACAGTAGAAGGACCACAGAACTTTCAAGATTTCTCAGACAATGGATCCGCCCATTCCGGAGAAGCCGAGGAGTTCATTTTCACATCTGGCCATGCTACGCCCCGAGGAACTAGGGTGCCTTCCCAAGGAAACTGGTCCACATCCAGGACTACCGCTTCTGTGATCCAAGGTGGACAAGCCATGTCCAGGGTGAGCTCAAGCAGGTCTAGCGGCTCTTCGCTGTCACAATCATCACATCTGTCCAACATGGACTTCACAGGTAATGCTTCCACTCTTCAGACTGGAACCCAGGCCGGTGCTACCTTGCATGGGATTGATACTTGCCTCCTGGATCCCTCCGATGGTATTACGAACCAGATGTACTGGCCCGGCTACTCCCTTGACGGTGGACTGAACGGTGACACCACCTTTTCTCTTCCCGACGCCAACCCTCTGCATGTTGTTCCCTCTCACATGCAGCTCGGTCCTGATGTTTCCCTTGTCGAGAACTCTCCTCCTAGCCCCTGGGACTGCTTTTCTAGCTCCATCTCTCGATCATCTTCTCCCAATACTATCGAGGATTTGTGGTTCCCTAACCAGAGCCCAAACTCATCTCCTGAGATCCAGTGCCAGTCACCAAGGTACGTAGGCCCCAACCACATAGTGACCCCTGATCCAGTTTCTCACCAAGCCGACTGTTTTAGCCTGGACCGGAACATTCCTTTGATCTCTGAAGATGCCAATGTAAAGGCCATGCCCACTTTTGACGAGCTTCCTGCTGCCACCTCTGCGTTCACCGGTCCACGACGACAGAACAGCGATGGCGAGTCAGCTCGGGACCATGACCTGTACAAGAAGGCCGCTCCATACGAAGATGGACTTTACCACTGCCCATGGGAAGGACAACCAAGCTGCAACCACCGACCCGAGAAGCTCAAGTGCAACTATGAGTAAGAATTAGAAGCCCATTTAATCAGATAATGTATACTGACAGAGCTAGTAAATTTGTGGACTCCCACTTGAAGCCCTACCGCTGCAAGGCTGAGTCGTGCGAGGGCGCCCGCTTCTCATCGACTGCTTGCCTCCTCCGACATGAACGTGAGGCCCACGGACTTCATGGTCATGGCGACAAGCCTTTCCTTTGTGTTTACGAGGGCTGTGAGCGCGCCGTTCCTGGAAATGGATTCCCTCGCCAGTGGAACTTGCGTGACCATATGAAGCGTGTTCACAACGACCACGGAAGTTCCAGCGGCTCACCTACAACTGGATCTGCTCAGCCTGCTAAGGGACGTAAGCGCAAGACTGAGACTGCCGAGGCTCAGACTACTCACAGCCGCAAGGCGACTGTCAAGTCAATGCCTCCTCCCCCGGAGCCCAAGGAGAATATGACCCAGCCCCTTATTGACCAGTGGATGGAGCACCGCAAGGCTGTGGAGAGCCTCATGCGAAACCTCGTCAAGCCTGAGGACACCCAAAACCTCCAGCACATCGGAACTCTTCAGAACCGCCTGGGTTCCATGATGAAGCTTACCAACGACCTCAATGCCATCAACAACCCAGGAAACACGCTGGTTGGCACTGGCTGAATGATTTGTAAGTAGCTGTCTGGACGTGTGTACCTGGATCCAACTAACCATATTTCAGACTTGCGAGTCTTGTCTGCTACCGAAAACACACCGAAATTGATTTGTGCAAGTGCACAGGCAGAGAAAAGAAGTCCGTCTAATAGAGAGACAAATTCTGAATCTCGAAGACGTCCCAAGGACCGGGCAATGATGCCACAGATCTACGGCAGAAGGACATGTCCAGCCGAGTAGACTCTTTCCTAGGAACGGATGCACTGCATTACCACCGGAATCTATCAATCCGAGGATAAGGACCACGGATCAACCAAAGGATTGCGCTATTATTGCGCCAGGATGATAACGGAGTCCCTGTCACGGGAGAAACACCAAGGACTTTAGAGTCGAGCTGAGAAGGAAAAGGGGGGACGTCGCGATGATGACAACAGATACACTGATCATTCTGATATGAGTTTGATACAGATTTCACAATGAGCAAGTACAACAACAACAACAGATGGCCCTTGACAACAGGAAAGGGTAGCAGATTTAGACACTTTGTTTGGGAGGAATTTTGATATTGATAGCATTACTGCAGATAGGATTTGAGTTGAATCGAGTTTGTTTTTTCAGAAGAGTCTGATAACATGCAGGTGTAATTGTGCGAACGCTTTTGAGGATGGCCTGACATGGTTACCGCGTATGGGTCGACAGTATTCATGGCCCGACTAAGTGACATTGTTAGACGGAACAGGGCCTTTTTCTTATCCATGTACATGATTTCGAGTTCCTCAATACATTGCAGATACATCATAGATGCGGTATCCAAGGGCGAGAAACAAGTCAAGATCAGCGGTAAAACCTGTAGTTTTTCGGGAGAATCAGGACCATGGTCTCCGGGACCAGATCGTGGGGATAGTGAATGCAGCTCTTCTGTTTCGCGAAGGATTGTTTCCCCCTCCACTGCCTTCACTCACCCCACGTCACCAGAACTGTAGAGATTATGATTTATAGAGGTCAAGGTCCATAGATGAAACGAGAATTGCGTTGAGTAGCTCCGAGATGTCGGCTCGGTCACGGTCTCGGCGGTTTCAGTACATAGCATCCAACCCATCTCGAACATTAGTAGTCAAGGTTGTTGCTAGGTAGTGGAGGTCAATGATGGCGGTTAGGGTCTTTGAGCCTCCACTATGACGCTACTGGGTTGGATCAGCCAAGAAGTAAAAGAAAAAGAAAAAGAAAAACGACACGGCAGAGAAACGTCTGGAAGTCTTTTGGTTTGGAGAGTATATATGTCATATCAAATTGCGTTACTGGGTAAGTAGTGATTGACGGACAAGTGGATGAAGGAGAGAAACGGAAGGGCAGCGTATAAGGAGCGGTAACAAGCTCCGAGCTCTGCCGCAAACAAGAGAGCCCCCGTGTCAATGTGTTCTTATAAGTGCTATACATAAGGTAGGTAGGTATAGCGCGAATATGAATGATCTGGCTGCTCTGACCAGAATTACAAATAATATGGGGTTATCATACCTTACTCAATTGACCTAACCCCCTGGGCAATCTACAAAATCCAAAACTGAATTCATTGATCCATATCCTTCCTGGTCATCTGTCGATAATTCATGACCTGACTTGCTTGTTGGTCTGGCCTGAGCGGCGGCCCAACTTAAAGTACAACCTACCCACCATGAGACGGACAGGGACGTAGGCAAGTAGGTAGGTATGGAGCTGAGGTGAGCTACTGGCTACTAATATCCATTACTGAGGGACTATTTACATAAGGTACCTAGCTTTCCCCAACTCAACGCAAAACACCACTTCTCATTCTGCTTCATCTGCCTCGACTTTTGCTCACCTACGTCCATCTTCTCTAAAGCATCATTTCACATTAGTACTCTCATCATGGCTCGCAAGTTCTTCGTCGGCGGCAACTTCAAGATGTAGGCTTCTACCCCGCCATAGCAATCTGCCTCGCTCTGCTCTTCAGCTCCATCGACTTTCTTGCTGCCCCTCCCCCTCCATGAAGCAAAAAGGCCGCAGATATTTCTTGGAGTCACTCAGAAGCTTACCTTGATTCTCTATAGGAACGGCTCCAAGTCGTCCATCAAGGAGATTGTCGATAACCTCAACAACGCTGATCTCGACAAGAACGCTGGTACGTCATTCTTCTATTCCCTTGCCCCGCGCATTATCCCAATTTCTCAACAGAACCCCCCACCCCCCAACTCCTTTTGCAAGAGCGACATCAACTAACATGCTCTCAGAGGTTGTTGTCTCTCCTCCTGCCATCTACCTCCCTCTCGTCCGTGAGACCCTGCGCAAGGACATTGAGGTCGCCGCCCAGAACGTCTTCAACAAGCCCAACGGTGCCTTCACCGGCGAGATCTCCGTCTCCCAGCTCAAGGATAGCGACATCAACTGGGTCATCCTCGGTCACTCTGAGCGTCGTGAGATCCTCGGCGAGTCTGACGAGACCATCTCCTCCAAGACCAAGTACGCCACTGAGAACGGCCTCAAGGTCATCTGGTGCTGCGGCGAGACCCTCGAGACCCGTGAGGCTGGCAAGACCATCGACTTCGTCTCTAAGCAGCTCGAGTCCCTCAAGTCCCACATTTCCGACTGGTCCAACATTGTCATCGCCTACGAGCCCATCTGGGCTATCGGCACCGGCAAGGTTGCTACCACTGAGCAGGCTCAGGAGGTCCACAAGGCCATCCGTGACCTCCTCCGTGGTATCAGCGACAAGGTTGCCGATGAGACCCGAATCCTCTACGGCGGCAGTGTCAACGAGAAGAACTGCGGCGAGCTCTCTAAGCAGCCCGACATTGACGGTTTCCTCGTTGGCGGTGCTTCTCTCAAGCCTGCTTGTAAGTCCTCCCCATACGCTTTCAATGGCACCATGCTAACTGATACTTGTAGTCGTCGACATCATCAACGCTACCAAGCAGTAAATGCATGAAATTCAAAAGTAAAAAGTCTTGTTCCGCCGAGGTCTTTGATACCTCGACAAGGGAGCAGATAGTTAAAGGATGAATGAAACAAAAATGATTATACCCATGAATAATTGGCCATGATTCTATTATAAAGAAAAATACTTTCCTCAAGTGATTCTAGAACTTTTAACTATCACAAGAAACGGGAGGGGGGATCTTCGTAGAGCATAAACTTTCAGCCAGTGGTGAAGATGAGAAGCAGTTGTCATTCATGCCCCTAACATCATGGAGATCTTGCTCCAAATCATACAAATTTCCTCGCAACCCAATGCTACTAGCAGCCCCCAGTATTGTTTACAAAACATATAAATGTACAGAAAATCCAATTTTAGAAGCCAGCTCTTAAACAACCATTCCCTTGCCGTGGTATGGGGACCAGACGCCACGCACACTTGGTTGAGCGCTGTTGACGGCTTTGTTGTAACGTTTCAGCTTCTCTCCGCTAGCATCACGCAATAACTCGGCCTTCTGAAGGATCTCGTATGGTGATAGATTTCGTACGCAGATGGGCTTAGTTCGACCATTGATGTAGTGACCGACAACGACGGGGTGCTTTCCGGGTCGAGGGGAGATGGAGAATTCGACTTGAGGGTTGGCGGCGGCAAACTTGGGAAGAAGAGACTTGATGAAGCCACTGTTATCAGATTAGACAATGCTGAGGAGGTTGGGAGTGTTTGGTTTACATACTTCATACCCTTAGAGCTACCGGCCCAGTCACAGTAGTAGAAGTCTAACTTCTTGCACTGGAGGATAAATGCGCCGAGGCCATTCTGCAACGGTCAGCACTTGTGCCTCCAAGACATCCTCATATGGAACGTACCTGGCCCTTTGCTATTTGTCTTATCGCCTTAACAGTCATTTTTGTGTGGCCGTATCAAGTACCAAAATGATCCGATAACAGCTAGAAAGAATTGACGTGCTGAGAGGCCATCACCAGAAAATCAGCTCTCAGTGGAGTGTGTCCCATTTTGGCTTAGTTTGAGCCGGCAGAACATCGGCTGACAGAACGCCTCAGCCGCTGCAAGGCATCCCTCGAGTCCAAAGCAGGCTCAAGGATTAATTTCCCCCACGAACGAACGCGCGACAACTTCAATTAAATTTCGCCCCTTCTCAGCTTTTCCGTCTGTCCTTTATCGCGAACTGACGCTCGCCTATTCATTCTCGGTTGATAACTTCATCTATCGCTCCTTTCACTCCGCTCGGCTTGAGATAGTGCCATGACCGACAAGCTCCCTCCTAACCTGCTCGCGCTCTTCGCGGCGCGACCACCTCTGCGATTCATCGAGCCGCCCGATCATGCGCCTCAGCACCGCAGGACAGCCCCAATCACCGGTGTCGCACAGTTTCTCCCTGAACTCCAAAAGTACAAGGAAACTGATGTTTACAACCCCACTGAGAGTTGGTTGCAAGCCCGCGATCGCAAGAAGCGAGAGAAGAAGGAGAAGCTGGAGACGCTCCTCAGAGAAGCGCCCGATCATCGTCAGGAGACCTGGAAACTCCACTGCAAAACAAATGCTAACGTGGCTAACAGATAAACCAAACGAGGACCCCAACGTTCGTGGCGATGCGTTCAAGACTTTGATGGTCGCGCGTCTCAGTTACGATGCTGATGAGAGGGATCTCGAGAAAGAATTTGGTCGCTACGGTCCCATCGAGCGTGTATGCAATCATCATTAAAACATCGCATAGTCAGTGACTGACACCACCACAGATTCGTATCGTTGTCGACACTCACGCTCACGAGAAGCCAAACAAGAAGAAGAAGCCCCATCGAGGCTATGCTTTTGTCGTATTCGAACGAGAGAAAGATATGCGAGGTAAATATGAACCCTTCCCCTTCTGACTAGCCATTTGTATTCTTCCCTGGATGTATCTTTTGAGTTGTGGCCCTCAAGCTTGCCCTTCTCACGGAGTATATGCGAGACACCAAAGGGCCCTCAAGCTTGCCCGTCTCTGCTTCTTCCTTTTCTTTTGTCAAATCCGTCAGCACACAAGGTACTATTTAGGGTAAGATTGACTAACACCTGCGCCATTCGGCGCAATCATGAGCAGCGGCTTTAGATGCCTGTGATGGTATGCGCATCAAGGATCGACGTATCAAGGTAGACGTCGAACGCGGCAGAACTGTCAAGGGCTGGAAACCTCGCCGACTTGGTGGTGGCCTCGGAGGGCGAGGCTACACTAGAGCTATGGCTGCTCGTCCCATGGGTCCCGGTGGCTTTAGCGGCGGCGGCGGTTTCCGCGGTGGTTTCAAGGGTTTCGACGGAGGACGCGGCCGTGGTGGTTTTAGAGGAGGATTCGGCGGCCGCGGAGGAGGATTCCGAAGCGGCGACCGAGGAGGCGACAGGGGCGGTGATCGAGGCGGCTACGGTGCTCCTAGTGATGCTCCGTCCGGCCCTGGATTCGATCGCAGAAACGGCGGCGGCGGCTACGGTGACCGGGACCGTGGTGACCGAAGGGGCGGAGACCGAGGCCCCGGTGGGTATGATTCTCGTAGCGGTGGTCGCTCATTTGACGACAGACACGGCGGCGGCCATCGTGACGGTGGCCGATACGGCGGAGAACGCGAGAACCGACGCACAGGAAGTAACATGGAACCCATCGGAGGCCGACGAGAAGGTGGGTATCGCGAACAACGGGACCGAGACTACGACAGACCCCGTGATGACGACGGTGGCCGAAAGCGTGGCTATGACGGCGGCTATGAGGATCCTCGAAAGCTTCGTCGTTATTAACGGCGTGACTCTTCAAGTGGTGGGTTGCCGATCTTCTTTCAGTCATTAATTCAGACCCCTTTTCCACCAAAGGAAGGGTAAGCACACCATTATCGCCAAACCTCGGACGTTGAGGGTTCCCGATTATACTATACGCCTCTGTCGGATAACGCTCGTCGGATTTCACTTTTCTGCTGTCATTATTTTACCAGCCGACATGACCGTCAACTCGGGTTGAGGCATACATCCTCCGGTACATCCATATGGACTCGGGTTTACACAACGTGTCAGGTAACCTTTCTATGTATTCTATTTGCTTTTTGGGGAGTCGGGTCAAAATCTGGAGGGTTGTTCGATGGTGAATTGGCTATTTTATGCTGCATAAGGGTAAGACTCGGTGACCTACTCCGTACTGACCCTCGAGATGTTGCCTAGGCTGGCTAAGAAGGCCGACTCTGATGTATCACTTAGGACTTTTCATGTTCAATAACAGTTAAGAAAAACAATCGAATCTTGTGAATGTTGTGAAATACGTATTGTCATTTGGGCGGGCCTATTGGTAAAACATGATGCCCTTCCATATCCCATGGCCCTCAACGCCGAGATCCCATAAAAATTTCATGCTGGTATCAGTCATTCAAACAGAAGATGTTAAACCCAACGTCTAGCACCATTTTCTATGCCGTATCCTAGGCTCATCTAATTCTCATCCATAGCGTTGGGGTTAACCTCTGTCACCTCAGAGCTAGCAGCGTTCCAGTATCTAGATCATGTTAGTTTTTTTGTTCTTGTGCTGAGTTGATACTGTAGAGGAGCTTCAACTTACGCTAACACCTTGACCTTGAATTCGCTCAAGCATACGTCGAAAAGCTTCAGCAGTCTTGTCTGTCGTGAATCCAAAACATCTCCCTCCTTGCAAACAACATACTCCTCGCCCTGACCATCCTCATCACCGAGAACGACACGGCCCTTGACCATACGAGTAGGGACACCAAGACGTCGAAGCTCCGGCTCGATGGTGTGCTCGAGAGGAACGTCGTGCTCAGCGGGAACCTCACCGGCGGTAGCATAGACAACACCGGTAGGAATAGAGAAATCGCGGGTGGCCACAGCGCCGGCGCGGGCAAAGTCGACAGGAGCGAGGTTCTCAAAGTAAGAGAGGATTTCTTCGACAGGGCGGTTGGTCAAGATCAGGCCGACAGTACCAGTCAAATAACGGCTGAGGTCCTCAATTCCTGGGGCGATTGCTTCCTCGGGTGTCTGGCCAAGAGCCTTTGCCATGAGCTTTGTCTTTCCGAAGAAGAGACTAGAGAGAATTAGTTGCGATCAAGAGGCTTACACAGAGAGGCATTACCGGCAATCGGACAGCTCACGCCGGACGTCCTTGAGGTGGTTGTTTCGCATGTTGTCGACGCTGAAGACAAAGCAGTTCTGGTACTCGGGGACAGTATCGCGGATGTTCTGGAAAAGCTTGTCCTTGTTCTCGCGCGTCTTCTTGGAGACCTGCGTGAGGTGGACGACCTTTGCGCGCTTCGACTTGGGCATTTTGGCGGTATTGTTTGTCGACAAAAGGGTTCAAAGGTGATTCGAAAAGGGGTGAGATCGAAGGAGTATTGAGAATCGAAAGTTTTGGTTGGTGTTTATGGTTTAAATGGGACTTGAGATCTCAATGCCTGCTACAGAAGGCGGCTGTCCACTGGATTTTTTTGCTTTCTGCGATAAAAATTTCGAATGGGCGAGCTATCTTATCAGCCGACCCCGCAATTTTGCTCACCGAGGCAGGGGTCCAATCGCTCACCCAAGGTGTACTAATCCGGTAATTTCGGGCAAGATCAATACTGTACAATAGCATTACTCCGTAATGTAGTATGTAAATCAAGTCCAAGCAATCATTTCAGCTTCTTTATTCACCAGTTTCTTGTCCGTTTACATTAAAAAACAAACAGAAATTTCGAAGTATCGAGATTGATCGACTTACCCAATCCAAGATACTGGATGGGCTACCTACCTATGTTGAAGGGGTTATATCAACGTGATGAGATGTAGTAAAAAGCAGGCAACAGACACTGTTGCCGGTCAATGAATGTTGCTATAGCCATCCATGGGTCCTCTGTCAAGCACTAACTTATGAGATTGCGGTAAGTCTCACCTGGGGTCAGCTGTTCAACTGAATACAGATGTAATACTGGTACGTGCAGCTGGGCTAAGAAAATGAAGTACCTATGGAAGTAAGGTAGTTGTGATCTTGAATCTTGCCATATTCGATTGACAGTCATTGGTTAATATCCAGAATTAGGTAGTGAGCATTCAGGATGAGGCTATCGCCAAAAAGCAAAGTGATGTGAATTGCCATGGAGCCGTTTAACGTCAGATACCACACCAATTATCTTCGAGTCTGCAATGCTGCAACGACAGGGTTGTATGCTAGAACGCTACATAATGGTGACATAAAGATCCCTGAAAAAACTAGCGATATAGTTGAGATATCCCGACAGGTTTAGGTGAGTTTGATCTGACTCGGTACTGCAAGCGCTTAGGATACTTGAGATTGAGCTAACATAGGTAAAAATTTGTTCTTTTGTATGGTCGCAAATTATTACAAAAGGTAACTGATGCTTGCGGTCGAGTTTCGTCGAGACTTGGCGTCTTTCGGGAAAACTATTACACACTTCCCGTTCCGAAGACAGAATCGTGAAAAAGAGGGAAAGAGGGAAAGAGAACAAGACAAATGACGCACAGACCACCTTCTAGTTGGAGCAGCCGGGAGCTCTGAAGTAGTTTTCTTACTGGAGCCACACAAACACATCACACATTGTCCAAACATCTCTTTCATCCCAATTGCAGAGCCCCGTAAACAATTCGACTCCTCCCTCTCCTCTCCCAACCCTTCTCCATCTCGGTTTCTAGCTAATTGAAGCTCTACCTCTCCCCACTATCCTTTCCGTTTCTCACCTTCCAAGTCCCGTAACTCTCGATCTCTTCTCCGATCCCGAAGTTTGACCTTGCCACCCCTCACGTCTTTGCCTTCCAGCCACGAACCCTCGACTCCATTTTGTCATCAGGCTTGCCCTATTCTGCTTGCTTGCTTGGACTCGACTCAACACAACTCCAGCCCCATCACTTCAATCTCGACCGAACACGATCCTCGCCCTGAGCCAGAACCCGTAACATCAGGCTCTGTTTCGTCGACCTTTTCAAACCCTCGTTCGACTCGTTTCCGCGACACTGAGAGCTCGCCGGTTGCGCACCCAGCCTAATTTTCGCTTCGAATCACACTCGTCATATCGAACTTCACACCACAGCACACAGCCATCATGGCCTCCAACGGTAACTTCACCCAACAGGATCAGTACAAGGAACCTGCCGACCAACAACAAACAGCTCCTACTACCTCTGCTGCCGATGGTTCTGCCACCGCTGCCGCTTCCGCCACCAACAACCCATCCAAGGATGAGGTTGGCTGGTATTTCGTGGAACAATTCTACACCACCCTGAGCAAGTCGCCTGAGAAGCTTCACGTATGGTATCTCCGTTGCCAGTGCGCTTTCTTCATACTAACGACCTTCATAGCTTTTCTACGGCAAGCGCTCGCAATTCGTCTATGGTCGCGAAGCTGAGGTTGCCAAGGTCTCTGTTGGCCGACAGGTAAGCTAGGATGGAAAAGGAACATCTGGATTGCTTGCTAACAGTATAACAGGACATTCAAGAACGCATCAAGAACCTAGACTTCCACGACTGCAAGGTCAGGATATCCAATGTTGACTCCCAGGCTTCCTTTGAGAACATCGTCATCCAAGTGATTGGCGAGACTTGCAACAACAACAAAGCACCCAAGAAGTTCGTCCAGACCTTTGTTCTTGCCCAGCAACCCTCCGGCTACTTTGTCCTCAATGATATCCTGCGATATATCGATGACGAGAGCGATGATGAGTCTGCTGCTGCCTCCGAGGAGCCTGCTGAGGAGCCTGCTGCTCCTGCTACGGAGGAACCTGCTGCCGCTGTCGAGCCCGAGGCTCCTCAGTCTGTCGAGGAAACCAAGGAGGAGGCTCCTGCCCTAGATCCCGAAGTTGTTGATCAGAAGCTCGAGGAGGTTTCCACTTCTAAGGACAGTGTAACTCTTAACGGCAACGCCTCCGAGAAGTCTGAGGCTAAGGACCTCGAGACCAAGCCTGAGGATCCCGCCGAGACCGCTGACGAGGCTGCTAAGGAGCTTGCCGAGGAAGACGTGAAGGAGCCCGAGAAGCCTAAGGATCCTAGCCCTACACCCGTTTCCAAGCCTGTCGCTCCTCCTCCTGCAGCTCCCGAGAAGCCTGCAGCTCCTCCTAAGCCCATGACATGGGCCAGCCGAGCTGCCGCTGCCCTTCCCAAGCCTGTTGTTCCTCTCCCCAAGACTACTACTCCTCCCGTGAACCAGAGCCGTGCTCCAGCTCCCGCTGCTGCTGCCGCTACTTCTCAGCCCGCTCCTGCTCCTGCTGCTACCTCTGCCGCGCCCGCCACTGAGTCCGCTGGTAAGGATGCGGCTGGATGGCAGACTGCAGGCAGTGACTCTAAGCGACAGAACCGACCTCAGTCTGTTTCCGGACCTCCTGCTGATAAGGAAAGCACGACCGTATACGTTAAGTTCGTCACGGATAAGGTCCAGGATGCAGACCTCAGGAACGCTTTGACTGCTTTTGGCGAGCTCAAGAGCCTTGATATCATCCGCCAGAAGGTAAGCTCAGATCCTTTACTATGACACTGTCGTCAAAGCTAACATGGCATAGAATTGTGCATTCGTTGAGTTCAAGACCCCTGAAGCCTCCAAGGCTGCGGTTGCTGCTAACCCTCACACCATCAACGGCGAGACTATCATGGTCGAGTCCCGTCGCAACAAGCCCGGTGCCAACAACGCTGGTGGCCGAGGCCCCGTTTCAGGACGTGGCCGTGGTGGTGCTGAAGGCGGACGATCTGGCGGCCAGGGCCCCCGAGGCAACTTCTCTGGTCAAAACCGTGGCCGTGGTGGCGCTCCTCGTGGCCGTGGTGGTGCCCAGTCCCATAATGCTTAAGCAACAGCTACTGGTATATATAAAGTGGCAAGGACCAGACTTTCATATCAGTGGCCTGTCTTGGTTTTGCTACCTAGGCCCTGGACCGTCCAGGATCCCAAATCGAAGTAATCACAACTAATCTACGTGATATACATAACCTTCGAAACATCAATACAAGGGGGCGACAACAGAAAACAAGCTCAGCAGATGGTCAGAGGAAGCGGTGAGGGAGCGGAGTTTGGTATTCCCTTTTGGAGGAAGGATGGAGTTGGGAATTTGGAGTCATATTTGTTCGATTTTCATTTTCGGTGGTTTGCGCGCTGCATCTGCATCTGATCCTCTCTCAGCCGGCGATTGGGTTACGGATTTCAGCGAAAACGGGGGTAAGGTCCTAGGCTGGGAGCTTTGATTTGGCATCATTACTTTCTAATGACCGTGTACATTCTTACAAAAGCGAACGGACGGGCGATAGAGGTGGCAGTACCCGGATGGGCAAGAGGACGACGACGATGGGTATACATACTCACGAAGCAGTGACAGTTGACGATGATGGACGAGAGTCCAGGCCTATGATGAATGAATAGGCCTGGGGGAACCATGTTCTGTACTTTTTACTGTGCAAGTAGTCATAATCAGCAACTTTTTGGTTTCCAATGTTTGAGTCGAGCTGCCAGATCAGATCAACAAGAGAGTGCAGAATTTTCATATGAGGTTAACGTTTTCATGTCATGTCATGCCATTTCATGTGAGGCAGGTAACGTAGCATGCTAAAGATCCGCATGACGGTCATGATATCCAGTATCGGTTTAGAAGGTCCCGTAGAAGCAATGTTGCTGTTGCGCGTCTTCTATATGCGATGATATCCGAAGTTAAGCTTGCAGAGCCTCGTGGATCAGACAGGTCGGACGGTTCGTCGCATGAAAATTGTTGTTAATGATGGATGAACGTTGGTCAAGGTTCTTTTGTAACAGGGAAAAGCATTGACAAAAGGCCAAGCCAGTTACTGGGGGACTTTTGAACGCGAGAGGATACCCACGCGTAATAGTTACTATGCAAAGAGGCAAAGAGGACTTGATTTTGAATCTATCGACGGTCAAGGTTGCACGTGTTGGTGTAATGGACACCGCGATTTGACTCTGTCCATTCGGTTCGTCGGAGACTATCCCGAATAGCCAGGGCGTGTCCTATTATTGTATGTACATACACAGGAGCTTATTCCGGACACGCCGCACAATGACATAGGGAAACAAAAAGTTCCCCGGGTATTTTTGCGACCTTCTAAAAGCAGATCTCAAGGAGAAAAAATAGCAGCCAATATTATGTGAGGGAGAATTTCTGGCGATGGGACGATGCAAGCAAGGTCCTCGCCGAGAGATCCGGGGAGTATCGTTATTATTATTATCCTGGACGATCAGTTCAGTTTGCTATGGAAATATCTGAGACAGCGGCTTGAGCTGATCACATTTTCGCTGGGACTGTTTTAGGAGTAAAGGTTGCAGCCAAGACGGGAGAGGATCATCCATGGAGTGCTTGTTCTGTAAGCCTGTAGGCTTGGTTTACGACACATGAATCACGTTACATACGTGCAAGTCAAAGGTAATTAATTAACTTGCGGATGGAATGTGAGAGCCTCGACTTAAAACTCCGTCGATGGTACTTTTTAGGATCATGTTCCTTGCAAAATGAGATAAGGAAAGGATCGGCATAGAGCCTGAACTCTCCAGACTTGCTTACAGGTTTCTCGGAGGAATAATTACCGTGCGATTTGCGTGATCGTCAAGAAGCAATTCGACTGCCGGTGTCACGGACGGAATTAGCAGCAATCCAAGCACAAGCCCAAGCAAATCAAACAATCTCACTGCATGATGAAATTGGTTGATTATCTTGATGATCAAACGTCACGTCACACCAAGAAAAAGTGCTTGCGTGTTCTCTCCCCCGCAGCAAAACAGGCTCCTAGGCAATGCATGCAACATATAGGTCGTGATAGTACAGTACTAGTTATCAATCGGCCCTGCTCCAGGTTTTCGTGCTTAATAGTACACCCATTGGGAGCCCAATGGACAGTAGGACGGGAAGTTTCTGACGGAGATGGTCCGGAAATGTTGTGCAACCCGCGCGGGCCGCTCTAAGAATTCTATTGCCAGTGTCTATTGGGTCCTGCGTAGAAGAAGAGGGGGGTTTCGGTGTGGTCCGTGTATTAATTAGATGCGCTGTCTTTGTGCGAGTGAGTTGACTATTGATGCTCCTTCTTCGCATTCATCGAGTCCGAGGATGAGTCGATCCAATTCATACATGCATTCGTCCAGTCAGCTCGCATGAAACATGAAAAATGATTTACCTGTAACAAGGAATGAAAATGTCACGATGGCTGACTATGAATAATAGAATAACAGGAAATACTCATATAGAATATTAGTGTGGGGCTATTTATGATTCGAAAAAAGAGACGCCGAGTAGAAGGGCCTGACCCCAGACATAGAGAGGGGGGGCCACTATCAAAGGTGCCAATGCTAGTATCAAAAGTTCCTTTGACGAGCGCAACGCTTCCAGAGTGATGAGGTAAGCTGCCCTGTCGTGGAGAAAAGGATACGTAGCCTGAGGGAGCAAGAAAACACCAGACCTCAATATAGGGTGTTAAAATAAACTTAGCACAGAGTCCCCTAAGCTTAGACAGGATTTACCTAAGCATTTTTATCGCCTAGGGTCAAGGTCCTGAGTTTTCTTTCCTCCCTAGGTACCTAGGCACTCCGGAAAGTTCCCAGGAGTCTGGTTCGCTTTTGACGGACGAATCAGCAAGCAGATTGAATCATTATTCATCGAAACGGTAAAGGGCACTTTTGTAACGGAACAAGGTGCCGTTTTCTATGTTGGTTGGCTCATGCTGTTGCGCCTGTAATGCGGCGTCTCGGATTGATGAAATGAGAACCGAAAATATGTTCACTGTGGAAAGGACTTTTGTGCGAGTTGACGTCCTATCAAGTAATAGGATGAATGACTGGCAGGACAGGTCTCGTGTCTAAAGGCTTTACATAGTCAGCGAGCGACGACTTGAGGCTCCGGATCTTGAAGTCGAGACCCGGCCGAGATATCGATTGTGGCTTATGTACGTTGAATAGATTAGTCCGTATCGAGGCTTGAACTCTATCGGGCGCCTCCCTCGATTTACAGGTATGGCTTTTTGGATGTTGGAATGGCAATTGCCCTTAGGACTTGTATAGTAGGTTGATTAATTAATTAATTAATTAATTATGCCTTAACTTCTGCCACTTAGTTAAATAGATCCTAATATCTTAGTAAAAATAATATATTAGGTTTTAGCCTTTTTAAATAAAATAGATTTTAATTGCCTTTTATTTAATATTAACTTTTAATAAATAAATTATTTAATATATACTTTTATTATAATTTATTTATTTTTATATTTATTAATTATAAAAAAATTGTTTTTTTTAATATAATTATAATAAAAAATTAAATAAATTTTTATTTTTTTAAATTTATTTAAACTTTTAATTTTAAAAAAAAATAATAAAATAATATTAATTAAAAAAAGAATTTTTTTTATTATTAAAAAAAAGTTTTTATATTAATTATAAAATTAATTAATAAGTTAATATAAATTAATTAATTATAAATAATTATAAATAGCTTTAAAAAAAAAAATTTTAAGATTTTAAAAATAAAATAATTTTTTATTTATTTATATATTTTAATAATTTTATATAAATTAAATTAATAACTTTTAATTATAAATTATTTTTAAAAATATAATTTAATTTAAATAAAATTAATTTTTTTAAAAATTAAATAAATTAATTAAATATTTTAATTTTTTATTTTTAAAATAATTAAAGGCTTTTTTATTAAAAATTTAATTTTTTAAAAAAACTATTTAATAATAATAAAGATTAAATACTTAATATTTTTAATAACTTTAAAATTATTTAAATAAATATAATATTATAAAATAAGAAAAAGTATAGTAATATAATTTAAAAAAAAGATTTTAATAACCTTATATTAATTATATAAGATAGTTAAAATATAGATAAAAGTATAACTTAAAATATAATAAAAATCATATTATGTCCCCTCGAAGAGGAACTTGTGTAGTAGGTAGGATAATAATCGCCCAAAGAGGGTTGGGTGATTCTCATATCGACGAAAGCATATAATTCAAGGTTAAAATGCATACTCGTAGCAGAGCTTCCATTGGCAGTGGAGAGAAAGTCTCTCAGGCAAGTTCTGTGCCGGTTATCCGTCACCCTTTTGTGACCTCCCCGACCGGGACTAGCGAGGCAAGGTGGGGCCGTGTGCTGCAACTTCCTCGTGCGGTTCTGTCTGTGAGTGTGGGCTTGTGAGACCCTAGTTCGCGGGACCTTTTGGCGGGAAGGTGGTCCTTTTGAACCTGCAACATGCGGCTGCCACTGACAGTCCACCACCGAGAGACAGCGCCAGGCAGGCGCAGGCACAGAACAGGTCAAGCAAGCCATGCCATGTGTCGTGCTTTCCCGGGACCGGGGGACCTTTAACGATCAGGGTGCTCTTTCCCCGACATCTACTAGGTATAGTAGGTTCAGTTACCTTACCAAGGTAAGTACCTACAGTACAATCTCACTGCCAGGCCTTGGAAGGAAGAGGAGAACCCTGGACTTGGCACCACCAACGACTTCTTGCAATCTTCATCCTCGCGACATCTTCGAGATCAACAATAGCACCTTCAGCTCAAGATACAGAGCCCTACACCAAATCTGAGAAAGATATCCACTAGCACAGGCGAGATCGGCAGTCAGCGCGGAAATTCGGCGCATTTAGTACAGTAAACTCTGCTGCACTTTGATGCGCTCTTCAAAAGTGCGGATCGCATCACCTCCGCGCATCCCATAACCCGGCCGAGACAAAAGGCCAATCAAGACTCTGTCGCATCAGATCCAAATGTGATTGTCCTGACTTGCTCGATTTAGGCGAAATCGCTTTTCTCGAAAAAATACGGTAGCGTCCACTGCAACAGCGCGGCAGCAGCCTCATCTCGCCACTCTGAGCCCGAGCCTGTGCCAGCGTTTTGGTCCACGCTCCCCAATACCATTCCCACACCCTCACGTTTCTACGACTTCCGGCTGCCACTCCACTCTCTCATCTGAATCCTCCTCAAAGCTCGGTTCAACGTGGGCCCTTTTGAAACGGCTGACGTCGCTTTGCTCTGGTCTGGCTGCTCCGGTTTGGTCACCGTTTCCCTGACCTTACCATCGATCCTAGTCACCCCGAGCAAAGGAGCCGCCGCATTTCCATTCCTCTTCCATACCCCATCGAAGCTGGACGGAGACACGCCTGGTTTGGGCCCTACCGGCATCCCGTTGAACCCCGTCTTCCAGCTCGACTCACACCCCCTTCGATCCATGATTCTCTCCTCAAACTTACGAACCCCTGCGTGCGACCTTCTTCCACGACAGATGCTTCTCTTCGTGGATCCATGCTGACTGTTCTCATCCTCTCACTCACCTACGACTTCCGTTGGCTCGCTCCAGTTTCTTCTTCCAAACCTCTCCACACAACCTCAGAGCGGGTCGGAATGATCAACCTCCTCAGTTTACCGTCCTCTATGGAGACTCCTATGGCCAATGCTCGTTGAGGTTCACGCCCCCAGACGACAGTGTCACCCTGTGAGCCTTTTCCGTTCCGTATCGGCCGGTCGTGGGGCCCTCTCCGACTTCATATAAGTCCCATCTCCCTCCAATGGACCTACGCAGGGCCACGGCCGAGGACGATGTATCATCCACGACCGCTCCTACGTCGCCGCCCCTCAGGCGGCGTGTATCGATGGAGGAGGACCTCTACTACCAGCGTGTCATGACAAGTCCGCGCCGACCCTCCCAGCCGCCTCCGTACCAGCCAGAGCGAGATCCGCCGCCGACAACGTCGAATGTCTCCTATGCTGGGGATCGTTTGGAGAAGGGGAAGGAGCTCACGACTGGCGGGGGCGGCGAAACTCAGCTTCATCCAGATACAGGAAAAGAAAGCCTTCCCGACTATAAGAACTCAATATTACTGGAGGGTGTATTTGACAAGAAACACGAAATCGAAAACTTGATAAAGAGGGCAGAGGATCGCCAATGGTATCCCGTTCATGTCTGTTTGAACGGAACAGCGCTTAGCATATATGGTACCAAGAAAGCATGGAGTTGGGGTAGAACACGCAGTGACGGGCCATCGGTCGACCCAGATAACCCTCCATGGGTCAAGAGGGGCAAGCTTGAGAAGACATATAGCCTCTTGTATGCGGATGTCGGCATTGCCGCTGACTATACGAAGTAAGCTACCAAAAGCCCAGGCGTAGGATCTGTTATTGACAAGATATAGGAGGCGATACACCATCCGTGTTCGAGCCGAGACAGACCAATTTCTCCTATGCTGTATCGAGCTGAGTACGTTCAACAAATGGCTCGAAGGTCTGTTTGCAGCTATCGATATTGCTCTGCCTCTGGAAGACCGAGACTTCCCGCGTGATATGTCTATTCCCCGAATACAACGAATTCGTTGGTTCCATGGCCAAACTCCAACGGCTACAGCTATTGACTTGTCAGAACTGGGCATTGAAGGAGGATCTGAAGAAGTCTCTGCGACAATAAATGAGGCTCGTCCATCAGCGCCACCTTTACGATTAGCTCCAGAATCACAAACCAGGCTAGAACCTGAGATTGAGGTTGCAGGCGATGAAGAAGAAGTGGTTGAACCCCCTCCGCGAATAGACCTTGCCCGTCGTCTCAGCACAACGTCATACAACAACATGGGCATTGACCCTGTCGATGGAAAATGGATACCAGAACATCAGTGGTCGAGTGCTCATGACTTGCTGTACGCCAAGCTCTGTTACAGCAACTTACTCTTTAGAAGTCCCCGCAAAACACCATACATCATCAGCAAGGGCAAGAAGTTCTATGTTGATTGGACGACAGGCCGAATGGTCAGGGTCCTCCCGCCTGCCTACGGTGAGATCGACTACTTTGGGGCTTGGCAAACGGTTCATACCGAAAACAGACTTATCTGAGTTCTTGGCCAAACGGACACACCCTCCTACCACCACCATATCCTATATCTCATCCTTACTACATATACATACTCACTGGAGTCGGCATCTATTCTCTTACAACAGACACCACCACGGCCAGTCATATTCTCTTCAAGATGACACACACTTGACCCTATCATGGATTGGTTCATTCTACGACACATACAACTAGATCACCGCATATTCTGTCACATACGGAGCTAGATATTCTTCTCCTCGTCTCTTTCTTTCTTCGCAGTACATATTTCTCTGCATATCTGGCGCATGGAAGGCTGCGGGTGCATCAGCCGATGATGACAGGGGCTTACGATCATGGAACGGAGTTTGCATTTCATTTATTGTTTACTTAGATCCTCGTGCTTTCTACATTTGAGGACGCTACACGGCATGCGTTGTGGTGAGTCGCGCCCTCGGCCATTTGGTTTTGAGCATGAGTGGCCATGGCTGCTTTTCCATATCAGCAATTCATACTCGTTTGCATGGATGGATTGTGATGCCTGTACATAGAAAACATTGAAAGAAACATTTTGAAAGATGACATTGCAACTAAATGCCAGATTGACTGTGGACGCTGCTTCGTAAATGCTGTTATACAAGACAAGACAAAACATTGGTATATTAACGCCCGTTACTCCCGGATCCATTTTATGACCACAGCATACGTTGAGCTTTTATGCTATCTATATGCATCTTTTTCGTCGTTCACACTCATGATGCTGCTCCTTGTTGCCCGCCACCATTGGCAGCGTCAACGGCTGCTATGCCCTGTCTCGTCTCAGCAGCAACATCGTCCACAACCGGACGCAGCGCGTCATTTGCGCTCTGGACATCGGCGACGACAGCTTCGAGGGCATCAAGAAGTGTACGGATTTCTTCTCTTTGACGACGAACTTCATCGTACAACAGAGCGTTTTGCGATTGTGTCGTTTGTAGGCGGGCATTTAGTTGCGACTGGTGCGCTGTAAGGGCGGGTGTGAGATGTGCGGCGAGGATTGCTGATGGGGGCAGAAGATGAGGACTATATATCTGTTAGTGGATGGCGATTATAGCAGTGGGGAGGGAACCTGCGGTGTTGGTTCTTCTGTTGTTGACTCGGCGCGTCGGCGGGAAGCATCGCTAATAAGGCTCTCTAGATCATTGAGCTTATGAACGACCTGTCTCGACACCATAATATTGTCAAACTCTTTCTGCCCGTCTCGTATTAGCATTGCCCTTATTTACAGCTTCTTTATGTCATACCTCGCACTTCTCGCCAAGCTTATCAACCATTTGTCCCTGAACCTGCCTCAACACACCCTCCGCTCTCTTCGCAACGGTAGGGTAGCAGCCGGCGACATTGTCCCATCCAATCTTGCCCAGCGTCTTCTTTAGCGATCGCGCATAGAGTTCTTGAAGACGCGCGGCGCGAGGACCAGGCGTAACGGCTGTGTGTCGCTGAGGGAGGGGGGGTGATGCGGGAGGGTCTTGTTCTGATTCCGGTTGTTGTTCTGCTTCTTGTGATTGAGATTGAGTTGTTTCTTGGGCTACTTCGGCTTGCGTGGGTTGTTCGGGTTGCGGATCGGGCGCCATGACGATAAATATGATACCGATGTTGGAGATGTTTGTTCTTGGTGGTTGAGAGACGCGACGGGACTGATAAGGCGGCGCGTGGGGTAGTTAAAGTGCTATACATAGGTAGTCTACCTCTTATCGCACGTGGTCAATCATGATCACTACCTACCTATAATTCCAGAACGTAACCAATTATCAAGGAAATCCAGAGTCAATCTGGTCTTAAATATCCAGAATATCTATATACGTCTATGGAAACAAGCTTGTCAAAGCCAATTGTATGTCGTGTTTTGTATGTACGATGTGTATCCGCCCATGCCTAGCCCATCATAATAACCAAGGCTCATCAGCTCATGGAACTTGCACAAGTCCTCATGACGCAGCCTTTGGTCTGTTACAACATCGTGTTGTAGTTCCAAGTAGAAAATCTATAGGGTATCGATTAAAAATACCAAGGAAAAAGTGTTCGTTCGTCAGTATGTTGTTGATGTTGTCCCTCTCATCCTCTTCTTCATCGTATGTCTCTCCGTGTTTAGTTGGCAGCCAGAATTGCAATTGCGTCAGCGTCCGTAGTGCGATCCTGCTTTCCGCCGTTTCTTCGCTTCTCTTCCTCTTCTTTCTTGATACGGTCTGCTTCTCTTTGTCGTTCGTGGCTAACATATGTGGCATATCGAAGTGTACCGAGCGTCAAAACAGCCATGAACAGTATTCCCAGAACAGAGCGACGGATAAGGATCCATCTTACTGCTTCGATTTCTGATTTAGCGTCGCTACTAAGAACAATGCTGATCTTGTAGTTGATTTGTTGAATCTGTGCTCCTGTCAGTCACCAAATCTTGCTGGTATCGGAAATGGTCCTTACGGAGCTCTCGACGCTTTTCTGTTCTTCTCTGACGGCCATTTTTCGATCGTTAAATGAACCCCGAACATTATCATTAAGTGTATGAACCTCCTGGTTGAGCGATTGCGTCAAAATGTCGACTTCGTGCTGCAGGTGTGTTCGCTGTTGTCGTAGCTGCTCTTCTTCAAGCCGTCGGTTGTTCTTAATCTCAGTACTCAACTCTGAACAAGCCGCTGTGAAAAGGTATGTTTCCTGAGGAAGCTGTTAGCCAATGTTGCTCAGCCCTCCATCGACCAAGACCTCACATTTTCCACATCGCTCTTGCTGACAAGAGTTGACTGCGCTATTTCGAGATTTTCTGCGAGCAACGTTCGAATCGCCTTCATTGACGTTGTGGCTTGCTCCTGTGTATAACCCCCTTCTTGTAATTGCTTCACGAGTGAGTAGGTATCAAAATGGTGGACATAGGGCGGTGGGCACATGGCCGGCCCTGGTCTCGTCGTTGTTGTCGTCTTCTTGGTTGTTTCTGGTGGTTCCATATGCAGTACTGCTTCAAGGGGGCCGCTTTGTTTTGCCTCTTCCCGGGCTGTTCTGGCTTGTTGTTCCTCCTTCGATGTCTCGTTCTCCTTGGTTTTTTGCTTACTGCTCGTCGATGCTGCAGTCTCGTTCGTAGACACTGGCTTATCTGGCGTCGCCTGTACCGACTCTTGTGTCGTACTGCTCTCGGGCTCAGGACGAGTAGGAGTTTCGCTAGTGAGTGGATGCGAGGCATTAAGCTTGGCGGTCGTATCTGCCCTAAGGGGCTGAGGCTCAACAGCTTTTCCTCTCCTTCGCGCGAAAGTGCCTCTGTGTCGAGCAAAGCCAGCAGCAGAACGGGGTGTCGCACGTAGACCTCGCAGGACCTGCGGGCTTAAGAAGGTCAACCGAGCAGCGGCCGTCATGGTGGGCAAAAGATGACCCCGCGGATAGAAAAGGAGTGAGTAGCGATCGATAGTTTCGGGTTGTAGAATTAGCGACGGCTAACGAGTTCCAAGTATTTCAATCATGGAAGTAAGGGTCTCTCTAGAATACCTTGGGTAGTAGGTGTCTCCGTGTTGAAAGAAGTGGTTGTTGTGGTTTGATAAGGTGCAGTCCAAAGATGTAGCATGTTGAGGAAGTACTATAACTAAGGTAAACTTTAAGGCTCTAAAGATACTTACCTTGGGTACAGAGGGTCCCGTCGGAGAGGAACCGGCAATCAATCGGCGTGCGTACCTGCCCTGCTTAATTGACTTGGCCTCCAATGGATCTCGCCCTCATATGTCATTTCTCCAAAACCGGTTTAGCTCCCAGTAGCTTGTTTGCGAATTGCCGTTTATAGCCGCAGGGGTCCAATCTAGATTAATAGATATGTATCCGTACGTAAGGTACTTATTAGACTATTCTTCTAATTAAATATTCAATCTACCTGTATACCGTGGCTTTGCTGGGTGTAATGAGACACATGATCTGTTCGTAAACCAAGGGTACTTCGACAACACCTCATAAGAACCGTCTCCTTTTCCCCTTTTCATTCCAACCCACCTCCTTTTCTTCAAGGGAGACTGTCAGTAAGATCGTAACACTGCCATGTTGTTTCGTTGACTATCCCAGAAACCAAGCTGCAGCAAGACATGAATAAATCTAATAGCAAATACAAAACACCCGTCATCCTACCAAACTCCAAGCGGCACCTCATTGTATTGAGTGCACTGTCTGTACCTCGTAATGGCATAATTCCCATGATCAAGTGCCTGCCTTGTTCTTTTGTCTGTATGTTCAACTCGACGGAGGGCTTTCCGCGGCGAGGTTTGTCTCTTATTAAACCAAGACATCCAAATCTATGTGTAATACAATGTATGAAGTAAGATTCTCTCTGTGCTTGCAAGCATGTGGCAAGCATGTGGGTGAGTCCGCTGCCGCCGTCGATCATCGATTAGCCGTTTACGCCTCATCATTATGGACGCGAACAGCCACCTCTGGGTTCTTGATGCCGGCAGATGGTACTCCAATGGCACTGCCGCTGGCACTTGGTAGCCCATCACTTTGTGGGCTGTTTGTTTCATTGGTCAACATTGGAGTTGGTTCAGCCGAGTCAACTTCGATTTTGAGGTTGATAGCCATATTGTCGACGACCAAGATCTTCTCCACCACTTGGCTCAAACTGTGTGATGGCTTTGGAAGGGGCGCGCTCTTCTTCATCGTCTCAAGGTGCGTATGGATCCTTTGTGCCAGCTGCTGCTGCCCGAGACCTTTGGTGTTGTGAACTAGGCTTTCTACCTTGTGTCAGCCATCTTCACATGTATTAACAGAGTGACCACTTACTAATAACGTAGTTTGCAAACTGGTCGTTGATCAGTTCAAACAAAGTGTCCTTCCCACTCGCACTGACAGTACAAAGCTGTTCGCGGATTTGTGTTCGCTGTTCATCCGAGCCAAAGGCAATGCACTTCTCGACTACATTGGACGAAATCTTGTTCTTGGAGAAGTACAGCAGTTTGTTGATGACCATCTCAACAATTCGATCCCTGTCACTGCCGGGTCGGTGCTCAATGATAGCCTGAACGACATAGTTGCCGAATTGGTTTGTGGCAAGCATCTCCATTGATGGGTAAAGCGGATCCAGGAACTTTCTAATGTCGTTCTCCTGGCACACCTCCAGGAGTCGTTGAATAACCCGGCATCCATGCGAATCCTGGCTGAGTTCCAAGGCGTGTTCTTCAGCAACCTTAACAAAGGAGGCAAGATGTGCTGAAGGGAGCTCTTGGACGAACTTCTGGATAACATGGTTTCCAGTCTCGTGCTTCATCAAATCAAGTAGATGGGGTTGGATCTCCTGTACAAGTTCGAGTTTTTGGTCGCCAACGAAGTGCTCTATGGCCTGTTTAAATTAGAAGTCTGAAGATCAACAAGAAATGACAGTGCGTACCTTCTGGACCACACGGCAACCGTGTTTGTTCCGTGCTAGATCATTAACGTGGCCTTTCATTTGTTGAAGAATGTGATGTTTCTCTCCCTGTCCTGTATATTCGATCAAATTCTGCATTACGTAGTTGCCGAATGAGCAGATCATCACGGTGCGAGCATCATCTGCTATCTCTAGCAAGATTCGAGTCTTCTCTTCATTGGTCGCAACGGCCAGCTTCGTTTGAAGCCACCTTGACGACTCCTGTTCTCCACTGGCATCGACCATGTGGCCATAAGCTTCACAAAGCTCCGGTTGAGGTGCAGACCGCTTCGTTAACCGTCCACAGAAGTCTTTCACCCATTGGTTTTTGTAGATCTTGGGACCAGGGCCATTGTTCTGGTTATGATAGGGGTATGGTGCTCCATACCCAGAATTGTTGTGCCCTAGCTGGTGATAGCGCTGAGGGTACTGGTCAGGTCCGAGAGCATACGGAGCGTTGGGTTCAGAGAACATCGCCAGCTGGTGGCTATAATAGGGTAAAGACTGGGCTGCCAGTTGGTTGACTTGGTTCGTCATGCGGAGCCCTTGTTCCACCGGTCGAGCAGAATACACTTGACTCCAAATTTGCGGGTTCGTTCTAGGATTGAATCCTTGGTCTGTGTGGTTCGTGAGGCGGTCGATGGAACCCCGGTGCATCGTGGAGGCTTGTGCATTCATCATTTCAGAACTCGGATCCAGGCTGTTGCCGTTGACACGTTGTGCGCTCGCGTCGTTGTTCCAGGGCTGGCAATTAGGGTCGAAAGTGAATGAACCGGTCATGTTTCCCAGAAGGTTGAAGGAAGTTGCATCCAGACTCTGGCTGTTATTATGATTAAATGCTTTTTGATTGAGAGTCTGGTGGTTGCTGCCTTGGCTGATGTGGTTGGGGAATTGTTGCTGGGACTGTGTCGATTTGCTTGCAGTATGGGTAGCACGGTAGGAGGATGAAGATTGAGATTGTCGTGAAGAGCTGGAGCGGTGGTCCTGTGTCCGGCCGAAGCCATTGAAAGGGTCTGAATCGTAGCGAAATGCGTTGCCGTATACAGCAGTGCTCCTGTCTCTCGAAATGCCCATCTGGGAGAAGTGTCCCACTAAGTTTTGGTCATTCCCTAGGTCGCTGTTGGGGATGTGGTCTTGTGCCATCCTACTCGGCGATGTGCTGGGCGATCGTGTTGCGAGAGATGTTGTTCCCCAGAAGGCGGAGGTGGTGGGTACGTTGAAAGCATTGGATCCGCGTCGCTCGCCATTCTCTTTGATAAGCGTGAGTATACGCACAATAGAATAGATTGGGTGGAAGGGACGATATTCACATACCATTTGAGAACAAGTTACGAGTGTGTAAAGTATCCCATGCCGTGGCATTTGCGCTGTTGTTAGTCTGGGAATGCATGGGCTGCCGTTGCGATTGATCGAAGGTTCCGGTGGCCATGGTGTTGGAATTGATAGGCCTGACGGATTGATGTCGCTATTGAGATAATAGATATATAAGCATGAATCGAGAGAAGAATAAGTCGTCTGGGTTTGGGTATGGAAGTTGATGTTGAGGTTAAAAGAATGTGTGTTTTGTCCGGGCAGGGCTTGGTCGGCTTGGTATCGAATGCATGGGGTAGGTCAAGGCAAGGTAGACGAGACGAGACAAGACAAGACAGGCAGATTATGGGGGACCAATTTTTTGTGTTGCAGATGTTGTAAGGCACCTAATGGTAGGCAAGGCAAGGTCCAAGGTGCCAGCGGCAGCGAATCCCGACGTGCGCTAGCTATTCGTAGTTTGAATCTGACGCATTTGGGACAAGTCGAGACACACGAGCATCCATCTCTGACGTCGCACTCCCTGGAACGTGGGCCATGGGGGCAAGCACCTTAAAAAAAACAAGGGCCCTGAATGTTTGGGGGCAGACCAAGAAGAGTGTAGAGGGTTTGGTGGCCGAAGGGAAGGCAGCAATAATAAAAAATAAAGTCAACTTACCGAGCCAGTCTGGTGGTTGGTCATTATGTCTCAATATAATGATAGTAACAGATATTCGAGTATAATACTGTTCGTTGCGGTTGTGGTTGTACTTATGCCCAGGCCGTATGAAGGCTGTTGATTGTTTGTGTGGAATATGTTTAGGAATGTTCCAGGATCCCAGAAGGCGAGGAATAGGTATGGAGGGTTGATTATGTCCACTAATGGGACCAGGGGCGACAATGATGATCTTTGTAGGGGTCCACGAGTCCTTGGGTGCGTGAAAGTGACAGCCGTGGCAATCGTAGGTTGCCCGTATGGATGGGTATTGATATGTGACAGTTCGTCCTGGATGTGACTGGGTATTGTCGTCGAGGTGAATATTTAATGAGAAAAAATTACTGTCCAGAGATGTGATTGTTGAGAAAACCCCCCAAGAAAATATAGACAGGGAAGTGGGTGAGTAGATATAAATGAGATCCCTCCCGCTCCCGGATTAATTGTTTTTGTTGGTGATATTTGCGAGCATGTCCCGTATTATAAGGGGCGGGCGAAAGAAAAAAAAAAAACTTTTGACAGGAGAAAGGTAAATTAGAGTATTAAGAAAATGTGTTGGTCCAGTATTTGCTGAAGAAAACCAAGCTCAGGCCCAAGGTTAGACAGTGAGTAAGGTTGGTAGATGCCTATAGGTTGCAGCTCAATCAGTTAGGTTTGGACAAAGAAGAGGTGGCAAGCGACAGCTCGAAGCAAGCGGGTGTAGAGCGGTTTTACATGAAATGCAGTCTCCCGTGAACCAGTGAAAGGAAACAAGGGCAAACTAAATCAATGTAAGGTTGCACGCCGGCGTCGGAATGTGCGGGCCCCAAACAGAATTAAACTGGTAGGACTTTTGGCCTTTTGGTGCTCCTATTCAGGGCTCCTAGCAAAGGGAGGGAGCGGCGAGGAGTTGCTTGTGCTGCCTGGCTGTCTTATCATGTCTTGCCCTCGGGCAGAGGAATGATGTGCGTGTCTGGCGCTGGCTCTCCGCCTTTTTCGCCGTATCAGAAAGAGGGGAGGACGGATATGCTTAACGAGCGCTGTTGACAAGGGTCTTCCTTGGTGCAGGGAGGGATCGTATGTATTTCTCGAGGTGGATCAGGGAGGTTGATGAAATCCGGGACCCCTCGATATGTAGTCGATTCAGGAGATAGAAATAAGTACCTTACCTAGTTTGTGTAAAAGGAGGGGAAATCAAGGGCTCTTTATTGTTGCCGGTTGACAGCCTAGATATCCCCTTCCCAATCGTCGGCGTATGAATTTGTCACCACTCAGCCAACGACCCTCCCATCCTGTCCATCCCATAACGCCATTCATTCTTTAGTCGGTGTATTATGTAGGTAAGTATCTTGTGTAAGCCAAATCATGATTGCACAGCCCAGACATCAAGTTTTTTTGACCTCCAGTAACCCACGAACTGATACCTACCTACCTATCAGTCTATCTATCACTCCGCCGACCATCTCACCGTTGTGACAGCCTCCTTTGTTCATTGTTGAACCAGAGGCCGGGCTGCAACCCACAGGGACTGCTCCAGATTTTGGCTGGCTGCTTTGATATCTCTGTATTACCTCGCTACATGGTACAATGAGGAGGCCTCGCATCTCCCGACGGTCGCACGAACTGTGCTTTTGCACGCGAGTGACATCAAGATGGATCGTGACTTGCGACTCAGAGCTGAGATACTTTGGTTGAAAGGAGGGGTCCAAAAGCCAAAAGAAACTTCCTTCTACCAATAAGTCCAGTATTCAAGTTGGTCAAACTTCTCGCTGATATTCTTCTTTCGAGGATTGACTGGCTAACAAGATGATCATATGAGAATCTCGGAAACGCTACTATCCAATGTATTTACCTTGATATCTTCAACTTTGGAGATTAATGTCCCATGGCTTAAAGCCTCACAAGGAAAGCCAAGGCGGGCGCTCGGGCGGCCCCTAGGGGCTAGACCAAGATCGTCCTCCAACCCGTTAACCTAGCCCCGACATAGCTTAGCTTGCAAATCACCCGCATAATCAAATCCTAATCAGGGAGGAAGCTCTGAGAGTTTGACTTTGATTAGGCTTCTGTGTCAACAAGAGAGTTCATATTCGTGACTCCTTCTTGATTTGTGGCCTCTTATTTTTCGGCGCGTGTCACTCAAGCATGCGGGCTCACAAGTCATCTCAAGTTTCGACAACAACGCACATTTTGTATGACGCATAGACTCAGAAAGCGCCTGAGCACGTGTACCTAGGGTATGTGTTCTCAAGATGGTAGATAGATGCAAGTACACGAATAAGAACGATAGTTGGCTTCTATCAAAATTTATTTCCAATAGTCATAGAGCAAAAGTGCCCTTTGCATAATTTTCGGTCGAAGTACATTCAGAGGGAGTATCATAGTCTTCCGTGAGTGCTCCTCTGACTATGTTCGTTTTGCTAATACTCCTCCCGACCACGGCGAGTGACTGCTGCCTGAAACTCTGTGACTATAACCATATCTCCAAATTTCACTCATCCAAAGTTTTAGCATCAGTTTGTCTCGTGGAATACACCGGTACTGGTCGAGCATTGTTGCTTCTCCCCCAAGTTATTCAGCTTCGGCACAATCGAGCAAACGCCTCACGATACGAGCGTGGGTCTAGTCCCCGTGTCAAATGGGTCGATAGAAAGAGTCTGAGGCCTTTGAACCCCTCATGCAAGGGGGGAATCCAGATACGAGACTTCAGTATTTTCGTATCTTGGCAACAAGCATCTTTATACATTGTTGATTTGATCCTGGGAACTGGCGAAAGTTCATCAAGCATATGCAACTGATAATATTCCGAGATTTCCAGAATCAAAGTTCCCGAGCTGGTAATAACTAGAAACTGCGCAAATTCCGGTTGGCAATGATGATGCCGCCCATTAACTATACTGTGTTGAGATTGTTAGAGCTTCGCCTAGTCACTAATGCTGTCTGGAACTTCTAGGAGGGTTAGTTCGCCAATAGCACATATTGTGTAGACCTTTAGAACTCTTTAACGGGCAAAAAATCCCAACACAAAACATAGCAGCTCACAGACTGTCCCTCTCAGTAGATAAATGAGCTCATGTGGAATCTAGGAAAGACATTTTGTGCTATTCTTGGCCCGACCGGGTGAATCGTGACCAGTTCCTTTGTTTGTTGTGGTGCAGAAATGTTTCACCCTGTGCTTAGAGAATCTCGATATTGCATTCCTTGAACCTGATAATAGCGGCTCGGGGTATGCTGCTCTTCTGACCCAGCAACGATTCCTCTAGCATGAGGCTGTTGAAAACATAATGTTCACAGGCTTTAGAAATAGTCGAGGCGTTCAAGTCAAAGCGTTGTTGTCCTACAGCGACACCTGTTCTGGTATCGCCGGACAACGGTGTGCTTGAAAGAAACGATTGTACGGAGTAGAGTTTGTCCATGTAATCTCATGCTTGACCCTCCCCACTGTATTATAGCACGCAACTTTCTGTATCCTGGTGCACATTACTCTGTACATGTATGTGTTGTACATGGTGGTGTCTGCTGAAGAAATAACACTGTTGATGAGGTGACTAATCAAGGCGAGATAAACAAATGAATATTCACTTCCTTTTATTGGGTTGGCGGCACTTGGGCGAAATAGAAAGACAAAGCCGAGGGAGCTACATCTCCGAAACCTTTGGAAGATCCAATCTTAAGACAACTATAGTGAACCTGCTAATAGTGTAATTATAAGATATGAGGCTATTTGAGCGATTGACCGCGCGTCCTCATGCTTGTGCCTGTGTTTGTTGAATGTCTTGTTGCAAAACTGCGAATGGACCAGAACAAGTCTGTGTCTTTACAGAGTACGGAGTACGTGAGGGATATACGCAGCATGTCACGCAAGCGTTTTCTGTGACAGTTTCCCCTTAGCGAACAAACATCCGGTACGGTGCGCTGAGAACATTGAGGGACATCAGGGTATGTATGTTTCTGTCTACCAACTTGACAGGACACTCGAGTATTCCGTACGGAGTAAAGTCAATGCCATTGTAATTAATCAGTCCAAGCTCAGGGTAAATGACAAGTGCACGAGAAGGAGAAACTTGAAAGGAGAGCTATATGTCTCCTGATCAAATCAGGTATCGTTGCTTAAAAGCACAGATACCGGTGCCACTTCAGAGGACCTACCAAAATGAAGGCGGACGAGCGGCCAGAAGAAACGAAATGCAAGGAAGAATCGATTGCGTGCCCGGCCGTTCCCCCGAGCATGGACATGGCTTGCAACTGGATGCAGAGCTCGGCCGATTGCCTTTTGCGATCGTCCTACTGTAAATAGAAGCCTGAACGCGTGTTCTGTGTTGCTTATACGTGCCCGTATCCATCGAAAGAAGACTACGAAAGAAGAGTGGCTATGCGTGCGTTGTTCCAACGAACTCATCACGCGCATTCGGCTGAGGCGTCTCGCTCCATCATTGCAAGCGTCGTGGCACTGGGTTAGCTTAGGATTGGGGGCTTGTCCCTTTTGTGTGTGATAACCGTTCGTACCTTGCATTGGCGTCCAAAACGATGGATCCATCACTTGCCACACTCGCGTGAAATTCTAGGCCTTTTTCAGCATCGTTTAGATGAGTACAAAGAGTCCAGTCCAATCCAGCAGCAGAAGAGGCATTCGGCTCCTTGCTCATCTTTATCGATAAGGTCATCAGTCAGAGACGGTTCTTTGTTGTCGTCTGCCCTTCATCGAGGAAAAGAACTTCCAGGCCTGGCTTGGCAGGGGGAGGAGAATGGCCTCGACCAATGAACCGGGCGGTTACAGGGGACATGTGGGTGTCGAGTACAGCGAATCCCAGCGAGTATCCAGTCACTAGAAAAGCCAAGTTGAAGAAGTCCAAGGGCCCGCTGGTCATGGTCAGCATCGCCGAGGAGCCAGAGGATGAACCTGGAGCCAACAGTCACATCTCCTGTCGAAGAAGCCGAATTAAATCCCTTTGGAACCCAGGAGGCACCAGCTATGTATTTCTATGGGGCTAGACCCAGTATTGATTGGCTGCTGATCAATCCGCCACAGATACCAGCCTTAAAGAGAGAAATCAGTCAGATCAGAAGTCTTGATCTGCAGATCGCATTATTAAAGGTACTTATATCTTAGGGTAATTTACCTATAAAATCAGGTACTTCTGATACTAGGCAGTTGATTGGATATATCCCTGCAAGAGACCTAGGTGGTGCTTCTTGGGTTCCAAAGGGATGATGGAAGCGGGACCTTAGCAGAGTTCTCATTGGATGGACTAGCCAACCAAACTGCGGTGACCGCACGTCCTTTGGAAAGGAAGGTGGCCCAGCACACCACGACAGGTGGTTTAGCGGCCAATTGCAGTGATTGTGCCCCTGAGAGGACCAAGAAAACAGTGGTCCCTAGTGGCTGTCTAGCCCCTCAGAGCGTCTAGCGGCCCCTACCATGGACAGCACCTGGGCCCAAGTCTCATTTCCGGGGCAGGGGCCCCTGTCGTGATCAAGTGTAGCTCAGGACAGGCTCCGAGCCAAAAACCCTCTCCCTCTGCTGTTGTGGTTGTTTCTTTCTCTTTCCCAACCCAATCCTCGCGGGCCAAGTTTGTGAATATCGTCGACGGCATCGTTTTTTCGCTCCCAGTACATCTTGTTCTCAATCGCTTTTTGGATCTTCAGCTTCACTCTTTCAGCTGATTTCCGTCCGGTCTTTCCAACCCCCCTCTCTCCCTTCGTTCTACCCACTATCTTAGGCCCATCACCAACCACCTCGGTTTTCGGTACTCGCCAGGCATTCATTGACGAACTATTGGCGATATCTTCTCCCTGGCGTACGTTATACTGTCCCTTCTGACCCTCCACCTGCCACCTTTATTTAATCGAGTCGTCTGTTTGGGTTGTCATTCTGCAACACGTCATGGCATGCATTGAATTGGTGGGATCACCATGGCCTCGAATTGGCCAATCCTCCAACACAAGTCTGCTTTGGAGTCTAGATAGGCTTTCCCCGGCCTTGATGCGGAATGGAAGTTGGCTGCAAATATTGGAGGCTGCGTTGCAGATGACTATGCACTTGACAACCGCCACAGACAGGCTTGATCGCTCTCGCCGGGTGGCATTTCGGTCATGACCATGAGATGATGTCTTGCTAACATGATGATGAATAGACGTTGCTGGCTTTACATTCGTTCTCTCTACTCGGAGCACCCATCGTTATTACGAACTCAAAATCCGTTGCTACACCTACGTAACATTCAACCACAAACTCTATTCACGATGCCTTCTATTTTGAACCTCGTTACCCGATCTGAAATGCCTGCCGACTCTGATGGCTCAAACGACAACATGATCAACCTCATGCTTGGCCTCCTCGGCCTTGTCTTCCTCGGCCTCATTCTGGTCGCCATCCTTTTCCTGTTCCGCCGCGCTCGCCGTCAGAAGCAGCAAACCATCCAGTCCGAGGAGGATGGTCTGCCCTCTTACTACGACAGCAACAGCAAGCGATTCACCAACCACCGCGGCCTTACCATCGAGACAACACATAACGGCCGCTCCAGCGTCTTCGTCGTCAACCAGGACGGCCGTCCTATGCTTGCCAACCCCAACTCTCCTCCTTACTCCCCCGATAACGTTCCCGAGATTCACATCACCTTCCCCGATGAGAAGGACGAGCAAGGCCGACAGCAGAGCGGCCGTGTGCTTGTCGTCCGCGTTGGTGATAACTCGACCGTCGGCCTTGAGCCCATGAACGAGGAGCAACTGCCCGCCTACGAGAAGGAGGCCAAGGGCCAGTTCTACTCTATCGACATGGACCAAATTGGCGGCCTCAAGGAGAAGGACCGTACTCAATTCCAATAAAGAGATGCCTCTCCTTGACGCTTCCCTTTCCTTTCGTTCGTCGCCGGCGATGCATCTTAAAGAGCCGTCTGGACGACCCTTGTCACGACAAAGCTTTGAATACGATTCTTCATTTTGGGACTTTTCTTCCCACCACCAAAAATTAGCGAACTAACCCGCCTACCATGGCTCGGCTTTGCCATTGCAACCGGAGAGTCAACGGCACTATTCATGACCCGTTACTATATATATACCCGTTTACGCTGCGGTCTAATTTTCGCATTGCTACCCATCAAGTGGTCGCCCCTCCCCCATCATACTTTTGCATATAGATCCCTCACCTTTCCCATCATCAATCGACTTGAACAGTCAAACAAACTGCCATGGTCCAAGGTCCTAGGAAAGAGAGGGTTTAACGAATGGATTAAAAACATGAGGCGGAGAGGGGTGGCAGTGACGCACCCCGTGGAGAGGCCTTGGATCACTCTGGCAGTTGATGGGTAACATGGGCCGAAGCAAAACACTTTTACTTTGAGTAAAACAATTTCCTATCTTTCATGGGGTTGAGTCTTGGGATACGACACGGAGCACTTTGGAGTAGCAACTAACTATATCTATCTATAGTTGATAGTGTATAATTTCTTATCCTAACAATTTTGAGTAAACTATAGTGACCCACGAACAAGTCTTTGTGATGTTTTGTTGACTGGCTCAGAGGCTGGTTGAAGGGAGGTTGGCGAGGCATATGACCGGATCGTAATCCTGTAGATCCGCATTCCTTTGATTACCTCTTACATCGAATGTCTTGGTATGTAGAGCTTCTGATTGGCCATCCACCTAGCCGGCTTGCACTACCCCTCGACGTTGAGTTGAACGGCTGCTGGATCAGAGAACACTGGGCTAATGATTTAGTAAAGATAGTTCTCAAGACTTAACTATATTTGTTCAATCTAGGCCGAGTAGAGTGTCAGGATTTCTTTACAGTGTTGACCCGGGAGCACTAGACAGCATCACGATTAGAGACCTCTCTGAATTGGAGACAAAGAAGCATGTTATTGATTGATAATGTTCAGTTGTCTTGCAGGGTTGTCTCAGGATACTCATACTTGATCCATTCTGGTACTCCTCCATGCCTTGCTATGCCAACTGAAATCAAAACCGAAACCCTAGGGATGTACATCAAGAAGCGAAGAGTTGAAGAACAAGTTGCAGCTTCAGGTGGAGAGCAACATCTTATCCGGTTTATTCCCTATTTGCCCGTCTCCATGGCAGTCGAATAAACAGTCAAGGTCGATGCGTCAGCGGGACACATCACCATAGGACAAATACACGAGTTATCCTCGCCTTGGGCACGCACGGTACAGACGATGGCATTCTTCGACGGGTCGCAGCAACAGCAAGGAGGTCCAGCAGGGGCAGGTGTCTTTTCCTCGCGCTTAACGGGAGCGGCTGTGGTGGTGGTTGCAGGAGAAGTAGAAGAGGTAGCCCAGATGGTAGGGGCACCGGCGGGACACACGACGGCGGCGCAGAAGCAGTCTTCGGGCTTGACGTCTTTCTTACAGACTGTGGCGGGCTTGGAGATATCGCAACAGCAGCATGTGCCGTCGGCCTTGTCGTAGGCTGGCGCAGCGAGGGCGACGCTCAGAAGAGCTGCGACGGCGAAGAAACGCATGTTGAATTGTTGTTCTTGGGTTTGATAGGAGTAGTTGGATGGATCTGGCGGAGGAGTTGTAGGTAGCTGGAGGTCAAGGATATATGTTGAGGCTGTAAGTGAACAAGTGTGCTTGATCGTGAATCACTTGGAAGAGAAGAATAGAAAATAATAGAGGCAGTGAACAGGAGGACAAGGCAGGACACGAGGCATAAATAGAGGCCTAAATAAGGCAAGGTAAAGAAAGCATTGAACTGAATTAGGTACACGAGGAACAAGGGATCAGGCTCCTTAAAATATACTTTTTTAACAGCAACAACGGAACAGACCAGACAGAACAAACAAAAAATGGGTAAGCGTCACCGGCTGATGAAACGGTCCCCGTCCCTTCCTCTTTTTCTTCCCTGGCCGAAGATCAATTAAGGATTGGATCCATCTGCTGCCATTTGCCGTTATTTTATGTACATACATGTCTTATTAACACCTAGGTACCTAGCTTATGTGCATGTAGGTAAGGTAGTGGAAGTAATGGATGTGTGACCATCACAATTAACCTTCTGATCCTCCTCCCGAATCCTTCACCCACAGAATCAGCCTCAAACCAGATTAAAAGAGGAGTAGCCAAGTTATACGCCCAAAATCCTGTAAGACCTACCTAGGGAACTCACGAGAAACTACCTTATGTATGTACCCCGTACCAAGGTACAGTAGGTACTCGGCTGTGGATGACTTCATCTACATGAGACTCTCCGGCGCATCCTGACTTTGATGCTCTAATTCTTCCTCTTGGTGTAGGTATTTTCTTCTTCTCGTTCGTGCATGCAAGTGCCGTCCGTCATTCATTTCCCGACGTGTTTCAGGACCTCGACTGACATCAAAGCCTCGCGTTTGACAAAGTCAAAGCGGGAAAAACGCGTCGTTTTAGGCTGTTTCTGGAGTCGGTAAGTAGATTTAACTTTGGAAGGCCGTTTGATCGATGAATTAGTATGTATAATTGTATATGTTGCGTTGACTTGAGCTGAAAGTGTAGGCTCTATCTTACATGCTAAATACTATCTTATATATGCTAAATGTTATGGATCCTTAGATGCAACACTACCTACTCACACAATAATCACTTTATATGCTAAAATGAATTATATGCTAAATACTATACATGCTAAATGCAAGACCAACATCGTTCCAACTCATCCGCATGCAACAAACACTATCATGCACCATAGCCACGCTATATCCATGAAACAACAAACACCACCCGCAAACAAGAATGCGTTCATCCATCGTACACTAGCTCGCTCTTCTTAATCACAAATCTTGCAGAGTGACGTTTGTCCTCTCACAGCCTCACAGTGATCGACACAGCACGGCCGTCCTTGGCTATATCCTGCGACAGAGATCGCTGCTTCAGCTCTCGGGGTGTCAGCACGGGACTAGCTACAGGGATCAGCTTTTTTTGTTGGAATGGGGGCGACGACGTATCGGAGAATACTTGTACTACATTGTTTCTTTGATCGTGGAGTGCATGTGTCCTTGCATTAGGTACTCTGTGCGCAATCTGTGTCTATTTCGGATATCATCACGATGCTTCGAATTGATTGAGTAACATGCCTCATATACAATCCAAACGATGACATCAGACATGATGTATGGCAGAGTCAAGATGGTCTTGGAAGATTGTTCAGCACTTTTTGATATTGTTCTTATTGATAGTACTCGAGAATTCAGAATCCCTGCTATCTCAACTCAAAAAAACGAGCCACCTTTTTGCCTATATCATTCATAATCCGTCATTGATTGACTATAAAATTGTCAAGCAGTAGCTGACAAAAGGAGAAAACCGAAAAAGAAACCCCAACTCAAGGTCCATTGCATTGCATCTGTCCTTATATTTCACCAACTAAACAATACGTCCTTCCCAGCCGCTATTTTGGGAGGCTCAACTCAGAGCATCCCGGAACCAAATGGTTCAGACTTCATTTCAACATTGAGACCGCGTGAACATGGCATTCCACATTGCTTTGATGCAGAGTAAAGGATAGACGATAATAGTACACGTGCAGCCAAACCAGCAGCTGACTCAGGGACTGACCTAAGCGCCAGGCATGCGAAGGATAGGGTACAGAGAGGATCCCTCACGGGGAGTACCCAGTTCTCTGGGAGAAGCTTGGGGGCTCTTTGGGTCAACATCCATAGCGTCAGAGTGGCTAGATCGTGGGGACTCGTTGTCTTCCACGAACTCCTTACGCTCCAGACGTCCCCGGACATACTCGCGAAGAGCCTCAATCACTCGCATGTTCTCGAGCCAGCGGTCATACTGCTCCTCACGCTCACGGGTAGCATCACTGACATCGGACTCTGAAGAGGGAGAGCCAACAGACAGAGCAGACTCGCTAGCCTTAGGAGTAGAAGCACCACTGGTGTCCTCATGAGGCAGAGGCAGAGGACCCGCACGAGCTCGCTGGAGCATACCACCGGAGTAGCGGCGACGCTCGCTGCCATCAAAGCTAGGGCCAAGAGTAGTTGTGGCAGAGTGGCCGAAGCCCTGGCTAACAGCAGGGAGGCTTGTGGGGAGAGTGGGGTACATGACTGAGGCAGTCGAGCCGTGGCGGGACTGGGGAGACATGCCAGAGGATGATGGGCTTGGTGAGTGACCAGATGTGTATGACATGGAGCTGGAGGGCGGTGTAACAGCAGGAGTGCCGGTAGATGAGATGGCCGTCAGAGGCGAGGCCATGCTAGCGGCAGACACAGGCTGGTAGCCGTCAGCTCCGACATGCATGCCGGTAGGAGACCTGTGAGAGGTAGGAGGCGAAGGAGTGTTGCGGTAACCGTTGAAACCGTTTTCAGCGTGGTGGATGTGGACACCAGCAGTAGCGTGGTTGGCATTCTCGTAGATAGTGTCTTGCATCTGGCCAAGAATGGTGTCGATGTGAATGAGATCCTTCTGGGTTCGTGCGCTGGGCATGGGGAGGTAGTATTGCTGAGCCAGGGGGTTCTGGCTGGGAGTAGGACCCGCGTGGACCGGAGCGGGAGCAGGCTGAGGCATGTACTGCTCGGTAGCAGTCATAGGACCGTTGGGAACGGAGAGGTTGCCATGGAGGGGCATCAAGGAACGGCCAATCTGGGCATAAGACGAAGGATCGATCTGTCGACGCTTGGCGCTGCCGAAGAAGTCGTCAACCATGTCGTAGGTGCGCTTTCGGTCATAACCGCCGGCAGCAGCGCTGTAGCCAAGGTGCTCGGTACGGGCATTGTTGATGGGAGGCTGGTTGAAGTAGAGACCATAGTTGGTAGAGGGCTGGGGAGCATAGTAACCGCCACTAGGATGGCCTGCCTGATGAGCAAAGGCAGCTGCGTTAGTTCGCATCTGACCAGTGTGATCATAATAGCTAGAGGGGCCTGGAGGCGGATTAGCCTCGAGGGAAGGGAAACCGGAGGACCACAGCCGTGGACTAGAGTCGAGATGAGACATACCCTTTGGAGGCTGTGGCCTGTAGTTGAGTCCACCTTGAGGATCCTGGGACGGGCGAACAAGTACAGAGTCATCGGCATGGGTCTGGTTTACGTGTGAGTCAAGTCTTGGTTGGACATTGGTTGTGTGGTTGTGATTCTTACCTTGACATGCTTCTTCAAGTCCTGAGGGCGCTTGAAAGACTTGCCGCAGAACTCACACTTGTGAGGCTTGAGAGGAACATGGACACGGATATGCGAGGTGATGTGGTCTCGCTTGACCGTTGTAGTTCGGCAAGAGTTCCACTGACAAGTCAAGTTGAGGTTGTTTGTGCTCTTGCGACCAACATGGCGCTCACAAATATGCTCCTGTAAGAGGTCAATTTTTTTGTTACTCGTTGGTGATGTTTCAGTATCTTACGTAGAGAGCCTCGGGAGCAGGGAACTTTTGGTTGCAAGCATTCCATCGGCAGATAAGGTTATCGTCGCTTGATGTTGAAGGAGCAGTGCTGCTCTGGGATGTATTAGATGTGGCGCTAGGAGCCGGCGTCACAGACTTTGAGTCATTGGCACTACCAGAAGATGAATCTCCTGATGATGAGCCCTGTTGTTGTTGTTGTTGTTGTTGAAGCTGAGGCTTCTGCTCTGGAGCCGGAGGAGACATGACGGGAATAGAAGAGAAATGCAACAATGGGATATCTGATCAAGCCCGCTCTTTATGGCGATGCTGTATAAACTGACTGACTGAGACTAGTCAGAGTGTAGAGGGTCTTGCTTTAGTTCAACAAGGGTACGATGGGTGTCTCTGAGGGCAAAATGAATCAAAACCTGTCGAAAGGAAACAAGTTGGAGATTGATTGATTGATTGATAGAGACGGATGATTACAGATGAATGAGATGTTCAAAAGAGAGTTCGTTCTTGATAAATGAGTGACGGGGGGAGTGAGCTCCCTTTACATTCACCCAAAACTCTTGGGCAAGAGAATGAAGACGGCGGGATTCTTGGCGAGTCTTGGCAAAAGTCTTGGCAAGAACCAGAGGTACTGACAACTGACGGGTACGCGGTCGGCCATACCGGAGTGGTGGTGGTGGAGAGTAGCTCTTGGCACGAGCTACACCCAGTTTGATGGCAGATTGGGAATGCCAAGAGCGCCAAGCCTTGGCATTCTGGGCACTGCCCCTCATGTGCGTCGTTCTATTGGTCTTGTCGATATTGGCCTCACACAAAGCTGGCCACCTACTGCGTCAAGCGTTTTGTCGTTCCGTCACCTGAGCCATTGGGATTTCGGCCCTGACCTGACACCCTTCTCACTCTCACTCACCTTGTAGCTTGTGCTCTTCACCTCACTCATTGAGGGAGTCTCTCGGCGGGGGCCAGATCCGAACGACAAGAGACAAACGTTGTACGAGAATTGAAAATGCTGGGGTTGCACGAATGCGCTGCATGCGGAGTTAATAATAAGCAGGAAGCAGGCGACAAGTACCACCTAGGTAGTGAGTGAGCAAGTGATTGAGTTCATAAGCCCAGTAAAAAATTATAAATGGAGAGTTCCGGGTCTATCGGGGAACTGTTATCCCCCGTAGTCTAACGTTAATATCAACTAACTTAGATTTGACAAAATCTGCCGGAAGAGTAGTTAGTACCTAGGTTCAGGCTCTGTTATTCCCAGGGCAGGCAGGTTATGGTATCGGATAGTGGGAAATTGACCTCTTCCGATAGATGAGTCAAGAGCACCAGACAAAACACGCAACTTTGTTGATATAATAATACATGATAACCACCAACAATAGGGAGCGAGGCGTTGAGAACATACCAGACTCTAGCAAACACATAACTGACTCAGTGAACCCTTCTCTCTCACCCGGTACCCGTAGGTAGGTACATACATTCAGTACAGTACAGTTCCTAGGTAACCTCATGTCATCAGCCAAGCCAGACTCCCACACAACCAAGCTTTCCGCCCAAGCACCAAGGCCAGCGTCTCTCCCATTTTCCTCTTGTTTGTCCTTATTTTCTTCGCCGAGACATTCAGCCAAGACAATATTCTCCATTTCTTGTCAAGCTTGGCCCCAGACTGCCAAGACTCTCTTGGCATCTCCTCGCCAAGACAAGTAGTCTTGGTCCTTCTCCTTCTCCTCTTTTCATGTACCTACCTAGTTACGCCAAGAAAGGTAGAGCCAAGCACACGTTTTCCCCTTGTTCTAGTAACTTGGTACTCCGTACTAAGGTTAGAAGTGATTATTATGCTTCTTTTCACTGCCGCCGTTTATACTGCCTGCCTTTCTGGGCTCAGATTACGTCGATCGCACTAAACTTTGATGTGTATGTACATACATCCATAGTACAGCATGATGCTCCGGTTAAGAATAAGGAGGGAATGTTCTCTGCATGTGTGGTGGCCAATAAGTTACATACCTACTGTGCAAGACTGTTCAAATATCAACTCCAATTCATCACATCATACCATGTAACAACGTGTTATCATGTTTTACCTGGGCATCTGACCGGTTTGCGGGTCGGGTCGCATAGTCAATGCTTCCCCCATATTGATTCTCCACATTGACATGCATTTTCAACCAGATATCACGTCTCAACCTATCCGAGATCTCTTGATCTGTCCAGTTGCAGCACAGCATAGTAACATATTAAATAACGGGGTTGATAACGCTCAGCAGTATCCCCATTATTTGCCGTTGAAATAACCTGTTCCTCCAAGCTTGCCCAGGAAAATCAGAACGCCGAGGATCTAAAACCATCGTTGCTGTAATGGGGAATCGGAGATGAAGATTCGTCCGTGAAATGCCCAGATAAACATGATGCAGCCTCGTAGACTTTCAGGTTTTGCCCTTCGTTCATCGTCATCCAGTAAAGTCAATATCGTTCAATCTTCCAAGCGCTCTTACATACTGGTAGATACCTAATCCTCTCCACCAAGTATCAAGATTACATCAACAATCATTCAACAAATCCCGCACTGATGATTGTATATTCTTCTCTGTCCTCCGCAGGAACACTCTTCTCCTCCCCGAACTATTACCCCAGACCAAGCACCCCTATCAGGCCAAGCAAAAGCCAAGAGAGTGCCCAGAGAGTGCCCAGAGAGTGCCCAGAACTTGAGCATCCCACTCCTTTTGATGCCAAGGTCTTGGTGATGACGACAAACGGTGGCAGTGCAGGCCAAGAAATGTCCGAGGTCTTCTCGTTCTTGTCTTGTGAACATAAGCCTGCTCAAGCTTTGTAGCCAAGATCAGAAGTGCTTTGATAATCACCTCATCGCATGTCAAAGCCAAGATGCCAGCGGCAGGATAGAGTAAGATGATCGTCTATTATTCTAGTATTACCGGCTATTGACTCTTGTTGATTCCTTGGCTTGAAGTTACTGCTTTGTGATTGAGGGAAAGGGTCCGACTGGTGAGCAGCCTCGCTGTTGTTTGGTACACAGGCTGATATCAACTCCACCGAATTCGAGAATCATATTAGCTCATAGTATCTCAACTTCATACACTGGATAGTTACGGAATATACACCATACATAGCAATGAATGCAGGAGGCCTCCGGGTCGAATTGTCAAATCGTGATGCAAATGATGAAATTGTTTAGGGTAGGCAACAGCAATGTCGATAGCATTAAAACACTGTCTCGTTGCTCATGGCATCGGCATGTATTAATGTGTTCTTTCTTCTACTGGTGTATGTGTGTGTGTCAGGCTTGAGTATTTGTTGGCTCTATTGTCATTGAGCTTGATCTATGCTGTACTCTATAAACCCATATATTGCTGATCCGGAGTAAACACCACTTACACAAGATATTATGTGGCCTACTCTCACTTCATCTTGCCCACTCATAGCAGATTAGTAAGAGAAAAGTTCGAGAGCACAGTGAAGACATGTTCAGCTTGCTGCTTCATCGTAAATAGACATACCACACATATGAAAAGACGGATATAATACAGTTGTGATTACTAAATATACTCAAAACATGACCATTCACGTGACTGCCGATTATCGCTGTCTCCATCGATCGAATGACTTCACCTCTCTCCGCCGCAAAACTCTTTCATTATAGTTGCCTTCAACCTTTCCAATATGACTCTTTGTTGATAAACAAACTGGGTGAACACGGGCTTGTTATCTATGAGCTCAGATCTCGCCATTCTATGATGGAATTATCACATGCTTTGCTTCTTCAATTTCTCAACACCACAATACAGTTCCGAACCAAATTCGAGATTGACGCCGTATTCTCCATCGGCCTTGACCGACCAACCCCCTCATCTTCATGAAGTCACCGTCAACATTCACACGTCCGATGCTACAGACACTCCATGTGGAAAGGAAAGACCAGGACTTCCATTGGTAAGCTCAAGAGGCTTCGGATACTAACGATCAGGAAGCTATCTAATCCATCGCTTCAATATGATTTTACTCCTTTTTTCAGTCTTTGTGCCCTCGGCAAACAAAAGACACGAGGGCGAGCGTGTATCGTTCGAGCCCAACTGGTTCCAGCCATGATATCATATCCCTATATGTTGTGTCAAGGGTTCATCCAGGCAGGATGCCCCTTTTGTTTCCCTCCTCTATCAGTTACTGATGATGATGCGTTTCCCACACCAAATGCCCATAAAAGTTGATTAAACAAAGATCCGAGAAAGTTGCAAAACGACGCCCAAAGAAACAGGCTGCAACTGCCCACAAATGGTATAAAATAATCGTCGTCATAATCCCCCACATGATGTTGAAGTGGTAGGATCTGGTAATGATGCAAAGCCAAACTTGGGTGACCGGGTATTGTAAAACAAATACCCCAAGGAGACGACTCAACATCGGAGACCAGCCCTTCCCGTCAAGGGTGTTGTCGTGTCGCTCAGAAGCCAAAGCTCCCGGCATAAGTATGCGCCTCGGGGCTAGAATGGAACAGCCCCCATGGAGCGACAGGAATATCGAGTGACGGAAGCAGTGCCCCGACAACTCGTGTCCCCTCAATAATAAGAAATAAGACCCGGGTATTAGAATATTCCATCTATGGGCACCGAAAAGTTTCGGGAGACACCCAAGCATTGGAACATTACCCGTATGCTGACCTTCCACAGCCGACGATGATTCACCTGTCATGTAGACAGATGCCGCCGAGTACCAAGACGCCAAAAACCGAGCCCATATTAAGAAAGGGAAAAGCCCCAAGAAAAACGTTAAGAGAACCGTGTCATCGTGATAATAATAACGATCCAGAGGTCGCCGCCTCGGTCATTGGTGTGGGCCGACACGGCCTCTCCTCAGCCAACCAGCCCCTGCCCCGAATCGATCGCCTTCAGAAATACCGAAAGCCCAAAAAACGCCGTGCATGCAGAGAGGTATTATACAGAACCGAGCTGCAGGAGGGCCTCGACGGCCTCCCGCTCCTGTGCGTCAGAAGTGCCCGCCAACGCCGAGAAGTCGATGTTGAGTGTTTGAGGTGGGCGAGCCATGCCAGAGCTGGCAGAGAACGAACGAAGTCCACCTGGTGCATATGCTGAAGAGGATCGGAAGCCATGGTCCGTCTGAGCTGCCGCCTGGTTAGGGTAAGACTCGGCTCGAAGAGCAGCAGCCCCCATGGTAGCCCAATCCTCGTCATCAGTCGCATCCTCGGGATCATCGTTCATAACGACATCATCATCCGGAGCCTCGGAGCACGAAGCGGATCCAGAGCCATCCATGGACATCTTGTCGGCCTCATGCTCCATCATATAAATGTCGTTATCATCATGAGAATACTGCACCGAGTCCCCGTTGCTTGATGCAATGCTGAGTCTGGGCCGGTCCTGACCCCTTCCGCCGATGTTGCCGATGGGGATGCCCGCGCCGTAGGATGAGGGAGGAGTTCCTTGTCGGTGTCGAGAAGGCTGTCCCCGCTTACGAGCATCCCATCGGCCCCATCCCACCTTTTCAAATTCCACCTCTCCATCCAGTCCGCCTCCTTCTCCTCCTCGTCCCTCCAAAGCTCCCACAACTAGTCTCCGCGCCTTTGTTGGGGGGATTCCAGAGAATCCGGGTACCGAAGTGGTCAGGTATCCCATGATGTGTCTGATAGCCAAGGGACCATGGTTGAGCAGGATCTCTGGCAGGTGGTATTTGGCGAGGAGAGAGCCAGTGATAGCACCCGAAGCCTCGAGGCCAGGCGAGATCGAACGTCGTCGATCCGACGGCTCGTGAAGGTCCAGGTCTGAGTCGATAGGCTCAAGCTTGGCCTTCTGGAGCTGCGCCTTGAGGCCATGAGGCGGCAGGTTGGGAGAGATGGAGTTGGGGGGAGTAGGGAGGGGTTGTTGAGATCGTGTCACAGTCGCAGGGACACTCCGAGCCGCTACAGCAGTTAAGTTGTCTCGGCTCAAGGAGGCCTGGGAGATATCACGAGCAGCCGCTGCCATGGTAGCCATGTTTACCGAGTTTCGGTCTTGTTTGTGTGCGCTTCCGAACGAGCAATTCTGAAAATGGGAAACTTTGGTCAGCGATTTTGATCTTGAGAAGGAGATAAAATTTGCGACGCGATCTCTGTGAAGAGAACGAGAACCAGGTACTGCTGCCCTGCCCTGTGGGAGCGGTAAAGAGTTGCGGTCATGAGAAATGGAGCCCGGCTCGCTCTCGAGTCACCGCGGTCGGTCGGTGCACTGCGTCAGACTAAGGTGAACAAGGTACGTACCTATTCAGAAGCCTGGTGTAAGGGGAGCTTGCAAGACGTTGTTGCTGAATGGCTGGTATATGGCTAAGTAGAGCAGAGCTGGCGCGATAATCTGGACTGTGACAAGAGACTCTTGTACGAATCTTGTGGTTCTTCTGGTAGTGTTGTTGTGTTTGATGAAAGGAACATCCAGGGAAGGGGAGGGAGATAAGTAGGTTATGTATATGAGTGTGTGACTGACTGACTGTGACTGAGCATGAGCAACCGTGTGCCCTGCCCGGGCAGCGAGTGTGAGGTCGGTACGTACTCACTACACTTGCACTTACATACACCTCACCCACGTCTAGTACCCGACTGCACTGTAGCCTGTAGGCAGGTAGGTTGGGTGCATTCAGCACCTATCGCGAGGTCAATGTGCCCTGTCTCTGGCTGTTGGAAGGCAATTCTCACCTCAAAACAACCTCAGCATTCGGAGTCGGGTTGGTGGGTGCCATTTTTGTGGCACTGTACGTGCTAGAAGCACACCACCCTATACCGACAAATCACAGCGCAATCGCAGGCCACAGCCCCCCAAACGGGCTAAAACCCTGAATCCATTCGTCTGCACCCCCATGTTTGGCCAACTTGTTTGGAGACGCCTTTATTTTTAGGGGGCGTGTGCCTGCAGTGTTGGATGATAAGGTTGATTGGGAGGATAAGATGCCTTAGATAGGCACTCACAATCACAATCAATCATCCATAGTCTGTACACTTGCTAGCAATCTTGCACTGGCTGGCTGACTGGCTCATGGTTGAGACATGCAACCCAAAGCCATAGAAGAAGCCTGGAACCCAACAAACTTTTCCCCTTTCTACCGCGCTTCCTTTCTTCATTCCCTGCAAAAGTGGCACTCTCCTTTCTTTCTGCTGGTCCATGTGAAATTGTTTTTTTGTTCTTTTCTGTTTTTCATTTGCTTCTAATTCCCAAGCATCTGGTAGTCTAGGGAAACGAGAGGATACGGGCCACAGCGCAAACGGGGAAGCGATCCGGCCCAGCCAAACGAAATAAATTGCCCGTTTCATGCCCTAGTGAGCTCCAGCTTGGTTCAGCGCAGAGCCCACGATATGGCTCGCGCTTTTTTCGCTATTGACTCCCTTTTCCAGTCTCGTGGGTTCTGTAAGGATGTTTAGTAGGGCATGGCTACCATGGATGCCACAGCATCAAATGTCGGCTCAGCTTCCGGATGACACAGATCAATTTTCATCATGAAAGAAACGCAACAGGGACAAACAATAAGTTGCAGTCACACTTACATAGGACGGGCCCGACTCCGGCGCTCTGCTCTAGTTCCGGACCTCGGGGCTTTACGGCGCACGGAGACGAGGGCATAATTCACTCCACCATTCTATATCATCATGTGCGGCATGTTGAAAGGCTACTGGAGACTTGAGACGGAGGGAGTCGGGCGTTTGGCATCTCTTCTCAAAATTCCCGAGGCGGCTCGTCTAACTAAGCGGTACCGGTATCGATCGTCATACTGCTTTTCCAGCTAGAAGCAGGGCCCAGCAATGAACCCCGTGTTTGCGACGGCTGGCTCTGGTCTTCCGGCAGGATGGGGCTCGCTTCTCTCTGGGTAGACAGTATCTGTCATGTCAAGTTATGCTACTGTCTCCAATTTTCGTAGAGTCTGGGGATTCATTAATTAGTCGCAGCTCTATTACTGAGCCAGTGTCAGTCTTAGCGTGTAAGAGACACCACACCACAGTGCTCCCTTTTGGCCAACACCTTAGGCCACGGGGCCCAGGAGATTGGGGTAAGGTTGTTGGAGTTTATTGGTGTTAGTCACTCGTCCAAGGTTGTGGCTTTTCACGATTCAACATCAGCCACCAGATTATAGTCGCCAACATTCCATCCCTCCATCGCCGTCGACGCGACTTGGCTGGATCGACTCGAATGTGCGGTTGATTCATCGAAATGGTGACTCAACTGAAGGGGAAAGTCATCGGCGTCATGGCTTCTTATTATTCTTGCTTGTGGGAACGTGGTCGTCATGACATGCATCGCAGGGACACCCATGGAAGTAATGCTGATCGTAGGAAATACCTGCATCAAGCCGGCTCATGCAAGAATAATGCAGGCACCCTCTAGTATAATTCTGCAACAAAAGCATGTAAGTCTTTTGTGTCCAACTCGCTCTCTGTATGAGTTTCTTTGGCCCTCTCACGGAATCGGCGGGCCCTGTTAGCATTCATCGACAGGGGTAAGGGGTCCCTCCTTTACTGGGAATATCAAGTCATGACAAGCACCAGCAACGGACCAAATTTCAATCATCATGCCCTAATTTCGTCCGGCTGCTGTTAGTGAGCCCTTGGTGCTTTGAAAAGGAGGACGGAGACAGGACATCACTGATCAAACTTGACTTTCTGGAATATTGTTGTGTGCCTAATTTGACACGTACCTGCGTGATCCAAACTCTTTGTTCGTAAGTGTGTAGGGCTAGAAGCATCAGAGAGGCACGCTCCCGGCGAACGCAAAGCCACCCGTGTTCCAGCTGTGGCATGCCGTCTGTATCGCGATGAGGGTGTGTTTCTAAAACCGTATCCAAGGCGTGGGCACACCTGCAACTGTTCTCGTGGTACTGTTTTTGAGATATTGCTCATACGGTCCTCTCTTTTTTGGCTTGGCCATTTGTGCAATCGCCTCATATCAAAACTCGCCTCCCTTGTGACCGCGCGGGCCTGGCGCTGGCGTTATTTGTGGTGAATAACCAACCCTAATCATCAATTTACTAAAGATACGACATTACCATCGAGTATACCGGCTTGGCCGAAGCACTCACGTATTCACTTGAAAGCCATATCCCACCCACTATGTCTGCATTCGCAAGTTGTTCCTTGGCCAATCCCACGTAATCATAGCCATTCTCGGAGCCTTCGTATTGATGTCGATGGCTGTGTCCAAGTTCGTACTGGTACATAGATGCATTCGCGTACTTTCTCCATTTGCAAATCAAGGCAATCTGTTATGTCAGATGTACTGGAATTCGAGTACTAACATATCATCCAAGGAAGCCATCCTTGATGTGTTACTGTCACGTTGCCAAGGCCCTTCTCTGTGATTGGACTCACGATGTCGTCAGTATTACCGACTCAAGTTCGTCACCTTTCTAGATGCCGGTATCGTCGTCCAACGGCGAGTCTGCTGCACATGGTTGAGGCACCGACCAGCCGATGGATCATGGCGACAAAGCCTCCCCCTCCTGATGTTTCATCGAACCAAGGAAAATCATCCTTGGGCGCCAGTGTGACCCGTCATCCATTGATAAAACCCCACGTTGGACAACGCTGCGCCGTGGGCACCTCATAAAAAAGCCTCTTCCCCGCGCATCGATAGGGAAGAACGGAAGGGATGCGGACTCAATCTATCAATCCCGTTGCCCCGCGCCCTTGAAGCCCGAGGCTACGATATCGCGTCGTGCGGGGGCCGGTGGCTCCTGTGCCGTTGGCGATCCCGTTCTATCCCGCTCCGAAGACCTCCACATTGAGTGTCCTCGTCCATTCGCTCCCAACCAGGTGGTTGACGCACAAAGCTTCCCTGTCTCGCCTGTCTATTACCGAGTTCAGAAGACTCGTCACTGCCATGCTTACACCACTCTGACTCTTTGGGACATGGTTACAGCTGCAGCTGAGCCAACCCCGCCGCCGCCAAGTACATCTCAATTGAGGGGTGGTTTGATATATATGCCGCCGCCATGTTTCGAGGCCATCGTTGACGATACCCAAATCACATCATTCAGATCGTACGTGTGCATGATCCACCAGCTGATAGGCTCCAAGTCGGATTTGAACCTCACAACCTCACGAGCCTAGCGACCCATATATGAGACAATGGGGGTGCAGGTAGGCTCGTAATGTCGTCAACGTCCAAGGTTGGCAGCTCAACCCCAGATATCTTCAAAGATTGCCCGAGTTCTGAATTGTGAGTGTGGCATCAACTAAGGGCTTACATGCCCTGAATACTGGGGGTCCGAACCTCACGAACCAAAGACAAATTCGCGGCATGCCTAATTGATCAGGTCAGTGACACGATGAACCGAGTTTGTGTAGAACATGAGACATACCGCTCGTAGGACACTTAGTTTCTGTTGGGACTGCTCGAATACCTGCTTGTACTGAGCGAGGCTTTCCCGTAAGACAACTTCCTTGTTCGTACGACCTTCGCAGATAGCCTTCATCTTGATTTCCATCTCCTTCCGGAGAAATGGCTTACCAAGGCTGGTTTCGAAGTTCATTCGATCAAAGCCTAGGATTAGAGCCACCCCAAGCTGCGTGGGGACAAAGACCTTCAAGCCGCCTCGGCCACCTGATGATGATGAACCACCGCGTCCACCTCTGGCACCTCGACCGCCACGTCCACGACCACGACCTCTTGTGGACGTACTTGTGTCCGCATCCTCATCATCTGCCGACGTTTGACCTGATCGGCTGATCGTAGCGACATATTCCCTGTCCTGGATCTTCTGGATATGCTCGGCCATGGTAGCATCTGTGCCGATCCCATTGGCATCCATGAGAGCGATCAAGTCGGCTTCCGTCAGGTAACCAGGCGCTGTCGTCTTCCCTTCTGTCATCATAGCCTCCGTTGGCTGAAAGCGCTCACCTTCTGTGAACTTCGGAAGTTCCACTGTATTATTCCATTTTTCGTAAATGTACACGTCAAGGTAGTTTCTCTCTAGCACAATGACTCCATGAGCATTGAAACGCTCTTCTCCAAACTCGAGCTCAACATCAGTTGCCATACCGTGGGCATCATCTGAGCAGCATGCAAGAAATCTGCGCGCAACATACTCATATAAGCGAGCCTCGTCGCGACTCAAGACGGAAGGCGAGGCATATGTGATAGGGTGAATAGGAGGATGTGCTTTATCGTCATGCCTTCCCTCTCTTGGTTGTTTAAAAGCACCACTGGCAAGATTCTGTGCAAATGGGCCCCATCTCTGATCGCTGGTTTGCTTCTCAACCAGAGCACGGAGATTCATTCCTTTGTCGAATCGATCTGTCTCCGTTCGGGGGTAACTGATGAAACCCTTGTTATATAGACCTTCAGCAATGGTCATGGCCTGCTGTCCGCTCATCTGGAGTAGCCTCGTCGCAGCCTTTTGTAATTCAACTGTTGTCAGAGGCAACGGTTTGAACTTTCGAGTTGGTTTCTGCTGAACTTTGGTCACTGTTGCTGTTTTTGCTGCGAGGCATCTCTCATAGAGAATCACTGTGGACATTCGATCGAACAGCCTATTTCGTAGCCAAAAGAAATCGACCTTTTTACCGTCTCGGGTGTGCATCAGCTTTATGCTCCAGAACGGCTCGGGAACGAAGTTTTTCACACGAAAATAACGATCCACGACAAACCCAAGGGTTGGAAACTGGCAAGACCCTGAAAAATCAGCAAGAGATCAAGAAGGTGATGACCAAGGTACAAACCATAACTCAGAGTCAGCTTCTCCAGAGGTCCTCCGAGAGGCCGTAAGTTGTTTGTGAGAAAACGGGTGAATGCATAACCAATACGAAGGTCCAGCTCGATTCTTGCAGATACGGCATGGACCTGCCTCTCATCTAAAGTCGCAAGGTTCTTGGCTGCTGAGATAACATGACTGTTATTGTTAGTAGGTACCCTATTGAATAAGAGGACATGGCGACGTACGCTCGCTCGACGTTGCTGAATCTTGCTCGTAAAACCTGGATACCAGGTTTACCCTTTCGAGCGGCTTCGACAATTTCATTGCCGATGTGTTCTCCTTCACGATCACAATCTGTCCAGATTACTAGAGCTTGGGCATATCTTGCTTGCGATTCTAAATTCTGGGCAATTGTCTTTTTGTCCTTTGAGAAATTAATACCGATTGCTTCCGGATCAGGATAGAACTCTTACTTCGCTGATAGTCGTAACAATAGGGGCGGTGAACAATGACTCTGGAGGTGGTTGATACCAGTTTTTGTGAGCTGGAGTGAAGTCAACGTTTGTTAAGTGTCCAGTGACACAGGTCATTGTAACGGAGCAATTGCCCAGTTGACGACCAAAGTCGAAATCGAATGAGTAGTTCTTGATGTACTTGTTCCTCGTATTGTTCTATCAATTCGTTAGCAAGGTGTTCTTGTTGGTGCGTGTTGAGTGGTTTCTACCGTTTCAATACGGCCTCCAGAGAGATGTGTAGCCACAGCTTTGGATATAGAGGGCTTCTCAGCCACACAGAGGACTCTCATGTTGGAGGAACACAAGCCTTTGCGACTGTTTTATATCTCTGGTGCAGTTTTCCCAGCAGCCGCGGTGATTAAGGTACAAAATGCGAGTGGAGAGTTGCCTCAGGCTGCCCGGGAGTGCAGACGAAGAAGTTTTGTGTTGAGGCAAGCACGATCGATGTGCATACCTAACAAACACGGTCAAACGTAGTACCTCAGGCGCGTTCGTAGCAAATATTGTTTGCTGCCATAGTCTCTCAATAACGAGATTTCTGCAGCTATTGGAATTGGTTACCAGTTACCATGATAAACTGTTTGTGGAAGCACCTGCAGCCTCGATATTTACGCCAACCCTCTGAAGCTCATTTCTGATATTCACGGACGGTGAGGAGGGAAACTAACGTTAGGTGGGGGCAAGGCCAGGTTGGCGTTGAAAATTAAGTTCTCCAGTATTAATTAAGCCTCTTCAGTGGCTTACAGGCGGATAACCACTCCATAGCCACAGCGGCTGAATCCGTTCAATCTAGGGGAGCGTCACCTAAAAGCTTAGTGGTCCCACAGACAACCTAAGGTAGGTAGGAACCAGGCAACCTGGAACAGACGGGATGGAGGTGTCCTTCCATGCTCTACCCGGTCCAGAGTGGTTTCCACCTGGAATTGACATCTATGACGCTATTGAAGCTGAGCATCGCTTTACGCAGGTAGGTATTAAACCAGTTGTGCTGCTTTCATATCACAAAGCTCAAACCCCGAGATCAACCATTGTCTCGTCAAGATCAAGCATCATGTCTCTCCCCTTCGTCAAGTCCATTGAGGACTGCGGCGAGTACGCCAAAACAGTCCAACCCTACATTCCGCAGCTCTATGCTCTTCCTCGACAGATTCTTGACAACATTGCCAGTCCTGATGGGCTGAGGCAGATTTATGTTGATACAAACCCTCTCATCTCAGGCTTTGCCATTTCTATTGCTCTTGGTTTTGTCTTCCTCGTTGTCTCCGAGATCAACAGAAACTACTCTCAAGTTGATCGAATGTGGTCGATTCTCCCAAACTTATACCTCGTCCACCTCTCAGTCTGGGCGCGGCTGGCTGGTATTCCTTCTTCGCGAGTTGACCTAATTGCTGCTGCTACAACCCTTTGGAGTGTATGTGTCCTTACATTTCATTCGTTCAGTCATCGCTAATGCTGTGTAACAGTGCCGCTTGACATATAATTACTGGCGTAAGGGGGGTTACAATAAAGGATCTGAAGATTATCGATGGTAAGTTGATCGTCCACTCATGACTCTTCAGTCAGCTCATACCATTCAGGGCCATTCTCCAGCAATACGTGCCCCGATTTGTCTGGTTTCTCTTCAACGTCACCTTCATTTCTTTCTACCAGAGCGTTCTGCTCTTCAGCTTCTCGTGCGTGCCTGCGTATGCCATTCTCTGTTCTACCAAGTTTGAGCAGAATGTGACCTCCGCCGATATTGTTTTTGCTCTCATCATAGTCGGCCTAGTCTACAGCGAGTGGGTTAGCGATGGTCAGCAGTGGGGTGAGTATTTCGTGTGCTTTGATGTATAGCAGCCTAACCATTGTATAGACTACCACGCGGCCAAGCATCAGTACCAGGCCGAGGCCAAGGTCCCCAAGAAGTCCAGGTACTCTCAAGCGGAGCTTGACCGTGGCTTTAACACTTCTGGTCTCTGGGCTTACAGCAGACATCCCAACTTTGCTGCAGAGCAAATGATTTGGTTTGTGCTGTACCAGTGGAGTTGCTTCGCAACCAAGAATATTTACAGCTACACTTTCGCCGGCGCTGCCGCCTTGATCCTCCTCTTCCAGGGTTCAACTTGGCTCACTGAGCTCATCACAGCTGGCAAGTATACTGAGTATCCCATGTATCAGAAGCAGGTTGGCATGTTTTTGCCCAAGTCCCTTACCCCCTACACGACTCCTGGCCCCAAGGTCATTCGGACCAGCGATATTGCTAAAAGGATGGAGAACAAGAAGCAAGCTTAATTTTGCACCTAGGCACATTGCCTATTATCCTTTGTTCAAGAGCACTGACTGCTGGGTTTTGGTCAGCACAAGGCAGTGTCCAATTTCAACATAGTCTAGATAGGGGAGCCAGCTGCATAGTTAGTCTATAATCTATATCATGGTCTATCGTCTATTGCTTCTCTGCCAGCCTAAGATCACTGAACTTGTCAGCATAATGAGAGGGCACAGCAATGGCATCGGCCTTCTCCCAGTCTTCCTTCTTGTTCACGCCAGTCTGGACATGTAGTGTTCCACCCAGTCGTCCCTCGATACCAAACTTGATATCAGTGTTAAGTCGGTCACCAACCATGCAAGTTCGAGAACGATCGAGCTGGAACTTTCCCTCAACAGCATCCATCATAGCTTGACTAGGTTTACCAAGAGCCAAGGGCTGCTTTCCTGTGGCGTGAACAACAGGGATGTGGCAAGATCCAGCTCCGAGGAAGAAGTCGTGGTACATCGGCAATGTTGAATCAACGTTGGTAGCAAGGAAGATAGCTCCTCGCTTGATGTAGTGCATGGCGTGGGCATACTTGAGGTAGTTCACGTGGTAATCAAGACCGCAGAGAACTACTCCGACTTCGGGGTCAAGTAGTGAGCCATCAGCGATACCCTTGAAGTCGTCATTTGTGATATCTCGTCGGAACGCCTCATCTGTGCCTCCAATGTGAGGAACACCTTCAGAATCAAGTTCATGCTCGATACCAGCTTCTCCGATAATGAAGACCTTGCGCTTGTTCTCGGGTAGCTTCAAGATGCGTGAGATGTAGATCGCGGCAGAGTAGCTTGAACCGAACACATCATCCTTCTCACTAGGGATACCAAGATTGGTGAGTTTCTTCAGGTATTCATCGCGGGACTTTGTTGAGTTGTTCGTCACGAAAACGGTCCTCTTTCCTGTGCCGATGTAAGCCTCGTTTCAGATCGTGAGGGTAATAAGCCAACCCTTTGATCTTAGATATTTGATGGTCTCAGGGACTCCCTCATACACATGATCACCAGACCATAGAACACCTGAAAGAGTCAGTTTGTTGTTCGGCTAAGTATCATGGCTGTGTACCATCGCAATCAAGCAGGAAGACCTATTCATCAGGGTCAGTTGAGTGAGGCTCGAGAGGTAAACGAGGAAATGACTCACGTCGAATTTGTCGATGAACTCGCTAACAGCAGCAGCATCTCCGCTGATGTACTTTGGTGACGATGTCATATTGTATGTGAAATGGCCAAACGAGAAGAACGATTAAATGATCGACAATAGGTTCAGTTGGTTGATTCAAGATCGGTCATTAATCATTATCAACGGTCTGACTGACTCGGCCAAGTGCTTAGTCATATCCACTTAGTCGTGGAGTTTTTTGTGATGTAATTCCTCTAGGTACTAGGTAGGCGTGGAAAGCGTGCGGGTCTACAAAGAAGGTTATCACGGTCGATCATGACGATAGTTACATTATCTCAACTGGGTTAATCTCTGGAGTCTTAAGTCAATAGATGTCGAATAACTGATATAGGGTAGTTTGTCATAGAAAGATACAATCATTTTAGTCTCTCTGACTACTGGCTGTTTGCCTTGTTGCTATAACTATCGCAAGGAGAGGCAAGAGAACCAAAAACGGATGAACAAGTGGTACCGAGACTTGAGTATCTAAGTTATTGTAAGCTCAAGGTACTCCATCAATATGTACATAGATACTGTATTCTGATATTCTTCTCCGAGGTCTGAAGTCTTTTCTCCATGAAGACTTGAGGCTTATTCATGCAAAAATACCAACCCTGCATTCTCTGCATTTCCTACATCACTTTCGCAATACCCAAATCGATTGATTGGTCCGAAGCTACTATACTAAAAGCCGTGAGCCTGTTCCGTGTGGCGACCGAACCTTCAAAATCGAAATCCTTCCAGCAACCATTTCAGTGACCAGATGGCAGAGCCGATCTATTATTGGCTTATCAACTCCGCCCTGAGTAATGGACCACCCCAATCGTCATCGGTGGGTTTTCTAGAATTTCACGTTTTTTAACGGAGACTTTTTTTCTTTGACCTGGAGATAACGGGCTACATCCGTCTTCGGTCTACCTTACCTTGTGATTTTTTCCCTTCCTTCGCTTGCTCCGAAGCGGCGAGATTAGAGTCTCCTTACTCGTCAGCTGGACTTACAGACCGACAAACGTAACCGAATCCGTGGAATACAACATCCATTCACTGCTCTGCCCTGGCTGGCTACCTGGCCTGCTGGCCTGGTTGCTTCCGTATCAGAGAGTGGCGCCCGTGGACCCTGAAGCTAGGAGACTCTAAGGGTCCCACATCATCCATTTCTGATCGACGACAGTGGAGGAGTTTCCACTTGGTTCAGAAAGAGAAAGAATTGATAACAGACCCTGAGATGGATCCCTACGTAATTATAAATATCTACAAAACCGTATCGAGCTGCCTTTGTCTTTACTCTTGGCTTAGAACTTTTCATCATCTCGTACATTCTGTGCTGTTATTTTGAGCAAACAAGCGCAAAACATCCTCCGGAACCAGTCACAAGACCTAGTCACGATATCACAGCTATCAGGACATCTATCCACTGAAAACCTATATAAAGACTGTCTCACACATACATTTTCTTGATCGTACTCATCACACAAGAATCATCAACACTTCGAGACCCAAGCCAATTCACATCTCACTCAACCATCTGACAAAAATGAATCCCACCGCGCCAACAACCGCAGCCCCTACATCTGGCAACGCCAACAGCTATTTTAGCATTCACAAGACACAATCCACTGAGACAACCCCTGTGTCAACCCCTGGATTCAAGAGCGAGGAGTTCGACCAAGCTGGACACAAGCTTCCTGCCCTCAACCGCGAGTTCCCCAAGCCTACAGAGGAACTCGACATCCAAAGCATGCTTGATCGTCAACCTGGCCGATGGACCACCAAGGGACAAATGGAGGCCAACCAGCGTCGAGCGCAACATGCTCGCAACGAGGAAGAGATCAAGGCTCAGCGAATGCGAGACTTTGAGAAAGCCAAGGAAGAACTCCGTTCTTCATGGCGGTTCTAAGCTACCTGCCCCAAACTTCACCAATGGAGGACTTTAAGGCTGTATCGGCTTACACGTTATGAAAAACCAACTGGCGCATTGCCTTCAGGGCTATACCAAGAGTTCAACGACTTATGACACTACGAATAGACATTAGAGATCGGGATTGTACGATTGATAATACAGGATAGATAGATTAGACTGAGAAGAGCATTTGCATTTCTAGCAATTTAGAGTTTCAATACGAATTCATTTTTGAATAGTGTAATGTTCAAGCAAGGTCTGCAACGGAAAGGACACGGCCACCAAGTGTGAAACCGTACCCAACAGCAGCTGCAAAAGTGATGAGGTTGAACAACGATGAGATACCGTGAAGCATGCCAAACTTCTTGTTCAGGGCCTTCATTTGATCACTTTGAGGTCCCTCAGCATACCACTCCTTGCCATCTCGCTTGACTATAGATTATTAGTAGTGTCTCAAATCGATCCCCTGAAGATTGACACACCTTGGCCTCGTCGCTGCTTCATAACTTCGACCGTCAAAGGCAGGAAGACAAGGAGGTTCACTGCTCCCGTAATGGCCATTATACTGATAGGTAGCAGGGAGTGCCAGCGGGCAAACTCCGAGACCAAGCCAGCAGGGCCATTTGACAGACCAATCAATGTGTTTCCGGGATATGTTAAAGCTAGAACACCGGGCAAGACAGTCTGGAGGCCGAAGTAGATGGGGAAGAGCTTCTGTTGGATGGCAGAGAAGCTAGGACGGTCGACCGTCCTGAACATGACGATACCATTGATGAAGGTCTACCCGGCTGTCAGAATTGCAATGTTCGTAGCTTTGCGAGATACGTACATGGAAGAAAGTCGTTCCAAGTAGAGTTCCATAGCTGCCGTGGGGTTAGTGATGCTTTTCCTGCCTGCAATTGACTTCATAAGCTCATAGAAACCTACGTGATGATATGGTAAGGAGCCGGCGAGAAGGCCACTGCCTTTGCTGTGCTTGCCATTGTTACAATTCTTCACTTGTGAGTCCTTGATGAATTGTATCAGATCAAACTTGCCGAGGCACTGAGGTGTTTCGATAGTCATGATATCACATCTAGTCACGTGACCGTACAAGCTCCGTATTGCATTGCAGTCTCCATGATGAAATGATCTTCATGATTCAAGATGTGCATGTAGTCTGGAGTTTGGTTCTTTAATCACCTGGTAGTTATCTGCTCTATTCTTGCATTTCTGGTGGCTTCATAGAGTCATCCAATAACTAATCGGAGTTTTGTTAGGCATCAGTTGCACGTGATCTCGCGCGTCTTGTCGTGAGGAGGTCGGCAGGACGGGAGCTTTGACCCGCCAGACGCGATGGGTCACCAACCTTAGTACATCCAATCTTGGGGTGGTTCTGCCTAACAATTACAAGGATTCGTTGTGAGACGTTTCTTTTGGTTGCCGTTCATTTAAAAGCGCGACTGGCCCTATGAAGTATCTCTGGCTCTTTTCGAATCCCTTTCATCATAGCGAGATTTGATTGACTTCAGATTCTTGAACCCCGTCTTTCATCTTCTGGCATTCTTACCGTATCACCGGGTTTCATACAAACCATCTCCACCATGGCCGAGAAGGAAGCGACTGTTTTCATATTGGACCTTGGGTCGACTATGGCCCAAACTCACAGTGGAAGATCAGAGTCTGATCTGGAATACAGCATGCAATACGTATGGGACAAAATCATAGACATCGTGGCAGCAAACAGGAAAACACTATGCGTTGGCGTACTGGGTCTGAGAACAGATGAGACTGACAACAAGCTACAAGACGATGATGGGTATGAGAACATTTCAGTGCTGCAGGAGCTGGGGCCTATGACGATGTCATCCCTGAGGGATCTTCAATCACTTGTCAAGCCGAGCAATACATGGTCTGGAGATGCTGTTTCAGCCATCGTGCTGGCTGTTGACATGATCGATACATTCACAAAGAAGCTCAAGTGGAACAGAAAAATCTTCTTGGTCACGGACGGCCAGGGTCCAATGGATGCGGATGACTTAGGTGACATTTCTAAGAAGATGAATGATTCCAACATCCAGCTCACTGTCCTGTAAGTTGAACGGATATCTCAGCGACACTTTTAACATGATACAGGGGAGTAGACTTTGATGACCCGGAATATGGCTTCAAGGAGGAGGATAAGCCGAGCACAAAGGTTGGTATGACTATGGGACACAGTGAGGACCATAGCTAAAAGTCCACAGAAAGAGAATGAGCAAGCCTTGAGATTGCTTGTCAATGACTGTCAAGATGGAGTTATTGCGAACATTACAGAAGCCATCGACGAATTAGATACCCCACGAATCAAGGCAGTGAAGCCTTACAAGACTTATGATGGTCCTCTTACCCTCGGAGACCCCAACACATTTCCTGCCGCGTTGAATATCAATGTGGAAAGGTATTTCAAGACGAAGCTGGCGCGACCTTTGACTGCAAGCACAGTTGTTGTCAAGTCAGAAGGTGCACTGGATTCTGAACCCACACAAGTTGACGCTGACGATATGGAGGGAATTGAGTTCTCTGCTGTGAAGCAAGCTCGTTCTTACAAAGTCAATGACCCAGATGCACCAGGAGGAAAACGAGACGTTGAGTTTGATGATCTTGCCAAGGGCTATGAATATGGCCGAACTGCAGTGCATATCAGCGAGTCGGAATACAATATCACCAAGATTGATACACAAAAGAGCTTCTCAATCGTTGGCTTCATCCCATGCTCAAAGGTATGCCTATCACGGGATACCCTTTTCTTTCTAGTGCTGATGGTTTCTAGTACGAGCCTTTCCTTAACCTCGGCGAGACTTGCGTGACGGTAGCTCGCAAGTTCGATGCCAAATCTGCTCTTGCCCTTTCATCCCTTGTATGGGCGCTCTCGGAGCTTGAGTCTTATGCAATCGCCCGAATTGTGACTAAAGATGGCAAAGACCCATTATTGGTGTTGCTCGCACCCGGCGTGGAGCCAGACATGGAATGCTTGTACGATATTCCACTGCCATTTGCAGAGGACATTCGAAGCTACCAGTTTCCTCCTTTGGACAAGGTGATCACAGTTACTGGCCAGACCCTTACAACCCACCGGCTATTGCCCACGGATGAGCTGAGTGATGCGATGAGCGATTATGTCGATGCAATGGACCTGTCAACATACGGACTAGATAACAAGGGGTATGTTCCATGCTATCTTGGACCTTTCGGCAACTGACTCCCGCAGCGACCCAGATGAATACGTCTCCATTGACGAGACTTTCAACCCTACGGTTCACAGGGTCAACCATGCCGTGAAATCACGAGCACTGCATCCAGACAGACCAGTTCCAGATGTTCCTTCCATCTTGTTGCGATTTTCTCACCCAACTGAAGATCTGATCGAAACGGTCCAGAGGAAGGTGGATGCTCTTGTTGAAGCTGCAGATGTGAAGAAAGGTTTGTTCTAGTCCTTTAGGTGATTGCGTGTCATGGCTAATAAAAGGCACAAGTTCCACCCAAAGCCAAAGGAAAGCGTGGCCGAGAAACCGTCAAACCCATTTCTGGTCTTGATGTGGATGCTCTGCTGGGCGAAGAGGAGAAGGGTGACATTAGCCTGGATAACGCAGTGCCCGAGTTCAAGCAGATGCTTGCTGCAACTGAGGAGCTTTCTCAAATCGAAGAGGCAGCAAAGCAGATGGGCGCAATCATCTCTACGTTTGTCACGGAGAGCTTCGGCGATGCCAAATATCAACGTGCTCTGGAATGCCTTGGCGTCATGAGGGAGGAACTCATCAACCTCGAAGAACCAGGCCTATATAACACTTATATGCAAGACATGAAGAAGCAGCTCATCTCAGGGGCACTTGGAGGCGACAGACGAGACTTCTGGTTTAAGGTCCGATGGGGTCGTCTTGGTCTCATTGATAAGCAGCAGTCGGAGGTGTCTGATGTATCCCAAGAAGAGGCAGACGAGGTAAGTTCTTCGAACCAGACGTTGTAATGTGTACTGACATTGAACAGTTCTACAAATTAAAGTAGAGCAGTATTGTCTTATGACGGGAAATGTATCTGTTGTTTGTCAAAGGAGTGGGCGTTTGTGTACCAATATTAGTAGTGATTGGCTGATGTGAAGTTTATCATTCTCATGTAACGGGCCGTGTGCAAGCAAGTGGCATTAAGTGGCATTTCATCTGCCACCTGCCTAGGTACAGAGTAACGATTTTCTGTTTGACTCAGCAAACCCTTCTTCCATTTACGTTTAATACCTTTTCGCAGGCCAGTGAATCATAGGGTACTGGGCTTTATTCTACTTGCCAAAATTAAGGGTGTTTCCCGTTGCCTACCTAGTATTTTTGTTTACCCCTTCGTATCTCCTTCCTTCTAACGCCACCATCTTTCAACCATCCACCACAATCCATCTTCTCATCTCAGCAGCACCACCACCGTCTCTCCATTTCCATCTCACAACAACATTCTTCAACACTGCTCCTCATGTTGAACTCTCACTATTTCTTCTTTACCCTTTGATTTCATTGCTTCTATTTTCATCAGACATGTCAGCCCTCGATGCCCAGCTGGCCAAACTGCAGCAACTTCTAGGCAACGGTGTGAGGCTGGAGGAGAGACCCAAGGACGAAGAAGCCTGCAACAAAAATTCAGACAACAAAGTTGGTGAAGGAGCTGACAGCTTCGGCGGGATGATGGAGCGCCAGAGACAAGCTACCAGAGAACAGATTTCTCAAACTGTTCAGCAACAAGAGGCCAACACGTATGCTGCCAGACGGGACGAACTTGCCCAGAAGAAGACAAAGGCGTTTGATAACTCCAAGTTTCGCATCTGCCAGGCGGTCTCTAAGAATTTTACTTTCTGTCCATTCAAAGTTGTGGTCTCGTATCCTGAACGCTTCGTGGGCAAGGCCAACAAACCTCGTGTACGTATTGCAGTTTTAACAACTCTTCAGCAGCTCACCATGCCACAGACAAAGCCGTTTTTCACCAGAATTCTCTTCGAGAAAACTTGGGACTTGTAGGTCAATCTGCTCAGCGGTATATACAGCGCTAACTTCACAAGCTTCTATCTTCATGATCCAGAGGAGCCGGCTAGAGACCCCTACCTTTTGATTCCAACCGCTCAGTTCGAAGTCTTCCTTGAAGAAATCAACCTGGAGCTTGGCACTTCTCTCAAGATCCCTCCCGGTGTAAACATGGAAAAGTTCTACCTCAAATTCGGCGAACATGGTACCCCACGCCCTCGATACTTGAAACGATCAGAGGAAGAGACGTCTCTTGACGCTCGGCCATGGCCCGCTATCGACCAAGATGACATCCAAGGTTTCAAGGCGGCAACCCCAAAACAGCAACTGGCCTGGAAAGCAAAGTTTCGAATTGTCAAGTCCGGGTTTCCACCCAGAAACAGGGCAGATCCTGACAAGGCTGCAAGAAAGAAGACTCACCGAGAGCGAATGCTTCGAAACACCCAGAGATGTCTTGGTCTTTTGGGAGATCCCGATGGCTATGACGTTGTTTTCATTTGCGTCGATGTTGAGGCCATTGAAAGAAAGCCCAACCCCGTTTCTGAAATCGGTATCGCTATCCTCGACACACGAGACACCAAAGGCGTCGATCCTAAGATTGTCGGTCGTGGCTGGTGGCCCCTAATCAAGACTCATCATCTTCGAGTCTATGAATTCGCGGGATTACGAAACTATCAGTTCGTCAAGGGATGCCCTGACGATTTTGATTTTGGGTAAGGGCGTCGTCTCCAAACTCCAACAAGCTACTAACTGTAACACAGGACGAGCACATTCCCAACAAATGCAACAGTGGCAGACTCCATCATGGAAATTTTCAACCCTTGGCTTAACGATCAACGAAACATCGTCATCGTCGGACATGATGTGAAACAGGACATCGCCTACTTCACTGAATTGGGCTTGGACCTAAGATTCCTCGGAGGGCTGGCAGAACCGGTGGACACTCAGGACATTCACCAAGCCTGGCGTGGTTCAACCAATGGACGAAGTCTCAGTGCCGTGCTGAACGATCTTGATATTGCCCACAAGCACCTGCACAATGCAGGAAATGACGCGCACTACACACTCTGTGCCATGCTTGGTATTGCACTGGAAGACATTCGGAAGGAAGAGGAGTTGAGCAATAAGATGCTCAACAAGGTTGACTGAAGGATATTTTTCGAAGCTGGGAGAGACGGCAAACATGCAACCTGCAAATGCAGGTGATTAACTTGGCAATACCCAGAACGAAATAGGACCTGTAAGGGGGTGGATGCATCTCGAAACTTATGTCAAGTAACACAAGAACAAAAACCGGGGTGAGAAGAGAACGGGTCTTTAGGACCCTTTATTCATACAGCGTCGAGCCTTGATAGCTTTTAACAAAGGCATATATATCTTCACCTGGCTCCAAAGAGCTTCCTCTAAACCCAACAAACGCCATCGCTATGGAAACAAGTGATGTACAATATACACACGCGGCCAGACGCCCACGCTTAGACCCAGTCATTGATGATTCTGATAATGGCTTTGGTGACTGGTTCTTGACTCGAATACCGGACTTGTACCGGACCCGGGGAGTAGTTTTCATCATCGTAATTAACTGTTCTTGTCCAAGAACTCCTTGGCCTCATTTACTTTGGTCGCAAGGTAGGGGCTACCGCCTCGATCGGGATGGTTAAGAAGCATGAGAGTCCGGTGAGCCTTTCGGACCTTGTCCTTGGTGATAGCTCGCTCACTGGAAGATGTTAGTGGGCTGAGTATGAGATGAAGTGGATTACGACATACTTGAGAGACAGGATTAGAGTAGCCTCCTTCTTGGTCATCTTGGGCTCAAAACCACCCTTGTAGAAAGCCTTGCCCATGGCTCCAACGCCGCCTCGAGATCGCCTCCATGCGACAAGTCCAGCCCGGCCCTGTAAGAGATATTAGTACCCGGAGTCACTGCCTGATATCACTGCAAACCTACCAAAAAGGCCGCGACGGCAGCACCGGCGCCTATAGCCATAACAGAAGCCATTTTGTAGAGCGATTGCGATTGCGATTGACAATAAGTTCAGTGACGCAGAGTTATTCGGAACTCGAGATCGGGGGCCACTTGATTTTTCCAGCCGGCGCGGACCGGAGGTAGAGGGGCGCGGGGACAAAAGTTTGTCCGGGGTGCAAAACTGTTATCGATAAGGCAGTCTGAGCAAAAAGTTTTTTGATTGACTGCGGAAAAGAGAAGGCTGTTCAAACCAGTGGGGTGGAAGTTGAATTGAAGTTGTTTTGGTCTTTCAGACCACCACCCAGACAAAATGAGGTATGTCTTTATGGCTGAAAGGCTCTTTATCGGTTGCTCGGTCTGGCAGAGGTGGAATGCTTGGAGTTCGTCCTCTGCAAGCGGGAGTATCTGTCATATAGGGACTCAAGCTCTACCATGAACTACAGCTAACAAAATGCTTCAGAATCGAAACCTGTTACTTTTGCAGTCGCCCTGCTTACCCCAGCAAGGGTATTACCTTTGTGCGAAACGATGCCAGAGTCTTTCGCTTCTGTCGCAGCAAATGCCACAAGAACGTAAGTCTACAAACTTCAACTTACCAAAGACCTCGCCGCTGATACAGTTTTACAGTTCAAGATGAAGCGTAACCCTCGCAAGCTGAAGTGGACAAAGGCTTTCCGCAAGGCTGCCGGCAAGGAGATGACTGTCGACTCAACACTGCAGTTCGCCGCCCGCCGCAACGTTCCCGTTCGCTACGACCGAGACCTCATGGCCAAGACCCTCAAGGCCATGGAGCGTGTGTCCGAGATCCGCCAACGCCGTGAGCGCGTCTTCTACAAGAAGCGCATGGCTGGTAAGCGTGAGCGTGAGCTCGCCCTCGCCCGCAAGCTGGTCGCCGAGAACGAGCATCTCCTGCCCCGCATGCGCGGCAGCGAGAAGAAGCGCCTGCGCGACCTGGGCATGACTGAGGAGGAGATCGAGGAGATGGAGCCTGACCGCGAGAAGACCAAGGCCTTTGGTGGCGAGAAGAAGAAGGTCGCCATTGCGCTTGAGGTTGACGATGATGAGGATGAGGATGAAGAGGGCGATAGCGGCATGTTCGACGATGAAGACGATGAGGACGAGGACGGTGATGAGGATGATGAGATGGACGATATCGATATGGATGCCGATTGAGTGGGAAAAGTCATGGGTGAAAGAATCTGAAAGAGAAAAGGTTTACATGGCAGAGACAGCGAGTGGTCTACGAGACAGGGCGTTATGGGTGTTTTTGATTCGAAGGCATACCACGGCGTTGGGATACTATAGAAAAGCCATTTTTCTTCGTCATGAGTTACACACCGACACCAATTTATTTGCGATGTGACTTTGGCGGGAATGATTGATGTTCCAGTATCCCAAGCCCGAGAAGCCCAAGTTGTTCTTTATCGTTGTCGCTCTACACACTTTTGACCTAAGACTGTTGGTTCCGAAGCTTTTCAAGATGGGAATAGAATGATTGGATGGCTATGTTATCAATACCAACAGTTGAGGAGAAAGCAGCTCTTAAGCCGGAACATGTGGGGAACTAGTTTAGGAAGACATTGAAGATCACAATGAGATCTCATGACCCATGCCAAATTAGGTGATTGGAATAAAGTGCCGTCCGATAGGACAGCATAAGCAGAACTCTGAGCGTCGCAGTTGCAAGGAGAAGCCTAGCAGAGGCCCTAGACAGACTGTCATGGCGGGCTGAAAGGTCATGCTAGCCATGTTTTACTTTGCTGGGTTAGTAGCCTGCTTTGCCGGCTGGCGATCTCTTATCGAGCCGCTGCATGTCTTAGGCAAAAGGCTTTAATTCGTAACTGGGAGGTGTCCAACCGACTCAAGGGTCCAATTCCTTCTGCCCTTTTTGTTTTCCTTGGTTTTATCTCTACATCTTTTCTCTCCTGTGATTTTTGCGTTTGCGAGTAGTGTTTTGCATTCTTTATTTGCCTGAAGCGAATACTCTTGATCAATCTCACCGTGCTTTGGCTGGCTGGCTTGTTACTATGAGTGAAAAGGCGGCCACCGTAGTGGCAACGCCTCTCCTACGAGGACGACTTCAGCAAAGACCACGAAAGTCACATTATTCCACCATATTAGGCCTTTTGGCTGCTGTCTGTCTTGTCATATTCTTCCACCGCCGACCTTATCCTTACCCAGTGAACATCGAGGATCCAGCAGACAAGCCATGGACTTGGAGCGATGTAAGCACACATACACCATGGATAAGAAATCCAAAAGGTAGACTAACAAAGATACTAGGTCAAGCCAAGCCGAAAACTCCACTGGGAACCGTGCTATGAAAAGTTTGAGTGTGCAAGACTTGACGTTAGCAATTCACCATACCCTGCTGTTGAATGTATATGCTGACTTGGGCATAGGTCCCAATGGACTGGCTTGCGCCCTCGGATGATAAGAGAGTTGTCCTTGGTGTTATCAAGTTACCGGCCAAGACAAATAACAACCCTGTTTCTCCGCTCTTTGTGAACCCTGGGGTATGATCTCTTTGTGCCTGAAGCTTCAGGAGCTGACTTATGGATGTAGGGACCTGGCGGATCGGGAGTTAACTTTGTAAGAAAGGAGGGATATATCCTGCAAGCAGCTGTTGGTGAAAACCATGTAAGTTCAAAAGTTGGAAACTCTGGCCAAGCTTGATGCTTACAACCCCAGGACGTTATCAGCTTCGACCCCCGTGGAGGTGAGTTACACCAGTCTTTATCAAGCACCGCTGCATCATCTAACACTGCACAGTCGGCGTCTCTACACCTCGAGTTGAATGCTGGGGCTCTTCTCAAAAGAGAAAGCTATGGAATCTCCAAGACACACCCGTTGCCGACGAACACCCAGGTCTTATCTACGATGCCTATGCCCGAGCATCTGCCTACTCCGGAACTTGTGAGCAGGCCATGGAGGAAACTGGTCTTATGCAGTTCCTCGGTAGTGCATCCATTGCTCGAGACATGTTGGAAATTCTCGACAAGACAGGCCATGAGAAGCTACGGTACTGGGGGTTCAGTTATGGCACTATTCTTGGTGGCGTTTTTGCTGGACTATACCCTGAGCGTGTCGAGAGACTGGTCAGCGACGGTGAGTTTTGAGGTGCATTTAGGATTGTAGTTCTGACTGACCTGGGCCAGGAAATGTCGACTATCACGACTGGTTCAACTTGGACCACGGTAACTTTGTCTCTGACACAGACATGATCTTCGACGGCTTCGATAAAGCCTGCCATAAATCTGGGCCCCTGAAATGTGCTTTTTATGCAGACTCACCAAAAGCCATTGAGGAACGTCGAAGCAATCTCCTCGCCAGTCTCAAAAAGTCACCTGTTCTCGTTCCAGCTTGGACTCATGATTCCGGCCCCGAACTGCCTCTCCTCATCACCTATTCCCATCTACAACGCCTTATCCAAACCTCGATTTATTCCCCGTTGAAAAAGTTCCCACAACTTGCTCGCGTCTTTGCTTCTTTAGAAAAGGGTGACGGAATTCCCTATTATGAGATGGTTATGGACGGTAAAAGTAATAGCCTCAACGGAGATATGTGCGAGCTGGGAGACACTCCTGCAACTATTCCCCTGGAGACCCCTATGGAGCTCGACGCTTTCCCTGCTATTATGTGTCTGGACTCCAAGCCTGTAACAGAGACACCGCAGGAGATTGCAGACTATTTCGACAGAATCACACACAAGAGTCGTTGGGCGGGAGCAGTCAACTCCAATTTCCGTGTGTCCTGTGTAGGAAGAAAGACAAGACCAAAGTGGAAGTTTACAGATGGTGAATCACCCTTAATACCCATGATATGAGATATGAGATATGAGACTAACATTGAGAAGCCGACTTCAGGGGTGATACTGCCCATCCGATTCTTTACATTGGCAATATGGCAGATAATGTGACGCCTCTGCAGAGTGCGTTTAATAACTCTGCCAAGTTCCCCAGCTCAGTTGTTCTCAAGCAGAACTCCTACGGTGTAAGTCTCCTCCTATTCCTGTGTCACTCTGTCTAACTTGAGCCAAAGCATTGTTCGCTGGCGGCGCCCTCAGCATGTTCCCTTACGTACATACGAGAATACTTCCAGAAGGGCACGCTGCCCCCTGCTGGTGCCGAGTGTGATTCCGATTATGATCTTTTCGAGATGCCGGGGTTGGAAGAAGAGGTGGCTGGTTTGGATGAGATCAGCTCTATTGCGTTCAAGCTGTCAAGAGAGGTTGAGCTTCCTAAGGCCTTCTGAGAAGGCAAAGGTTTCCTTGTCCTCAAACTTATGAACCGCGGGAAGGTTTAGTGAGACGAGATGAAGCATTAGTCCAATCGAGCGGAGAGTTACAGACATGACTACAGTGTTCTAAAGACACAAGATATGAATCAAGAAATTAACTAGCAAAATGAATCAATATGGCTCCAAGCATTCTAATCCAAGTCCCGGCCGTCCCGCTGCCATGAGCAAGCCTCATTGTTCGTTATGCTTAACATGATGTCCGTGATGAGCCTTTCCAGGCATTTTTAGGCCCTGATCAACCTCCTCCTTGACCTTCTTGGCCAATTGCTCACCTCTCAATCTTTCTTCTTCTCTCATCCTTTCCTCCTCTTCAAACGAAATAGCATGCTTCCAGTTCCCAGCTCCACCTCTGCCACCAAGTCCTCCCCGCGTAACGTGATTCTTCTTGAGACTCGCATTCACAGCAGCCGCTGTCTTCTGAGCCATCTCGTCTTGCTCTTTAGCATCTGGTAGTTCCCCTGGATTGACGTAATTGCCGAAGCCACCACGGCCAGCTCGTGATGGGCCGTTGACGGATGGCTGGACTTCTTCCGTGGCTAGGTTCTGTGCCTCAAGATCGGCCTGAGAGTGTGAGATACTGAGTAGATGATTGATCAAAGTCAGCTTACGTTGGCGGCATCTTCAGGTTTGCTTGATACAAAGTTGCCGGCACCGCCCCGGCCGACTTTGCGATATACGTCCTGATCAGGCATGTTGTGATGTTGGTTATATGGTGTGAGGCCTAGATAAGTCCGCGTGCAATTGCTCGTAAACTAAGTACCTTCCTTAGTAGGTATGTCGTCGCAGTAACAACAGATTAGACTTTTATCCTCCAGGAGAAAATAAAAGGTACAGAGAAAAAATATTTCCCTCACTCTTTAAGTCTCACAGATTATTAAAATACAGTCGTCACTACGCCACTGGCCAGCGTGGGGGGGTGGTCTTGTAAGGCAGCGTCTGGTCTGGTCGTCTGTTACAAGAAGTGTCACACATCGCTCGCTACTTATCTTGACTCTCTGTTTTCCGTGTGTCAACGCATTTGGACATGGGAAAGGCTCCAGCGCCCGCCGGAAATCGAAACTAAAGTTGTTTTAATTAATCTGGGGTACATGAGCTAGGCTGTAGATCTTGCGGCGCGGCTATGTTCCGTGTGCTGTGTGTGACTTTGCCTTGAATACAGGCAGCAAACAAGATACAATAATTATTTGTTTCCAGGATATGGCTATCTTTGCTGACATGAGATGTCTCTGAAAAAGCCTCTGATTTCGTTGCTGTGGCTCATGGCTGAGTTGATGTCATGATCGGCGGCGTCTCTTCAGGAACACGGCAGATGCCAGGTATGAAGGCTTCTGCCACGGAAGATGAAGCCTCGCTGTTGCCAACTAGAAATTCAAGATAACCAAAGCGTCAAAAACTTCTCTACGGCTCATTCACTAAAGTGCAGAAGCTTCTTCCAACACCCTCACGACTTCACAAGACAAAAAGGTGCTCTTGTGATTCGAAACTAAGGCTCCGATATCGGCAATGACTGTTCTACACCAATTTATGACTACCTACGGAGTATAGTATGTAATGTACACTTGCGAAACTACAGGCCATAGACCTGATTTGTTCACGAAACTTGCGGTGAATTGCAAATAATAACCTTTTTGAGCTCATATCTTAAGATTAGCACGCCATGACTTACCTGGATTTGCATCTCAGGGCAATACGCGGCCTTCGTCCATAGAATCCAGTCAAGCCCCATCAATAACTTAACTTGCAGCCAACAATAGGTAGTCAAGCCACAGAGCTTAATTGAAAGAAAAAGGTTATCGCGTTTCTGGAATAAAATCAAGGAACCAAGGAATTCGGGTACCCGTGGTAGGGCTCATCGTAGGGCTCGTCGCCGAGGCAGGGTCCCCTCCCAACATTCCCTCGTCCCATGTTCTAAACTGGCCGAGCCCGATAAGCATTAAGAGGTCGACAACACCCAACATGCTTACGTTGCTCTTGATTCTTGAAACATGTCAAGTAGCATCGTCTACTAGGCATCCTTCAAACACTCTGCTGTCGGTGTTCCAGCAGACCGGAGGCATGTATTTCCCCATTCTTATCAAGACGGACACTGAGAGCAATATCCACATTCTCATTAGAATCCCTGCCGTGATGCAAGTGTAAAGCACGCACACCCCTGTGTGTATTGCCGACGCTATACGTGCGAGTCCCGCTCAACCATTTCCATATCAGCGGCCGCGTCGTGTTAGTCTAGAGGGGTAGCAGTAGGTACCTTAATTACTGTAAATCCAGTGAAGGCGGGGAAAGCCTCGGCGACAGTACAGGACAGCAAATAGGTTCTCACGGAGACGGAGCTTCGGGCTTCACTGCCGCTCTGAACCGACAGCAATAGGCGGCATCATAATGTAAGTGCCGGTGGTACGAGTTAAGCCGCGGTACTGTATGTGCTGTACGAATCGGCTGTCTGTAGTCCGTGACCGCCGTACCGTACGGCACCAAGTACGCTGAGTTCCCTTACATATGAGTGGATTCAAAGGTCCGAATAGGTTGATGTTCTGGGTCGTCGTCGTTGCAGCTCATACCTATTATACCATCCATGAATAACCCGGTATCATCCACTTGCATCACGCTCATTGTTACCCTGTACACCAAGGGTCGTGACCGAACATTCCATTTGCATCGAGCCCTTTTGGATTAGTGTTAGGTCTTCTGCCCCCGGGGAAGAGGTTATTGTTGGGTTGGTGAACTGGACTGAACTGCGTGTTTCTGGCGTATCACAAACCCACCCGGCCCCAGCTGTCATGAAGCCGGCTAAGCCTGTTGAGTAGAACCATACTCCAATAGGGAAAAGCCTGTGAACCGGGCAGCGGGTCTTGGGAGAGCCGGTCTTTGTGTGGTGCTGGTGCTGGTGCTGGTGCCTTATCAAGCACCCCGGATCGCCATAGTGCAGGCGGCTGGCCAGTGATTTGCATTTCAGAACAGACATCTAGGACAGGAGGGAGCACTGGACTCAGGCCATTGTTGCGCTACAATGCACTCAGATGCAATGCACTGTACAGCAGGCATTCTCGACGCCCTCGTGCCAATGTCTCAAAATTGGCCAATGACCGGCATACTCGCACGGCAGTGAGGGAGTTTTTCTGTTCATACCTTTGCTAGCCAAGACAGGATCGAAGATCGAGATTGGTAAACTGTGGAGGAATGTTTGCTGAGTCTGATTGGCTTTGTCTAGGTAAGCTCAGAGGCTCCCAATGCGTCCCAGAATTCCACTCTGAGGCTCTGATGGAGTCTTTGCTTTAAGGAATCCATCTTTTTTTTTTACCCACACCAGTTTGAGCATATTTTTTTGTGCATTCTGTTTGTTCGTCAATTTCATGTCAGAGTTACATCATAGGTCAGAAAAAATCAAAAAGTCAATGAGCAATCGATGTGAGAAGAGAAAGGCAAGAATCCACGGCATGATGACCTTCGACAAGGGTTCCATGGCCAGGGGAGACCATTTGATGGCGTCATTGTATGACAATCTTGAAATAGACAGAAAGAAAGAAAAGTTGAAATCTTGTTACCAATTCTCAAAGCTACTTCGGCATTGTTTGTGCTAAGAGAGACACTGTATATACAAAATCACTGAGGAATAATGTGGCCATTCCAACCGATGCTCCAGATCATTATTAGCTCCATGTGTCAAAGCCCAATCGTTGCAAAAAGAAATTGGCATTGGAGGGCATAGCTTCATTGGCAGTTTTTTTCCGACGTGAGCTGGGATTCAAATTGATCGTCGAAGCCCTATCTCAAGAGAGTAGTGGTCTCGGAGGATAGTCAGGAACATGTTGTAAATCTTGAGTCCTACATAGTAATAAAAATGGATTTTGTGCCTTTGATCGAGTCAACATTCCATTCGTGATTACAGAAACAAGAGAGATCTCGATGGACTAGACCAAGACACCCGGCAGTCAGTCCAACATTTGATGTTACACCTTCAACAACTATCATCAGTAGTTACTGTACTATGTACGTACTGGATGTGTACGTGTGTTTGTGCACAACAGGAATAAGTAGGTAGACATTTCAAGGTTTCTTCCCCACGATGCGATGCCTCCTCTTGATGGTCCTTGTGACCAGCAATCGGTAGGCTTGTCAGGTGAGACCGGTCAATCATCCAGGACAGGTTTAGAACATAGACGGGATGATCTTAGCCATTTGAGGGGTAACGAACAAAGTGTACATACATACACTAGATACAGTATCTCTGCAATCCTGGCTGAATATCACGAACCTATGTATCGAGCTGCGAGTGGGAAATGCAACTGCGGCTAGAGAGAGCTCCAAGGATTCGACGATTCGTGCAGCTACCTGTAATTGCCGCAAAGCATTGGCCATTGGGACACTTCAACCGCTTCTCCCTGAGGTATCATAATCCATCGCTCTCGGGTTCTTTGTTGCGTTGGCATATACACACCCGCATCCATTTTGCCTCTGTTCCCTTATTACGTGAGAATCTGGTTAATCTGGCTTCTTTCTTCAAGAGGTCAACACCAATCGAAAGGAGGCACAGTGCATTGCGTGTCGTCAAAAGAGACCATACAATCATGCAACTGAGCAATAAGCCGACTGACTTCTTTTCCCCTGCTGAGCACGGTTCCCTTTTCAGCTCTCCTCTCTACTAATTAGTGATGCCTAAAGCCTCCGCGCTGCGCCTTAGTTGCGCTCTAGAGGCTAAAGATTGCGGTGGCAGCTAAATTTAAGGCATCTCCTTTTACTGTTCCTCTTTAAGGGGATATAATATAATTTTTATTATATTTTTTATACTTTTATTTATATTTTAATTACCTTATATAATTAATATAAGGTTATTAAAACCTTTTTTAAGCTATATTATTATATATTTTTTTTATTTATAATATTATATTTTATTATAAACTAGCTTTTTAATTATAATTAAGAAGATATTAATATAAATATTATTAAACTTAAAGAAAAAAAAAAGAATTTTAAAAAATCCTTTTTATATATTTTTAGGCTTTAATTTAGGCCTAGGCTAGGCCCTTAGGTTATATAACCTTATAAAAGCTTAGATAAAGCCTAAGCCTTTAATATATTTTCTTACTTACCTTTTTAAGTATTTTAAAAGGTCTAGTTTAAAATTACTTTTATTTTAATTTATAGGTTATTAAAATTCTAATTTAAAGCCTTATTTATTATTAAATAAAAATTATATTAAGTTTAGCTTAAAGTTTTATATATTTTTATTAAGGTTATATAAATTCTAGTTTAAAATTATATATATTTTAAATTAAAAATTAATAAATTTTAACTTAAATTTATATAAGGCTTATTTATTTATTAGCTTTATTTTATATATTTATAAATATAAATTTCTTATAATTTATATATATTTTTAGGCTAATATCTTTTTATACTTTTTTTAATATATTTTTTTACTTATAGCTTATTTTTACTTATTTTTTTTCTTTTTTTAAGTTACTTTATTATAAGTTTAATAAGTTAATAATACTTTTATATTACTTTTTTATCCTTTTTATTAATCTTTTTTTTAAAAAGTCTATTTTTTTATTATTTTATATTTTATTTTTATTATATTTATTTTTATATTTTTATTTATAAGTTATTAACTTATATTTAATTTAGACTTTTTTTAATATTTTTATTATTATTAATAGTATTTATAGTTATTTTATTTTTATAACTTTTATTTTTTTAATTTTTTTATTTAATATATTTATTATTATTACCTTTAAAAATAGTAAAAATAATAATAATTACCTTTTATCTTTAAATTATAAATATACTATAAAGTATTATTTTTATAAAAAAAATAAAAAAAATAAAAACTTTATTTTTTTTATTATTTAGTTTTTTTTTATAATTAGTATTTTAATTATTTAATTAATTATAGCTATTATTTAAATTATTACCTTAGCTTTAACTTTATATATAAGTATTATATTTAAGTAAAGTCTTATTATTATTAATTATATAACCTTTTTATTATTAGCCTAGGCCTATATTAACTTTATTATAATATTATTATTTTTATAAGAAATTATAAATATATTATTAAAAAATATTTTATTTTAAATATATATATTAAAGCCTAGGCTAATTTAAAAAAAAAAGCTAAAAAGCCTTAATTTTAAAATCTTTTTATTACTTAATAATAATAATTTTATAGCTTTTTAAATATTAACTATAACTTCTAAACCTCTAATTATATTACTTATATTTATAATAACCCTTTATATACCTTTAATACTAACTTTAACTTATATATTATAATATACTTAAAGTTTAATAATAATTTACTTTTTCTTACTTTTTTTAATATTAATAGCTATTAGGCTATCTTTAATTTAATTATTATTAAAATATAAATATTAATTATTACTTTTATTAAAATATAAAAAAACTTTTATATTAATTATAAAGCTATTATTACTTAAAATATTAACCTTATTTAAGCCTTTAATACTTTTAATTAAACTATTAATTATTTCTTTTTTACTTAAGCTTTATTTTCTTTTTTTACTTATTATTATTATAATAATAACTTGCCCTTAAAAAGCCCTTTAAAGAGATATTATTATAAGTTTTATTTTTTTTTACTTTTTATTTTACCTTTATTTTAATTCTTTTTTTTTAAAATTAAACTTTAAAATTTATTAAAAGCTTTTTTTTAATTAAAAGTAATAATAATAATAATAATAATAATAATAATAATAATAATAATAATAATAATAATAATAATAATAATAATAATAATAATAATAATAATAATAATAATAATAATAATAATAATAGTAATAATAATAATAGTAATAATAATATTTAATAATATTATATTTTTAATTTTTATATATTTTAAATAAGTAAATATTAAATTTAGTTTAAACTTAATATAGGTTTTTAAAATATATAATCTTTTTTATTATTATTATTATATCTTTTATAGGTTATTATAAATTATTATATTACTTTATTTCCTTTTATATTTTATTAGTATTATAATATTTTTTATATTTTTTAATAGCTTTTAGGTAAAAGTTATTTATTTATTTTACTTAATAAATATATCTTTATTTTTACTTACTTTTTTTATATTTCTTAATATTAATATTTTCTTAACTTTATATTTTTTTTATTAACTTTTTACTTTTTTTTTATAATATTAAAGTAAGCCTTAGCTTTAATTTTTATAATACTTAAAATAATAATAAATTTAATATTATTTACTTTATAAGGTTAATATAAAAGATATTATATATTCTTTAAAATATATTAAGCCTAATAATAAGTAATAATAATATAGCTTTTATTTAATATTTAATTACTATTTAATTAAGTTTTTTATATAATTAATTTATTTTAAAATTCTATAAATTTAGTTATATTATATCCTTAATTTAAAAATATTTTACTAGCTAATAGTCTTTATTATATATTTCCTAGTACCTTTATTAAATAAAAGTATATATTACCTAGGCTATCTTTAACCTATCTTATAACTAGGCTATAAATTATATTACTTTTTTCTTATTAAAGATTTTATTTTTAAGGAAATTAGTTAATTATTTAATAGTTTTTAATTTATAACTATAAAATAAATAATTTAAGCTAAATTTTATTATTAAAAATACTTTATTATTTAAAGATATTTATATTATAATAAAATATATAAGTTAATTAAATTAATAAAAGGCTATAAAGAGATATAAAATAAATTATATTTTTTAATTTACTTACTTTATCTTTTTATTTATTTAAAAATAATATATTATAAAAAGTTTTTTATTTTATTTTTATAAGGCTTTAAAGTATTTTCTAAAGTTTATTTAGCTAGTTTAAGTCTTAATTAAAAATAATATTTTTAAGAAACCTATAAAATTACTATTAATAATCCTTAAAATATAATATATAAACTTTAATTAAAATAGATATTATTACCTTAAGCTAAATAAACTTTAATAATTAATTTATAATAACTATAAGAAAAATAAGATTATTTCTAGTTTAAATAATAGCTTTATTATAAAGTTATTTAATAATATTATTTAATATTTATTTAAAATAAATAACTATTATAATAGGCCTTAGTATTATTACCTGCTTTTATATATATTATTATAATAATAATTTCTATAAAACCTTTAAATATTTTAAGATATTTTATTTTAATAGTAATCTTTATATAAAGCTTAAAATATTTTATTTCTTTCTAGGTAATTTAATAAAAGTAAATTATATATTTATTAAATAACTATAATTATTAATAACTTTTATATTAATAATTAGGTTTTCTTTTTATAAAGTAAAATCTTTTTATTATTAATACTATAATTTTAAGTTTATTTTTTAATTTTTATTTTTTTAAAAAATCTTTTATTTTCTTTAATTATAGCCTTAAACCTATAGCTATAAGTTAAAAAAGTTATTATATTTTAATTTTAAAGTACTTATAGTATTATATTTTAAAAGACTTTATTACTTATTAAAAGAAATATAGCCTTAATTAAACTAGACCTTTTTAATATATTAATTTATTTTAAAGCCTTATTTAAATTAAAGCTTTTTTATATATTAATTTATTTTAAAACTTTATTTAAATTAAAACTTTTTTAAATATTAGCCTATAAGTTAGCTAAATCCTAGCTAGATCTTTTTTTATATATTATTATAATAAGAAATATTTTAATAAATTTTATAATTTAATTTACTTACTTAGCCTTTTCTTAGTAATTCTAGTCTTATTATAATAAAATATTTAGCTATAAAATATCCTTTTTTAATTTATATTAAAATAAATAATTATAATAAAAAAGTAAATTTACCTATTAAGTCTAGTATTTTAAGATTTCTTTTATTATTATAAAGTATTTTAGGTTTTTATAGTTAATTAATATTATAAATAGTTTTTAAACTCCTTAAAGCTTAACTAATTATATTAAGGGCTTAGGCTTTACTTAAGCCTTTATAAGATTATATAATCTAGGGATCTAGCCTAGGTCTAGGCCAGAGCCTAAAAGTATATAAAAAGGATTCTTTAAAAATCTTTTTTTTTTCTTTAAGTTTAATAATACCTATATTAATATCTTTTTAATTATAGCTAAGAAATTAATTTATAATAATTATTAAACTTTTTATAGCCTAAAATATTAAAACTTTTTTAGTTATTACTTATTATTAAGAAATTAAAATAAAAATATAAATATAAATAAAAAATACTATATAAGCCTTAATTAAGGCCTAATATAATAATAACCTTAAAAACTAACTATTTATAATATAATAAATAACCTTAATAGTATTTAGCTTTATTAAAAATAAACTTATATAAACTTTTAAAATAACCTTAATACCTTTTAAAAATATATTAAGACTATTATTTAAAAGTAACTTTCTAATATAATTAATACTTTATAACCCTTAACCTTTTAGCTAATCCTTATTTTAACTTTTTAGCTAGTTATTTTCCTAATAATAGTAAAAGGCAGGCTAAAATTACTATAATATTAGTATTTATTAATTATTTTTAAATTTAATAATATTAAGGCTATATAACTATTTTAAAAGCTTATAATATAATATATACTTAAGACTTAAGTTAATAAAATTAATAATAATAAAGATAAATAAATATATATCTTTATAAACCTAAAAAATAATATATTATAAAATATTAAACTATTTTTTAAAATAAAAAAATAATAAAACTTTAACTTAATAATTTTCTTTAATTACTTAAAAAGTATTTATAAAAATTAATATTAATAAGAAATTATATAAATTAAACTTAAATAAATTTATTAATATAATAATAAGTTATTTATAAAATTCTTTATTTACTTTAATTAAAAGCTAGTTATAATAAAAGGCTTCAATTAAAATAATAATATTAAATTAATATATTTTTATTATATATTAAATAAAATTATATAAAATTATAATATTAATTAAAATATTTTTTAAGTTAATTATAAATAGATAATAAAAATATATTATAATATTATTATAAATATTAAATCTTAATAATTAAAGAAAAAGTTTTATAAAATTAACTTAAAGCCTATATTTACCTATTTATTGCTATTAAAAGATAATAATAATAACTTAAAGATAATAAATATTAATATTATTTCTATTAAATAGATTATAGTTAAATAAAAGGTAAAGCTAATATAAGCCTAAAATTAAATATATTAAAGAGCTTAATAGATTTTAATAAAGACCTTAAATAAATAATAATAAAATAAATAATATTTTTATTATAAAAATTAAGATTATTAAGCCTAGAGTTATTATTTAAATTAATCTTAATACCTTTAATAAAAAGGCTATTATATTTATAGGCTACTTATAAATAATATTAAGTTAAAAATAGAAAATAAAGGTTAAAAGTTAAAAAAATAAATACCTTTATAATAAGTCTTATATAAAGGCTAAAGATAAGATATAAAAGGCCTATTTAAGGTTATATATTAAAAAAAAAAGAAAACTAATAAGATATTAATAAGGTTATAAATAGACCTTTTTTATTAATATTAGTTTTATTTAACTTATTAAAGTTCTTTAATATATAAATTAATATAAGCTATAATTACTATAAAGTAATAAATAAAAAAACTACTTATTAGCTTAGCCTTAAGTTAATTATATTACTAAATTAATAAGAAATAAAAATAGCTATAAAAGCAATAAAAAAAGGCTATATAGTCTAGAAATTAATTATATTTATTATATAGCTAGCTAAGGAAATTATTAATATAAATAAATAAAAAAACTAAATATCTTTTTATATTATTTTTAATTTAACTAAAAATATAATTCTAGGCTTACTTTAGTTAATATATAAGAATATTTATATTTATACTAGCTAATATAAGCTAGTTATTAAGGCAGTAAGTAAATTAATTATAAAATATAATAAAAAGTAATAGAATAAAAAAGTTATTATAATTATAATTAGCTTAATATTTACTAATATTTTATAATATTAATTTAAGTAAAAAGAAAACCTAGAATTATTAATAATTATAAGCCTTTATAAAATTACCTATATCTTTAAGGTTTAGGCCTTATAAATAAAATATCCTAGCTTTAAATTAAATAAAAATTAAATATAATTGCCTTTTTTTTTTTTTTTTTTTTTTTTTTTTTTCCTTTACTATTAATCTAATAAGGCTATTAAGCTTCTAACTTTTCATGTAAATGCTTAAATAATAAGGCCCCTATAGTAAGCCTGTATCTCCAAAGTTAGAATTATATAAGGTTTATCTGCCTTAGTGGCGTAATTGCTGCCTTAACCAAGCGGTATTAATACCGCTCCTCGGCAGCTGTATTAGCCTTCTTATAACTGCCTTTAAAGCTTTATAAGTTTTAAAACCTCTTTAACCTTATTAAGGCTAATTTATTATTACCTTATAAAAAAAAGGCTAATTATTATATTAAGCTATATAAAAACTTAAATAAATTAAATCTTAAGCTTTTATAAAGGCTATTATATAATATACCTAGGGATTACTTATTAAAGGTATAATAATAAGTTATAAAGTTAATAAATAAAAGTTAAATTTAAGCTAGTTTTTTATTAATTATAGCCTTAATTTTTTTAGTAAAAAAGCTAGATAAAAAATAGTAATTTTATATAAATTATAAAATATTAAATAAAATTACTTAGTAAAATTATTATTTACTTTTATTAATTAAAAAGATATTATAGTTATTAATAAAGGCTAAGTAGCTTATTAAATTAAATATATAAATAGTATTTTATAAGCTTTAAATAATTAAAAAGAAAAAATACCTTATAGTATTTAAAATATATTTTAAGTTATTTAAATAGCTAGTAATATTATTTAAGTTAGCTAGCACTTTAGCTATATTTTAATATTATATTAATAAGATATTAAATATATTTTTAAGTAATTATATAATAGCTTATTTTAATAATATCTTAATTTACTTATTAGGCTTATAATAAAATTATATAAAAAAGGTAAAAAAGATATTATAAAGGTTATAAGTAATTAGTTTTAATTTTAACTTTAAGAAATATAAGTTTATAATAAATAAAATTAAATACTTAAGTTATATTATTAAAATAAAAGTAAAGATTTAGTTTAATTTTAAAAAAATAAAAGCTATTTAATTATAAAAGCCTCTTATATAGCTATAAGGGGTTTATAGCTTTTTAAGGTTTATTAACTTTTATTATAACTTTATTTAGAGATTTACTATTTTAATTATATCTTTTAATTACCTTATAAAGAAAAAAGTCTTTTTTTAATAAAAATTAAATTAAATAATAGCCTTTAAATAATTAAAAGAATACTTTATAATAAGACTAGTATTAATATAATAAAGACTAGATTAAAAAATAATAATAAAAGCTAATAGCTTTAAGAAAGTATTAAAAAGGTATCTTTTCTAGGAAAATAAAAAAGGTATTTTATATTTAGTAACTTATTACTTTGCCTTTTTAACTATAGCCTAGTAGAATTATATAATTTATAATAAAAAACTATTAGTTATAATTAACTGCCTTAAAGTATAATTAGCTAAGCTTTAAGAAATTTAAAAGCTATTTATAATTTTAACTAATTATAAAAATTTAAAATACTTTATAATAATAAAAGAAAATTTAAAATATTAGGCTTAATAGGCAAACCTGCTTTTTTATTATAATTATATACTTTAATATAAACTAAAAAAAGATACTTTATAGCTAAATACTTTATTATAATAAAACTAAAATTACTAAGAAAAGGCTAAGTAAATAAACTAGGTTATAAAACTAGTTAAAATATTTCTTATTATAATAATATATAAAAAAAGGTCTAATTAGAACTTAGGTAACTTATAAGCTAATACTTAAAGAAAGTCTAATTTAAATAAGGTTTTAAAGTAAATTAATATATAAAAAGCCTTAATTTAAATAAGGCTTTAAAGTAAACTAATATATAAAGAAGATCTAGTTTAAATAAGGCTTTAAAATAAACTAATATATTAAAGAGATTTAGTCTAGATAAGGCTATATCTTTTATAATAAATAATAAAGTCTTTTAAAATATAATACTATAAGTACTTTAAGACTAGGGTATAGTAAGCTTTTTAGCTTATAGCTATAAGTTTAAGGCTATAATTAAAGAAAATAAAAGGTTTTTTAAAAAGGTAAAAACTAAAAAGTAAATTTAAAATTATAATATTAATAATAATAAAATATTACTTTATAAAAAAAAACCTAGCTATTAATATAAAAGCTATTAATAATTATAATTATTTAATAAGTATATAACTTATTTTTATTAAATTACCTAAAAAGAAATAAAATATTCTAGGCCTTATATAGGAATTATTATTAAAATAAAATATCTTAAAATATATAAAGATTTTATAAAAACTATTATTATAATAATATATATAAAAGTAAGTAATAATATTAAGGCTTATTATAATAATTACTTATTTTAAATAGATATTAAATAATATTATTAATTAATTTTATAATAAAGCTATTAATTTAAATAAAAAATAACCTTATTTTCTTTATAGTTATTATAAATTAGTTATTAAAGTTTATTTAGCTTAAGGTAATAATATCTATTTTAATTAAAGCTTATATATTATATTTTAAAGACTATTAGTAATAATTCTATAGGTTTCTTAAAGATATTATTTCTAACTAAAGCTTAAATTAATTAAATAAATTTTAAAAAATACTTTATAGCCTTATAAAAATAAGATAATAACCTTTTATAATATACTATTCTTAAATAAATAAAAAGATAAAGTAAATAAACTAAGAAATATAATTTATTTTATATTTTTTTATAGCCTTTTAATAATTTAATTAGCCTATATATCGTATTATAATATAAGTATTTTTAAATAATAAAGTATTTTTAATAATAAAATTTAGCTTAAACTATTTACTTTATAATTATAAATTAAAAACTATTAAATAGCTAATTAACTTCCTTAAAAGTAAGACTTTTAATAAAAAAAAGGCAATATAATTTATAGCCTAATTATAAAATAAGCTAGAGGTAGCCTAGATAATATATACCTTTATTTAATAAAGGCATTAAAAAGTATATAATAAAAACTATTAATTAATAAAGTACTTTTAAGTTAAGGATATAATATAGCTAAATCTATAAAATTTTAAGATAAATTAACTTTATAAAAAGCTTAATTAAATAGCAATTAAATATTAAGTAAAGGCTATATTATTATTACTTATTATTAGGCTTAATATTTCTTAGGAAATATATAATATCTTTTGTATTAATCTTATTAAATAAATAATATTAAATTTATTATTATTTTAAGTATTATAAGAATTAAAGCCAGGGCCTACTTTAATACTATAAAAAAAAAGTAAAGAATTAATAAAAAAGTATAAGGTTAAGAAAATATTAATAATAAAGAATATAAAAGAAATAAGTAAAAATAAAAATATATTTATTAAATAAAAAAAATAAATAACTTTTACTTAAAAGCTATTAAAGAATATAAAGGATATTATAATATTAGTAAAATATAAAAAGAAATAAGGTAATATAATAATTTATAATAGACTATAAAAGATATAATAATAATAATAAAAAAGACTATATATTTTAAAAACCTATATTAAGTTTAAATTAAATTTAATATTTATTTACTTAAGATATATAAAAACTAAAGATATAATATTACTAGGTATTATTATTATTACTATTATTATTATTATTACTTTTATTATTATTATTACTAATTTTATTATTATTATTACTTTTAATTAAAAAGAAAAAGCTTTTAATAAACTTTAAGGTTTAATTTAAAAGAAAAAAGAAATTAAAGTAAAAATAGAAAAGAAAAATAAAACTTATAATAATATTTCTTTAAAGGGCTTTTTAAAGGTAAGTTATTATTATAGTAATAATAAATTAAAAAAAAGATAAAGCTTAAGTAAAAAAGAAATAATTAATAATTTAATTAAAAGTATTAAAAGCCTAAATAAGGTTAATATTTTAAATAATAATAGTTTTATAATTAATATAAAGTCTTTTTATATCTTAATAAAAATAATAACTAGTATTTATATTTTAATAATAATTAAATTAAAAATAGCCTAATAGCTATTAATACTAAGAAAAGTAAAAGAAAGTAAATTATTATTAAACTTTAAATATATTATAATATATAAACTAAAGTTAGTATTAAAAGTATATAAAAGGTTATTATAAATATAAGTAATATAACTAGAGGTTTAAAAGTTATAATTAGTATTTAAAAAGCTATAAAATTATTATTATTAAATAATAAAAAGACCTTAAAATTAAGGCTTTTAAGCCTTTTTTTTTTAAATTAGCTTAGGCTTTAATATATATATTAAAAATAAAATATCTTTTAATAATATATTTATAATTTCTTATAAAAGTAATAATATTATAATAAAATTAATATAAGCCTAGATTAATAATAAAGAAATTATATAACTAATAATAATAAGAATTTATTTAAATATAGTATTTATATATAAAATTAAATTTAAGGTAATAGTTTAAGTAATAACTATAGTTAATTAAATAATTAAGATATTAATTATAAAAAAAAACTAGGTAATAAAAAAGATAAAGTCTTTATTTTTATTATCTTTTTTATAAAAATAATACCTTATAGTATATTTATAACTTAAAGATAAAAGGTAATTATTATTATTTTTACTATTTTTAAAGGTAATAATAATAAATATATTAAATAAAAAAATAAAAAAAAATAAAAATTATAAAAATAAAGTAACTATAAGTATTATTAATAATAATAAAAATATTAAAAAGAGTTTAAATTAAATATAGGCTAGTAACTTATAAATAAAAATATAAAAATAAATATAATAAAAATAAAATATAAAATAATAAAAAAATAAATTTTTTAAGGAAAAGGTTAATAAAAAAGATAAAGAAATAATATAAAGGTATTATTAATTTATTAAACTTATAATAAAATAGCCTAAAAAAAATAAAATAAATAAAAATAAACTATAAGTAAAAAGTTATATTAAAAAAGATATAAAAAGATATTAGCCTAAAAATATATATAAATTATAAAAGATTTATATTTATAAATATATAAAATAAAGTTAATAAATAAATAAGCCTTATATAAGTTTAGGCTAGAATTTATTAATTTCTAGCTTAAAATATATATAGCTTTAAATTAAAATTTATATAACCTTAATAAAAATATATAAGGCTTTAAATTAAATTTAATATAATTTTTACCTAAAAATAAGTAAGGCCTTAAATTAGAATATTAATAACCTATAAATTAGGGTAAAGATAGTTTTAAATTAGACTTTTAAAAATACTTAAAAAGGTAAGTAAGAAGATATATTAAAGGCTTAGGCTTTACTTAAGCCTTTATAAAGTTATATAACCTAGAGATTTAGCCTAGATTTAGGCTAAAGCCTAGAAATATATAAAAAGGATTTTTTAAAAATTCTTTTTTTTTTAAGTTTAATAATACTTATATTAATATCCTTTTAATTATAGTTAAAAAGCTAGTTTATAATAACTATACTTTAAAGCAGTTAATTATAGTTAATAATTTCTTATTATAAATTATATAATTTTATTAAGCTATAATTAAGGAAATAAAGTAATAAATTACTAGATATAAAATACCTTTTTTATTTTTTTAAGAAAAATACTTTTTTAATATTTTCTTAAAGCTATTAGCTTTTATTATTATTTTTTAATTTAGCCTTTATTATATTAATATTAATCTTATTATAAAGTATTTTTTTAATTATTTAAAGGCTATTATTTATTTTAATCTTTATTAAAAGAAAGATTCTTCTTTTATAAAGTAATTAAAAGATATAGGTAAGGTAATAAACCTTTAAATAAAGTTATAATAAAAGTTAATAAACCCTAGAAAGCTATAAACTTCTTATAGTTATATAAAAAGCTTTTATAATTAAATAGCTTTTACCTTTTTAAGATTAAACTAAACTTTTACTTTTACTTTAATAATATAACCTAAGTACTTAATTTTATTTATTATAAACTTATATTTTTTAAAATTAAAATTAAAGTTAATTACTTATAATCTTTATAATATTTTTTTTATTTTTTTTATATAATCTTATTATAAGCCTAATAAGTAAATTAAGATATTATTAAAGTAAGCTATTATATAATTACCTAAAGATATATTTAATACCTTATTAATATAATATTAAAATATAATTAAGGTATTAATTAATTTAAATAATATTACTAGCTATTTAAATAACTTAAAATATATTTTAAATACTATAGAATATTTTTTTCTTTAGTTATTTAAAGCTTATAAAATATAATTTATATATTTAACTTAATAAATTACTTAGCCTTTACTAGTAATTATAATATCTTTTTAATTAATAAAAATAAATAATAATTCTATTAAGTAACTTTATTTAATACCTTATAGTTTATATAAAATTATTACCTTTTATTTAGTTTTTTTATTAGAAAAATTAAAACTATAGCTAATAAAAAACTAGCCTAAATTTAACCTTTATTTATTAGCTTTATAATTTATTACTATATCTCTAGTAAGTAATCTTTAGGTATATTATATAATAGCCTTTATAAAAGCTTAAGGTTTAACTTATTTAGGTTTTTATATAACTTAATATAATAATTAGCCTTTTTTTTATAAGGCAGTAATAAGTTAGCCTTAATAAGGTTAAAAAGGTCTTAAAACTTATAAAGCTTTAAAGGTAATTATATTTAATTTTTATTTAATTTAAAGTTAGAATATTTTATTTATAAGGCCTAAACCTTAAAAATATAAATAATCTTATAAAGGCTTATAATTATTAATAGTTTTAAGTTTTTTTTTTTATTTAAACTAATATTATAAAGTATTAGTAAATATTAAGTTAATTATAATTATAATAGCTTTTTTACCTTATTACCTTTTATTATATTTTATAACTAGCCTATTTATTGCCTTAATAACTAGCTTATATTAATTAGTATAAATATAAATATCTTTATATATTAATTAAAATAAGCCTAGAATTATATCTTTAGCTAAATTAAAAATAATATAAAAAATTTTAATTTCTTTATTTATTTATATTAATAGTTTCTCTAGCTAGCTATATAATAAATATAATTAATTTTTAGGCTATATAGCTTTTTTTTATTACTTTTATAGCTATTTTTACTTTTTATTAATTTAATAATATAACTAGCTTTAGGCTAAGTTAATAAGTAGTTTTTTTATTTATTACTTTATAGTAAATATAGCTTATATTAATTTATATATTAAAGAATTTTAATAAATTAAATAAAACTAATATTAATTAAAAATATCTATTTATAATCTTATTAATATTTTATTAGTTTTTTCTTCTTTTTAATATATAATCTTAAATAGGCTTTTTATATTTTACTTTTAGCCTTTATATAAAATTTATTATAAAGATATTTCCCTAATTTAATATACTGCTTCTTTACTAATATTACTTTATCTGCCCTTATAGGCAAGGTTAATTAGTTATATGCCCTGGCATATATAATTAATTAATAGATCTAGTTATTATTAACTTTAGGTTAATTTAGCTTTTACTAATTAACTTATATAAAAGTTAACCTAATTCCTTTAAACCTTTAATCTAACCCTGCTATTACCCTGCCTTTATCTATATAACTCTATCTATAAATATACTATCCTTATATTAAAAGTAGCACCCTCTTTGCTATAGTGACCCTTTTAGCTATATTAAAAAGCTACTTTTTATATGTATTTAAGTTACCTATAAAGGTAATAAGAAAGGCTACCTTATCTAACTAAAGGGGATAACCTTCTTTTAAGGCTTTTTCTAGGTCCCTTAAACCTAATAGCTCTTTATAGACCTAATCTAGATTAATTATATTAAAATAAGGCTAATAAATTATATAACTAATTAACCTAATTAGTATATAATTAAAGATTACTATTTTAATTAAATTAAATTAATACCTTAATAATAAGTTCTTTTTAATAGTAATTATTATTATATAGATTTCTTTTAGTTTATATTTATTAGCTTTATTTAAGGCAGGCCTAATAGCTATATTAAGGTTATAGCTAGTTATATAGTAGTTATAATTATATAGCTATAGGCTATTTTATATAGGCATTATACCGGTGGCTATAATTAATATTAGTAGCTATAACTAACGGTTAGGTCAGGGAATATACTTTGTAATAAACTTGGCCTGTCCTAATCGATACTGACCTTTATTGAGGTTAAACAGGTTGATTTAAGATGTCTTAGTCTTTTTAGCTAGGGTGAAGGAAGAAGGCTAACATAGCTGCCAAGGAACCTGCAGGCGGTATTAATACTGCTTAGTTAAGGCAGCAATTACGCTACTAAGGCAGATAAACCTTATATAATTCTAACTTTAGAGATATAAGCCTACTATAGGGGCCTTATTATTTAAGTATTTATATAAAAAGTTAAAAGCTTAATAGCCTTATTAGGCTAATAATAAAGGAAAAAAAAATAAAATAAAAAAAATAAAAATAAAGATATTTAATTTTTTAACCTTTAACCTTTATTTTCTATTTTTAACTTAATATTATTTATAATTAGCTTATAAATATAATAGCCTTTTTATTAAAAATATTAAAATTAATTTAAATAATAACTCTAGACTTAGTAATTTTAATTTTTATAATAAAAATATTACTTATTTTATTATTATTTATTTAAGGTTTTTATTAAGATATATTAGGCCTTTTAATATACCTAGTCTTAGGCCTATATTAACTTTACTTTTTATTTAATTATAGCCTATTTAATAAAAATAATATTAATACCTATTATCTTTAAGTTATTATTATTATTTTTTACTAATAATAAATAGGTAAATATAAGCCTTAAGTTAGCCTTATAAAACTTCTTCTTTAGCTATTAAGACTTAATATTTATAGTAATATTATAATATATTTTTATTATTTATTTATAGTTATTTTAAAAAATACCTTAATTAATATTATAATTTTATATAATTTTATTTAATATATAATAAAAATATATTATTTTAATTATATTATTTTAATTTAGGCCTTTTATTATAATTAATTTTTAATTAAAGTAAATAAAGAATTTTATAAATAACTTATTATTATATTAATAAATTTATTTAAATTTATTTAAATTTAATTTATATAATTTTCTATTAATATTAATCTCTATAAATACTTTTTAAATAGTTAAGGAAAATTATTAAATTAAAGTTTTATTATTTTTTTATTTTAAAAAATAATTTAATATTTTATAATATATTACCTTTTAGATTTATAAAGATATATATTTATTTATTTTTATTATTATTAATTTTATTAGCTTAAGTTTTAAATATATATTATATTATAAATTTTTAAAATAGTTATATAGCCTTAATATTATTAAATTTAAAAATAATTAATAGGTATTAATATTATAATAATTTCTATTTATTTTTTATTATTATTAAAAAAGTAATTAATTAAGAAATTAAAATAAAAATTAATTAAAAAGTTAAGGGTTATAAAGTATTAATTATATTAAAGATTTACTTTTAAATAATAATTTTAATATATTTTTAAAAGGTATTAAGGTTATTTTAAAAGTTTATATAAATTTATATTTAATAAAGTTAAATACTATTAAAGATATTTATTATATTATAAATAATTAATTCTTAAGATTATTATTATATTAGGCCTTAGCTAGGGCCTATAAGGTATTTTTTATTTATATTTATATTTTTACTTTAATTTCTTAATAATAAGTAATAGTTAAAAAGATATTAATATTTTAGGCTATAAAAAGTTTAATAATTATTATAAATTAACTTTTAATTATAATTAAAAGAATATTAATATAAATATTATTAAATTTAAAAAAAGAAAAAAAAGATTTTTAAAAAATCCTTTTTATATATTTCTAGGCTTTAGCCTAGGCCTAGGTTAGGCTTTTAGGTTATATAACCTTATAAAGGCTTAAGTAAAGCTTAAGTTTTTAATATATTTATTTAAATAATTTTAAAGTTATTAAAATATTAAGTATTTAATTTTTATTATTATTAAATTTTTTAAAAAATTAAACTTTTAATAAAAAAGTCTTTAATTATTTTATAAATAAAAAATTAAAATATTTAATTAATTTATTTAATCTTTAAAATAATTAATTTTATTTAAATTAAATTATATTTTTAAAAATAACTTATAATTAAAAATTATTAATTTAATTTATATAGAATTATTAAAATATATAAATAAATAAAAAATAATTATTTTATTTTTAAAATTTAAAAATTTTTTTTAAAATTATTTAAAATTATTTATAATTAACTAATTTATATTAATTTATTAATTAATTTTATAATTAATATAAAAAATTCTTTTTAATAAATTTTTTTTAATTAATATTTTTTTATTATTTTTTTTAAAATTAAAAGTTTAAATAAATTTAAAAAATAAAAATTTATTTAATTTTTTATTATAATTATATTAAAAAATATATAATTTTTTTTTATAATTAATAAATATAAAAATAAATAAATTATAATAATAATATATATTTAATAGCTTATTTATTAAAAATTAATATTAAATAAAAGATAATTAAAATCTATTTTATTTAAAAAGGCTAAAACCTAATATATTATTTTTACTAAGATATTAGGATCTATCTAACTAAGTAGCAGAAATTAAGGCATAATTAATTAATCAATCTCCTTTTACTGTTCTCGCAGAGTTCAGACTCAGGATAACAGCGCCACGGCGTAGTGGGCGTAGCTGACGAGACGCCCATGAAAAGGATATGCAGCTAAACTTTCTAGGCGCTTGTTATAGACACGCCCCATGTCCATTTCGGGGAAACGCAATCCAGTGACTGATCGTGAACATGGAGACGATATCTCGTACTCGATATGCGAGAATGTTCTCTGTGAGGTTTTAATCTAGAGTAATAGCAATACGTTCCTACGCAGTCAATGAAATAACTTTTGAGGTTACTGGATCGTATTTGTGGTTCCAGCAAGCAGCTGTCATTTCAGACAACAGCAAAAAAAAAAAAAAAGTAGTTGGAAAAGAAGGGGTCTTAAACTTTTTTTCTTGGATCGCCCTGGAATCAGCCATTGCCGAATAAGAACTCCTGTCCAACTAGCTTTTGCCCGACAACAAGAGACACAAAAACCACGTCGGGCCGGGTTATACATAGTATGTACCAGTAAAACATCAGCCCAGCCCAGCGATCAGTTGACCGAAGCAACAGCGTTATCTGATCAGATCAGGGCTCCTCACCTTGGCTTGAGTTGGGACGTTAACTAAACCAAAAAGAAGTAGGGTCAAGGGTTAGGTCAAGGGTTTAGGTCTGAAGCGACGGGGATCTTCACCACGTGTAAGTGGTACGCAGTACGGATACTGATAGAGGATTCATTCAATGTCCAGTCAGTACGTACATAAAAACTGCAATGAGCCGATTTGGTAGAGTCTCCTATTGGCATTCGAAATGATTTTTTACAAGTCATTCATAAATGACTGGTTGTGAATGCTCGATTTACCGCTGGGCTTTAATCTCTCGTACCTGGATACGGCTGATGTGAGCCGCTCGCGTGTAAACTCCACGTAACATCCAGTCCATTCAGGTACACAATGCTAACTGCACAATTAAACTCAAAACATAAAAACTTCATGCGGCCCATGGGAAAGGATTATTGTGTACGGATACGCGTGAAAGGCGAAAGGTCACTGAAACAGGTTTTCCAATCCTCCACACGACAGGGCTCGAAACAAACCCATCGCCCTTTGGTCTGACGTGTTATTAGACGCGTCTCAAGCTGGTACAGCTAGCGAGAGACACGAGAGCCTCGTTATGCCCTCTCGTCCTTGACTTGAAGGGCTAGGTGCTGTCTCTCTTATCTGTTTACTTCAAGTTCAAACCCTCTTCCAAAAACGGAATCGAGGCTTTCATTGTATCGTGGGGGACCTCAAGCCACAAGAAGACGGAAGAGTTTATTCCGTGAGGGCAGTAAAGGTTTCGATGCAGGGCATATCGATCCCTAGAAGTAAGATTCTCGGTTAAGATTCTCGGCTCGCTTCTAAAATATCCGATGCAAGATGAGTCGTGGTCACTGGGTCGAGGTGAAGAAAAACTAAACAATTCTCGAATCAAATCGAGGACCGAGAAGGACACCTGGACCTTAGAAGCAGAATCTGAGACATGTTCGCTATCACCGCATAGAAACGTACATAGTATGTACAAACTGTCATTTCCAGGTATGCTATCGACATGCATCAAACTACTGTTTTCAATGGTTGAAGTGGCTCGCGCATCGAGACATTCGAGCAGCCCTCTTCTGCGCGACCTTCGGTATTATGAAGACCAAGACCAGGAACCAGGGTGAAACCCATTTTTCACAGACAGCCCACTAGTATTAAATCTCTCCAATACACTCCTGTGATATGGCAAATATTTTTGTCGCATAAGTCTTGGGATTGAAGTCTCAAGTTTGTCTGCCATCGCCCTTGAGAGCGCGCACCTTTGCAGTACAGTACGACGACACACCGTACGAGTGTAGCCCCTCTTTCGATCCCCCAGGCTTCAACACCACCCCACTCCATGTCCATCTCCAAATCAGTCCTCCCTCATTCATTTCATCAACACCCTCTCCGCCCAGTGCGAGCTTTCATTGCCCATCTCGATTAAGCCTGGAGCGGACATCGGATGGCCTCGCCAAGCTAGGCCACGGGGCCACTGTCCACTCTACCCGTCTCGGAAGTTGGGGAAATGGAGAGCGAGCAGCCAGCGCAGGCAGCAAGTTCTAGTGCTGTGAGCGAGTGAGTGAACTGTGCAAAATCGTGTACTGTATGTACTATTATGTACGACGAGAGGATGAGAACATGGACGCGTCGGGTGACGAATCAGCCCAGAATCGTCCATGGCAGAGGCGATTTGACTGCTGATGATTCCCAACAAGAAAAACGGACGATGAGAACCCGAACGCGACCCGGCACCTCTCCCTCGCTATTGCACTTGGTTGACAAGTCCCGCTGAACTCATCGTCCATCTCGACCGGCAACGTTTGTCCAGGCCAGGCGGGACCTGATGAGTTGAGATACACCTGCTCCAGGGAAACGGTTAGTTTCATCCCCTGGCTACAACGTTGTGCAGCGGACAAGAGGACCCTAGCACTCTGCACTTCTTTTTATGATGGTGCACAAAGAGAACCATCACCCATTTCATACCTTATCGAGAAAAGCCTATCCAAGGATCCAATCATGGGCACAGCGCAAATCACAGCGCCTCATGCACCACCAGGAGGAGGGGAATGAGGGGACGTACCTCGGATTTCCGCCCGTAGGTACCTGTCTTATCCCATCTCCCTCGCCCGTCGCTGTTTCTCGCTGGTAGATGGTACCTGAAAGTCAACAATGAACTTTATACATTTGCAACTTCCTCTTCTCTTCACAAAAGGAGTCAGGCACTATCGTGTCGTATCTCCTTCTCACATCTATCTATTAGGGTCGACGACAAGGGGAAGATGGCTCAGCCCCTGTTTGCTGTCCGATTGCGACGTTCTCTCTGGCCAGTTCCTTAATAGGGCGCATCGTACGCCCACTGTTTACGCAGGACACGCCCCCCACGAGCCAGGTCAGGCGCTCTCTCACTCCTCTTCCTTGCCGCAACTCAGTTCGGGCAACAGAGCCAACCAATTGGCTCGTCTTACACTCTCCACCTGTCGCCATTGAATGGATGGATGCCCCTGGGCCTGCGGGAGAGGGCGTTGGAACCGGTGGCCGCTCCAGGCTTCTTTGGCTACTTGGTTCATTCAGGTAGGGCCATAGAGGGAGGCCCCTCTCATACTTCCAAGGCCAAGGTCATGTTCAGTGATTCCTCAATGGGTACTAGCGAGGTGATAAAATCACACAGCCATCTATTCAGAGCCAAGATACACTCCCCCGCACCTTCTGCCACACACCTTGGCTGGTCTCCCAAAATATTATTTCTCGTTTGTCTTTGGAACTCTACTTCTCCTTCTTCAACACTTGACACTTGACAACCTCACTTTACAAACTTCAAGCCCAAGAGTAACTAACAACACCAATCCAAACACATAGTTCGAGATCGACACGACTGCAGTCGTTCGAATCCTGAACATCCATCCCAAGTCGCCGGCAATGGCCTCATCCAAAGTACGCTGCCCTCAATCCTCGGAAGGAAACCGACCCGAGCCCTACCTCATACCCCGATCTTGCCCTGTCATGATCTCTCTGTGCACGACCTGCCAGATGGCAGAACAACTTTCCAAGGCCCAGATTTGCTGATCTCCTTCATCCGTTTCAGGAAATGCAGCAGTCCTCGAGGCCATTGACTCAGAATCGTTCTCCGATGTCGTCCACATCGTCGGCCCTGCCCGGCCGTCAATCCCACGCTCGGACGAGCTCGCACTCGCTGCTGACAGGTGCTCTGAACGCCAACCACCGAGTGACCCGACGCAAGTCTGTCACCAACCCGAATACCAATGTGACCGCGATCGCCGCCGCTCTTCGGGAAAGTGAGCGTTCTTCCGCCTTGCCCATCGGCAGCGGTGGACGCCGGATGTCCAAGAGCGCTGCTGCCCGGGCTGCGCTCGTCGGTAGCCTTCCCTCTCCCCCCGCTAGTCTTCCGAACCACAAGTCGATACCCGAAACAAAGCAAGAACTCAATGGTAGCGCCATCGAGGACGATGTGAATGAGGGCTCGGCTGACGAGGGAACTACCAAGTTCCAGAAGGCTCGTCAACGCCGTGCCAGTGATGGCCAGACTCTCAAAGAGAGCAAGAAGAGCAACAGGGTTGAGGTTCGCTGTGACAAGTGCGGTAAAGGCTACAAGCATAGCAGTTGCTTGACTAAGCACTTGTTGGTCCCCCTCCTCCCAATGACTTGCCCCAGCACAACAGCTCTTATCTTGAGATGAGAGCTGTTTTTGGCGTGTAACGTTTCATATCCATGATCCGTGTCACTGACTGTTTTTAGGTGGGAACATACACCTGAGTGGGCTTTGACCTCAAAGCTGCTCATTTCTAAGCATCAGCAGGTTCAACTGCTTGAGGCTGCTTCTGTTCTGGTAACCATGAACGGCGTTGAAAACAGCGCTGACACTCCCCCCGAGTCTACCAAGGACTTCCAGAGTGAGGCTGGTTCATCCTCGCCTGCTGCGTCTGGATACTCCGATCCCGCTGAGCGACAAAGCTCTGCCGACACTACGCCACCTCCGTTTGCCGAAGCTGTCAATGTTGACGGCACCTCGTACCGAAACAAGAGCTTCAGCAGCAATGGTGGATACGCGACAAGCTTCCAGTCTGCTTCGGCTGCTTCCTTTGGAGCAGGAAGTGTGCCGTACGGTTCAGGATTTGGCCACTACCGCCAGCCAAGCCATGAACACCGCCCAGGATCTTCCGGGCGTAACGCTACAGGCGAGGACGATCGGGACCTGGCTGCTGCAGTTGAGCTTCTGAGCTGCAGTTTTGGTAGCAACAACGGATCCCGACCTGCCATGGTTCCTGCTGATGCACCTCCCGTTCCTCCGCTGCCAGCTCAATATCTGGATCAGGCAGCGTCTCTGTCTGCAAGCTTCATCAATAGCTTTCCAAGTCGACAGCCTGAGAGCTTCACTCGTGGTGAGATGAGACGCCCTAGCGACGACGTCAGGATGGAGGGTAGCGGTGATTCGGTCATGGATGACGACGACTTCGAGATGCGTTCGCGCGGTCGCAGTGAAGATGAGGACGATGGTGTTTTTGGTCGCATGGAGGAATGAAAGATTTTGTATGCATCACTAATGGGTTAACGATTGGGACGGAGTATATCTCTTGGGTCGGGCATGTTGGCTCTGGAGTTGGATTATATGTGGGATGACGTCGATGGACATACACGTTATTCCTTCTTATTTATATGTACACATACCTATACAGCGTGTTGGTCGAGGTGGACCAAGCTCCGCCACGGATCTTTAGCACCGATGAGTTGGAAAGGCCCTTCTTTGCTTCGCCCAGGTTATTTGGGGATATGAGGAGCTAGATGAGATTGCATTGCCACGAGGTTAAAGTGAGGATTCGGATAGGCGTCGAGTTGGCACCCAAATAAATACCTATCTATCAAATGGATATCAGATATTGAGAACCACATTGTCGTGTTCTAACATTGAATCACCATGAGATGTGAATAGGAATGAAGAAGCATCAATTGAGAAGAATGAGAAGTGTGATGAGACATCACGCAGTTCATCAAAGTCACAACGGAGCAGGAGAAGATGATGGCTCTTCTGTTAGAGGACTGTTGAGAGAAGGGAGATAGCAAGATGGGAGAAAGGGATGAGCTTCCTTCTCTTGACCACACTTGATTGAAGCGCGAATGATGGATCTTCAATTAAAAAAGGATGATGAAAAAGAAGAAGAAGAAGAATGGAAGAAAATTCATCTCAGTCGGCTGGTGAAGAGACCCCAGGGGACAAGAAAGCTTCGGACGTTAAGCAAGGGTACCAAAAATAATAGGTCTCAAGGCCTGCTGAGATATAGCAGACTTGCACAAACCCTTTTTTTTTCATCTAGAATGAAGGTCCTAAGTTTTTGTCTCTGCTCGGCGACTAACCCAATGTCATCTTAGTTCTGAGGGTGGAGAAATCAAGTCAGTTACCCTTGACGACGGCGGGAACGACGTCAACGTCACATCTATTGGATCACCCCCACTCTGTCGCTCCAGCTGTCACTATATTCCCTGACGCACAAGAAACACCTACTTACCTTGCCTACTTTGGACACATAAACATCACCAACTTTCAGCGCCCTGGTCGCGACGCTCTCATACCAAGTACATATTTGTCCTAGACAAGTGGCGTGTCTCAACTCACAAACCATGACTTCGCGACGAAGCGCCATGGCTGGCGATGATGACACAGCCCTGACGACAATTCCATCATCGCCAAAGGAGGTCCAACACCCTCCGCGCACCTTTCGCGATGTGGTCCCCCGCCAGGCGCAGTTCCCTATCGCTGTTGCGACAAGCTTTGCGATGGCCTCGCTTGGATTCAGCTTGCTGGGCGAGCTTACCAACGGCGAGCTTGCTGCTCTGAGCAGAAGCCAGGATACTTGGGCAGAGGTCTCGCTTCTTGCCGGATGGAGAGTGTGAGTCTGATAGGCTTGGGGATTAGAATAAATACTAATGGTGTCGCTAGGATTGAGTTGACACTGGGATGGTATGGCAAGCTGGACAGCCTCGATGTTGCGATGCTGAATCTTCTCGCCCATGGCCCTCACGTCAGTTGACTCCACCCGTCGCAAAATACGGACCAGCAAGAAACTGACTGATGAACAGTACTACCTCCTCTCAACCTTCTATGAGCTCAACTGGACCATCTCGGCCTCGGCTCTTGCCATTGATGTTCTTTCAATCGCTGTGCCTTTCTTCCTGCTTCGCCCGCTCTCTACTATCCATACACCTTCAGCTGCTGCAGCTGCAGGTCTGCCCAACCGCGAGCTTCTCGATCTTCCCCTCCAGACGTACACGGCCGCTCTATCAACGGGCATCTACACCGTTGTCCTCGTCCTGTCGCTACGATTCATTCTGCCTCGCATTCTGGTTGTCAACTACTCAGGGGTGCCGACATTGGAGCCCGCCTATAATGCTTCATACGCTGCCATTCTCCCCGTGACGACCCTGTTCGGCATCGCCGCGAGCACTTTTATCTTTGCGCCTTTCGCCACGACAGCACGTGCCAAGGAGGACGACGAGCTTAACGAGTTTGATCCCGTGGCTGCATCTCTCGGGGAGACCGTTTGGTGGAATGTGTGGGGTTACACTGTCAAGACGAAGGTTGTCATTCGTCGAACAATTGTTGTTGCCCTTGTCACTGCAGTGAACACCTTCCTCGCCTCGTCCAAGACGCTGTATCGTGTCGATGCCTCTGGAGCTGCCGTGTATGCGGGCGTCTGGGCATTTGCTGCCATCTGCAGCGGTGTTGGTCTGGGCTTCGTGGGCGGAGATTAAATGACTGAGACGTGATATTCTAGAAGGCTATATCAGCCTTACGGAGACGAACTTGGTGGGGAGCAAGGAAAGGGTGTCGAGGATATCCTTGATTTGAGATGTAGGGATCAATACCCCGGTTTCATTTATCGATCGGAGTCAGAAGGATTCAGGGCGTGGTTACTTGACGATGTTGAATTCGTTGTCAAGTGACTGACCATGGGTTTTGATATTTACAGTGCCTTTTTTTTCTATGTAATTTTACCGGGGGTTTTTTTTTTTTTTTTTTTTTGATTTACTATCGTATGAATACCATTTTAGGAGTTTTTCTCCAAAATCGTCGATTCATATCTTACGACGGGATATTTAGGCAGATATGAAACACAGAATTCATCGCAGCTGAGACTGTTGAGATATCGCACAGGTGCCTTGACTGCTTATTAGGCAACGACGGGGCATCCTTGGGCAACGGCTTGGCGTCTTCTAGAAGGAAACAGGGTGGTGTGCGCCTCTAAACGGGGATATTGTAGCATCAGCGAATTAACAACAAGAGGAGGTCAGTCATAGGGCTGAGGCGCAGATCCAACTGGGGACAAGTCGATGTAGACTAACGGAACTAAGAGACTGTACAGCCTCGGGCGATTCTTAACGAGAACAAGGGTTTCAACGTTAAAAATGCCTGCAGCGCGATACGATACAGTCCATGTATGTACACTAGACTACGCCCGAGAATCAAGGCAGCAGAATCGGATGCAGACTGATCGACAATTCGCTATACTCAAGGGGATATGTCTCCCCAGGCAAACGCCAGTGAAATGAGTCCTAAGCTTACCGGCCCTGCTGAGCCGGCTCCCCAATTTCTGGGTCATTTATGACGCATTGGGCATGTGAATGCAAGAAATGAAGTTAGTCAGTAAGTCATGGTTCATTGTCGAGATTGTGAAATGGTGGTGTTCGTGGGACAGAATGAGGCGTTGGTCCTGGTCTCGGTCCTGGATATAGGACGGCTTGATACACCCCTGTTGTTAGGCCGGGGACTCCACAAAGAGTGCCTTGGGTGTCTCTTACAGTCTCATGAGCCTGAACAATATGGCGATCATGTCAATCTAGAGAGAAATAACAAGAGAGTAGTGTTATCTTGGAATGAAATCAATCAACCACGGCAAAAGTTGAAATGCCGGTCCAGAGTCTGATACCTGGTCACCTGGTCTAGTTAGGTAGATTCAAGATGAATCACAAACTACTGCTAGTCCTCCCATCCCTTCTCTAGACCTGCATATCTCCATTGGCTAGCCCGATAAGCCTCTACTCTATTGCTCCAACCTGCATAAGGCGTCACGCCTTTTTGCTGCAGTGCCCGGCATCTCGGTATCCATCTACGGGTCCCGTGCCTGGCTTGAGTAATAAGGGTCCCATATCGTCCTGCAAGATATGCCTTATGGCTGGGGCTAACATAGCAAGGGGTTGTTTGTATGGACGTGAGTCTCTTGAGGCTCCAGTGTGCCTATGTGTAGTTTCAACCTCTTTGCGCAAACGGGTTGAAAACATGGAGTATAAGAAGAACGTCCTTGTTCCTAAGGATAGTATTTCACAATTCCATCTTCACTCACATCTTTGCACAACAAACTGCAATCACTATCACTATACCAACGATTGCAATCTTCTGCGAGAACACCTGAAACAAAGAAACGGATCCGAAAGTCTCGAATATGGCTAGCTACTACAACACTACCTCCTCTTACGCTAGCCCCCCGGCTTTCAAGAGATCTCGAAGCATCAAGAGCGACCACGAGATCGATCTCAACGGACCAATTGAGGTTGTTGGATCCGTCAAGTCTGGAAGCAGCATCAGCCTGAACGGCGATGTAATTGTTCGAGAAAAGGTTGACGCCTATGGAAGCCTTGGTCTGAACGGAAGCATCAGATGCGAGTGAGTTTGACCCTTCTCCTGAGTGTGACCCGAGACTAACAAAGAAACAGTGGCAAGGTCAAGGCCTATGGAAACATCTTGGTGAACGGATACACCGTTGCCAACGACAAGATCAAGGGCTGTGGAAAGCTCCGAGTCGTGGGAACACTCGAGGCCACAGACTTGGAGATTTATGGAAACGTGAGCGTCACAGGACTATTGTAGGTACACTTGCAGCTATGGCCATGGCTTAACTAACAGGAGAAAGAAAATGCCGACGCCTTGTTGTCTACGGAACTCTGACATTGATCGGAAGCGACTCCAGCTACTATGTCACAGAGTCTGAGCAAGTAGCCGGAGCTGTCATGATGAGGGAGACTGAGCCAGACTGGGACTGGTAACTGGGTGTTATGATGTGATCACATTTTGAATGGGGAGTCACTTGAATGGGTAGAAGGCTATGATTGGGGCTATTTGCGTTACAAGATTGGGAATTGTGTTTTGAAATAGCTTTTGGGACTGTATTTCGGTCGTTTTGCTCGGCGTTGGATAGATCATCATAGATTCAGTTCTATTTTAGAGGAGGAAGTCTTTCACAAGGACAAGACTGTAACAGAAGATATTTTTTAGATTGGAATATACAGTTACAAGGAAACATAAAGCGCCACCAAGTCCGAGACTGCCAAAGAAAAGCCTTTGGGTTTCTCATGAACATGACCAGCAACCCCCTGCTCAATGACCTCAGGACCTTTCAGTCACCTCTGGGTTTTGTAATTCCAGTGTTGTGGTCCACTCAGCTTGAAAACTTTCAATCTCCAAGTAATGATCTCCCGTAAAAACAAAGACATCGTTGAAAATCCTTCTCGGCTATCGGTACAAGTGTTGCCGAGTTTCAAGGTGACTCCCAAGTTTCCACGGCCAAGGCATACTGCGATAGAGGTTCCATGATCCATCATGACTCCTTCGGCAAGGCGTTCCGCTAGATCACGGAGACGCCTTGGGCTCCGACTAGACACTGGAAGTAAGAATATTCTTTTGATCGCATATGCGCAAATTCTAAATCGCAAAAGCGCAAGATTATTTCGACGACTGGAAGTTTCAAGTTGCAGTGCAGCCTGGCGTCTGCAGGCAGCTCAGTTAGGTACTAACCTATCTTCAAGGTTCTGGAGCTCAAACTACTGGTACGCCTAAAAAAGTGATGAGTCAGCTTCGCGGGGTGTTCCTGTGGGGCTAGATCCTTTTGGGCCAAGCGCACCAAGGCCACTCTTGACGTCGCCAACGAGCTCCCGTCGCGTTAGCTCTAGACGCGCAATAACCCACATCGTCAAATGGCTTCGTCAGATTATCCATCACTATAGCGTCTAAATTTGCGCTTCTCACACGATTTCTCTTGTTTTTTTTTTCCTCTGGGCGCTTCAAACCCATACTGCGATGATGGGTGAAGCAACAGATCTCGATGGCGACACAAACATGGAGCCCATCTCTCCAACAACCCGGACTTTACCTCTAAAAGCGCCTTCGCTTGAGCGCATCGACAGCCTCGCATCTATGGAATCGCGCGTGGATCCTGATGCCCAGACGACTGTGACAGACTTCCTCGATTTCACCGACTATCTACCTTCCGACATAATGCGATCCCTTACCCTTATCGGCCAACTCGACCAAACCTATGCGAATGCTTCCCACAAAGTTCACGATTTGACAGCAATATGGGGCCGGCTACCAACACTTCCCCAAGACGAGCGCCCGGCGCCGGTTCAACTGAGGGCAGAAATCTCTGAACAGCTGGAGCAAGCCATCAACTCTCGCACCTTCGCCCATGCAGAAGCTATCAGAATGTCCGAGAACATAAATCGGCACTACGCCAAGGCCAAAGTTTTACTCTCTAAACTACGGAAGATGAGAGACAACTATCCAACTGAAGAACCCAAGAGTCCTGTTCAATCAAAATCGCCACAATTAGCAAGAAGTAAGGCGCCGAATAAAGCGGCCGGTGATGGCCAGAAGCCTCGGCGTCCACAAGTTTCTAGGATTATTGTACCCGGCGAGATACAGGCGCCGTACGATCTTGATTATGACTCTTACACCGATGAAAGCGAAGTAAGCTCAGATGAAGACTCTGATACGCCCGCGCCAAATCGAAGAACGCCTGCTCCTGGAGCACGAATCAAGGTCATTACTACTAAACCACCCAAGACACCAAACCGGCTTGCTCGTCCAGTCACATATGCTACGCCAGCTCTGAGCCAAGCAGCTGCTGCTAACAACGCCGCTCTACTTCAGCCTCCGCCTGAAGATGCCGTTGTGGGCAGTCCTGATGCCCCATGGCTACAGCTCACTCAATATGAATTGGCCAAGTTGCGGAAACGTATGAAAAAGAATGCAACATGGACTCCCAGCGAGACCATGATCGCTCGCGAGCTCAAAGCTCTAGGACGTGGTCCTGATGCGTATCACGAGGCCAAAAAAAAGGCCGAAGATGAAGGAGAGTCCTTCGAACCCTCAGTCCCTAAGCTGGTTATAGACTCCGAATCTGGGGAGAAACAACTCCCGGCCGGCGCCATGAGTGTCGAGGTACTCGAGGCTGAAGAGGTCCCGACCGTCAACAGGGGCATGAAACTAAACGAGGCCAAGAAATTAAAGAGGGATAATCTTGCAAAGATGGCTGCAGAGGAGGCGGAGGAATCTGCAAGGAAGATGAACGAGGCTGCAAAGGTGTTTCTCGGGAACGGCAACAAGAACAGCAGCAACAACAACAATGGAAACCAGGCAGCTCCAAAAACGCCAATATCTGAGACCCCCAAAGAGACTCCAAAGCCCGTAAAAACCCGAGCTGCATCGCGGTCGACCAAGCGAAAAAGGGAGCCGGAGCCAGGGGAACCCAACAACAGCAACGAGGGTGCTGAAAAGACGGAAAGCCAATCCCTACGGCCTCAGGCCAAGCGAGCCAAAACCGAGACGCCAGTCCCGCCGCCTCCTCAGCTTACTTTGAGTAAGGGCCCAAGTCCTGAGCAGGCATTATCTGCGCCTACAGCGCCTGGCGGTCTGGCTGCGGCGCAACACACACAAACCCCCGTTCCCATACCTATCCCTGGCAGGACCACAAGAGGGTCGGTAAAGTCTCCAACACCAACTTCAGCTACAACGTCTGCTACGGGACCTTCCAAACCCCCTCAACAGACTCCAGTTCCTCTACCATTGACAGAAACTAGAAAGTCTGTGACTCCTGTGCTACCTCCAGTGAGAGAAAACAGCAAAAGAGAGACCCGAGGTGAGGCAGCAAAGCGAACACAGCAAGCACAACAGCAAGCAGAATTACCGCCGCCTCAAGCAATCCCGCCAATCCCGCCAATCCCGGAGATATCTGAAGAGGAGCCTCTCAAGACTGAGCAGAACTCATCCCCGGCACCTCAGCTCCAACATGTACAAATTGCTCTTGCTCCCCCAACATCCCCCCCTCCCCCTCCACCTCCGTCACTCTCTCAACTTTCTCACGAAGTAGCAAGCAAGACAGCAAACAAACAAGTTCCTTCTCGGGCGCCTACTCCTGCATTGACTGCTGGCCCTGAAGGTCTTGCCATCCGCCGGCCCAGCTCTCGAGGTAAAGCTGCGAGTCAAGAGCCGCAGCCTTCGTTAGCTGCGGATCGACCACGACGAGCGAGCACCGCTCGCAACACACCTGCTCCTGAGTCTCGACCAATGAAGCGAACCAAACGGCCTGCTCCTGGGATTGTTAGCACCACCAAAAGCGGCGGTAACAGCGCTGTGGGTAAACGAAAGGCGCCACCGAAGAAGAAGGCTCGCGCGAAGAAGGATAAGGGATCTGTCGAAGTCGAGCTGGAGGACGTTGACGATGATGGGAACCCGATTGACCCAGACGAGCCGAGGTATTGTCTCTGTAACAGAGTCAGCTTTGGCACAATGATTGCTTGCGAAAATGCCGACTACGTAAGCGACTCTACCGCCTCAAATGCCTACCCTTTTTCCTTAACGGCACGCAAGAAGCAAACAGACATAAAACTGACAAACCAGCAGTGTAAGCAAGAATGGTTTCACCTCGAATGTGTCGGCCTCGAAGAGGTACCTGCCCGAACGACTAAGTGGTACTGTCCTGAGTGCCGAATTAAGCTCAACATTGGTGAGAAGGGCGAGGTCAGCGCCCGTGGTGTCAAGAAGTAGGCAGTCATGATGGCAACGGGGGGTCTCAGGGTCCATAAGAATTGGTGGGAATGGCGTACGATGGAGAACGGATTTCAATGTTTTTGGGCTCCTTTTGAGCTCTCGGAGATACCACCCTGGTGTTCATAGAATCATGCTTGAATGTAGCCATCGACAGCAGACATGCGCAAGCGACAATTTTCTCGTCAATGCTGTCCGTGCAGGCTCCATAGAGCTCAATGCCAACCAGTTTCTTTAACAAAGCGTAATTGGTTTAGTGGTAAAATTCTCCGTTGCCATTCGAGCAGCGTCGGGGAGCCCAGGGTTCGATTCCCTGATTACGCATTGTAACATGTTCTTTTGCTCCTGTGAGCTCTTGAATCTCTTTTTGGTCGATATCGCGATTTCGGATCTTGGTGTTTTGGTTGATGGTGGCACGGGGACATTTTAAGTTCAGAGAGTGCCTGCCTTGAAACTATGTCTTTAAGTGATAAACTATTTTTCTTAGATAAAGTAGTTCTTTCCCAAATCTACAGGCTGTCAATCTGCGTGGAATTTCCTAATTGGGGAGGTTTAAAGGAAGTAGGAAGGAGCTCAACAGCATGTTCTGACAGACTGCTCTGTTGAGGCTACAATTACACGTAGTGTTGGACCCGACGATTAGTTACGCCAGCATAAGGATTACCATTTCAGTCAATACCGCTTAAGGACTAACAGTAATGATGGTTGTATATAGTTAATTCGTCTGGCGTTGCGACAAGCAATTGACCTGATATTTTCCCATTCTCGGACTGTTGTAGGGTAGTTATGAATATCACTAAGGTAGCCATGGATGGACACTGACTTAGACATCGGTAGAATGAGACAGGCCGGTCTTTTGAAGTGACAATGGGACAGAGATATATCCATGGATGTCTGTGAGTAAAATTTTCATTACTCCACACAAATACATACTGCCATGAAGTTCAGCCTAGACCCATGCCCAGGCAATAAGTTATTATACACAAAAGAGATGGAACGTGGTTTTGTCTGATTGCCAAGGGCTAGCAATATAAGGAACAAGTAAATAAACGTTATTTACAACAACTACCCAGTCTTGAATTTACACTGTGATTTGAATTATATTTGCCATGACATAAGTCTATATCTAATAAGATACGTTGGTGCTGTCATGACAATCGTATATCCGGACTTGCTGGCGTGGCATATGTACATGATAGCTCACCCTCATTCTTCTCACATATGCCTTGGGTGGTCGAAAAATCTCCGAAGAAGGATAGAAAGAACAGCCTCATTTCCTTCCAGAAAGAACTATAGAGGATCTTGAACAGCTACTTCCCGAAACAAAGTTTGCTGCTAAGTCATGACGATCCACTCTGATGGAGAACAATTGCATCATGCTCTCCATATATGTCCCTAAGTTAAGAAATCATGAAGAGCTGATTTCCTGATCATCACTCAAAGAAATTTCTTCAACTGTCCCTTCAAATACTCAGAAACAGAAATCACAATACATACTCACCATGGCTCAAGACGCCCCCGAGAACTACGTGCCACTCTATGCTACCCAGGACGAATGGCAGGACAAAGAGCTTCAGCAATTTGCGATTGACTTCTATCGTATCTCGGACAATCCTGAGGAGAATCAGCGTTGGGTAGACTCTTTCACCCAAGACGCAAGCGTGCAGATTGGCGCTGACAAGGCGCGTGGCTCAAAAGGTATTTCGATGCTTTCATCATCACCTTCATTCTGTTGGGTACATTGAGCTGATAAGGACCATAGATCTGATCGACTTCCGAAGTCGGATGTGGAAGCACATCAAAGAGCGCAGACACACAGTTCTCAAAGTCTTCCCCGGGCGATTCTCAGACTCAAATGAGTGCATGATTCTGGGAGATGTCAGCGTTACCACAACAGATGGGCGGCTCAAAGAGGCTGCTTGGTCGGCACATGCGGTCGTCAGGAAGGTTGATGGACAGTGGAGGTTCAGCCAATACCGCGTCTGGCTGCAGACCGATGGACATCTGCTGTGAAAGTCATGTTATACAAAGATGACGGAACAAACCAAAAAAAGCAAGCAAAAATGAATTTGTGCATAGCCCGTTAGTTATTCAATGTCAAGTAGGTCGCTCACGGAGCAACTGTAAACAGCTTCCTTCACCCAACCGGATACGTCATCATAGGCTCGTGGGAGATGTTGACTTTGCGGAGTAGAATCGACAAATGCCGAAGAATACCGTTGTCGAATGGTAGCGCTGGGATCAACACACGCCGATTGACGGGAACTCTGGCAGGGAGAGCCAAGGATAGAGATACTAAAGACACACCCAAGAGGCCATTCAGGTGCCAATCTAATCCTCATTGTAGCAGCGCAGCGTTTCCTGAGCTAAGCCAAGGTTCACCGTCCCTTGCTTTGAGTGCTAAATCTGGGATATCAGCGTGTTGCCCCCCTGTGATTAGAGAGGCACGGCCATGCTGATGGCGTAAATGGCATAGCTCACCTGACCCATGATCACGGCGTAGAATCATGTGGCTTAGCTGGGTCGGATGGATGGCGCACGATCTATTGACCCTTGAGAGGAATGGATGAATGATGACAGGTATCGAGACAATAAGGACTGCATAAGATCGAAGATTCGGTCGTCATCGTTGTGATCTTTTCAAGATAGCCGAGTATACTGCCCAGTATCATGGAAGCCTGTCAAACCTGTTATGATGGAGGATGACAAGGCAAGGCAAGGTATCGAATCGAAACCCGATTCAAGGTGCAACTGAGGCGCTGTAACCTCCGGATTTGTACCCTCCACTCCCATTCACTCTGGCCAGCGCATGAACTCAACCCCGCGCAGACCGGATGGACCTTGTTCCATCAAAGATTTGTTCTCGTCATTTATCCAGAAACTGTCGAGGTCAACAGAACCGCGAGCTACAGTATGTTTGCGCGCTATAACCGCGCGTACTGGACGTGTCAATCATGCCTCCCTATCCAGTTGCCCGGTACGAAAAAGAAACCTTTTGATCTTCCGGTTGAGCTAGAAATGCGGGCTGTTTGGTTTGGTTCCTGACAGGCCGAGGCGTGGGTAGTGGCAGATCCGCCAATGCCATTGATGTGCCCGTCAAGATGATGTTCGGGTGAAAGTGGAGGTGGAGGTGGAGGTGGAGGTGGAGGGTCGAGGGCGTCTTATCAACCCTTCTCTACCTACCTAGGTACCTGAGAACCTAGGGCCACTTCCTTATCGCTTACAGTGCATGTGGTGGTGATGTCCACTACCAGCCTCCACTACTAGACTGCCTACGGCCCTCCCTAGGCCACCCGACCCCTCTATTGCACCCCACGTCACATTGGAACAGAGGTGTGAATCTAGGCTTCACACATGGATGGGTTGGATGGATGGGATCTATCAGAGAGTGACTCTTCGGCCAGCTCCCATCAGTCCTTTGAGCTCTCTTCCTTCACTTACAACTGTGAATGACTATACGATACAAACTTCAACAAAGCGTCTGAATATTTCCTTGGTTTCCAACTCTGTAACGATCTTTCCCTTCTCATCTGTACCTGCATCTGCATCTGTTCTATATTGCATCGACCCCAACTCGACTTGATAGACGCGACGAGCTGGTCTACGCCGCTAACCCAACGATCTCGAGCACTTCGCCGTTCTTTCACGATAATAACTCAACTCAGCTCAACTCGCTCTGACCGACATTGATCTGCATTTCCTTTCCTTCGCCTCCCATATCCGATAGTAGCTACTGCGAATCGACCCCCGATCTGTGCGAGCGAAGCGAAATACATAGGAACACAGACTTTGAACCTAGACAAGTACCGGCGTCACCTCGACTGCAAGAGAATCGACTTGACGCCTCTTTTATAACAGACGCGCTCTGCAGAAACGCGAGCGTAGCGTTTTAGCTTTAGGGGTAGGAAACTGCTCCGACACTTGTCCAAATCTGCATATGCCTTGTAAGTGCCTCTCTACTGGGAACTCTATTCCCACCTTAATACCCCTCCATCTATGTATGACCTATCAGCCGCTGCCACTCACTGGGCTCCCCAATCCCGAACCGCTTGCGCAACCGCGCTCCTCTTTAACAAACAGGAGAGCTGACCATGACCCTCTCAACAGCTTCTAAGAAGGAGAGGAAACATGCTAGAGAAAGTGGCGGCATCGCCGCGGCCGTGACAAAGCAAACAGCTGGTAAATTCGCGTGAGCCTCCCTGTCCGCATGACTCCTCTGGGCTATCATGGACCACTTTAAGTACCTAGCTGACCGCAGTCACATAGCACCGTCACTGTCAATAACGGTAACGCCAACTCCAACAAGGATAACGTGAATATAAATATCAGCAGTAGCGGTGATAATAAGAGCTCATCTACTTCGGTCGCTTCCACGCCCCCCGTCGACACGCCCGAGATTAAGCCTTCTTCTGGCCCTGACAATGTCAACCCTGCTGTCTCCCCTATGCTGGCTGCTTTGTCCACAACTCCAGCTTCCGTGAGCACTGCACCGAGTATGAACAATGAATGGATGAGGAACGGCATGGCCGGCTCTCCAGGAAACTTGATCAGTATCATGGGCGATTCACCTCCTACCCAACCGTCTTCTTACGAGGACTCGGGTCGACTGCAACAAGGATGGCCCGTACAGCGTCATTTCATGAGTCCCTCGCCTTCATCTCTATCCCCACCAAACCACAGCCGACGTCCTTTGAGCTTCCAGATGGACGCCCAATATCAATCTCCAGAGACACCGCCTCCGAGTGTCCCCTACCGACGCAGTTCGGTCAACTCCCCGTTCCCGGGCTCGAGGATGGGAAACCATCCGCCTCTGCCTCATCAACCCCAGCCACACTTCTATGGTGTACCAGATATCGACCTCAACATGACCAACAACTCGGGCATGAAAGCCGGCGAACGAGGCTACTTCTTTGGCTTCGACAAGCTACCCGAATGTCCCGATTTCCCATTTGGTCCAAGCAACGTCGTCATCGCGGGGTATGAAGGCGGTTTGGAGGTATATGCTGTGGGTAAGAGAGGTCTTGAGCCTGTTGCCAGTCTAAAGGGACTACGAGGAGGCGTTCACCATGCCAAGATCCTTCCTTGGACGCTTGACAACAGTAATAAAGCTCTGTTCCCTCTTGTGGCGGTTGTATTGCATGGACCAGTTCTACCCTCAACTCTACCTGGCTCTGTACAGGACGAGGGACCAAGCCCCAGGCTTGATGGGGCAGCAAGTCCTCGATCCGTCTTTACCCACCAGGATGGCTTTCAAGGGCGACAGATCATCGACTCATATCAAACGTCCGTAGAGGTGTACTCACTCAGGACCAACCAGCTCGTTGATGTGCTACTTCAAGCGCCTAAGATCCCGATCAACCCTGAAATCTCCGTCACAAACCCAATTTTCAGACCTCCTTCGCCTAGTGGCTCTTTCACGATTCGAGCGGACGCCGGTACACTTGCAGTTTGCTCAGGCATTACTGGCGAATGCTGGGTCTACTTGCAACTACTGGAAGATCAAAATGGCCATGTCTTTACATGTGTCGGAAAGATCTGGACCAGACTGCAGCAAAGCACCCGAGGTGAGGTGCCAGAGGAGGCTGATAAGACACAGTCTTCGACCTCCCCACCACGCTCAAATCCGCAAACCCCGATTCTCGCAGTTAGGGGACGATGGATCGCTTACTGTCCTGCGACGCCTTCTTCACAAGTCTCTTTACGAGCTCACGTACCACTTCCCATTCTCGGCAAAGCACCTGGGCTCGCTACTGTGACGCCGCCGCAGCTCCCTTCGTCTTCTGCATCGGTAGATCTTCCTATTTCCGATAGTGTCGTTAATAAGATTATGCGAGAGACGACCCAGGAACTTATTCAAGGCGCTAAGTGGGTTGGACAGCAAGGCCTGCAAGCTTGGAATTCATACTGGAACAGGTCGTCAAACCCCCAAACGCAAACTCAACAAGCCCGCTCGCCTCCTCAGAACTGGGGTGGTACTCGATCTCCTCGTGGTGACCCTATCAACTTCCCTCCAACCCATGGTCCTGCCGGCCCGGTTGGAGCGAAAGACCCAGGGCTTGTGTCGATTGTTGATGCAGAGTCACTCACTAATTCATCTACCATTCATCCAATTACTACGTTTTCGCCGCCTCTGGGCTGCAGTTTTCTCTCATTTTCGCCATCATCTTTATCCCTGTTCACTGCCAGCAGCAAGGGCGATGTGCAAACAGTTTGGGACCTGTTCCGTATTCAACATACGCGATCATCCCCACTCCAGACCACAGTCACGCCCAATGCAAGCACAGGACCTCAGGTCCGTCAGATTGCACAGTTTTCACGAATGACTGTCGCACGCATTGTCGATGTTGCTTGGACGCAATCGCAGGGGGAGCGGTTAGCTATGGTGACCGAGCGCGGAACTGTTCATCTACTTGATATGCCCTCAAGTGCGTTTATGTGGCCTGCACCTCGCCGTCGCCAGGCTGTCCAAGAAAGTGGCACTGCAACACCAGAGCAGTCGAACACTGCTGTTTCTTTAGCTACTGGAGCTTTTGGTGCAGCCTATCAAGCTGCGAAACCCTTTGTCTCCCGACCTCGTCGCAGCAGTGGTAACGTACAAAACGTGACTGGCAACAGCCTAAAAGACTCAGCGGCTATGGGTGGGCGAGTGATCGCTGCTAGTATCAGCAGTTCACTTGGCAAGACAGGAACCGCCATCAACCAGCTTCGGCATACTGGTGAAAACCGAGTGTCCTTGCCACTTAGCTCAGGCCTTCCTTCGGCATCCTGCGTGACCTGGGTCAAAAGCAGAAAACATCAAGGACTCTTTGTAGTTGGCAACGGTCTAGTACGAGGCTTCTCCTGTCGAACACGCCGATCTAGCGTACAGGCTGGCAGGCGAGTCACACGAGCTAGCAGGTATCACGATTACAATGTGCCGATTCTACCCAGCGACTTGGTTGCTCCAGCTGTACGACAGATGGTTGACCTGGGAGCCCAGGATGAAATCCTCGACCTTTCGGACCGTGATATGGATGCAGGAAATACGCTGACGCTGAACCCCCGACCTCGTGTTGCGGCAACAGATCAGACTATGGAATCGTCAATCCCTCAGGCTGAGATAGAGTCTAGTGCACCCTACCAACCTTTCCACACGGATCGACGAGTAACTCTCTGTGAGTACCGGAGAGGAACAGTTGATCAGCTCGAAGTTGTCTCAGCTATACTAGCCGAGACAAGTCTAGACGAAAACACTACTTCCAAGAAAAAGAAAAAGAAGGGGCAACCCATGGAACCAAATTCATCCAAAGAATTCTCAAACACGACAGCCTGGGCTTTTGGTCAGGATATTCCAGTGGTCCGACTGGATTTAGGCTTGCCAACAGTGGCTGAGGAAGAGTACGACGGCCCTGAAGACCATATCGCATTGCCCCCTTCAGCGATGGAGCGAGTGATGCAGTATGGCGACCAGGAGCAGATCGTGGTGACTACGAGGAGGCGACGCGGAGCGCAAGGTGGAAGTCAAGGTGAGGATGGCTTTTTTGAGGATGACTGTGAAGTCCTGGACTTTGCAGATCAGAGAGTGTGAGAAGAACTCTCAGACAGACAGCGTGCGCTTGGGGTTGGCGTCTAGGTCCTTGGCTTTGCTTGATTATATGCATACGAAGCTGGAATGGCAGCTCTTTGCTTAAGCTGTTTGGCGGTATGGAGCAAAGTTTGTATCTTTTCGTGTGAAGCATGCATGATTAGTTACGCTCAACCCAACTCTTGGTCCGGTATGTTGGAGTTTGATTCTGATATGTGGGCATTTTGCTTGTACGGAAGAAACACTCTTTAGCACGGTCTTTTAGCAGGTCATAATGCCTTATTATAAATAGAAAAAGATTAGATACCCATTTCCTGTAGTGTTCATCTCTTCTGCATTAAGACGTTGGCCTGAAGCTTCGAAGTCCCACGGTGTGATTAGGTCTTGAGCGAAACAACGCCATTAAAGGACACTGAATGATTACGAGTATATAATCGACATGTCGCCGTCTAGTTGGCCTTCTTTGCGGCAGCCTTGGCCTTGGCAGCCTTCTTCTGGTTGCTCCGAATCATGACCATGCCGAGGAATGAGCCAACAACAGCGGAACCGAGGAGGATAATAATGACGGGGATGCGAATGGCCCAAACACGAGGGGGGAAGAAGTTCTGGAGAGGGTGATCGTCGTCGACAAAGGGCTAACCAATTGTTAGTTGACAATGTGTTCAATACCTAAGCTTGGTGTACATAGGAGGTAGGGGTGCATAGTCGTATCAAGCTGAGAAATGAGGGGCATCTTACCATGAGAAGAGTCCAGATGGTGTAGTAGGTGAAGACGACGGAAGCGGCCACGAGCATGGCGAGACCGACGATTTTGTCCAACTGCAACAAGAATTATTATGTTAGTAAAGTTGAAGCACCACGAGGGGCTGCCACGATGCCCCGGTCTGAAGCGCGTAAAGGGGACAGCGTGTAAACCATAAACTAGGCCTTGACAGGTGATGCTGCTTACCATTGTCAAAGATGCGCAAAGCGAGCGAGCGTAGTCTTTGTTGAGCGGAGATCAAGATTGAGGCCGAGAAGTAGAAATAAAGGAGTGTAGTGGCAGTATCTTTTGGTGGTGAAATGGTTGCTGTCAAAAAGTCCAGTTGGCTTTAGGGACGCTTCAGGAGACGTGACGGCTAAGAGTGGAGCGCCACAATTGCACAGCCACATGACTCTATAGGTAGCTCCAAACGTGGCTGAACATCTTTTTTCAAACTTGACCCTACTTCGCGCGCGACGAAGCTAGCAACGACATCTTTCTCGGCTCGCAAGAACTTTCACTCTCTCGCCCCCACGCCATCGAATTTCAGGACGCAGTAATTGGCACAGCATAATAAATCGATCGCGACTGCAACTGCGAGTGTAATTTTCTGACGATGGCTTCCGCCGAGGTCGATCTCCCGCGTCGGGACCGCGATCGAAGCGACAAGCGTGATGGGGATTCATACCGTCCTGCAAGAGACCAGCGATCAGCCTCTCCCAGGCAAAAACGAGAAGCTGTGCCTGTGCGAACAGAAGAGGAGAAGCAAGCGGCTGCAAAGGCAGAGTACGAGAAGCTTCTCACCATGCGATCCGGCGGTACATATATTCCACCCGCTCGACTGCGCGCGCTCCAGGCGCAGATCACGGATAAAACGAGCAAGGAGTATCAGCGCATGGCATGGGAGGCGCTCAAGAAGAGTATCAATGGTCTGATCAACAAGGTCAACACTGCAAACATCAAGTTCATCGTCCCCGAGCTGTTTGGAGAGAATCTGATCCGAGGCCGCGGTTTGTTTTGTCGGTCGATCATGAAGGCCCAGGCTGCCAGTTTACCGTTCACACCGATTTATGCTGCCATGGCTGCCATCGTCAACACCAAGCTACCCCAGGTCGGCGAGCTCCTGATTCGTCGTTTGGTCATGCAGTTCCGAAAGGGATTCAAGCGAAATGACAAGGCTGTCTGCCTTTCCTCGACTACATTCCTGGCGCATCTCATCAACCAGCAGGTTCAGCATGAAATGCTCGCCGGTCAGATTCTTCTTCTCCTGCTTCACAAGCCGACCGACGACAGCGTTGAGATTGCGGTTGGTTTCTGCCGAGAGGTTGGACAATACCTGGAGGAGATGCAACCGTCTATTGCCATGGCTGTATTTGACCAATTTCGAAACATTCTTCACGAAGCCGACATCGACAAGCGAACACAGTACATGATTGAAGTGTTATTCCAGGTGCGCAAGGACAAATTCAAGGACAACCCAGCTGTCAAGGAGGAGTTGGACTTGGTGGAAGAGGAGGATCAAATCACACATCGAATTGAGCTGGAGGGTGAAATTGATGTGCAAGATGGACTCAACATTTTCAAGTTCGACCCGGAGTGGGAGGAGCACGAAGAGGCGTACAAGAAACTGAAGGCCGAGATCCTAGGCGAAGGTAGCGACGAGGAGGATGACGAGGAAGAATACGAGAGTTCTTCCGAAGACGAAGAGGACGAGAAGACGAAAGCCATGGAGATCAAGGACCAGTCTAATGCCGATCTGGTCAATCTACGAAGGACTATTTATCTCACTATCATGTCTAGTGCCGATCCTGAAGAAGCTGTCCACAAGCTCATGAAGATCAACCTCCCAGCTGGCCAGGAACCTGAACTTCCCTCCATGATCGTGGAGTGCTGTTCGCAAGAAAAGACGTACACCAAGTTCTTTGGTATGATTGGTGAGCGCTTCGCCAAGATCAACCGACTGTGGTGCGACCTGTTTGAGCAGGCTTTTGCCAAGTACTACGACACTATCCATCGATACGAGAACAACAAATTGCGCAATATTGCGATGCTCTTTGGTCACATGTTCGCTTCAGACGCACTGGGCTGGCACTGTCTTTCTGTCATTCACTTGAATGAGGACGAGACCACTTCCAGTAGCCGTATCTTTATCAAGATCCTGTTTCAGTTCATCGCAGAGGAAACCGGTATGCCCAAGCTGAGGGCACGTATGACAGACGAAACCCTGCGCCCCAATCTGGAAGGCCTCTTCCCCAAGGATAACCCCCGCAACATCAGATTCTCCATCAACTACTTTACAAGTATTGGTATGGGTGCTCTCACAGAAGAGATGCGAACCTACCTACAGAACATGCCCAAACCTGCTTTACCTGCACCCCCTGCGGCTGATTCAGACTCTGATTCAGTTTCAAGCTACTCGTCGTACACGGGCTCTTCTTATTCGCGATCTCGTTCTAGATCGCGAACACCACGTAAGGTCGCTGACCGGGGAAGATCTCTTTCTCGGTCTCCTGATCAAAGAAGCCGGGGACGTTCATACAGTTCGTCGCGATCAAGGTCATACTCAAGATCTGTATCTGCACGAGGAAGGGGACGTAGCGAGTCTCGTTCTGCCAGCCCTCCCCGACGAGGACGCCGCTACGATAGTGAGAGCCGCTCACGATCCCCTGCCCCACGAAACGGTAAGGGTCGGGCTCGCAGCGCCTCATACTCATCTCGAAGCCGTTCCCGCACGCCTCCACGTCAAGCACGTGGACGCAAGGACTCGTTCGCTTCGGAAGGACGATCACCGCTCCCTCCAGCTCGAGATGGGCGAAGCCGCTCATATGATTCCCAGAGCCGATCTCCTTCTCCTGTGAGAAAACGGGAGAGGTCATACTCTGGCAGCCCAGCTCGACGGGGCCGACCGCGCGGAAATGCCGGTCCAGCCTCACATCGGCGCAACAGCTCTTCTGTTAGTGATGGACCACGAGATGCTGGCAAGCAATACAGTCGCTCACCTTCATACGATTCGCGATCCCCGCCTCCAAGAAGAGCCAGGCCGGACAGCGTATCGCCCCCACCTGCGCGCAATGGTCGCCAAGCCTCATACTCGCGGTCACCTAGCCCCCCGCGCCGTGGAGCAAAGAAGTCTTTGAGCCCTGTACCGCCAAAGAGGCGACGTTATAGCGATAGTGTCTCTCGGTCACCGCCACCGATGAAGCGAGGACGAAGGGGAAGTTGAAGGGGTTACTCATAATTAGAAGGCCAGGTGAAGGAGTTATATTATCAGCAGTACTACTAAAATTGTAAGCTTTTGAGGCCTAGCGTCATTGTTCTTGGGATTTCTTCAATGGTGAATTTTATGCTCTTTGTTGGATGCATCATGGCAAAGTGAATAGTTTCATTTTTCACAACGGGGAGGCCCCTGGGTGAAGAAACAGGGAACTTTCTATGAATATAAATACTGTTGACCTCTGGAAATGTATCTCAGATCCTCAGCTATCCCGCTTCTCTTATTCTTTCCATCCGGTAAAATCGTCACATTCATCAGTATGGAAACCCCCCCCCCCCCCCAGGTTCCAAGGAACCGCCCAAGACCAACAACAACGTAACTGCAGTTGGCGTTGGTATCATCATGATAGGCTCAAAGACGAGAAACACCAAAGCTCGTATCGGAACCATGTCTCTTGGTAGCATCGCGATTGGCGTTGGTATGGCTATCAAGCATGTTTTGGGGCGACAGGGTGGCTGACTTGTATTTAGGAAGCGCTGGCTTGGAAAAGCTTGATATTGACGTGAGTATGCTCGCGACTAGACTCTCAACAATCTTGAACATGAAGCATTCAAGCGTTGAGACTACGAATCCATTTGAGGGCTGAGTCAGGGGCTGGGATATGCGGATATGATGGATATGCTCTGTGCTCAACCAAAGGAGTTTGACTTTTCGTGCCTTTCGTACATTGAAGAAGTGGATTGTTTCCTGGGAGAATAGATTTCAAACCCACCTGAACGTATAGGCCAAAAATATGAGGAGAACAGAAGATATTATCCTCAAGTTACCTTTGTATCGAAGAGATACAGGAGTCAACACTTCCAAAAACGATATACTTTACAAAGTGTCCCGACCTGAGGAAGAGGTTATTGATAGATCTGATGATGCTCCGATGTCGACTCTTTATTACTTAAAATCTGCAACCATCCGATGGGTATGTGTCTGGGCTTTGTCTGTTGAAGAGCTTGCACGTTGGTGGCTACAGCATAACAAAGGAAGATCTGCAGTGACAACACGAAAAACGGTTCTTTGTTTGTCATGAGATGAGTGATGTGAGGTAATGAAATAAGCTATCGATTCTCTGTGCCATCTATTTATTCTTCTTTGTAGGGGAACTATCTGTTTCAAAGCACACTTTCAAACCTACATCATGGAGCTCATCACCCTCTGCCTTACCGCTCTCATTATATGTTTCCTTTTGATTGGAAACTCGCCAATACAAATGCCACCCGAATCCTGGGGCTATGCTCTTGCTACGGTATTCTTTGCCGTTATTGGAGGTAGATCGCCTATCAAACCACACGAAGTTTCGTACTGAGTATAGCTAGGCGCATCATTCTTTGGTCAGATCATCCATACGGCCCTTCCAGAGACTCAGAAAGCACATGAAAACCCAGAGGACTACTTTGCACATCTCTCAAGGGTCTTTCATCACGGTCGAGGCAGGTTCATGTACGGCATCTGTTGTGACCGGCAAGGACATTGTATATCTTGCCTTGAACTTCGGGATGAGGATATTGGAGCCCTTTTAAGAATGTGGCACACTAGGCTTGACACGGGAATGAAAGAAGCTTTTGCGAAAAAGAAGAGCGAGGAGACGATTCTTATGACACCTGGTAGAAAAGACAGTTAACTTAGAGTGTGGTACATAGATCACAAGGTCTACTCAACATAGGCTCATCAAAGAATACGGACTGGTAGACTGCATAGAAATAAGGTTGATAAAAGCTGAACAAAATCATTAAACATGTGCTCATACAAAGTAATAACCCTGGTAGCTACCCAGCAACACCGGAGCTGAAGTTCTACGCAGTAGTTAGGCAGCTAAGGTAGCTCAGGCAGTTAACGTTAGCATGCAGATTGCCGTACCTACCTAGGTACCTACCTATGTAGGTAGGTATGGATAAGTCAATCCCCACTTAGCCCCGCACAGCCCCCCATAGTAAAAAATAAACATACACAGACTCCACAATCTCGTATCGCAATCGTATCGTACAGTACATCACATTCTACAGTTTTTAAGTGAGTATGCACATCTGAACACTACAGAAGTATTTTACTAATGTTGTTAGAAATGCCTACTCTACGAGACTGGAACATGCGCGACATGGCGGCTGTTGCGGGTGAGCAGGTTGTTTACTGTGGCAGCATCAGCTTCACAGTTACCAAGGACCAGTTCGCAAAGGTCCTCTCCGACAAGGGCTTTGGCAACTGCATTGTCTATTGGCCCATCCCCAAGAACCCCGGTCATCATCATCAAGGCTGGTGCAACGTGCAGTTCCCGGATCGCGATACCGCGGCCCGAGCCAGAGCTGAGCTGTCTGGAGCTCAGATTGGGGGACGCCCAATCAAAACTGGTCCCGTCAAGTCTCCAAATGTACGTCTCTTTTCAGCACCTGGATCCTACCTAAGGTAGTCTGTGTACGCTAACTCGAAAGGCCGCTCCCAAGCCTGAGTCCAAACCGATGGGCCTTGACAAGGTGATGCAAGCTCAAGCACCCCAAGGTGCTGTTCTCCCTTCTGCCAATGACGAAAAGCCATTGGCCGTGCTCGTACGTATCGGATATACGTTTAAATATGCCAGAAGCTGATACCGTTAAGGACGCTTTCCCTCCCTCATCCGCTCCTCTCTCCCCGCCTGTCGCACCTCCCACTGTGTGTATACTTCTACCCGTATGTACTTGTGTTCTGATGCTAAATATTCGAAGGATGACAAGGCTGACAAGGCCGACACTCCTGCCACCTCTTCCTCTCCATTGTCGCGAGACACACCAGTTTCCGCTCCTCCGCCAAATTTCCCCATCTCCGAAGGTGCCAAAGATGCACTCGCATCTATGGCGCTCACTAAGTACCCAGAGGAATGGTATCATGATCCCAGGGAACCGGATCTCGCAGTGAGCTCCTCCCTGAGTCATATACTCGAGGTTGAAGGGCTGTACAACGCAGCTGGTATTGTGGCCCGCCCTATCGTCAGTAATGGCCCTGGCATAGTATACTCTACTCCTGTTCCATCCCCTGCGCCGCAAAACACCCCATTCTGTAGGCCCTGGACCTACGTTGTGAAAGGATCTAGGCCACACAGGACCTGCAAAAGGATCCCTCTGGAGTCTCTTTCTCAGTACGAGGTCGACGGCTAGGTTCCGTGGCACATTGAGGACATCCCCAGAAACGCGAGTGGCCGCCAGAATGATGATCGAAGACCCCCTAGACACCAGGATGTGTTGAATCGCGACGAGCCTTACAAGGATACCGCGCATCTGTTTGCCTCTTCAATCAAAATGCATAAACTCTGCAGTGGTGTCGATTTGCAGCCTGGCCAACTGCTTGGTAGAGACCCTGAGGCACGTTCTCCTATGTCTCAATCAACAACCTTCGTTCAATCATCGGAGCTCTCGACTAGCTCATCATCTGCGACGTGCCGCGCCCACATGAAGCAGTACCCGACACCTTCGATTGTTGGGCCTGGCTGGGGCGATCACAGCCACTTCCGCCAGTGGCAGCTCCATGGTCGCCTCATCAAGCCAGAAATGGTACCAAACAAGACCTGGGATACAAGTGTTGGTTCTTCCTTTCAGTTTGTTTTGGATGGTGATGCTTCCAAAAAGATCACAGTTGATGATCTTGACCCTGCGAACTTCGACATTTTTCGTGACTCTGAACCCAAGAGCGTGGCAGTTGCCATGAATCGCAAGACAACCGCATCTGAGAAGCGACCAAAGCCCCGAAAGGAGACGCCCCAAGACAAGATCAACAAGCAGCTGGGATCATTGAAGGAGTGGTAAATTACGGTCATTCATACCCACCATCACATCCATCTGTTCTTCGGTTCCTATTCGGGAAAGCCATCTTCTGGTGAACACGCAACGGCCTTCATCACCAACTTCTTTGGCGTGAGCCACCCACTTCTTACTTCTTCTTACCCTGAGAATGAGGATGCCTGCGAAGCTTGTTGTTATCCTTCAACACAAGTGGAGGCACCAGAACGATAGGCTGGCACCTTCACGTGGTGTTCTGGGTCAGTACAGATGGCATGCCATCTGGAAGCTAAGACCAGCCTGAAAACTTTTTTCCTTATGTATTGGCCAGTCAATACAAAAAACCGGTCTTAGAATAAGCCTATGGACCATATACTTACGGTCTGCTCTTGCTTTCCTTGTTGGTTTGGCTGCAATTTCAACATTCTGGATATAGGTACCTAAGGTCATTCATCAAGTGCCCGCCATGACTCCCGAGCAAATCGGCAGACTTGTAAATGACTCTTTTCATAGCCTTCCACTTAAGCATTATTTAGGCACTATAGTATACAGCATACAGGTTTATGTATTTATCTTATCCAATTATGGCTTTCATCTGTAGCTTAAACCACCTACTGTATAGAATGTAAGCTTGCGAAGGTGGCCACCTTAAAACTTTCGATAAATATTTGAGCACTGTCGACGGAGAAGAGATAGCAGAGGCAACACCTCACATATGCTCCGATTGGCCATTTCCCCTCGTTTCTGATGATAGGTGTCGAAGTGCATGTATTAATGACTGTTGGGGGGCTGGCGTGACAGAATGGCTTTAATGGCATTCACAAATAGACGATAAACGCCCGGTGAAAGGTAAAGAGTAGTTGTTTGAGGTAGTATATTTCTTTTTAGAGTGGCCAGTTGTGTTGGCCATTACGGAGAGTAGAGGATATAGGCCCTCTCATCACTCTCATCGCCAAGTTTCATGCATTATATATCATTGCAATAAAACTGGTACATCCGGCACTGACAATAGCCAATGATAGTTATCATACTGACATATTTATCTCAATTAAAATTATGTTGCCACTGCCTGTAGCTGCCGACTGTTTAGATGTATAATGCAGTGTTGACCCCTGAGAACCGTCTCACAAAATGCTTTTAAGGTCTCATTTGAAATATGAAAATGCTCTGAATCGCTCTAGAAGCCTCTGAATATACTTTTGACACGTTTTGGCGTTGATTAAGAGACCTGAAGACCTCCCCCTCCGCAGTTAGTCCTGTCCTGTCCTGTCACTGCTGGCACCTGTCAAGCACTTATTCAGATGCCTACTGTACGCCCTAAACAAGCCTCAAACATCAGGGTATTTCTGATTTTGGTCACATGTAGCACAATTTATCTGATTCACAAAAACTTCCATCTTTATCCCACAGTTCAACAACACCAACGCCAACACCAACACCAGCACCAACATAGCACATCACATCACATCACATCACAACACAACACAACACAACACAATCGAGCTGTTATCAATGTCTGCTACCATGGATACGGGAAAGCCCGTTCAGTCTGTCGGCTTGGCACGGCCTTTCGACGTGCCTCGACGACCTCACTCAGTCGATATCTACTATCTCGATAAGGCAACTCCTGACTGGATGGTTAGTGCTTTGCATACCGCAAAGCATATTAATGATAATATGCCTCCTGGGGATATTCTTCTCTTCGTTCCCACCATCGATGACGTAGGGGAGTGCTGCAAAAAGCTGAACAAAGGGCTCGCCAATAGGTTGCAGACCTTGCCCCTATATGCTGCACTTAGTCGCAATGAACAAGCCAAAGCCTTGTCTCGGGGCACTACAGGGACTCGCAGGTGTATTGTGGCGACCAACGTTGCTGAAGCCAGTTTAGCCGTTGGTGGTATTGTCTATGTCATTGGTAAGTGATCCGTACCATCCATCAATCTCTCCCTGGTAGCTATGCCTAGTGCTCAGCAACACACCCTTGCAACCAGGAGCCCTGACATTAATCAATAGATACTGGCATTGAGATGCATCCTGTGTACAACCCAAGAGGTGACATGGATACTCTCCAAAGATTCGATATCTCCAAAGCCACCGCCATGCAGCGTGCTGGTCGAGCTCGCCGAACACGACCAGGCGCATGCTTCCGCCTGTACACAAAGAAGACGTTCGATGAGGATTTCACGCCAGGAAGACCACCCGGGATTCATTCTTCTTCCATGACCCAAGAAGTTCTTCAGCTCATGTCTGCGGGCATTGATAACGTCGCTAGCTTCGACTTCACTAACCCCCCTGACACGGAAGTCTATCTTCGGGCGCTTTACGAGCTCAATGCCATGTGAGAGGACTGTGATGTAACCCCCCGCACTGTATTCTGATTTTTCGATAGGGGATACATCGATGACCATGCGAAAATCACTCCTGTGGGAAAGTTGGCTGTTCAAATCCCAGTCCACCCCTTGTGGTACAATGCCATTGTCGAGGGACAAAAGCTTGGTTGTGGCTTGGATATGGTAGCTTTGGCTGCCATTGGATCTACACAGGACCCGGTGTTGTTCTATCCCCCGGGCGTCAGCGTTGCCAGAATCAACCATAACCGTTTCAGCTGCCCGAACTCGGATCACATCACCAATCTAAACGCCCTGCATGCGTACGTTCGCACAAAATTACAGGGCGATATGGATATGGCGCAGTGGTGCTTCGATGCCTTCGTCGACCAAAGGGTCATGGAGGAGGTTCTTGAAGTTCTTGAGCAGCTCAAGACAAAGGTTCAAAAAATCTTGGGCATAGCCCTTACAACGGCACCTTTCGATGATGGGTTCGAACTCAAGATTCGGAAGGCTCTAGCACGGAGCTTGTATACCAACTCCGCGATCGAAAAAGGCAATGACATCTATTGGACAGTTCACGATGCTGTCCCTGCCGTCATCCCATTGACCAGTGCTCTCGTCAAACAGGGTTACCCATGGGTCGTGTTTGACAAACTTATTGCATACGGCAGTAGAATTTATATTGAAAATGTCACAGCTGTCGACCCAGAATGGCTTGCTGTAAGTTTCACTACTACTCGTCATGGAAAATGCTCACAGCTGTACAGGATCTTCCCTTCTTTCAGGCCGACATGCTCTCGGTCAAGCGCGACGAGGCTCGAACCATTCGACAGCCGTACGTTAAGGAGTCACTGGATGCTGCGCGTGCTCGGTTACAGAACAGCTCTAACTAATCCTCACCCAAACAATCTAATGCGGCGTTGTCTTTATAACCCCCCCTTATCCTCTCGGTCCGAGCCACTCTTCTTCTTCTTCTTCTTCTTCTTCTTCTTCTTCTTCTTCTTTCTTTGGCGCGAGCCACACCTTTTCGACATTCTTCTTCCTGTTGTTACTTTGGCGCGAGCCATTCTTTAGTTCTTTTCTTCTTCCCATTGGGCTATAGGAACTTCAGGATGCCTGAGAAGCTTGTGGTTCCGCGACCCAAGTGGAGGCACCATAACGACGGCTGACACCTTCACGTGGTGTTATGGGTCAGTACAGATGGTATTTCCCCTGGAAGCCAAGACCAGCCAACAGTTCAGTGTCAATGCGGTTGAATTACTTGTGAGTTTGATACCCGGACAGATTCCAGAACCAAGCTCGAGTGCATGGCTAACGGTATGCTTCCGTGTGAGGCAGTACAGGAACACGACATGTTCACCTACACCGCTCCGATGGAAATCAATGTCCGCGTGCTACATATCTCAAGTAACCCTCATTGGCCCCGATATCATTGCCTTGTGTCTCAAAATGTCATGGTACCAACAGATCAGTTTCCGTGAATGGCAACCATATCAATCATCTTGTGTCATGACTATCCCAAGACTCAGTTTCATCTTCGTGGCACACAGAGAAATTTAGCCACACATTCGAGTGGTACATGTCAATATAGGTTTATTTCATTGTCAAGTAGAAAGTCTGATGAAGATTCTGACTCCGCACCCTATCGGTACCCCCAAGCTGGTGGATGTGTTGGTTGTGGCCATTTCCGCCCCAACACCAAATAGCCCCGAGTCTGGAATAAGGATCGTTGAACGCAAAGGGTAGATCGAACTCCAGCGTACGAAATGGACCATGAACCGGGTTGCCTCGTCTTTTATCTCGTCTGAACCTCACGAGACAGTCTCAAGGGTGGTCGCAGTCAAGGTCGGCTTGATAAATGCATTGCAGGTCATGCCTCGAATAAGAAACAATGCCCTCGTGAGTCCGATATTTGTTTTAGGGCTGCTACTTTCAATTGCTAGAAGAATGGTAACTGATTCCGACCAAGATTTAGGAGAATCGAATGAGTTGCTCTTGAGCGGCGGTACGTGAAAGTACTCTTCCACTCGAAAATCCAACGGTGACCTCAACGTCCGTAACGGAAATCATCGCTCTATGGTGTTGATTGCTGATACTATGATATCTCCAGCTTGCATATTTAACAGCAGTTCCTCATCCGTGACTACTTTATTGTTTGTATATGCCTTGCTTGACTTCTAAATTCAACCTCGTGTCGGCTGTGGCATAAACTCATCGCACAAACAAAGAGCTGATGGCTGTGAGGTTCTTATTATTGAAAAGTAATGTCATATACCTGCGAGACTTCCAGAAACCGTCATTACGGTAAGATCAGGTTATTGTCTAAGACTATTCAAGTCTTTGGTAAAACACCTGTGACAATATCAAGTCGTGAAGTCAACAGTTAATGGTTGGCTGGCTTTTAGTATACTGCCAGTGAACCTGCAGTCTTTACCTGTCGGTTAGACAGCTATTCGTACAGATGTAGTTATCTTTCAAGTCCGAGTCTCTGTCATAGATATTAAGCTTGAATAGCTACAGAAATTCCGAGTGTGTTGGAACGGCCATATCGAGGTCTTGATGCAGTGATCTTGAGCGATGAGGTTCCAATAGGGGCGCCACTTTCTTCTGGGGCGATCAATGATTGATAGCTAGGGATGTCTGCTACAAGATGGCGTATGATCTTCATCGGGCTTTCAGTGAGCAGAGATTTCAATTTTGGTTGTTACGATGACGGTCCTGGCATTGTTGGTGTGATTCTGTGGGTTGAATGAAGACAACTGGAGTGTGCTACGGTAACTCAATGTCGTCGAAGGGCATACGGACTGGTATATTACACATAAATAGAGATTGATTAAGGCTGAATGAAATTATTGATCTCATGCTTAGGTACACAAAGCAATAACTCTGCTGGATAACGAGCTCGGCTCCGTAATACGCCTGATATGCTTTCTTTAGATGACTGGATAATTGAACCTGTCTGTAGATGCTATACTCCGATGCAATGTGTATGGCTGGTCTTAGCTTCGCAGAGGAGACAAATTCTCTGCTACTGACCCAGATCACCACGTGAAGGTGCCAGCCGTCGATCTGGTGCCTCCACTTGGGCTGTGAAGCCACAAGCTTCTCAGGCGTTCTCAAGATTCCAGGATCCTGGGAAGAAGAAGGTGTGGCTCGCGCCAAAAGAAGAACGTTGGAAGTGTGGCTCACGCCAGGAAACTGATTGACGATGGATGTCAGGCGTTTGATAGAAGAAGGGTTTCCCCAATAAGATGGAGAAGAATGCTGTTGAAGTTGTGGCTCACGCCAAAGAAAAAAGAATATTGAAGATGTTGTGGCTCACGCCAGAGAAAAGAAGAAGGACCCTCTCAAAAGAAGGAGGAGAAGAATAAGGTTGCTTTCAGCAGAAGAAGAATTGTTGGCTGGCGCTAAAGAAGCTGCTTGATGGTTTTAGGCGTCGACCAGAAGGAGGAGAAGGCTTTCACCAAAGAAAAAATAATGATAATGATGGGTGCGGTCCAAGACAGCTTAACGCGATTCAGATACAGAATCTCCATCATCCAGGCCCAGCTCGGTGCCCCCGAGCCTGGTCCCCAGATATTGGTTTTGGAACGAGATCTCGCGAAGCATCATCTTCAAGAGACCGCTTGAGTACGTCTTAGGCTTGGGATCTTTGCGTTTGCGTCTGGGAGACCTAGGAGGTCTGGGGAAAATTTTGTTTTGTTCATATGAATAGTGGCTAAGATCCTTTAGAGCCTTGAAGCGTTGGACTGGCTCGCCGGTGCGACTTGACTCAAGCATGTCTATGAGGTTAACACGGATTGGACGCATAACCTGATATTGTTGTAAGTCATCTGTTGGAAATAGCTGCGCTGAAGGGGTTTACTTACTGTGTATGCTTCGCTGAGAGAAGTTGGCTCAGGCAAGCCGATGGTTTTGAACATCTTCTGCCAATTCAACAGATTGCGCTCATTCTCTCCAAAGACGTAAGTGAACTCTTGTATAAGAGCGATGCGGAAGTTATACCAGGGCTCAGTGGCCTCGGCATCAGACCAGCCGAAGTGATCGCACATGCGATCGAACTCGTCATAAAAGGGCTTGGATCGCTGATGATCAAATCCTTTGAAGTTGGCGAAGAAGAGGTCCACAGGGTGATCCGTGTACTCTTTCCCTGGCAGTTCCCATGGCACGAAATGGAAGAGATCACAAGACGCGCCTCGGGGGCAATGTCCATCAAAGCAAAATTGATGGCACTCGTGCGTGAACTCACGTCGCCGTCTAGGAGCCTTGGGTTCTTCCTTGACTGCTGCAGCAGGGCGGAAGAAGTCGTCTTTAAGCTGAAGATGTTGTCAATAATAGAGATTTGGCAGAAGGCTAACTTGTGTTATCTTACCCGGCGAAATCGCATCAGCTCACGCTCAACCTGGCTCTGCGGGACTTCACCCTCACCCTCACCATTAGGCTTATTGTCGTCCTCGGGCGACAAGGAAGCGACACCCTTTTGTTGGTCATTCTATGACGTCGACATGTTGGATATTTCAGACAGGTATATGGTTCGTTGTGTGTTGTTGTGTGGTGATGTGTTGTGTTTTGAGACGTGGCTACCTGTCGATGGAGAAAAGAAAAGAAGAAAAGGAGATCAGACGAGATCAAAAATAAGAACCAGTGCGGAATTTAGGGCACAAGGCAGAGAAAGGTGCCTAAGGCAGGGCACAAGGTGTAACAGTGGCAGGCAGTGTGTTGACAGTGACATGGAACTTAGGTGGGCAGGCAATAAGGCAGCACCTGCCTAACTACTAAATCATTCTTCGCAGTTGAACTTTATGACACGACGCGCCTAAATGGATGCAGAAGCACTCCAGTTGTCCAGGATATCTTCACTTTTGAAGTGTATATAGGTGGTTGGGGCCAAGAAGGATAGGGGCTGTTTAATGACGCACAGCTTTCAAATCTGTGCCATCAGCACAAAACGTAAAGAATACAGGAACTCCATTCCATCGTCAGTGCATATTTAGGTAAATGTGCAGGATACCAACTTGTACATGAATACATAAAATCGAGAAGTGTTGAGAAAACCAGGAGTGTCAAACTGATAGCCACCAACTACGTCTAGCAACAAACCTGAAGTAATTCAAGGATATAAGAAAATCTGACTTACCGTAGTCTCTTCCTGCGATTTTAAAACCGGCAATTGTACACCCTTAATGCTCGAGTGTTCTGTAACACTGTCGTCTTACAGCCTGTCTGCAACATCAAGCATTGGATCCTAACTAGTACTGATAGAACAGATTATAGAGACCATGCACTATACAAGCATTCACGATACCAGTAAATGTAAAAATTATACATGGCGATAGAGCCAGACTCGCCGGCTTTCGTTCCTGTGGTCCAAACAGGCACAAATATATGCATAGCGGTATACCTGTGAGAAAATGGGTTCATTTGTCTTTATTGGAGATGAGAATCATCCATTGTCATCTATCAAACTAACAGTCATCTAGGATCAAAAGATATCCCGAGTATTGCCAAACTTTGTGCAGCCAGTCGATCGAGATGGGATGGTTACCTATAGCCAATATCGTCCACTGGCCAGGCATACACTTGTCCCCCGATCCGCCGCCTCAGTTTTTCTTCGACTGAGAACCCATTTCCTCAGCATCGTTTCCCTCGTTGGTGCCATCGGTTTTCTCCTGATCTCCGTTGTCGTTGTCCCCATTACACTGGCCCTTGAGCTTGGCAGCAATACCACTACCACCCACGACAATTCCAGCGGCCTGAACAACACCGTTGACAACAGCAAGGCCGAAGCCTCCAGCGCCAGCACTCTGAAGGATGGCGAAGGCACTACCTGCTGCGACACTGCCGATACCACTCTGGATACCAGCGGCAGCTGAACCTCATATAGGGTTAGCATCCAGTGTAGAGGAAAGCAGGAAGAATCACTTACCAGCGACAATGCCACCGGCACCAAAGCCTAAGCCAGCCAACACGGGGACTACAGCAACAGCGGGGGCTATGACCAGTACTGATCCGGTCGCGATCATAGCTGTTGAGGTCATATTCTTCAGAAGTTGCATTTTCCGAGTGGGGGACTACATTTTATGGTTAGTAGACGTCTCAAGTCGATTGTTGTGTCACTCACTCACAAGATGGAAAGACGATAAGTAGTCAATAGTCCAAAATGTATCAGTGTTGGTTCTTCTGAGTCTTGGGTGTTTTGGGATGAGGAAAGAAAAAGAATCAAATATAAAGGCTGTGGAGGAGTAATACTATAGACAATAAATAGCCAGCTGGCAGGCAACTACACCGTTAGTTCATTCACTACCATCGAGTTTGGATAGCCCGATCCACGACCTACCTGGGGCTGTGCAAATAACAAAGGCCTAGTGAATGCGGCCTCATGTAAGTGAATTTCTTCGTAACCAACGCAGAGCAAACATCCAAGTCGAACAAGGAGCATGGGTGGCCCATCAGCTGGAATAAGTAACTACCCATTCAGCCTTTCAATACTGAACATAACTAAGAAAATGAATGGAAACATATTACTTACATACTCATACCAATCATGAGCTGGGTCTCTAATGGTTCTGAGGGCTTAAAGAATAAAAACAACGCCCGGGTTTGCATGCTCTGTATCTCACACTTAAGCATTCAGAGACACTTACCAAGCTGTTTTAGAAGATTATATCCTTAATTTAGAGCATTTAGAAGATTTAGTTCTTAATTTAGGGCATTTTAGAGGATGTGACAAGTGCCGTTTACTGGCAAGGCTATAACTTCAGCCCAGTGTTATCCTCCTGGTCACTATCATCCGCCTTTGAACTATCTGCACTATCTAAAGAATCAGATCTACAATGTTTGATCTCATGTTTCCACTTGTAAAATATGGAACCAAGACAGATCCCAATTCCAGTCCCTTGTACAAACCCATGAATGACGGCAGTGCCTAAGCCGCCAGTTGAATATGACTGACAAATCGCAAAGGCGCTATTGCTCACGATGTCCTCAGTTACGCTCTGGATGCCAGCAGCAAGAGATCCTTGGAACAAGTCAGTAAAGCTACCGTGGGCATGGAATGTTTAATGAAGCTAACCTGCAGAGACACCTTCTGTAGTAAACCCGGCTGCTGAAATAGCGGGTGCAACCACGAGACCGGGTGCAATGACCATCCCAGCTCCTAACCCCATGGCCATTATCGATCCCGGGTTCTCTTTTACATCCATACTGAAGAGTGCTGTTGGTTGCCTTATCCTACTGTCAGCATACAGCGGTTAATGTTAGTGTGCTCGGCGACACTCACCGCCAACAGGACCGACGTCACTGATGGAAGCATGATGGTTATTTCTGATTTTGAAGCAACGGATGCGGTTACTTAGAGATCTATGGGGCTTGCATACTGAATGCTTTTGCCAAGATCCCAACTCCATAACCACCCATGGCAGCACTCTGGAGAGTTGCAAAGAGGCTTCCAGCGGCAACATTGCCGATCAAGCTCTGAATCCAAGCCGCGAACGATCCTTAGTGAGGCCCCAAGTTAACACAGTAAGCTCTTTATCTTGGAGGTATCTACTAACCTAGTAGTGGACCGTTGGACGTAAAGCCAAAAGCCTGAAGGATGATTGTGAACCATGCCATGGTGAAAATGCTGTGCCAGTTCTTAAGAAGGAGAGAAGGAATCTGACGTGAAGGGCAATGATGTAGTTGTGAGGTCGGTATCTTGAAGGCTGTTGCTGGTTTCCTGTTTTATGTACTTGAGGCGAAGGAGTTGTAAGTAAGAGAAGAGATTTAAGCTGGTTGTGGGATCAAGAAAGGGCTCATACCTCAAGTCAGGCAGTGACGTTGACATTGGCACTATGACCTAGACTGTTTGGCTTAAGATGACTTATCTCAGTTGTTGGAGTTTTGTCCTTTGTTTCTCTGTATGCATAGACAAGCGTTTTGTAACCATCTTGTTGTGTTTGCAGAAATTCAAGATGCATCAAGACTGCAGTTCTGCATACAATAAGAAACAAAATAAAGGAGAGAAACAAACAGCAAGGTTCTGAACGCCTTCAATCGATAACAATCCGTTCAAAATTAATCGTTCAGGAGTTAAAATATTCAAAGTTAACGAAGATATTCATAAATAGTATGCAAAACATACCACCAACAAAGAATGCCACTCAACGGATATTATACCAAAGGTTTAGGGAGAGCAGAAGATAGAGCCAAGTATTTTATTTCCAGGGACTCGTTTTGGCACAATCCCAGCTAAATACAAAATATCAATGACTTTCCAAGGGTCAAGGATATTAGCTAACATAAGGAAGCCCAAATCTGATATGGCGGTCTCATACTAACTATCCTTGCCATCTCAAACAGAGCATAGAAACTTGAAATTGCGAAAAATGAAGAAAGCCGGTTTCTCTAGGGAATGGCAAGTTCCATACTGGTCGCAGAAAGTCCCTCCGTAACACACCGTGGCAGCTCTAAGGAATTCAGAAAACTCGCTGCTAAATAAAGCGTTCTTCGTCAGACTCCGAGCCCAAGGCGAAAGGAAACCTAAGTGATATGTGATTAGTAGATTCCGTGGTGCAGGGCACAAATCTCTACTAACTTTTGCATAAATCAGTGGTAATCAAGCCGCCGCTGGAGCAAACGACTTTCAGCAGACCCCAAATTTGCGATGTGAGCGCTGGGAGCGCTCGCATGTTTTCCATAGTACAGATTCAGGGGTTGAAGAAAGTTGGGATATTGGTCGGTGTTGTGGTAGAGATAGTGTCTTGGGCTAAGGCTTGTTTCTGCTGGGTAGATAGTGTTCCTGTGTGGATGGTAGAAGATGAAGAGGAGAAGACAGACCTGAGATGGTGCAAAGTTGAATAAGGGGCAGATCAAGGCAACGTTCGAATGAACTCGTGCTCTAATTATGTGCTGCCTAACCTCAGCAGGACACCTCTCTATGGTACCTTACCTTATGTTTGTTGCAGACAAATCTCAACGTACAGTTACCCATGCAATTTGTGCCTCTTGATATAGTACGTATCCAGGCAACAAATACAGTAACAAAGAACAAAGACAAACACAGTGATAAATAGTATCCATGATTTATCCTGAGTTTGTGCATAACCTTTTAAAGAGACTACTGACGAATTTGCAGCACTCTTTATGGCAGTTTATCTTGAGTGACGGAGACGATTCTTTCATCCTTGTCCAGGTAGTTCCACTTCCTCATCTACCTTGCATTTGAAACTAGATATACAGAATCCAAATCATCATTGTGAGAAGCTATGTCTTTTAATCTATTCTAAACATTTCACCCATATACGCCATCTATTAAACTCGTTGTAATCATAACTCTATCCCGCCAAAGCCTCATCTCGTGCCTGGATGTCTTCCTGTTTACCCTTCTCCTCCTGTTTCTTCTCCTGTGCCTTGACCTTATCCTTCTTACTCATAGTCAAAGCTCCCTTCTTGAACGCCTCGTTTGGTAGAGGTCGAATGATCGGTTGAACCACCCACCAAGGTCTTCGGCACCGCCTTTGTGTGCCTACTGAGCTCTCCGTCTCAGGAGGATCCTCCTCGCCTTCAGCCAATGGCGTCTCCGCTACGCTCTCACCATTGGTGCGCTCGTACTCAATGAGACCTTCTGCAACCTTGCGCTCCACAGCAGATAGTACGCGCTCGTAGGCTTCCATGTCGCCAGCTCGACTCTTGGCCAGCATGTCCCGCACGTCGGTATGCTTGGACACAAAGTGTCGCAATAGATGGAAAAGATGAGGTTGCATGGCTGACATATTGGGGCCCTGTTCTCCCTTCTTGCCTAAATCCTTTCTTCGCTTCTTAGACGGTGGCTCATCCTCGACTGTCTCGCTCTCGTTCATCCATTCAGTATCGTCACCAGGCATGAAAAGTGGTCGGCGTTCGATGTGCTTCTCTCCAAAAACGTGTTCGTGGAGGATGTCCATATATCGCCTGAACACAGCATCAACTCTGTAACCCCCTTTGCCATCTTTTCCTCTCCAGTACTCTCGGCCCTCCTCTCCGACGGGTGGTGGCTTTGAGAAGATAGCTGGGTCGCTGAGGTTGCCCTCGGCGCTCATCACGCCATCAGCCCCTGTAGCCTCGAGGCACTTCTCGATATCTCCCTCCTGAAGGATGTTTCCATTCGCGAAGATGACTGTCTCCTTGGGTAGGCTGTCTCTCAAAAATCGAATCATCTTCCACTCAGCCAGGCCCGTCAAATGTCCCTTCTGCTCCCTTCGTCGGCCGTGGACAGTGAGGATGGATGCGCCAGCCTTGAGGACATTCTGCGCGTATGCCAGGGTCTCCTCCTTCGTGTCCAGGATTCGAATCTTGGCTGTCACAGGTACAGGCAACTCCTTATGCAAAATGTTGATCAAGCGAAAGATAAGATCCTGGTCTTCCTGGAGGAAAGCACCATACTTTCCCTTTCGCGCGATGCCTTGAGGACATCCGAGATTCAAGTCAACAGCATCGCAGTAAGGGGCGACTTGCTTAGCGGCAGAAAGGAGCGCTTCGGGGTCGTTGGCGCAGAACTGGACGAATAGCGGTCGGTCGATAGCAGGGTTTCCGTCAAGCCAGGGAGTTTCGCCGTCAGATTTAACCGACTGGAAGTGTGCCTTGCGATACTTGTCGTCCTGCGAAAAGAGTCGAGCATGGAGCATGGGTGTATAGGCAAGAAGACTCTTTTGTTCAGTGGGTGAAATGAAACTTCGAGTCAACATGCGCCAGGCCTAAGCTGTCAGTCAATTGACACATGATCAGGTCTAGCAATAACTTACAAATTCAGACTGATCTACCATAGGCGCAACGATAAACTTGGGGCTTCCGATAGACTCGTAGAATGCTCGCCCTTGCAGCTTGGTAGGCCGCTCCCCCGCGCTGGCGGGGTTCTCCTCTGTGGTCGTCATTGTAGACATGCGCTGTGCGAAACAGGCAAATCGAGTGCTTGAAACAGAAAGATGTAGATATCCCGGACTCTTCAAGAGCCAGGCTCGTCGTGTTAATCGATCCAGAGTGTTTAACGAGACGTGGCGCAAAGTGGTTTAGAGAGAGTGCTCACAAGCTTTGTATGAACACCAAAATATTTTTTTTCCCAGTGTTTAACCTCTGAGTAATGTTACGGCCCGGATGTGGGGGTGGGGGGGGTGGTTGTGGCTGAAGAGATCGCGGGGACCTTGAGGCTTAAGCCTTATTTCCGAGAGATCCAATGGAACGGGTGGGTACAAGGTACAGGTACATGTCCATGTACCCTTTTATTCTTCTCATGTACCTCCAATAGCGGGCCCCTCCTGTTTAAAGGTGCCAAGCAACCACCTACACCACGGATCATGTACTCCGTACAGTACACAAGTACCCTTCCCTTATCTGTAAATTGATTCGATCCCCTGAATCAAATGAAGATCAAACAAAATCTGAAGTGTACACGCAATCGAGATTAATGATCATGTTAAGCCCCTGATGCTTGCATCCGAACGCCAACTCGGAATAAACCTGAGCACTTGTACTCATGCGCTGGAAAACAAGGTAGAATATTGTCTCAAACATTTACAGGGCGACGTAAAATGCTCCGACCAGGCTTAAAACTTAATGATGTATCCATTCCATTGATTGATTTTTTTTTTTTTTTGGTTCATGTCGACAAGACTAGCAAATGACGTTCTGTGAATTAACGCAGTGTCCCCGTTTCAATGGTTACACTGCCGCAAGCCCAGAAATATGTATGTATGTAACTTCCATTACGCTCCATTCCTCGTCGGTCCCAGATGAAAAGAAAAGAGAGATGAAGAAAAGCAAAATTAAAGAAATGTATGACTCTTTGGTCTAAATTCCACATGACATGTAGAGACTGGTTAGAGTGATCAACACCATTAACACCGTACAATGCTGTCCCAAACGCCCAAGCGGTTAATATGGTTGCTTGCAATACAAGATTCCGGCTTGATCTCCGGTATCAGTCAAGGAAACAAAACACTGCGCTAACAAGCTTCGCTCCTCGTGGTGGGCATTGCCATCATCAGAAAAAGTGCGTGTAAATCTTTGAGTTTTCGTGAACCTCCATTTCCTATAACTTGTTAGCAACTGGTGTGCCGTTGTCATTCTCAAGGTCAAAACGTACCATCTTGAAGGTGTTCAGCTCCTCCTTGATCTGCTGCGCAAGCATGGGAGTCAATCGGTTGCAGGTAGCAATTTCACCGCGACGATCGTACTCCTGACTAGGCCAAGTATCGTGGAAGACAATACGGGGCGAGAAAGTAGCGTTACGCTTGGTAGATCCGTGAGGAGTGTTTGGTGCACTCTTGCTGTCCTGTCGTAGCCTCAAAGCGGACATGAAGTAGTCTTCACTGCCAATAGCAATCGACCCAGTCCGGCGATGGCCCTGAGACTCGTCATTGGGAGTGCTAGGAGCACTGGAGTTCGGGGAATCGGTGACAGCCGGAACGCTGGGGAGATCAAGGCCAGGAGAGGAATCAGCAGGACGGATAGAAGGGCTGGCTGAGCCAGGGCCTACAGATTGTTAGCTGGGGAATTTATAATAAAACCCTTGGACTTACGCTTCAAAATTCCCTTGCGCACGGCAGCAAGCACCTCCGCACGTTCCCTGTCGCCTCCGACAATACTCTTACGCGAATTCGAGTTGTCAGTTCCAGAGCTCCCAAGACGCTCAGCAATCTCAGCACCCAAATTCGTATCGATCGAATTGCGCTCAAGATGGGGGAAGGTATCTGTCTGTCTGGGATTGGCCGACACGTTAACTCGTTGAGTCTCAGCCTCGACAGTGACCATCGAAACAGCAGCTTGGCTGGCCTCGGGCTTTACAGGTCCATCAGGAGCAACTCCAATCACTGACTTGGGTCGGAAAATTCCAACAAAAGATCGACCACCCTTCTTCATACCTCGGCCCATCTTTCGAATCATGATGGAAGCCGATGATGCTGTTGAGGATATGGAGAGGTTATCGGTTGAGCCACCAAAGAATCGGCCACCATAGATACTGTGTCCGAGGCCTGCGGCCTCCTGCGCTTCCGCAATACGTGCTTGTTCGGCATCGTAGGCTTCATCAGCCGTTGGATCCTTATGGAGTTTGGAGGGTTCTGTCTTATCAGCTCCCTCCCCATCATCAGCATTGCGGAAATCGGCTGCGCTTCCAAATGAGAAAGCGCGTCGCAGTCTGGAGGTCTTGCTCTTGGATTTGCGTCCTTTATCCTTGATAGCAGCAAGCTGTTTAGCCGCGGGTGAGTCTATTTTACCCGCACCTGACGCATTAGAAGATCCGTCTTCAGCGACCTCGCTAGCCATGGTAGCTGGTCTAGAGAGAGGTGAAGGGTTTGTAGTGCGTTTAATCGCATCGGAAGATGATCCTCGAGGTGGGATGTTGACCTTGGCGTGATCTTGCTTAGAAGTGATTTCGCTGTTTGCCTGGGAAGAGGGGTTTCCAGTGGGGGCAGACACATTACGGTTGGCAGACTGCAGAACATCCCTGTTAGCATTCAAGTTTTACCACCCATTGCTGATTGGATAGTGTTTCAAGGATCATCAACTTACCGAGGATGGTCGAGAGTGACTGCTGCGGCTGGAATTTACACTCTCAGAACTTCCGTTGCGCGAGTGTGCGGCAGCGTTAGTAACAACACGCAGTGTTTGAGAGTTTCCGTCTGTTTTGCTCTTGTCATGCGTAGCAGGCTTCGACAGGTCAGAATCGGCACGAAGACTTCGACGGCGGGATCGGTTCGAATCATCCATGAGAGATTGAAGAAGTTGCATATCATCCATAGATGTGCCAGGCATAGCATTATAGAAACTGTTCGGTCTGTTTGGAATCGCCGAGCGGGCAGGATTGGGGCCATTATAGAGTTGAGTTGCGGTAGGCATTCCATTCACCGGGACAGCTGTGCTCTGAGAACGCCCATGCTGATTTTGTTGAGGAGTAAGTGACCGTCTGTACCTGTCAGGTGCAGCTTTGCTGGAAGAAGTTGGAGAAGTTGGTTGTGTAGGGCCAGCAAGGAAGGCCGAATGAGGTCGAGGAGCAGGCACAATGTTTCGTCGCTGAGGAATGGCAGAATCATCACGAGCACCCGTTTGACCAACGCCCATGGCATTGTATTGCACGTTGGTAGCTGAGGAGCTAAACTGGCGTCCGCCGTAGTTGGCGTTGTGGTTATAGTTCCGCGTCTGTTGACCTTGCGGTTGCCAAGATTGTGTATGGTTCAGGGTCGGTGTGCTAGTGAAAGCGTATTGCTGGACAGGAGTTGAACTACCCCGGTAACCAGTGGGAGAGGGAACAGCATATCTTGGGGCTTGAGCCGCCGCCGCATACTGATGGCCAGCCTGGCCTTGATTATTGGGTATCATGCTTGTTGAAGAAGACGGTCGGGTCTGGAGCATTGTAACCGTTGCAGTTTGCTGGGGAAAGGTCTGAACCAGAGCAGCCATAGTTTGCGTTGACGTATAACGAGCAGTAAAGCAGCCGTCAACAACAAGCGTGACAACGAGAGTACCTGTTGAATACCTTCGGACTTAATTCGAAGGGATCGGACCAGGTTGGTTCGAGATGCAGTATGTTTGCACTAACAGAAGAGCAACTGTGGCCAAGATTCATGTCAGCACTGTTTCCACTAGACACTGCAAAGGCCAAAGAATGGTTGAACAATCCGGATATCCCTTCTTAGGTTGCCTTCCCGCAGAGAACCGAGAGAGATTTGCGTAACCACCTACCTATTTTTTTTCCGGTTATATCTTTATGACAAACGAAAGAAGAAGATGAGGAGGCTGTGATTGAGGACGCCAGCGACCAGAAACAAAGGGAATTGATCGTGCTGAGAAAGCAGCTCACTATTACCGTGAGCAGACTTTGACTCTGCTACGAGACGATATGCTAATGGAGATTGGGGACAAGATCAAGAGTCGTAATAGACAACTTGAATCTCGACCTAGTTGCAACGCAACATGAGAGGGTCGTCGACAGTTCGGGGCAATGGAACGGTGAAGTAGACGAGGAAACAAAGTATTACGGAGTTCGCTCGCGAGATGAGGGTTATGATCGACAGGGCAGGCAAGATTTCCAGTGGTCGAGAATCGTCACAGGGGTCTGGAGAGAGCAGAAGCGAATGGCTAAGCAAATGCAACTGTGGATAGAATGCTACAAGTGTCGAGGTCTGAGGCCAAACGATCACAGGTGACGATGGATGTAGGATGTGCAAGATCGAAGGATCGAAAGCGTTCGAAGGGTTCTGGGAGATTCGGGGCAAGCGACGGCCGAGAGAAAGGGGGTACGGCAATCTGGAGAAAGTCGAGCCGGGGAGACGAGGGGCAGAGAAGGCCAATATGGCGATGGGTTACGGTGATGGCGATAATGAGGAGGAGAATAGAAAGGAAAGGGAAGAAAAGACACCTGAACAAGGAGAAACAACGAGACGATGAGATGAGATGGTGAAGAAGTCAATCTGTTGTTCAGAAAGTGAGGTGAGGTGATTGAGAAACCTCAAGAGCCCAGGTGGGTACGTAACTCGTGTTATCCACACGCTAATAATGCATGGGATGGTCCTAGTCGGACTTGCAGAAAAGGGACCCCGGTGCAGAGGCTCACTACAGTGGACTGCCAAAGTTTGTTTTCTACAGGGCACAGACAGCAGCAGAGTCCCTATAATTTAGCGGTCCAAGACCCAAATTCCGGGTACATGACCACCCCAACGCGGCCCATCGTGGATGGATGTGATCTCGGACATGCAACCCTTTCGACATGAACGTGACAGCAGTGTGGTTGCAATCTAACGCCTATTCAAAAAATAGCCTCGAATGAGGATTGATCGCTAGGGAGGAAGAGGCAAGTGACAGCCGCGATTCATCTATCTCCCTCAAACATCCATCGGCTCTTGGGTCTTCAGCTTGATCACGATAATAACAACACAACCTCACGCGTTCAAAGACAACGTATCAGGCTGGTAACCGTTCCGTAGTCCTGGAGATACATAAGTTATTGTCAGCATGCAGGGGACAAGGGGCAAGACGTCGTAAGCCAATTCTCTCCGTCCGTCTTGTCTGGTCTGGTTGCTGTTGGCATCTCAAGATGGTCGATATTCACACATGCCTCTCATGCACCCGCACTCGTCCTAAACACGAGGTGCCCGTGGAGCCATCCCAGGGATTCCCCAAGTGAAAATCCCACAACTCCCAGGAGACTTGAGCGGGTCTTGTCAATGCCAGAAGAGCCAGTACGTTCACCATTGGTCACCGCTGCACTGAGCTAGCAGGGAGCCTGGTTCGGTAGAGTGACCACGTCGAGAGTCTCATCTCTCGCTCTGTTCCTGTTGTGCTTTCTAGGCTGTCGCGAGAGAGGCAGAGGGCATTGATCCAGTAACAAACTTCTGTCTGTGCTAGTTTGATGGCTTTTGCCTGTGCTTCCTCTGCTGCATTGCCCAGGGACCAGCTGACGGGACCGGGAAGGGCTCAAACATTGGTGCTGCCTCTGTGCGAGGCTATATTGGGTGCTTGAGATGAAGTCCCTGGATTTCTTACTTTCCGTCCCGTCGTCGCTTGTCGGCGGTCGTCCTATGTCTGTTGCCGTCTCAAACTAGGAGACCAAGGCGGATTTCGGGGTCTTGAGAAGGGGGGAAAACCACCTCACAATAGACAGCGACTACGGAATACATACTCAGGGGTCCGGCCGCTGCACAAAATACTTGCGTGTACAGTACAGTACAAGACATACATACTCCGTACACATCCATGAATTGGATCAAAGCAAGGGACATTCAGGGGATAGTTAAGCCTGGCTTAGTAACTGATCCACGTCAGAAGTGCCAATCACCAATGAGCATCATAGACGTTGAGAGGATCAACATTGAGATACGATTGATTTTCACGCTTTAGCTCCTTTAGGGGTTCGCGCTTGTGTGTGTCTCGTCTGGAAAGGGTCATGGCTTTTTCGGCTGTTTCTTTCAGGTTGTGACTTTGGAGCCGGACAATTGATAGCGGCTAACGTTAGATCGAGCCAAACAGTCTGGTATCGCTTGGCGTTGTGTTTAACACAACCAACAGCTCTTGAGGCTATTCTGGCGATATTAACAAATATGTAACCAATTTGGCAATGACTCGCCGTTTTCAAAGAAGGAAACAAATATTGTCTCAGTCTTCCAGTCAACAAGACTGCCCAGTCGAGATGTGTGTGAGCCCACTCAGCTGCTGAATAAAATTCTATTAACTCGGTCAACTTTCTGCAACTCAACTCTTATTGTTCGCCCTGCAAGATACGAAAACACCAATCGTCCCTTCAGCCGCAGCCATTCTTTTCAAGTACCCGCAGTTCTGGGATTCCTCAGGCATATGATCGAGGCCGTTGGCTCGATGTCGGCAGAGAGAAGCGTCTCATGGCTTGCAGTCTGCAGTAGCTTCTGCAGGATGCGTGGGATCTGACACCAAACATCCGATAAGTCCAACCGGTCCAGTACTTTCAACGGCAAAAAGAGCCCCCATGGGCCGAAGACGCGAGTCCAGTGGATCTCGAAGCAAAAAAAAAAAAAGAGAGAGAGGCCAATCTCATGCACGATGAAGTCGTAGACGAGTCCTCGACTTCTGATAGGAGGGGTTTTGACAAGACATGTTTTACAAGACGACACCATCTTCTATCACTTTGATCCTGAGAGACATTCCTATGCCTGACTCTTGCTGCCATGGAGTCTCTTCCAGCTCACCACAATTGCTGACCCTTACATATCACAGGCATTCTCCTCGGCCCTGCCTCGCTTTGTTTCTGTATCATAGCAACATCTCATGCATGGTACTGGAATTTTCCATGGCAGCATGACATGGTACTCCAGTCTCCTCCAAGTACATACACAAGAATAGTAGTTGTCCGCATATTTTTAGAATGGGTCCGCAGGTCGTCAATCGCGTACCCACTGAGGAACTTGATTGTGCGTGTATTTTTTTCTTGATGGATGTGTATGTACAGAATTGCTACTAGGCCAAGGAAGTCCTGTCAGAACTTGGAAAGATCAAGTTTCCGACATGTTCATCATGTTGCAGAAAGGGAATGAATACCGAAAGCACAAAACTTTAACAGAGGAACTATTACTGACGAGAAACCTGATCATGAATTGCCCTCACCGACAAAACACCGTCACTTACATACCAGTGTCTGTCTGACTCAATTTACGGGTCTGGGGTAGGTAGAATATGACAATGGAGGAGACATCCTGGATATTTCCAGGGTTGAAACAAGCTCGCAGGCTGGGGTCTCAATCTACATTCTGAGACAGGCACATTAAATTCTGGTATTTTAGATTGCTTCATCATGCTTATCGCTGTATACTGAACCATGCTATAGAAACTGCGCCTCGTGGTGCAGAAGCAAGTCATGCTACCTACTCGGTAGATCTCCATTGACCAGAGATAGAAAGAACTGAGATGAACTCAAATCTCGGCTCTGCAACATGCCAAATGTGTGTTGTTGAGGTCTTGGCTGCCGAGGTTGGTGTACACACATCCCATTACAGAGTACAGCACTGCTTTATTAAGCCTCACGAGCAGTTGCTTGTAGGAGAAACTGAACATGGTCCCCAAAGTACGGAGTAGAGTTCATACTAATTAAATATACTGCTTAGTTTGCCACCGTGACTAATAATGTCCTTGCCCTGGCTGTCGCGGCTGTTTACTTTTCAAATCAGCCTCAACTCAATTAACCATCCAAGCAGACTCCCGCCTTTGCCGTTCACCAACGTCCGACCGACTAGATTCCAGGTTCGACCAACAATTTAGACAACTAGCTTGGCTATCGCATTAATATAAAACTCATTAAAGTGCTCGTCTCCTCATTCGGCGTCTCTAGCTCGATATACGCAATCCAATATACACGCACAGGCTAATGTGCGAACCGTTCTTCGGTACACCAAAGAAAAGCGAAACTGCTTGGGTAATGCAGATCAATCTCTCATCATCCACGATTTAATTACTGGGTGCATTCAACAGCGTCTCGGCTCATGGGCCCGGCCAACTGCGTTGAGATTGGGGCCGTTCCCCTATTCAGATAGATTACACAGGGATGTGAATTCATTTCAGTTCTTAGGTCGACTTGAATATCTTCCAGGGGTCTCTGAAAACCTCCTAGCGTCGTTCCAACAGAGTAATTCCCGCAGCTAATTGCCGGAGAATGCTGAACGTAGTCCACTGTCCCCGTGGGCTGGTTGGCCGCCATTGTCTATTCTTCAATTTCGGTCAAGTTGTCCTAACTGAGCTTTCTGAGAGACAGAGACCGGCGAGATGTTACAGATACATCAAATGATCGACATTGACAAGAAAGATTGATTGAATGCAACACCACCAAGCCTCGGGCCAGCTTGTAAAGTGGTCCTGGTGAAATTCGATCACAGTTTCTCCAGATTTTCGAACAAATCCATTCGTGACAGGCTGAATAGACTAGACGTCGATACTACATAATCCTCTCAAGGTCGCAGTACTGTGCGTGATCCGCCTTGTCAGATTTGCGAGAGGCGTAGTAGCTGTTCTGGGGCTGATTTCCATATTGAGGAAGAGGTACGGAGTAGCGCTGAATCCCTTGTTTATTTAACTTAAAACTCTACGATAGCACACACTGCTCCGAAGAATACTTACTTACTGTACTCTGTACATCCTTAACAACACGACATAGAAACCCCGCGACGACGGATGCTCTCTAATAAAGGGCCGATCCGACAGCGCAAATCACCTCTCTTCCCCGCCAGCACAAGCATATTCATCACAATCCCCTCAACGTCGCCGGCCGCTTCGGGAAGTTAAACCGCTGGGGGTTCATGTCGATCTGATCCGACCCCGATAGCGGCACAGATGATTAGTTAAGAACCGGCGGTGAGCCCTTGCTTAACCTTGTCATGGTTGGTGTTCCGAGGAGCACTGGATGCCGACTTTGCAGAACCAGGAAGGTCAAATGTGATACCCTCAAGCCGTCCTGCGGCAACTGCATCAAATATGGAGCAGAGTGTCCAGGTTATTCTCGTGGCCTGAAGTTTGTCCCTGAGAAGCATCAGATTCGTCAACGCGGCAGGCGACAGGGCAAAAGCGAACAGGTGTCGACCAGTTCCTCTTCCAGTACAACGGGCTCTGATATCGCTACATCAGACTCAGAAACATGGTCTCTCGTTAGCAGGCCCTCACCAACCCTGCTGAGGCTGGAGTTGCCAAGAGGGCCACTGCTACTCAACATGATAGAGTCGTCCACTAACTACACTCGGTCCACCGATGTCTTTATACTCTTATCATGGCTGAACATTGATCGTCTAGGAAAGCGGGCTCTGCTCGACGGGGCTATCTGTTCTTTTGCTCTACATCTGACTGGCAAAGCAAACTCCAATGCCGACCTGGTCGCCAAAAGCAGAACCATATATGGCTTGGCACTCAATGAGTTGCAAGCCGCTCTGCAACACTCCACAGAGTGGAAGGCATCTGAGACCCTATGCGCTGCTATACTCTTATGTTACTTTGAGGTATTCCTGCCACCAATATTTTTACTCAAAGCTTACGCCCCATAGCTGTTTGCTGGGACAGTAGTCCCAGATACTTGGATCCAACATGCCAAAGGCATTGGAACTCTAATGGAGCAGCGAGGACCAGCAGCTCACGCTGAAGGCTGGGACGCAGCTATGCTGCTCTCATGCCGTGGTATTCTTGTATGTCCCACGTTTCTCCTCGACTACTGGAACGAGGCGAAGGATAAGGAACTCGCATTATCTCCAGGTCAAGTGACAGAGCCTTGAGAATGTCTCCCAGTAACAACCAATCGCTGTTTGGGGAGTACAATGCGTTCGATCCCGTCTCTGTTTCGTCACCGGCAGGGTTGCTCTGCATTGCTGCATTGAGATGGCGCGATATAGCATCTCACATATCACCCATCCAGTCCAAGTGGGCTTGTCATCCTAGCCCTTCTGCCCTTCAACTTGAGTGGATCTTCCGTCCCTTTGCAACGACTTTGACAATGTTACCCTAGCGGGGTCACCACTAACACGGTCCCATGCCAGACTATAAGCGATATGTTCTATCCCGGAAAGGACCAATTGTTCCTGTCGAGGCCAGCATGGAGGCATGTCACGTCTGATGGCGGTAGACGTCTCATCTATGCTCCTGACGCCCCGATTGAGCACATCCGCGTCGGTGATGGCTTCCTTGCAAACCTGGCCCAGCTCACGCCTATTATGCATGGGGCTTATCTTCTGAGAGAGGCTAACAAGGCTGGCATGTTTGTCGAGCCTGACAAAATCTCCGCCTTGGCCCACCTAGCCACCGTGGAACATGCGAGATTGGCGCGATGGTTCGACGATTTCGACGCGCTTGAGTTTCCAAGACCCGTTGAGGTTCTGCCAACCGACCCGGCGAATTCGTTGTTCGAGACAGTGCTGGAACACAAGTCGGCAGCAGCCGGGTCCTTACTCATGGGGTACTGGGCAAGTATGCTCATTATAGAAGAGACACTGGTCGAGTGCGGGTCACCGCGAGCTAACTCGGAGATATCCATCCGGTACTTGGTGGAACAGATATTGCGGTCGGTAGAATCTGTGGGACGAGGCACCATGGGGCCATATCGAATTGGGTTCGCCATACGGATCGTGTATGAGTTCGCTACTGGGCAAGAACAGAGGTGGATTGCCAGCATGTTGGATAAGTTCTCACAAGGATATGCTGCAGTTGACAAGAAGACATACCCTAAGCCTAAGGATGAAGATACTCAGCCAACACGGTTTGTTCAGTCTACAGCTTAGGGTAGATGGTGGCTTTTCAGGTGGTGATAGAAGTTGGAGCATGTATGTATGATGACTTGGAAAGTCCCCCATGATTATATTTGATGCTGTAGGTAGATTCTGTTTATTGGTAACCCCAGGAGTTTCCCACAAGTCAACTGATATCCAAACCTTCACAAATTTTTACATCAGTACTGAATCTATTGATCGAGGTCGACAAGTGTGTCCTTCCCTTTCAACTAACTGGTGTTGAGACAGCCGGTCCTCTTATGCCATCTATGGACTTAAGATGGCGCAATTACTCATCTTCATTAGTTATCTGGGGTAACATAGCTGGAAGTAACATTGTCCTTTATGGTTATTGAGACCTGGCGGTTTGCTCAGATGCCATGTTCTATGATACTTCTATAGATGTTACTGGTGTGTCTGAGTCTCAATTCCTGATTGCTACTAGGCTGAGGTTGTGAGACATGTAACGATTGTCTTGTGTCATTCTATGATAGAGTTTGCTATGTGGTATGGACGCTCGAACCTGACTCTGTCGAGACTATCAGTTGCATATGAAATTTGGCAGAAATGCATTACAAGTCAGCTGAAATTTCGGCGGTCTGTAGTAACCTATGTTCGCTGATTAAGTGCCTCTTGTGTTGCACGAATATGACTCGAGTGCCAACTTGGGGAATAAGGTATATAGCCCTCTCGAGATGGCTCATACTCGTGTAGTAAGCTGCATCGCCTTACATGAGGGCTGGGCTGGGTTTCCTGAAAAGAAACACTCATATGTCTAAGAAGCTTATGAGTGATTTTCCCTAAGCGTAAACACAGTTTGATTTGGGTTGAGGTTCTGAACAGAAAAGAAGTTGCGAACGATGACTCAAGCGAACCAGTACATTGTTCCCATCAGAGTGCACAGCAAAGGATCATATCACGCTGGGGATGAACCCAGACCCACGGCGAGGGCACACTTGTGCCTTGAATGTTTGACCAAGTTTGTACGCGTTGTAGAAGAAACAGTGTCGCAAGTAGTACAGCCCTACTGTCCAATATCCATCAGGAGCTACCAGCTTTCATATGAACTCTACTAGCCATAGCGAGTGACAGATATAATACCATGCCAGTTCCAATCTCATAGCGAGTCTTTTAAGAAATGGATAACCATTAGTTAGGGTAGTTGAAGCCGATTCAAATATCACTTGTGTCATTTATAAGTGCACTACTGTCACCCATCAAAAGCCTTGCCACTTCAACAAAGCCGCTATCGGTTAGACGGAGACAGAAACCGACAATTTTCAAAGAAATAATGAGCAGGCTTTGAATATGTTATTCTAGGATAAAGGATTTGTAATAAGCCGCGAATGGATAGTTCCAGTGCAAGAATTGCCGGAATCTGTAGTTGCGATGCAATTTGACTGCTCAAGCTATTGACAACACTACTGTAGCATCTTTGTGTCAAATAAATGATGTGCATGAATTCTCACATGGTGTATTCACATGTCACGCTGCTTCTGGTCAATACGTGCGAATTATATCACGCACCGATTGCATACCTGTCAATCACATGTAAATTGATACGAACACTTGTAGATAGACAACTCTACTCGTCTGTTAAAGGGCATTCTTATCCAACCCCCAACATGGCATCCTCCTCAGGCGGTCTGTAACTGAATACGGTCTCCTTTCTCAATGAACAGGTATAGATCCACTTCCGTAGCGTTGTGTAACGACGGGCTCAACAGGTAAGCAGATGGAGTAGCCAATGATAAAGCTCATCAGCTCTGTCATATTTCAGTTCAAACTCTGCTGGCCCATTCAATTCATGCAAACTTGAAACGTATGTCAACTGGACCGCTCACTGGTTCGACGTGTAGCTTTCTCACAGAGTTACGAGGAAATACCGGGGGAGGGATAGACTGGGTACTCCTATCATGAGGAGTCTCACGTTGCACAGATGTGCTCTCCAATGGATATCAAGACAGTGAATGATTCGGCCGGGAAAAGTCGTTAGAGTACAACACAAGGAGCGCCTTGTCCATGGCGTTTCGATTTACAGCGAAGCATTTACCCACGACCATCCAAACTTTCGGTGCAGTTCCGGTGAAAGTCAGACACCAAGGTACAGTATGTGATTTTCGGTCAAAAGCCTCATTCTTGGCGGTGACTCCTGGTTCATTGCTCGCATCACTCATCAGCTTCATTCTAGGTCTTGTAAGATACCTCCACTCATCTAGTTGGAGCAAAGACAATACCATACTGATCTAACTAACTACAAAGCCTCATAGCAACAAATGGGGTGCTTGCAACGAAAGTTCCCTTCGGTGCTACTCAGATGAGACCTGCTAGCCTGCTCATCTCTTCAATGAATAGAGAACTAACTACTCCACTGAATGACAAACAGAAAAGAAAATCGTACGACAAACGTACCAAGATCAAACTAGATGGCCGTAATAATATCCACCTCTCAGCACGTCCCGAAGATCTGAGGCCCCCGGTACGCAAGATAGGGCTGATATAGGCAGGTATAAAGTCGGGATGGATCATGGGCCGAAACCTTGATCTCAAAATTGCCGTGAATACTCCAAAAGGCAAAAATTTGGTACTGAGAGATGAGAGCCAAGGATCGAGCGGCACCTTAGTTGAAAAAAGATGTTGCCAAGATGACGAACGATTCTTGGTAGAGACTGATGAGAGTTTCTTTAGCTACCTCACCTCCTTTGAAGAAGAGGCTACCATTGTGAGATGCAACCTATCGACGTAATTGACGGCGTGGCCGTTAGAGCAAACGATGCAACGGTCTAAGAGCCCATCACTCACTGCTTGTCCCTGGAGAAGAGTCATCACAGGGTCTAGAACCCGTCATTTAAAAGGCACGAACCTGATAAAGCAAGGTCAATCGGATCATGACCTCGTCGCTGGAAAGTGCCGTTTGACACTTGCAACTGTGGCTTTCAGCTCGAGGCCACATCGTCATCCCTTGCCATAGTTTCACTAAAAATAAGAGCTTGGGCTTACGTGGCTGCAGCTCGTCAGTCTGCCCTACGCTCTAGACCGTGTCTTTGGTTTAGAGGTTCTTAGTAGTGGAAGACGCCGCGATGCAACGTTCCTACACTATCTCTCGGTTAGAGAGAGTTTCTCGCATAGCTATTTTGAGTAGCTGGACTCTTGATTGCTTGGTGCGTACCCGACACAAAGGTTCGTAGGATAATTGAGTTTATTTGGCGAAATCGAGCTTGGGGTAAGCCACTTTGACTATCTCAAGGCTGACTTGAGGTGAAGGTGCTAACAGCTGCGTACGTGTGCAACCAATGTGCAGATCCGATCCAGTTGCTTGTACGATTAAGCATCTGACGTGGAACCCTGAAATGCTTGCCATGACAAACTACCCCAAAACCATCAGGCAGCAAAATAATGCATACGCTAAAAATGCCAATATTCAATTGACCAACGAGGTCCCAAGCCGCGTATCTCATGATAATTCCCCATGACTTCACCAAGCCAGAATGAGGTTGCATCGGAGATATGAGAAGCCCCCCGCCAAGCAATAGTTTGTTCTCTTGGCCCAAGGCTGAGAGAACGCCCGGGTTCGGTGTGACAGACCTTGATCTTATCTCGACGTTATCTTCTACGGATGGGCGAATCATTACCAAGACCGTCAATCTTACATGCATAGAATTCCTTCTAGCGAGCTTCTGGAAATGGAGTTTTGGTGGAGACGTGGTCACGAGGCTCTTGTTCTCTCTCTTGGCGGGCAGGATAAACGGTGCCGATGCTTCGGTGCTTCCGACTATGGGGAAGCCGGTCTCCACCCGGCGGATGACGGTCCGGGGTTATGTCAGCATCTCGGCCGACCAGTGCCGTCCGTACCTAGGCTCCACATGTTGTTGTTGTTGTCATTGGAATTCCGCTAGATGAGAAGTGAGGGGAGAAGAGATAAGGGGAACCAAGGGATGGGCAAAGGTAAGGGACTCAGCTGCGGTTGAGTTATTTACTGCTCATCACAATAAATGCCGAATAACTGTATCACGGCAGTGTCTGACTCCCTTATCATACGACTTACCGATTGACCCTATCGTAATATTTACCGTATCACTCGTACTCAGCACTGACTCCTTGTTAACACCTGAATGGCCACCTGCACGGCGATCAATGTCAAAGGGGAGCCACAAGGTCGCATCGTATCTTCAATTGGACCCCGCGGAACCCATAAGCTATCCAAACCGGCACGTCATACCCAAGAACAGCCAAGCTAGCCAAGCCTTCGTCTGACTACAGGCATTTTTAGCGTCGCTCCATAGGGCGGCATCTGCTACGTAGCAACTAGGGTTGGCGTGGTCTTGGTACAGCTTGGGGTAGATCAGCCGCAGAAGCATTGTTGACGAGAACTTTTATTTAAGGGAGTCTATCCCCCCTTGATGATTCTATCTTATCCTCATCATCATCAATCAATTCCTTCATAAGCAAACAAACTCTCCTTGAACATCTTTTAGATTGCACCAGGAGTGCCTTGAACACAACTACAGTACCTTGAAGGTTAAGAGACGATACATCTACGATACCAATACCCAGCAGACTGAGACAGTCGAGAAATCACTTCAACTATACACCACATACAGCTCTTCAACTTTACAAACATCACAATGGCTTTCGGATCCTCTCGCACCACAACCTCCTCTGAGGAGCAGCGTGGACGAAGCACTGAGCCAATTCCCCTCATGGAGTCTAAGGTATGTGACACTGAACTCAGACCTAGCCTGGACCCCACTAACAACGCTATTTCAGCAACGAACAAACTCATACTCCAGCGAGTTCTCGACCCAATCTACGGCATCTTCCACAACCAAAGCTTCCCGCTCTTGGTTCAAGGCTGCTCCCCAGCCAGTGAACAATGTTACCTACTGTGGCCGCCATTCAAGCCAGTTCCTCTTTGGCGGCCCTTCTCTGGCTGATCTCGCCCGGGCGATGTTGGGCAAGGATTGAAGTGTCAGCTGTACGAGCATATCCATACGAACAAGAACAAAGAAACCCTGCTCCGCAGCATCACCAGCACTATAGCTTGACCGCCTAATCACGCCAAAGCAGCATAACACTGCGCTGGTAGTCTCACACTCACTCATCGTCACTGGCTGGTACGGGACGGACACTCTCATTCATTGGGAAGCGTGGCGTCTTTGGTATGGTTACAGACAATTCATCGTCCATCCAACCAGGCGCAAGTAGGGAAACTTTTTTAGGAGTCGGGGGTGGGAATGACTGTACCACAAGAGACATGATACCATTTTTGTGTAACTATACCTATTAACTACAATGAGTCCATGAATTCGATACAAAATTTTACAAAATCTGTTCAAACCTGTTTCTAAATTTGGTGCGATGACAACAAGAAAAAAAAAAAAAAGTCTGATCAGGCCGTGTTTTCCGTTTCACGAATCGTGAAGATCCTCGCATTCGGAACGATCTTCGCATTGCGTGGCTAGTCTTGGCGATTATGAGCCAAGACCTGGGCCACGTAATGTTTGGCCGAGCATCCGACTATGAGGGTATTCAGGGTCCGGAAATATTACGATAAAATGTGACTATTCCCGTTGTAGTCCTGGAAACACTAGGGTAGGTCGGTTCACCAGCCGAACAGAGATCTAGACCAAGCTGATTATACGCGGTGACCAATAGATAACCTAGGGTTGACGTTTCGTACATATAATCCCCTCATCTCCTGTGCTACGGGTAATTTCTATTTATTCTTTTTCATACTATTTTTATTGGGCTATGGCTTATTATGTTCAGTCGAAAGTATCTAGGGGAATGGTGTGCATCGTTTGTTTGCAATTGAATAATCTGTCAATTACTAAAGTACAATAGGCTCAGTAGAATATACCAAGCGCAGAGTTCATGAAATCCAATTTTCAATGATTATTATCCGGTGAAACGCACGTAGCCATAAACTCCTCTCAATAGCTCACCTATTGATGATCATGTGTGATCTATTGTTGTGCCTACCTATTGTGCAGTGCTGCCTAAATTGTCAGGCATACATTTTCTGGGGTAATGCGCATGCACCATGCTGTCAACGTCTTCAGCCCTACAACGATACCGAGCTTTAAATCAAGCTGACTACCGGGGACGAGCTGGGATAGATCGAATTTATATGTGAGCATGTTGGAAAATATGATCAAGAATTGAAAGTGCAGATGGGCTCGGGTGAGGTCAAAAATGCGAGGAAAACGAATTTGAAGCCGAAACTGACCTTATTGACAATAAAAACGTCCCCAAATCCATCAAACAAGCCATGTTGAGAATTCGTCGTTTTGTTCTCGTCATGAGAGCTTCGTAGATCAAGCTACAATTAAACTACGATCACATTGAAATTGGTGGTGACCCACCAATCAGAGACTGGAACCACAACTGCCTGAATCAAAGTGGGTCTACATTGCTAACCTGTCGTTTGGTATCCGTAACTAAACCTTCACTTCACGCGGCAAACCCCCAAATTCCATCTCCTATTTTGACCGCGTTTGCTTCGAATATACCATCAGCATCAGTCAGTTCAATCATCGACATTGCGCGGGTTGGTTGTTTGGCTTGTTTTCCACTTGATGTCTTTGCGCCGATCTTGAGCGCCACAGGCTCAACCGCGACCCAGGCCGCGCCCGATGCATGCTTTGACGTGAAATCATATCTAGACGCGCATATAGGTGAGTTTACCCCCAAAAAAATCCATCAAAAGGAACGCGAGTATTCGATGAATGCAATGCAAGGTCCGCGCTTATAGCTGTGACTGTTGTGACCCTGTCGGCATCCCTTGGCTGACCTCCCTTTGCGTACAGAACCGCCAAAGTTCAATTATACCCGTCGCCGATAATCCTCCATCATATTTACGCGCAAACACCATAACAACCATGGTTAGCAAACGAAAAAGAGTCCTCGAGGACTTTGATCCCAACAAGTCCGATCCCGAAGACGAGAATTTCGACCCTTCGGAAGCTGGACCACCCCGAAAAAGTACAAAGAAGCACTCCCGTTCACGCAGCGGAAAACCCAGTCGCCGACGCAGGAACGGGTACCTGGGTTCGGACATCGATGATGACGAGGATGAAGTCTCTGACAGCAACGAGGACGACTTCCTCGATGACGACGATGAAGAAGAGGATGATGCTGCTCCTGTGAATGCCGCTGGTCGTCGTGCCAGAAAAGCGGCCACGCAGCCCCGCAACTACGCTGAAAGCAGCGAAGAAGAAGAAGAAGCATCAGCCACTGGTGACGAATCTGATAAGCCAGGCGATGAGGACATTAAAGTTGACGAATATGTCAAAGAAGACGACGCCGAAGGCGAGCCAGTAGTGGAGCCCGCCAGGTCAACTCGATCCAGGGTTGTCAAGCTGAAGCTCACCAACTCCAAGTTGCCTGCACCTCGTAGGACTACTCGAGCTCATACAGAGGAAGCTGAAGAGTTCCTCGAACTTTCCAATTCTGGGAAACACGCCGTCCCGTCACGCGATTCGCGAAGTAGAAGTCCCGAGACATTTGCTCGGAGCACGAGAGCTACTCGTGGGTTTAAAGGCCTCAAGAAAGCCCCCGAGACGATTCCAGAGGCTACACAGGAAAGCAGCTTTAAGGAAGTCAGAGAAGCCGACCAGCCCGATGAATTATCTCAAGATCCTGAAGAGATTGAAAAGAAAGAGGTGACTGATCAAGAAATGCAAGATGCTGCTGACCAGGATGCACCTGGAGAAGATGCGCCTGTGCAGACGGTAGAGGAGGATGATGATGAGGATGATGTGCCTGTTACTCGCCGAACCCGTGGATCCCGCGCCAACGCCTCCGCAGCTCCGGAAGAAGTTGAATCGGATGCTGGACCTAGAAAGACGCGTCGACTTACCCGCAAATCGAGCAAAAAGTCCCAAGAAGTTAGTAGTGACTTCGAACCTGGCGACGAATCTGACGATGCAGAGGGTTCCGGTGCAGAAAAGCCCCCGCCTCAAGAGGACGACGACGTTGATAGCCCAGTTCCCCGCGGCCGACGTTCCCAACCCGCCAGATCTCGCCGTGGTGGGGACTCTGGAGACGAGGAACCCGAATTTGACTTGGACGAGCTGAATGAAGAGGCGCGAGAACTTAGGCAGGACTCGCGCTCTCGTCGCCGTCGCCCAAGAAAAGAATCGCCCATTGTGTACCAGGAGAGCACTCGGCGAGTGAGAACGCGCGTGAATTATTACATGCCTCCTCTCACCTCGGCTAATATTGAAGAGGAAGAAGTTGAGGCTCCTGCAGCACAATCACGCTCGCGCCGAGGACGTGGCGGTGCCAGCCAAGGCTGGGAACGCAGCCTTAACACCACGTTTGGACCCTTTGGAGGCGGCGGCGGAGCTGGATCCCTTCTTAATGGGCCTTGGGGTACTGGCGCAGCTGGCGGGGTCGATTCAGACAGCAGCGACGATGAGATGGTGCATCGCTCCAGTGTAGCTGGTAATGTCGGTATGACGCCGACAGCTGCGACTCACGGTGGGCTTCTTCCCGGTGTCCCTGGCCTAAACCCCGATGCTGGCGCTCCCAACGTTGGCAAGATCAAGGACCGCAAAGCTCTTGCGGATGCTGACCCTCTGGGCGTTGACCTGAACGTCGACTTCAGCAAGGTTGGTGGTCTCCAGGGACATATTGATCAGTTGAAGGAAATGGTGCAGCTTCCTTTGCTCTATCCCGAGCTTTTCACACGATTCCACGTCACTCCACCTCGTGGTGTTTTGTTCCACGGTCCTCCTGGAACAGGTAAGACGCTGCTTGCTCGCGCTCTGGCCAACTCAGTTGGCTCCGGTGGCCGTAAGATCTCATTCTACATGCGTAAGGGTGCCGATGCCCTGAGCAAGTGGGTGGGTGAAGCCGAGAAACAACTTCGATTGCTCTTTGAGGAAGCCCGCAGAACTCAGCCCAGTATCATTTTCTTCGATGAGATTGATGGTCTTGCGCCGGTTCGTTCCAGCAAGCAGGAACAGATCCATGCTTCCATTGTCTCAACCCTGTTGGCATTGATGGATGGCATGGACGGCCGTGGTCAAGTCATTGTTATTGGAGCCACCAATCGACCTGACAATATCGACCCCGCTCTCCGTCGACCTGGTCGTTTCGACCGAGAGTTCTACTTCCCGTTGCCTGATATCGAAGGGCGAAAGTCAATTCTCAATATCCACACAGCCGACTGGGGACTATCAGAGAAGTTCAAAGATTCCCTAGCCGAGAACACAAAGGGCTACGGTGGTGCTGACTTACGAGCTCTCTGTACTGAAGCAGCTCTCAATGCCATTCAGCGAACTTATCCCCAAATCTACTCCTCCAAGGAAAAGCTTGTGGTCGACCCCGAGAAGATTGGCGTTCATGCCACTGACTTTATGCTATCCATCAAGAAGCTTATCCCCTCCTCTGAACGATCAGCGACATCTGGTGCTAAACCACTTCCCAAATCGATAGAGCCGCTACTACGCAAGCAGTTCAACGCAGCCAAGAATGCCCTTGATGACTTGTTGCCTCGTAGGAAGAAGATGACAGCTCTTCAAGAAGCCATGTACGAGCAATTCGATGACGATGATCATGGCTTCGGTAGAGAAACCATGCACCAAGAGTTTGAACGATCCAGAGTGTTCCGCCCTCGCTTCATCATATATGGCGTTAGCGGTATGGGACAGAGTTACATCGCCTCTGCCATTCTTCACCATTTCGAGGGTGTTCATGTTCAGAATTTTGATCTTCCCAGCATCTTGGGTGATGGAAGAGTAAGTTAGTGCACTCACATGGAAAACTACAGACTAACGCCGGCAGGCTATGGAGCAGGTCATTGTCGGTCTCTTTACGGAAGTCAGGCGACACAAACCTAGCGTTATTTATATCCCTAATATTGAAGCTTGGTATACGGCACTACACAACACTCTTGCTCTTACAACTTTCAAGACTATGTTACGATCTATCCCTCCTACTGATCCGGTTCTTCTTCTCGCGACAGCAGAGGGCGATAGAGAAGAGCTTTCCAGCGAACTCTTCCGCGACTTTTTTGGATTTGCGAAGAAGAACCAGATGAAAATTGAGAAACCTGATCTGGTAAGTAACACATTTGTGGAATGGGCTCATGTGCTAACTTTTGTAGCATTCTCGAATGGAATATTTCAGCACAACGTTGCAATATGTAAAGAAGAAACCCCGCGAGTTCCCCGACCCTGAAAATCGGAAGAAGAGGGTCCTTGAAGAGCTTCCTGTGGCTCCTCCAATCGAGCCACCGCCCCCTACCAAGGCTGATATGAAGGCTGCACAGAAGAAAGATCACCAGCTTCTCAATGCTCTCAAAATTCAGCTTCAACCCATTATGGATCAGATCAATCGAAAGTACAAGAAGTTCAGGCAGCCTGTCATCCCTCAAACTCAGATCGATTACCTTTTTGCCGAGTCGGACCCCAATTATGTGCGACCAGACCTTGAAGCTGGACAACTTCGACCATATGAGATCGTCAAGGACAAGTATGACAATGATGTTCTCAGAGATACCGCATCTGGAAAGTGTTATTATAACCTTGAGACAACTACCATCGAGGAGCGCTTGTCGAACGGCTTCTATGCCCGCCCAAAGGACTTTCTCTTTGACATTAAGGCTCTTGCAAAAGACGCGAAAAATATTGGAGATAAGGAGCGAACTCTCAAGGCCAATGAACTCCTCAGCAACGTCGAGGTTGATGTCGCTAGTATCGAAAACCAAACCTCTCAAGTTGACTGGGAGGGGCTATATAGACGCCAAGTTCAGCGCGCCAAGGATGCTACCGAGAAGGAGAGAAAGCGAAAAGCCATGCAGTCTGTCATAGACCGTGTGCAATCTGATCTGGGTGGGAATGACAGCGACTCTCAAGGCCCTGTCACTCTGGGAGAAGCCGTGCCAGGATCAAGGACAACTGCCAGGTTCCAAGTTAGAAGCCCACTTTCAAATGGTCATGGCGCTTCTGGTCAGGATTCGTCCCACCCCTTAAGTAATGGCCTCACTCACCCATTGGGAGAGGATGTCCAAATGAGTGGTGTCCAAGACGATACGCAGGCTATGTCTGACATGGGGCCTCCACCAAAGTCTCATGACCCCAGCGTGGCGTATACTGGCATGACCCAGATCTCACAGAAGTCAGTAGTGACTACTCTTCCCCCAGGGGTGTCACCATCAGCTGTTATCAACGAGGCTTCAACAACCAAAACCTCGGATCCGTCAACTCACCAATCGTCAAACTTTAGTCAAATGACAAACGGTGGCCATGCTGAGAACCGAGGTGTTGAGGACGATAGCCAAGTCGACATCCCAGACACGCTACTCGTGGCGGGGCACAATACTTCTGGAGATGACTCTTGGTTGCACTCTCAAGCTCAGGCTGCTGCGGCAGGGGGTAACCTCATGCAAGGGTCTGGCATCTCTGGTAGTCCGCCTTCGCAGCGATCATCCGGTTTCAAGGCTCAGAGTGTGGGCGGAATGGCCAACATCCTCAATGATCAGACTTCTGATGAATACCAGTCGGTTCGAAACTCGGGATCATCCACTTCCGCTTCTCAGCCTTTCGCTGGAGGCGAGATAGATACAGTCCTTCAGCACCTCACGGACGCGACAAGCGGCTGTACTATTGAGCAACTTGAACAAATCAACCGTGAGCTCATGGACGCTATATGGCGCACAAGAAATGAGTGGAACCGCAGTCGAGTCGTTGACCAAATCATGCACGTGTTCAACGGTGTAATGGACGACATTGATGGCATGCAAGGAGTGGGACCAGGTAGCCAAGTCCCCTATTGATGGATGGCTGGCGCTCCGTGAAATCTCAGGAGAGATGTGTTTCTATAAAATGGCAGGGAAAGGAATGGAATGGAAAGGAGGGGTTTCAAAGAGTCGGGTGTACGTTTGTAATCATGTCTAGGAGTTTGGTGAACGCAGCTTCCATGGCCAAGGAGGTATTAGATGTGTGTTCTAGAAGATATCATGGCTGCGCAGGTTCATTTCCCTGTGCTATTAGCTATCTGTACAGCGGTCTCTTTTTTCCTACATATATTCAAACAATAGCGTTCTTCAATAATTCTATAGCTTGGGTTTATCTTTTGTGCTATCGTAGCGTTTACCCTCGTCTGCTTGCTCTACTACAGTCAAGTCTGGGAGACTCTGAGGCATGATCCTCCGTGGTGAGGCACCTGGAATCACATTGTATTTGGAAAAGTCGGTTATTCCTGCATGTTCGCGGAGGAAGTCTTCATCCAGGAGGAGCTCGCCGTTCACGACGCTTGGAGAAGCGTGGAGAATCTCGAGTATAGCATCGGAGAAGATGGTCGCCTTTCGTAAATCGTTAGCTTCCTCTGGGTTTTTGGCTGTGAATTTCTCTGTAGCCGCCGACTCGATAGCCTGATATGTCAGTTGATAAAGCAAACTCAAACATAAGATCCAACATACCACAGCTGGCCAAATAGATGTGATGGCCATGTCCTTCTTCCCCTCGCGCTCAAAGTCCATGGCAAGACCCTTCGTAAGAACACTCATACCGACCTTGCCCATAGCATATGCAGTCTTGCCACGGAAGAAACGACCATAGATAGGTGGGCTGACAACAACTATTCGGCCTGAAGAAGATATATGAGGAAGAACAGCTTGAACCGTTGCGTAGAGTCCTTCTGGGTTGACGCGCTGCATGAGCTGGAAGCGCTTTACGGGAGTCGACGAGACAGGAGCCCAGAAGATGGCGCCTGAGTTGTAGATGAGAACATCTAGACGGCCATAAGCCTGGAATTGTTAGTAGGGAGAGTTGAAAGGAAAAGGAAGAGCAATCCGAGAAACTCACAGAGATAGTATTCGATACAAGAGCATCTATACTCTCAGGATAGCGGACGTCGACCTGAATAGCAGTGGCGTCGCCTCCCTCAAAAGTGATCTCGCGAGCAACTGTTGTGATGGTAGAAGCGGAAGAGTTGGGATCTGGAGGAAAAGGTTCAGGTAGATTTGAAGGATCACTGATAGTCTTTGCCGCAACAACAACTTTAGAGTGTTAGCTTCATTGGTAGGTACAATAGATACAGCACAGCTTGACATACCGGCGTAGCCATTGCGAGCGAGGTCAACGGCGACTTGACGGCCGATGCCTCTGGATGCGCCTACAACAAGGGCAACGGGTTTCTTAGATACCATTGTGGATAGTTGTTTCACTCAGAGATTTGTTATATGAGAGTTTGTATAAATAAATACTGACGATCTGCTTATTATAGATCAGATCAAGTCAAATGTCCTGAAAGGTCTAATACTGGTAAGTCCGATGCACCCCAACCCCAAACCTCCACCTTGCCCGAGCCTCGGCACGGGGAAGACCCCACAAAATGGACCGGGGGGCCGAGATCCGTTTAATAAAGCACCCTCCACCTTGGAAATGTATGTAATGTATGTATGTATGTACAGTACCTGCAAGTACGGATACAAATCTCGTCATTTACTCATCGGATAACGTCAGAAAGAAGGATTGTGCTAAAATGGGTGGACGCATCGACTGCTACCTCGACATTGGTATGAAGCCTACTCTAAAGTCTCTATTCCCGGACAGCACTGATATGTAACAAACAGTGTCATTCTACAGTTATGTAGGATATGTGGACTTGAGGCAGAACATGAGCAAACTTGCTGCTCATGGAGTGCAAGTGAAGTATGTTTATGACTATCCATATCTCTGAGTAAATCGCTGACTTTTATAGCTTCATCCCTGTCTTTTTGGGTGGCATTATGCAGACATCAGGTAACTAACTATATTGAACCGAACACCGCAACTTCTTCTGATATAGATCTAGGAAACCGCCCTCCCTGGGTTCTCAAGGCCAAGGGGAAGTATCTTGCTAGAGATTCATTCCGCGCTGCTGAGCGTCTTGAAGTCCCCTACCAGGGCTCGCCACCTGATATCGTTGCCATCGCAAAGACTGTGTCACCTCTCCGCGCCTTACACTTTATCAAGGAGAACTATCCAGAGTCAACTTATCTCGCTGCAATCCGGTTCCTCTTCCACAAGATATGGCTGCCTCCTCATGTCAATCTCGCCGAGGACGAGAAGCTCATTGCAGCTCTCAAAGAAGCAACTGATGAGCTTGACGGAGGGTCTGGCAAGAAGCTGTTCTCCGATGAAGATGTCGAGAAGATCATGAATGGGAGAGAGAGCATGAAGGAGAGGGTCAAAGATCTTACGGGTGAAGCGGTTCAGAAGGGCGCGTTTGGAGCTCCTTGGTTGATTGTCACCCGCGATGACGATGGCAAGTCTGAGGCTTTCTTTGGAAGCGATAGGTAAGTCGTCGATGTGGTAAAGGCAAGAAAACATAGACTGACTTGACAGATTTAACCATATTTACCGGTTTCTGGGGGTTCCTTTCAAGGATGTTGAGATTTTGCCTCCATCAAAGTTGTGAGGGTAGGCCTACCTAGTAGATGTACCTAGATAAGTTAGGTGGTTAACAGAAAGAAAATATAAGCCTGGAACTGGATTTGTACCAACATTGAAGACGGAATTTATTGCAGATGAAACGAAACGCGAAGTATTGAAGAGTAAAAAGATGTAGAATAAATCCGTGAAACATCGTCATGTCATGTCTCAGGCGTCATTAGTCACACAAACAAATCCACTCAACTTAAGCATCATCAAACCTCCACCTCTAACCTCACAGATTCATCATCAACATCTTGAGCAATGCAGTCTCTCGAGCTGAATCTCATAGTCGCGGCCACTCGCAACATGGGCATTGGCCTCCATGGAACAATGCCCTGGCAAGGCCTACGCAGAGAGATGAAGTACTTTGCGCGCGTCACAACTCGGGTGCCATCACAGGTATAGTATATATATACTGCCCTTCCTTACCTTGCTAGCCATGCATCGCTGTGCTATCGCTGTACTGAAGAGACCACGAGAGTCACATACTGACTCGACCAAGGCCCCCTCATCCTCTATCAACGCAGTCATCATGGGTCGCAAAACCTGGGACTCAATCCCCACCAAATTCCGCCCTCTCAAAGACCGTCTCAACATTGTCATATCCCGCTCCGCACCCTTAAAGCTCCCCGAAACAGTCGAGCCCTCTGAACCAGTAAGAGTTCAGTCTCTTGAACTTGCTCTCCAATACGCCCGTACTCATAGCGACGTCGGTCGAATTTTCGTCATCGGTGGTGCGCAGATCTACGACGCCGCTCTCAGACTGCCAGAAGCACGACGGATTCTTCTCACGAGTATTGAGCGTGATTATGACTGCGATACTTTCTTTCCTGTCGACCTGAAGGATGGGTCATGGGAGAGAAAGTCTAGACAGGAATTGCAGGAGTGGACAGGTGAAGAAATTGAAGAGGGTGGTCAAGAAGAGGCTGGCACGAAATATGAGTTTCAAATGTGGGAAAAGTGTGATTAGTTGGCCATACAGAAAAATATTACAACGAAAGAACATATATATATGAGGTGGAATATCATCAGGGAATTATTCATATACGACCGTCATCCAATGCCCTATTCATACAGCCCTCCCGTTCTAGTTTTTTTTGTCATGTAACCCATACATCCATCTGATAGTACAAAACTTCCTCACGCGCTCTAGTTCGCTGAAACCTTGGCTGTCTCCTCTGTTGATACATTTTCCTCCTTCACTTCCTTAGCAGGAAGACTATCCTCCTGCTGTCCGCCAAGTTGCTTCTCCAATCTCGTCCAGAACACATCCACCGGCTTGGCCATAATCACCGGTAATTGCGCAGGAAGGTTATTATCCGAAACAGCCTCGAACTGCAACAGCGTCGATCTCATCCAGCCCACAATAGCAAGAAGAGCTCTAGGATCCGCATCAGCAGAACCCTTGAACAGGTTTCGCCAAATGGCACTTGCTAGCATCGCATCGCCCTTGATGAGGCCCTCGTCATATGCTAGCAGGAGACCACGCCACTGAACGAAAATGTCCTTGAGGTATCGCTGACGGAGGGCGCTCGATGTGATGTGGTGGTCGATGTGCATCTTCTTCTCGCACTCGAAGAAGAAGTGATCTGTGAGCTGGTGCTGCCAGTTTTGGAAGCCCTCGCGGTCGAAGCAGCGTATTCGGGTGTTGATTAGGTAGAGGTGAAGCATGGTTACGTGGGACCAGGTGCTGAAGGTTGGAGGAAGTTTAAAGGCTGTGAAAGTTAGCATGGGACGGGTTCTTTGATATTGTTGAGAGACGTACTGTTATGCCAGGGACTATCGGGGTTCAGAGAATGCCCAATCTCTTCACCATCCTCTGCAAGCTGCACCTGATCATCTTTTCTCTCCTTCTCAGTGATGTGATAATCCGCCGCCTTCGCTGAAGCCTTGAAAAGCTGCTCTGTCGCACCCAACACACGATATGGCTCCGCCATAGACTTTCCAATACCCTTGAGGAGGCTTCTCGAGCTCGTGTTGCTGAAATGTCGTCGAGTAACAGCCGCAGCGGGTGGAAGGAAATTCCTCGTCGTCGGTGCAGCGGCTCGTGATGCGCCGGCTCGCATTGCAGCCCGGAGGACGGTCCGGGCCTGGATTCTACATGTCTCGCAGGGCATGCTCATTGTGAGAGTATGTTCAGCAGGGGAAATTGGTCGTGAAGGGCCTGGGCAAGGCGGGATGAGAGGCACTTGGAGTGTTATCGTCATGGACCCTTGGATCCTAAGCTAGTAAGTTGAATCTGAAATTTTGTGACTGGTTCGGCTGTCGGTAGTGAGGTGCGAGATGCACTGTATTTTACTGTGCTCCATATCAACCGTGAGATCACTGAGAATAAAGAGGAATTTGATCAGCAGAAATACAATAGTATACAGCTATTTTACATTTTAAGTTAGCATCATTGATATTTGGAAAATATCAATGAGCTATTTGTACCGCCAAAGCCAAAGCTGTTGGATATAGCTACACGAACCGTCTTCTTTTGTGCTTCATTTGGCACAAAATTAAAGGCAGCTCCAACGTCAGGCTTCTGTAGATTTAATGTTGCTGGTACAACTCCCTGGGAACGGTTAGTGAAAGTGTCTTCACGGAGAGGAAGCTACATACCTCCTGAATGGCTAGGATGCAAAACAAAGCCTCAATAGCTCCAGCAGCACCCAGCAAATGTCCGACTGCGCCCTTGGTGCTGCTGACTGTGACATCCGACTCTTTCTGATGTCCCTCTTCGCCCAGCATGATCCACTTGATGGCCGAGGTTTCCGCTACATCGCCAACGTGAGTTGCTGTTGCGTGTGCATTGACGTAGTCGACCTGTGAAGGCTTGATGCCTGCACTTTTGAGTGCTTTCTTCATAGCAAGATATGCGCCATGGCCGTCTTCTCGTGGTGCTGTCATATGGTGAGCATCACCGCTGCAGCCATATCCCTTGATTTCAGCATATATGTGGGCTCCGCGAGCTTTGGCGTGCTCTAATTCTTCGAGAACCACCACTGCAGCACCCTCAGAAACAACGAAGCCATTGCGGTCAGCATCAAACGGACGACAGCTCGCCTTGGGATTGTCGTTATATGCTGTGGACAGAGATCTTGCTCTGCCAAAGCCAGCGAAAGTCAAGGGATGGATACATGATTCTGAGCCACCGGCGACCATCACATCGGCGTCTCCCATGGTGATAAACCGTGCTGCATCTCCGATTGAGTGTGCGCCAGTCGTGCAAGCCGTGGTGGCCGTGTGGTTGGGGCCCTGGAAGCCGTATTTCATGGCCACATGGCCAGCGGCCATATTAATAAGAATCTTGGGAACAAATAACGGAGACACCTTCTTGTAGCCCTGTCACATATTTAGCATAGGTTCGACAATAACCGAGTAACTTCTCACGTCTTGATGGTGCACTAAACTGGTCTCGTAAATCTCATCTAGATTTCCAATACCGCTTCCAAGGCAGACACCTGTAGCCTCCTGCTGCTCTGCGTCCTTCGGCTCCCACCCTGAGTCCTTGAGAGCCATGTCGCTAGCTGCGATGGCATATTGTGTAAATTTTGACATTCGTCGTTGCTCATTCGCATTGACCCATTCTGATGCCCTCCATCGTCCTTCTCCATCACCACTGGGCACTAACCCAGAGACTGTGCTGGTCAACTCTTTCCATCGCGCCTGAGGCTCGAGATCTGCGACGCTGACGATTCCGCATTCGCTGTTAATAAGACGAGTCCATGTTCGCCTTACGCCAACTCCCAAGGGCGTGATGGCTCCAAGGCCTGTCACTACGACGCGACGCATCATAGACCCATTCCGAGTAGCAGGTCCTGAATGAGAGTCACAAGGAGTCAGTTGAATCGTGTAGAAATCTTGATACAAATCAAGTGAATTTATACAGGTCCAAGTGGCGGAGCTGATGTTGTATAAAGTCGATGGATTATTTGATTCAATGCAAACCGAAGTGAAATTTCCGTGTCGGGCTTAGTGCCATCTTGATACAGGGGCATGTCTGAGGTACCTCTCATAAGTTCAACGGGAATCCTTCCGAACCTTATCTTGGACAACATCCTCCTGAGTAGATCTCTGACCTTCTTCGTATTATTTGGAGGATTTGTTCCTTTGATTGTTTTGTGCTGAACCAACAGCTTATATTGCTGTCAATCGTTGTTTGCTGACGGGCATAGGAGAAGACCCAAGCCTCAATAGACGCCACAAAGTAGTACAAACAAAAGGACACTTCCTTCATATAACGACACGACTTCGACAACACTTCGAGTCTCGAGCATTCAAAAACTCTTATTGTTATTCAGAATCTCTAGTCTTTTGAAACGGGCTAGATGAGTTGCAAATCACTATAGCCACTTTCCGATAACCCCGGGTGAGAAGAGCCAAATCTCACAATGCCCAAGAACAAGAACCTAGGGCCGGCATTACCAGCCGAAGCAGTTGGTCAAAGTATAGGAGGTCCTAGTGGACGCTTATCCACGTCTCTTGAGATAGAGGACTCGTCAAATGAGAACCTCAAGCATCGCCTCCATGAGTGGGTACCCTCCTCCGGCGCGCGAAACGATGAAGACGCCGGCTCGGAATACGAGATGCTTATGGACCCAAATCTACCCCAGGAGTATGAGACGCGACGAAAGGGCTCAGGAGAGTCTGGTGATGAAGCAGCGCTGCTCAGTGACGATGCAGACGACGAAGAGGAAGAAAACTCCCCTTATCCTGAAGTTCGTGCTGCGGTAAGAAACTTCGACGAAGATCTTCCATGCAACACGGTCAGAGCCTGGACTATAGGTCTGTGTCTCGTTATCTTAGGAGCATCTATGAATACGCTGTTTTCTCTCCGCCAACCGTCCATCAGTATTGGACCTCTCATCGCTCAGATCGTTGCGTGGCCGTTGGGTCATGGCTGGGCGAAGTTCGTGAGTACCAGGGAGTTTAACACTTTTGGTATAACGTGGACTCTGAATCCTGGTCCCTTTAATGTCAAGGAGCACTCAATTATCGTTGTCATGGCCAGTGTGTCATTCTCTGTTGCGTATGCTACCGATATCATCCTCGCACAGGTTGTCTTCTACAAGCAGGACTTTGGCCTTGTGTTCCAGCTTCTCCTGACTATCTCGACGCAATCTGTGGGATATGGCATTGCGGGGATGCTACGCAAGTTCTTAGGCAAGTTGTCACTATGCCACAACGGTTCTTCAACTAACCCTACAAGTCTATCCTGCATCCATGATCTGGCCCGAGAATCTTGTTGGTGTAACTCTTATGAATGCCATGTACGAGACAAACGATGCACCAGATCCCACCATTATAGGAGGCAGAATGCACAGGTACAAGTGGTTCGCCATTGTAACGGCATGCTCATTCGTATACTACTTCATTCCAGGATTTCTGGCGCAATTTCTGAGCATCTTTGCTGTGGCCACCTGGATGGCACCCCAGAATCCTATTGTGAATCAGCTATTCGGAGGGCAGACAGGTGTTTCGATTCTTCCCATCACCTTTGACTGGACTCAAATAGCAGGATACGTTGGCTCGCCACTCATTCCGCCGTGGTATGTCTTACGAAAACTCTTGACAGGTGTAGCTAATCAATGAAAGGCACGCCATCGCCAATACCGTCATCGGAGTTGTTCTGTTCTTCGTTATAGGCTCATCCTTTCTTCACTTCGGCGGAGTGTGGTATGCTGAGTATTTGCCCATGAGTGACTCTGGGACTTACGATAACACGGGAAGAACGTACAATACTTCAAGGATCCTGACGATGGACTTTCAGTTGGATGAAGAAGAGTACAAGAACTACTCACCCCTTTTTCTTAGGTATGATAAGTTGTTCATGTAAAAGTGATTAAGACTAACATGGAAAGCACCACTTTTGCTATGTCTTACGGCTTGTCGTTCGCTGCTATCTCGTCGCTCGTTGTCTACACCTATCTGCACAACGGAAAGCAGATCTGGCAGCAATGGAGAAACAGCACAAACGAGAAGCCTGACATTCACATGAAACTCATGAGAAAGTATAAAGAGGCTTCCACGTGGTGGTATATGTCCCTCTTCGTTGTTGTAAGTCGTGATGCTGGGCGAGCCTCTTCTTGTGTAGTCGACTGACAATGAAATAGATGCTCCTGATAGGGTTCTATACAGTACTAGGCTACCCAACCAATCTTTCCTGGTGGGCCTTCTTGCTTGCTATAGCCATCTCTTTTGGTTTTGCTCTGCCTATAGGCATTATCCAAGCTGTTACAAACACTCAGATTGGCTTGAATGTCTTGACAGAGTTCATCTATGGATATCTTCAGCCAGGTCGACCTCTAGCGCTTATGATCTTTAAAACTTACGGTTTTATCACAATGATAGTATTCGAAATACCGAAAGAGAGACAATAACTAACACCCACCGCAGGGCGCAATCACTTCGGTTTGTCTCGGACTTGAAGTTCGGACATTACATGAAGATCCCCCCTCGAACCATGTTCATGTCTCAAGTCGTTGCCACTACATTCTCGTGCTTCATACAGATCATCGTTCTAAATCTTTCCCTGAAAAGCATTGTTGATGTATGTCAGACACACCAGATCGATCATTTCACTTGTCCTGGTGGCCGCGTCTTCTTTGCTGGTAAGTCATGCCAAAAACAATGTCTCTAGCCCTCAAAAGCTTACAATTTTAATAGCCTCAGTCATCTGGGGCCTTCTAGGTCCAGCCCGGATGTTCTCGCCCGGTCAGGTATACTCTGGCCTCTTCGTCTTCTTCATCTTGGGTGCCATTACACCAATAGTTATCTACGTCTTAGCCAAGCGATGGCCGAGGTCTCCGGTGCGATATCTCATGGCACCCCTCATATTTGGAGGCGCAGGAGCGATCCCGCCTGCAACACCGCTGAATTATCTCTCATGGGGCATTGTTGGCTTCATCTTCCAGTTCTGGATCAAGAAGCGCCACTTCAGGTGGTGGACCAGACTCAACTTCCTAACATCGTCAGCTCTCGATCTAGGTCTCGCCCTATCGACCTTGTTCATCTTCTTTGCTTTTACGCTGCATGGTGTAGATCCGCCAAGCTGGTGGGGGAACAATATTGTCACTTCGACGATGGACGTCCAGGGGACCGCGATACAAGCTCACGTATCGGATGGAGAGCGATTCGGGCCCAAGAACTGGTGATGTAAGAGGTGCATATGAGAGGAACTATTGTATCTAGAGTTGCATATCTGGGCAAATTTGTTGGTGGCTGATGCATCTGCAGAACCGAACCATTCGATGCAACTTATCGGCCAGAGACATCTTTGACTCATGATGTTCATTAGAGTTATCTCAAAAGTATTCACTTAATAACCAGTCAGACTCGACGTGGCGTGTGTCATGCAGATGGACAATAAGCCCGCCGCCCGCAAAGTCGAGAAACTGAGACACAAGCAAGACTGGACGGCATTACATTACATTGCACTGCATTGCCTGCCGGGAAAAAGTGCCGCAATATTGCATTTCGTGCGTGCGTGCGGGCGTGTTATGTGGCTTGGAGAAGGGATATATCCACGTACCAGGAACCGAAACCAATCCAAACATTGCCTCTTTTGTTGCATCGCATGATTCGTTGCGAACACAGCACTATACATACTAGGCAGTTAGCGAGCAAACCTGCATGCAATACTGCGCAAGCATGTCATTTTAGCCTAGGGCGGGCATAACAAACTGCAGTCTAGAATCGTTGAAGGAATATGATGTATCAAGCAAACATTATGCAAAAGATGTATCCATGCACCATGTAGTTAATGCAGAAGATCACCTACTAACGTAGCTGAAAGAAATAGCGTCTTGGTACTGTATTAGCTGCATTGCATACCTACCTGTAGCACATTTAGAGCTGAACAGCGACCAGTCATTTTTCAGCTCACCGGGTTTCACCTTTATGATCCGTATTGGTGAGTGGTGTTGAAGATCATATTTATTGTTCTTGTTGTCTCCTATCTTTTCTCAGGCACTTGATTGGTAGTTCTAATTATGCAGCGGACTGACTTTCAACGTAATCATAGTCTATACCTCCACTAGCACAAAGCAGTTGATGGTACTACAGTGCAGTAAAGAAGCAAAGTGGTATCTGCTAATACCAAAATCACGACAACACAAGTCTCAAACTAGGGGTAGATCACTTCTACCCCATATGTTGCCTTTGTCTGGGCCAGGAGCGGAATTCAATCAATGCAGAGCCAACTGCCAGTCACTGCTTATTTCCTCGGAGCTTTTGTAGTGTTGAGTGACACGTCAGCTACCTACCCAGACATGATTGCATTTGATAACTATGGCAGATGTTCCTGAAATGCATCTCAAAACGCTCTTCTAGGACTAAAGTGACATACCGTATTTGACATCTACCTCCCAACCCAGCACACTAACAATCCTTCCTCCTCCGCCAAGTGCTAAGCTCATCCGCTTTTGCCGAACTATTCTCATTTGCCTGCCGAATCTCTCATCCATCAAGTTCTCACTCGCTTGGCTGTGTAGAGCGATTGTTCATCCTGCAATTGAACCGTTTGGAATGGCCCATTGTATGTCTGGGCTGTCAAGCCATTGAGGGCCGGCCCAATCTGAACCTTGAAGAAAGGTCAAAGCAGACTAATCCATGTCGATGCTATGATCACTGAAATTTGAACTTTGCGAATAGTCTGCAAAAGCCTGAGATTGATCCATGTTGAAGTCGGTAGGCGAGAATAGGGGTGTTGATGCCAAAAAGCCCGGATACCCACCAGCTTCTTGTTTGATCATGGAGTGGTTTGCAGTCCCTGACCCGCGACGGCTATCGCACGGGGATACCAAACTACCACGAGGCATTTGCTGGAATGGAGAGCGATACTGACTAGGCTCGTAAGTTGCCATCGGCTCGCGTTTGACTCTGTGAGCCTGTCCCCTCGGCGCCTGTCTTGTAGCTTTCACTTGTTCTTGGCATTCGACGTCATGCCGAAACAAGTCCAACTTGGAAGCGAACTGCTCTGCATAAGGGCTCGAGGCGTACCATGTTTTCAAGATGAACATTGCGTCTTCTACCAACGACAAGTGTTCCTTTTGAGCGTAGATATCTGCATAAGTACTGCTAAGCAAGACAAGTGCCGCTTCAAATAAAACATAGCTGTGCCTTTGTGAGAAAATACTCAAGGTTGCCGATGTGCAGCAGACTTACAGAGCAAGGGGGTCAGAATGGCGCAAGAGGTTGGCCTGAAACCCCCCTTTCACCATTTCAACCGCTTGAAGAGATTGAGATACGCATCTTTCAGACAGTCTATTGATCTGTGTCTGGATGCCATCTGAGGCGTTTGTCCCCATGAAGGATAAAAGGAAAAAGGGGCGGCAAAGGAGGATATTGGCGTAGAAGCCAAGTAAGCGCACATGAATTTGAGACACCGTCGGCATTGAGCTGCTCGTCGTAAAGAATCCATCTTCTTGGAAACTTGGGTGAGCTTCTAGGTACCCCAGCATTTGATTGGGAATCTCGATCGCGACTTTGTCACATGAATAAATGTTGTTCACGATATGACCAATCATTTTACATGCATCAATAGGGGGGTCGAGCATGTCCCTTATCGGAACTTTGTTGGGACTGCTGGGTCGGCTGGGTGGCCTCAGGGAGGATTCGGAGTATTCGTTATCAGAGATGGCGAACGGTCTTCCCAACGTTGCAGCCAGAAATCTGTCTAGGATAAACAGACTTCTCCAAACGTTTCTTCGTAGAACTCTAAGTTCCTCGTTGGCGGGGAACTGACTGATCTCAGACTCATGGCCTCGATGAATCCCAAGGGCGTAGGCAACTCGAACAGCTCGACCTGAACTATTGTTAGCTTCGTTGGTTCGCATACAAAACAAATACGATGAGACTTGCCGCAATATTCATACGCGGTATTTCTCATGGAAACAGACAGCATAAAAAACGACATCAAAGCGAGAGCTTGGAGGGGCCAGAGGACGTCATCGTGGTACTGGGACTTTTCCCCTGTACGGGTTGGGTGAGCCAGCGCCTCAGCTATAGCAAACAGCTGGTGTTTAAATTCCGGGCTCGGCGAGTGTGCTGAATCACCAGAATCCGAGGCGAGCGCGACTGCGAGGACCAAGTAGAAGATGCACCGATCGGGTCCTTGAACCTCATTCGGGTTATTCTGGAATCGATACAAGGTCAAGCTCATCGCTTCTGGATTGACTATATCGATGAAGCTCCGAACCTATTGCGAAATCAGTTCCTTTCTTCTCTAGGTATCGAGTAACTCGACGACTTACGTGGTTGAAATAGAACTCGACCAAACTCGCAGTTGTACTTGGGGGGAGAAAAGACTGCATCCTAGGGGTCACGGGGAGTCTTTCCGGTAGACCACTCCAATTACTATCTGCTGTGAACTCTGAGGGGCCATCACGTTTCTCGATCGTGTTCCTTATATGGTGCATGAAAGAGTGAGCAGTAGAACGCCCAACAAAGGCTAAGACTATAAGTAACAATAATCAAATCATTCCAGAATGGCAAACAGACTTACAGAGACGGTTCTGACAATCTAGCAGCATGCAAGTGTGTGCAGGTATATGGATCTCCTCGGATCCGGAAACCGAAACAAGTCGAAACCTGAAATCAAATTCGGGAGTGGCTGGTCTTGCGAGGTTCTCTTGCATAGGTGCATTATGGACTGTATCCAGCGTACCAGAGAGCTCAGGCGGGTCAGAACGCTCTCTATGAGGGCTTTGCCTCGATGACGGACGAGGAGATTCGCTCGAGGATACGGAGTCTGTACGACTCCTGTATTCGCAGTCTACTCTTCGTTTTCGACAATATTTACAAGGTCGAAGGCCATCACACTGTACGATAGATTCGATGTTAGTAAACGCTTTCCCATCCAGTTCTTTGCGGGCTAAGTCGCCTATATAACACTTGATGTTTCGGAGTAAGATCCTATGGGGGAAACCATCGGGGAGTAGGTGCCCATTAGCGAGGCCATACTTCCTAAGGTTAGGACATAGGTAGGAGTCGCTTGTGGCTAGGAATAAATGATACCATGAGGTCTGCTGATAGAATGGAAAGAAAGTACATTGGTAAAGACAGTTGATTTGGAATTGAAGGGGGGGTACACTCTTGTTCTTACACGTTGCTTACGCTGCCTGCATGCGTTACAGGCCTGCGCAACTCGTCTGCGCTTATCTGCTGGGACCCTCAGTCGCGTCATGCCAGATACAGCTGTCAAGGCGGTACGCTTTGAAGATGATCTTTGTGCCGCTTTATATAGAAGAGTCCCGTGATGTTGATGTAAGCTGGTGCGTGTTGCAAAAACAACTGGATAGCTGGTGACTCAATCGTATCAATTGCGAGATTCCTTGTACCCAAATTGTGAAATTCAGCCAGAAATGTCGTCGGCAGACCCTGCCAAGACTGTTCAAGATACGAAACTGGAAGACAAGAAGGAATCCCGCAACTGCAAGTTTACTCCAGGGAGATCTTGCTCGGTTGGTGGTCGTCTTGGTCAATATTGGACCCGAAGTTGTTGGAGGCCAGAGCTTGATATATATAGGGCTCTACCTTGGCAGGAGGCTTCTAGAGAAACAGCCTTGGATTTTACAAATGAGATGCAACGACAATGCAGTAGAACAAAAACACTTAGCATTAACAAGACGGCACAGCGGGACGGCAGACACTTTCTACCCATCTTGCCAACGATGGGGACTCAAGTCATCCAACTAGAAGCCGTACCAACAGCTCGGAACCAGGCTGTATCATGTTATGTGACCAGATGAAAGCAGCGACGCTGGTGGGAGAGGTAGAGCAGACAATTGTGGCGTCCCATGGGCGTTCCATGGCGCATGGCCGCAGGAGCTGAGAGGGGCCCTGAGACGAGCACAGTAGACATGGAGCGATTGGAAGGCCCTCCTTGTCTTAGTGATTGTCCTGGAACTTCTGGCTGCGAAGTCATATCATTGGCTTTAGGCTGGGGTAGCAAAGTCCTGCAGTAAAGGGGAGGGGCAGATCTGAGACCAGAAGAAGCAAGTATTTGCTATTGGAAGGGCCTCCTGGAATGGAAAGAACCCTGTCTCCATGATCCTAGTGCGAAGGTCCAACATTATGGCTCCTCTAAGCTCGCGACGCGAGGTAGTTTGAAGTCCTGAGTGGGGGACATGTCGCTCTAGATGATGGATCGATCCTGGGGGTGTGATTTTCTCAATCGGAACTCAGAAAGTCTTGGTATTTCTGTTGGTTGGTTGGTTGGTTGTCTCTCGTATTATGTCGAGTACAAGACTAGTGGTCTTTTCTCTCTCTGGCCAGGTTGTCAATCGTGAAGAGGTTCAACTTGCTGGTCCAGTCGGAGGAAAGAGAGAAGTCTACCTAGGTATTCACTTTGCTTCTTCCACGTGATACCCATTAGCTGCCGGCGAAGTCGCTTTGTGTAACCGGCCTTCCTTCACTTAAGGTACATGCGGCCCGGGACGCCTTAGTCATCCACCCACTTGCTTAAGTACTTCACCTGACGGTATTGAGACTCATCAAGGCTCAGCCTGGCAAGGATCTCAACATCATCTTCATCTATGAGCATTCCGATCCCGCCTTCTCCTTCTCCTTCTCCTTCTCTTACTTCACCATGTCTTAGCTTAAGCGTTTGACAAACAGGGGTACTTGATTCATCGCCACTAGCATCGGTCGAATGGGCAACTCCAGCCAGTATTCACACGCTTGTGCAGGTAGCCGCTTGCTTGTTTTTCCCTCGCCAATCCAGACCTTGACTGGTAACTTTTACAGTGATTCGTCTGAGGCCACGGCACTCTCCAGCTGTTTTTTATGTATCATATAACCTTGTCCACCGACCGGGTTCGCGGATTCTGTCCTATTCCCCGAGACACACCCACAGCCACTTTAGTCAACCAATTCATAGACTGCAGTCCTAGTCTTGCCCGCTTCCTTCAGTTGAGGCATCACTAATGCAAGGCGACAACAAAGGTCAGCCCTCTCAGGGAGGCTTTCGACTGTTTCATCCTCCTGCATGAATTGCTGATCACGATTCCCCACGATTTCTTCCCTTAAAGACACTACTATGGGCCATGACACATATCCAAACAACAATAGCTTAGCTGGCGTTGGTACGTGACTGATACATCCAATGCATGTAGGCATATGAAGATGCGTTCACAATCTAGACAACCCAAGTTGGGCCTTGGCATCTCGGCATTTCCCGTTCAACTCCGCAATAAAGCTGAATTAATTTCATGGTCTCGCCTTCAGCCGAATGCCGATCAATTACTAAAGATTGAAGGATGCCTGGGGGGACTTCTTATGTGGGTTTGCTTGGCCTTGCAGACGGGAACTACTTATCCGTTCGATCCAATGCTCCGATGGTGTGGACCAGATCGAAGGGATGTTCTTTGGATACGTTTACTAAAAAGGAGCTCAAGATGAATAGAGAGTGTGGAAATGATTGTGTACAGCACGCCGCACCTTTGGTCTCGTATCTCGAGGCTATCTAGTTACTCCTTTGCTGAAGACGATAATTTCCTGAATGTATAGTGAATGAGGAGACAGCTATATGCCAGCGATGTGAAACAAGATACCTTAAGACTGTTGGAAGACCTAGTATACATGAACTTGTAAGCGCTTGAAACAATCCCATGGACACACGATTGCCATGCCGTCTTTCTGGGACACACATCATCAAGGCGACAGACAAAAAGAATCATAACGTTAGTATATACACGAGGGTCCCAGTTTACACCGACGGTACTTGAGAGTTTCATTTTCGAAGTCGTTCTTTATCTACCTACCTACCTATGGAACTTGAAATGGGAAGCCGACTTGATAAAGTATTCTTCTAGGCAGAGGACTTCTTCAACACAGCATGAAAAACACGATAGACCAAACCCAAATGGCACAAAGAACTACTTTATCAGAGATATTTTCCGGCATCAAACATGTTTCATCATTGGATTTGTAATTCTGACTATCTGGCAAAATACCACTAAAGGCGTAGACATAATACCAAGAGTGCGTTCAAAGCGCAATTACCAGCCATTGTCTATAGCAAAAAATATCGATATATTACAGGGAATCTTCGTAAGCTCACAGCACCAGTCGTCCTGGCTCCTCCTCCAGAATCACCTTGCAACGCTCAAGGAAGATTTGTGCTCTCTCCTCCTCTGCCTTTGGGACCACAAGAGTAAAGACATTGGCGCCGCTAGAAAGACCAGGGACGGTCTGGATGGTAGCGGGCTTGGGAGCTGACTTTTTCGGCGCAGCGAGGATGTCAATGATGTCAGTCTGCTTTCGGGTGGGGGAGAGAGGAGTGAGAAGAGAGGTGGGAGGGACAGCAGAGATCTGGGGTAGGTAGACACCGCGAGAACCCTTAGCAGCCTTGATCTTATCGAGGCCGAGAACCTGGTCAAAAAGCTCATTGGCGGTAGGGGCACGCTTGGTAGGAGGGAGGTCGTCGTTGGCAACCTCAGCAGCGCGGCCGACAAAGGTCGAGATGGGCAAGAAGACGCCGAGGGTCTCGTGAATCCGATTCTGGACCTCAACGACCTTGGACAAAGTAATGGGGATGGAAACTTCGAGGTTCTCGACCACGGGGGCCTTAGGAGCCTCAGCCTTAGCCTCCTCAACAGGCTTGGAAGGAGGAGCAGGCTTGGTAGCCACCTTAATGTTGCTCAGGTCGAGGTGGAACAGGTTGTTGAAGTTGACCTCGTTGGCAGCGGGAGTCTCCGGGTTGATACTTCCAAGGTAGGCAAGGATGTCACCCTTGAGCAGTCGGCCGTGAGGACCAGTGCCCTTGATCTTCTTGAGGTCGGCCTCACTGATGCCCTTCTCCTTGATCAGGTGTCCAACTGAGGGCAGCAGGGGGTACTTGTGTTCGTAGGTATCGTTGCCAGTAGGCTTTGCGCTCTTCCTCTCAACGGGGTTCGACTCGGAGGGGGCGGTGCTCTCCTTGGGGGCCTGGGCGCTGGACTGTTCCTTCGGTTGCTCCTTGACCTGTTCGTCGGCGGGGATCTCGAGGGAGTTGATATCATCGCCGGCCTCAGCAATGACGCCGATGCGTGATCCAACCTGGACAGCCTTACTTCCATCACCGGCCATGATCTTGACCATGATACCATCGTCCTGGGCCTCGACATCCATGCTGGCCTTGTCGGTCTCGATCTCGAGCAGCACATCACCAGCACTGAAAGCCTCTCCTTCCTTGACCTTCCACGTAGCAATGTTGCCCTCGGTCATAGTGGGCGAGAGGGCGGGCATGGTGAAGTTCTGAGCGGCGAGGCATCGCGTCGAGGTGTTGAAGCCTACAGTAGGTGATGATGTGTTAGTCGGTGCGCGACAAAAGGGTCCGAGGGGCTTTTTCAACATCAGGAAGTGGACAGAACGTACCACGAGCAATAGCGGACCGAGCAGTAACAGCTCGGGCAGATGCCCTACATGCTGCTGTAAGAGAGGCCATTGCACAGCTCAATTGAGGGTGAAGAAGTCGAGATGAGGCGGTTGAGGGAGATTTTCGGTGCACGTAAGAGCGACCTCGGGGTGTTGAGGGATTGAGCTGTTGAGATATCCTTATTAGTGGGTCCGACAGTCTGGAAATTTTTGGCGCGACTTATACATGAGCTTTAACGTTTATTCTTTACTACGATCGCAAGAGACGAATAAAGACTAATGACGATTGTTCAGATTCAAGAAGCTCATCATCTACTTCAAGTAAATCTTTTCTTCACATGTTGGTTCTTCTCAAAGCCCATGCAATGATCAAGCCCATCTCAACTGTTGAATTTGGCTATCTCCTCGGGTTGCGGCGAAAAGTTGTCTGATCGGGAACTAACTATTGCCGGTTTATTGCCGATAAGAATTTCCAAATAGCTTCATTTCTGAAAGTTCAGCCCACTATCATTATTTAGCAATATCAACTGGATGGTACCACCGAACAACCCAAAGTATTCCTACTATCCGTGAGATTTCTAATTGTCCATTCTCTCAATTCCACCTCCGAGGAGCTCAATTCTCCCAATGGCTGGCCTCGCAAGAGGCTTCTGCCTCCCTGGCCTCCGGCCCCTCCTTGCACCCCGTGCCGAGTCCGTCCTCCTCCGATCCCGTTTCTTCAGCACCTCCGTTCTTCGATTTGCTGGGCCTGCTGTGAAAGCAGCTCGAACTCCTACGGCCTCAAGGGCGGCTGCTGCTGCCTCCGCCGCCCAAATGGCACCTAGTAAATACGCCTTCATCAAGAGTCTCGCTTCAAAACCAACACCAACCGTTCTCTACGAAGGCACCTCACATTTTTGGTTTTACTTTGGCTGCTGGTCGAGTGGGCTATTCTTACTTGCTTGGACAGGATCTACTACGCATTTGGTTGTAAAGCAGCCTGAAGGTGTACCGCAATGGATCGGCATTGTGTTTGGAACAGCATATCTCCTACTCGCTTCCATGGGAACATTCATGATCGCAAAAACTCCAAACATCGTTGGACAGATCCGCGTTCTTCCTTACCAGGCATCCAAGATCGCTCCCACCACACCATTGCAGTTGGAAATCACTGTTAAGAGAATGGTCCCGTTTCTCAAACCCAAGGTCATTGTCGCTCCGGTCAGCAATATTGCTCTCAAGACGCGATTCTCGCTTCCAGACGAGTATGTGCCCCAACTGAGGCGCGTAGAGTTGGAGGCGAAGGCGAAGGAGCAGCAAAAGGCCTTACATGAGTTCGACATGCAGCACATCTTCACAATGCCTTTCAGAAGAATGGGTAGAACCCTTGCAGCCATGTTTAACGGTGTCAAATCTGCGTGGACTGATATGGGCTTTGGTTTCATCATAGTTGACGGCAAGAACTACAAGGTGGATGTGACCAAGGGCTTTGCTCATGACGGCTTCAGGACGTTAGAGAAGCTCGTGGATATCAAGACATGAGTCGCTTACCCTGGAGGACCATGACGAAGACCTCAACCAAAACCCATCAAGTTTTATTAAAGAGTTGGGGGTGTCTCATTAGCCTGTACTTTTATTGTATACAACATTTATGAAGAACATATGATCTATGGGCCGAGAACATCATTGTACAACAGTATGATAGTTCAGTATCATCATTGGATCACGATGAAGCGAGTAAGTTTGGACAAACAGAGCACTCGTGAAAGAGAAATATTCGCACTTCGTGATAAAATCGACCGATCTGCCAGGCACACAAGATCCAACTGCTCAACCAAGTGGGACTGTTGCAAGAAAGCAACGTTCCTAGTCGCTACAAGGTGTCGCCATATACAAATCGCTCAATTTGACACTACACCGGCTGAGACCGAGACGGACAAGAACACAACACGTATGTATATTCGAGGCTGATTGCATTATCACATATCCACAGTTACAGGTGCGGGAATACACTGCTTTAGAAATCAAGTAGATAATACAGGACACTTAGTATTCTCTAGGACGACGTGCAGAACATGAGATCTGAAGATATCCACGCGCCGTTCTTGAAGGTCCAAGAATCACTCCTTGTAAGTGAGTGATATTCTAATATCTGTCTTCCCTCGTGATATCCGAGACTTGGAAATCGACGTGCAATGAACCTCGATCAGACACCGCCAGAAGGGGCATGCTAGTTGAAGTCGATAGGCAAATATTTCTAAATACAAGGAACTTGACAGTACCAAATATCACCTCAAACTTGACGCCAGCACTGACGTCTACCTGTCAAATGCCCCCACAAGAAGATAGTCAGCTCCTAACACACGGACACAGACCATTCGCCATCCTTCGGGTGCATTTCTAGATAGAACTGCCCTAAAATCGGCCATTGCGTGTAAGCTAGGTGCGTATGCACGGCATATGTAGACACGCGACTTGGAAGAGGGACTCTGGGTCTGAGCGGATCGAATACAACCCAGTTTCGAGAATATCGTGGAGTTGGAACGCCCCCCATGGGTCTCTAGAAACCTGGAACAAGACGAGAAACTTACTCCCCCGAGTCAATGTCGTCCAATCTCGTTGTAAGCGGTCAGCCAGCCTCAGCTTTGATAGAAACGAGGCTATCCTTGACAAGGCCACAAGCGCCAGATACAATATTTCGAGATCCACCGACGTGCGCAGGCGGGGGTTCTGGCGGGGTCATTTCTTTATTACATAAGGTATTTGCTTTCAGGTTGTCTGTGGGCATAGAGAGTATTTCCATTACAGTTCAACAGGCGATGAATGTCACTCGATTTTGACCGTAGATCATGCCATACCAATTTCCGTCGCGCATCTCGTCTTTGGCTCGGACGATGTTTCAAGACACTGCTAGACCGCGAGATCAGCAGCCGATCCCCAGTACATCAGGGTCCGATCTATCAGGGAGTGCGAGTTAGAGTTCGAGTTGCACTGACGCTCTTAATCCTCGCTCTGGACCCTGAAGAATACAGCCGACGTCTAACTGCCGATGCATCAGCCCAATAACTATCAGCATTCATCCATGCTTGTCAACAGCATCTGCTTGACGTCATAGAGCCAAGGGCTCGCTGGTTGGCTCAGCTTGGATGTGGGCTACGGTGAGGTTGAAGCGTCCCACTGCTGGCACCAGATGCAGAACGAGACGAGGGGGGACCCTTGTTCCTTATTAGCGCGTTAATAAATGATGCGGGCGATGATAACCTTGCCTTGGAAACTTTTTTTCCTGTCGAGATGAAGATCAACCCCAAATCTGGACTCCAACTTGGAGGCTTTGTCCTCTTGATGAAGGGTCCATTGGTGCCCGCCACCAAACGTCTGACAGTTTTGACTAATTGTGAGATTCCGTGAACTAAAGGAGCCACAGAAGGGCCGTGCCATCCATCTCTCGAGTCAAAAGCTTGGTGTAAGCGGTATGGCACCAATGCACACCGAACATCTCGATGCCGCAACTCCATATCCGATACTCGCTCGGTTTTGTGACTCGGGATAAATCGCGGACAACCGACTTGGATTAACTAACCTTGATAAAAGTTGATGGTTACCTCTCGTTGCACAAACTACCTGTGTGTATGCATGCCTTGGTTGGTTCGATACCAGAAAGCCGCCGTACTGTCTGTAGTCTTGGACGACAGTGACCCGCACTAGATGTAACATGCTCGCCTCCCATCTTCTTTGTCTTTCAGTTACGGGTCGCTATACTATCCATTTAGATGTTTGTTCCAGGTGCTGGTGAAACATGGTCACACGCAATCATCCCCCCTACTGAACCTCTTGACGGGACCGAAAGAAGATGGACCAAATGCATGGTATGTGTACAGACTACCACGCCAGCAGGGCGGCTCAGAGCAAAAGATAAGAGTCTAAAGTAGACAGAACCTGGGATAATTGTATGTATAATCACCAACTTTTGCATACCCACTACTTGCTTCTGTAAATGCTAGATCTCCAGCAAGAAATGTTCTATCATTCGGTGGACGGCGGTCCTTTCGTCATTGAAGCCGGGCCCCTTCCATTGAGATGCAATGGTGGCATGTCGTCAATGGAGATTGGACAATTCCCCACCAGATCGAGGGGTATTGTGCAGACGCTCTTACATACCTACACACAGGGGGGGACTCCGTGTGTTGCTTGCTGGATGGGATGACATGTGCCGGAGGCTTCATCTATTCAAGCGATGTTGCTGGAATTGTAACCCAATGCAGCTCATAGATAGAATATGAAAGAAACTTAGAAGATGCATCTCATCTTTGCCGCCAAACTAAAGTGAGGCCTCTGCAGAACACACTCAGTGAACCAGCAATATTTGAAATGTCGTTCTTCTGGCGTCATGTATGTCATCTTTTGAAGTCTGGGGGGACGGACATTTGACCCTACAAGTCGTGGGGGTAGAGCAGCGGTGAGAGAATATGATGGGCGAAGGAAGAAATATCGATCGTTTTAGCACGGCCATCGACCGAGCTGCCACTCTACCACCCCAAATCAAGAGTGAGGAATGCGAGATTGTGCATCATGTGCTCTCTGTTTCAATCTGGGCATGGTGGTCTCTTTTCCATCATTGGTTGGCTGCCATCCCTTGATTTCTAGAATATCCGCCGGTAGCGCAAAGAGTCAGACGAGATGAGGGTGCAAAGTCGCCGATCCAATTACATGGTAAAGAGCACCATCTAATTGATGAGGCACACTGGAGGGACAGAAACTTCTGTTATTTGCCAGAAGAATGATGTATCTCTAACACACTCTCCAAGTTAGATCCTCTGTCCGCTAGCATCTGAGTAGATCGTCTCCAGTCTCCATAGTGGCGTGTGTTTTCTACATACATACATATGTAAACAAATTCGAGACGGGCGATATTCATACTCCAACGGCGCACTTGCTTCGCTTGTTGATTCCTTAAGGGTATGAGCGAATCGTGACAGAACACACAATCCGAAACCAGTGTTAACTGCTGCTGGTTATAGGAATGAGTGAGGCAATTCAAGGCTGTGCATTCATTGCAAGTTCGAGAATGGCTTCTTTTTGTCTGCTTCCAAGGACACTAGCTTCACTAGGCCGCGCCCAAGAGCTTAAATATGGAACGTGGCATGAGATGAAATAGAAGGAATTCATATCTGACTCACAGTTTAAACTGTTTCCCCAGACTGAGGCTGTATGGAACACGGTTCCTCAAGAATGTCTATCATCGGAAAAAGCAAATTTGAGACAGCATGACTCGGACCAACCAACAGTGTATCCGTATACTACTCCATACAGATGGCTACACCAAGATCATGGTCAGTGCACGATAAGGATATCCTGGCTCTTAGACGCTGAACCCTTGTTTTGTGTTGCTGGATCTTCCTGCCAGAAATAGAGGGACATCTCCGAAAAGCGTTGAGATCTCGGCATATAGAGTTTGGGGCCTGTTGGTACGGTTAATTACCTAGGTACTTCACGATATTTCTCGAAAACATGACCGAGCATGGCCATATGAGCTGCAATTGACGGCTGCATCCTGCTCAAACACCATCTGTGACCATGACTGCAGAAGGATATTCTCCTGCAGCAGCGGCTTATATGTCGAACGTATTACTGTATGCCCACCCAAGACATATTGCCGAATTGGGCAGGACGACTGATGTTGACTTGGGTTTCAATGGTCTAGACCGTTTCTCTGGCCGTACTGGTAAACTCACCCGAGCTATCTTCAGAATATCTGAGTCTCGAGATGGGCATGGCTGTTTCGTGGTCTTGTTTGATCAGTGAGTCCCCTTCGACTTTGTTTTATAATATCCAATAGTGGACCAGTACCTATTGTTACGGACCGCGTTACGACTCTTGTAAGCCGCACAGGATTTTCTGGCGTGTTACTGGTAGCAAACAAAGCCATGCCGCCAAAATTCCACAGAGACTTGGCTTGCGTTTCTTGCGTAACAACACCACATTTGTTCCAGTCTCTGACATCGTCAGGTATCTATCTACCACTGTAACGGGTATGCCGAGCAAAGCAATACACAGAGCGAGGATGAAAGAGATCAACTGGTGTAGTTGTGGGCATCATAAAGTTTCTAGCAAACTGATGCGATAAGAATAAAGCCGACTTAGCGATGGCATAACACTAACCACCTCTTTTATTGTAGTTACGGCGATGCTCGTTAGCTTTGAATGTTGTCTTGGCAAGTGTTGAGATTGTTTAAAGATCATCGTGAGTTTGAGCATTCTGAAATGGTTCAGCGGAGCGGGATGAGCATCCACTAATGGGCAGGGATGAAGAGAGCTAGCTCAACAGCCTGCAGGCCACAAGTATCCGCTACCTAACATCAGGAGTGGAACTTCGACAAGGTGCTCTCGAGGCCCCTCAAGCAAGATGACATTCGACTCCCAATCAGAGAATAATGTTAATGAGGGTTAGTGGAGGTATGACATAATCGCAGCCAAAACGCCAAGAGAATATGAAATGGCCAGAGGCTCCGCAAGCTTCAAAGGCGCAGCAGAGATGGACAGGCCAGGATACCTAGCCGTGAGGAACCATAACCTCGACAGATCAACCGCAAATGAAGAGAAGCAAAGGGTGATTTGGCGGAAGAGGAACTATGTTGATAGAGAGAAAGCGTTCGTTGCCGCATGCTTAAACCTCATGACAGAGATGCGCGTGGCAGAAGCATAAGATATTGAGGGAACTGTCCAGAATGTAGTCCGAGGTCTCGTGGCAGCGAATAGCTGTGCTGCGTGACGGCCGTGTCTTAGATGTGCCATCGATAGTCGTGACAGCCATCTGACCGTGACGCGTTGGGTTGCAGGTGGGTTCGTTGTTGAGGTTGCGTGTGATAGTGCTGCTGATAGCCACTGAATCAAGAAATGATGAAGCCATGGAATGGTCGAGTCGCTTGGGGGTGTGGGTGGTTGATCGACCATGATGCTATTCCGGTGTTTGAAGTTGACAGCATTTTAACGACTGGCTAGTCATTGCGATGTTCATATGAATCATACTGGATGTTGTTCCTTTGTATGTATTCACAGCAGTAATGTAAAAGTCACATCCGCCAATAATATTGCTTACTTGTTGCAATAGCGACCCGGTATATATCGATATCGGGACTCTCGCTTGTTAATGAGTAATGAGCCTTGCAGACATGGCGATATTTTAACATGATGTGCAATGTCTTGTATCACAACTGGGCCGTTATTGACCAGATAAGAGAGAAACACGCGTATCAGTGTAGTCGAGGGCTGCATGTCATTCTTCTCCAGATGCTTGATGCATCATCTCTATCAAATGCCGGTGCTCCACTAGCAGGGAACCCCAAAACTTCGGTTGTCAAGGAACCATGATGCCATGTTGCAAAGAGAACACGAAAAGTGCAGTAGTGTATTGCGGAGTTTCTGTTCTTCATCTTGCGGATTCCTCATCTCTTTCTCAGGTAATGCTTTGTATGTTAGTTTGAGGATACCGCCGGTATGAACACAAGCTGTGTGGGATGACGGCGTCCCCGTCGCTGAGTAAACAAACAACGAAAACAACACAAAATCATGGTGTTGATGAGTCTGGTCGTCAATACCCATGGCCATGGTCCGTGAGACATTGGTCTCTGGTATGGAACGCTGGGCACAAGCAGTGGCTGATGCTCGTGCACGTACTTGATCTCTATCCCGACCGTACTGGCCAGTGTCCATCTTATATCGTCGTGATATTATTATCATGGTGGTTTGTTTACTACTGAAAGGATTCAAGCTTGGACTGGTCCGGGCGGGCTGTTGGAAATGAAGGTCCAGCACTAAGAGCCCATCAGGGACTGGAGTCCCGACACTGCAACATCCCTAGCCTCCCTAAAGGAAATAAGCGGCTTGCGACTATCGCTGAAATGGTTATTTCAGCGGAACGGTTATCACCAATCTCAAGCGCAGCACTCGGATAGTCGCTTGTGACTCGTCCGAGTCCCTGTGCCTCTAGCCATGCCATCCCTTATCCTGGTCAAACGCCAAGCACCCCCACCAACGAAAACCCCACTAAGACCTCCAAAGACTTGGCGGCGCGACTCGGTGATGCGTGCTGTCTTCTGTCATTCACCACACGATATCATGAGCTCGCGGCGTGCCCGGTACAACATCAACCTGCCAGTCCTTATCCAGCCATGCTCTTCAGCCACTCCTGAACCTCAGCTAGAATGAGGGATCAGGTGAGGGGAGGCTTCAATTATGTCTTGCTCAGCTCTTCTCAAAACAAACCCCCAAATACGAAGGTGGCGGGGTTGAGTCAGACCTGAGGCCAGTCTCGCATCATTGAAGATTAGACATGCTGCTGTTTGATGCATGTGAAGTCGGCCATGGTATAACTACGAGTCTTTCAGCTTGGCCGACTCTGGCGATGATGCCTGTTAAGTATGAAGGAGGCGAATATGCAGAGCTGAGATCAGTGCTCACAAATTTCCTGAGAGAAAAGTGATGAAGTTGATATGTGGTGGCACAGGGAATGCATTGGCTGAAAAGACCATTATAGACAGGCGAAAGGCTCTAAAGGCACGGACGGTGAGCGAAGACTGATGCGAGGCAAGCTAAGCAGGGTGTTGCAGAGTAAAGCCACGGCCGTTTTTTAGTCGATGTCGTTATCGTCGTTCTCATTGTAACCGGTATTATTTTCTCCATTTCAACCGTTGCCGTATCCGTAAATTTCAATGCATAGAATCGATCGCTGATGACCTCAGCGCGTGCTGTGACTATACCTGTGAAGAATGCATTCCCTCTATGAATCTGCAAGAGATCAAGGTGCCAGAGCGCTGCATGATGGAAAAATTTCAGGAACTGCTACTGGGCGATTCTTTGCTGAATGTGAATCCCTCGTTGCCGGCCTGGACCCTCGCTGGGATAAGTTGCAGAAGATCCATTCAAGGGTCCACCTCAATGGTCCACATCAACCAAAGAGGTCGCGATGTATAGGATACTTGCGCCCCTTGAGCCAGTCAGCCGCCGTACGGGCCAGCCAGGGTACTAACCAGGGTGGTTAGAGGACAAACCCATCCTGCGAGAGGGTGTCCTGACTCCTGGGGTGGTGGAGGAAGGGTGTGCTATGCTGCTCGCTGCACGTAGCGTAGTATGTCCACCCGCTCCGCTGTTAACGCTACCGAGAGTAGACCTGCGAGGTGAGGTGAGCGTGAGCCTCCCGTCGTGATGGAAATTGAAAACCCGGCCCCGTTCAATTGGCAACGAAAATCAGTGGGCGGGCGAGGTTCGTGAGGACGAGATTCCCATCTGATACCCCCCTGTTGTTAGTTTCTATGGGTCTCTTCACAGCACCCACTTCTCACTTACAAGGTAGGTACAGTACTTAGACTCCCCTTCGTCTGTTTCTCCTCTTACTTCCTTGGGTTCACGTCGACTTCCTTCCTCTACAACCTCGACCATTTCGTCGGTCCTTCGAATCCTCGAAGGTTATCGGACTCGCACTCGGATATCTCGAGTCGTAATAATCACCCCGTGTCTTTGGGTCGCCGAATTCCATTTCAACTCCTGCTGCTGCTGTGCTTGCGGCCGGTTCTCCTACATCAAACGAGGTGAGTACATGATGCTCCTGTGCCAGGTTTTTGTTTTTGTTCGCATTCCCATTGTGCCGATATTTGCATCTTGATTTCGCTCAGCATTCTTTTGCGTTTGAATTCTCCTGCTGTTCTGCGACAGTGATGGAGAGGAAAACGTGACGGTGATGAAAATGCGTCGCGGTTGCCTATCTTCCTCTGCATCACCCCGACTGCAACTGCCTGAGACAACCACTACTCCATCCATATTTGTATGGAACTTCCACCCGTTTGGCCCCCTTCTGCACGCTTGCATCTACATCGATCCGCGCGTTCTAGTGCCTTGCTACAATTTGCCGACAAAACTCTATGTCTTGATCCAAGTCGACTCTATAATCGCTCCTTTGGCCGTCACCTCCCGCCTCATTGCGTGATTACTGCCACTAGCGATTTCTCAAATGCGTGTGACCATCCAGACTGCGACAGTGATCACGCCTAGCATTGCTACCTACGACGAGTGAAGAACGCGGCTGTGCTCATTCATTATTTGGCCTTCATGCTAAACAAAAACCTCATTTCTCCTTTACGCTACTGGCAGTTGTCTTCCTGCTCGCTTACAGTTCACTTTGAGTGCTCGAGGAAGACGGACATTCTGTTCCATTCGCCTCGCATCTTCTTTGCGTTTTGTACTTGGCCAACTTTTCAAGTTTGACAAGTCACTAACTCGTTAGTGAAATAGGTCAACATTTCAACCCCTCGATATAATAAAAGCGGTGCCTTTCCTATTTGGCATTGCTGATTCCACTCCTTCGTCCCCCGAACCACATATCCTTATCCTCCTCGGGCTTTCATGTTTTGTGGGCAATAATCATGGATTCAGAAGACGGAGAACTATTCATAAAGGTGGGCATTCAGCATGTTTGCATTCTTGTTGTTCACGTTAACTGACCGGTGATAGCAACTTGCCGGCTATGTTCGGACGCACGAGAAGGCTTTGGCCAACGCTCTTCAACTACGCCGCCAAGTCCGTCATAAGCCATCTCAGAGTACAGGCTCAGCGACCCTCCTCTCCCAAACTTCCACTTCGCTTCCCGAACGGCCATCTACCTCAGCTTCCACATCGAGTTCGCTCGCAGCTGCATTGTCGCTCGGAACCCTAAACTTCACTTCACATAATGCCAAATCTGTGAAATTGGCTCTGACGCCTCATCACCTATTTTACCTGCTCTCTCGCTTCGAAGAACTCGGCATCAGTGTCGGCCCTATGAAAGTCCGGCTTGAAAACCTCCACGACAGTTCATCCTCTGCCAACTATGTTTCCTTCCTCAGTAATACGCAGCGATCGAGGAGTAAAGGCTCGGATATTGATTCAATACACTCTGTCTCGAGTATACGAAGTGTCATGTCGGGCATGTCTGCATTATGGTCGAGTTTCGGCATCGGAGCCAGCATATCCGCTGCCCGGACCGAACGCCAAAAAGCCGCCCTGGAAGCTGACATGAAATACCTCTATTCTGCTTTTACCAAGATTCCTTGCTTGAGATTGGCTCCAGATTGGCGTGCCCGCCTGATTCGAGGTTATGAAGAGTTTCCATTTGATTCGGCTGTACCCCTATACGTTTTCAAGAACCTGCAGGCTCTCGAAGTTAGCAGCATCGACTTCCGGCAATTCTTTGGCTGGGACCGTCTAGCCGATCAGTTACGTTCTCTTACTCTGAAACGTGCCGGTATTGAGGACCCCGCGGACATCTTGATTGAAATCGTCTTGGATGACATGGACAAACGCCGTCGACGAGTCTCCAAATCCCAGTCCTCACCCACTTCAGTCTGGACGGGTAGTGGCAGTCCTCGTCGTAATATTGCCCATCCCGAGCTCCATCGAGCCGTGTCTGCTCCAAGCTCCCCTGGTGCACACGTCGACATGCGGGTCGGTTCGTTGACCCCCAGTGAACATGCTATCGAAGAGAGCAGCCGTAGGCAGTCTTTGAGCAAGGACGACGAGCAAGATGACACCCCGCAAACTGTGCCCAAGTCTTCTCGTCCCAGGAGCAATTCACCTCCGCGTCCTACCAGCTCTCGAACGCAGTCACATCCTGTTCGAGGTAACCATCACCGCATGAGGCGATCCGGATCTGGTAGCTCTCATTCCAGCCTTTCCGATTCTTGGACTGGTCATCACCATTCTCGAGGTAGCTCTGGTAACTTACTTGCCATGGGCGTCCTCCCTACTTCAAAGTGGCGCTTTTTGCGACATTTGAGTCTGGCAGACAATTCCATGACCTCTATTCCGCAAAATAGCCTCTCACCCCTATCCAACACACTCTACTCTCTGGATATTTCCTCCAACCTCTTCAGCCAGGTTCCAGACAGTCTGGCTACCCTAACCGCCCTCAGAGCTCTAAACTTGTCTCACTGTATGATCGACTCTCTCCAGTCCTTGACCCGCAACCCTCTTCCTGCCATCACAGCTCTCAATCTTCGAGCAAACAGGCTCCAGAGCCTTGCTGGCGTTGAGAAGTTGGTTCCTCTTGAGAGACTCGATTTGAGAGACAACCGTCTAATCGACCCAATGGAACTGGCGAGATTGACAGGTATACCCGACATCCACGAAATTTGGGTTGAGGGCAATCCCTTCACTCGTACCCACAAGGATTATCGCATCACCATCTTTAACCTCTTCCGCAAAGCTCCAGGCTATACTGACGACGTGATTATTGATGGCAGTGGTCCAAGTTACGTTGAAAGACGATCACTGGTTGACCGCCCCCCATTCCCCGACTCCATCCCTGTCGTCAAGCCACAGGTCCCTGAGGTGCCTACTGTCGATGTCAGCAAGCCTGCCATTGTTTTCAATCCTCCAAAAGAGCCAGCTGTCCTCCGAAAGGAACGGCCTACGCCTAAGGCTGTCATGAGTGAAATTAACACCAGCTCGACACGTCGGCGAAAAACTCCAAAGAGGCGGATCGTGGATTTGGCCACTTCTGATACCCCATCCTTTCCAACCCCAGTCGAGGTTCAAATAGCGAAGCCGGCTGGCAAGCAGCCCAAGTCTCCACTCACTAACGATGGAAACTACCGGATATCTCAGCAACCTGAAGGCCAGGTTTTGTCGCCACCCACATTATCCACCGACTCGCAAGTTGTCAGCTCACCTGAAGTACCACGGGTTGATACCAACATCTTCACCAACATCCCAGCTGCATACTCATCTAGCGATGACCCTTCCACTTGGAAGGAATCCCAGGACTGGGATGCCGGTGGTGAAATATACCGTCAGAAGATCGAGGCCTTGCGGAATACTGTCGGTAATAGCTACCTTTCCGTCTTGAGTGAGGAGACTTGGACTACAAGCCGCCCGGCTGACTTTTCCACACCTAATGGCCCATCCGGTACAGCCATGCGCACAGCACACACTCCCATCCACGCCCCTCAGGCTCAGGCTATACATAGTGGTCGGACCTTGGGCTGAAATTGAAGATGCGATACCAGCAGAGTTAGACTTGGAAGACAACATCCATATGATACCCATATACCCTCTCTACTGTGGGAGCATGCTGGACTCCTCGGTATGATTCAATTCTTCTGTTGAGCTGAATTTGAGGATTCAAGCTCGACCACTTCGAATTTTACTTTTTATTGGCATTTGCAACGATATCATGGAGCATAGCGAGGCGGCGTTTTGGGCAGATGACGCATCTGCATTTGTTTGAGTATAGGAACTCATATTTACTTTTCATCGCTGCTTCTCCTTTCTGGAGCCTGCATGTTTCTCTCACCCTTGTTCTAGAGAAATCACATCTTTCAGCGGTCTCTGATAGAGGGAAAGGGTTTCTATCTAAAGGATGCCTGTTGTTCTCATTCGAAATGAGATTGAACATGTACTGTTTTTTGTTTTCTTGTTTTGCTTTCACGTAGGAGTCTGGACATGGCGTTGGAAGGTCAAGGGCATTTGCCCATATGCATTTTTTGATTTTACGGTATGGTTGGAAGAAAAAAAGACTTCACTTGGCTTGAAGGTTATGTGATTTGAGGCAACTATGCTGAAGAATTGGAGACTGTTTTAATACATGATATCCTCTATCTGTTCAAACCATTGGTGCTTCTAGTTGTTCTCCTGTAACACTGGTATCCTAATAATCATGGATTGCTGCCGTCCCAGAATATGGAAACCTTATCGTGAACGTGCACAGATTGCAATGCTAACAGGGACCGTTTCAGAGGTCACTCGTCGTGGCTTATGAATCCCTGGAGGGAAATGGTCATTTTTTCTTTCATTTTTCTGGCTCCCGATGATGCCGCCGTGTAAAAAGCCAAGAGATGAGCAAGACTATTGGTTGACGTGACCAGGTCAGCCGGCTTTAGCCCGATGCCCTAAGTCACAGAAGGACCAAAGAGGCTTGGGATTAGTTTGGGTATTAGGAGACTAGGAGTGTTGAAAGAGACATGATCAGATGCTTATAGACGATTTGTTCCTGACACAGCTAGAGCATTGAGATGGTGGGCTGGCTAAGCCGCCGGTATAAGGTACAAAAGAACCTCAGTTGGTGTTGATGGAGGGGCGGGCTGAGTGAGAGATTGAAGGGTTGGGAGGGTAAGTTTAAGGCTTGGCCAATATCTGAGCCATAAGGGGGCGTCATCATTCCTGGGCGAGGTGCGACATTGGAATTTTGGTGAAGCAGCATGGGTCAAGCTTAGTACTCAGTGTTGGATGGCTGATTCAATACCTCAGATTCGAGGTCATTCGCATTCGTAGTTGTCATGCCAGTACCACGGTGGCGACGAGGGTAGGGACAGCGTTCGAACTGGAGATTTTCAGGCTGTGGTTAATAAGTTAGTGGTAGAGTCCTGGCTTTCTGTGTATGGTATTTCTCTCTCAGGTTGTTGGTATTGATTGGGCATGTGATTATCCATTCTTTTTAGTCTATCGCTTCATGCTTCCCGTTACCCGTGAGAGATGAAAGCATATACTGAAATGGTACATAAGACGATGTCCATATGGTCAGAAAGACCTCAACAAGTCAGAGCAATGGTAGAGCCAAAAGCTACTATGTAAAGGTAACTCGGGCTGTAGACCAGGTCATCAATATCAACCATACCTTACCTTAGGTAATGTTTGGAGATATCTTAGCCTGTGATATCAGGCTCTGATGTGGATTATCTATCAAGTCAGGCACACTATCTATTCATTCACGACTATTTGAATTACCTAGCAAAGAAATGACGCACTTCTTCGATGGGAATTTATAGTGCTGTCACCGTTATATGATGGAAGTTCTTAAGCTCAGAGTCGCAGAGAACCGTATAACGACACCTCGTGGAACTGACGATGCATCAATCATCATTGACCGGTCACAAAATCGCCAACACCTGGATCCGCCCGGAAGTCGTGCCGTTCTGGGGCCGCCGAGGCAACGGAGTGGATCGAAGCGGATGACCCCGCGGCCAGGGCCAGGTACTAGGGTCGTTAGATCTGAGGCCATCGTGAATATGGATAAGCTCTCATGCACCTCGAGCGTCGGAGTAGTTCTGTGGGTGCGCTCAAATCAAGCCTCGCATTGCTATCGGCGATGTAGATTTGGTGATATGGATGTTGCCAGGCGATGAATCTTGTTCTCGACAATTACGGGGCAGACACCTTGCAATCCTTTGACAGCCGATCAATCAATGAATGATAGATACTGCCATTGTCTTGCATGTTGAGGAAAAGGCGGTAATGAGCTGTTGCACTGTCGACCCAGTTCGCTTACACAGGCATCAAAGTGTCAACAAGAGTGGGCATGAGGGGAGCGGAGCATATGATAGGATCTCAAATTAGACCCTGGGCAGATCTCTAGATCTTGTTTCGGCATTTGCTTCCATGATTTGCGGAGCCAAGAAGTCTTATTCAAGCGTTCATTCATTGTCACTGGAGTCACTAACTAACAAGTCCCTGCTCAGGTGGGCGCAAGAGAGAGACAAAGCGCTACTAACTGATGATTGATCGATCCCCTTGGAAAGTTCTCCAGCAAATCATTGCAAATATAGACAAGCGCAGGATCAGGTAATATATGCTCATCATAAGATCAGGAGATTACGGATGGTCTGGTTAAGTAAGGTATGTATGTTTCAGGCACCTGCAAGCAATGGTGGTGATCTGCGAACTACCGACCTAGGGAAACAAATCTTGGCATTAATTGTAATAAAGAATAAGGGCTTTTTCCTTGGGGAGATCCTACGTCACTGGACGACAGCAATGCCAGGAACAATAAGTCGTGTCAGATCTGATCAAGCAATCCCATCAAAATGCTAGATCTGCTTCCCCACGTTGCAGGTGCGGCCCATGAGCTTAAGCCAGAAAGAGACAAACTGGCAGATGAGCTGCATAAGCCAGTAACACTGCTGAAACACACTGCAAGTTTAATCCGGGCAACTCGCCGCTTGTATTGCCCGGAAAATATCCCAGAGTCTGGTGACCTTTTTATGTCAGCCTTAACCCTAAAGCCGCTGACTAAACAGGGACCGTGCACGCCAACTTCACGCGTTCCTTGCCCGAGGCAGAACATCAACTCCTCTGCCGTCGCGAATTTCATCATCTTGTTCACCGAACAAGTCTCCCTCTGATCAACAACCCCACGGGAATAATAAAGAAAGCTCTTCTGGTGTGTATGGCGCCTTTCAAATGATTGGTGATCTCGCCAAGCTTCGGACCGAGCCTGCGCGCCACCTCCCCCTTGACGCGATTATCCATCTCAAGCTTGCGCCAGCGACGCTCCGATCTTCAAGTTTACATCGCCGTTAGTTTCGCCCAAGATGGCTCCGGCATCTCCGACTCCCAGGCGACCCGTTACCGGAAGACGTCGAGGTCGTCCTCCGGGTTCGACCAATGCTGCTCGTGCTGCAAGAGCAGCCCTGGCGGCAGCCTCCGCAACTGAACCACCACCGAAACGACGTCGATATATCCCAGGAGGGGCCGGTGGCGGTGGTCGCTTCGCTGATGCTGACTTGCTAACCACGCCGAATACCACTGGGCCTTCAACAGTATCGAGGTCAAGAGCAGCCGCGCGCGAGGCCATCAATGGCCCTTCTCCATCCATAATGCCTCGGCGAGAAAGAGGCGCTCGCACCCGCGCTGCTGGCAATGATGGCTTGGAGGAAATGCAGTGGGGTTCAGCTGCAGCTATGGCGACGGCTGTGAAGCAGGCTGAAGACTACAAGCCCCGCGAGGAGCGCAGCTGGGAGGACTTCCACCCTAACCTCGATATTGATGCTACATTCATGATCCTGCGATCTGAACAGGTTGATGGCATACCCCAAGAACATCCTGATTTATCAGTTGTTCAGACATTCGGAACACCTTTGGGCGAAACCCGAACCCCATCGAGACAACCAAACCCCGCATCAACTGGAAACACACCAAATCCTCAAGGTCGCTCAGACTCGAATGCCGCCGATGTTCTTGGTGAAACACCTTTACGGCGCCCTCGTCGACCGACCCGCGATGTGGTTAGCTTTTACAGCAGCAAGCCTCTGGACTTTCTCTCAACACCGAAAACACCTAAAATCCTACCCATCCAGAACCAGACACCGAAAGAGAAATTGGATCTTAAACTACCGTCATATCGTAAAACCAACAGCATCGAATTATATGAGAGCAAAACTTTTGGCCAGGCCCGCTTTGTCGACAAGTCAATGAGTAATGTCGGCTATCAGGAGAGTGATCACTACCTGCGCCCGGAGCAAGCTTTGATCAAATCTTCTGATCTTACCATGGAAGATGATGCTGAATTGACCGATGCTGCCATGGCAACATCTGACGGGCCGGTCCACCGTACCCGAATCGGCCGTGTCGAATATGATATGGATGAACAAGACGATATTTGGCTTGGGCGATACAATACCCACCGCAAGCAAAACGACGTTCCAGCTATAACCCGAGAAATTTTCGAAATCACTATGACAAAGATCGAAAAGGAGTGGCATGTGCTTGAGAAGAGAATCCCAAAACCCAACCCGAAACCTCCACAAACACATCGTCCACGATCAAGCTCTGCCGCCGCTGTAAATGGCGAGCCGCAAGGGGGTGAGGAGCCTGACTCAAAATGCGCCATTTGCGACGACGGCGACTGCGAAAACACGAATGCGATTGTATTCTGCGATGGCTGTAACCTTGCAGTTCATCAAGAATGTTATGGTGTCCCATTTATTCCAGAAGGCCAGTGGCTCTGCCGCAAATGCCAGCTCTGCGGGCCTTCGGTTCCTGTAAGTCTAGCTCAGAACACTTTCTCGAGTTGCCGTACTGACCCAAGGCAGACTTGTATCTTTTGCCCCAATACCGACGGTGCGTTCAAGCAAACAAATTCCTCGAAGTGGGCACATCTGCTTTGCGGCATGTGGATTCCTGAGGTTTCCCTGGGCAATCACACGTTCATGGAACCAGTCATGGACGTGGAAAAGGTGCCGAAAAACCGATGGAAATTGACGTGCTACATTTGTCGACAGCGAATGGGCGCATGCATACAGTGCGGAAACAAGAACTGCTATCAAGCATTTCATGTCACCTGTGCGCGGAGATCCCGACTGTTTCTTAAGATGAAGACTAGCCAGGGTGCTCTCGCTGTGTTGGATGGCGGCACGGTACTCAAGGCCTTTTGTGACAAGCATTGCCCTCCTGACTATGTGCAAGAGCATAGTGTTCAACAGGCCACAAAGGCAGCTAAGAAATTCTATAAGAGAACCATGAGGAATCGTATCTGGGCTGATAACACCGCTGTTGCGAATGCTATCGCAGAGCAGCAGCGCAACGCCCTTTCAGAACAGCCGTCGGATGAAACACAGCTTACAGGGACAAAGTCTGCAGCCGTTGGTGACAAGAAGAGAGGCCAGAATCCAAAAAACGTCTGGAAAACTCCGGCAGGTGCACCTATCATACCGCAGGCCGTGTTTGAAGTTGTAGACGCTTCGATCCAAAGATTCGCATTACCCAAACGAAAGGAGTTCCTGAGCCAGGCATGCCGCTACTGGACCCTGAAGCGTGAGAACCGTCGAGGAGCAGCACTTCTAAAGCGCCTGCAGCTTCAGATGGAGTCCTTTTCCTCGATGGAACTTACCCGACGTGACTTCGCAGCCATGGGACCGAGCGGAAAGATCAGGCTTGCTAGACGCATTGAATTCGCCGAGAATCTGATTATTGAGCTTGAGCAGCTCAAAGATCTTGCAGCCGAGCTTGTGGAACGGGAGCAGATTAAGGTTGCCGCGGGTGAACTTGAACAAGAATTTGTGGATGAGTGTTATTTCCCTGTCGCGAAACTTCTCAACCCTGCTGTTGACAGGGCAATATCGTAAGTGGATGTATTGGTCCGCTGATCTTGACTTGAGCTAATTGTTTCAGACTTGATAAAGATCTCTTCAAGGACGGTCTTGGCAAACTTCAAAGCCGCGTTAATGCCCGCTTTTATGTGACAGTAATGTCCTTTGCTTCAGATCTTTGCGATGTAATCAGTACTGGCATTTCTACAGCACCGCCTGAGTCATCTACTGTTGCAACTCAAACTGAAGCTGTCGATGCATCACCTGCTAAAACCACTTTCTCGGATATACGAGAACGCCGAAAACTGGGAAAACGCATATTGAAGGCTGTTCAGCCACACCTTGAGACAGCCTTACGGATCGAGTCGGAGATCTCCCAAAAGCCTTGGGAGGGCTTGAAGGAGGAGCTGGAGAGCATCATTGACAGAAGCGTAGACGTTCGACCACTGACTGCGACGAGCCAAGATAAACCAACTGACCTCAGTGATGAAGCCAATGACACTATTATGGTTGATGCCGAGCTTCAAATTACTGTTAAGGCCAGTTCCACTGAGGGTGGAGATGCGATGGATACTACTTCTGATAATGGAAATATTGAGGTCAGCACCAATATTGACGTCGATACATCTGATCTCGCAGAGGCAAGTGCTGTCAGAAAACACGAATCTCTCCCCAACACTGTCGACTCATCCAATACACCCCCCGACACAGATGGTTATGTGTCGAAACCTCAGCCGGCACAATCGGGGCCTCCCACACCGCCACAATCTAACGGCAGTCTTGGATTGGAGCCCGCGGATCCTCTCACAGACGGAGGGATACTTTGGTACCTCAAGGGTCATGACCCCAAGGGAACATCTGTTCTCGAGGAGCGGTGGGCCGGGAGAGATGCCGTACGCATGCTCAGCGAGGACCTTACAGATTTAGATGACGAAGAGTTCAAAGGCTTGGGTATGGATGTTGACCACGCTGCAGCATCTGCCACAGTCGAGGCAGATGTGAAGGAGGAGGTAGAACCCGCGGGTGGTAAGACCAGAGCGAGTAAAGCAAAGAAGCGGAGGACATCGGCAAGGAGAAGATGATCTTCAACGTATAGGCATACACCAGGCAAATGCTCACCACAACCGGCGTATTTTGATTGCTCGCCATTTTCGTCATGCGGGTTCATTTCAGAGAGTACAACAGGGCCATACAGATGCAATAATGAGCTTGGCGTTCTAGGGAAGGATGGGAAACAAGTACTACAGGGTTAATACCTTTGAGAGGGAATTTATGGGATGGAAAGGCGTTGGCGAAGGATTCCCAGATGGATTATGGGAATGAAAAGACTTGGCTCGGCGATGGATTGCGGCTTGAGAATGTGTGCGGTTAGTGGGATACGATACAAATGTATAAAATTAATGATCGTGGGATCTGAACCGAATAGTATGACTCATGTGGCATAGTTTCGTCAAATACCGAGTCCAATAGTATCTCGACCATGTTTTGGCTGTTCCATGATGGCCCCTATGGAAGGAATCCCTTACGATCAAGAGAAACCCGGTGACATAGTTCGATCATGATATGATCAAGTACATCTGTCATGATAGTGGAAAGCATTAGGTATCTTATAACTCTCCTTAGTGGTAGTCGGTAATGTCACGTGAATCACGGCCTGGATGCACACTCGTTCCATTGCTTGCATCACCGTTTGTATTTGCACACCGGCTCCTGCGCGTTCTAGCGGGGCACGCGTACTGACGCAATAGACGAGAGAGAAATGAACGGTCGGTGAGTGATTTGAGGTCATTTTCTTCACGAGAAGGAGCTTCGGTAGCACAAAGATAGTCTCTAGTCGTCTGTTCTGATATCTGGCTCGTCTGATCATTAATCAACAATAAAGCTGTGATACACATAGTGTTAGCCGACATGCTCATCGAGCTTGCGTGGGATGAAATGGTTAAATCGGAGCATCTGATGCTTCTTTTTCTCTCCTGGATGGAGCTGAGCTTAGTTTAGCTCTGCAGAGCTAGTTCTCTGTGTGCTCCAGGTTCTTGATTTTTGGTTGGTGATTTTCGATCCTCCATACAAAGACCTCGAAAGGGATCAGCATCATGCAGCAGAGGAAGGACATGTGCCGTTGTGTGTTGCCTTGGTCATGCATGAGTGGCAAGTTTCTTGCATGCGCAACTGGGAAATCCCATGGGGTTCATTATGGGGGAGTTGTTGAAGAGTACGGAGTAGACGAGGCTACTTTTGTGAAGTATGAAGTTAGAAGAGTGAGCTCTGCCGTAACCGTTGTCAACTGGAATGAAACGAGTGGATGTTACGTACTCTAGTTAGCACTCGATCGCAATACGACCTTGCGGGCCTGTCTATCTTTGTACAAAGGTATCATATCCTGGTATAAAAGGAACCCCTGCCCTCGATGCGCTTCATGTCGAACGAATCAGCTTCTCACATCCGCAACCTACACGCGACAAGGTCTTCCACATTCGTATGTAGTTGAGGGTGATGAACTAATAAGGAAAGAGACTCTCTCTTCTCCGGGACTTGGGACCGATGCTAAGAGAGCCGAGAGAGGCTGAGCCAGATGAAACTGATGTTTGCTTAACTTGGGCTCTATTACTTGGTGCTCTAGTCTTAAGCGCCGACGAATCCGGTCGCTAAAACTATGCAGGAGCCGCCTCTAGAGTCAAGACGCCCCCTTTTTTTGCTTCCTAGTGACAGGAGAGGAACAATTTTCCCCTGGCGAAGCTGGCTTGTCAGAAAAAAATCAAGGTTTTTGTTTAGTTGTTAGGGCTTCTTAAGACGCGATATGAGGTGAGGGTATCCATACCTGGGCACCCAACGGGCAGCAAGCAAATGAGACTTACGGAGTACAGCAACAAGGAAATGAGACGGTGATTTGAGCCAAGCAAGCGAGACAAGAAACAAAGTAACCCAGGACGACAAGAAGCAAGTGAAGAGGGGCTCCGAAATGTCAAGATGAGTTACGTTCCAGTCTCTATTGTTGTATAGGTAAGAATAGATTCCATGTATGCAGACACTACTCCGTAGATCAATGAGAAAAGCCAAGATTCTGTCTCTGTCCATCTGTCTTAGTACAAGGTTGCCGGATACCTCCCGTCATGGAGGTCACACTGGAGCATGGAGAGCCCGCTGGAGGTGAGGATGGATGCAATTTATAGCGGCTTTCCACTAAAAATACAGCTACCCTCAGCAGCCCCATCCCCGGAGTGCCACTGAGGGCCTGCTCCCGGAGTCTCGTACTTGTCCCAGCTCCATCCAGTCCAGGTCCACATCCTGGCCCTGTACTAGCGCTTTTCCAGACCAGGGCAGGTACCGTTTAGTGTAGGCAGCCCAAAGCCCAAGCGTCTCGGTCGGGTCAGCTCTGTTTGGTGGTTGTGACGAGTCCACCTTCTCAGTGACGAGAGCGAGCGAGTGTGAAAGCCCAGGAAAAATTGGAAAACTTCCCCCCCTTCCGTTCCCTCAGGTCAGCGAGGATAAACTTCAACCCTTCAACTCAACCCGACGACGACCGAGACGAAGACTCTATCCGCGTGTTAGCCGCATCGCCAACACCCTCTGCGAACATATTACAAACCGCTCGTCTCTGTGAAGAGCTGCTTTGCTTGTTATTTGATCCGCCATTTCCCTTTGGCCCCAGACGACGACTGACGAACCACCGTGTTCCGTCCCTGAACTCCAAATTCCCTGATCGCGCCCACTTTGGCTGCCCCAACAGACCAGACGACGATAACATCAATAAATAAATAAATAAAAAGGCGAAGAGAACATCGTTTCTCATATCTCGAAGAAAATCATCATCAAAGTCGACGATACAGAGGCCCTTTACTGCACTCTGCTTATATACCCTACATAGGCGACGAAGCGTCCACATATTTGTCGACGCCATACTTACTCTTGCTTGACCAGAAGACGAGGATAGCCAAAACTCGCTCGCGCTGACGGTGTTTTGTGTCTCTCCCCTTGCTGGCTTCTAGCATCTTGCTCGCCCCTCATTTTCTGACGCCCTGTGCCTACCTACCTGTCTCTTTCTGGTACAGCTATCAACAACCAAAGTCGGTGGCCCACTGCGGCAACCACGACGACGACTGTGTTCTCCCCATATCCAACGTGATCTGATTGCTTCTTTTTTGCAATTCAATATCGAAAGACGACACAATTTGCTATTGCTGATCAACTTGCTTTTCTGCGCTTTCGATCTTTCGAAACGCAAAATCCTCCAATCGCTCGCTCCATTAGAGACGTGATCCCTTCACGGGTAAGTTACCATTTGGCGTTGGTACTGGTGTGCGCCCCATTCAATTCATTGCTCGCTCGCTCGCGCCGCGCTGACTGTCTCCCCTCTTGTTCCCCTCCCGTACCCATTTCGCGCTCACAGCCCTCTCTCCATGCTTGTTCGGCTGCTTCCCCTCCAATTTTTCTAGACTTCTCTCGTTTCGTTGTTCCACCATCGCAACGCAACGCAACTCACCCGCAACGCAAAGCAAAGCAACGCAACGCAACCTAACCCAAACTTGTCTTTTGCCTCATATTTATCCATCCATTCATCGTCAAATTTTCACCCTCTTGTCGGTCGCGGCGTTTGCGAGTTTGGACACATTTTTCTTCGACTTGTCTCTTTTTCCACGTTTCTTTTTCTTATTGCCTTGAATCTTCTTGCTTCCCGGTTTCACCGGCTGACTCGGCCAGGTTTTGTGAAGTGTATCTATCTGGTATCATATTTCAGTCGACAAAGTTACCCCCGCTGTTCTGATTAGCGATCTTGCCTGCCGCCTTCCTCCTCCCCCACGCGACCCTCCCTTAACTCTACTGCGGGCACCCTCTTGCCAGCAAATTCTCTCAAAATGGCAGACCAACACGAGGTCGATCTCGACTCCATAATCGACAGGCTACTCGAGGTACGAGGCAGCCGACCTGGCAAGCAAGTTCAGCTACTTGAGGCCGAGATCCGTTATCTCTGTACCAAGGCTCGTGAGATCTTCATCTCTCAGCCCATCCTCCTCGAACTCGAGGCTCCAATTAAGGTATGCTTTTTGTGATCATTCGTGCTGCTTCGATTTGAGAGTTGGTGCTGGATACGGGCGCTTGTGCCCTGTGTCTTAGGCAGTCAAGAAAACCTATTTACTAACTTGCCCGTGTCCTGATAGATCTGCGGTGATATCCACGGACAGTACTACGATCTCCTCCGACTCTTCGAGTATGGTGGCTTCCCTCCTGAGGCCAACTACCTCTTCCTCGGTGACTACGTCGACCGAGGTAAGCAGTCTCTTGAGACTATTTGCTTGCTCCTTGCCTACAAGATCAAGTACCCCGAAAACTTCTTCATCCTCCGAGGTAACCACGAGTGCGCCTCTATCAACCGAATCTATGGCTTCTACGACGAGTGCAAGCGTCGCTACAACATCAAGCTTTGGAAGACCTTCACCGATTGCTTCAACTGCCTTCCCATCGCCGCTATCATCGACGAGAAGATTTTCACCATGCACGGTGGCCTCAGCCCTGACCTCAACTCTATGGAGCAAATTCGCCGTGTCATGCGACCTACTGATGTGAGTAGCTTGGACTGCGCAAGATGGAGGCGCAGGTTGTTCTGAGTGAGAGATACTGACAGATCTCTAGATCCCTGACTGCGGTCTTCTTTGCGATCTCTTGTGGTCTGATCCAGATAAGGATATTACTGGCTGGAGCGAAAACGACCGTGGTGTCTCATTCACATTCGGTCCCGATGTTGTCTCGCGCTTCCTGCAGAAACATGATATGGACCTAATCTGCCGAGCTCATCAGGTCGTTGAGGACGGCTATGAATTCTTCTCCAAGCGCCAGCTGGTCACGCTATTCAGTGCGCCCAACTACTGTGGTGAATTTGACAACGCCGGTGCGATGATGAGTGTCGACGAGAGCTTGCTGTGTTCTTTTCAGGTGAGATTTGACAATGCTTACTATGGTACCAGCATGCTGATTATGTTTTTACTAGATCTTGAAACCCGCTGAAAAGAAGCAAAAGTATGTTCCAACCACTCTTGGCAGCACTAGCACGCCAATCAACTCCCCTCGCAAGAAGATTTGAAGAATTTATACCAACAATGTGCTTTCAACAGGTTCGGCCGACGTTAAACGATCACCTCACCTCCTCGACTAAGGTGAAAGACAATCGCGACGAAGAACGAACGACTCGACTCGGGACTTGTCTCGATCGAAGTGCACCCCCAATCTCCGCCGTCTCGCAGCTAGCCTTGCCACCGTCGGTGGCAGGGAATGTTGGTCCACTAGGAGGGTGACGGAACTTAAGAGGCGCCGGACGCGACGCTGACTTTTGCGAAACCCGAATCGTCTCTAATGCCTATATGCGAACTTGATAACGACAAACGGCTGTTTCTTAGCTCCACACACAGATAAAACATTGACAAAACTGTTTTTTGAGTTGCACACGCGCACATACAGTTCTCGGATTCCATGCACACATGATCCACGGGACAGACGATATTGCTATGTCCGCTCTACGTAGGCTGCCCCGTGGACATACGCAGTTCGAGAGGCTGGTATTCTCTCACTTGATTTCTTGTGATGACAAGGATAAGATAGTCCATCCACTGCTAATCTGTCTGGCTGGGAGCGTTTTCTTTTGCGGTCATGTTGCATTTCATGGACGAGCTTTGTGTGGTCTTACTTGTTGCTCAAGAGCGACCTCTGTATACGTTTTGTGCTTTTAGATGGGTTTAGGGAAAGTGAGTCGGAGGGTAAAGCGTTGCTTAATTTTGGCAAGGGATAGCGAAGGTAGTGCAAGAGGAGAGAAATGAAGTTGCTAGAGCGAACAGTAATTGCTGTACGAATTGTGACAAAGATTGTGTCGTAGTATTTTTGCGTGAGTAATGAACGTGGTTGATAGTACTCGTAACTAAGTAGACATGCTATGTACGTCAAAGTTGAGGATATGAAATTACAAGAATAATCATCACCGTCGACGACGACCACAGGCGTATAAGTTTAACTATACCTAATTACACCTACATAGGGAAGATTCTACTTGAACAGCAAGCGGCGGTATCAATATGAATGCCGCACGTGAAAGCATACATTAAACCTGCCATAGGCCAGCCTGGTCATGAGCGCAGATGCTTGAGAAACGCTACTGGCAATCTTCGCATTTCTCCGTCTCAACTGGCTTGTCTTTCGCTGCCTCCTCCTTCTTCCCATGATCCCTATCAACATGTCCTAAATCTCTTCCAGGTTCAATGACATCTCTCACCCTCCTCTTGAGCTCCTTCGTCTCAGGAAAGCCGCCATCTTCACGTCGATCCCAGAGGGTCTTTGTGGAAGAAATGTCTGCACCAGGGGCTTGATGTGTGATGGTCACGATGAAAGTCCCGCCTGTAGAAGGCTGAAGAGCGACCTCCCCGAGGCCTGTTGAGAATGTGGAGAGGAGTTCTTGAGCATACTGGGGGGTGTGAGCTTCTCGTCACATGCTAACATCTACCAGTAGTAGGTAGCTAGCAGGCTGTGGTATCGGTCAACTTACATAGGCAGCTCGTAACATCCATTTACACTGCGTACAAAACTGGATAGAAACGCGGGGAAGAGGCGTTTGCGTCGACGCCTGGCTTGTCATGATTTTTTCCCCTCGCCGTCTCTCAGTTGCTGGTTTTGCTATGCTACGCTATGCAGTCGTTTCCGGGAACGTCGTGGTCTACTCTTGGCTTGGCTGGGCTGGACTTTTGAGTTTTTAAACTCTGGGGCGTTGAGGGAGGGTTCGGAGCTTGAGGTGAGATCGGCAACGAAAGCTTTCCACAAAAGTGACCTTGTCTTTGAGGTTTCAAAGGAACAATGGAAACAGTAAAGCACAGGAATCTTGTCCTAATGGCCTGAGATGCCTAAGATCGATTGGCAATTGGTAGTACACACCTCCACTACTACCTACCTTACCTATACTGTATGAGGGGATATTGTTCGCCCCTCCAACTACAGCTAGGTACCTTCGGTAACGTGAATGCCCAGTCATATCTGTATATGCAAGCCCCGCGGTCGAGAACGCCTTAATTCGATCCAGATGATCCACTTTGTGATTTCTGCTCAGGTACCTACATCAGGTACTCCCATGATGTACTGTGTCGTAGTAGAGCGGGACATGCTGAGGAAGAGGGTTGATATTGCTTGAAGATATTGACATAAGGTGTGATAGATCGCTGATACAGCTTAGAAGCGTAAGTCGCAGTACTCGTTGTGGCGTAGCCAAAGTGAGACTAAACGATATTCAAAGATATGCTCCAGGTCGGCACTTTATGTAACACTTGTAAAATCCCAAGTACCTTATTAGTACCTAACAAAAGGTAACAAGTAAGAATTGCCCGGCTCAGGTGGGATGGGCGTCAAGTTGAGTCCTGAAAACGTCAGAGTCTGCCTGCACTATGTGAAATAGCAATTTATCCTCGGGACAGGAATGATTAAGTGAAAGTCATGGCGCATAAAACCGAGTATACCTAAACACCATTGAGACTCATATCTCAAAATCTCAACATCAACAGGTGCAAGGACTGAAGTCGTCAAATCATAGATAAAAAGTATATTTGCTTGGGGAACGTACACGACATTGGATGGAAATGACACCAAGATGATAACAGAAAAATGATAATAAAAAGGGGAATTATTACATTCGCGCAAGAGCCCGATCCATAAACCGTTTCCTAAGACCCAGACTCAGCCCCAGACTCGTCGTAGTGGTGCTTCAACCTCTCCCCTTATCGTTGGTCTCATAGCAACATCCATGTCTCTTCCAGCAGAAAGAAAGACAAACGTGCGGAGACAGAAATATTAATCGCTGTAATCCAGTCCAGCCTCCTCATCAACTATGGCTCCATTGCTCGCGCTGTTGGCTTTTGTGACCAGCTCAAATGGTATGGTATCTTGATCTGGGTCCATCTGGTACAGCTGGATCTTGTGTATGGGCTTTCTCCCTCTTTCTCGCGCTTCGCGTCGCTTCGTCAATGGCGCAAGTCGTTCCTGGTAGCCTCCCAAGTAGCCGTCGTGGTAGTGCTAGCAAGCGCTTCGATATCCAGGGCCTAATTCGCCTCCATCATCCGAGTATCTTATACTCAGTTTCTCCTGGGTTTACTCCCCTTAAATGCGTCACAAACACATCAGAACCGACTGCGGTCCACCCCCTAATCGCTGAATCATTGCCGACATTGCGTAATTGTTGATTTTGGTAACCAGTAATAAGGAAAAATTATTATCACGGGTGGCATTACATGACCACACAGCAGCCGCCAGATTGTTGCGGCGCATAGGGGTCCTCACCCTTGGGAACAGCGCCCCAGACGGAGGGGACCATGTAGTCCCGAGTGCCATTGCAGTAGGCAATGATGCTATCACAACATTAGTTACTAACGCGTTGGGTGGAAGCAACACGATCAACTCACCTCTTTGATGCTGTGCTGACGGGAATACGCTCTCGCTCAAGATCCTCACGCAGACGATTGTTGAGCTCGGTTAGCCGTCGGAGCTTGAGATCGGCCATCGACTGCTTGTTCTTCTTGATTTGCGAAGGGTCGCCAACATCGCGAGAAGTGTACTGAGGCATCTTGGAACGGGGTGCCGAGGTGGGCGAGTGAGAGCGGTTTTGGAGAGAGAGTCACGGCAATGAGGCGCGCGAATAGGGTTAGAACTGTTAATCTTCAATGTTAGCGCGGTGCTGGAGTGACATCTTTGAGTTCGAAGTGCAATCGAGGCATCGCGAGATGGGCAAAAGACGGGTCAGAAAAGGACGGCGAATCGCGTCAATCGAGCTTGTCTCAGGCAAATGTCATCGCAATCGGAACAAATGAGTCCAAGGGAGCATCATCCATCACTTCGTTGATTCTGCCGTTGCCCATTTCCATGTTGGAGCACCTATATTCAATTGTCGCTTGCCCCTGGTTGATGGCGACGAGGATATAATCACTAATAGGATATGACTTACGGAGCGTCGGACTCGAGTCAATAAATGACAGTCGGAGCTTGCGAAGCGGTTCAGTACGCAGACAAGAATGAGAGAATCGACGGTCGGGAGGGTATTCGGAAGTGATGATGGTTGGAACGGGCGTGTGAAGGAGAAGGAAAAAAAGGGTCCGTCGTGAGAGGTCAGGGAAAGTGGAAGTGCAGGTGCAAGTGGAAAGGAAGGTAAGATTTGGTGAAGTTGGTGGCAGAGAGCAGAGCAGGAGCGAGAATGTGATGGGAAGGACCTGGCCTGGGGGCACGGTAGGGGGGGGAAACTGCACTGCAGTGGAAACCCTCGAGCTAGGTAGGTACATACGACACGGCCTACCAAACCCAAAGCCAGCAGCAGGTCCAAGTTGCGGGAAACACCAGCACCAGCATTAGGACAGGCTGGGTTTAGATCGCATAGTGAAGCCACTTTTCCGCGAAAATGGACCACTGAGTGCTCGATAATTCTTTGCGCGTCTGGGGACATCCTTAGGCGGATTTGCTTGGTGGCTCGTGCACTTGAAGCTGTGGCTCTTCCTTCTGTTCCTGTGCTGCGGGAGCCCTGACATTGAAATTGGGGGGTAGGGGGGAGCTGCTGGGGGCCCCCGTTGAGGGACCTTAGACCTTGCTAGGAGCTGATGTGCTGATCAACGGGATAAGGAGACGAGACATTATCTTCAGGACGTTGAATGGAGCCAATTGATCCAGAAAGAAACACGCCAACGGATGATTTCTACAGTATCAAAATTGGCTATGAGTTCCAACCTTCCAACAACCCTTTGAAAACAACAATTTCAGCCCAGCCCCTGATCTGCCTGATGTGTTATGCTCATAACTGACGAGTTAATTATGTATGCTCCTCTTATTGCAGCAGACAAGCATCCATGGTAAAAAGGACTTTCAATTGAGCCAAAGAACGCTTGTGGTTGGCTTTGGTGGGGCCTGCGGAACCGTATTTGGCCCCGAAGCCATCTTAGCTGCAAAGCTACAGGCACTTGATATTACCTTTCAAATTATGAGGGGAGGAACCTGAATCAACAACCCTCCAAGCCAAGAAGCCAGAGCGAGTGAGGGAACCTCGTCAATCTCTTCGATTTTTCTTGGTAGGGGAGGTTGAATGGCATTGACTTCCAACCTCTTGCGTCAACACTACCTACCTAACTATGTAGTACCTATGGTTACTTTACTACCTAGGCTTTTCTACCAGGCCTTCCATGAGATCATCCAAAGCCACCAAAGACGGATTTTGTCAAACTTTGGTCAGTCGGTAAAAGCGGGAAGATCTGCCACCAGAACGAATGCGAGAGTTGAAAGCAATACGCCATTCATCTCAACAATGGGGCAGAGAGGAAGCCATGGTGATCAAGTCCAAGCTTGAAAAGCACAGGTCCAGGTACGGAAACATTGCCCAAGCTCGCTCGTTCTTGGTCACCCAAAAGTTCCCCCGTCATCTCGTCTCGGCTGCTCGCAAGCTGTAGAACCGAATACCACTACAAAAGCTCGCGACACCACGTAGTTTTAATGTTCACCGATTTTGTGAGCCCCTTCCTCGACGCGTCCCTGCTGCATTGCTCTCAAGTTTCCGTGGAGTTCGAGACGCGCTCAGAGTCTCTGTTCCTGCTACTGTCGCTTCCCGCTCTCGGAACGCTGCAGTAGTGGCCTGCATACATAAAGGGGTTCCTTTTTCTGGGCTGGAAGAAACATTCGATTCTCAAGTCCTGTACTCCGTACAAGTTACAGCCATCAAGGATTAAACAGAAGTAATATGTTGCCTTCATGAAGAAGAAGAAGAAGAAGAAGAAGAAGCAAACATAGCGACACACGCTGAGCTGTTTATTCATAATTTCGGTGTTTTATTAAAATTATGACCATACTACGGAGTAATGAAGCCAGGACTCTGCTAAGATGAACCAACGAGATCCACCAATGTTACTAGTCATTAAGATGAGACTCTGCAAATGGTTTGGGTACCTAACGGCGCAGCAGTCACGATACCTTGCTTTCTCTCTGGGTTACACCCTCAAAAGGGCTGTGTAGCCCTGCACGAAGTGGTTTTCTGTTTCGGATTGTTGTGAATTGTTGCATTAAAGCTGGAGCTTACGATAGCCTCAAATGCTCACCAGAGGGTGAAACAATTCTGCATCAAGAGTGTCCGTCGCCTTCTAGCTTCTACGATTCTGGCACAGAGAGTGATTGCCTTGACGAGTCCTCATTCAAACCCCCTCTGGCTCTCTCTATTCCTCATGTCCAGCACCAACCAAGGTCCGCTTGTAGGCTGATAATTGCAAGTTGTGCAGTTCTCCTATTGACATAGTTCGAGTCTGGTGCGTCGGCATTTTTTTCCCACACGATCCCCGGCGCAGGTACCTCCTTTTACAGTACCCCTGACCAGATTGCCATCCCATCTGTTCGTTATGTGCATCCGTACTGTTTGATGACTTCCGAGATGTCAGAACTCGTGAAACGAATGATCAACGCCATCCAGCTTCGGGCCAACTGACGCCATTCGCAAGGATATATACGGATCGGGGTATTGTAATCTGTTAAACCGCTGATTAAATTAGTGCTTAATTAAGGCAATTTTCTATTATCCTAGCTAGCTTAAAAGAGAGGTAATTTAATTATATAACTTTCTATTTAAAAAAATAAGGTTTTTTATTAAAAAATATATTACCTTTTATTTTAATAAATTTAATAAATTTAATATATTTTATTAGATTTATTAAATTTAATTAATTTAAAGTTATATTTAATTAAAATAAAAATAAGTAAATTTTAAAAGAAAATAAAGATTTTTTTTAAAAAAAAATAATATTTATTTTATATTTATTATTAATTAATTTACTTTAAGTTTTAACTATTAAGTTTATTAATAAATTTTTATAATTTTAAAAATAAAGTTTAATAATAATTTAAAAAATAATAATTATATTATTATTTTATAATTTATTATTTTAATAAGTAAATATATTTTATAAAAATAAATTTTTTATTTTTTATTATAAAAAATTTTTTTAAGTTTTTTTATTATTATTAATTAATATATAATATTTATATATATATTATATTTATATTTTATTATTTTATTTTTTTTAAAAAAAAGCCTTATTATTAATTTTTAAGTAATATTTTTAAATTTATATTTTTTTATTTTATTTTTTTTTTTTTTCCTTTACTATTAGCCTAATAAGGCTATTAAGCTTCTAACTTTTTATATAAATACTTAAATAATAAGGCCCCTATAGTAGGCCTATATCTTAAAAGTCAGAATTATATAAGGTTTATCTGCCTTAGTGGCATAATTACTGCCTTAACTAAGCAGTATTAATACCGCTCCTTGGCAGCTGTGTCAGCCTTCTTCCTTCACCCTAGCCAAAAGACTAAGATACTGCAGGTTAGCTTCCAGCGCAACAGGGAAAGGGCAGGAAAGTTTGTATACTCTCTGATTGACCTGTTTAACCGGGCCAAGTTCATCACAAAGTACGTTCCCCGACCTGACTTTCCCTCCGTTGGTTATAGCTGCTGATATCAATCATAGCCACCGACACGATGCCTGCTAGAAATAGCCTGCAGCTATATAATCAGGCCTACTGCATAACTGGCTATAACCTTAATATAGCTATTAGGCCTGCCTTATAGAGAGCTAATAGGAAAGACCTAAAAGAGATCTATATAATAGCAGCTATTATTAGGAAGAACTTCTTATTAAGATACTAATCTAACCTAGTTAAGATAATTATCTTTAATTATAACCTAATTAGGTTAATCTATTATATAGGCTATCTTAGCTTAATTAATCTAAACTAGGTTAATAATAAGCTATTAGGTCTAAAAGACCTAGAGAGGGTCCTAAGGGAAGGTTATCCCCTTAAATCAGACCAGGCTATATTCCTTGCTGCCTTTATAGGCCTATTAAATGCATATGAAGAGTGGCTTTTTGATGTAGCCAAAAGGGTTATTACGGTGGAGGGGGTGCTGCTCTTGATGCGAAGACCAGGCTGGTCATAGTCTGAGACCATGAGAGCAAAGGGATGAAGGCGGGGTAATGGCGGGGTTGGACCGAAGGTTCTGTTAAAGTCAGAATTGAAGGAATTGGGTTAACTTTTATGTAAGTTAGTCGGTGAAAGCCAAATTAACCTGAAGTCAATGACGACTAGATCCACCAATTGATCACACGTGCCGGGGCACGTGACCAATCGACCTTGCGTATAAGGGCTGTAGATAAAGTGATATCAGTGAAGAAGTAGTGTGTTAAACTGGGGATATTTTTTTATATTATATTTTTTATATATTTTATTATATTAAAAAGTTAAAATATCCCTATAGTAATATATAAGGTATAGCTAATTAGGATTTTAAATAAGAAAATAATATAATAAAATACTTATTTTTTAATATAATATAATATAAGGCATTATATATTATATTAAAAAATATAATAACCTTAATAATAAGTCTTAAGATTATATAGCTATTATTATAAACCTTATAATTTAACTAAATAAATAGCCTTAATCTATAAGTATAAAAAAGATATTTTCCCTGGCCTTAGTAAGTTAAATGCCTTTTTTATTATTACCTTATTAAAGTAATTATTATTAAGGCTTTAACCTCTAAAGACTAAGTTATAATAACTAAAAACCTAAAAAAATTCTATAAGATATATTACTATATAATTACTATTAATTATAGCTATCTTATTATAGCAGTTAATACCTATATTAATAATCTTTTAATAGAGATCTCTAAGCTTTTAATTAAGTATATTATTATCTTATAATCCCTTTTAAGGTATTATAAAATAATAAAAAAATACCTACTATATATTAATAAGCTATTAATAATATAGTAAATTAATCTTATAATCTTTAGCTATTATATATAACTTCTTAATATTAATATTAAAAAAAAAGGAAATAAAAATAAAAATAAAAATAAAAATAAAAATAAAAATAAAAATAAAAATAAAAATAAAAATAAAAATAAAAATAAAAATAAAAATAAAAATAAAAAGAAATAAAAAAGAAATAAAAAAGAAATTAAAGAAAATATAAAAAAAAATAAAAATTAAAACCTTATTAGGTATATTATAGACTAAATAAAGGCCTTAAAAGAAATTATAAATTACTTAAATTAAGGCTAATACCTATTAAGGTAATAGTAGGTCTTTATTACTAGTATTAAATCTAATAATAATAATAGTCTATATTAATAATAGTTTATATAGCTAAAATATATAGTTATATAAATTAATGTAATATATTAATTATTATATTATAAAAATTAAAAGCTATTATAAAATAAAGAAAGGAAAGTAAAAAAAGAAAAGGGAAAAAAAGATAAATTAAGAAATAAAGGTTTTAATATTAAGGGAAAAACTATAAATATTAGCAGATTAAAGCTAGCTTAGCAGGTTAGTAATAAATTAAATTAGGCTATAAGGTAATATAATATAAAGAATATAAGTTAAGAATAAATATAAATAGTTAATACTTAGGATATTTTATTATATAATATTTATTAAAATAAAAGATTTATTAAAGCTTTTTAAAAAAAAATTAAAAAAAAAATTAAAAAAAAAGTAAAATAAAAATCTTAAAAACCTTTTTTAATAAGTATTTATATAGTTTATTTTTTAATTTTAAGATATTAATTAAATTAAGTTATTATTATTATTATAATTTTTTATTTTATAAACTTTATAAAGTTTATAAAAAGAAATAAAAAGCTATTATTATTATAATAAAAAAAGTATATATATTTAAGTTTTTATTTTTAAATTATAAATTATTAATTATTATTAGTAATTTTATTAAAAGATTTTTATTTTACTTTTTTTACTTAAATAATATAATTAATAATTATAATAATAAGATTTATTATATTATTTTTAAGTAATATTACTATAAATATTATATTAAAAATAGCTTTTATAAAAAAATATATAAGTTTTATTTTTTAGTTTTAATTTTAATTTTTTTAATTTATTTATATAATTTTAAGCTTATTTTACTTATTACCTTATATTTCTTTAATTATTATTATATATATTTTAATTTTATTAAAAACCTTAAAAAAGAAAATTAATACTTTATTTTATATTTTTAAACCTTTTTTTAATTAAAATAAATTTAAAAGATAAAAAAAATATAAAAAAAATACTATATTATAATTAAATTTATTTTTAATAATATTACTAATAATATCTTTTTTAATAAGTATAATATTTATTTTTATAAGGTAAAAATAAACTTAAATTAAGTATTTTATTTTTATATTTTAAGGCTTATTTTTATTATAATATTAAATATTATAAGTATTACTTTTAAGTGTTTTATAAATTAAATATCTTTTTAAGAAAATACCTTTTATTTTCTTTTTTTATAAACTTATAAATTTTTATAAAGTTTAAAATAATTTATTTCTTTTAAAGTAAACTTATAATATAATAATTATATTTTTTTACTTATATTAATAATATATTAATATTTAATTAATTTTTATAATTATAAATTAATTATATATTATATAATATAATCTTTATTTTTACTTTTTTTTATTAATATTATAACTTTAAATTATTAACTTTTAATAACCTGCCTAAATCTATATAAAACTTAATATATTTTCCTTTTAAACCTTATAATTACCTCTTTTTTATTTTAAATTCTATATTATACTTATATAATTTTTATAATAACTTAGTCCTTTTTAATACCTTTTTAGCCTATTACTAAATAGCTTTAGACTATTTATTATATATATTACTATACAGAGTATTAATAAATACTAGCTTTTTATAGCTTAAATATATTTTTTTAATAACTTTCTTTTTAGCTTATTAAGTTTTTTTAATTTATTAAAAAAAAGATCTTTTTAATAAAAGGATTTTACCTATAAAGAGAGTATATTAATAAGAGGATTTTATAATTAAAGGCTATTAACTTAATATAATTAATATTATTTATATTTTTTTAAGTATATATAATTTTTATTACCTTATTATATAGCTTATTATAGCCTTTTTTATTAATAGCTTAATTAATTTTATTTTTTATATTATAGCCTTTTTCTAAATAAGGCTTATTATAATTAAATTATAGGCTTTTTTTAAGTATTATTATTAAGTAACTATAGGGTTATTAGTAATTATAATTAAAAGTTAGGTTAAATAACTTATTATATATTAAATAATTAAAGTATAATATATTATAAGGGTTAATATAAGACCTTTAAAGTAAGGTTATAAGAAAAAGATTTTAGCTAGCTAAAAAATAAGGCTTTTTAATTAAAATAAATATATATAGATTTAAGCTATAATTAAGGTAATTAATTTAAATAATATTAATTTAATAAAGTTTTAATACCTAAAAGGCAAGAAATATTTAAATAATAATAAACTTTAAAGATATTTAAATACCTTTTAAGGCTAATATATAAATTTAAAAAAAAATATTATTTTTTAAAAATAAGTTTTATTTTCTTAAAAAAACTTTTATTTTTTTAAATTTATAATTTTTTTAAGATTTTTTTAATTATTTTCTTTATAATAACTTTTTTTCTTTTTATTTAAATTTTCTTTTTAATATTTATAAATTTAAATTACTTATAGCTTTTCTTTTATAAATAACCTTAAAGTATTTTAATTATTTTATTTATAATTAATTTTAAATTTTATTTATATTAAAAAATAAAGTTTTTTTTTTTTTAATTATTTATATAGTTAATAATTATATATATTTATATACTTTAGTTTTATTTTTAATTTTTATAATAAATTCTTTAAAAAGCTAATTATTTATTTATTATTATAAAATAGTTAGATATTAATATTTTAACCTTTAATATAAAAAATAAAATATATTTTAATAATTAAATTTTTTTTTTCTTTACTATTAGCCTAATAAGGCTATTAAGCTCTTAACTTTTTATATAAATACTTAAATAAAGAGGCCCTTATAGTAGGCCTATATTTTAAAAGTTAGAATTATATAAGGTTTATTTGCCTTAGTGGCGTAATTGCTGCCTTAACTAAGTAGTATTAATATTACTTATTTCTTAGTAGCTATATTAGCCTTTTTCCTTTATCCTAGCTAAAAGAATACCAGGCTAAGTCTATTATAAAGTATATTCCCTAACCTAACTTTCCCTATTAGTTATAGTTATTAATATTAATTATAGCTATTAATATAATACCTGCTATATATAAGAGCCTAGAACCTAATTAAGGCTATTATATAACTAACTATAACCTTATTATAGTAATTAAATTAATACTAAAATAGGCTAATAGTAAAGATTATTATAAAATCTATATAATAGCTATAGCTATTATAAAGAACTTCTTATTAAAAAGCCTATTTAGCCTAATTAAGATAATTATTTTTAATTATACTTTAATTAACTTAATTAATTATATAAATTAGGCTAGCTTAAGTTATTTAGTTTATTTAATTTAGCTAGCTTAGGAGCTATTAAGGTTAAAAAAGCTAGAAAAGGCTATTAAAAAAGGCTTATATCTTAATATAGAAAAGATAGCTTTTTTAATTACCTTAATAGGCTTAGCCTTATATAAAGAGTAGCTTAGTAATATAATTATTAAGGCTAAATATATATATTATATTTTCCTGGTTATATAAAATTAAAGATAATATATCTATAGATAAAGTTAAATAAAGGCAAGGTAATAGCAGGGTTAGATTAAAGGTTTAAAGGAATTAGGTTAATTTTTATATAAGTTAGTTAGTAAAAGCTAAATTAACCTAAAGTTAATAATAACTAGATCTATTAATTAATTATATATACCAGGGCATATAACTAATTAACCTTATATATAAGGGCAGATAAAGTAATATTAGTAAAGAAGCAGTGTATTAAACTAGGGATTAATAATTAATAGCTTAAGTTATAGTTCTTAAAGTAGTCTTTTTTAAAATAAACCTTTTTTTTTAATTTATAAAAATACTAATAACTTTACTTTAATTATTAATATTATTATAATATTTTACTTATTAGTTTATTATTTTATTAGGCTATTAAAAAGCTTTATTATATAGCCTTAAAAGCTTTTATCTTTAATTTAATATATTACTTTTTTATTAATATTACTTTATTTATAGCTTTTAAATATAAGGTTAATTATATATATACCCTGGTATATATAATTAATTAATAGATTTATTATTAACTTTAAGTTAATTTAGCTTTTACTAACTAACTTATATAAAAGTTAACCTAATTCCTTTAAACCTTTAAACCCTACTATTACCCTGCCTTTATCCCTTTACTTTTATAGTTTTAAACTATAACTAGCCTATTATATTAAAAGCAGTACCCTCTCTGCTATAGTAACCCTTTTAGCTATATTAAAAAGTTACTTTTTATATATATTTAAGTTATTTATAAAGGTAATAAAAAAGGCTATTTTATTTAATTAAAAAAATAACTTTCTTTTAAGGCTTTTTCTAACTTCTTTAAATTTAATAGCTTATAATAAATTTAATTTAAATTAATTATATTAAAATAAGGCTAATAAATTATATAATTAATTAATTTAATTAATATATAATTAAAGATTATTATTTTAATTAAATTAAATTAATATCTTTTTTTTTCCTTTACTATTAGCCTAATAAGGCTATTAAGCTTTTAACTTTTTATATAAATACTTAAATAAAAAGGCCCCTATAATAGGCCTATATCTTAAAAGTTAGAATTATATAAGGTTTATCTGCCTTAGTAATGCAATTACTGCCTTAACTAAGCAGTATTAATACTACCTATAGGTCTATCCTTAGCAGCTATATTAGCCTTTTTCCTTTACCCTAGCTAAAAAAATACCAGGCTAAGTTTATTATAAAGTATATTCCCTAACCTAACTATTAGTTATAGTTATTAATATTAATTATAATTACTAATATAATACCTGCTATATATAAAAGCCTAGAACTTAATTAAGGCTATTATATAACTAATTATAACCTTATTATAGTAATTAAATTAATATTAAAATAGACTAATAGTAAAGATTATTATAAGATTTATATAATAGTTATAGCTATTATAAAAAACTTCTTATTAAAAAGCCTATTTAGCTTAATTAAAATAGCTATTTTTAATTATATTTTAATTAACTTAATTAATTATATAAATTAGGCTAATTTAAATTATTTAATTTATTTAGTTTAACTAGTTTAAAAGCTATTAAGGTTAAAAAAGCTAGAAAAGGCTATTAAAAAAGGCTTATACCTTAATATAAAAAAGGCAGCTTTCTTAACTGCCTTAATAGACTTAGCCTTATATAAAGAGTGGCTTAATAATATAATTATTAAGGCCAAATATATATATTATATCCTTCTGGTTATATAAAATCGAGGATAAAGGCAAGGTAATGGCAGGGTTCTGGGACTAAAGGTTTAAAGGAATTAGGTTAACTTTACTTTATATAAGTTAGTTGGCAAAAGCTAAATTAATGTTTACTAATTAATTATATATACCAGGGCATATAATTAATTAACCTTATATATAAGGGCTATAAATAAAGTAATATTAGTAAAGAAGTAGTATATTAAACTAGGGCAAATTAATACCTTAATAATAAATTCTTTTTAATAGTAATTATTATTATATAAATCTCTTTTAGTTTATTTTTATTAATTATACCTAAGGCAGGCCTAATAGCTATATTAAGGTTATAACTAGTTATATAGTAATTATAATTATATAGCTATAGGCTATTTTATAGTATTATACTAGTAGCTATAATTAATATTAATAGCTATAATTAATAAGAAAAGTTAGGTTAGGAAATATATTTTAGAAGTATAATAAACTTAGCCTAATATATTAAAAAGGTTAATTTAAGATCTTTTTAGCTAGGGTAAAGAAAAAAGGCTAATATAATTGCTAAGGAACCTATAGGTAATATTAATATTACTTAGTTAAGGCAGTAATTATATTACTAAGGTAAATAAACCTTATATAATTCTAACTTTTAAGATATAGGCCTATTATAAGGGGCTTATTATTTAAGTATTTATATAAAAAGTTAAAAGCTTAATAGCCTTATTAGGCTAATAATAAAAGAAAAAAAAAGCTTTTATAATTTAAAAAATTATTTATAAAAAATATATTACTATAAACTTTAAATCCTTTTTTAAGATTAAATTTTAATATTTTTTTTTAAGTTTATATATTAGCCTTAAAAAGTATTTAAATATCTTTAAAATTTATTATAATTTAAATATTTCTTATCTTTTAAATAATAAAGCTTTATTAAATTAATATTATTAAATTAATTGCCTTAATTATAGCCTAAACTTAAATATATTTAATTTAATTAAAAAGCCTTACTTTTTAGCTAGCTAAAATCTTTTTTTTATAACCTTACTTTAAAGGTTTTATATTAATCCTTATAATATATTATATTTTAATTATTTAATATATAATAAGTTATTTAGCCTAATTTTTAATTATAATTATTAATAATAATATAGTTATATTATTATAATACTTAAAAAAAGCTTAAAAAAACCTAACTTTAATAAGCCTTATTTAATAAAAAATTATAATATAATTCTTATAATTAAATAAACTTTTATAAGTATTAATTAAGATAATTATAATAGGCTTTATAACTTAGTTATTAAAATTAAATTATATTAAAGAATTAAAAATAGTAATAATTATATTAAGCTAGCCCTTTTTAATTATAAGATTTTCTAGTTTATATAGTTATATTTTAATAATCTTTAAATTAATATAAGCTTTTTTAATAATAAAATATAAAGCCTTTAAATTCTTAAATAGGCTTTTAATAGAAAGTAATTATAATAAAGGCAGAAAATATTTCTTAAGGCTTTTTATTTTAGCTTATATAGTAAATAACTTTAAGATATTAAGAAGTAGTTAATAAAGATACTGCTTATATTAAAGAAAATAGAGGATATATAAGAGAGAGATAGTATATTATAAAATAAATAAAAAAGAAATAATTATAAGATTTAAAAGGAAAATATATTAAGTTTTATATAAGTTTAGGCAGGTTATTAAAAGTTAATAATTTAAAGTTATAATTAATATTAATAAAAAAGGGTAAAAATAAATTATATTATATAGTATATAACTAGTTTATAGTTATAAAAACTAGCTAAATATTAATATATTATTAATATAAATAGAGGTTAAATTTTAATATATAAAAATAAGTATTATTCAAGTAATTAAAAACTTAATTTATTACTTTTATATATTTTTTACTTAAATTAATTATAAAATATTTTAATTCTAATATTATAAATATAATATTTAATTATATAATTATACTTATATAAAGTAATAATTTTATAGTTCTTTAATATTAAATAATTATTTTATAACTAGTAATGCCTTTATTAAAAAGGAGTTTTTCTTTTAATATTAAAAATATATTTAGTATTTTTAAAGTACTCTATTTATATATCTTTTTTAAATATAAGATTTAAGTTACTTAAATATATTTTAAGCTTTAGTTTTAAATAATTTTTATTTTAAAAAATTACTAAAGCTTTTTTCTCTTTATAAGTATATACTTTTATTAAAGTTATTAAATAGCCTAAAAGATTTTTTTTTATATATAAATATTATATTATCTATATAAAAGAATATAAAACTATTTTCTTTTTAATAATAATATAATTTATTTAAAACTTATTTCTAGCCTTAAGCTTTTAAAGTATCTTTAAGATTTATTTACTATAAAAAAGATATAATATATAAACTATAAAGTACTTTATATAAAAGAAATATTTAATTTTATTTTTTATTACTTTAAAAACTAGGTAATAGTTTTATAAATATATTAATTTATAGCTTTATATTTATAAATATATTTATTATATTATATTATAAAAACTTTAAATTATATTTTATAATAATTACTATTAAAGTTTTAAATAACTTTCTAATAAAAATAGCTATATATATATTATTTATATTTAATTTATATTATTAGTCTTTTTAAATTATAAATTTTATTTTATATTTTTATAAGTATTTATATTTATTAAACTTATATATAAAGACTTATATATAATTAAGTATTTATAAGTTTTTAATTTAAGAATTAAGCCTTAAAATCTTTAATTATAATTATATTTATTTATAACTTTTTAAATAGTCTTTTTATATTTATTTAAATTTCTTTTTAAATTAATAACTAATAAACCCTTTAAAAAAGCTTAAAGCCTATAATAAATTCCTTTAATAAAATCTTTTTTTTATTTATAATAAGATTTATATAGTTTTTTTATATTTTTTATTTAAGTTTTAATTTTTTATAAATATATTTACTTTTTATTATTTTTATTATTAATTTTCCTTTTTACTTTATAATTAATATAGCTATTATTTTAATATTAAAGGCTTAATTAAAGATATTAAGGTTTATATTAAGGTTTTCTTTTTTTATAGGTATTTATATTTTAATTTATATTAAAAAGCTTAAAAATAGGCTTTTTAAAGAAATAAGTAAAAGCTTAAAATAAACTTAAATATATTTTATATTATTATCTTTTTAATCTTTTATTAGCTTTATCTTTTTTATAAATAAGTTATTAATTAAATTTTTAAAAGTTAATTTTTAGCTTTTAAGTTTATTTAGGCCTTAAATAGGTTTTAAAACCTAATTAATTTACTTAATATTTATAAGGAATTATAGTTTTACTTATAATTCTTTTAAGGTTTTTTTTAATAGTTTTTATTACCTATAACTTATTAATATTAAAAAGTTTTTTTTATTTAAATAATATCTTTAATAATATATATCTTATTAATTAAAGAGTTTTAAATTTAAAAAATATTTTATAAGTTATATTTTATAAAATATTTAATTTATATTTTTAAGATTATTTTTAATTATAAGTATTTATCTTTTTATTAAGTTAATTTTATTATTATAAAGGCTTTATATTTAATTATTTTTATATATTTAATATAAAGTTAAGTATAGTTTTATAAGCTTTAAATTATAAAAAAAAAAGCTTTTATATAAAGTTTTTTATTAAAGTTTTTATTTTAAAGTTTAATTTAAAAAAATAAATTATAATATATATAATTTTAAGCTATAAGTTAAAAGATAATTTACTATTAATTAAAAGTAATTATATTTTTTTTTATTTTTTTAAAATACTTATTAAAGCTATTTTATTATTATATATATAATATACTTTCTTTTTTATTTATATTAATAGTATATTAATATTTAGCTAGTTTTTATAATTATAAACTAGTTATATATTATATAATATAATCTATTTTTACCTTTTTTTATTAATATTATAATTTTAGGTTATTAACTTTTAGTAACCTGCCTAAACCTATATAAAACTTAACATATTTTCCCTCTGTAAAACCTTACAATTACCTTTCTTTTATCTATTTTACAATATGCCATCCCCCTTATCTTCACGGCAGCTCGGTCCTCTCTAATACCCTCTTAGCCTGCGACCGGATGGCCTTGAACAGCTGTGTTGTTGTTAGCGATTGCAATCGGAAGTCGGGCTGGATGACTTACCGTCGAAGCGTGTTGGATAATTGAAGCGTGGTATGTTGCAGGGGTCAGGACCTTTTAAGTAGTTGCAAGAGGAATATTTTAGCCAGCTAAAGAGTAAGTAAGTGTTTAACCGCTGGTTAAATTAATGCTTCCTTAAGGCAATTTTATATTATCCTAGCTAGCTTAAAAAAAGAGATAATTTAATTATATAACCTTTCTTATTAAAAATAAGGTTTTTTATTAAAAAATATATTATTTTTTATTTTAATAACTTTAATATATTTCCTTAAATTTATTAAATTTAATTAATTTAAAGCTATATTTAATTAAAATAAAAATAAATAGTTTTTTTAAAAAAAAAAAATAAAGATTTTTTCTAGAAAATAATATTTATTTTAAGAAAATAAGTTTTATTTTAAAAAAATAAAATATTTTTTATTATATTATATTTATTATTAATTAATTTAATTTAAGTTTTAATTATTAAATTTATTAATAAAATTTTAAAATTTTAAAAATAAAATTTAATAACAATTTAAGCTAATAATATTTAATACTAATAGCTTAAAAATAATAATTATATTATTATTTTATAATTTATTATTTTAATAAGTAAATATATTTTATAAAAATAAATTTTATTTTTTATTATAAATTTTTTTAAGCTTTATTATTATTAATTAATATATAATATTTATATATATATTATATTTATAATTTATTATTTTATTTTCTTTAAAAAAGGCCTTATTATTAACTTTTAAGTAATATTTTTAAATTTATATTTTTTTATATTATTTTTTCTTTTTTATATTTTATTATATAATATTTATTAAAGTAAAAGATTTATTAAAACTTTTTAATTTTTTTTCTTTTTTAAAAAAAAATTAAAATAAAAAGTAAAATAAAAATCTTAAAAACCCTTTTTAATAAGTATTTATATAGTTTATTTTTTAATTTTAAGGTATTAATTAAATTAAGTTATTATTATTATTATAATTCTTTATATTATAAATTTTATAAGACTTATAAAAAGAAATAAAAAGTTATTATTATTATAATAAAGAAAGTATATATATTTAAGCTTTATTTTTAAGTTATAACTTATTAATTAATACTAATAATACTATTAAGAGATTTTTACTTTATTTTTTTTACTTAAATAATATAATTAATAATTATAATAATAAGATTTATTATAAAGTTCTTAATAAAAAATACTATAAGTATTATATTAAAAAAAGCTTTTATAAAAAAATATATAAGTCTTATTTCCTAGTTATAATTTTTATTTTACTAATTTATTTATATAAACTTAAGTTTACTTTACTTATTACTTTTTACTTTTTTAATTATTACTATATATATTTTAGTTTTATTAAAGACTTTAATAAAGTAAAAAAATATTTTATTTTTTACTTTTAAAGCTCTTTTTAATTAATTTAATTTTATAAAATAAGTAAAAAATTAAAAAAAATACTATATTATAATTAAAGTTATTCTTAAGGGTATTATTAATAATACCTTTTTTAATAAGTATAATATTTATTTTTATAAGGTAAAGATAAATTTAAATTAAGTATTTTATTTTTATATTTTAAGGCTTTTTTTTATTATAATATTAAATACTATAAGTATTACCTTTAAATATTTTATAAATTAAATATATTTTTAAAAAAATACTTTTTATTTCTTTTTTTTATAAACTTATAAATTTTTATAAAGTTTAAAATAATTTTTTTAAGGTAAATTTATAATATAGTAATTATATTATTATTTTTTAAAAATAAATTTTATTTTTTAAAAAAGACTTTTATTTTTTTAAAAGAACTTTTATTTTCTTAAATTTATAGTTTTTTTAAAATTTTCTTAATTATTTTCTTTATAATAACCTTTTCTTTTTTTATTTAAATTTTCTTTTTAATATTTATAAATTTAAATTACTTATAGCTTTTTTTTTATAAATAATCTTAAAATACTTTAATTATTTTATTTATAATTAATTTTAAACTTTATTTATATTAAAAAGATAAAGTTTTTTCTTTTAGTTATTTATATAATTAATAGTTATATATATTTATATATTTTAATTTTATCTTTAACTTTTATAGTAAATTCTTTAAAAGGCTATTTATTTATTTTTATTATTATAAAATAATTAAAGATTAATATTTTAACCTTTAATATAAAAAATAAAGTATATTTTAATAATTAGTAACTTAAGTTATAATCTTTAAAGTAATTTTTTTTAAAATAGATTTTTTTATAGCTTATAAAAGTATTAATAGCTTTACTTTAGTTATTAATATTATTATAATATTTTATTTATTAGCTTATTATTATATTAAGCTATTAAAAAGCTTTATTATAAAGCCTTAAAAGCTTTTTTAATTTAAGGAATTATTTATAAAAAATATATTACTATAAACTCTAAATCTATTTTTAAGATTAAACTTTAATATATAAAAATAAGTATTATTTAAATAATTAAAGACTTAATTTACTGCCTTTATATATTTTTTATTTAAATTAATTATAAAATATATTAATTTTAATATTATAAATATAATATCTAGTTATATAATTATATTTATATAAAGTAATAACCTTATAGCCCTTTAATATTAAGTAGTTATTTTATAGCTAGTAATATCTTTATTAAAAAAGAGTTTTTTTTTTAATATTAAAAATATATTTAGTATTTTTAAAGTATATTATTTATATATCTTTTTTAAATATAAGATTTAAATTATTTAAATATATTTTAAGCTTTAGTTTTAAATAATCTTTATTTTAAGAAATTATTAAAGCTTTTTTCCTTTAATAAGTATATACTTTTATTAAAGTTATTAAATAGCCTAAAAGGTATTTTTTTTATTTTCTTTTTTATATATAAATACTATATTATTTATATAAAAAAATATAAAGATATTCTCTTTTTAATAATAATATAATTTATTTAAAACTTATTTTTACTTTTAAGTTTTTAAGGTATTTTTAAAATCTATTTACTATAAAAGAGATATAATATATAGATTATAAAGCACTTTATATAAAAATAATACTTAATTCTATTTCTTATTATTTTAAAAACTAAATAATAGCTTTATAAATATATTAATTTATAGCTTTATATTTATAAATATATTTCCCTAGTTTAATATACTGCTTCTTTACTAATATAACTTTATTTACAGCCCTTATATGCAAGGTTAATTAATTATATACCCTGGTATATATAATTAATTAATAAATCTAATTATTATTAACTTCAGGTTAATTTAGCTTTTACTAACTAACTTATATAAAAGTTAACCTAATTCCTTTAAATCTTTATAAAACCCTGCTATTACCTTACCTTTATCTAACTCTATCTATAGATATACTTTAATTTTATATAACTAGGAGGATTTAATATATATATTTAGCCTTAATAATTATATTATTAAGCCACTCTTTATATAAGGCTAAGCCTATTAAGGTAATTAAGAAAGCTATTTCTTTTATATTAAAATATAAGCCTTTTTTTAATAGCCTTTTCTAGCTTTTTTAACCTTAATAGCTTTTAAACTAGTTAAATTAAATAAACTAAATAACCTAGGCTAGTTTAATTTATATAATTAATTAAGTTAATTAAAATATAATTAAAAATAGCTATTTTAATTAAGCTAAATAGGCTTTTTAATAAGAAATTCTTTATAATAGCTATAGTTATTATATAGATCTTATAATAATCTTTATTATTAGCCTACCTTAGTACTAATTTAATTACTATAATAAAGTTATAGTTAATTATATAATAGCCCTAATTAGGTTCTAGGCTCTTATATATAGGCATTGTATTAGTAGCTATAATTAATATTAGTAACTATAACTAATAGGTATAGAAAGTCAGGTCAGGGAATATACTTTAAAAGTATAATAGACTTAGCCTGGTCAAAAAGGTTAATTTAAGATATCTTAGTCTTTTAGCTAGGGTAAAGGAAAAAGGCTAATATAGCTGCCAAGAAGCGGTATTAATACTGCTTAATTAAGGCAGCAATTATACTACTAAGGCAAATAAACCTTATATAATTCTGACTTTTAAGATATAGGCCTACTATAAGGGCCTTTTTATTTAAGTATTTATATAAAAAGTTAGAAGCTTAATAGCCTTATTAGGCTAATAATAAAGGAAAAAAAAAATAAAATAAATAAAATAAATATATTTATTATATTATATTATAAAAGCTTTAAATTATATTTTATAGTAATTATTATAAAATTTTTAAATAACCTTTTAATAAAGGTAATTATATATATATTATTTATATTTAACTTATATTATTAATCTCTTTAAATTATAAGTTTTACCTTATATTTTTATAGGTATTTATATTTATTAAATTTATATATAAAAACCTATATATAATTAAATACTTATAAGTTTTTAATTTAAAAATTAAACCTTAAAATTTTTAATTATAATTATATTTATTTATAACTTTTTAAGTAGTTTTTTTATATTTATTTAAACTTTTCTTTAAATTAATAATTAAAAAAATCTTTAAAAAAGCTTAAAGTTTATAATAAAGTCCTTTAATAAAGTCTCTTTTTATTTATAATAAAATTTATATAGTTTTTTTATATTTCTTATTTAGGCTTTAATTTTCTATAAATATATTTACTTTTTATTATTTTTACTATTAATTTTTTTTACTTTATAATTAATATAACTATTATTTTAATATTAAAGGCTTAATTAAAAATACTTAAGTTTATATTAAGTCTTTTTTTTTATAAGTATTTATATTTTAATTTATATTAAAAAACTTAAAAATAGGCTTTTTAAAGAAATAGATAAAAGCTTAAATTAAGCTTAAGTATATTTATATTATCTTTTTAATTTTCTATTAGCTTTATCTTTTTTATAAGTAAGTTATTAATTAGATTTTTAAAAGTTAATTTTTAGCTTTTAAGCTTATTTAGGCCTTAAATAAATTCTAAAATTTAATTAATTTATTTAGTATTTATAAGTAATTATAATTTTACTTATAATTCTTTTAAGGTTTCTTTTTTAATAATTTTTATTATTTATAACTTATTAGCCTTAAAGAATTCTTTTTTATTAAAAATAATATCTTTAATAATATATATTTTATTAATTAAGGGATTTTAAATTTAAAAGATATTTTATAAGTTATATCTTATAAGGTATTTAATTTATATTTTTAAAGTTATTTTTAATTATAGGTATTTATCTTTTTACTAAGCTAACTTTATTATTATAAAGGCCTTATATCTAATTATTTTTATATATTTAATATAAAGTTAGGTATAGTTTTATAAGCTTTAAATTATAAAAAAAAAGCTTTTATATAAAATCTTTTATTAAAGTTTTTATTTTAAGGTTTAATTTAAAAAATAAATTATAATATATATAATTTTAAGCTATAAGCTAGAAGGTAATTTACTATTAATTAAAAGTAATTATACTTTTTTTTTTACTATTTCTTTAAAATACTTACTAAAGCTATTTTATTACTATATATATAATATACTTTCTCTTACTTATATCCTTTTATTTTTAAGCTATATATGAGTTAAACTGCCTTTTTATAGTTTATTATTTATTTTAATAATTTATAGTTTAATATTATATATTATTTTAAGTATATAAGTAAAGTATTTTAATATTAATAAAAGGTTTTTATTATATTAATTAATAAAATAATAATTCTAATAAAAACCTAATTAATAATTTATAATTATTTTATATAATAAATATAAGTTTAATTTTAAAAGATAATTATAAAAATTAATTAAAACTTTTTCTTTTAGTTTTAAATCTTATATTTAAGGTTTATATTTCTTTTACCTTTTTATTTTTTTTAATTTATATATATTATATTTAACTATAAATAGTCTTTTAATTTTTATCTTTATAATATAATTTATAAGGTATTTAAGGCTTTAAAGGCCTAAATACCTTAGTTAATAATATTATATTATAAATCTTATATTATTTAGCTTTTTTATAGTTTATAAGTTATATTATAAATACCTAGCTAGAAATATAACTTATTTTCTAATTTTAAAAATATAACTTATTATATATTAATTATATTTAAGTATTAATTTATATAATATTTAACTGCCTATATATTTAATATTATTTAAGTTATTTTTTTAATTTTATTAATATTTAATTTAATATAATTATCTTAAAAATATAAAGTTAATGCCTATTTTTAAGTAATATATAATACCTTTTAAAATAAGCTTTTAAGGCTTATTTTCTAAGTTATATACTTTTAGTTATATTTTCTTATATCTTAAGATTAGTAATTACTTTAATTTTATAAAAATACTATTTTTTATTATTATAATTTCTAGCTTTTTAAACCTTTTAATATTATTAAAAATATATATTATAATATTTAAATTTAAAATAGCTAAGATTTATAATAAATAATTATTACTTTTTATTATAAATATAGTTTTTTTTTAAATTATTAACTAATTCTTTAATAATTAATTTAATTTCTTTTTTTTCCTTACTATTAGCCTAATAAGGCTATCAAGCTATTAAATTTATATATAAGGCTTAAATAATAAGGCCCCTATAGTAGGCCTATATCTTAGAAGTTAAAATTATATAAGGTTTATTTACCTTAGTGGCGTAATTACTGCCTTAACTAAGCAGTATTAATACTGCCTGCAGGTTTACCCTTGGCAGCTATATTAGCCTTCTTCCTTTACCCTAGCCAAAAGACAGGCTAAGTTTATCGCAAAGTATATTCCCTAACTTAACTATTAGTTATAGCTGCTAATATTAATTATAGCTACTAATATAATGCCTATTAAATATAATAGCCTGCAGTTTAATTAGGCTTATTATATAACTAATTATAACCTTATTAATATAATTAAATTAATACTAGCTAAAGCTATAGGCTATAAATATTATAAACTTTATATAATAGCTATAATTATTAAAAAGAACTTTTTATTAAAAAACTAATCTAGCTTAATTAAAATAGCTATTTTTAACTATACCTTAATTAATATAATTAATTATATAAATCTAGATATTCTAGGTTATATAATATCCCTAGATTAGCTAGCTAAAAAGTTATTATAATTAAAAAACCTAAAAAAAGCTATAAAATAAGGTAAAACCTTAATAAATAACCAGGCTACCTTTCTAATTGCCTTTTTAGGCTTAACTAGCTATAAAGAGTAGCTATAGAATATAATTATTAAGGCTAAATATATACTTAGCTTTTTCCTGCTTATATAAAGGTTAAGGATAAATATAAGGTAATAGTAAGGTTAGACTAAAGGTTTAAAGGAAATAGGTTAACTTTTATATAAGTTAATTAGTAAAAGCTAAATTAACCTAAAGTTAATAATAAATTTACTAATTAATTATATATACTAAGGTATATAACTAATTAATATTATATCTAAAAATAGAAAAAGTAATATTAGTAAAAAAATAGTAGCTTAAATTAAAGTTAATTTCTTTTTTAAGTTTTATTTTTTTATTAAAATTTTTTAAAAAGTTTTTAAACTTTTTTTATATTTTTTAATTATTATTTTAAGAAATTAAACTATTTTTATAATATAAAATATTTCTTTAAGGCTTTTTTAAAAAATATTACTTAATAAAATATTAAATTAATATTTTTATATTTCTTTTTATATAATATATATAGTTTTAATTTTTTTTAAGTAATTTTATTATATATAAACTTTAAATACTATTTATAATATAAAAGCCTACTTATAAATTATTAATAACTATATTTATAAATATAATAAGGCTAAAAATCTAAAAATTATATTTAATCTTTAATATATTAAAATATAAATTTATTAAACTTAAAATACTTAGCCTTTATATTTCCTTATTAAGTTACTTTTTATAATAAAAGCTTTTAATTATATAATAAAAAAGCTTATATTTAAAGATAATTAAATTAAGTAATTAATTATTTATTTATTTATTAATTATAGCTAATTACTAATACTTAATTAGTTTTACTTTTAACCTTAGCTTTTACTTTATAAAATATAATCCTTTTTAAGGCTTTAATATATTTATTATAGATATTTTAAAGGTAATTATAGCTAATTAAAATAGGCTATAAATATAATTAATTAATAACTATTAAATATATATTAAATATATTTATTATTTTAATTATAATTAAGGTTAATATTATTAATTTAATATTAAAATAAAAAACTTATTAATAATAAAGACTTATTTAATTTATTAATAATTTTATAATTATTAATATAAATATTTTTAAATAATAAATAAAAGAAAAAAAGTTAAAGTTATAAGGGATTTATAAGCTTAGCTAGGCTTTTTAAAGCTTTTTAGTTAATTAAATAATATATTTATTATAATTAAAATTACTTAAAATATTATAGCCTAAAGGTAATTTTATTAATTAAGTTTATTAAGACTTTAATTTAACTAAAGACTTTATTATTAATACTTTTATAGCTTATTAAAATACCTAGATTTTATTTATTAGTTATTACTAGATTAAAGCTATATAATATTATATTATATTAAAAAATAAGTATTTTATTATATTATTTTCTTATTTAAGACCTTAATTAGTTATATTTTATATATTACTATAAAGATATTTTAACTTTTTAATTATTTAATATTTATAGAATTATAATATATAAAAAGATTTTTTAAGTAATTATTATATTTATTAATAATAAAAAATAAATTTAATATATTAGGTAATTTAATAGCTTTTAAAATTACTAAAAATATTTAAAATTCTTATTTTAAAAGTTATTATTATAAATTAAAAGCTTATTTTTATTGAGGCTTTAAATTAATATAAAAGCTTTATAGTAATTCCTTATATTTTTTACTATTAATATATAAATATAAATATTATTATTAAATATAAATACTTTTCCTTTAAGGCTAAATAATAAGCTAAAGAAATAGTTTATAACTTAAAGTTATAAAGCTTTTTAAATTATTAAAATTATCTTATAAATACTTAAGAAATAAATTATTATAAAGCTAAGCTTAAGAGCTTTATAGAAATATTTAAATATTTTAAAAAAGCTATAAATTATATTATTAATACTTAATTAAACCCTTAAAAAATAAAATTATATATTATTAAGTTAATTAAATTCCTTACTTTAACTATATAATAATATTAGTAATTAAAGATATATATATAATAATAAAAATCTTTATTTAATTTAATTAAAAAATTTAACTTTCTCTTTTTAAATATTATAATAATTTTAAATATATTAAAACTATATAATAAAATTATTAAAAGCTATTAATTAATATAAATTTTTAAAAATATTATATTATTTTCTCTTTATTAAAATATAATATAAAATAGCTATTAAAATAATATAGTTAATTTAATATAAAAAGGCTATATTATTAAAAGATTAGTTTTTTAGTCTAGGGCCTTATATAAGTAAATATACCTTTAAAATAATATTTAGCCTTTTTTATAGATATAAAATTTAATTAAAAAATATTATAAGCTATCTTTTAAGACTTTAAATATTAATTTATATTAATATATCTTATATTTAAAAGATATTAAAAATAAATATTTTAATAATTTATATTAATATTTAAAAGATTTTTATTTTATTTAATTTAAAGGCTGCCTTAAAGGCATATTAAGGCTTAAATATAATATTAATAAAAAGATATTATATTATAATTCTCTTTTAATTAAAAAAGTAAAGGCTATAGTAATTAAAAAACCTAATTTTTTAATTTAAAATAAACTTTATAATAAAAATTTTTCTAGGCTAATTATATTAATAAATTCTATAAAAAATCTTACTATTAATATAACTATATAGGCTATTAAAAAAGTATTTTTTTAATAAATATTATAATACTTATTAATTTATAATAATATAGTTATATTATTATTAATAATTATAATTAAAAGAGACGTCAGGCTAAATAACTTATTATATATTAAATAATTAAAGTATAATATTCCTTTAAATAAAGTTATAAAAAGAAGATTTTAGCCAGCTAAAGAGTAAATAAGGCTTTTTAGCTAAATTAAGTATATTTAGGTTTAGGCTATAATTAAGGCAGCTAATTTAATAATATTAACTTAATAAAGCTTTATTACCTAGGAAATAAGAGATATTTAAGTTATAGTAAATTTTAAAAATACTTAAATACCTTTTAAGGCTAATATATAAACTTTTAAAAAAATAATACCTATTAATATTACCTTTTTAATAACTTTTATTATAATTAATATTATAAAAAAGTTATTTATAATTAAAAAACTATATATATTAAAAAAAGATAATTTTTATAAACTTAATATTATTATACTTTAAATATATTAATATTATATATAAGGCTTAAAAAACTTAAATAATTATAAAAATAAAAATTAATTTAAAAAAGAAAATATTAAAATACTAAAAAAGTATTATAACTTTTAATTAAAGAAAATATTAAAAATAACCTTATAATTTAAATTATAAGCTAGCTATAATTATATAAAAATAAAGATATAAAAAAAGATAATTATTTTTTAATTAGTAATATATTAAAAAGTTAAGTTAATTTATTAATAATTTAATAATAAAAGCTATAATTAGAAATCTTAAAAATAATAAAAATAATAATAATTTTATTTTACTAAATAATAGCCTTTTAATTATAGTTAGAGGTTAATTAAAAAATAGCTCTTATAAGGCTTACCTTATAATTAGTATAAGGAAATATATATATATACTAGAATTAGACTAGCAGTTATATTTAGCCATAAATCAGGGTGCTGATTACACTGAATAGGGTGCCTGATACTTAAGCCGTTTTATTACTTTAGCTACCATGTTTGGATGTTTGGGTATCCGGTGTCAGATACATTCGAGCCCCAATGGGATCTCCATTTTGCAAAGGGCACAAGACATTCAACTTCTCGTTATCTTGTGGATGACTGGCAGGTTATCAGCCAGTACACCAATCTCTCATCACTGTTTTAATGTCGGTGGGCTGCGAATAAACCCCTTCATTCAGTCGAGGCTGCGAACTGTATAACAAATTTGACTATCCAACTACTTGCCCTCAGATTTCAACATATCTCCAAGAAGAGACGTCTTATCATGGCATGTTCAAATAAGGTAACCAGAAATAACACTGCATGCTCTTGTTCGACTCCAGCAATGAGTGTCATTTATATAACTTACCTCGGCTAGTTCATGTTCTGGCTTGACTCCTACCTAGGTACCTGTCAACGAACGAAAGAAGGTGTGTGGCTGATATCCTGCACAGCCACTGAACTTAGGTACCGCCACAACAGCTGATGTAAGCAGTGAGAAAGCCCCTCCTAACCGTAGCGGCCACACACGAAAATCGAAAAATTCAACCTACGTCGTCGCAACACCATCACGAGTGCCGGTCGAATACCTCAGCGCACCTCCCCACCGGCTGATCGATCTCGGATCATCATAAATAAATCTCCTCTCTCAGTCAAGTCATATACAGAGGAGGTTGCCCAGCATGGTACGTGGAATACTTGTATTTCTCTGTCCCGGTTGTCGTGAACTCGAGCCCTATCTCTATTCGAACTTTACCCCTCCTCCACACTAAATCCGCCTTCGATGTTAACTTGAAGTCATTTGATAGCCTCCTCCGCCGCACCAAAAGCCCGAGAATGTTCTCAAAAGGGCTCACGAACTCATCGGAGTTGGCCAGGCTCCCGCCGCCTTGACTCTGCTCCATGAGCATATCACCAACAAGCGCTCCCGAAATGTCCCAATTATGTCGCTGGAGCCTGTGATGCTCCTCCTCGTCGAGCTTTCTGTCGAACAGAAGAAGGGCAAGCTTGCCAAGGACGCCCTTTACCAATACAAGAATATTTCCCAGAATACAAATATTGCTACCATCGAGGTCTGTACATCATAACAAAGTCGATACTGTTGAGATTTCCGATATTAATATATACATCACAGCTAGTCCTTAAGAAGTTCATTGAGCTCGCGGTTGAGAAGGTTACTGCCGCCCAGCAAAAGGCCGACGAAGTTCAGGAGAGCATTGACGCTACTGCCGGCACCTCCAACATCGACGATCTCGAGGCCACCGAGACCCCGGAGTCCATACTCCTTGCTACCGTCTCCGGTGAGCAATCCCGAGACCGTACCGACCGGGCTATCGTCACTCCCTGGCTCAAGTTCCTCTGGGAGGCCTACCGAACTGTCCTCGACATCCTCCGAAACAATGCTCGTCTTGAGATCCTCTACCAGAGCACCGCCACCCAGGCATTTGACTTTTGTCTCAAGTACACTCGCAAGACCGAGTTCCGTCGCCTCTGCGAGCTCCTCCGAAACCATGTGCAGACCGCTGCCAAGTACTCCTCTCAGATGCACGCCATCAATCTGAGCGACCCCGACACTCTCCAGCGACACCTTGAGACACGTTTTCAGCAGCTCAATGTCGCTGTAGAGCTCGAGCTCTGGCAAGAGGCTTTCCGAAGTGTCGAGGATGTTCACACTCTCCTTAGCCTCAGCAAGCGACCTCCCAAGAATGTCATGATGGCCAACTACTACGAGAAGCTTACCCGGATTTTCCTTGTCGGCGAGAACTACCTCTTCCACGCTGCTGCTTGGTCGCGATACTACTCTCTTCTTCGCCAGTCCTCTGTCCTGGTTGCCACTGGCCAGGGCAAGAAGGCTGACAACCCCCCTGCCTCCGATGCTGAGCTTCAGAAGGCCGCCTCTTTTGTTGTACTATCCGCCCTTGCCATCCCTGTCATCAGCACATCCCGATCTCGAGGTGCCATGGTCGACTTCGACGAGGCCAGAAAGAACAAGAACTCTCGTTTGACTCACCTCCTTGGAATGTCTCAAGCCCCTACTCGTGCCAGACTGTTCCGGGATGCTCTCTCAAAGTCCCTTCTTCAGCGTGCTCGCCCTGAGATTCGAGAGCTTTACGAGATCCTTGAGGTCGATTTCCATCCTCTGTCCATTTGCCAAAAGATCTCTCCTATCTTGACCAAGATTGGCGCCGATTCTGAGATGGAGAAATACATTCTTCCCCTGCAGCAGGTCATCCTTACCCGTCTATTCCAGCAGCTTTCCCAGGTCTACGAAACTGTCGACTTGTCTTTCGTCGAGAGCCTGGCTCAATTCCCGGAGCCCTACCAGGTCACTCGTGGAACTATCGAGAAATTCATCATGAATGGTAACAAGAAGGGTGATCTTTCTGTCCGCATGGCCCATGCCACAGGTGTTCTGAGCTTCGATAACGATGTATTCTCATCCTCCAAGGCTAGCCACGGCGGGTCCTCTGCTGGTTCTGCAGAGTCTGAGACTGGTACCGTTCAGCGCCTTCAGAGCACTCCCTCTGAGATCGTCCGCTCCCAGCTTACCCGCCTCGCCAAGTCTCTCTACACCACCTGCCATTACGTTGACCCCGGCTTCAATAAGGGGCGCCTCGAGGCTCGTGAAGCTGCTCTCGCTCGCGCCAAGGCTGGCGCCGAGGAGGAGCATCTGGCCATTCTTTCACGAAAGGACCTTATCCAGAAGCGCAAGGAGGTTGCTTCTGAGATCCAAGCCAAGAAGGAGAAGGAGAATGCCCGCCAGAAGAGACTTCGTGAGCAAGCCCTTCAAGAAGCTGAGGATCTTCGTCTCGCCAATGAGCAAAAGGAGCGCGAGGCCAAGCGCCTCAAGGCCGAGCGCGACCGAGTTCGCAAGGAGGAACTCAAGAAGCAGATCGCCGATCTCAAAATTGGCGACAAGGCCATCGATATTGATTTGGAGGATCTTGACAACCTTGACAGCAACCGCCTACGCGCGATGAAGCTGGCTCAGCTCGAGCGTGAAAAGAATGATGTCAACGAGCGTCTCCGCATCACTGGCAAGCGTCTCGATCATCTTGAACGTGCTTTCCGTAAGGAGGAAGCCAAGAAACTACACGAGGACTATGCCAAGCAAATTGAGCAGGACCGCAAGATCTATGAGACTGTCAAGGCCCAAACCCTCAAGGATGCTGAGCAGAAACACAAGGAGAGTGTTGAACTCAAACACCGACTTAGTCGACTGGTGCCTCAGTATGAGGAGTTCCGTGACTCCCTGCATGAACGCCGTCGTGATGAGTTCGAGAAGCGCCGTCGCGACGCTGAGCGTGAGCTTGAGAAGCAGATCGCGCAGCGCAAGAAGGAGGTCCGAGACCGACGTCTTCGTGAGAAGCGTGAGCGCGAGGAGAAAGAGCGTGAGCTACGCGAGGCTGAAGAGCGCGCTGCTCGCGAGAAGGAGGAGCAGCGCATTCGGGATGAAGCTCGCAAGGAAGAGCTTGCCAAGCTCAAAGAGCAGCGGGAGAAGGAACGTCAAGAGATGCTGGAGAAGGCTGCCCTTCAACAGCGACGCGAAGAAGAAGCCCTGGCTCGTCGCAAGGCAGAGAAGGCCCAAGGGGCTGGTGGTTTCTCTCGTGGACCAGAGCGCACAGATTCGTCCGAGGGCCGAAGACCACCTGTCTTTGGTGCCGGCAAATGGCGAGAACGTGAGGCGGCCAACCGTGACGCTGGTGATGCTCCGCCTTCTCGAGCACCTCCTGCCGAGAGGTCCGATTCCAACGACCGGCCTTCTGCTGGTGGTCCTCCCAAGCTTAATCTCGCTGGTAGCAAGCCCAGCTGGCGAGAGCGTGAGGCTGCAAAGCAAGCCGCTGGTGGCGGAGCTGATGCTGGATCTTCCGCCCCTCCCCCTCGCCTCGCGCCTCGGGGTGGTGCGCCACCTATGGACCGAAGCGGCTCCGGCCGTGCTGAGGAAGATCGAAAGCAGTCTCCCGCTCCTCCTGCGGAATCCCTGCCTGCTTCACGAACAGCTGGCAAGTGGGTTCCTCCTCACTTGAGGAACAAATAAGAGATACAGACAGTGGAGAGAGATCGCAGTCGGGCATGCATAGTTTGCGATTCAGGCGTTCAGGATTTGGTTTCTTGTTCTCCGTAGCATGGAAGGAAAAGTAGTAGTAGTATGAATCAATTCAAGACTAAGCGCATACGAGCACCATGTTACAACCGTTTTTTCAACAGTCAAGCTCATTGGTTATCTAAGGGACAGGATAGATCATGAGGTAGACGAATGATGACTTCTTACAACTTGAACAAGCAGCCAGGTGCCACAGCCTTTCTAGACCTGTTGTTTATTAGTTTGCATTCCTCGTACCTGGGCGTTGGACAAAGTTTTATTGATAGTCAAGGTGGCTGTCAAGTTTGAAAAGTTAACTAGCGTAGCAGAAGGCCTTCTATCTTGCCCAGTGAGTCACTGTTTCGTCATATGGCATTGTGTCATTTGATGCCGGTCTTTGTCGGCTTGCAAAGTCCGTCCGCTATGTACAATATATGCTTTATTCACGAGTCAGTTGAGGGGCGGGCTTCTATTGCCTGAGAGAGTAGGATTAGGTTAGACGATTAGGACTGGAAGGACTTACTTGAAACAGAGACATGATATGCTTTTAAAGTCAAGAAATATCATCGATCGGCGAGATTGAATCCGCTCTACCTGATCGGATGACTGAGTCTCGAACTGAGTTTGGTTCCTGGATCGTCGGGATCGTTTAGCAAATCCCAACGGTTGGTTCTGAAACTGCAGTGCCAGAATCGAGACCAGTCCTCTCTAACAGGTCAGAAGATTCACTAATGAAGACTTGTTTTGAACGTGATCAATCAGAAAAGTTTATACGAAGTGCAGGCGGTAGTGGTGCTCTCATGAGGCGTCAAACTGTTTGCCAATGGAAGAAAGTCGAATGTTCGTCACGAGTTGTGGGTGTGATCGAATAGACTCAAGAACCTTCGGTAACGTCGGATGCCAATCCTCACCTTAACTTATTACCCAATCTCCTGAAACACTCTTATCTGCAGTCTTAATGTGCTGGGTTCTGCGTTTGTCACCAAGGTTGTTGGTTGATGATACCTGTGGTACCTAGTCGTGTCAGTGATGATCACGTGAAAACGAACTAGCATCTGGAGCAACTACCTAAACCAACTTCAACTTTACCACCGAGGACAAGTTCTTCCGAACGATACCAGAAACAAATGTTTTTTTTTGTTCTGCCTTTCCTGTGACTGGAAAATTAATGGTATGTTCAGCCCTCTCGTGGCTGAGTGACTAAACAAGATCGTTCCCTGAAGCTGCCAAACTAGAGTTGTTCGATATCCTTCAATCTTGGCCAAATCCGGCGATCAGAGGACGGCCAGACCGGACCTCAGCCATCTAGATTCTCATGGCATGGATCTTCTGGCAAGGAAAAATGGATTAGGATCCAATTGTGGCTTTACGTAGCAAAGGCTAGTAGCGTTGAAGAGGCCTGTTGTGCGAATATGATCGACCAACACAACACCAGCAAGTGCTGAATCCACATAGCCACAGGTATGTTGGGCCAGAGCCACGATGCCACTATTGTGGTATTTATCCTCCATCGTGGATCCGATCGAAGAGCAAAGCTTCATTGGAGCATTTGGAATACAGCCTTGTTCTAGATCCAGTTTTATCTGGTTTCGAGGATGGAGATCTCCCACAGGGATCAACTAGAATCTTCTCAAGATACCTTCAGTTGGATAATTTCAGACGCTCGCTTTTGCTCCTGACTTCTTCTTGTTAGGCTCTGCGTGTTCTTTCACTCAAGTTCGACATGTCACGAGTTTTTGGCACTTTGGGATCGGTATCAACATCATCATGGTCACAGGTGATATGAGTGTATCATGCCTCGGCCTCGCCTCGTTACTGACTCTTTAACTAGGACCTAGTACCTTTATTGTACCTGCATCAGAAGCTGCAGGAACAGGCGGGAGAGCTACAGGCCCCTAAACGCCTCCAAATCCATTCCGAGAGCCGACCGCCATCGGTCACGTCTGGACCCCTTGGCGTCCCCACGTGTATCAAGATTCACCTCTGAAAGTCTGTCTCGAGTGATTGTCGTGAAATTCGGCCTCCCGCGCCTCTTCGTCTCTTACTCCGTCGACTAGACTTGAAAGATCAATCCACTGTAAGGGACTCAACTCGTCCACTTCTCGATCTACGCCTGAAATAGCAATAGAGGAGCTTACCCGGTTGAGCTGTTTTGGATAGTCTCGTCCTTGGCAGAACTGGCCGATTGATACTACCTTCGAGTTTGGTGTGTGCTAGGCGCTTAGTGGCGTCTGTCTACGACTCCTGCTTTGGGAAGGGTTGTTCTTGTTGTGCCACGAGCTCATCGGTGGCCACTGGCGTCTTTTGCATCATGATGTTATTCAGTCGATTTGTGGCATTGTGGATGGCCACGGGGCTTCCGGTTCCTGAGTCTATGGCTGATCTGGCTAAGTTGATTGAGAGGTAAGGGGATTTGCCTTGGTAGCCATGGAACAATCGCAAAGGATAAATATCCTCGAAGCCCCCGTTCCATAACCAGGCTTTCTCATCATCCAACAGCAGCTTCTCGAGCAATCAGCTTACTCTCACACTCTCTTCTTCGGATCACATTCTTTCTTTTATTTGCCCTGGGGCACCACTCTCTTTAAAGATCAAGACTGCTTGCAACGTCACTGAGGCGCCGGATACCCGATCTCACTTACAACAACCTCGACAGCTATTTGCAACTTTCTATCCTCTCATTTGATAACAACAACAAAATCATGTTCTCTCTTAGAACCATTGTCGCTGGTGCGACTATCGCCTTGGCTGGCGTGGCCCAGGCCACCCACATCGACTACCCACCTTGTCTTGACCCTTTTCAGCCCTATGTTTCATCTGGATGTTACATGGATGGTGTTGAGGGTCATATGGGTGGTGCACTCATCTACCGCTCCGGTCAGAACCAGTACAATATGACTGTTGAGAAGTGCGTTGCCGAGTGCAAGGGTAACGGCTTCCGGTATGCTGGTCTCAAGTACTATGGTGTTTGTTACTGTGGTTCTACCGTTGGTGGCATTCAGCTTCCTGATAGCCAGTGCAACTATCCCTGCACTGGTGATCAAACGGAAACTTGCGGTAGTGACAATGCCTTCTCCATCTGGCAGGATCCCACTTTCAAGCTCACCAACCTTGGAGGAGTTGTTACTCAACTCCAAGGAACTGTCCAGTCTATCGCCGGTTATAAGCCTAACGGTTGCTACACTGACAACTCCTCAAAGGGTCGCGCTCTGACATGGCCCATGGATATTGATGGTTCTCAGATGACCCCCACCAGTTGCTTGACTGCCTGCGCTGACCAGGGCTTCCCTTTTGCTGGTCTTGAATATGGTGGTGAATGCTACTGCGGTAACGTCCTGGCTAACGACACTGTCAAGGCAGATGTTGGTGACTGCAACGTTCCCTGCAACGGTGACAAGACACTGCTCTGCGGTGGAGCTAGTCGTTTGAGTGTCTATGTTGCTGAGGATCTGCTTTCTCTTCAACCATGTGGCTGGAAGCCCAGCAACTCTGCCTCTGCCTCGGCTTCCGTTTCGCTCTGGTCATCTACCTCTACCATTTCCGCTACTACCTCAAGTGTTGCTACTTCCAGCTCCTCAAACACCATTCCTGTCGCTAGCTCCGGATCAAGTGTCACCAGCTCTTCCACAACCTTGAGCACTTTGACTAGCACTGCTGGAAATGGACAGTCTTCTACCACGGGTCAGCCTTCTGGTCCTTCTTCCACCACCAACAAACCTCCGGGTCCCTCCAACCCTTCGTCCACCAACGGTAATGGCCAGTCTACCACCAACAAGGCTTCCACTACAACCACTACGTCCTGCAGCACCACTACTGGTCCTGCTATGTGTACTTCTACCGTTGTCGTGCCCAACACCTGCGAGTACAAGTGTGGTAACTGGTGCGCGCCGTCTGTCCCTGACTTTCAAGATCAAAACAGTTGCCAGACCGCCTACAACAACTGCGCCAAGAACATTGCTGCTTGCTTCCAGAACGCTGGCTGGCCCGGCGCTCTGAACTGCTTCGACTTCTCAAAGTGGTGTGATGGCGTCCAGGGCTACTGTGCTTCTTCTTGCTCCCGTGGTCGTAGCTGCAACAAGCTTGGCTGCATCAAGAACAACGCTCCCACTGGCGGAAACAGTGCCTCGACTACCACCAGCGTCTATCCCTGCGCCGTCACCAGCACTTCCACCACTTCTTCGGCTGCTGTCACCTCTTGTGCTCCTCAGCCCACCAACATTTGCCAGCAGCCCAGCTCCAACATCTGGGGATACGGTCCCGGCAACCCTGTTGGTGGTATTGAGCTGCCTCTTGTTGCCTGTAACGACTTGAAGAGCGATTTTTCTCAGAACCCCTTCAAGCTTTACACCAATACCAACTCCAATTCTTGCTCTTCTTATCGCCGCAACCAGCAGTCCAGCGCTTGTGCCGACGCCTGCAAGGCCCAGTACAACGCTTGTGTCGGTACCTATGTCCAGAGCTGCAAGAAGCTTAACACTCGCAGTGATAACAGCAACTACTTCGACAAGCGATCTCACTCCCACTTCCACAAGCGCGCGCTCGAGAAGTCTGGCATTGAGCCTCGCTTCTTCAACCTATTCGGTAACGACCAGTGGCAGAGCGCTCAGAATAAGTGCTCCATCCAGTATGCTGACTGTCTTTGGGAGAACGCCAATGTCAATTTCAGCAGCCGCTGCCAGAACTTCGGCACCGGTCTGTAAGGGGGGTTCGCTCAGTGATCCGGAGTTTCGGAGATTGTTGGTCAAAAACCGTGGTGGTGTTTGGGTTCGAGCATGGGATAGGAGACATGGGTTGTACTTTTCGATTGGGTGTTTACTGTTTCCGCATACACTCGCTTGGTTTTCATTTTATTGCTTAGACTATCTTTCGCTAAACAGAAGCTGCTTTGTTTTGATACGTCAACTCCTAATCTTCTCCTTACGCTGTGAACCTGAACATAACTCTGGGTCAAAATTGTGTATCTATGCTCTCCGTCCCCACTGTCACGAGCCTCGAGAGGCTACCTATACATTGGAATTAAGAGAATACTTTTGCAATAACTTCCTGGAGTAGATAAGTATGCTTCGGGTATAAGATAGAAGGCATAAGTAACTTATAGCACCATATTCCCTTGGCTTATAGCGTTGTTCAAAACATAAAAGGCTATCCAATACACCGTTTTTACTAATACAGTATAGATATCCCCCAAGCCTGCGAAGCTCGGATATTGTCTCTCTAGGGTAGGCGATGACTATTTCCGAGGGCCGTCATCCTTGGTGTCATACTAAGTTGACAGAAACTGCACATTTGGAAACAAATATGTTGCTCTATGTGGCCTCAAAGCAAGGAACCTTCTTGGCCGGCCCATGTTTTTATCCCTTGTCAACATAATTTTCCCAAAAGCCGTATGAATGTTCAACTTCAGCTAAGCATGCATAACCAGAGCTGACATAGCTATATAAACTGGGATCAAATCAACCATCCACATATTACTTCGTGACATGGCTTCACCCGACGGTCTTAAATATATAGTAATTTACATACAAAGTACTCATGAGAACTACGTTACTTAAGGTAAGTACCTCGGGTATAGGTATTCAACGTGGGAGATATTGGCACAGTGTAGAGATTTGCAAAGAGAAATTGACACTGTACACACAACGCGTCAGACAAGGTAAGGAAAGGTGACCAAAAGCCAACAAACGTGTTTCGATGAACCTGACCTTGACCTTATAGCTCAAAAGCATCAGCGACTTGAAAAAAACAAGCCAAGAGTAATGGAGGAGAATCTGAATAAAGTGGCAGATTTGGTGTCAACTTTATCTCCAGCTCAATGGTGCCAGAGTTTCTTCACACTTTCTGCTGCTCTCGTTTTAGCTCTACAGGTTTTGCCCCAAGATGTTCGCAGCGCTATGATGGACTATGGTCCCCGAAGACCTAAAGACGGAATGTCCAAGAGCAAGAAAGAAGACGAAAAGAAACAGGGCTTCGCGGTATGGAGATCATTCTTGAAAGACCTAACAGAATATGGACAAGTGCCTCACTCGTGGTTCATGCATTTCTACATCACCTCAGTATCTCTGTCAGGTTTCTGGGCTTGGCAATATTTAACAAGGGGATCGGTGTTGAGGAGCATTGCTACCTGGCAGGATAGGGCAGGCAGATCATCGATGAGCCTAGAGCAAGTATATATCGCATGGCTGCTCATGGCGTTGCAGGGTTCAAGGCGGTTATATGAGAGTTTGTTTGTATTCAAGCCAGGCTCGTCACCCATGTGGTTCATTCATTGGGCGCTTGGTGTCGCATTCTATGCTGTTATAAGCCTCGCTGTCTGGATCGAGGGTTCCAGTACGCTACAAGCCTGCCACAATTTGTCACCAGAGACGCTGACAAGTCATAGGTGCAATTTTGTCATGTTGGGATTCTCCTAACCAGTCCCTTAATATCCCACGGAGGTTTCTATCGGCTGTCCTGTTCTACTCCGTTGCGTACTTCAAGCAAAATCAATGCCACAGACATCTGGCCAGCCTCAAGAAGTACACACTTCCAACAGAAGGGTGGTTCAAATACCTCATCTGCCCTCACTATACTGCCGAGTGCATTCTGTATCTTGCAATTGCTTGGATCGCTGCGCCTCCAGGCGAGCTATTCAACAAGAGCATCCTGACTGCTGTGGCGTTTGTAGCCGTGAACCTGGGCGCTACGGCAAAGGGCACAAAAGCATGGTATGAGAACAAGTTCGGCTCAGACAAGGTAGCCGACCGATGGATCATGATCCCACCCGTCTACTAGTTTTCTAGTCATACCCGAATCTCTTATCGTTTGAGGAAAATACCGAGCTTGTTCGCGACTTTTGATACCTGAAGAACATCTCGGTAAGTCAGGCTTGTGCGAGTTTGACGAATATTCCGGCCATTGGCGTATGCACCAGGAGAACCGAGAAGATCCCAGTTGGCAACAGTTTCGGCACTCAAGTCAATATCCTCTTTGGTATCAGCAATGCCATGGAGATAGTCGGTATACAGCTCGCCAGTCGTAATGAGTAAACTACGGGGTTCTTGGAGAATTCTCCAAACAGGTTCGGGATCAAGAGCGCCGTCCTCCTTGCTGCGATGCAGGTTCAGGCATAAGCTAGCTCCAAGGCTGACGGTGGCTACAACTGGCCAGTATGCCGCACCATCCTGTATAGTATAAGTACGAGAGCGAAAATAGGATGTATTACTTGATGAAAACTCAACTTATGTGGCATGATACCAATACCAGGTGGATACTCGTTGATGAGGACATGATTCGGCCTCTTGTGAGGACTTCTTTCGAATATGTTCGCTGATGAGGAGTCCTGAGACGGCATGGAGAGCAGACGGGATATGACTGGGTCTTGAAGCCAGAGAGGGAGGGGAGCTTCAAGGAGTTTGTTTTGGACGAGATCTGAAGGCCAGGTCTGAAGACGCCGTTTGGTAAGCTGTTTCCACCTTGGTTTGGGAGCGCTTGATATCTAGAGATTGTTTGAGTCGTGATCGGCTGTTACTTATATTGCTGAATGCAAACCTTGTCTAGAATGCTCTGTTCTTCTTGCTCGGTTATGAAGTTAGGAATATAGTACGCTGTCTGAGGTAGAGTGTTGATCCTGGCGTTTTCCAGCGATATGACATGATCTTTATCCGTGCTTCTTGGTAAGGCAGAGCTCAGCGAATCCATCACGGTCTTCTTGTGATTATAGCACATAAAAGGTCAGGCGCGATTCTTTGACTTTGATGAGCTGTGATTCCACACGTCGAGGGTTTGATGTTGTGCTAGGGCCAAGATCAGCAAGGGAGGGAATTGTTAGTGGTTGAAGTTGCTTGGAGAGTGCTAGAGTGCGTATCCAGGCAGACTACCTAGGCTAGGCTGGGTAGGTAGGCAGAGACAGTGGGGATCCCGGTACAGTTAAATATGGGGCAAAGGGACTGATGAAACCAAGCCGAGCTTCAGTAAAGTCTCCATACACGGAACCTTGAATATCTGCGAATGAGTGTTTGCCCAGAGCTATAGTCCAGTAACAGTCAGTTCCGAGCGAGTAAAATTATGAAGAGGGATTGAACATTATGCGCTACTGACTCCGCAAGAATATTATAAGTCTTTGACTACTGATAAGTTAATGGCATTAGATCAAGGTGTCATCTTGGAGTTCCTTGCCGCAGGGGGGGATGAGCTAGACTACCTTACAATAGGTGTCTGTCTAGGTATAGGTACCTTGGCTTCCTTGCCTTAGGTTGGCGGATGGTGGATGGTTAATTGCATTAAAAGTACGGAGTACGGATACTGTCATAGGTAGGTACCACTGTCTTTAACGCGAGAGAACATGGAATGGAGTTACTTCTGACTACTTACCTACACTGCGCACAGACTCAATATACATATACAAGTCACACGGCCCTAAAGAAAAGCGCATCTCTTTTCTGTCCTGTTGAAATTAAATAGAGGCAGTCGTTTCTTTCTGGCTGTGCTAGTTCAGATTGCGGTCTGGGTGTTTATGTCTGACCGGACAAGACTAAAAGACAGTACCGTACGAGTTGGGACTCAGCCAATCATGTTTCATCTTCGAGACCGGGAGCCTTGCTCGGGCATTTGCTTTGGAGTTTCCAAATCCAATTCTTCCACTCTTCTCTTCCACTTCGCACTCATCCTCCCGTCCCCGTTTCAATCTCAATTTGGGTAGAACTAAAGGCCCGCCCAAAGACGTTGTGCGTGGTCCATCATCCCTCTCCCAAAACCACCAGTATTACGGATACACTGTAGCTATCCCCATAAACAACAGGCTTTCTGGCCAGACTCAGCCCAGGCTAGGTGCCTACAATTCATTATCGATCTCCCGTCCCCTTCCAAATCGACGGATACCTAAGGTACCTAAATCAACCTCTACTGGACTTAACTAAACTCAACCGGGCTTAATCTAACCAACCTGAGCTGAGCCTCCACTCCCAATCCCAATTCTATCTCCAATCCGAAACCAACCACTCACTCACTCGCTCGCTCTCGCTCTCTCTCTTCTTCACCTTTACTCACCTACCATATTCTATTACCAAACGCCTCCGACCGCCCGATTTCTAGATACTCCAAATCGCTCCTCACGAATCAATCCTTCGCCTTTTCGCGTAGCCTTTTTTTCCTTTCTTTCTTCTTTTCTTCCTTTCTTCCTTTTTTTGCCCCCATATCGCCTCTGCTGATTGACTGCGCTCTCGTTCGCCACTTTGGTTCTTGTCTTTCTCGCGCCCGACCGTTGCTTTTCCTCTTTGCTAAGTTCATAGACATCAACGCCAGCGCGAGTTCATCGCCACGTCAACTTCTGCCTGTACCATCATCACCAGAATGGTGGTAGTCGCTAGTCGTCCTCGCAGGTAAATGTCATGGATGCGCAGAATGCTGCCCAGTCCGACCAGACGAGGCCTGCTGGCGACACACCTCAGCGGCCTGACTCGAAGCCCGACAATTCAAAGTCGACTCCGCCGCCAGTAAGCCCCAAGCCTTCTGAGCCCGCTGAAAAGGAGAAGGAAAAGGATAAGGATAAAGACACTCGACGGAATGCGAATGCCTCATCTGCTGTCGACCAAGATGCATTGGAAGATCGCGATTCAGATGCCGAAACAATCGTATTGCCTGGCAAGGATGGCCATTCCCCTTCAAAGGCTCGGAAGGTGAGACAGGAAGACAGAAGCGACGGTGATGCCGATGGTGATAACGATGGCGACGCACCCAAATCTTCAATCAAGGCTGCTGGTTATCGTCCAGAGCTTGAAAAGAGTTCATCGTCAATCCACGCTCGAGGTGACCCTGTCAAGAAGAAGCGCATTTCGTCGGCCCACATCGAACGCGAGAAGCTGTCACGGGGTAGGGATGCGGCTGCCTCCAGTGGCTTGAGCTCTGCACCAGCGTCCCCACCTCATCACCGGCAGCAGCAGCGTCGTCGATTTGCGGATGACACGCATTCATCTTCCGACTCTGAACAATCTCACCCCCGACCCGCCAAGTCCATTCGCGAGAAATTGAAATCGGGTGAAAACACGGCATCGCATAAGCGCAAGAGTCTTAAAGTCGAGTCCGACGAGGAAGGCGAGAGCCGCAAGGCCAGGCGGCAACGAACGACCAGCGCTAGTATCGATTCAGGTCGTCCGCAGAAGGAGCACAAGCCTCTCTCAGCAAAGTCACACCATGATTCACAGAACCGATCCATCTCACCACAGGCTCGATCTCACCGAAGGAGTGCATCTTCCCAGTTACCTGCCTACTCCTCCAACGGCCTCGGCCACAAGAAGAGGCGATTGCCTCCTCCATTGCACGCCACTGACTATCACTCTGACGACTCTTCAGCAAGTGGCAGTCCTCATCCTCGCAGTTCTAAATTACGTAACCTGGCAACGCCTGCTACCGACACGAATGCCTCCCCTGCAAGGATGGCTCCTCATAAGAAACATCTTGATGCCCATGGTCAGACATTACTCGCTCGCGCCTGTGCTCGAGGAGAGTACGAGGGGGCCAAGACACGTCTTACCGAGAGACCTGAGGATCTGAACGTTGCCGACTACGCGGGAAACACGCCTCTTCAGATTGCAGCCATTAATGGATGCGAAGACATCGTCAAACTTCTGATCGACGCTGGATGCAATTTGGATTGTGTAAACTACGACAAGGATACACCACTTCTCGATGCGGTCGACAACGGCCATCTGGGTGTTGTCAAGTTATTACTAGACGCAGGTGTCAACCCTAGAAAGGCCAACGTGAACGGGGAAGAGCCAATCGATCGGGTGAGCGACGAAACAGATAACGCCGAGGAGATTCGAGCCGCACTCACGGCTGCAAGGAAGCGAGCAGGAGACCGGAGGCGCACCTCAGAAGAACATCACTCCCACCAAGATCAAGATACGAGGGACTCGCATGCGCCAGATAGCCCACGCCATTCCCCCGCTACAAATCCCGGAATAAGTCGAAGAACAGGAACTGTACGCGCCACAAAGACGAGAAATGATCTACTGTATATGCCCCTCGATGATAAGACACTTCGACAGGCTGCGGGGCGAGGCGACGAGGAAACTGTCGCTCGCATCTTGCAGGTAAAGGAAGGATATAATGACCCCGCTGCCATGGTTGCCGCGGCTCGGGGTGGCCATGACTTGGTGATTCAGCTTCTCCTAGGCCTTGGAGGCGCCAATCCTGATCCTCGGCCTATTTTCAACGCTCAGCCCGAGTTCGCGACGCCAATACTAGCAGCAATCGGGCAAGAGAATATCAAAGTCATAGAGTTACTTTTGGAACAAGCTGGATTCGATCCCACACGAAGTTACAGAGGAGAAACATATTACGAGATTGCCCGACACCGGGCAGGTCCAAACTGGAAGGAGGAAGAGCATCTGCTGAAGAACGCCTACGACGAGTTTAAGAGGAGTGGAAAGAAGACAAACTCTCGCCAGGAACAACAGGATGAAGCTTTGCGTGCCCGGCGAGCAAAGGAGGAGGCCCGACAACATAAACGGAGCCTCTCTAGTCCCGAGCCAAAGAAGAAGTCCACCACTTCCAAGCTTACGAGCCCCAAAGAGAAACGAAGATCCAACTCGATTACAAACCATGGAGATGAGGGTTCAAAGCGTGGCCCAGGGCGACCTCGTAAAGATGACCCTGTACCGTCTATCAATATCTCAGACCGCGAACAATCCCCAACTATCTCTCAGAAACAGCTTAAAGCTAAACATGCCGATTCAGATGCTGCTGGTGTATCCTCGGAGGGGGAAACACATAAACCGAGGAGGAAACTTGTGTCTAAGGGGGAGCTTCGAGGGGAACGGGAGCGGCAACGACGCGCCAGTATGGCTTCGAACGCTTCATCTTTCAAAGATCATCCAAGTAGCCCTCATGAGTCGAGGAATGAGGAGTCAGGTGACAAACACGATAAACACGAAAAGAACAGGATCGAGAAACTATCCGAAAAGTACCATGACCGTACCAAGGCTCTCAAAAGGGACGAATCCCGGGATCGCTTGTCGGTGTCTGGCGACGGGTCAACTAAGAGACATCGTGCCAGTATCACACCCGACCGACCCAGTAATGGTGACAGGGATGATAGCGAGGTTCCACCCAAGCGACGACGACTTGATAGCGAGACAAAGGAGAAACGGCCTAAACAAGCTTTATCATCTGACGAGAGACCTCGAAAATCCAGCAATCTTCAAGACTCTTCCAAACCATCCTCAAAACCCAATCATAAAAAGCACGACGAGGAGAAACGCGATAGGCGTGCCGACTCCCACCGTGCAGACACCGACCGAGCTAGTAGTGTCGAAAAACAGATTCATGTCAAGTCAGAGGAGACTGACGTAGAGATGAAAGACGCCGATTCTATCAAGGCGGTGTCCGAGGCGGAACTGCAAGCGGCCCGAGTTAAGGAAGCCGAACAAGAGAAGCAAAAGCAAGCCGACGAGGAAGCCAAAAAGAAGGACGAGCTTCGAAAGAAACATGAAGCACGCAAGAAGGAAGAAGAACGTAAGCGAGCTGAGGCTGAGGCCATGAGGAAGCGTGAAGAGGAAGAGGATAAGAAGCGAAAGGAGGAGGCTGCTGAAGAGGAGAGACTGCGAAAGGAATTGGAGGAACGTGAAGCCGAGCGCAAGCGCAAAGAAGAGGAAGAACGCCAGCGACGAGAGGAGGAGGAGGAGAAGAAGAAGCAACGGCGCGAAGCTGAGGAGAAGGCGCGTCGAGAAGAGGCAGAAAAGCAGCGCATCGAAGAAGAGCGAAAGAAGAAGGAAGAGGAGGAGCAGAAACAACGAGAGGAAGAGGAGAGACTGCACCGTGAGCAACTCGAGCGAGAAGCGGCTGAGGAAGCTCGCCGTCAACGCGAGGAAGAAGAGCGCAGAGAACGTGAGCGACGAGAACGTGCGCATCGCGAGGATATGGAACGCAAACGAGCGGCACGTGAAGCGGATCAGCGACGATTCCATGAGGAGCAAGAACGCATTCGCCTCGATAAACTGCCTCCCCTCCTACGATGGCTCGACACATGTCGAAACCCCAAGCTTCCGGTCTTTGCCGAGAAATTCAAGCGGATTCAAGGCTGCCGATACGACACAATTCGACCCGAAGCCAACGGCACAATCGAGGGTCGTGAGCAGTGGTTACTCAATACACATGCAGCTCTCCTTCTTGGCGAGAAGGATCTCGACCTCTCTCGGTGTAAGTCCCCTAATCAAACTTGCTGAGGTAGCCACTGATTGTTATTTATAGATACTGCATGGGAACGGGCTCCTGTAACTGAACTTGCAAAGTTGTCTCTGTGGCGCGTTGAATGGCGTCTTTACTCTCTTGTCGATGACAAGCTGTGGGATCTCGGTCAACAACTACCCGAATATTACGGTGACGAGGATCCTTCCGAATTAGGTTATGGGACAAAGCAACGACTAAAAGCAGAGGCTTGGGAGAAATTCCTCAATATGGACATGTTCTTTGTTAAGGTGACTATCAGCCACTCAAATATGTAAAAATGCGAAAAGCTAACATGATACAGGTGTCGGATCTTATGTACACTGTTCCCAAGATACCACATCTAAGTGATATTCGTCTCGAAGTTGAATACCGTGAACTTCTGGAGACAGAAGCACAAAGCAGGGGATGGGGAACATGTCAGAAGTGGAAGCAGGATCCGGATTCTGCTCGGTACAACAGACTTGCTCCACGATGCAAGTACTATCACAATGGCGAATTCGTTGGCGAGGATAAACCACAACTCGCACAAACAAGCAGTACACCTTTCCTCGACAAGAAGGTTCCTCGACGCGGACTGGTGCAAGTGTTGCCAGACGACCCAGACTATACTAGAATATGCCTAGAACAAGGTCTAGAGCATCTCATCAACAGCCACCTCAGCCCGCCTCGCGTCAATGGCATTCATTCATCACCAATGAGCCAGAAATCAATGACATCGGTAGGACCCCCTATGAATGGGATGATCAAAGCTTTGACGCCTGGTTCGACTTCAGAAAGCTTGACGATATCGAATGCTGGGCACGTGACTCTTGTAAACGGCATCAATGGGAACACAAACGGAAACCCAGCCCACTGACAGTTAATGTCTCCAACAAGCAGCTGAACATACTTTGTTACATTATTGCGCCGAGTTTTCTTTGTTAGCATAATGACCATGGGTGGCGCAGATACAGTGTAGGCTATGGCATGGATTGTCACTTTCCTCATGAGCATTGGATCGGAATACTATACAGGCCTATTGCACGAAGAGTTGGTCGGCGGTCGGTTGGATGATTGTCTTTGAAAGATTAGCAAATGACGTTGGGAGATGTGCGAGGAGTATTGCGCTGTTGCTGTTATGAATGAAGCATGACTGATATATTTATAGAGAAGCAAGGGGAGGGATACTAGGGGCAAACTTAGTCTTGTCTTGTCCCGTTGGTAGACAGACTGTGGTCACTGCATCTGACAGGCTGTATGCAACAATGAACGAAACTTTTTTAAAACCGCCAAAGACCATCTTTTTGTGAGAAGAATGCCGATTAATGAATTACTTCCATTCCCTCGAAATTTAGTGGTTGATACGGTACAGCCTGGAGCGTTCAACGTATTGCAATGGTGGAATCTGATTGGCTGTAAGAGAGCCAAACTGGCTGACGTAGGTGTGGAGCAGGTTTTTCTGTCGTGCCCCGCCATTTTCAACTTTCTCTGCAATTTATCACCAAAAGTGCTTTTACACCACGAATTGGGCCACGAACCCAAGATCAAGATCTGAGGCCAGACAACAACCGAACATCGACTCGAGACAGCTTCTGCAACAGCAACCGTAACCATGGCGACTACAGTGGACAAGGTATGTTGCTTTTGCACCAAAAAGCCTATGTCTGCCACGATTTGGCTAACCCGGGTTCCCCTACCAGATCAAAGATATTGAGGCCGAAGTACGTGATATTCTAATCGAACCCTTCCCTAAACGATGCTGCCGGAGAAGATCATTGTCAAAAACCCACGATGGGGGACTCTTTATCGTATAGATAGCCGGGATCAGCTCTGACCTGTGTAACCAGATGGCCAAAACCCAGAAGAACAAGGCGACTTCGTACCATTTGGGTCAGCTTAAGGCCAAGCTGGCCAAGCTCAAGCGCGAGCTGTTGACTCCCAGCGGTGGAGGTGGTGGCGGAGGTGCTGGTTTCGATGTGGCCAGAACAGGCGTAGCCAGTATTGGCTTCATCGGCTTCCCTTCGGTGGGTAAGAGTACGCTCATGAGCAGACTCACAGGCCAACACTCGGAGGCTGCCGCCTACGAATTCACCACCTTGACCTCTGTGCCTGGTCAAGTTGTCTATAACGGTTAGTCGTTTGTGATATCCCCCCCTCGCCTTCTCCATTTCCACCTCCACTTCGATCAACTGATGCGGTGCGGCGCGGCTATTTTCTTGTTCTCGGCTTGATGCCCAATCTCCAATTCTTCCACCACCACCACCACCACCATCATCATCAGGAGGCGGCTGCTTTGTGCGTAAAAAATTGTGGCTAACATAGATTTCTCCAGGTGCCCCCCTGCAGATTATTGACCTTCCCGGTATCATTGAGGGTGCCAAGGATGGTCGAGGTCGAGGTCGACAAGTCATCGCCGTTGCTAAGACATGCCATCTGATCTTCATTGTGCTGGATGTCAATAAGCCTCTGACGGATAAGCGGGTGATTGAGGCGGAACTCGAGGGTTTCGGAATCCGCATCAATAAGGAACCCCCCAACATCACATTCAGGAAGAAGGACAAGGGTGGCCTCAATATCACCAGCACCGTACCCCTGACACACATCGACCACGGCGAGATTAAGGCTGTCATGAGCGAATATCGCATCAATTCTGCGGACATTACAATCCGATGTGACGCTACCGTTGATGACCTGATCGACGTTCTTGAGGCGAAGAGCAGAAGGTAAGGCTGAAGTGTAGAAGTGTGGCAAACACAGCTGCTTTCAAAGTCGAGATGAGTTTAGTTTGCTAACGATCCAACTCTCCAGTTATATTCCAGTTGTCTACTGTCTGAACAAGATTGATTCCATTAGCATTGAGGAGCTTGACCTACTCTATCGAATTCCCAATGCTGTCCCCATCAGTTCCGAGCACGGATGGAACATTGATGAGCTGATGGAGGCCATGTGGGACAAGCTAAACCTTGTCCGCGTGTATACAAAGCCCAAGGGCAAGCAGCCTGATTACTCTCAGCCTGTCGTGCTCCGATCTACGCGCTGCACTGTTGAAGATTTTGTAAGTCAGATCAGTTTCATGTGGCTGGCGCCCTTTTGGCCGTCCCCTGCAGAGCCTCATGCCCAGAATCCATATTAGGAATCTTGGATTGCTAATCGGGCGTCCAAATAGTGTAACGCCATTCACCGAAGCATTACGGAAGTGTTCAAGACGGCCATTGTTTATGGCAAGTCAGTCAAGCATCAGCCTCAACGTGTTGGCCTGGCTCACGAACTGTGTGATGAGGATGTTGGTAGGTTACCCCCGGAGTCACCGACAACGACCCTCTACCCCAGCAGCAGCCCAAAGACAGATTGAGAATGGGGGAGGCAAGTACTTGGTTAGGCCGCAGTGAGCTTGATCTACCCGATGCAGTCGGGATCTTGCTTCGTTGATGAGCCAGGGCGCCCATGATCCCAGTCTCAGTCTGATCTGTTGCACCAAGGCGGCTAGGGTTGCATTGCACCAAGCTCAAAGCAACGCTAACCATTGTAACAGTAACCATTGTCAAGCGATGAAGAGAAACCTTGGAGAGATTGAAGGGGATGATCCCGCGGCAACGCCAGAGGCGTGGTGAGCGAGCGAGACATCGCCAGATAGCTTGGACCGCCGCTTCGCATCCGATTGTTACTTCAGCCATGCCAGCCACCCACCAGTTTGCGACTCTGATTTAACTCCGAGTGGCTGATGGAGAGAGAGGAGGAAACTTCACTGACCAGGGGAGCCCTGGGTGGGATGGATGGGATGCTGAGTTCTACTACGATAACAAGAACAGCAGTAGCAGCACAACTGTCCAATATGAACAGGGCTGATAATGGATGCACGGCTACGAGCACGTCTGGTTGACAAGAAGTATCGACTTGGCCTGACCAGGCACGATAATGATCGGCACAATAGTTTCCGGGGAAAGTCAGAAGTGGCGTGCACACTTACAGGGTAGGGTGATGGGTCTAGAGCAGGGGAGAGAAATTTTTGGGTCAACGGCAGACGACGATGAACAAGGAAGGGCAGAATTTAAGATGAAGATGGGGAGCAACACGGAACGGAGTAACTACGGACGTGGATGTTATACGAAAGCTATGTCCGGTTTAGTTTTCCGGGATGAAAGAAAAAGCAACGTTGGGTATCGCTCAAGCAGGAGTAAGCTCGGCAGTTACTATCGCTGGCTGCTCAGTACATAGGGAGTTACAGTCGGGTTGCTCGAAAAATGAAACAAAATGAATGATTCTCGATGATAAAAGTGCAGTCAGTCATTATCAATTGATGGATGGTTACAGCATCTTGGCGCGTTGCCATTCACCCAGGCGGCTGAAATGCACAAAGGCTTGACCGAGCGGAGATATTTCCAAGAACAAACCCGAGCAAGGTTTTTGATACCGATTGCCGTAACATGAGAGAGCTGACAGATAAATAAATCAGCACTTCTCCTTTGGGGGGGGGGGGGGGGGGGGGAGACTCAGCCGAATTGAAAGCTATTGTTACAGCAGAAGCAACAGGTCAATTGACGGGTATAATTGCGGCAACGGTGACATTCAAATGGACAAAACGCCACCATCTGATGTCAACGAGCAGAAGCAGAGCGGGAATGGGATGCAGTTGAGAGTGGTTCGACCTGCATAGCCGAGGGCCTCTTGATCTGCGGCCGGACTGCCCAGCAGAAGCGTGGGATATGCAGCTGCAGCTACAGACGCAGACGCAGGGGTTTGAGGCCTACGAATCAGGTTATGCGTAGATTCTTTCACGGCGCTTAAAGTCGAGACGGGAGACGAGACAGAAAGAAAAATAGTATCCGTGCAGTAGGGTGAAAAACGCGCCTGACTCTTAGGGCATTTCTATGAGATTGTCCGTCTTTATCGAGACAAGTGAAACAGGCCATCAGTTGCCAAGGCGATTAGCTGTACCTGAACCAGCCAAGGTAAGGGAAGGTAAGGTTAGTACCTAGTAGCTAGGTAGGTACTAAAAGTGCTTACAGAATGATGTTGACTGGGAGCCCGAGAATGAGAGAGAGAGGAGGCATGGAGTAGCATCAGAGGGATAGGGCACTACGTAGGTAGTGGAGGTACCTTAGGAAGGTAAATTCATGTACTGTACTCCGTACACCTACACCTACACCTACCTACAGTAGAGCATCAAACATGCGCTCCGTTCCGTCCACACCCCAGCTAGCTTACTTCTTACTGATTAAGGGAACTTAGTGCTGCCCCCGACCCTTACTCTTAGCCTTTCTTGATGGCGGCGGTAAGAGACGATTCGTGAAAGGCGGAGAGCTCAAGCCTCTTTGACGAGAAAAACGTCCCGAAGCCACACCAGGCTTAAACAGGGTTAGCGGGGAGCAAAGGGCCAGGGGAGGTTGAGCAGCCCGTAAACCAACAGTCAACAGTTTCTCTTGCTAGGTCATCTCCACAATAAACTAAGGCAAGGTAAGGTACCTAAGGTAGGTCCTTAAGGTTGGTGATGAGGTACCTAAGGTAGGTAGTGCACTAAGGTAAGTTAGAAAGTCACATCCATAACAACATCACCAGCAGCAGCGGGTAGAGTGGCTGCAGAACAGGCGAAGTCATCCTGAAACTTGTTTCCCTTTCTTCTTGATTTTTTATTATTTTTTGGTGAGATTCAAGGTTTATAGGCCGTAGTTACCCCAAGTGTCTGTGTCATTCATTCAATTTTCATTCAATAAAATATGTAGTGAGTCTGATAAGTCACTTGTTCGCGGCAGCAAGCTCAACAAGTCCCAGATAAGGTTGAACCCGCTATAAAAGCACAACATTAAGTCTAATAGTTACCTGCGGCATCACTATATGTGAAAGAATTATAAGCATCATCATGTGCAGAACAACTGCAGTGTTGATGAGATCTCAATCCCAAGCGCAAGGGGTATAGATGGCGCCTGTAGGAAGAGCCCATTCATCCTCAACCTACAGCATGAGCAAGGAACACCCCTCTGAGAGAGCATCGATTGATGGATTGATTGCTTGACTGACTGAATGACCGACCCCTGACAGCGCCTGGCTAGCAAACACTGGACCAAACACTATGCGAGGCACACGATTAATATCGATATCAAGGCAGAGAATTGCAGAGCGATTGGCTGGTTTCGGCCACTTATACGCGAGTCTCTACACCGAGCGTTCAGTATGGACATGGCAATGGATGCTAGGTTAGCGCACCGGCATGATACCTCTGTCATGAGATGAGATGAGATGAGATGAGACTGCGTGAGTAGGTATACATCGTACCTAGGTAACCTAGTAGATCTCTCCCGAGCGGCCGCGATCCTTTCTCGTCATCATCTTCCCACTTGGAAGGCCTCGTTTTTTTTTTGTCTGTGTGTGTTTTGTCTGCTCACGGTCAAGCTTGGCCGCTTTATACAGGGGCACCCGGAGCTCAGAATATCCTGGCGAGTCCAGATCGATGTGGGCAATTGAGGGAGGTAGGCAGGCAGGTCGTACCTGCTTTGATTATTCATTTAGGTACCTTTGCAAGTGCCGTCATTGCGAGCTCCTTCAATTCCTCATCAGACTCCAAATTCGATATCAAGGCATGATAGTAGGTAGGTCCCTATATTGCCTTACCTGCACATTGAGCTGGGCTAGGAGCAGATAGGACATCAGCTGTATCCTCTTTTCTGTCTAGCCGCATCGTCGACTCACTCCTGTCTTCCATCACTCTGTCAAAGTCTACCTTTAGAGCAAACATATACATATGCTAGACACCATCAGATTACACTCGGCCTACCTGCCTATGTACTAAAGCCCGGCGCCAGGGATCTTGATCAAACTGGCCAACTGGAACAACACCCGGAAGACGACGGATTGGACCGTCTATGGCGCGCCACAGCTTTTCTTCCCCCCCTCCTTCACTACCTACATCTGTGCTCCGTACCTCTGTGCATCTTCCTCTGCCCGTTCATCATCCATGCATTCGTCTGTCGCATTGCATTGCACCTCTGATCAGGATTAATAATCAGGGACAAAGGAAGACTGATACAGTAGAATAGGTACGGACACCTTTGCTGCCCAATGACAAAATATCTGGGGCAAGCTTATACTGTACATAATGGTGGCCGTATCTGCATGTCCATTGATTGAACCCTCCGGAGATTGCGCTAACCGTCCCCATCAGGATCCAGCCAAGATGTTGATCCCTCATCCCGACTCTGTTGCGTGGATACGAAAGTTGAAGAAATGAGAATGCTACTCGAGCAATCACCATCCCTCTCACAACTTACCATCAGTCGCTCAGAAAAGCAGGACCACGACAAAAGACCGTAACGTGGACAAGGGAACGTACTCCAGTGCCATGGATGCCAGGCATGGATACTGATGGGATGGACTAGGGGCGGAATGGTAACTGGCCATACCATGGGCGGCAGGCGGCGGCTGTCAAACTGGCTCCAGAAAGGGCCGTCCCACTAGCCTGCCTCTGTCCTTGACCTGACCTGTCCATGCCTAGTGCCTGGCAAGCCCCAGTTCGACCTTGCTCAGAGTAGCGGTCGATCTTCGTCTTCCATCCACAGTGAAGCCATGGCAAAGCAACGCGACGCATCAAAATGCTACTGGGCACCGTACCATGGCACATTCAGTCCATCTATGTATGTCCTCCAAGATACAGGATAGGATGGCATGGCTGGAAATTTTCGACCCACCGACATTCCAGTTGCGGCATCCCGAGCACAATGTCATCATGGTGCCGAGTAAGGTGTGAGCGAGGAAGGGGGTTCGATACTGGTGGTAACTTAGAGGTAGTCTTGATTCGACATGGTTGCTCATCCGCATAAAGCGAACAAGACACACGAAACTATCAGTGATATGAACTAAACTACAATCGATAAGATCAAACAGAAAGGAGCATCGTGAACTGGGTTCACAATCTTCATTGCAACTAGTCAGGATGAAATCAACATGCATCTGAGATCTTTTTGTCGGCTCCATCATACACCTGATACGTCAAGATGAAAAGGAAAGAAGGAAAAATTCAACATCAGGTGGACCACGTGCGCCGGTTTGTTACAGTGAGAAAGCCAGCACGAATTCTCGCTTCCTCCTCCTGGTTTGGACTGGGCTTGCAAGTTTACATTGTGCCATGTCTCCACGACGGCCACGATATTTGTCTGCACTAGACCTTGATCTAAGCCATGCCGCCCAATGGCTTCGGCCTAAGGGCTTGGAAGAGCAAAGCAGATGCAAAAGACAAGGGTGCTTGAATGAAGCTTCAGGCCCATGTCTCTCGTTGTTAGCGATGAGGACCCCTAGCATCCTGAGGCACTTGCTTTATTACACAAGTTATGGCTGTGCCATCCTGGGACCACGAGGCAAGCAAGCAAGGCGAGGCGAGGAGACGCGAGAGGCAAGGGAGAAAGTCATGGGCTAGGGCATGAGATGAGGAACAAGGCTGAGCGAATCAAACAACCAAAGCCTTGTTCATCAGTCCCCCTCCCTTCTCACTCACCCCATCTCCGCCCCGTCTTCTCTTTGAGACAGTCTGAGCTCCCGGATCTCGCTTTCCGGTCGGGCTTTGACCTTGAAGTGCTCCGTGTATCAGAGCTATAGGCTCGGGAAGGCAAGAAGAGCGTGCATCAGTCTCTCTCTGAGAGAAAGAGACGAGGCCGCGGGCTGATCCGCTCGAGGCTGAAGCTGAACGATTGTTGTGTTTCGGGCTAATAAGCTGAATTGGTATCCTCGCTGCCACCCATGCCTCGGTGTCATTTTCACTTTTAATCGATGGAGCAGACCCCAAGGTTAATGTCAACCCGCTCCTGGTCGGCGATAATCATCCTTGGCCATTGGAATTTCCTTTACATCAATCAAGCACAAGGATCATCAAGGACCCCTGCTGGGCCTGCTCTCGAGTGGCCGGACATGCCGCAGCAATTGCATTTTGCTGCATGCTCTGTATCTAATCCGTGTCCCGTCAGTCGATCTTACTCTGTGCCATTTCGATTCCTTGTTACCACTGTCCCGTCCGGGACTGGATATTATACTAAACCCAGCATGTTAATATTACGATTCAGAGCTTGGGCTCCCAAGCCTGGCCTGACCAGGTTTCGTGGGGGGGGGGGGGGGGGGGGGGGGGGGGGGGGGATCTGTTCTAACAGTGGAGGTGACCAACTGTCGAAGTGGACTCCTTTCGGGAGAAAGGCCTGACCTATTACAGCTCTCTCTCAACCTTCTCCAGTTTAAACCGAACCTAGTTAGCCACTTCCCATCAAAGTGCATGGATTTTGGCGCGCCGCGCTTTCTAGATTAGACAGAGATGCCCTATGAAAGCTGCAAGTCGATGGTTTTCAGATGGACTATCTCTCTAGCTCGGGCGCGACATTTTCTTCCTTCTCCTCTTTACAGCACCTGGTAGTGGACACTGATACGGGACGCCCCATCTTCTGACCTCATCCTCACGAGCTCTGAGCCCTCCCATTGCTCAACCTTCATAAGGGCATGGCCAATCTTCTCCTACGCAACGCAACGCAACATAGCAGGAGCGGGTTGAGAGGGTGAAATGGGCTGACAGGTCTGAAAACAAAACCAACCCTTCCGGAAAGGTAGAGTCAAGGGGGATGCGAAGAAACCCTATTACCTTCAGAGGAGAGGCATGACCAGAGAGGACTTCCCTGGTCTTATCCCACGGCTCATTATGCTTTACTCGTTGCTTCTTCCGCTTCCCGTTCCGTTGATCAGAAGCTTGTGTCTCCTGTACATACATATGTGTGGGAATAGGTTTGATTGAAAAACCTTTCCTGAGACAGTCTTCACCTATCAGATGGCTACGGGCCAAGGCTTTTGTGCCCATGTCCCCACGTCTTCTTTCAACGGCTGACAATTCTCTTGCTTTTCCCGACCTGGCGATGACCTGGCCAGGATCAACCACAAGAAGAAGAGTCGGCTGAGAGCTCCATAGTATGTACTGTACCCTAGCTCACCGGTCTATCACGAATCCGAAAGCGTCCATCCCATTATTACCTCGAAGGTCTGTCTGCTGTCTGCCAATTTCAGATTATGAATAATCTGTTGCGCTTGTTGGCGGGTGAGTATGTGTCTGCTGTGTGTGTGTGAGCCTCTGTCTTGCCTACACGCGTGAAGTCTCCCGCTGAGCGTTCAACGTCCTGTCATACACGGTTTGAGCCACTATCCGTCTTTATCAGCTTCATCCACACCTAACGCACATGTACTGTACATACACACACTTGGACGGCGTCTTCAGAATTCATCAGTTGTCTACTCTGTACATACTCCGGACAGCTTTCTGGCCTTTACCCACTACCCTCCCACACACACACCACTCCTTGATCGCTCACAGTTACAGGAGACACCCCTCCCCCCCTTGTGAAGGAAACCCCCCACACCCTCGTCGGTATTCCTCGTGCGTTCTGCATACATATGTATGTATGGAGAAGGTCGACCTCTGGGGTCTCATCTTTACATATGTAGCGATGCGAATGGCTTTAGTCTAGGTCTCGCTTGTTCGCACTGCACTATCCTGCACTACACATCTTGAAAACGATATACTCCTAACGGCCTGGCCTCGTGTTGGAACGTCCGCCTCAAGTTTTGCGGTCCACCACCAAAACTCTGTCTTGAGATTGCCCGTCCGGATCGAGCTACTGGCGGTCCTTTCTAGGCATCGTTACCGCTCGCTGCCCTGTGGCTTCCTCATCCGCCGGCCCACCCTCCACCGACTCAATCCGTTCTTGTCTTGCCTTTGTACATTGATTGCCCTGCCCTGCCGCGTTTATCCTGAGTCGGTTCTGCTGTCTCCGCAATCTCCACGAGCTCAAACGAAGAAAAAGCAAGTAAAAGAAACTTCCCGCCGTGTCTCACTTTGGTGTGCTTGCGTGTTGAAAGACAAGCCGTTTCCTGTCGGAGAAAAAAGAGAGGGCTCACATACAAACACCCGGCTTCAAGTTCGGAAGTTGAGGTCAACTTTCTGCGACCTGAAGAGTTCTAAACTCCACTACGCCGTCGTTAAGGCTGAATCTGCTGAGGGTTAGAGTGCTTGCGTTGTTCGTATGCTTCGTTGGGCTGTGCAAAAGGTTTGCTGCAATATAATCAACTCTTGTCTAACACGGAACAAATTGCCCTGAGCTGGAACTGGAGGGATCGACGGTAAACGTGGATTCAATTCACTTTTGCACTTTTAGGAACCAATTAGGGCAAGACGATGCATCTCTTCATCGACTGGTGTCAAATGTGAGCAACATCACACCAAGTCTTTTTGTTTCTCCCAACACTTCTTCCAGCTCCCAGGAATTCGGCACCAATCGTTTCGCCTCCTGTTCCCCGAGAATTCTCGCAGACGAGACTGTTGGATCTATCAGTATATCAAACGGCTTCAAAGCCCCCTTTCCCCTATCCGGTGCCCGGTAGGCAGCACATACAACAATGAACAACCCCAATGGGACAACTGCAATGGGACATGATAGCACCATGGCCCAGAGCAACGGGTATGGGAACGATGCCTGGACAAGCATGAGCCCCTACAGTCAAAGCCCATATAGTGCAAGTCCCTTGACTGAATATCCATCCTTTGGCGCCTTTGTCAGTCATGGACTGCCCTCGGAATCAATAAATCGAATGCCTCCTCCACCACCGCAGACACACCAGATGATACAGCCATCCCCTACTCCTATGGCTCATCATCAACTGCCCCTTCTGAATACAACTTGGCCGAGCCAACTGACAAACCCGGCTCCGCCACAGAGTTACTCGGCACCGCCCTTATCAATGACACCTGCGACCAGCGCACCGCCCGTGGAGCCCCCTAGGTTACCGACACAGCACGAGAAATCGAGGAAGACTCTTACCACGGAACAGAAACGAGCCATGTGCCAATTCCATGAAGATAACCCTGGTACCCGACAAGCCGATATTGGAGCCCGATTCGGCGTTGAAAGAAGGTAGGCATTTTTGGATCCAAAGTTACAATTCGCCATCGAGAATCTGACAAACTTGACAACAGCACGGTTTCCAAGGTTTTGAGACATAAAGATCAGTATCTAAAGCGAGACCAAGAGCCAGAAAATGCCGCTGTCAAGCGTGGCAAGGGCAAGCATCCAGATTTCGACCGGACACTCAGCAACTACGTCAGGAGACAGCAACAGCGAGGATTCCAAGTCAGCGACGACGAGATTATGGAACAGGCGAGGCTTTTTGCTCATGCTAGTGGAAACCAGGAGAGTGTCTTGAACAATTTGAATAGCAGCTGGCTGCAGAAGTTTAAACAAAAGCATGGAATTGGACCAGGCAAGTTGATGCGGCGGGCTTCAGAGGCAAACATTCCGGATAGTGCAAGACTCTCGACACTTGCCTCGAAGTCCAGCGATCTATCACCCTCGCCAACGGGCCAACTTTCACCACTTTCAGGAAGTCGGAGCGATGAGGAAGCACACGCTGATGGAATAGATTTTGACTTTGGGTATAAGCATCCCGAGTCCCAGTCAACAACCTCACTTTCGAGCGACTTCCGAGATAACACGACCTCTTCATTTTCAGCTGGCACCATGAGTCCGACTGGAACCTTTAATTTCTCCCCCGACCCCAATGTGGGAGGATTTCCTATGGATCAACTTCGAGGTACCGATTACCAGCACAGAGAGAAAAGAAGCAACACATTCCCGTCACTCAACATTGACTATGTGAATCAAGTCTCATCGTCAACGGAACCAATAACTCCTCGTCACCCTCCATCTTCAACCGCACCGTCTTCAGCTTTAGAATCGCCGCAGCATGAACTTCAGGCGCCGTTCAGTATCGATACCAACGTCAACTCACCCCCTCCAATGCTACGCCGCAGTAGCAGCAACTCGAGTATAAATCGATCCACGGCAGCGAGTGCTACTTCATCCACACCTGTCGATTCATCCCCAGTCTCGCCCTCCCAGGAGGACGCCCGCCGGGCCGCACAGACACTCCTGAATTACATCCAGACTGCTGGCACTTTCGATTCCAACGATTATATGTCAATCGTTCAGCTGACCAAAAAGCTCAAGATCCATCAAGGTAGACCGTCGATAGGAGGACTGTCTCGAATCCCGGAAGGCGATGTTGAAGCCCCTGTTCTCCTACCGACCAAGATGGAATCCGTTTGATGTTGGGCCATGCTCATGGCATTGACTGTGTGTTTCTTTTTCGTACCTATGTCTTATCAATCAGGTCTCTTTTCAAATGGAATTTCCCTGAGGGCATAATGGTGCTTAGAATATCGTGGTTGGGGCCATTTTGGGTCAGCGCCCTGCTCACGCGGGTAACGGACTATAAGAGCATTCAAAATCTGATGGCACTGACCAAGATTTGAGGTGTTTGTTGAGTCTGTTTTGCATTTCCAGCCGCACTTTGGCCGATTATTCTTTTTTTTTTTGAAGGAAAAATAAAAAAAACGTCAAGGTTAACGGGAGCGAACTATTTCTTTTACTCGATACCACCCATGGAACGCTTATCATGCCGCTCGCGCGAGCCCGAAAACCCATATACAAACAGTCGTCCACACGAATTTACAATTGAAAACAGAGCTCGTTTCGGAAACGAGGTGCGAAGGAAGAGGCAAATATCAGAACTAGGTGGAAATGTCAAGGACAACATGGTAGCAGGGAAGGGTTACATACACATCAGGGCTACGATCTCGGCAACAACAGTTTAAGGGGCAACGCAACATGATGCGTTTGTCAATTTTTGTTTCCTTTTCTGCATGTTCTTCATTTCCCATACACATCTTTTTCCTTTTTTTCCCGATTGCATTTTACGGCATTGACGTGGAGGGATTAATTGTCTGCGCATACGCTCATTTCTTTATATCATCTTCATTTCTTGTCTATATTCTGTTTAAAGACGAGAGGGTATCTGCTGCGAGGCACGGCACGGCACGACATGGTATGGCATGGCATGCTACAGGGAACGAGGTGGCACATGGTTTACAAAGCGCCTTGTTGAGGTCGCTATGGTTTTCAGGGGCAACGGAAAAGAGGCCGAAGAGGCTCTTTAGTTGAGGGATCGAGTGCTGATGCTAGTTGAGTGTAGCCCACAAGCAGCCTGAGGGTGTACTGGAGGTGGTCAAATGTCTGGCAGTCGAGGGCATCCCTTCTTTAGTTGAATGGGCGGCATTTGTGCATTTAGGAATGTCCTTGCTCTTGACTCTCATCGTTCCATATTGCCGTGATTTCTCTAAACTCTGATTAGGCATTATTAACTTCTCAACAAAGGGGTATCATCAGTCTAAAGGAGCGTCTACAGATCTATTCAACCAAGTCTTTCTTCCCAAAGCTCCGTCACGCTCTTCTCCGTCAGTTCAGGCATCAGACGAGCAAGTAGCAGCTCAAGAACGCTGTACATCAGATGCTTGTTGCAGTACTCATCGTCTAGCACGAGAAGGAGCCTCTCCATTTCATCTACCAGATCCTCGTCATCTGATAAATCACCCTCGCTCTCCGCACTTCGCCGCCATAAGCGACCACCAAAATAAAGCCTTCCCACACCCTTCGGTAGCAACCCCCAAAGAGACTTAGCGGCTCTACGACGCAGGGCTTGCAGCTCGGCCTCGGAAGATGGTGGGAACAGGGTCGTCTTACCAGGGGCGTTATTGGGAAAGAGGACACCGCGAAGGGTACGCAGAAGAGGGGGCAGATTCGAGGGAGAAAAGAGGGAATTGATGTGATGCGAGAGGAGCCTGTGAGCGAGATAGGTTAGCACGTATTGGCCTTACTCTGTATTTGAGGTAGTACAACGTGGGGGGTTCAATGATCGGAAACGTTATATGCAGTAAGGGGCACGTCGAGTGTATGTCGGGCTAGCCGATGTGATGCGATGCGCCGCAATGCAATGCAATGCAGTGTGAGGGTGAGCAATAAAGCTCAAGGAGAGACGAGACAGTCATTAGCCTATTGGCTTTCACTCTCTCTGGGTTGGCGCATAAAGTTGTGTCTCCATGCTGATCCGTCCCACGTTAGATGGATATGGACGTGATTGGGACCAGGGAAAGCTCTACAAGATGAGGCTTGCGAGGTGCGGGGAAATGGACGAGGAGGCGCATTCGTCGTCCATGTTGGTATATGTCTCTTATGCAGATAGAGATGTGAGATTACACAACAGGTTTACAATCATGCCGCGGTTGAGCGTGGGTAGTAGCATATGACCAGTCAGCCCTGTTCTCGAACCACTCCTTCGTCGTCAAGGATCGTGTAAACAGCTTCGCGTGGAGGGTGCAGAAGACTCTGATGGGTCCGACATGTCTCGGGCTCTGAGAAAGAGCTGAGACCGACCGGTCAGACCAGCCCAGTCAAGCCAGACCGCTCCTGGAAGGTTCGCGAGTGTTGTGGCCAAGACTGCGGTGAAAATCTTGAGTATGGTTTCCACAGGCCAGTAGAGCATAACCTCGTCGGGAAATGATAAAGGTAGTCTTATAACGGGTGGCGCGGCACGGAGCGAGAGTCAATTCAAGCTCATTGCTGCATCGTCAAAGAGCGGGTGGTCCCCTTGGAGAAGCTGACATGGGCAGGGCGCGTAATCTTGACATTTCGCTGGATGAAAAGGCCTAGCTTCGTGCACCTTGTCAAGCAATCAGGTGTCAAAGACAGCGCTATGCCTTTCGATTGGTTGAAAGCCCCGACCCCAAGACCCATATCAATCATGATCGCGACCCCGAGGAACATGACAAGAAAAAAGGTCTTGTCTTGGTTTGATAATCCTCGTGTTGGAATTGTGGGCTGTGGGTTGCGTGGGCGTGCGAAGATGGCGGTTTGGAAGAGGTTGTAGACGGCATGGGCCGCTCCCAAAACAAGGCGGGCCGTTTGATCATGCGTGTGCCGCTGAAGAAATTATTGTCCTGAACGCTCACTGGAGCTTCAGGAGGTCCAGTGACTTCAGACTCATGCGAGGTGATGAATGCTGTCTGGTGACGGTGTACGTGTGAGGAAGCGGAATAGAGACGCTCATATCTTACCTGTCAATAGGGCCATCGTGGCCAGCGATTCGTCCAGGTCCGTTGACCGCGCCGTATTGTAAAAGTGATAGAAATCCATCCAGCCAAGGCATGCGCAAGCTGAGCTCAAAGAGATTCCCAAGGCATGTCCATACTCGACACGATAGGATCGGCGCCTTAACGGGGTCGAATGACCTCGGCGCAGGCTTGTCGTTATTCAGCAAAGCTTCTTTCTCATCCAAGGGCGTGGCCCTAGCGGGAAGTGACGATGCCATCACCAGAGCAGTCGTGATAAATCGGAGCGAGGCAACTACCAGCATCCCAAGCTGGATAACGGCAAGGAACATAGACCTTACAGACCAGCTGCGACGGCCTCTTACGTCAACCTTTGGCCCACTGGCATCGCTTTGGGTCTCTGCAACCACTACCCCTTGGTCTTTTCTCTGTCGCAAAACCCTGGCCGTGATACAGATGCCCTCATACAGCATCCATGGCTGAGAGGCCTTATTGGCTATAATGTTACCAATGATAAGCTCCGAAAAGATCTGCTCAACGAGAGACGTGAGACAAGGGTTCTCGAGGTCTTCTGTGGGTAATAGGATCGCGAGGACGCCCTGAACCAGCAATTGGCGATACAACGCTTCATTCTCTTTCTGGTCGGATATGGTGTCTGGGCAATCTGGGTGGGGGACTGGTGCGAGGTGTGGCAGAGGGCACATGGCGTGGTAGGCCTCTCGAGGGTCGACCTCAACAGGCTGTCTGGCGATAGGGCTATGAGAGATACGGTACGCTGGTCACCATTAGACGGGAGTGGCATCGCAGAGTTCGAGTCCTCACAAGTTATGTGCTTGTCCAGCAAGTCAGGTATCTCATCCAACACTAGACTCTCTAGATCAACCTTGCGGAAACGCTGTTCCAAGGCCCGCGAACAGTGGGCGATAATGTGCAGTATCTCTGATACAAAGTGTTCATCCGTAGTGATTTTGCTATACCAACTCTGCACGAATTCTCTCATGACAATAGCGAGCAGGGCGTACAATTGAAGGTCGACATCGTTGCGACTCGTCAATGGTGGAAGCAGCGCGTCTATAGGCACTTGCGAATCGCGGCTCTTCTCCCCCAGCTGAGGGGAGCAGAGGGTACGACGTATCAGAAGCGAAGTCGCTCGGTCAGACAAGGGATCGATAGGATTAGAGCGTAAAGGGCGGCTAGTAGGAGAGGCCATATTGGAAGAGGTCTGCGGCTCGGTATCAAAGGCAACCGATTTGGGGCGTGGGGCTGGCGGACGGGCAGGAGGCACGGCCGGAGCCACAGAGGGAGTAGCGGTCATGACCGAGGCGATCGGCGAGTCTCCAGTATCATGACCTGGTCAGTAAGCGGGAGGGAGATGGCGATGACGATGGCGAGTTTGAGGGATGTTCGACCTCGAGGTTTGGGGTTGAAGTCAAGTTAACATCGGGTCGCAGAGCAGGCCGCATACAACGGATCCATTCCATGTTAAGCTCCTGACTCCTGGCTCCTGCCCACGCACGGCACGGGTTGGCCCGTTACCTGAACCGTGCGCTGCGGGGAGTCCGCATGCATGAGATGAGATACCCATGCTGTAACTTGCTGAGTCGCAGCAATGAGCATTCCAAACATACCTGTTAAAGTGGTTTAAATTGATTGAATACAGTTCAAGCCATAGAATAACCAGCGCCACCCTACCTCCCTACCTCTCTACCTACCTACCTAGGTAGGTAGGTAGAGACTAGCTCTGAGCTGGGGTAATTTTCAGTGACGGAAACGTTACGTAGAAATTCTGTTTCAGGAGATGTTCTTTTTCTGCTTCCGCTTATCCTCAAGGATGTACAACTCAGAGGAATGAGAAATGCTTCCGGTCCTATGAAATCTGTTCTGCCAGCCGGCACCTAGGTATACTACAAGATTCTGTACATTATTGGTACAAACGCCTCCTCCTCGTTTTTATCTGCACAAGGCTATATTCAGGCGTCCCTTGTGGCCGTCTCATATCTGCAATTGTACTGTCAGCTCAGCTCATTTTCAACGATGAATCGACAACGACATACCTCTTACCACGGAATGCCCACACCCCCCAGTTACCACAGCTGACATCCTGGGGGTCCATGTCGTTCAGATCCCATCGAAGACTCCTGAAAACATTCTCTCCAGGCTGCAGAAGAATATCAAATTCGCCCTTCGACTTCTTGCTCACCCATTCGACGTCGCGTTCCATGTCAAACTGGGTATAGCCTGTGCTGATAATAGGGATCTTGGTCTCAAGGAGAAGGGGTAGGGTTTCTTCCCACTCGTGACTGCTTGCAGGATGACCCAGACCAGGGTGAAATAGCACAAAGCAGTCGAAGTAAGGATCGTATGGTGCAAAGTGTTGCGTCTGGTGAACTGTGTGGTAGTAATCCACGATTGTACTTATCTTCATCTTGTACCAGACGCGATCCTCTACCACGGCTCCAAAGGGGTTTGAGGGGGTACGTTCTGGCAACGGGAACTCGTCGTCACGGTTGGCCATGCTCTCAGGCCCAACAAAAATGAGGTGTAGTCTGGCTTCGGGGAACATGTGTGCCAGCTGAACCCAGGCAGGTCGAGGGAGAGAAGATTCAGCACGAGCTCCCAGAATGAAAATTCTGACAGCTGGTGCCTCGGGTTTGAGCTCACCAACGCCGGTTCCTCGACCTGACTTGGGAGGATGCAAGTTGTATCTCAATGCTGGTATCATCAATCAGTTCATGGCTATACTCTGATCAGTCGTTGCACTAACCGCTGAAACTCTTCAGTCCTTCTGTAGTCATTCGCTCTCCAGCCTTGATGCTGTAAGGGCTAAGTTCATGGAGAATACTGCCAATGGTTACGGGATAAGTCAAGAGCCGGGTAATCTGTCTCATCTGACGATCAGAGTTCACAGCATCAAACTCTCTTGTATACATGAAAGTATCCCAATTTGTCATGTTGATCGCCGCATGTTCCATCTGAAGATCTGGGAGGTTGCCTTCTTCGAATACTCGGCCCGAGCGCAAATCGTGGTCATCTTCGTTAATTTGTCTAAGAGTGTCGCAAACTTCCAAATGCTTTTCGTAATCATCCATCCAATGCTCCTCGCAGCAATAAACTGGTAGGCCACAGTCTGGGCATTCAAAGTTGACGTGCTGAGGCGGCTGAGTTCCTTTCGCGGCCTCGGGGTCTTCAGGTTTCGGGGCAATGGTAGGAAGCTTCGTTTGCTGGTGGTCGGGGTGAGGGCAGTAGGCATGCTGTCGCATAAAAGCAGCTCGTTGCCGGAACTCTGGTACTGGCGACTTTGAAAACGGGTGGAAGAGGTTGTCTTGACTCAGGCGTAATGGTGACGGAGACGACTTATTGGTTATAGTTGCGGCGGCCTCGGATTTTGTCACTGAGGAAGTGGAAAAGTCTCGATTCTTGGGCGTAGGCGAAGCTCTTCTTTGGTCCTTGGTAGTTGAATGTCTGCGGATATGATGGGCTGATATCCTCAACCATGGCCTAGCTGCCGCTCCAGAGGCCAATTGCCTCCGGACAGTTGCAGGACATTTCCCACAGATGCTCGAGGCTGCTTTCCTCAGAGTAGGCTCCATTTTACGGACAAAATCAGCCAGATCCCGGACACAGCTCAATACCCAGATTTCTTCGAAAGGCCTGATATCGCTGAAGTGGGATAATTCAAAGAGCTCGGACCACGATTATCTGCGCCGCAAAATAATTCCTCCGAAGCGCGCCAAACTTTTGACATCAAAGCTCGCTTGAGTTTCAAAAGCTCCAACCATCAGCTTCGACGCGACACAATCAGACCTGCCTTTGTCTTTGAAGCCGCGCAGGCTCATCTGCGCCTAGCCGCAAACATGGCGACCACGTCGAACATGTTCATGTACTCGCTGACGATTCAGCCGCCGACAAATGTCACGCAAGCGGTCCTGGGCCAGTTCGCAGGCACTAGAGAACAGCTCATCATCACTGCTGCTGGCTCGCAGCTCTCCCTACTACGACCCGATCCATCCCAGGGAAAGGTAATTACCCTCCTATCACATGATGTCTTTGGCATCATCCGTTCCCTCGCCGCTTTTCGGTTAGCTGGTAGCAATAAGGGTAAGTCAATCCAACACTCCTCTCAGGAAAATCACTTAGTGATATTCGAAAGCGATGCCACAGACGCGTCGACCATAGCGCTACCGAGTACTTGATTTCCTGTTGCAAGAATCCCAAAGCTAACAAATCTTCCAGACTATTTGATCATTGCGTCCGATTCTGGTCGTATCACAATCATTGAGTACCTCCCTGCACAGAACCGCTTTCAACGTTTACATCTCGAAACTTTTGGCAAATCCGGTGTACGGAGAGTCATCCCTGGCGAGTATCTGGCCTGCGACCCAAAGGGTAGAGCATGCTTGATTGCCTCAACTGAGAAGAACAAACTTGTCTATGTTCTCAACCGTAACTCACAAGCCGAGCTCACAATCTCGTCACCGCTTGAGGCCCATAAACCCGGCGTGCTGGTCATCTCCATGGTTGCGCTTGATGTTGGCTACTCGAACCCAGTGTTTGCCGCACTCGAGATTGACTACTCCGAGATTGATCAAGACTCGACCGGCCAAGCAATGGAAGAGTTGGAAACTCAACTGGTCTATTATGAGCTTGATTTGGGACTCAATCACGTTGTGCGCAAGTGGTCAGACCCTGTTGACCCAACAGCCTCAATTCTGTTCCAGGTCCCTGGTGGAAATGATGGTCCTAGCGGTGTGCTCGTGTGCGGTGAAGAAAATATCACATATCGACACTCAAATCAGGAAGCATTCCGTGTTGCCATTCCTCGTCGACGCGGCGCAACTGAGGATCCAAACCGCAAGCGCACGATCGTGTCTGGTATCATGCACAAGCTTAAAGGCAGTGCAGGCGCGTTTTTCTTCCTTCTTCAAACAGATGACGGTGATCTCTTCAAACTCTCGATCGATATGATTGAGGATGAGCAAGGCAACCCCACTGGAGAAGTCAAAAGACTCAAGATCAAGTATTTTGACACCGTTCCGGTCGCCTCAAGTCTCTGCATCCTGAAAAGCGGTTTCCTCTACGTTGCTTCTCAGTTTGGTAACTACTCATTCTACCAATTTGAAAAGCTCGGTGATGACGATGAGGAACTAGAGTTCTATAGTGATGACTTCCCAGCTGACCCCAGGGCTTCTTACGAACCAGTTTACTTCCACCCTCGGCCAACTGAAAACTTGGCCCTGGTCGAGAGCATCCCTGCCATGAACCCTCTCCTAGATTGCAAGGTCGCAAATCTCACTGGAGAAGACGCACCTCAAATCTATACCATTTGTGGTAATGGCCCCCGAAGTAGCTTCAGGATGCTCAAGCATGGCTTGGAAGTCAATGAGATTGTTGCCTCTGAACTGCCTGGAATTCCTTCTGCTGTTTGGACGCTGAAGCTGAACCGTTCAGAACAGTACGATGCTTACATCGTACTATCATTTACCAACGGCACGCTAGTCCTCAGTATTGGCGAGACTGTTGAGGAAGTCAGTGACTCCGGTTTTCTCACAAGTGTTCCAACGCTGGCGGCCCAGCTCCTTGGTGACGATGGACTGATCCAGGTTCATCCCAAGGGCATTCGACATGTGCGTAATGGTCATGTCAATGAATGGGCCGCTCCGCAACATCGCTCCATTGTTGCTGCTACAGCCAATGCTCATCAAGTCGCTGTCGCTCTCAGCTCTGGTGAGATCGTCTACTTCGAAATGGATGCGGACGGCTCACTGGCTGAGTATGATGAAAAGAAGGAGATGTTCGGTACCGTTACTTGCCTTAGTCTGGGCGACGTCCCCGAGGGACGATTAAGAAGTTCATTCTTAGCCGTCGGTTGTGACGATTGCACTGTCCGCATACTCAGCCTGGATCCGGAGTCGACTTTGGAAAACAAGTCAGTTCAGGCTCTTACAGCTGCGCCAACATCGCTGGCAATCATCGCCATGGATGACTCCTCCTCGGGCGGTTCTACCCTCTATCTTCACATCGGTCTACACTCGGGTGTCTATCTCAGGACAGTTCTTGACGAAGTCACTGGTGAGTTGACAGACACGCGCCAAAAGTTCCTCGGTCCCAAAGAAGTCCGACTTTTCCAGGTCACAGTTCAAGGCAAGACATGCGTCCTTGGTCTAAGCTCCAGGCCTTGGCTTGGTTACGCAGACCCGATCACAAAAGGGTTTGTAGTGACGCCCCTAAACTACGTCGACCTCGAGTGGGGTTGGAACTTCAGTAGTGAGCAATGCGAAGAAGGCATTGTTGGTATCCAAGGTCAATCATTACGGTACGTTCCTATTCCTTTGTGTTACCCCTGATATCCAGTTGCATATGATGAGAAAACGGGATCCTATGCTTTAAGCAATGAGGCCTATTACGCATTTTTCCAATTGTTCCTACTGAAGCAACACATGCCTACAATGTTCTTCTGGTACCGCGAAGCGAGGCGTGCGCTAACGCTAGCAGAATTTTTAATATCGATCGGCTCGGCGATACACTCATCCAGAAATCAATTCCTCTGACTTATACCCCGAAGAAGCTTGTAAAGCACCCTGACCAGCCTCTCTTCTACACTATTGAGGCAGACAACAACACTTTGCCACCTGAGTTACGTGCACAACTTTTGGCAGACCCTAAAATCGTCAACGGCGATTCTAGAGTGCTCCCACCTGAAGATTTTGGCTATCCCAAAGGCACACGTCGATGGGCATCTTGCATTAATGTGATAGATCCCCTTTCCGAGGAAGGACAGGTTGTACAAACGATTGATCTGGAGAACAATGAAGCAGCAGTCAGTGCAGCAATCGTGTCTTTTTCAAGCCAAGATAACGAGAGCTTTTTGGTGGTTGGTACCGGCAAAGACATGGTGGTCAATCCTCGCAGCTACAGCGAAGGATATCTACACATCTACCGATTTCAGGATGGGGGGCGAGAACTTGAGTTCATTCACAAAACCAAGATCGAAGAACCACCTCTGGCTCTTTTGGCTTTTCAAGGAAGAGTGGCTGTTGCAGTTGGAACACAATTGCGTATTTATGATCTCGGCATGAGACAGATGCTCCGCAAATCTCAGGCTGAAGTAGCAGCGCAGCAGATCGTGTCGCTGAACACCCAGGGCAGTCGAATTATTGTCGGTGATGTTCAACAGGGCGTAACCTACGTGGTATACAAGTCTGCATCGAACAAACTCATTCCCTTTGTTGATGATACCATCGCAAGGTGGACCACATGCACAACCATGGTAGATTACGAGTCGGTGGCGGGTGGTGACAAGTTCGGAAATATGTTCATTGTTCGCTGCCCTGAGAACGCCAGTGAAGAGGCTGACGAGGAGCAAACGGGCTTGCATCTTATTAATGCGCGAGAATATCTCCATGGTACACCTCACAGAGTGAGTCTGATGTGCCATTTCTACACACAGGACATACCAACCAGTATCACAAAAACGAGTCTGGTCGTTGGTGGGCAGGAAATTTTACTATGGAGCGGTATCATGGGCACTATCGGAGTTTTCATACCATTTGTAAGCCGTGAAGATGCGGACTTCTTCCAGAATCTCGAACAACACCTAAGGACCGAGGACCCCCCGCTCGCCGGACGAGATCATCTTATGTATCGCGGCTACTATGCTCCTGTCAAGGGGGTCATTGATGGGGATCTATGCGAGCGGTACAACCTCTTGCCCAACGACAAGAAGCTTATGATTGCCGGCGAATTGGACCGATCGGTCCGAGAGATCGAGCGAAAGATTTCTGTAAGTTCTCTTTGGCCCGACACTTATATCCTCGCAGTGTGCTGACTGAATTTCAGGATATTCGGACACGGTCTGCATTCTGATGAGGGAAAAGCGGTATCTTTAGTATATCCTATGAAGCTATTGTACAAAACTTGAAGTGTTTGGGTTGTTGGCGGCGTTAAGGTACAGGGTCAAAAGTCCCTGTCTTGGAAGAAAATAGGTAATCATCGAACCGAAGCGTGTGTTGAGAACCGCACCGCGGTACGACCCATGAATCTAATATTCAACATGAAGCTCGATCAGAGTCCTCTCCAAAACGGGCCACGGTTCTTATATTTGTCGGCCTTCTTGCCCTTGCCAGAGGCTGGGTTTTCTTGCTCCCATTTTTCATCGTCCAAATATGTTGTAACAGCGCTCTCAAGATCATAGCTAGATTGTTCCAGGTACATCACAGCAATGTCATAGTCGGAGACTTTGCAGGATGTCATGAAGCGGCGAATCTTGCCCTTCCTCAGCTCCTCATCTTCGCCATCGATGGGCCGTGGTGAGAGGCTAACTCCGCCCCTGTAAAACTCGCCTGGAATCAACACTGTTCGTCTTCCGAGAAGCAAGTGGTCGCTCGTGATGTTATTACTGCGTCGCAGAGCGTGAGCGGGCACGCCGTACCGAAGAGATAAGGAGCCGACGCTGTCATGGCGATGGTCCAGGAAATGAAGGATATCCGGAGCATCTTCTTTTGCCGCACCCTGCGACAGTGCTGCCTTCTCATCGTCGACGTTCGGCGTAGGTGAGGTTGCGGAGTATGGTGGCGGCGCGCCGGAGATGTGTGCAGTCCTAGAACTGGACGACGGCAGCCATGTATAAGCTGGTGGTTCCCTCAACCCCTGTGGCAGAGACGTCGGCCCTGTCGAAACCTGACAGTATGGACAATAGTCGGCAAATCGCTCGTTCTTCTACCAAGCAAGAGTATCAGCTTCAGCCTGGATAAAAACTGGTTGTTTAGATACATGACGAACATGGATACATTTGCCACAGATGATTCTCGCACAGCATGCGACTCGACGATCTTGCGGAAGAGATGATTTCTCTTTCGTGTAAGCTGGCGCTGAGGAGAGGATGGTTGCACACGTCGAGCAAGACTCCATGATATCGCTGGTATTGAAGATCAGTTTGTTAAGTAAAGGTTCAAGAACATAGATCCGTATCTACCTAGAGTCTACAGTATATTTCGAAGGTTGCACACCTATCCTCCCACGAAGGTCGTGGTTGTCCAATCACGTCATGGGGACGCTAGTGGCCTGTATAGACGCCGGGCACCCGACTGTAAAACGGGTGGTTGCATATGATATCGGTCATATCCACGCGACTCAAAAAGACGTTGCCATCAAGAGAAATGCATAGAACGAAAGAAAAGAAAAATGAGCGATGTTTTGACTGCTCAAAATAAAAGTTTCCTATTACCATCAGCCTGCACAGGTTTCTATACTTCCAGATTGTCCCAGTCAAATGTGGCCTTGAGTCTCAGGTGTCTCCGCTGGGCCTTTCACCATTGTCGCAATCCTCAGCCAAGGCTCTATAACCTCAACCTTTTCAACCTACCAGGTACACCATTGCCAACGTCGCGTTTCGTCTATACGTGTTCAATATATACTTGGTCCAAGTCATATTACGACGGTCTATAAGAGCACCCAATATGAGCAAACCATTGGCCTTCGGCCTCAACCTCAGCAAGAAGCCAGGCGCGTCGAAGCCCCCTCCACCAAAACGAAGGCCGATGTTTGGTGACGATGATGATGATTCCGACAACGAAGGCACCGTCGAGGAAGGCAAGGCTGAAGAGATTGGAGAGTTCGATGACCTTGGTCGTACTCAAAACGCAAAAGCCAACATCCCCAAATTAGGCAAACCGAAGAGCGGCCCCCCGACTCGACCCCCGAAGCTCAAATCCAAGAGTCAGCCAAACGTAATGTTTGGTGATCTCTCTAGCTCTCTGGCGTCACGAAGAAACGCTGAGGCTGCCACGGAAGTCGATGCTAGCGTCTACGAGTACGATTCTGTTTACGATTCTCTGAAACCAAAGAAACTGGTCACGAAGGAGGATCAAGAAAAACAGCCAAAATATATGAAAAATATCCTGCAGGCAGCCGATTTACGGAAGCGCGACGCATTGATTGCAGAGGAGAAGAAAATTGCGCGGGAGCGGGAGGCCGAAGGAGAGGAATTCGCCGACAAGGAAAAGTTTGTCACAGAAGCATATCGTAAACAACAGGAAGAGAATAAGAGGCTCGAAGAGGAGGAGAGGAGACGGGAAGAGGAAGAGGCAAAGAAGAACAAGAGTGGTGGCATGTCTGCCTTCTACAGAAAGCTCCTCGATAAAGATGAGCAAAGGCATTCGGATGCTGTCAGGGCGGCTGAGGAAAAGGTTAAGCACGGCGCACCCGAGGAGGAGAATGCAGACGACGATGAGAAAGACAAAGAGAAGACAGAGGCCGATATCGCCAAAGAGCTCAACGAGAAGGGCGCCGCAGTTGCTATCAACGAAGACGGTCAAGTGGTGGACAAGCGCCAGCTTCTCAGGGGTGGTTTAAACGTTGGCGTAAAGAAGAAAGAATCAGTCCAACGCGAAGCGGAACGACAGGCTGAGCGGCCGCGGAAGGATGCGGCAAATCATCAATTTGGAAGAAAACAAGCTCAACGAGAACGACAATCACGCATGATCGAGCAGCAGCTTGAACAATCAATGAAGCGATCACGGGATGACGAAGCGGCACAAAGGGAAGAAGTCGAGCGAGCTTCGAAGAGCCGGAAGACAGAGGGCGAGATCTCAAGTGCGAAGGAACGATACCTAGCTCGAAAACGAGCGGCCGAAGAAGCGAAGAAGACTGCTGGGGGAACTTAGATACCCAAACTCGGATATCGAAGAAGGTTGTATACAACGACATGGCATGGCTATTGACACAGCATCCCACTAATATCTCCTCCGGTTCGTCTATTGCCCTGTTCTATCCTTAATCGATTCTTCGTACACGATAATATCTCCTCCTGGGCGTCATCCGACCCGTGTTGTCACAATATGTTACAATCTTGCGCTTTCATAAAAATTGTCGCAAGCTGTTGGCTTTTTTTTTTTTTTGAGAATCTTCGCCTCTTCAATTCTGCAAGCTAGCAGACTCTTGCCTTAATCGGGCAATGTATGCTGCGTTGACCATGTTCCAAGCGGCCATGTACTTCTCCATGCAGCTGGTCATGCAAGTCGTCTCGCCGCTCGATAGAGAAGTTCCGGGCTTGGGGACGCACTTCTCAAAGCAAGTCTCTTGGAGTTTCTGTCGTAGGCTATTGTTAGTCTTGGTTAGAAGGTGAGGAATTGCGACATGGGCGAACCTCAATAAGAGTGCGTGCGTTAACCAGGTTGGCCTCCTGCTGAACCTGCTTGATGACAGCAGCCTTGACTTGTGTGGAATCCATAGTTGCGATGTGTGTTGGACAGTCGTGACGTTGTCTGTGAAGCTTGGGCGCCTGTCTATCGCAAAAACGTAGCGGGCTGGAAAAACTATCGGTCCGGGGCAGGGATTCAGCTGATTGAAATCTTAACCTCAGAGTACTAGTTATGCCCAGTTTATAGCAATGGAATTCTCTGTGTTTCTCATGATCACATATTGTGACAGGTATTAATATACCGACATAACTTGATTGCAACCTGGGCGTGAACCAATAACAGTACCATTCGTTACAAGCAGAAAGCATTTGCTATGTGTCAAGGGCCTTGGCTGTAGTCGAAACCTGTTTTCTGGACTGCGAAACACTCTGTGTTTTTCCTTCGTCATACCGCATTGGTATCCTCTATGTTGACCTGCGTGAATGTAAGTCTCGAATACTCCCTCCGGCTTTAAACCCCAACATGAAACTGAGGCGTCGGAAGTAGTGCTAGTGTCTACTCTCTAGGAGTCTGGGTAGCAAGGGGGTAGATCTGTTATTCCCAGTGCTGACTTATGGCGTGGGGCTTCTTGACGTCGGTTCATTTCTTCCTCGCCCTCCAGTGAACAGAAACTGCGCACTTTACGCTGAGTGAGGTCTTGGAATTTTCACCACCGGCCAGTGCCCGAAGTGGTCAACTCTCTCTTCATGTCATCCGGGGATGTTCGAATCGGAATCTCGCCAGCCACGGGATACTTTCAAGTTCTTGCTTGTATAGGAAACCGAGAAATTTATGATCCTATCAAATCCGGGATATAGACGCAGCTCGTCCCTCTGGTTCCCTCAGCTTCATTGCGATCTCCCGCCATCCGTACACTTATCCCAGTGCGGGATCCGACCATGTTGCCATCCTCATCGAAATCTGCGTTTACGTTATCCGCTATGGGCATGGATCAGCTAATGATCCAGTTCAATGAATGTTGACAACCCTCGGCCACGCCTATACGGCTCCATCGAAGCTGAAGATCTTGAAATGTCCAATGAACAACACGTCCTTTCTTACCCGAAACCTACAAAGAACGGCTGCCTTCAAGCCAGTGTCCCTGCAGAAGTATCTGACAGATTTACCATCACATTAGGACCGCCAATCGGATTCACGCTTCAAACCCTTCTTGCATATATTGGTGTAAGGACCTATTTCTTCCTCGATTTCGTCCAAGAAGCCAGGCCAGGCCGGCCAGGCTACGCTACACATTTAGTCGTCACCTGCTAGCATCAGTCCGAGTCGAGTTAGACACGATGTTAAACTCAAATTTTCTGTTCACTGTCGTTCACTGCCCAACGCCATGGCACATGACTCCGGTCCTCATATCCATGGCTTCCATTTCAGCAATCATTAGTTTGCATGCCCTGTTATATCTACAGAAGAGGTTCCAAAAGCATGGGCGAGTGTCTATTGTCGCATCTGATGACAGCTACATACAAGAAGGGATTTCGGCGGGATTTGACGCCTGTACTTTTCTGGCTAACAGCTAAATCTACTGGACATCTTATTTAAGAGCTCAAATTCAAATTGCAGCTCTAGGGGCTCTGCCTTACTTGGTAAACTCCCCAGACTAATATGGACAAGGTTGTGGTTTTCTTCTTCAAGACCAAGCATAAAGCTCAGAACTCAATGAAAAAAAGTAGATGTTGCGAGACTAAAAGTCAAGCGTGGGGTTTCAAAAAATTGTTCACATGGATAGCCCGAAGCCCGAAGGATACAACAGACAGACCCTTGGCAGAAGAAGCTACTCAAGACTACCAAGCAAGAGAAGCACAGCCCATAGGTTCCAAAAATTGTGATATCTTGAAGAAAGGGTCCCCCCCGGTTTGACCCAGGGTAAACCACCCTCAACAAGAGAAGCATGAGAAGAGAAGAAAAGAAAAGCATCAACAGACGGAAGCCCAGGATTTTATAGTGCCCCAGTTTCTTCCACTGGTCTGGCAGGCAGCTGGAGGTTCCTTCCCTCGCTCTACTGTTAATCTCTTACGGGCAGCTGGCGGACAGGTTCCTTCCCTCTCAAAGCTGATCCTCGGGCTCTCGCCATCAAACCGGAAGGAATTTGGTCGCCATTTAGGTAGGTACCTACCCAGGTACCTGACGTACTGGCGAGCTTCAGTTTCGGCAAGTACGACATAGGAATTTCTAATCGTGCAAGGTAACAAGGCCGTCTCCCTACCTCTACCTAAGTAGGTAGGTATTGCTAGAAGGCAGTGGGATGATCTTTCCGTTGTATCCCCTTCCTTAGCCTTGTTTGGCTTCAGCCTTGACCTACCTACAGGTAGGTAGGGACCTGTTATGGCTTAGGTGTTGTGGGTATATATATCAAAATAACAACATCACAGGAACCTTCGGGCCGGTGGCACTCTCATCAAAGAGAAGCATGATACTTGGAGAACCCACCTTTTTTGGATAGGGGTTTCATTGTTCGAACCCCGCCTAACAGGTAATAACAGTGTTTTCCTTTGCTTTTCTTTACTTGTCACCCTCCCCTTCCGCTTCTTTGAAACGGTACAAAAGCTGCAGACTAGAGTTAAATAGGTAGCCAGGGAGGCTATTTTTTGGGGGCGAGGTACTACTATCAAACATGGGTCAGTCAAAACATCCCATGGAACCACCAAGACCAAGTAAAGCTGGTAAGAAACAGTATATACGCATGAGATTACCGCCATATGTTTGTCGGTATCGTTTCAACAGAGATATCCAGTACAACAAGACACGTTCTACTGCGAGTACCTCGATTACACCGGTGGCCGAGACTGGCAGCATCATATACTAGTAGGCAAGCGAAGACGAACACAAGCTTGGTACCGAATTCAACGATTAGCTTCCTGTGTGGATTGAGGACAAGATCAAGCCTAACAGAACAAGCGTTATCCCTGGTGGGCTGGACACTGCTTGTGCAATTGTTTCAGGTATAGGGATGCTAAATTTCCTTAATAGCTTGTGTATGAACCCGGATTTCCTTTTAATTCACGGTAACTAATGAATGCCTTATGATGCTGCAGTATGATTGTAGTCGTCAGTAAGTACATGGTTTACAGAGGAGGGGCTGAGGTCTTGAACTAAAGTAATATGTGAAAGACAATGTGGCTACTGTGGCTTGAGAGTTTCATCAAGGGTCGAGTGGGGGGGGTTCCAGCATCCAGGGTGGGAGAGTACCTACGGAGTACAGTGGGGACCACTCACCTAAAATCGTTTCGGCCACAGGCAGAGTCTACCTAGAGGAAGAGGACACTTGTGCTACCTTAGCTCCTTATCCCGATTAACAACCCCCTACATTTATCCGCAACGTCACAACGACTTTGACAACGACCACTGTAGTCAATTTCTTCCTGCTCTAGCACCAGACCTCACGACTTTGTTGCCGCATCCCAGAGCGGTTTGCGCCTACATCGAGCCAGCTCTAATTGGCACTGTACGAGAGAAGAGAGCAGGGAAGAAACACCGTCATAATATAGCTTCATCATGCGGTTGCCCTCACTATCCGCAGCGCTTCTTGGTGCGCTCGCATGGACTGCCCGCGCTGATGATCTTGATGATAACATCAGGAGTATTTCGGTATGTACTCCTGCCTTCTTCTGACCGATCATCTGGAGCTTCTTCGCTAACATTCTTCACTCTCTAGCTCAGGACACATTCCTTGACCCAGGTTAGTTGCGGCGCACGCGAGCAGACATTCACGGATCGACAGATCAATTAACTCTTTTACTCAACAGCCCTATCTGGACTCGGACATGCAAAGCCGCTGGTACGACTTTGGCGGAGATACCATTATTCGAACCGATTCGTATGCAACCTCAATTCGCTGACAACGGTATACGTGGGATGTGGGTTGACTTGTTACAGGTATATTCGACTTACTTCGGATCGTCCATCGCAATCAGGGTGGATGTACTCACGAGTTCCCCTCACTGCGACAAACTGGCAGGTCGAGGTTGAATTCAAGATCTCGGGCAAGAACCAGCTCTATGGAGACGGTTTTGCTATGTGGATTACTCGCCAACGTGCGCAACAGGGTACTGTCTTTGGAGGACCCGATAACTTCGAAGGCCTCGGAGTTTTCATCGACACTTACAAAAACAACCGCCCCGGCGTTGTCTTCCCCTATGTCATGGCCATGTATGGCGATGGCAAGACCTCTTACGACAAATCCAACGATGGAAAGCACACTGAACTTGCTGGCTGCTCTGCACGTGGTATTCGACATGCGAGTGTCCCTACCAAGATGCGCCTCACTTACTTCCAGGACAAACAACTCAAGCTAGAGCTCCAGTACAAGGTTGAGGATGAGTGGCAGACATGCTTCGACCTCGAGGATCCCCCAGCCATTCCTAACATTGCCTACGTTGGTTTCACTGCTGAGACTGGTGAGCTCAGCGACAATCACGATATCATTTCCGTGGCGGCTAAGAACCTTTACACTCAACCTGGCACCAGCAACACTGGCAAGTCATCTGGCACTAAGAATAAGGGACGCAAGGGCACTGGTAAGACCACCAACGGAAACAAGCAGGGCGGTAGCTGGACATGGTTCTTTACCAAAGTCATCCTGTTCATCATCGTTGCTGGCGGTGCTTATGTTGGCTACACTGCCTACCGAGCCAAGGCCAAATCGCACAGGTTCTAGACTGGATCGCCAAGTATAAATGGGGCCAGTGCCTGAAATGAAGTGATGGAAACAAGTTGGTGAGACAAAAAGGTCTCCGCTTAGACAGCATCATCCAGCCTTCCTTGAATCTTTTGCATCTGTGTTTTGAGTAAGGGAGAGGCGACGAGAAGGGTACAAGCCGGTGAGCATTGTGACGTACCTTTGATATGAGGGAAAAAACAATCTACTATTTTGTTGAGTTATGACTACAAGTTCCTGGTTCAAATGTTCCTGCTTTTCAAAGTTGACTTTGTGAGGTAGAGTTGTTAATAGAGGGGAAGCCTTGAAGGGCGTTGAGAACACACCCCGGGTGTCATAACTTATGGACGAATGCACCGCTTGTGGTCCCATATAAGCATATCGATCGAGGCTCTGCCGACAATATACAAATATAAATGGGTTTCCATGTAAATAAACCTAAAAATGAAAATATGTATACACAGCCAATGATCAATTGATATGAAATTCAAGTTAGCTTGACGGAGACTTGTTGATGGTTTCTGAAAACGGTGAACTTCAGGGTAACGAATTTCTCTATGAGACAGGTTGTACGCAGAGGCAAAAATAAAGTAGTTGATCTGAACATAATACAGTAAATATAATCTGGTGTTGCACTGCGCCTTGCATGAGGTCAAGGCCGAATTGCATCTCTATATATTATCTGTAGTTTGCACTTCTTCTGCTTGTAGAACAGAGGCTGTGCCTTTTCCATATACATACTAGGTCAACTCCCAGCAATATGTAGAATTAGTACTCAACCTGTTGAGAGTACCAATAGGTATAAGTAGTCAAGCCAAACCTTCTATTAACGGCTGTTGGCTCAACCTCTTCACCTGTCGCAATGGCTCAGATGTGCACAAATTTGATCAATTACCTACATATTTTCTACGGGGCCTAACCAACGATTTCCCTAAGTCCTGTCTTTGATTATTTAGTCTCCAATACCCAAGCTATTAGTGATTAAACTGAGCACAAAGGATATACGACATTCCACTGTATCCAAGTACACGAGCAATTCATCTCATCTAATCACTACACGTTCCAGCGGGCGCACTAATCCTGAGCCGGGAGCTTGATTGAGTTATGACTGATCACAAGGAAGCTTTCGTGAGTCCTTGTTGGTCTAGTTGATCATCCACTCATACAAAAGGTCTCTCTCATGTTCTCTTTAGATCGATGTAGTAACCTCAACACAGGAAGCTCCCGTCGGCTCATGGATCGGATATCCGCCCCGCCTTTGACTCGAGACAGCCCATTTTCCCTCTGGAACTAACGTAGGTAGTGACGCCAAGCGCCGAATCTCTTCCAATGTCAAGATAGTAGTTTCATCAGCTCTATGCCTTAGAGTACTCCATGGTGCTGGGCTGTGATTCTTTTCGCTGTAGCTCCTGATGTCAGCTTTTGAAACACCCAATAACCGACCGGATCCTACTTGTGTCTTTTGTCTTTGCTGAGCTCTCTCCCTTCCATTCCAATCCGACCTAGTGAGATCCCTCTCATACAGGGCGCCAACCCTGCCAGCAATCTCGACTCTTCCTCACTCGGCTCATCTTGTCTGGATCTACTCAATCTACGTCTTGTTCCTTTCATCTCACTTGAATTTGATCTTCTACATATTTCATGCCATCTCCATCATCGTCACCCTCGTCGTCAACCAATCCCACCTTACTGCCAGACTCAATTGTCGTCACTCGTGTACTATCTGGTCTTGTGCACGCTCGTCGCTACTATACGTCTCGCCGAGTACTCGCTGCTCTTTGCCTCGGTATTTTCACTTTCACCCAAGTCTACTAGAAACATCGACATCGTCGCATTGCTCTCTATGCTCTGACCCTGCCCGTCTCATTCTTGCCATACTCACGGCGGCTATGGGCTACTAGTTACATGCTAGAGCTGCAGATCAGTCGACCAATTGCCGCTAAAGAGATATCGTCTTGACAAGCTGGCGCCTCTTTTTGGACACGAATCGACACAAGGCACCGCAAGCGAGCTCACAAGAGCGAAGAAACCCGCGGCATCATTGTGTGCCTATCAGTATCAGTATCAGTATCAGCTTTCCCTTGTGTGCAATCGTTGATCCGATCATAAAAGAGGGGCAACTTTCGTTGTGGGCGAAGCTCCAACGACTACATCATCACCAGCCTACTTAAACCTTGTACCGTTACTAGCTTGCTTTGCAAGGTGCCTTGTCCTAGCTTGCCCTGCCTTCACAATCATCTATATCCCATTGTTTTGTGCAAAGACTTTGGCCTCACTCACAATTACGTTAGACGGGCTCAGTTTTGGCTTGGCTGTTTAAACGGCGAAAAATCAAAACCAAAAGCATCGTACAACGTACGGAAAGTCTTTGGCTATTCGTATCCTATCCCTCCACCTTTGCCAGCCACCAGAGAGAGCCAAGGAATAGTATCAGCCATCCAATTGCCGGCCTCGGGTGGAATGCGCCAAGAGCCCAAATCCTTTGTTCACTCACGAAACCAAAAGAAGGAAAAAAACAAAGCCCAGGTTCTCACCACCGAGCATTGTCTTTATCCTCCTGTCCTATCCATGCATGCTTATTAGGCCCATAGCTCTGGATACCGTTGTTTATTACCTAACCTAACATCTGAGCGAGCTGAAAGAGAGCTTGCTCCCCCACAGAAAGACAAGCCGATCTTGACCACACCATACCGAGACCAGCACGTCACGTCAGCGTCCAGCCTCTCCCCACTATTCCGTTGCTGTACCTGAAGCTTGAAAGAGCTGCAATTGCAAGGTTAGCTCGGGCTAGTAGGTTGCACCAGCCGAGCTCACTGACCTCTTGATGGTCCAGGAGAAGCAAACGTGCTCAAATCCTTCCGACTTTGCTGTCTCATCCATCAGTCCCTCTCTCAATTATCTCTCTGTATCTGTCATCCTGTTGTCAATTAATCGGAGAGCTCTCAGTAAGGCATAATTCAACCGGGTATCCCACAATTGGATCCATCCACATCCACCACAAGCCCACCACAAACCAAGCTGAGAAGTTGGGCTGGGTGAAGTGACCTGTTCCGTTCCGTTCGATCGATCTGCACAGAGCGTTTCCTCAACTTTGGGTCCATTCTACCGCAACCACCACCACCTACACACTAACTACCTGCCTACCTACCTACCTACCTACCCTACCTATCTCATCCCCTCCCCGCTTCTCTCGCAATTCTCCCCCCCTCTCTTTCTGTCGTCACACTATCACTACCCTATGCCTTCACTGGGGTTTCTCAAGAAAAAGCGGACCAGAGAGGGCAACTCTGATCCTTCTGCTTCAAGTCCAACTAGTCCAGTTACTCCTACCACTTCCAGGTCCAAGTCCATCTCCAAAGCTTTTCACCTGCCTCGAACAAGCAGGCAATCAACCTCAGCACCAAGTGCCCAACCAACCAACGGCCAGAACCAGCAGCAGCAGCCAGATCAGATTCAGGAAGGTGCCGTGTCTCAATCGAATCAATCCTCTGCGCCGAATGAGCAGACGACAGCAGCTACGGACGGACAGCAACAAGAAGATATGAGCGCAATTAACCTCCATCAACCCTCATACGGTGCGGGCAGTCCTATGAATCACGATCATCAAAATCTACCTAGCATCAATAACCTCATCAACCCGCCCCAGCAACAGCAGCAGCACAATGCACAAGGCAATTCCTACAACAACGGCCAGACCAACTCGCAGTACCTAGCCGCCACGATAGATAGCCATCGACCGCAGACCGTCAGTCCCGGAACTGATCCCGCAGCCCTCCAACAGCAGCAGCAGCAAGCTCTGCCACAGCCGAGTATGCCTCCGCAGCAGCAACAGTCGCAGGCGCAGCAACAACACCAGCAGCCGCCTCAGCAGTTCCAACAACAACAACAACAACAGAACCAGAGTCAGAATCAAGCGCAACAGCAACAACAGTACCAACACCAGCCGCATCATCAACAGAACGCTAGCACTGGTTCAGTCATGCGCGTAACAAAAGGAAAATACTCGTTGGGTGACTTTGATATCTTGAGGACGCTTGGAACTGGTAGCTTCGGCCGAGTACATTTAGTCCAATCGAAGCACAACCAGCGTTTCTATGCGGTCAAGGTGCTCAAGAAGGCCCAGGTGGTCAAAATGAAGCAAGTCGAACATACCAATGACGAACGTCGCATGCTAGCTGACGTCAAACACCCCTTCCTCATTACCCTCTGGGGCACGTTCCAGGATCCGAAGAACCTCTACATGGTGATGGATTTCGTTGAAGGTGGAGAGCTATTTTCACTTCTGAGGAAGTCGGGAGTAAGTTTTATATGATGCTCTCCAAAAACGAAAACCCTCAATTAACCTGACTAACACACTGTAGCGTTTCCCTAACCCCGTCGCCAAATTCTACGCCGCGGAGGTCACTTTAGCTTTGGAATACCTCCATTCAAAGAACATTATATACCGTGATCTCAAGCCAGAAAATTTGCTACTCGATCGGCATGGCCATCTCAAGATCACAGATTTCGGTTTCGCGAAGCGCGTGCCTGACAAGACGTGGACTCTGTGCGGTACTCCGGATTACCTAGCTCCTGAAGTGGTCTCTAACAAAGGCTACAACAAATCCGTGGATTGGTAAGTTCTTGTGACTGGCGACGGAACAGAAATGGACTGACATGTTTGGCGTACAAGGTGGTCCTTGGGTATCCTGATATATGAAATGCTATGCGGTTACACCCCCTTCTGGGATAGTGGATCTCCCATGAAGATCTACGAAAACATTCTCAAGGGCAAAGTTAAATATCCGGCATACGTCAACGCGGACGCTCAGAATCTTCTTGAGCGCCTGATCACAGCCGACCTCACAAAGCGATTAGGTAACCTCTACGGAGGCCCAGATGACGTGAAGACCCATCCTTGGTTCGCCGAAGTCACCTGGGATCGATTAGCCAGGAAGGACATTGACGCGCCTTACACGCCACCAGTCAAGGCGGGTGCCGGAGACGCGAGTCAATTCGATCGTTACCCTGAGGATCCCGAGAAGTACGGAGTGGTTACGGCACCAGATGAGTGAGTGATGATTCGCAGTCTCCATTATCAATTGGCCAAACTAACCCTTTGCAGGTACGGTCACATGTTTACGGAGTTTTAAAGAAAGTGCTTGAGATCGAGTAATGGATGCACTTGTATGATTAGGTTGGAAATAAACCTCTCTTGGTGCAGTCAGCTTTGGGTGGGCGTTCATGCTGGTGCGCTTTCCTCTTGGATATGAGATACTGGAACTGTGTTATTTGTCGTTGGTTCATGTTTCACGCAATTGCAGGAATGCGGTGATGAAGAAGAAGGCTCCCGGGAAACTCTTTTGTTGGAGAGTTGGTTGGTTGGCTGTTGGTTGATGAGCTCAATTTGGAAAGCCAGGTGAACATATCATCCTATGCAAGCAGTCCAGGTCATAGAATAGCCTTGAATGAATATCCGTACTACGGCATCCTTATACTCAGGTACCCAGAATATCTCTAGGACGTCTTGGTGACCAATTGATGAACATATACAATTCCATTGAGGTTTTCAGTCTATCAACGTTGCTATGACGTTTCCTTCACAATTCTTCATCTTTCCACTCCCACCCCAGCGGGTATGCAAGTTTCGCTTCTCCACTCAGCCACTAAAAAGAACGGGTTCGAGTTCCTCTTTGTAGTGGCGCTAATGAGTAAAGCTGCCCGGGGTTGGGATTTTGGGAGCGGCCGCCATCAATCCCCAAAGGGACGGACCGTTATGGAAGAAAGGTTGCTTGAGGTGTCTTTGCTATCTTTTGGACACAACGTTAATATAAAAAAAAATATATAAAAAATCGCGGGGTTGGGCTGGTATCTAGGACAAGATCTAGTTAGTAGGTAATACTGTCTTTAACAAGACAAGCAAAGGCTTTTCCCTTTCAATTGATTCGTCTGGTCATTGATCTTTATGTTCGACAGACCAGAACCGATGTCCATTTCTCGGGGCTTTTTTCTATCAATGGATGTCACCCTGTCTGACATTTGATTCAGCCGCATCCAATACCTGGGTAAGATGCCTGGGTTAGTAGTCACAATCCCTACTAGCCTTGTGGTGTCTTATAAACTCACCGATTCTTTTGCTTCTGCGTTTTCTTCTCTCTCAACTTACCTTAGTTATAGCAAATCCTACAATCACCTCTTGATATCGAGTCCCCCAAAAAGCCCACCGCCAAGCTTTGACTCTAACTAACTAACTAGTTAGTACCTAGGTAAGCGACCTGCAAGGACCAAGACGGGCAGCGAATCCGGTGGAGGTGGCTTTTTCAGGACATTGGATCCAATCCAATCCAATGTGAGAGGAGAGGAGATCTCAAAAACACCTCCATACCTAGTACTTTACATACAGAAGAGATACCTCTAAATCTGTCGCACACGCAGCATCTGAGCTCGGATTCTTGCGTCGCAGTCGCAATGGAAGACTATTTGTTTCGACATTACGTTGACCAGTGTCGCGTTGTCAAAGAAGAGACCAGCTATATCCAGGCCTTCAATTACTCGGTAGGTTATTATGTCTCGGATATCTACCTAGACTTGCATTGAATCAAACCTAAGAACAATGGATGCTTGCTAATACGCTCACTACCTTAGGATCCGTTCTATGATGTCTGCGAGGAGCACCCCTTGCCCGATGATGAATTTGACAACTTTCTTCATCAAAGGGTAAGTCAATGCCTTGGACTGCAAAGTGCCTCAAATCACAGGACTCTATCAATTGACAAGGATACCTAGGGTGCCTTTGCGCCGCCAGATCATCTGAGGTCTGGCACTAAGCTTCTCAGTGGTGTACGAATAATGTGAGATCCAACGTCTCAAAACATGGAGAATCGAGATAGAGAGTCAGTCAGTCCACTAACACCGCTGCCAAGAGTTCAAAAGAACGCCAAGCATCCCGATACGTTTCTCCCAAAGGTTATCTCACTTCCGCCGGATAGATACTGTTCCATGGTTCGCACCTTGAACTTGCCATATCGGGGAATCGAAACGACTTCAGTAGTTGGTCCCTTTTTCTGGTCTGCTCACGACCACGATGAAGACGAGCCTCATTTACGTGAGTTTCTTTCCCCCCTGGGCTGGGCTGGGCTGGGCTGGGCTGGCTCCTGAACTCCACCACCTGACATTGGATCCTACCAGAAATTGTCCACCGTAAATCAGATGTTCTCAAGAAAGGGAGAACACGAGGCTGGGAGATGCTTCTCTCACATTCCCTCAAGACCGGGGTCACCACCGGCTTCATCAAAGGCACCACCAGCTCAGAAGTCGAAAAGTCCTTGACTCATCTCAAAGCATGTGCTAACCAAGCTGGACACCCCATGTTACTCCCCATCATCATCCTCACGTATGATCTATCCCCCGAAAACGACGAGAAACAACGAAAGGCTCGGCACTGGCTTCGCCGTCTCGAAAATGCCGTGAGTTTGCGCAATGAAGTTGAGGAGCAGGAACAGTACTTTCAAAATGGATTTATCGACATCGACGGTCTGAGTCGTGATCTGGTTGAGTGTCATGGCAATGTCATGTGGAAACGACCTCAAGCATATGAAGCACTGGTCAAAGAGATGGAAAAGGCCATGGAAACCTTTCGTTTTGCTTGGATGACACTGGCGCCTGCGGCCGAGGAGCAAATTGAAGCCGAAAGAAAGCACCGCAAGGAGATTCAAAAGTTGCATCGAAGTATGGCATCTCGTCTGGACTTTTACAAAGTCAAGCTCAAAGGTCTGGAGAACTACATTCATACAACTCTCGAGAGACTCAAGGTTCAGCGGGAAGCGGTCAGTCACCCTCAAACTTGTCGCATGATGTTACTGATTTCTGGATAGCTCTATAATATCATGTCACAGCGTGAAGCAAGACTGAATCTTGAAATTGCAGGAGAGCAGAGGCGAATAGCCCATGCTAGTAAGCGAGACAGTACGGCTATGAAGACACTGTCGCTCATGGGTGCCTTATTCTTACCCGGAACATATCTCGCATCCGTATTCAGCATGACATTCTTCGACTTTGGAAAAGGTTTGCTATGGTTCTCCATTATCTATTGACCTTGCTAATCTGCTGACGCAGATGCCGACCCTGTCATTTCTGTTGAGCTTTGGGTATACTTTGCCATAACGGTTCCCGTAACGGCGCTGATAGTCGGGGCGTGGACCTTCATTGACAAACGTCGCCAGGAGCAGCACAAAAAGGACGACGCAGACCTGGAGAAGAATATCGACAAGATGGAAAAGGAGATCATGTTTGCCCTTAGGAAGCGGACAATGAGTAAAGCCAATACCTGGAACACTGTCAGCCCACCCCCGAAGCCATAAGGAAGAGGAAGGGAATGTATTGCTCCAAATTTTGATGGTGTTGTGGAAATTCTGGGCTACCGCACGATTCACGACTCACGAACACATTGACGCCATTTGTGACGATATGGACGACTTCACTTCAAGGATAAAACAAAAATTGACGAATACGTTGCATTAGATATATATTTGCGTATAAAAATATGATCCGTTAAAATGTGAGCGTCTTTTGACGGTATCAGTAGCTGCCTCCATAATGTCCAGGTAGCACCTAGTCCGTTCCCTCATGTCCGTCCGAATTATGATAAGAAAGGACTCACGCGTGAACATGTCAATAGCAACCCAGTTAGTCCTTCAACTCCACGACGGTTTATCCATACCGACTCTAGTAAGGAAGATAGGACAGTACAAAAGCACAATACAAAATCAAAGACTTCTTGCTTTTCCCCAAAAGACCTTGCGCCGCCCATGTATAGAAATGATGTGGCTAGATACGGATCTGGCCTTCGCTGGAACCACCAAACCATCTACGGAAATCAGGTCCCGAGCTTGATGACGCAGCCCCTGCCGTATCATCGTCGCCACCCATCCACTTTGGCTTCTTGATATCGTTAAACCATTTGGGAGCTTCGATACCATCCATGGTGTTTTTCATACGGTGGCCGATGATGGTAAAGAGGTTATCGTCCTCGGGCGGCTCGTCGTTCCAGTTCGCACCATAGCGATGTTCTGGGCCACGGCGGGCATTCGCAGCTGGAGCTCGAGCTGGAGACCGCGCAGGTGAAGAAGCGGCGCCATGGGCGGATGGTATAGACAAAATGGGAGCAGATCTACCACCAACTGTTCCAGCAGCCCCTATTCTAGCAAGTGCATCTTCTCTGCGATGAAAGAGGGTGTTCCCACCGAGTTCACGAGAGATGAGATCTCGGCCTTCCCGCCAGGAGCCAGTACCATAAGTGGTGCCATTCTCCTCTTCGTCGTCCATCACATCCATACCAACAAAGATTCGTTTGACCCGACCGTAAATGCCGAAAAGGGTAGCAAAGACAGGGAACAGTACGACCACAGGAAATAGGTCGTCAAAATAACGACCCAGTGGTGTAAAGTCGATGAGCTGTCCGAGAAAGTGATAAAATACAGTCTTGTTATAGACCTGGCTCGAAAGGAAGGTGATGAAGTTGTAAGAGATAGGAATAGTCAGTTTGGCCACCTGCATCGCATACCAAAAAGCGGACTCATGAGCCGTGTTTCGTCGAACAAGGGCTCGACCTCGCCAGACTTTGACCTCGGTCATAGAAATGAGTGCCGCTGCACACATGTAGCAGATCCAGAATGACGAGATGGCCTGTCCAGCGAATCCGACTTCAGGCTTATCGCCAACCCAATGATGAACCACAGTTAGTCTGATGACGGAAAGCTTGGGGAATGCAAACTTGACAACCTCAGACCAGACAATACAAGCCGACGCGGCTGCCAAGAATAAACCGAGAAGGACTTGCGCATAAGGCAAGATTTGGTAATAGTAGAGGTATCGAGTATATGGCGTCAGGATGGTGGTCTTTTCCCATAAAGTTGCATGAGGTGACACCTCACCAAAGTCGAGCTTTTTCGATGCTGCCGAGTCTAGGATCGCTTGCGCTTCAGCAGCTTCTTGAACGAGGTCACTCCAAGCATTCACATATCGAGATCGAGCGTGTCTGGCACGCACATATTTCCTAGTGAGATCGGCGAGATACTTTTCGGTGATGACATGTGGAATAATGTTGTTATCGGAGCTGGAACCAAACCGGGTGCCTCGGGGTTGCGACTCGGGAAGATTGGCCACTTCTTGCAGTTCTTCGATCCAGTCTCGGTATGTGTTTGCGCTTCCTGTCTTGCGTCGGCCAAGCTCCGCAACCTGAACCTCAATATCCTCAAGTTTGGTAATCGAGTCCTCCATTTCTTCATAAACCTTGGGCGCCTTGCTCTGGAGTCGTCGTAGTCGTCCGCTGATGCTTGCGCCGCGCATGAGTCGTCGAGGTATCGACACCAAGCCGTGGCCCATGAGATATATGGCGAGAATTAATCCCCAACAGTATGCGAGAGCCATAATAGTACCTTTAATAACGTCGACCTTGAAGGAGAAGCCGGAGGAGACGACATAGTAAATGAGCCCTACAAAACCAAAAGCCAAGACGATGGCGTGAAACTGCGCATTGCTGCGAACCGAGTACATGAACTTGTCGTATGGTTCTCGGTATCCAGAGTCGGAGTATTCGGCAAGGATTGGAAGAATAAACCTGCATATGCTGTTTAGCCTCTACCACGATACAGTACACCAAACCATCATACCATGTCAATGCAAATGTTAACCAATATGAAATGCGCCATGATACGAGTATGACTCGCTCAGGGAGCCATATACCCCTTGAGTCTTCATCGCCAGTAACTGCGCTCGAGGCAAGATCGACCGGAACGAGTATCACGACGATGGTTGGTAGCCATAAGGCGAAGAAGATGGGAATGAGATAAAAGGCTGGTGTCGTTCGTAGCGGGAGATAGTATCGTAGAATAAGGAGAACGACGAGGGATATGACAACTAAAGCTATGCACGAGAAGATGGCAGAGCCAACCGGCGAAGAACTGCTTGTTATGTGTAACATCTTAAAAAGTCGAAGCGCATGGCGCACAAATTTGTAAGGATAAAGTTGAAGCGAAAGTCCGAGTTCTAAAAAGATGGTTTGGTTTGATTGCCTGAGACTTGAGTGAGTGACATGCGATAGCCAGGGGTACAAGGACCGTTCGGACTTAGCCTTGGGGTACGTATCTGTGTTCATGAGATCCATGGTTACGTCATTTCCTCTATAAGGCGGGTGGTTTGGCCTGGAAAATTGGGCGCGAAGACTGACTGGTGTTGGCGCATTCCGCTCCTTGGCTCAGACCTACCTACCTTAGGTACTAAGGTGCCTACGCATGGATTTAATTGAATCGCGTAAAGTCGCGTTTTTGGTGGACCCCTTCACCCAGACAACGACAACCATTCACAACTTGAGCGCATCGCGACTTGGATTCCATCTTTTTCAGGACTTCGTTGCACCAGGTCGCATTGTGTTTCTGAACGGCCACTTTCTCTCACGTTCGTTAACAGTAAGCACTCAAAATGGCAAACATCGAAGAGTGTAAGTTTGGCGGCTGTCACAACTTGATCTCCCAAATACTGACATTTATTGAGGGCTTGCCAACGCCAACGAGGCGATCCATATCAGCCTGGTGTCTCCCTCCGAATCTGGCCTTCAACATCTGGCTACATTTAACCCCCGACACACATACTCGATTTTTGGCGAGGAGGAACAGATCTTTGGTTACAAAGATCTCAAGGTCAGCCTGCGGTTTCGCGCAAACGATATGCGACCGCACTTGAAGACATCCTACAGCAAGAAATTCAACGTTGATGGAGGACCTGAGCCTACAGATGTGGCAGCCATTCTCAAGGAAGGAAATCATCTGCCTAAAAGTACGTAACTCTTCCTTGAACGCGCAACGAGAAAATACTAACAGCACCTACCTAGTCGCCTTTGCCACAGCAAGCGATTTCGAAGAGAGCTCCAAGCTAATTGGCGATAACTGGGTACCGCCCGGAACCCTCCATGCGACCTTCGATAGTCCTGATGGCGAGTACGAAATCTGGCGTGGAAATCTCGCCGACCCTACTATCCAGCAACTCAACAACCGTTTGCAGATATTTGTTCCTCTTTTCATCGAGGGTGGCACTTATATCGGCCAAGATCCCGAGATGGACTCAGCAGAGCTTGATCTCTCTGATGCCGATCGATGGACATTCTTTGCCCTCTACCAGAAGCGAAAGGTAGCGGACAAGACCTCATATGTGTTTGTAGGCTACTCAACCATCTACCGATTTTACTATTTCCAGCCGCCCACGCCCCCAGCATCACCTCGAAGCGATGAGTGGGAGCTGCCAAATGGTGAGGTGGACCTCGCCGAGTTACCCTCCCGAACAAGACTATCTCAATTCGTCATCTTACCCCCTTTCCAGGGCAAAGGTAACGGAGCAAGGCTCTACAAGACCATCTTCGAGCACTACCATAAGATTCCACAGACCTATGAGTTCACTGTGGAGGATCCAAACGAAGCCTTCGATGACTTGCGAGACATCTGCGATTTGCAATTCCTCCGCACGATGCCCGACTTCAATGACCTGCGACTTGACGCAGACGTTACTCTTCCTAAGAAGGGGACTCTGCCAAAACTGGTTGTTGGCAGTGACAAGCTTGAGACTATCCGACTTCAGGCTAAGATTGCACCTCGCCAGTTTGGTAGGGTCTTAGAAATGCATCTCATGTCTCAACTTCCCAAATCAGTACGGCCGACAATGGACATTGATGGAGACAAGCCAGAAGCTACACAGGCCGACAAGCACCAGGGCAAGATCTGGAGCCTGATTGTTAAACAGCGACTGTACCGTCACAACAAAGATGTCCTATCTCAAATCGAACCTCATGAGCGCGTTGACAAGCTTGATGATACTCTGCAGGGTGTCGGACTAGAGTATGCGCGTATCCTTGCTGCCTTGGAACGCTCAGCGAAGCACTCTCAAAGCCAATCAGTAGCGAATGGCAAGCGAAAGCTAGGTGCAGGGGAGACCGAGCAGGATCCTGGTAGCAAGAAAGCTCGCGTTGAGGATTCTTAGGTATTTATGTATTTTAAATCCTTGACGCTTAACCGAATGACTGGATTAGCTAGGCGTTGGGAATACTGGACGAAGGAAAATGTACTATCTTGTGTATAAATCAAACCATTACACCTATATCCAGTGAAACCTAGACTATGCTGTGCCATGCCATGCCATGCAAATAAATAAGCCGATCCATATTCAAAGAGGCGAGGATAATGAACTCCCAAAGGTCTGCAGCAAGGACTGCCAAGTACTATCGGGTCTGGGATGGAGTACTGTAGTACGATTTTGTCTTCTTTCCCATACCGTATCCTCGACCTCTTTGGACTTTGTTTTCGGTCCGTAGGCTGATTCTAGTGATTGAAAGTCTGAGACTACTTCGGGGTCTGAGATAAGTAGGGAACATGTATATGATGGTTGGCAGGACTTCCTGAGAAGTTCTGACCGATCGTCGTGGCATGATCCACTCATTCATAACGTGCACCAGGAAATCTGGTGCCATTCACACCGTCAGCCCCCTTTCCAATCTGACCGGCCACAACAGCGGCCTCGCGTACAGCTCTCGAGACGGAGCCACGTACTCTGCCCTCCTCAAGAACCAAGACACCACCAATAGTGCAGCCACCGGATGTGCAAACCTTCTCCCGGAGAAGAGCAGGATGCTCGCCACTTTGGACAAGACCAGCAGTACCCCTCATAGACTGAGTAGCCATGCGCTGAGCATCGGCACGGGGAATACCCATGGCAACAGCGCCATCGATGGCAGCTTCCAGCACCAGGGCGAAGAAAGCGGGACCTGAAGCACACAGAGCTGTCGAGGCATCCATGTGTCGCGTAGGAAGGTAAACAACGTCACCAATGCGCCTGAAGATCCATGTAACGAGGCTCTCGGTGGCATGGTCGAGGGGAGAACTAGGAGAAGCGATAACAGTCATCGACTCACGGATTACGGCAGCTGTGTTGCACATGGCCCGGACAATGCGGCATCGACCATCCTCCTCTGGATCCTTGGAAGGGACAGCGCCGTGGAGAGCGATTTCAATGTCCTCTACTGTGATACCAGCACAAACGCTGATAAGAAGTTTGCCGTGCAGGGCTTTTGAAATGCCAGGTTCGCTAAGGATCTCTTTAACCATCCATGGCTTGCAAGTAAGCAGGACAACCTCAGCCTGCTGAACGGCACCAATGTTGTCGTTATGGACGACCCTGAGAATGGAGGAATGCTCCCAGAGAGCGCTCTTGACACGCTTGGCACCCGCAGCAGTAGCAACGCTGGCAACGAAGCGTGAGGGTAGTCGTTCAGGCACCTCGTCGCCAGGAGTTGAGGCTCCTGATCTGGGGAGGGACTGGAGGGGCTTAGGTCCTTGCATCTCAGCCAGTGAGTTCAAGATACCACTGAGAATAGCAACACCCATAGTTCCTTGGATTTGTTAGCAGAAGAAAAATGCGTGATACAACGCCCGCAAAAATGTATAGGATCGCCCTCAAAAGAAGGACGATCTGCATCTGGTACCAAGGGTATTTCTTTCGACTTACCACAACCAAGAACAGCCATTGTGAGGTCCGTACTGCCATTTGAACCATAGGGCGTGAGAGCCATTGTGTTGGGAGACATGGTGTTTTGCAGTAAACGAAGCGAAAAACCACTTGTTATTCAAGAGATTTATAGGGAGGAGAGGAGGGGAAAACTTTGATATAGAGGAGATGCTACCTGAGTCAAGGACGGGGCCCAAGTCGTTTAGTGGAGGAAGTAATGGGGGAAAACGGAACTGAAAATAAGAAAGACAACTAGAAAGGCTGGGGAAATGGAAGCATATTTATGTGGGAAAATTCTACTTATAAACAAATACTAGGTAGGTATTACCTGTTTACTCCGTACTGAGAAGCAAATGCGCGCAAAAGACTGGACTTTACCGGGTAACGTAGAGTAAAGTGCTTTTGCTGCCCAATGCGCATCCTGGCCACACAGTCAAGACGAAGCAAAAACGGAATACGTCGAAAATAAGGGGTAAGTTTGAGACTCACGCCCGTTGATACTTCTATGTACAAACTCTCCAAACGGGTGCTATTCACCGAGAAAAGTGACGAAGCAAATTGCCGTCAGGTAAAGTCTCACCATGTCAGGAGATAAGAGCCATTCAGTACCCTCCCATTGGGTTCCGACTTCTTCCAGACAAGCCCAAAGCTTAGCCTGGACCGTGTAAGTGAACCCCTGGGCTGTGAAGTGAGGTAAATTCGTGAATCTGACGCCCCTGAGCATGCTTCAGGGCTTCTGGTGAAGCCCTTTCACGCGACAGGTCTTCACCGGAATCCTCTTATGGTTAGACTCATGCGTTACACCTTCGGCTTGTCCGGGCCGGATCGATTCCTTTCGTGTGGAGGGGGGATGAAGCTGGAAAAGAAAAAGAAATGTTGCGGGAACGGTGAGACCTGGTTATTCCCGCCGGTTTCAAGATATCAAACTCAACTCGCTTCTTCGCACGGCCACAACGTGGCACAGCTCCTCCCTTCCCCTTGCAGACCCACTATCAACCTCATCGACAAATTATCTGGGCTTCTCACCTACCACCTAATCCAGCTAAACAATTCATATGAACCAACGCCTTTTGTTGTTCCCCCCCCTGCCTTTGCTTTAGCTGTGATACTCTCAAGCCGTGGTTTGTACCTCAAGTCTTCCGGCCTTTCGATAGAACATCGTTTTGGGATTTTCCACTTTGCACAACCAACTCACAGCGCTCTTACCATGGCCGACCCATTTGAAGTGCGAATGCGCTTCACATCACAGCTCCAACATCTCAACGCGTCAGTTACATCTGCTCAGAAAGCCGCACAATATGCGCTTAGATTCAGAGACATGGATGAGGACTTGCATTCGTGCATCCTGGAACAGCTTGAACGAGTAAGTCGGACCATTTTAGCTCAGTGGACTCGGCATTGACACAAGATAGCAGAACAATATGAACATACGTGCCAATATCATGTACTTTATCGAGCACTTCCTAGACATGGCGCAACGTGATGGACACCCCGACTACATTCGAATGATGCAACGGGACATTATCCGTGTCGTCGATGCTGTTGCCCCGGATGATGGGTCAGGTGCTGCCAACGTCAAAGTGGTCCGAAAGGTGAGTTGATCCCCGCATCATGGCGCAACCCCGGATTTGTTCTAGAACCTGTGGCTCACATGTCGGTGCAGGTGTTGCAGGGTCTTCAAGGAAAAGGGTACCTTGAGTCGCAAGCAGTCAGTCAGATCGAAGATGTCATCAAAGAGCGTGAGACAAATGTCGAAGACCTAGGCTTAGCTTCACCAAATGGAGATGTCGAGATGACAGACATGCCTCCCTCACAAACCATACCTAAGGCAGGTCGACGAAGCACGCCACACCAGCTTGACAAACGTCAAATTGAGCAACGGATTGAGGAGGACCGCGAGCGCCACAAGCGCGAGCGCGAAAGCATTTGGGCAGTCCCCAGAGCCGAGAATGCTGAGATGGACAGACTGTGGGAGGAAACGAGTGACTTTGGAGAAGACGACGACCGTCTACTCACTGAAGAGCTGGATGACTTCCACAAAGAGATGGAGATACAGTCTAATTGCCAACATCATCATGGCGCAACGAACGGCAACCGTCGCTAATTGGAATCGAATCATCTTGCATTGTTATGGAATGGATATTGGTCGGCGTTCGGTCCTGGGCTCGCATTTGGATTGAGAGAAAAGTATTGATACCCGTCGTTTTCGGCATGGCTGGCTAGAGTAGCGAAGTTTCAGACCGACCTTGCTTGATAATTGAGGTCGCATGTAGATGAACAATGCATTTGTTCAATATGATATCATAATTAAAAAGAACCCATCGCTGAATGAGCCTTTCTAAGGGTACATACTGTTAGATACTAGTACAGATGTTTTTACACATGCAATCCAGCCATCTATCGTGCCAAGTCGCCTGTCGTTGCGCCCCAGAGACCCAACCATTTTACTCCATAACCACAGTGGCGCCCAACTCCTTCATGGCGGCGATGATCTTCTCAGCATCTTCTTTCGGGACGTTCTCCTTCATCATCTTGGGCGCACTCTCGACGAACTTCTTGCTATCCACCAAGCTCAGACCGAGCATGTTCTTGATCTCCTTGATAACCTTGGCCTTGGATGGGGCATCGAACCCTTGCAACTTGAGGGTGAAGAGCGTCTTCTCGGCAGCAGCAGGAGCAGCCTCCTCAGCTTCTTCGGCGGGAGCGGGTGCGGCGGCGGGAGCAGCAGCAGCGAAGCCGCCTATGGGCATATCGGGAATGTTGAGCTTGGTCTATTGAAAGGTTCCAGTTAGCAATGATGCTGCGACAAAATAACCCCTCCAAGGTTCAATTAAAGCCAGATGATTATCCTCACTAACCTTGAGGCTTGAAACAAGGTCAGCAGTCTCCAAGAGAGTAAGTTGGCTGATCTGATCGACAATGGCTTCGATCTTGGGGTTGGCGGGAGCGGCATCGGTTGAGTTCCATCTCCTCGAGGCAGCTGAGATTCTGACGAGCTGTGTGGGTGCCCGGGGAGCGCGAGCGGATCGGAGGTGGCGAGCACAGCTCTGGGCAGCGTACCGACAAGACATGGCCATTTTTGTGATTGCGGTTGGCTGGGGGTTGCTCAATTCGAAGAGTCGTCGCGGGCGGGCGTCTGAGGAAGCGTCTTGAAGATTTTCGAGCTGTCTCGATGGTTTGGCGGGCTAGCGGGTGTATCACGTGTATAACTGGGTCCTCACTGACATCGAACCATAGCATCCTTGGATTGAAGCATTCCATCCCATTGTTAAAACTTGCATAGGCTGGGGTATGGAAGAAGTAAATGATACAAATCATCAGTATATACGGATATGTTCAAGTGATATGGCGTGGCTCTTAAAACGTCGTTGATTGACCCAGCCCGGGAAGCAAAGGACGTTAGCATTCCGGTGAAGGACATAGGCGAGATAGGTGCTCAGGCGAGAGGATCGACGGAATTAGATTTCGATAAATTACGACCAATCTCGGAAGTATGCAATACACATCTTCTCAGATTACCAATTTTGTACTGTAAATATAACAAGAACAATTAATGTTAAACAGGCGGATTGATTCGAGAATCAAGGGTAAATTCAGTCGACATACACCAGGCCAAGAACTAAACCAGATTAGCGTACTGACCTATTAACTAGTGGCTGATAAGATAACGAAAAAAAAGTTCAAGAGAGCAGTTCTCAGGTTTAGCTTGGAAGCACCACAAACCATCGACAACCGAGATTTCGTCAACAGAGAGCGCAATCATGGCAATGATTGATGTCTCGCGGCAGAGGAGGTCGCTCCTCGCGGATGCGACTGTATTGGAACATCTGCCCGTAGAAATACTGGCCATTATCCAAGACCAGTCCTCGACGAAACTGCTAGATGCTGTTGCAGAGGCAGCTCTTTGCCCGCCACTTACAGAGCGTATCTTTGCGCATTTCGAGCATATTTTCCCAGACATTTGTGCTCGATGGATCCTCAACCCCGGAAATGGACAACAGCGCATACGAATATACTCAGCGTTAGCTCGAATTCTACCCTTTGCTCCTTACCTTTCAACATTTATTGAATACGCCTCCTCTCCTCCCGAACAAACGACGAACTCACCCTCTCTCCGACTCCCGCCCTTACGGCTAGACCAAAATGCCATGGAACAGGATGGAGAGATCCTCTTACAGAGCCTCCTTGTTGTGTGGAGGTTAATCAGCTTCGATTCGCGCAATTTTGGTCCATTGACATCCGCTGCCTTGATGCAGACCTTGTTTAAGCATGAGAGCAGAGCTGTGCGTTATCTTGCGACCCGAATTTTTATCCAACTCCTCCATGGTTCCGACTGGAAGCTTGAATCTCTCATCCAGGAACATATTGGCAAGAGTGAGGCCATCCTCGCAGACTTTGACGGTCGATCGATCGATTATGGATTTCTTTCGCTGTATGAGCAGTCTCGAGTAAAGTCTTTTCTGACCCTGCGCGAAGAAGTGCAGGCCGCCCACGAGGCCGCAGCAGATGATTCTGCGCTCACGCAGACCCTCACTCCTTACGTTGTGTGTTATGGCAACGTTATTCTGCCCAGACCCCTAGGTCCAACTGGAGAACCCTCTAGCCTTGTCCTCACCCCCACGACTGTCTCAAATCTGGAGCGATTGGCGACTATGCTCCGTGAACCTGACCCAGTAATGTTATATGGTCTTCCTGGCGTTGGAAAGACGGCCCTTGTTCACGAAATCGCCAAGCAACTAGGCATGTATTCAAACATGGTCACATTGCACCTCAATGAACAAACGGACGCGAAAATGCTTATTGGGCTATATTCGACTGATTCGAAGCCCGGTAGCTTTCAATGGAGGCCCGGTGTGTTGACAACAGCTGTTAAGGAAGGCCGATGGGTATTAGTGGAAGACCTTGATCGGGCACCGACTGAAGTCTTGAGCACGCTGCTCCCCCTGATCGAAAGACAAGAACTACTCATCCCAAGCAGAGGCGAAAGAATACGAGCAGCCAGCACTTTCCGACTTTTTGCAACTGTGCGAACGTCTAGGGGGATGTATGGCCGAGATAATTTGCCAAGCCTAGTTGGCATTCGTTTCTGGCAAACTCTGAGTACACAAGCCCTCGCAGCGTCTGAGCTCGAGGATGTTGTGGCCCAGACGTACCCCATCTTGCGAAAGTTTATACCTAGCATTCTGGCAGTGTATGCTCGTTTGTGTCGTCTTGGCTCCACGCCTGGCGCTTTGGCTCGAGGCCGAAATATTATGACATTGCGAGATCTGCTCAAATGGTGCCGACGGCTACGCGAGTGCTTGGTCGCTGCTGGGTCAAAGACGGGAGAAGAGCCAATCACCAAGACAACGAGCGATCAGATGTTCTTGGAAGCTGTTGATTGCTTTGTTGGAAGTTGCCCTGATCCTGAAATTGGCAAACAACTCATTGTCGCGATTGCTGAGGAGATGCAATTGCCCAAGGAGTTAGCAGAGCACTACTTCACCACGCACATACCCAATCTGAATGAGAGTGACAACCAGTTCAGCATTGGGCGTGCTGTGTTACGGAAGAAGAAACTATCGAACCGAGTTCAGAAATCCAAACGACCCTTCGCTAGCACAGCGCACGCCAAGAAGCTGTTGGAACAGATTGCCGTAGCTGTCAAGCTAAATGAGCCTGTCCTCCTTGTCGGAGAAACTGGTATCGGTAAAACAACTGTTGTACAGCAATTAGCTGAGTCCTTGGGCCACAGGCTTATTGCTGTCAACTTGTCCCAGCAGAGTGAAGTCGGCGATCTTTTGGGTGGCTTCAAGCCAGTCAACACTCGGACGTTGGCGATGCCCCTGAAGGAAGAGTTCGAAGATCTTTTCTCGGCAACTGGTATTTCCGTGTCAAAGAACCAGAAGTATCTTGAACAAGTTGGCAAATGTTTTGCCAAGGGGCAGTGGTCAAGGGTGTCAAAGCTGTGGAAGGAAGCCCCCAAAATGTTCCACAAGATCGTCAAAGAGCTCGAAAGAGTTCAAACTGAGCAAGCAGAGACCAGGAATGGTGACGAGCAACCAACCAAACGTCGAAAAACCCAGTCAAAGCTCCAGACCCTGCTTGATCTACGTCCGAGATGGGATATGTTTGCTCGCAATCTTGAGCAGTTTGATGTACAGATCTCTGGAGGTTCTGGTAGTTTTGCTTTCTCTTTTATGGAGGGAAATTTAGTCAAAGCCGTGCGTAACGGTGACTGGGTTCTTCTTGATGAGATAAATCTCGCGTCGCCTGACACGCTTGAGAATATCGCTGATCTCCTGACTGGACCTGACGAAAGACCATCCATTTTACTCTCCGAAACTGGGGAGATTGAGAAAATTGAAGCACATCCAAACTTTCGAATTTTCGGTGCGATGAATCCTGCGACCGATATTGGAAAACGCGACCTCCCAGTGGGCATTCGCTCCAGATTTACTGAAGTCTATGTTTCCAGTCCCGATAAAGACCTTAAGGATCTCCTCACAATCATCAAGACATACCTGGGAAGCAGCAACAGCAAGAATGATCAAGCGGCAGATGATATTGCCCGTCTCTATATCAACACTAAGCGACTGGCTGAGGAGAAACGGTTAGTCGATGGCGCGAATGAAGTACCTCATTTCAGTCTTCGAACCCTCACCCGAGTTCTTAGCTATGTGAACACTATCGCCCCCTACTATGGTGTCAGAAGGGCTTTGTATGAGGGGTTTTCGATGGGCTTCCTTACCCTCCTTGACCGAGAGTCTGAAAAGATGCTTGTTCCCCTAATATCCCACCACCTTTTCGAGAAACATGGAAATCCCCAGTCTTTACTTTCCCAGGCCCCGAAACACCCAAATGACGGAAAGCAATATGTCCGTTTCAAAAATAAGAACAGAGACAGACAATACTGGTTGTTCCAGGGCAGCGAAACCCCTATTGAGCGGGAAGACTATATCATTACCCCTTACGTTGAACGTAACCTCCTGAACCTTGTCCGAGCCACTTCTACAAGGCGATTCCCCATCCTGATTCAAGGCCCTACTTCTGCCGGAAAGACGAGTATGATCGAGTACCTCGCAAACTTCACAGGTAACAAGTTCGTGCGAATCAACAACCACGAACACACCGATCTTCAAGAATACTTGGGCACCTACATCTCGGGTTCTGATGGCAAGCTCCGTTTCCAAGAAGGCATTCTCGTTCAAGCAATGCGTCAAGGTCACTGGATCGTACTCGATGAGCTGAATTTAGCACCGACTGATGTTCTTGAGGCCCTGAATCGTCTTCTGGACGACAACCGTGAACTTCTGATCCCCGAAACACAAGAAATTGTCAAACCCCATGAAAACTTCATCTTGTTTGCTACTCAAAACCCTCCTGGTCTTTACGGCGGAAGAAAGGTTCTCTCAAGAGCGTTCCGTAATCGATTCTTGGAATTACACTTTGATGATATTCCTGAAGACGAGTTGGAGTTTATCCTTCAGCAACGAAGCCGCAACACCTCTCCTCCGGACTGCCGCAGAATTGTCAATGTCTATAAGGAGCTCTCCAGGCTTCGCCAAACCAATCGATTATTCGAGCAGAAGGACAGTTTCGCGACACTTCGCGATTTGTTTCGCTGGGCTTTGCGAGAGGCCGATACTCGCGAGGAGATTGCCGCTCATGGATTTATGCTACTGGCCGAAAGAGTCCGCAATGAAGAGGAGCGTATCGCAGTCAAGGAGGTTATTGAAAAGGTCTTCAAAGTGAAGATCAACCCCCAAGACCTGTATTCCGCTACAGTGGCCCCTGAACTGAAGCATTTCACCAGTAAATCCAATGGTCAAGGCGTGGTATGGACACATGCGATGCGCCGACTTTATGTTCTCGTCTCTCGGGCGTTGCGCAACAATGAGCCCGTCCTTCTGGTTGGTGAGACAGGGTGTGGAAAGACAACAGTTGTTCAATTGCTTGCGGAGGCATTGGAGAAAGAGCTTCATATCGTCAACGCTCACCAGAATACTGAGACTGGTGATTTGATTGGTTCGCAAAGACCTGTCCGTAATCGTGGAGCTATTGTCGATGCTTTGGATGTGGATCTGAAGTGGATTCTGCAAAGCCTCGATTTGGATGTCTCTGGCTCTGTAGAAGATCGCCTTGACCGATACAAAGCCCTGGATCATTTGGTCACCAGCGACATTCCCCAGGAAGTTAAAGAACGTATCACTGCAAATGAGACGCGAAGCAAGGCTCTGTTCGAATGGGCAGACGGAAGCTTGGTTGAGGCCATGCGAGAAGGCCATTTCTTCCTCCTGGATGAAATATCCCTGGCCGATGACTCAGTACTGGAGCGTCTGAACTCTGTACTCGAGCCCTCGAGGACACTTCTTTTGGCCGAGAAGGGTATAGACAACTCTTTCGTTGTCGGAGCAGATGGCTTCCAGTTCTTCGCTACTATGAATCCTGGTGGCGACTTCGGAAAGAAGGAACTGTCGCCCGCGCTACGAAACCGATTCACCGAGATCTGGGTTCCAGCTTTGTCTCGGACCGAGGATATCTATGAGATTGTCAAGACGAAGCTTCATGGCGACTCCAAGCAACTGGTTGAAATTGTGGTCAAGTTCGCTGCTTGGTTCGGTGATACCTTCAGATCTATGGCTTCAGCACCATTCTCCGTCAGAGAAATTCTCGTCTGGGTACAATTTATTAATACTTTTCAGACTGGCGAGCCTATTATTTCCTTGGTTCACGGTGCCTCTACAATCTTTATTGATAGCATAGGTGCAAACCCCTCTGCTCTTCTAGCTACAGATCCCAAGTCTCTGGGCCAACAGCGCCAGAAGTGCCTTGACAAGCTAAGCGAACTCATCGGCGAGGATGTGTCTGGCGTTTACGAAACTCATCCGGAGCTCTCCATGGATGGTAGTTCTCTAAGAATCGGTCACTTCAGCATACCCCGTGCTTCCGCAGGCGTCGCTGATCCTGGTTTCGCTTTCCATGCACCCACCACTCGTCTGAACGCTATGCGAGTCCTTCGTGCATTGCAAATGCAGAAACCAATTCTTCTCGAAGGCAGCCCTGGTGTAGGAAAGACGACTCTGGTTGCCGCTCTTTCTCAGGCATGTGGGCAGCCATTGACCAGGATCAATCTGTCTGATCAAACCGATTTGATGGATTTGTTTGGCACAGACGTCCCAGTTGAAGGAGCAGAAGCCGGCAATTTTGCTTGGAGAGATGCGCCGTTCCTGCAGGCCATGCAGAAGGGCGAATGGGTACTGTTGGATGAAATGAATCTTGCATCTCAGTCTGTCCTGGAAGGTTTGAACGCCTGTCTCGATCATCGAGGCGAAGTTTACGTCTCCGAGCTAGACCAAGTCTTCAAACGCCACCCAGACTTCCGTCTATTTGCAGCCCAAAACCCTCACCATCAAGGCGGTGGTCGAAAGGGATTGCCCGCTTCCTTCGTTAATCGGTTTATCGTTGTGTACGCTGACGTCTTCTCGGACGATGATCTAAACTTGATCGCAGCACATAACCACCCCAAGATCTCTCCATCAGTGATCAGCCAACTTATCCAATTTGTGTCTCAGCTGGACCACAAGCTTGCAGTTGAGAAGTCATTCGGAACTCAAGGGAGCCCTTGGGAATTCAACTTGCGCGATGTGCTTCGCTGGTTAAACCTTCTTGACTCGTCTGATCCGCTGCTTCAGAACGCCCACGCTGATGACTTCCTTGATATTATTGTGCGACAGCGTTTCAGAACAGAGCGAGACCGTAAGGAAGTCAACGACCTCTTTACTCTCATCTTTGGGTCTTTGCCTAGGCGACATAGCTTGTATCATGATATAAACCCATTGTTCGGACAAGTCGGTATGGCATTACTTGACAGACACCCTCATTCACAGCCAGAACGACTGCCCAATATTGATATTGTCCCTCGGCTGTCCGAGCTTGAGTCAATCATGATTTGCGTCAAACAGAATGTCCCCTGTATCTTGAGCAGTCCGTCAGGCTATGGTAAGACTGTTCTTCTGGAACATGTTGCCGCTTTGGCCGGAAAGTCACTTGTGGTGTTTCCAATGAACGCTGACATCGACACGATGGATCTTGTTGGTGGCTTCGAGCAGGCGGACCCTCTCCGGGAGGTCAACGCGGCACTCCAGGCCCTTCAGCGGGATCTTCAGAATACTATCATGTCGGCCGTGCCTGATGATATTCCAATTGAAGCCCTTCAACTACTTCATTTGCTCGATGGATTTACTGGCGACGTTGACTCTCTTCCCCCGATCACCACCTCTGTAAAACACCTACTTGGCAGTGTACCTGCAGACTCTGGGGTGGCAACAGCATTGTCAAAGGCGCTTACTACCCTCCAGCATTCTTTAGTGCTAGAAAATCCCCGTTTCGAATGGTTGGATGGTGTTATCGTCAAGGCACTACAGTTAGGTCAGTGGTTGGTTCTTGATAACGCGAACATGTGTAACGCCTCAGTACTGGATCGATTGAATTCTCTCCTCGAACCGAATGGATTTCTGAGTATCAATGAGCATTGCGGACCCGGCGGAGAGCCAAGAGTCGTACGCCCTCATCCAGACTTCAGGATCTTTTTGACGATGGACCCGCGCCACGGCGAACTCTCTCGCGCGATGAGGAACCGCGCTGTTGAAATTCATATTCACACACCACCACCATCCCTTGACCCATCTTACCACCGGGTTGTGAATGTGGAGAGTAGCCTTCAAAGATACAACATTTCCCGCCAGGTTTTCGATACTGTCTCTAACACAGAGGAATCCGCTGAGGTCATAGAGCGGGCTCTTGAGACACTCTCGATTGCTGATTTGCCTGTTCTGCCTCGGTTTAAGGGCACCCTATCCAACCATGACACACACAGCAGGGCATTAAGCTCTGCAGTAACCGAATTGCTCAGCTTCCTGAACTCAAGTAATGGGGCGGATGGTGTCAATGGGATTTCTCATCTATACAAGTCTTTGCCTATTCCTGAGGGACTCAAACCTGCGCAACCATTGCATCCTCTTAACAACTTCCCTATCGCCCAGCTTTCATCTGCACCAGACCAAGCACGATGGCTTGGTGCATGCTTGGAGTTTTATCATGAGCTCAATCGTCTGCAGAATTCAATTGAGGACCAGCGATGTCAGGCTCAGGTCAACAAGTTGACTGCTCTCAACCGACTCCAAAGATCGCTGATAAGCGACCGCGTTGCTGCCGTGTCCAAGGATGCCACCGTCAAGCTAGCTTCTTTCTTGCTGTTCACAATCAACACGGCAAAGGAATGGCTCGGCTTCAAATTTGAGTCTCTCGAAAAGTGGATGGAGCGAGTTCGCATTTTGAGGGGCATCGTGTGCTATCTCGAGAGGACCATCCGTCTTGGTATTGAATCCGACTTTGATGAAGCAAAATTTCAAGCACACCTTGCTCAAGGTGCAAATTTCCTTCAAAAACATTTGGATGCATCGATTGGGTCTCAAGAAAAAGAATTCGTCTCTCTGCTAATCGAGCGGCTGGGCAAAGACTTTACTGCTGGTTTCAAATTATCAACTGGCCTCAGCATGGAGTTGCTTTGGCACCTTTTCAGACCCACTCCTTTGCCTACAAAGATGATTCTGGATCGCACAATAGAACTCGAAAAACTAGGCTCAAGATTCGATGCATTGCGATGGAAGGCTGGAGCATCAATTTCTGATCTCACAAAAGCTATGGCTACACTGGAAAAGGCTTCTGGAATTATCCGTGGGGACGCTCCTAATGTCGACAGCCTCCTTCAGGACCTTGCTACTGAAATTCAGTCTCTGGAGAGTCGGATCGGGATTGACGAGGTCGAACGTAAGCCTTTCATGATGGAAGAGTTTGAAGCGCTCCGCCAGGTTTCAATGCTCAAGACTCTGCCCTCGGGTGACACAGAACTTCAAGTGTTGTCCGACATACCTACACAGGCAGGGATGATGTTGGCCAGCTCTAATCTCCAGGCCGCGCTTCTTCAATCGGTGGAGAACCTGGTCTACCAGAACAAATTCTCTTGGGATGGCAAATTTGTATCTTGTCTCTGGAACAAACTACAAAATCTAGGATCTGTCAACCTTGGCTCATTGGCTCTTCTCGAAACCGAGCTTCCAATCGCTGGGCGACAGATCATGAAACTGAGTGCGGACGTGGTGGCAAACCCCCTGACACGGCTCAACAATGTTCTGTCTCAGCTTGTCCTCGAAGTTTTCAGCGCCCATAACCAGAGTCTCAAGGATTCTGTCATTGAGGCCGCCCAGCTGGCTTCCCAAGACCTTGCCCGCAGCTCTCGTGCTTTCGATGATCTGGTGCCCCGGATCGAGACAGACCACTTCCGCGAAATTGCAGTCGAGCATCTCATCCCTGCTCTCAAGGCTCTTGCAACTGCACAATACGATAGTCAGCGAGAGGCCCAACTCTCAGCATTTGCATGGATTCATTTCAGCATCGGAACCGTCAAGCTGTACGTTCCGGATCGCGTGTTTGATCCGCAAAGTCGACCTAAGATGGAGCGCGAATTTCTTCAAGAGATGCATACTGCCCTCAATATGGAAGTAGACTCGCTGAGGAAATTTGAGAAGCATTTTACTGGACAAGACACGAATGAACGCATTCGATTGCTCGAAGCAGAGTCTACGGCCTTGGGCCCCCTTCCCGAAGAGGTCCGCGCTATCTACAGACCAGATCAATCAGAGCTAAACCGCATCCACGCTGAATTCTCAAATGTTCTAAAAGCAGTTACAGGTCCTACATTGTCCGCGGCACTTCAAATTCTCGACAAAGATCCGGCCCGAGCGACCGAGGAGTTGCAGCTTGTCAAGGAAAATGTTCTCAGACTCTTGGATCGACTTTCTGCTCGTTTTGAAGCATATCAAGACATGACACGGCCGACGTCAAACCTGCTTCGTTGCCTCATGATAGGGCTCTCCCTTTGCGAGGCTGCTTCAGCCCATAGCCTGGCACCTGCTTCCTACCAGCTTCTCGAGGTTACTCCATTCCTTGGTGGTAGTATGTGGAATCAAGTAGATGGAGAATTTTCTTCCAGAACATTTGAGTTTCTCAACTACATGTCAGTGGTTGCTAGCATTGAAGGCATTGACAATATTGAGCAACAAGCCCGCGAGATGGTGTTCAGAAGTTTCCACAATTTGTTTGAGGAATGGACTAGGCGGCTCGAAGTAGACCGCAAAGAACAAATCGCCAAGGGGAGCCTATATCGCTTTCGAGGTTCTCTGGAAGATGAGGAGCAGGTTGATGCCGAGGAGTTCAATGAGCTCTTTCCAACTTTCGACGAAGACGAAGCCGGAAATGTCCCAACCAACAAGAAGCCGGATGAAGTCCGCGATCAGTCGCTTCGAGTGGCTGAAATTCACAAGAGTCTCTTCCTCAATCCACCGCAAACTACTACGGCTCTAAAGGATACCTGTAGATCTGTGGGAGACAGGATTACTTCGGAAACCATCGACCACAAGAATATTGATCGTAGTCTGACAAGCAAGATGTTGGCCGGAACGATGTTCTTCCTGAATGACAAGCTTGATTCTCTTGTATCACCGACCGTGGACAAATCCTACAACTTCTACACAGATGCCAACGTTCCTGAAGCCCGCCAGCTCGTTGTTCTCATGCACAAAATAAAGTCTCGGTTCCGGGAGCTGCAAATGGTCGACGAAATAGGACATATGCAGCCTTTGGCTGATGCCATTCATGCTTGCGAACAGGTCCTCGAACTTGTTCATACCGAACCTTTGGCCAAGATTCTTCCCAAGGTTGAATATCTCCACAGCCACGTATACGAATGGCAATTTGGCGGCTGGGCTAGTAAAATACATGGTGTCCTTACTCTTCATAACCTGCTCACGGATACGGTCATCCGCTGGCGACGATTGGAACTCTCAACCTGGGCCAATCTCTTTGATATGGAACAGAAGAAGTGTCAAGATGATGCTTACTCTTGGTGGTTCGTTGCTTATCAAGTTGTTATCGCTGTGCCTTTGTCTTTGGTCGAGGTTACCGACGAGTTGGAGGAATATGCTTCTTCTCTCATCTCAAGTCTAGAGATGTACTTCTCTACCGCAATTGTTGGGCAATATGGAGCTCGATTGGCATTGCTGCGTCAACTTCAGAGCCATCTCAAGCTATTGACTGAAGATTACCCAGTGCTTCAACTTATTTTGCATGCGTTGTCCAACTTCATCCAGTACTATTCCCGCTACGAGAAGATTATGGATGAAACTATCTGCAAAGGACGCCTCCCCATTGAGAGGAAGATGAAGGATGTACTGCTAATGGCTAGCTGGAAAGACACAAATATCAATGCACTCCGGGAAAGTGCTCGCAAGTCTCACCAGAAGCTTTTCCGAATCATCAGAAAGTTCCGCGGTGTTCTTGGTCAAGAAGCAAAACAAATTATCGAACAAGGTTTACCTGATCAAGACGTCCACCATGCAAATTATGTAGGAGATAAATCTCCTATCATGGATATTTCTGCGGACGTGTTTTCTAAGCTTAACAGCGCTCTCCCAGGGTGGACCGATGGCCACAAGCGCCTTGCCAACGTCTCTAAAACTGTCTCTGTCATGCGAAAGATCTCGCATAATCCAGAGATGACGAGCCAGATACCTCAAATTGTTGATGACTACGTCTCTAGCCTGAGCGAGTCAATGGCAGAGCTTCGCAAAGAGACACCGCCGTTTTTGACCGAGGAGAACAAAGACCAAGTCAAGCATTTGAAGACAAGAAAGAGGAAATTATTTGCAGATACCTTGCGCGATCTTCGGCAAATGGGTTTCAAGCACAATCTAGGACAAGACAAGCTTGCGGAGCAGGCATCACTATCAGTTGTGTTGTCGTCAATACAGCCTGTGCAACTTCCTTCGCACAATTCTACCGAAGCCATGGACTATTACTTGCACAAGATTCTTGATCTAATCCCCAAGGTCAGGGCTGCTTCTCGAGACCATTCTGAGGATCTTACCAGTGCCGAGGTTGCGCGAAGTGCTGGATTTATTGAAGGAATGCTCAGCCTTTTACTGACTCAGAGACATTCAATCACATCTGGTGCCTCCTCCTTATCACTTCTTGGACAATCCATAAGACAATTCAACCGCCTTGGAATTTCTGATGAGCACGGACTTCTGATTCGTAAGACAACAGTCTCTGACTGGAAACGTCTTGTCCCTTGGCTTGTTCAGATTCTCCAGCATGCCATTCATTTGATTGAAATCCATGAGAAACTTGGGGGAATCAAGCACACGGCGGCGATTGAACAGCTGAAGTCGTGGCATGGGCGATTCGAGTCTCTCCATACTCTGAATGCTAAGTTCGATCAGCTTCCAGATGGTGTATCTTCCGAAGCAGCTGCTCGTGCTGAGGCGAATTTCTCGAGTGAATTGGCTAGTTTCCGCGCCGACCTCGAAGAGTTGAACACGGAGCAGCCGGAACTCTCCTTCATTCTTCTCCAAATTGTTGGCTGGACCAAGATTACAAGAGAGGCCGCCCCTAGCCCTACATCTGACGATATGGAAATCACCACTTTTGCAAATGCTGTCTCGACACTTTGCGACAAAATACTGGTCGCAATTGAGAACGTGAAGAAAGCCGCAAAGGGAACTGCTCATAGAGAAGATGAACCTGCTTGGCTCACCAGTCACGCTGACGGCTTCGTAAATCTCTTTGCAAAACTCTGTACTACCGAGATCGAGAGGAGTGTGGCCAGCTGTATCAAGATGTTGAGGCAGATTCATCTCGAAGAACCGAGTCTCAGCCAAGCGGCCATGTGTCTCATGACGATCGCATGTCCTGTCCTGAACGAATACGTTAATGTCGCTCAGCAGACCTTGATGCAAGCTGTCGACATCCACAGTGCCATAGCACACATGTCCTATAGCATGACCAAGACGTTCACTCAAATTTCCTCTCAAGGATTCTGTACACCACAAGAAAAGTCTGATGAAACCTCTGGTGATTCTGGTAAAGTGGAGTCTGGAACTGGTCTTGGTGACGGTGAAGGGGCCGAAGACATCAGCAAGGACATTCAGCCTGATGAGGACTTGTCCGAGCTTGCCCAAGAAGCCAACAAGGAGGAGAACGGTGAAATGGAAGACGAAAAAGATGCGGTAGATATGGCTGATGAGGAGCTCGAAGGAGACATGGGCAGTGTTGATGGGGCCGATGATGATGACGAGGGTTCGAAGAATGGAAATGAGGAGGAGGAGGAGGAGAACGATATGGATGAAGAAGCTGGAGAGGTCGATGACCTAGATCCCACTGCCGTTGACGAGAAGATGTGGGATGGAGAGGACGAAGAAAAGGCTGATAAAGACCAGCAGGGTGAGAAGGCCAAGGGCCAGAAGAAGGACGACGAGCAGATGGCAGCAAATGAAGATGCGAAGAAACAAGAGGGCGAGGAGCAGCCAGATGTTGACGACTCTGGTGAACAAGACGCAGAGGAAGAGGAAGCTGGTGCCGAAGAAGAAGAAGTCAAAACCCAAGAGGAAATGAATAAGCAAGATCAAACCGCCCAAGAGAATGATACACTGGCGCTTCCTGAGGATATGGAGTTGGATCTCGATGACGATCATGAGTCAGCGTCAGATAGCGATGACTTGGATGGTCTTTCGGATATCGAAGAAGAGAAGAAGGAGGGAGAGGACCAGGAGATGAGTAACGAGGAGGAAGATGGATCAGATGACGCTGCGGCCCAAGCCCAGCTTCAAGAAGAGGCCGGAGAAGAGGCAGAAATCCAGGAAGACGAAGAGATGCCAGAAGAGAAGGCCGGTGGCAAAGATGAAGTCGACGAGGAGGCCAAACCTGAGGAAGACGAAGAGGACAAGGATCAGGAGGATGCTACCGATCAGAATCAATTGCCTCAAGATAACGCTACCGCTGATACCGACAACGCTGCACCAAGCGATGTCAAGAGTTCTGGTCAGGATCAGAATGCTGACTCGATGGATGTCGACGATAACTTCCAAAGCAACGCTGCCCAGCAGGAGGATGGCGAGATGGGAGAGGGAGCTGCGGATCAGGACACAAGCGCAGGAAACAAGGGATCAACCTCGCAGTCAAAGGAGATCATGGATAGGGCCGAACAGGAGCAGGAAAAGGCGGATTCGGCACGCAGTGATCCTTTCAAGAAGCTCGGCGATGCGCTTGAACGCTGGCATCGACAGCAGGAAGACATCAAGGACGCTGAGTCTTCAGACGCCAATGAACAGAACGCAACACAAGAACCAAGCGCCGATCAAGGTCGTAAGGAATTCCAGCACTTACAGGACGATGAGACTGCTACAGACACCCAGGCCATGGGAACTGCGGATGATGAGCAAGTACAGCCCATCGACGAGTCCATGGCCATCGATGAGGAGAGGCAAGATCCCACAAGCCGCCTTATGGACGATGATAAAGAAGAGACCGAACAGGATCTCGATAAGATGGACACAGCTGATTCGGGAGAGGCGCCTGATGCCAGTAAGCAAGATGCAGATAATTACCAGGATGAAACGCGATCAGGGGTCAAGACACGCCAAGGCAACTATGACCGTGAGTTCAGTCCTTCAGATCAGGAGGCGCAATTGGATGAACAGGAGGATGAGGTCGAGATTCAGGAGACATCGACTCAGCTCTCTTCAACTCACATCTCGGACAAAGAACGGCCACTCCGAGATTTCGGCGAGTCGATGCAACAGTGGACTGAATTCCAGACCAAAACACATTCACTCTCTCTGGCTTTGACATCCCAACTCCGGCTTATCCTTACCCCTTCACAATCAACCAAACTCTCGGGAGCTTTCCGTACAGGAAAGCGACTCAACATCAAACGCATCATCCCTTACATTGCATCAAGCTATAAGCGGGATAAGATCTGGATGCGTCGCAGCATCCCGACTAAACGTACCTACCAGATACTGCTTTGTGTGGATGATAGTAAGAGTATGGGTGAAACATCGTCGGGTACCCTGGCCATGGAGTCTCTCGTCATGGTATCGCGATCACTTACCATGCTGGAAGCTGGCCAGGTTGGCGTCATGGGCTTTGGAAGTGACGTTTTCACAGCCCATGGCTTAACTGAGCCCTTTGCTGCAGATGCTGGAGCCAAGGTGTTGCAGAAGTTCAACTTTTCTCAAGATCGTACCGACATCGCGCTTCTCATCCAACGGACCATTGAAACGTTCAGACTTGCACGACAACAGAGCAGCGGCAACTCGGATCTCTGGCAATTGGCACTGATTCTCTCTGACGGCCTTACGCCTTCATCAGCCCACGAGGGCATCCGTCGAATGCTGCGGGAGGCGATGGAGGAGCGCATCATGATTGTGTTTATCATCATGGATGATACGGGCAAGAAGAAGGGCGACAGCGTACTTGAGCTGAAGGAGGCCAAGTTTGTTCGGGACGGCGGAGAAAGCAAAGTCGTCATCGAAAGATATTTGGACACGTTCCCATTCCAGTACTACCTAATTGTTCATCATCTTGAAGAGCTGCCAAGCGCCCTGGCTGGTCTCTTGCGAACATGGTTTGCTGAAGTCAACGCCTAGGCATGGTTTCTCTGAACAAGTTGGGGGGGGAGGCATTGGTTGGCGATAGATTGGATGGCTGCATACACTGACTGGCGTTCGGGGAATACATGATCTGATGCAGTAATATTTCTCCATAGAACAGGGGCAAGCATTGTTTAGACTAGGCCGTGGACACAATTACTTCACTTTAGAGACATTTATTAGCTTGAGTTGATTATTCAGATAAGCCATTTCATGCCCAACACCGAATTGTGAATGCAATGGATCTGATGAGAGACAATTAATTGACCTTATCGTCAGAGGCTCTCCATGATATTTGGGACCTGAGGTCACTGTTCTTAAGAGAGTATACTACCAGTAACTTTATATACCTACTAAGGTAAGGTAAGGTAAGGTAGGTTAAGTTAGGCACTCCTGGTACTGCAGGCACTTAGGTAGGTACCTTAAACTGCTACTTAACCCAACCTAATGCAACAACAACAACAGCCCGTCGATCACCCCCACTTTCCACTGCCGTTCCCCCGCGCTGTGGCTAACTAACTTCTATCCCGTCCCTCAGACTCAGTCGCCCTCCTCGAACTCAACCACCTCCAAATGTCTCAGATCCCGATTTTATTTTACTTTTCTTGGAATTGAGGTCTCAACCATAGACTGGAACTTGCTTAATCTGTACGTTCATCTCTTCCATTCATTTTCTCGGGTTGCTGAGTCCTCCCCTGATCTTAGCCTTACGATCTCGTTATGCAAGTTCTCTCGACTGTCATTTCTCGACGTGGATTATCTCGGTTGGCTATAGGTTCGCGGGCTGCGGCAGCAAGTATCAGTAATTCAGCAACATCGAGATTGGCTAGCACATCCCTAGAAGGCACCGCCGTGTCTCGTCCTGCTCCTGGCTCTACGTTACACCAGATTCGCGCCATGTCATCCCCAGCGCAAAGCGAGCTGCGGTTCAGTAAGTACCTTTCCTAGTACTAGGATCTGATATGGGCCACATAGTCTACAAAGAAGAGAGACGCTGACTTGCGGCGGTCAGAGAACCCAAGGATCTTGTATGTATCATTACAGACAGTACTTTTGATCTGAGAGAAACACCTAATCAAGACTTGTTTAGCGTTTGCGATATTCAAGAAAAGTTTCGCCATGTCATTCACGAATTCGATAGCATGTATGGCAGCCCAGGTTCACTCGACACCACTCAGCTAATCAACCTCAGCGTCCTCACCACCCAAAAGCTCCTCAAATTCGCAAACACTCTCTCCGTTCCCGTCGTAACCACGACCCAAACCTCAGCCAAGCTTGGTCCCACAGTTTCGGCTCTGGCGCAGCTCCTCCCCTCGTCACCACACGACAAGACACGTTTCTCCATGTCCATTCCCTCCATCACCGCCGATCTACCTCAGGGCTCCGAAATCGCTCTTGTCGGCATTGAGTCTCATATCTGCATTACTCAGACAGCGCTCGATTTGCGCGACGCAGGGCATAAGGTATATGTCATTGCTGATGGAGTATCGAGCTGTAATCCCCGGGAAGTCGACATTGCCCTCGATCGATTGCGTGCCGAGCCCGGAATCACGGTCACGTCGAGCGAGAGCTGGATGTATGAATGCGTGGGAGATTCGCAGCATCCTGCTTTCAAGGGACTGATTGGTGTTGTCAAGGAGTCAATTGCAGACACCAGAAAGGTTTGGCAAGCCTTGCCTCCTGGATCCAAGATCTAGGCGTAGTGGCATACTTATTTAATGATTAATTAGACATACATTTGCATAGTACAAACATCATTGCTGTCAACTGTCTTCTCTTCACTTCTCTTCTTTTCTTTTCTAGCAAAGCATCAGTTCGCCTTTGCCTCTATTTGTTTTCTTATTTTCTGTTGCGTTTCGTTTTGTTACATCAAGTCGCAATCGTCGTCATCAATCCTGTTTAAGAATCCCAAATGGCCGGGTCCTTGCAATTCTGCATTTCGTCAAGTCTGCCCATTTATGGTCTCCATAGGCCAGTGAGTCAACTTCAAGGGACCTGAAAGTCTACACGGCTGATAAAGAAAGGAATGGCTACTGGCAAGCCATCCAAACACATTACTCTGAGCCCGCGGATGTTTTGGTTTTGGATGTTGGTGTCATCCATGAGAACGCTGAAGCAACTCCGACGGGGTTGGCAGACCTAGGCAGGGAATTGTTGTTATTGGCGTTGGCGTTGGCGCTGCGACCATCACGACTTGGAGGTGGAAGTGACTGTGACTGCGATTGCGTTTTGTGTTCGCTGCTCATACTCACCGCACGCTTAGCCTCCCATCTATTGGCAGGAGTGCCACCGTTCTCCCCAACGCTGACCTGACTCTTGCGTCGACCATCTCCCTGGCCCTTGGACGAAGATGCATCATAAGAAGAAACTGTCCTCGAGGCCGACTTCTGGGGCTTCAGAACTTTCATGTTGCGGCCTCGGCCGGCAGGTTGATATCCACTCAATGAACCATCTCTGTGCGGGCCGTCCACTCCATTCCCTGGTCCATGGCGCCATGATCCCCAAATTCCCGAAAGCGTTTCTCGCCTGGAGCCCTCGGGGGTAGAATGCTCAGCAGCACGCTCCTTAGGACCTAGTTGGTCTCCGTTGGTGAGCCCACGAGACTTTCTCTCACTCTCCGCACCAGACACACTGCCTCTGGAGCTGGGTCGCTTATGGAGAACCGCGTCAGTTGCCATTGGCGACATTTCGCTTCGAGACTCATAATCCTGCTGAGGAGCCTCCGTGTCAGGGAGACTCTCCTGGCTAGCCTGGCTGAAATCCCCAGAGACGAAAGGAGCAGCATTTGCATTCAACTTGGGCTTCTCTGGGACCATGTTGGTGGTGCAAATATTCCGAAACACGCTTTCATCCTCTGGTCGGACAAAGGGGACCTGAAGTCGCTCTCGCTCATCGCCACGAAGGGTCATAGTATTCTGGGAAAATAGAACATCTGCGGAATGGGCTCTGAGAGCATCGCTGCCCAGGTAGATTCGAATGGCTTTGCGATCAACGGCCTGAATAGGCTGCTCTGTCACTCCGAGAACCTCGAAAAAGACAGTGATTGAAGGTACAGGCCCATGAGGACTACTAGAGCGACTACCATGATGTGTCACCACTGCCTCTGCAAAGTAGACATTCAACCTAACGCGATATGCGCCGTCAACCTCGCGATGGATCTGATCAACAAGATCCAACTCTCTGAGGAGAGAATACTCAACCGTGGACTTTTGTGAGCCACTGCAAACGTCGGCGTAGAGGAGTGTTGAGTGGCCAAAGTTGGTGGTCAACCAACATCGAACGATCGAAGGGACTGTCCCGAGGACATAAAACGCCGCAGGGGGGCCAGGAATGTCGAACGAATCGTCATCGTCATCGCCAACAGCAAAGTTATTATCAAGGCCTAAACTGCTAGCCCGACCAGAAGCAATGGAGTGGTGAGAGTGGACTGAATGTCCAGCAGAACTGTGTCGTCCATCCGACTTGTGAGATAATGAGCGCTCCATCATAAGGCCACTTCCGGGACGTACAGGGCCAAAGTCTCCCGAGTGACGATTGCTTGGGCCTCCCCAACTGGATCCGTGCAGGGCGCTTTCGTCGAATCGAACACTATTAGCCCGCGAAGCAGCGCCTCGGCGAACCGGCTCCTCCTCTGCTGGTCCAAGATGAAGAGATCCTAGAAGCTCCTCACCTTGCTCATCCAAGTCATCAAACATGTCATTGTGTGGAATGGAAACAGGTCCTAAAATTTGTAAGGGAATGGTCAAAATGTCAACAAGCTGAGAACTCACCTGTTTGAGGTGTGCCACTCAGGACACCTGGAAAGGGAGAGTTCCAGACAGACTTCAATGCGGCATCATCCGCCTGTTTCTTTTCCAATCGAAGAAGCCGTTCAGCATGATTGCTCTGAGTATATTGTACTTGCTTCACTTCCATCTGCAGACTGTACAGATCTTCGCGAGAGACTGGAAATCTGGGATCCATCCCCAGGTCAGGTCTGATTAGGCAACGATGCTCCAATTCCAGGTGTAGAGAACGCCGATTGACTGCAGATTGAGGGCTGGTGGCTTGACTAACAAGGATAGGAAGAGGGAAATCAAGAGACGAGGGTGTTTTGGAGGCGCTAGTAGAGAAGGGCAGAACAGACAATGGCTTCAATCGTACAGCATGAGCTTTGATCCAGCACAACTTTTTCGACAATAAAAGCAATTGGTACTTCCGACCTCGATCCCCAGTTAAGATTTAGTTCACGAGGTCCTCCCTCCCCGCCGCATCGCCTAGTGTAGACCACAGGGCCCTCGACAAGTAGAGTGCGATCTCGATAATCGCCTGGTCGCGGTGAGTAGTAGCCTCAAACAGGACGGTTGGTAAGTAGTTTGACGTATATTTGGTATTCAAGGATCGATTAAAAAGGTGCCCAGGTCGAGAGTGCGACTTAGAATCGTGGTAGTTGTGGACGTGACGATCGGCGAGGCGTGCTCGTTTATTGGCGAGTGTTGCGAGACAACCTACCGATGGAAGCAACTATCGTACCTGCAGAGGGCTAAGAATATAGGCGTCACAGTTGATGAGAGACGGAAAGTAGAAAATTGACCAGATTTGACGTAGGCCGTTCCTGGTATGAACGATAGGGATCGAAGTTAGGTGTAAATGTAAAGCGGGCGAGAGGTTGAAAGCAGTTGGGGTCGTGGGTGGCTTTTACGGAGGGGTAATGGTCGATATCGTGTGTTTGTAAGTTTGAGGGGAGTCTTGAGGCGTATTCGAGGTCGTAGAGGTACGTCAGGAGTTGAAAACAGGAGAATCATCAAAGGTTGAAGTCCGGAAGAATGTTCAGATGGCCCTGGTGTGGATTGAATTCAAGAAACGGACGGGAGCAACTTGAGGCCTGAGTACCTAGGTAGTTGAGACAAAGGCTGGCGCGCTAACGTGGCGGTTCTTCTAGCGCCTGTGGCGTGTTGAAGTAACCCACTGTAAGCATTAAACGTCAGGGGGGGAGCTAGCCACTAAGGGGAATACGATTGGAGGTTCCAGTGCCTTGAACTAGGTATACCTACCTACAGTACAATCCATGGATCTTAGGTAGGTAGCTTCACAAGGGAGCAACAGCTGGAGAACTTCGGGCACTGAACCATGGAGGGTGTCAAAAGTATTAGTAACTTAACTTCCAGGTTACTTGCCTAGAGGCCTACCGACCTAGTTAGATTATACTACAGTCCAACCAGGAACTTTGTCATTTATGATCCATACAAAGATCCTGAGTTTTGTAATAACTAACCCTTGGATTTGGTTCCCTGCAACTACATCCGAGATACGTAGATAAGGTCCCTTGGGCACAGCTCATTAGAATAACACAGCGGAGCATGTACCAATTTGTTGAATGTCCACAGTCAAGATTCTCACGTTTCAAGCAAGTGTCCTCTGGAACGTAGCACGCCCAGGGGAGGAAAGAAAACTCAGGATCTCAGTCCTAAATGACAAAAAGACTTAGGTAAAACTACCTAAGTTTAGGACCCCTTTTGCTGAGTTTATTTTGATACCCTATATTGAGGTCCGGTGTTTTCTTGCTCCCCCAGGCACGCATACATCCCGTTTCCTGGGACAGAGGAGCCACCTAGAGGGGTTACATTTCTGTACCTACCTATACCTAGGTACTGTGGGGTGAAATTGTTTTGGCATACCTCAAGTCTCGCTCAGACTTCACTGATGGAACGTTAGGTTGGGTCAAAGACACAAGAAACTCTGCGCAACGAGTATATTTGGACACTTTGTGCTCAATCAGCGCCTGTGATGCCAAATTTCATAATATGCATCCCGTCTAATCGCCAGTGTTCAAATTGGGCTTGAGCTCCAGCAGTTCTCGCCAATCTGGTATCACAAATCCCTTGCGATCATCGTCCGCGAGGCCATGCCACTCCTTACCGATAAATGGTTTAAGGCTCTCATAGAATACCCGATAACCAGATCCGCTCATATGGAGCCCGTCGTGAAGGAGAGTATCCAGGCCACCCTGCTTACCGTTCTCGGGGTCGCCTAGCCATGGTCCACCAGGGGTGTAATCGTCAGGAGTAAGGGAGATGGCCTTGTCCATCTGGGCTTTCCAAAGGTCGACCAGAATAACCCCAGGATTCTCTCGCGCGACCTCACGAGCCACCTCGGAGTAGGCAGCGCTAATTGCCGACTTGCGAACTGCTCCTTGGTGGCCATTCTCGATGGATCGAGGGGTCGTCTTGATCTCATCCAGGGGAGGGGGCGTCACCAGCAGAATCTGAGGCTTGTGGGCAGCGATGCGCGGGTGGTTGATAATCTTGGTGAGGTTTTCCTTGTACCGATCTATAGGAACATGCTGCTTGGTGATAGCGCCAGGAAGCACAGCATCATTTGCCCCAAACAGGAGAACCTGTTCATTCTTAGCTACACATTTTTCGCTTCATATGGCGGTAGCGTACCAGATAGTCCATCTTAGGTGATGAGGCTGTTCGCTCCGGGAAGATTTCAGGGAGATATCTCAGAGCGATGTCGGTGTTGAAGCCCGAGTATCCCCGGTTCACAATATCCAAACGTCGAATGAAATCTGCAGCAAGTCAGGCCATTTCCTATGCGGTTACTTATGTTGGATTCTCACCAGACTGGAGAGCAGCTTGGAAAGAGAAGCCGTCCTGGATATCTGAGCATTGTTGGAACAGAGAGTCTCCGAAGAGAACGACCTGAGGAACTGTCGACTGTGATGTGTGAGTTTTTTCTTTTGGTGTTGACTGTAAGTTGAGCGTTGCTTACAGCCATATTGGGACGTGGTAAAAAGTGTTTTGATTCCGTTGAAGCTCTCGTCGTCGCGGAAAATGTCAGATTTAAGCTCTATCAGATGGGGAGAGTTTACGACCCTAACAGCCTCAATCGTGCGGTTAAATAGATTAGCAAGTCACCAGAAACCTGCGGCTTAAATGTTGGGTTCTAACGGGCTTTGTCCCACCCGTTTCTCGTGTGCTCCTCTGCGCATTGTGGGGGGTTCGAGCCAATAATATAGGTAGTTAGTATCTTTCTTAAGTCGAACAATTCACATTGGACTAAGACATGCATTATCTTTCTCTTCTATCTTCATGAACAAGGTTAAGAGGTCTCAGCGAGTGGGATAGATACCTTTCATAGCATTTTCTACCTATTTCTTATTTCTTAAATCGGGAGATTATCCACTTCCTACCAACTTCAGTTCTTGACGACTACCTAGACCGAGTTGTGCCCCATAATAATAAGCAGTGTACTTGACAACCGGTATAGAATCTGATATCATGGATGTCAAGGGGATGCAGAAACACTTAGCGCCTCTTCTCTAAGTGATGAAAATACTTGATTTAAGTTTACTCCGACTTAGAGGCCATTGAGACCAGTTTATTTTGGCACTCCGATTTAATCTCAGAATTTCCTTCTCCCTGAGGCATATAGAGAGTAGCCCATTGTTGAGTCGATGTTCTTCTACTAGTGATCAATACAGCCAGCTGAATGGTGGGGGCCAGACGGATATGGCGCCAACTTTAGTACAGGGAGACATGGGACCAACTCCGCCGAGAGTTAGTACATTGGATTTCTAAATGAAGTAGTAAAAATTACAATTAAACATTGTTGCAATTCGTAGCTTGTTAATTTCCTTCGCCCAGAGAAAGTCCAGGTAGGATTATACCTCGGTTATCTTAACGTCACGAAGTGCTGGTATGGAGGCGGAGGTAGGAGGGAGGGAGTTAGTACCTACTAAGGTACGTGGGGTAGATACCTACTAACCACCTAGTAGCTGTGGAACCTGTGCGGCTCTTATCGATAACAAAGTTCTTTTCGTAGTCGCCAAAATATTTTCAAACCTGCTGCACTCTCATGCTACCAGCGACCATCTCATCGACATCCTCACGCCATCTTCCGCCCAGAGCTGAGTCGCAGCCCTCTAAATCATGGCGACTGCTCTCGCTGCTCAATTGGCGCAGGTGGCTGCCAATTCGAAGTCCACTCTCAACGTTAAGGCGCAAAAGGCTGCCCATTCCAAGTCGTTGATATGGGAACCTCGAGTTGCTGCTACTCAGAGCTACCAAACTCTTTATACGACCTGCTTCCAGGGCTTTGAGGAGCTCTGTCAACTCGATGCTCGATTCGCGCCCTTCCAGTCTACCATCTTCAGCGAGGAGAGTCAGAACCAAGATCGTACTCAGCTCACTGCTTCTGAGAATGAGGAATTGGACCGCCGGGTCGAAGCCTTCCTGCGACTCGCAGGCAGTCGACTTAGGCTGATGCCTGCGATAAAGTCTATTGAGTGGCTCATCCGAAGATTCAAGTAAGGCCATGTATTCTGCGATTGGTGCGGGAAAGAAAACTAACACTGCGAAGAATTCACGAGGAAAACACACAGGCCCTGTTACTCACTTTCCTGCCCTACCATTCCATACCGGCCTTTGCTACCCTCCTTTCGATTCTGCCGAGCAAAATTCCGCACGACTTCCGCTTCCTCGGCCCTTACATTCGCTCCGTCACATCGCCTCCCCGACATGTCTTGGTCCGCGAGGCTATTCAGCACCCTTCATTTTTGACTCTCATATCCGAGTACACCCTCGAATCATGTCGATTGCAGTACAACTATTCCGCCTTGGTCTCGTTCTGGGCCGGCATCATGACAGAGGCCGTCAGTGGCATCCTAGACAAGACGAGATCAGGCCGAGCTGCAGTTCAGAGCGAGAATGACCAGGCTCTGCTTCATCGACTGGGACCTGTCTTTGCTGAGTCCTTGGTCTTGAAGAAAGTCCCTAGTATTCAGATTGCCTCATACATGGCGATCGCTGTGTTTGTCGCCAAGGGCAACCTTGAGGACAACGCTGTCACTGCATTCATGGACCAGACGGTTTATGGCTGGACTAACGACACGGTGCGGCCTGCTCTTGTATGTCTGGCTATCTTGGCGCAATACCGTTCTGCGAAGCAAATGAGCAGCAAGACCACAAAAGCGCTTATGAAGGTCACAGATATTGGAAAGCTGCTTGTGGAGATTGGCCAAGAGCGGCGGGTGGACAAACTAGCAAATGGTCTTTGTCTTGCATTGATAGAGAGACTTGCCAAAAAGGGCGACGCTCGAGGTTTGGCGACTATTATCACTATTCTCAGCAGCTCGGTCCTCAAGGACAAACAAATCGCTGTAATCTTCAAGTCTCTTATCTTGACTGCGCATCGACTTAGCGATGATAACGATGAGGACGGCGCACTTCGACGGGAACTCGGTTCAGCACTGATTGCTCTGTCTCAGAGCACCGGCAAATCTGGCGACACTATCCAGTCGGTTATTGAACAGGTCAAGTTCGATATTGAGGAGCTTGAGATGAAGCTCGACCTTTCATTCCGCTCTCGACGACTCCCCGATTCGATCAAAGATGATACAGTGATGAGTAATGGCAACAATGAGAAGAACATACCCCAGGATCTGGGTTCGTTGCTCGAGGAACTTTCCAGCCGGTCCGAATCGCTCTCTCCTTGTCTCGTGCCTCAACCCGGCGAGATTTTTGACGAATTCGGTCATATCTTCTTTTCCGTTGTTTCTAATAGCACACAAAACGAGGGCCTGCTTTCCGAGTTCGATCTCAACCCCAAGCTTCACCGACAGACCGCTTTCAAGGACTGCACGTACTTCAGTTTCTTCATTCGCATCTGGAGCGGTCCCTACCCAGCCCTAGCTCGTGTTGCAGCTCTGGACATGACTAAGAAAAGGTTAAAAGTTGGCGATGCTGGAACAGCCGATCTCCAGGCTCTTCTCCCCTACTGTATCTCAGCACTCAGCGATCCTTCTAAGCGCGTCCGTCAAGCCGCGGCTGATCTAATCACTGTCCTTACTGATCTATATACTCCTCCAGTCCCTTCTACGGGACTCGACCTCTGGGGTCAACAGAGCCTCTACGGAAAGTCCAACGAAATAATGTCACTGCCATCTGATGTTGTCGCCAAGGTTCTACATCTTCAGATTCTTCCTACCGTCGAGGAGTGTGTCATGGACCCTGAACATATCACCGCCGTCCTTCGTACCGCAATTGAGCAAGGCAAATACCAGTCCAAGCCGAGCCCTGCGTTGGATAAGAAGGACCATTTGTCTCAACCTGGAAGACTATCTTTCCTCCAGTTTCTGGCCTCACACATCGTAAATACACCATTGATTCTGGTAAAGAGCAGGTTGCTGAAGACCGTCAACGAAGTCCGAGGCGTCAGCACCACGACAAGAACACAACTTCTACTCCCTGTCTTGCAATGGTGGTCAAGTCTAAGCGAGGATGAGGCAGCTAAGGTCTGCAGCGCAGAACGTCTAGAAAAGTCAGATATGAACAACTGTTTTGTCGATGTTGTGGTGCCAAACGACGTCGCAGGCTTAGAATTCTTCCTGGAGTTTCTTAGAGATCCAGACCAACGAGAAAAGGCTGATCTTATTCGTGCAACTTTCACTCGCATGAAGAAGATGTGGTCTTCCATGAAGCCTAATGTCAAGTCAACGGCTGCTGATCAGTTGCTGGAGATCTCCCAGGAATCAGCCGTTTCAACTGACAGCAAATCAGTTGTTTCTGCAGAGGCTGCTGACTTTTTGAGGAACGTGCGACTCACCACGGATATTCTTCATGACTTTCTTCAGTCGATACAGACTGGAACGAAGATGGTCACCGAGCCTCCATCCAACAAGCGCCGCCGAACTAGCTCTTCTGGAGCCGACCGTGGTCTCATCACTCAGGTTACTTCCGAACTCAGCCAGTCGCTGCGAAAGGTCACTTTCGTTCTGCAGCTAGTCGAGAACTCGGACCCGGTTGAGCACCCTGAGCTCTTGGATGGTCTGTTTACTGCCCTCTCTGAGCTCCAGCACTTTAGAACAGTGGTCGGATCTGAGCTGGGCTACCTACAGAACCTCATTCTTCGCAGCCTCTTGGCCATGATGCCAGCTTACAAGGCGAATAAGAAGCTCACGATTGATAGTTCTGGTGGGTACGGAGATTTGCTTGTGAACTGCATCCAAAGATCTTCGAGTCCCGTTGTTCAGAATGCTGCCCTTCTCCTGATTGCCAGTCTGGCCACAACCGCGCCGAACTTGGTCCTGCATAGTGTCATGCCCATCTTCACCTTCATGGGTACCTCGGTACTTCGCCAAAGCGACGACTACTCTGCCCATGTTGTGTCTCAGACTATCAAGGAAGTTATTCCTCCACTAATCGACTCTCTGCGTCAGGGGCAGAAGAGCCCCATCGCTGGTGCCTCCGATATTCTTGTCAGCTTCACAACGGCATATGAGCACATCCCCGCTCATCGACGACAGGGGCTGTTTGTGGCCCTCGTCGAAACCCTCGGCCCACAAGACTTCCTCCACGCTCTTATCAGTATGCTGGTAGATCGATACGGTGCGAGTGACGCTCTGCTGCAATTCATTATCGAGTTATTGAATCACTTCAGTATCCCAACACAACTCGAATCGCTCGTCAAGCAGCTCGATCTTATTGCTGACCTATTCATGGCAAAGCCTGGCATCTCTCTCGTCCTCCTCGGTGTCACTGACGAGACTGATGATAAAAACAAGGATGTCGAAGCCATTGCCCTCCGACAGCTATCGGCCTTCCCTAGCTTCTTGGCTAATAAGAAACTCAGAGCGCAGATTGGAGGTTTGATGGAGAAGGATGATATGGAGGCATCAAGGTTGAGGGAGCTCTATGCCACACTTCTTGAAAACATCCTTGTTTTAGCTGATACGGTCAAGGCGAACAAAACTCTCCATGGCCGCTGCGGACAGGCTCTCTCTAATCATCTCAACTTATTGTCGATTGGAGAATTTATCAAGGCTGTTGAGAACCTGCTCGACAGACCTGACATGGGACTGCGGCAAAAGGTCCTGCGTGCTCTTGAGGTTCGAGTGGAACAGGAGAGCAACACCGACCCAGCATCAAGGACTGCCTTGCTTGCTTTCCTTCCGCAGCTTACGGCCGGCATCAGGGAGTCGACCGATATGCGATACAAGCACACCGCTGTCACATGCGTCGACAAGATTGCCGAAAAGTATGGAAAGAAGGATATCGAGGCTGTTGTGGCAGCAGCTACAACAATTGCTGGCGAGCACTGCTTGGGGCAGTCTGAGGAGCGGCTCCGAGTCATGGCTCTCTTGTGCCTTACCTCGCTCGTGGATGTACTGCAAGACGCCATCGTACCCGTTCTGCCGAGCGTAATCCCACAGGCTGTCGAGTATTTGGCCGAAAGCTTGAGGGGGGATGCTCGCGATGAGGAACTTCATGTTGCTTGTTACGGATTCATCAGTGCTCTGGCTCAGCATCTTCCCTACATGCTTTCAACATACGTTGATCGCATTCTGGAAGTCTCCAACAGATCGGCCGAAACCGAATTGGATGATGATACGAAGGAAAGCCGCGTCGATTGTCTTCACTTCCTGGCTAAGCAACTTGAGGCGAAGGAGATCTTCTCGGCTATGGACCGAAACTGGGATAGTGCCAGGAGTGCCGGCTTTTCTGTAAGTTTGATAATCACAGTGTGTATGACAGTTGCTAACTTTTATAGGCTGTTGCTGAATATCTTGATGTTCTCGGCTTGGCCATTGACAAGCACCCTAAGTCTGGCATTTCCAAGAATGCCACGCTACTGTTGAGCATCCTCACAAAGGTCTTTGATCTGCGACGACAGGAGCATGCTAAGGGTGAGATTGGTGAGCAAGATCTTTTGAGGCTCAGTGCTCTTGACGCCAGCACCAACGATAAAGCGTTGAAGATGATCTACAAGCTCAACGATGCGGCATTCCGACCTGTCTTTGTTCAACTCATGGAGTGGTCAAGCTCCGGATTGTCGAAGAGCGACCGAGTGGGACGCTCGCTACGTCAATACAGTGTCTATGGATTCCTTGAGGCATTCTTTGGCACTCTTAAATCGATCGTTACCAACTACGCTACATACATTGTCGAGGATGCAGTCAGGATCTTGAAGTCGGTGGATCTGAAGAGCCCCGAGGAGAGACAACTCTGGTCAAGGGTACTACGGACCCTGGCCAACTGCTTCGAGCATGACCAGGATGACTTCTGGCAGGCTCCGGCCCACTTTAGCGCCGTTGGACCGGTCCTGATGGAGCAATTCTCACATGCTGGTACTGTGGAGGTGACTGAGGAGCTCATCCCAGCAACAGTGGAGCTGGCCTCGGCGGCAGATTCACAGGCTCACCAGAAGGAGCTCAACTCTGCCCTCCTGAAGCACCTGCGGTCCGAGTCTGCGGCAGTGAGACTTGCCGCGGTCAAGTGTGAGCAGGCACTGACAGATCGTCTTGGCGAAGAGTGGCTGTCTATGCTGCACGAGATGCTGCCTCGCATTAGCGAGTTGCAGGAGGACGATGACGAGGTAGTTGAACGGGAGACACACCGATGGATAGTTAAGATTGAGGGAGTGTTAGGAGAGAGTTTGGATGCCATGCTACAGTAGACAAAAGGAGAGAAGTAATTAACAGCATGAGGCGGACGGAGGAGGAAGGGAGGACTAGAGTTGGCCTTTGCCTTTGAGGAGCTGGGAATAAGCATACCATGACGTAGAAAGTTTACACTAGCATGAGCTATTAGAGGTTTACTATGTATATAAAATGGAGAAGCTTGATTTGCTAGTAGTAAGCTACCATGAGGCTGAAATGCTATGTAGGTGTGACATGTGAGAGTATGTATACACACGTATAGGTTAATAAGGGCATGTGAATCAGCTGGTACGAATACATAGCAGATATTTCCATGCTATCGGACAGCCGGGTCTTGGATATTACAGATTCCGGAGACACGGATCAGTCCGTGACCGTGAGTCCAAGCTCGTGAGCGGAAAACTCTCAAGGTGAGTAAGGGACGGCTCCGGTGAATTATCGTTGACGGGGTGCTCACCGGGAAGACCGGGGGGGACCAGGCCCAAGTACCGACTACAGGGAAACCTCTCGTAGTAGATCGCCCAGAAAGTGTATCAGGTACAAACCAGGCTTAGTATAGTACCTTGCTATGACACCAAGTAAAACACTAAGGTTAGGTAGGTACCTACGTATGTAGCTGAAGATAATAGTGACGATGGATTGATATAGATAGTCCAAGTAGCTACTTAAATAGCACCAACGCCCGCTTAGTTATGACTTTTATAATACATTCATTCAGTCAATCCCAGTCAACATTTGTTAAGCATCTATATCGGTTCCTCCTATGCTAGTGGAGGCAGCTAGAGAAACGACCCTGCTAAACACCCACTTACACGGCGAGACTTTGCGGTACCGCATACCCACGGTTTAGATATTCTGGTCTGGATCATCATCAAGAACTCATTGGCTAGCGTTTCCGTGATACTACGGGTTTTCTAGTCACGCGAAATCCGGAGACACGCCATGATCGGACTTGGTATAGGGCGTAGGGGGACAGAACAGCGTTTGTTGGTGAAGTTGGGAAGAGTCACTTGCAAGAGACTGGCCAGTACAGTGACTCAACAAGGTGAGTGTGGTAGTTTGCGAAGGGGTTCAATTTGCGTGTGTTTTTCCCCCTACGCCTTAAGCCTCAGAGAATCTCATCTCCTGTCACTGTTACTGTTACTGTCACCACCCTAACTAACATGAGCTTTCTTTCAGGGCGCAAAGAGCGCATCGTCATTCTAGGCTCGGGCTGGGCTGGATACGCTCTGTCAAAGACAATATCTCCCTCTCAAGCCTCTCGGATTCTCATCTCTCCTCGCTCTCACTTCGTCTTCACCCCCCTTATCGCCTCAACCGCCGTTGGCACTCTCGAGTTCCGTGCTGCTGTCGAACCCTGTCGTAAACTCGGTCTTACAGAGTTTCACCAGGCTTGGGCTTCTGATATTGACTTTGCCAACAAGACCATCACCGTTGAAGCCAACCAGCGTGATGGAGTCACGGCCCGCTCGGGCAAGGATCTGTTGAAGGGCCTCGAGTTCCAGGTCCCGTATGATAAGCTTGTAGTGGCTGTCGGGTGCTACAGTCAGACTTTTGGTGTGGAGGGTGTCAAGGAGCACGCATGTTTTCTGAGGGATGCCACAGATGCCAGAACAGTACGTCTAAAAGTGCTGCAGAAGTTCGAGCAGGCTTCTCTTCCTAGCACAAGCGCGGCTCAGAGGAAGCGGTTACTTCATTTTGCTGTTGTGGGTGGCGGTCCCACAGGTATCGAATACGCGGCTGAGCTTCACGATCTTATCCACGAAGACTTGGCCAAGCTGTATCCCGAACTAATGCCTCACGTTGCCATCACCATCTATGACATTGCACCAAAGGTTCTCCCTATGTTCGATCGCAATCTGGCCGCATACGCCACAAACATCTTCAGCCGTGCAGGCATCAAAGTCAAGACCGAGCATCACCTCGAGGGCATTCGACGAGACGACGATGTCCTCCTGATGCGTATCAAGGAGGAACCTGGAGAAGTCGCAGCAGGCGTTGTCGTCTGGAGCACGGGTCTCATGCAGAACCCTCTGGTAGGCAAGTTAGTCGGACGCGAGGTGGAGGGCCTGGGAAAGATCGCAAAGAACTGCAAAACAGGCGGCTTCGCTGTTGATTCTCACCTTCGCGTGCAGGTCGAAGCCCAAGACTCCAGCGGCAAACAAATCACAAAGACACTCCCGGACGTCTACGCAATTGGCGACTGCGCCAATATCCAAGGCGAAGCACTTCCTGCGACTGCACAAGTAGCAAGTCAACAGGCTACATATCTCGGCAAGAGATTCAACGCCGGGACGTCTTCTCAGGGGCCCCCAACCGCTCCCTTTCACTTCCGTAACTGGGGTACAATGGCGTATCTTGGAGGTTGGAGGGCTATTCATCAGAAGGGTAATGATGAGCTCAAAGGCCGAGCGGCGTGGATTCTATGGCGGACGGCGTATTTGACCAAGAGCATGAGTCTAAAGAACAAGCTCATGATTCCGTTTTACTGGTTAGTTACATGGATTTTTGGTCGAGATATCTCGAGGTTCTGAGGATACCGATGGTTGGAAAGCCCTGGAGCCATTGGAAAGATTCAACAAAGTACGCCTCCAACTCTAGAGTACCTATGTAATACTTTTATTATCTTATCGATAACCTTATATAAGGTAGTAGGTACTCCGTACCCAGGTATCAGTCACAAATAAAGTGAGGTGCTGCCAAGTCTGCTATGAGCTCACAGTTGTACAATTCATTGCCCTACCCTATATAGCTCATCATCACCACTTGTAATATCGCTCACTCCACCCTTACCGTTCCAAATATCTTTCCGTTCGCAAAAAAACAAAAACAACTCTAATTGGCAAATGGCAATTGAAGCATAAGCCAAGAGAAAGAGTTAATTATACGCAAGTCTCCACTCCCAACTGTATCCAGACGCTCACTACCTAACCCCGCCAAAGCCGTCCACCCGATTTCATCACCATCACCCATCAACCATGGCCAAGCCTACAGTCAACTACGGCCTATACTTGGTCACAGACTCAACGTCAGAGATTCTTGGCGATCGCAGCCTTGAAGAAGTAGTTGAGGCCTCTTTGCGAGGCGGTGTCACCATCCTCCAATACCGAGACAAGCATAGTGAGCGCTCAGTCGCTGTGGACACAGCCAACAAGCTACACGCCATTGCCCGTCGTTACAATGTCCCCCTTCTCATCAATGACCGTGTCGACATTGCCGCTGAGATAGATTGTGAGGGTGTGCATATTGGACAGGATGATATGGGTATGTCGTGTTGATATCTCTCACTGCCTAGACACCCATCAAGATATGATCTGATCATTTGGTACAGCATATGAAGAAGCAAGAAAACTTCTTGGCCCCAACAAAATCATTGGCGTAACCGCAAGTTCAAAGGAAGAAGCTCTCAAAGCTTGCGAAGCTGGTGCTGACTACCTCGGTATCGGAACTGTCTACTCAACTCAGACGTGAGTGATATACAAGCAAGCATCATGTGTGACTCACGTCAGCCCCTGACATACCATCAGCAAAAAGGACACGAAATCTATCATCGGTCCCTCGGGAGTCCGGGATATTCTCTCAGCCTTGTATGATGCTGGCTATGGTTCCGTCCCTACTGTTTGTATAGGCGGTATCAACGCCAGCAACACTGCCCCTGTTCTCGCGGCAGCCAGGTCCCCTTCCAAGTCTCTGGATGGTGTTGCCGTAGTGAGCGCTCTCATCGCTGCTCCTGACCCAGCTACCGCCGCCCGTGAGCTCCTCGGTAAGGTCATCGTCGCCAAGATCCCCGAAGTCATCAGGGCCGTAGCCGACAAGACGCCCCTTTCTCATAACATGACCAACTTGGTGAGTGCAGCTCGTTTGGTGTGAAGAACACGTTAAATCCTCATGCTGGAAATCCAGGTCGTTCAAAACTTTGCCGCAAATGTGGCTCTCTGTGTTGGGGCAAGCCCCATCATGGCCAACTACGCAGAAGAAGCTGCTGATCTTGCCAAACTGGGAGGTGCTCTTGTGGTCAACATGGGCACCGTCACTCCCGATGGACTCAAGAACTATCTCCAAGCCATCAAGGCCTACAATGAAGCTGATAGACCTATAGTCCTTGATCCTGTCGGGTAAGCCTACAAAATACCATCAAGTTATCAACTTTACTCATGTTTTCAGCGCTGGTGCGACCACCGTTCGTCGCAATGCTGTCAAGACTCTTCTCGATGCCGGACATTTCACCGTCATCAAGGGCAATGAAGGCGAGATCCAGACTGTAGCCGGCGCCACAATTACACAACGAGGCGTCGACTCAACCTCTTCCCTCACTTTTCCCCAAAAGGCGTCCCTTGTGCGCTCCATCGCCTTGCACCGGCACACCGTCGTCGTACTCACAGGTGCCACCGACCTCGTAAGTGACGGAACTCGTACTTTGGCCATCAGCAATGGACATCCCTATCTTGGCCAAGTCACAGGCACTGGATGCACTCTTGGCACAACAGTCAGCGCCATGGTTGCTGCGTACGGCGCTGACCCTCTTCTCGCTGCTGTCGCCGCAACTGTCATGTTTGGACTCGCTGCTGAGATCGCCGCTGAGAGAAACGAAGTCCGTGGGCCAGGCTCATTTGTGCCGACATTCCTTGATGAGCTGTACAATATCCGAAAGTCGACCGCCAAGGGTGACTTGCGGTGGCTGAACATGGCCAAGGTCAAGGCAGTTGAAGTTGAAGTCAATGACATTCCAGGTGAATGAAGCTCGCCAGACAAGAAACAGAAAATTGCTGAATAGATAAAAAAGTAAAACTCCATCTATCTCGAACAAGCTTACTTCAAGCCGCGTGAAAGAGAAAGAACATTGTTGAGTAACACAACGACCTAACGCTAAGATGTTGATACAACCTTCTTCACCGACTTTCTAGGGCGTCAAGTCGACTCATTCAAGACACCAGGGTCACCGATGATGTTCCATACATTATAGCCTCTTGTAGCCGCCGCTTGCCAAAAGTCCGTTCCTGAATCATCCATCAAGAAGTCTTGACTGAAGTCCACCAGATCAGCGTTGCCCGATCCTGCAAGTAGACGCTGTCTCTCGGCCTTGACCAAATCTCTCACTGACTTGAGCTGCTTCACAAGTCTCTCGAAAGGATCTGGTGGAGGCGCGGGTGTAGCTGCTGTTGTTCCCCCGGGCGTCGGTGTACCTAGCATGTTGCCGTGTTTGCGGCGCCCCACGATGATGTCCAGATCCTGGGCCTGCTGGCTCATCACCTCGACCATGTCAAGCTCTGCGTGTATCTGGGCAAGGTTCCACCCGGGTAGTTGAAGTGTTACAACCTTGATGCCAACAATGATAGTGTACACAAGCTCAGACGCACTCATACACAGGAAACGTGGGCGTTCCATTTCTCGATGATCGAACCGGATATCGAAAAAGGTCTTGAGGGATCGGACACATGCCCAAAGAAGTTGGAGTCGGTCAGTGAGAGGAAGATAGGATGCGGCAGAGTGTTGGTCCGAGACGGCGATCTCATAGAGGAGCACCTCGGCTACGTTGATATGGGTTTTGAGATTATCTAAACAACGGTGAGCGCTAGACGATGGGGATGGGGTGACATGAATTATACATACCGTTATCAGCAAACCGTGGGCCAAGATTGTCTTTGTACAGCTGTAACTGCTCCTCAAACGATTGCACCACCATTGTCAATGGTAGTTTACTGGCCGTCTGACTTAGGTTCTCTGCTGACATTGTGACAGATATGGACTGTGCCAACTGCTGAATGCGCACCAGCTTTATCAAGTACTCATCAGAGGGGTGCTGCATGGTTCTCTCAAGAACTCTGCAACACATTTCCAGATGGCTGGTATTCATAAGGACATCAGGACGCTTGTTCGCCGTGAACACTCTAATCCACGTCAGAAACCCTCAGATCGAAGGCGGGTAGTTCTTACAAAGTGTTTAGGTAATAAGTGCCAGCGTAAACTCTCATATGATCAAGATTGCGATCAGATTCTTCCCCTTGCAGGCTCGTATCTTCCGTGAACCTCAAATTTACGCATATAGCTCTAGCAAGGAACAGCAGATTTGTCACTTGAGAGCCCTTCAGCGCATAGTGAAACCTGCGGCAAGTTAGGGGCGTGCTAACGAAACGGTCGCCATATCAGTACATACCATGCCACCAGCATTTGCAAGCTCTGGAGTAGATCCAGACTGTTCAGGCCGTCCACGACAGCTGCTCGTCCAATCTCAGCTAGCAGCTCTTGGCCAAGCTTGACCTGTCTAGCTCCATCAAGAAACAACCCTACCATCATGACAGCCTTCCACAGGAATGGCCGATGCTCACGTAGCTCCAGGGCCGTCATATGCCCAGGAACACACACAAACGGAAATAGACATGAGTGGATTGTCCTATAGCCGTTGAGAAGTAGCTCCGCTTCACGGGGCGTGGGCCACCAGGAGTCCCATGGGCGTGTCTTGTCAGGAGCTGATGGTGGAGGATGTTGACCGGGGGTATTTTCAATTCCCGGCTTTAAGGGAAACAAGTGATTGAAACCCCAGGCATCAGATTTGGTCAACAGCTCTGAGCGTTTCTCCCTCGTCGAAGGTGGAGGCGAAGAACTCCCCTCTTCTGAAGACTCACGCCTTACGTGCGAGGACAGCTCTTCAAGGCGTTTCTCCAAAGCAGCTATCTTAGATAGCTTTGGGCTTCTACGGGGCCGGGCCGGAGCCGGAGTCTGGTTAACACATGGCTTGTCTAGTCGATGGCACCTTGAAAGTTGAGACTCTGATGTCAGCAGCTGTACCTAACCACAAACTTACATATGTGTATGCAGTCAAACAGACGGGTTTGGAGACAAAAGCAACCAACACAAGCCATGAACAACATCATCCTTGAAAGAACCAATTATCTTAACTAACCTGTCGCATTTGAGGCTCCCCAAAGGTCCGGGGACGCACCTTGCCTTAGCTTTAGCGCATGTTGTACAGGCCTTGGGTCCCTTGTTCTTGGCCTGAGTAGAGTTGGGGCTCATGTTGTCATTGCTGAGCTATCTGATTCTTGTTAGTCTCACAGAAGCAGAAAAAGCGGTTTGCAAAAGGAGACGGAGTTGAAAACGGCGTCGATATCCCAGACACTGAACGATATTCTCTGGACCCCTGCCATTTGGGTTCTCGTTTGACTGGTCTAAGGCTGGCAGGGTGCAGGGATCTCGTCACCAAGACGGAGACGGACCACGAAATCTCACCGGGCCTCCGCCTCAGGGACACCCATCATTCAGCTCTCCACCTACTAGTACATGTTATTTCAGGAGACTTCGGCACAACATTCTTCCGAAAAGGGATATGACCGTCATATCATGACTTGATCTACGTAGCACAATACCCGTCATAACTGTGTGGTCATGATGATCACATTGTGTAAGAAAAAGTGCACAAATACTTGGGAAACAACGGAATGTGTTTTCTCCATATCACAAGATGCGATAATGGGGGAATAAATCAATTGGCATGCCCAGAGGACAGCATAAATGGGAAAAGATATCTCAAAACGAGTGTTATATCTGCATAGAAGTGAACTTGGATACTGCCCATCATTCATCCATTGACGATGTCAGTGCGCTTGGGTTCCTCCCGTCGCTTAAGCAACAGTAGCAGCCTGAGAAGTCTGCTTGATCTCAAGCTCAAGAAGAGCTTCGGTAACACCGTTGGCAGCTTGACCGGTAGCTTTAATCTCCTTGGTGGCCTGCTCGATGTTGAGCTGCTTATCAGTCCATAGAGGCTCCTGCACATTATCCTGCTCGCCAACACCAATGAAGCCGCCCTCAGCAGCCCAATCAGAGGTTCGCTTGATGTCGAGACGAGTCCAGATCTCATCGATAGCCTCAACAAGCTGGTCCCGGTACTCCTTGATGTGTCCAGGAGTTGGAGTTACACGGAGCCGCTCCTGGCCAACGGGAACGGTAGGGTAATTGATAGCCTGGACGTAGATTCCGTAGTCATTGAGGAGCATGTCGGAGGCCTCCTTTGCAGTTTCGGCGTTGCCAACAAGGATAGGTACAATGTGAGAAGGGTTGGGGATCACGGGAATGTCCCGAGCATTCATTGCTTCCTTGACAGCGCGAGTGTGTAGCTGCTGTAGTCGTCGATCACCATCGAAGTCCATCTGGTACTCGATGGAAGCCTGAGCACCAGCCATTGTGGCAGGGGGAAGAGAAGTAGTGAAAATGAAGCCAGGGGCCAACGACCGGATCATATCAATGAATTTGGCGCTGCCTGCGATGTAGCCACCAACGCAACCATAAGCTTTGCCCAGAGTGCCAGTAATAATGTCAATTCGGTCCATGATGGTTCCGCGAGGGGCACCATTGGCGTGTGCCTCCCAGTCAAGGTGCTCAGCGACACCAGCACCGTGAGGTCCGTACATACCGACGGCATGCACCTCGTCGAGGAAAGTAATGGCACCGTACTTGTCTGCAAGATCACAGATCTCCTCAATAGGGCCAATAGAACCGCACATGCTATATACTGACTCGAAGGCGATGATCTTAGGCACATGCAGAGGAAGTGATGCCAGTTTAGCCTCGAGATCTTGCACATCGTTATGCTTGAAGACGATCTTTTTGGTGCCAGAATGGCGAATACCCTGAATCATGGATGCGTGATTCAGGCTGTCGGAGAGAATGACACAATCGGGCATCTTGCTGCCGAGCGTGGCGAGAGTCGCATCATTGGCGACATAGCAGGAACTGAAGACAAGAGCACCCTCCTTAGCGTGCAGCTTTGCCAAGGTATTCTCGAGCTCAACGGCGTGCCTGTTGTGGCCAGAGATGTTTCGAGTTCCACCAGCGCCAGCACCATACTCCTCCAATGTTTCGTGCATCTTTCGGAGGACATGAGGATTGCGGCCCATACCTAGATAATCGTTGGCGCACCACACAGTTACTCGATCCTCCTTGTCGGACATATGCGCACGGGGAAACTCCTTAGCCAAACGGTTGATGTTGTTGAAATAGCGGTATGATTTGTCCTTGTGTTTCTTCTCGAGCTCGGCATTGTAAAATCCTTCGTAATCGAATTTACCAGGAGAGTGGAAGCCGGCGGCGGCGGCGGCGGTCGGAGAAGCAGAAGTAGGCTTTCGGGTTGCGTGAACACCAGGAGGCGCGGGAGCTGAGGGACAAGTGTCAGAATAAGAATAGGCGGCATTACCAAGAGCATTTCTAGCAGAAAGACAACTTACCATTGTCACGGCCGTCAAAGAGTGGGCGGTCGACAGCGCGAGCCTCTTTGTTGCGGGTGGTGTGAATCTTGGCCTTACCAGTCTTAGAGTGGCCAGAGAAAGCACGAACAGAACCAGAAGCGCGACTCTTGGCGGTCTGAACGGCCATGGCCTTTCCCATGACAGGGCATCGCTGGCCAAGCAGCTGAAGCTTGGACATGGTGCCGCCGCATGGAGAGGCGGGAGCCGGAAGGGCACGAGTCGAGGTGGACAGGGCACGCAGAGTGGCAGGCGTGGCCGTCTTCATAAAAGGGCACATGGCCTTGGATTGGCGAAGGACGGCATCCATTGTTGCGTGTATTCGACTGTATTCGACTGTATTCGTAGAATTGAGACGACAATGCCTTCGTCGAGTAAATCGGCAGGGCAAAACGTGGTGTTTTCGAACTTGGAGGGGCAAATATGCCAGACGTGCGGGAAAAAAACGACCGAGGGCTTACAGTCAGCCGCAAGAAGTGAGACAATACACAAGCAATTGGGCCTTTAGCAGATAACTAGAGAAAAGCGAGGTCGACGACGTCGAAATGTGAGGAGAGAAAAGGAAGAAGACAGTGGAAAATATAGCGGCAGTGAGGGTGACTTAGGTAGGATTGGAATCACAATACTAGGTGGGTAATAAGTCGGCGGTGGTTCGGCAAGAACGATCGGTCATTGACCCACTGAATGCTTCCGTTTCGGTTCCGTCCTTTTTCTTCATCTTCTCCACCTCTGACAAGCGCTCAACGAGTTCAACTCCGCGCAAATTTCCCTATTCGGGCAAGTGAGCTGTGCATTCTTCTACCGATGCAGGGCATTTCCCTCCCTCTGCAGACTGGTTACCTTAGCCTGACACGTGAATGGTTTGAGCCACTCTAGGCACTTAAATTGGTAATGTGAATGGAAGTACTTTATCTACATCAGTGTCTCTTCAACGGGTGCATGCGCCTCAACTCTCACCGAAAGTACCAACCTACATACTGATTCTCCACCATCTGTGAAGAATATAAACGGCGGCCTACAGCGGCCCGCAGCCTCAAAAGGCGAAAGCCCGCACATGCCGATGTTGGCACGCATGTACAGGGGAGACAGTGCCCGAGTCAAACTCAGGGACAGCCGTAACGAAATACCTCGCTCGTGATTGGCTCGTCCTTTTTGCACTCTACCTTAGATCCCAGCACGGGCTAGATCTGTCCATTATGTATGTACAAACTTTCTGGTCATTGGTTGGCTATCGTTAAATTGTCATTGAAAGGCGGACATGACGAGGTTCATCAGCTGGAAGACTGACTTCCAACATTCCGAAGTAACAAAACACCTAGTTCACATAGTTAAGGGTTCCGAATGCCCTAACTTAACATTGGCATTAGTTCGGCATGTAGCGACCTTGTCAGACATGATACTACCTATGTACTAAAGAATTACATGTCAGGCCAGATCCCCGAGTCTGAAATTAAACACTCTCGACTTTGCCCCAAGTGTCTCGTACGATGTATACCCACAGCTCAACCATTAAGTTGTTCCGTCTTCGTCCTCCCAAATATGGCTACCAGTATGGATGTAGAGTGGTGGAAAGCTATTGGATGCTAAGGCATTTTCGTCCATCCCCGAAACCGGTGGTTTTGTACTCATTAAACGCACTAGAAAGCAAAGACTTTCCTTGTTGAGCATATTGGGGCACAATTGCCGAAGTCTATCGTGGACTCCGTTCCTTTACAACTTCAATAAAAAGCGAACCCTTCTTTATGGCTGCTGCGTGAAGTTTATTATTGGGAGATTCCCGCCAGGGGAATATAGGCTTGACAATTGAACCCGCTTGCCTCTCTAAACAAATCTGCATATCAATGCATCCTCAAAAAGGGTATCATCTGGCTCAATGCTATGTCATGCCGTAAACGCCATAGAAACCCGTCTTCCCGTAGACACCGTACTATCATCATTCCCATCTACATGATCCCGTGAACTCCAATCCTCAATCGAAACGAACGATACTTGAAAAGTCTCTCAAGTTAGAGGCCAGGCGTAACATCCCTGAAACCAAACTGTCCTTCTCGAGTGCCCATTGCAGGTAATGTTCGGGTTTTCTCTTCAAAAAGGGCCTCATTTGCCCATGGTGGTAGACGGAATGCTCGGTTTCTCCTATTGTCCGCCGCTTCCCGCATTACTTTCATATCATCCGTAGCCCGGGATCGCTTCTCACCCTGGTGCGAGCTTCGACGCCTGATGTTCTGCAAATTCTTTGAAATAACAAATTAGTCAAGGTGTGCCCCAAAAAAAAAAAGAAAGAAGGGGGAAGAGGAAGTCAGAGGGTGGCAGCAAAAGAGGACTGTCCAGAGTTGGGTTTGATGAGCATCATACATTTGGGTCGGGAGAACTGGTCTTCTCAAGTGCCCGAGTGGCGATTTCCTTTTCTGTGAGTGCGTTGATGGCTTCGAGTCGCTTTTCGAGATCTTTCTCTTCGGCTTGGGCCAAGTACTCCGGCGCTATAAGGCCTGTGGCAATTGCAATCACCCATTTTTCGTGCGACAGAAGCCGAATGAGTACCCTCCAATGCTTTATGTCCGGGAGCAATCCATACTGGCCCTTCCTACGGACCTCGTTCACGCGTATGGTCGTAGACTTGGCTATCTCGTCAGGTTTACCTCCTGTTGGTAGCGCATTGCGCTGTTGCAATTTTTGAAGGCCCTCCCGCAGATAACCTTCGAACTCGACCATAGCAGGGTTCTCGGTGACGTTGAAGACTCCACCTTGCTTAAAGATGGGACTCGCGCGCGACTGTGCAGGAATGATCGGGGTCGAGTGCGACTCAACCAATGGCTCAGAATGGTTATACTCTCCGAAAAAGGTGTTCGCACCAGCCATTGGCATTGGCGCTGGGCCATGGCTAGAAGCTGCAGGTTGCTGGGACACAGGCTGGTTTGTCTTATTGTATGTGTAAGCAGGGAACCCAAAAGCATGCCAGGGGGGGGGGGGGGCTTACAGGTGAGCTCGTTTCGTGAGATATTTTCTCGGTGCCTGAGACGTCCTCTTCAGGAGCTGGAGCGGTTACTGGAGGCGGTAATCGTGTATGGTGAAGCACACCCGAAGTATCATCAATTGACCGAGGGGTAAGCTGTTGGGATAACGAACTCGCATGAAGAAGTTCATCCTGCTCTTCATACAACCTAGCTTGCTCCTTTAAATCCACCCGGTCTTTCGCCCTCAAATACTCCTCTGGGTTGGTTTCTCGAAGACGATTCAGTTCAATCATTTGAGCTACTTGCTTCTTCTCATCTTCAGTCAGCGCCGCGCCAAGATCTTCCTCTTCGAAAGTGTCCGTTGTCACAATGGATCGAATGCTCTCGCCGTTCTTGCGATGATTTATAAGACTGTCCAGAATTCTGTCCCTGCCCAGATAAGGGGTGAGATCGCTTGGCGGACAATCTCTGATCACCGACACAACGTCGCCTTTGCGCTTTGACCAGCTGATGGGGTTCTTCTTGTCAACAACTCGCGATGCCAACTGCATTTTGAAGACCTGTCTGTTGTGAAGATTATCTTCGAAAGTTCCTGCGACCATGAAGCGATAAACGAACACAGGCTTTTGCTGGCCGATACGATAGGCTCGGCCCACCGCTTGTTGCTCATCCGATGGGTTATATCTGACGTCGAAAATGACGACCCTGTTAGCCCCCTGAATGTTGAGCCCCACACCACCAGCAGTTGTAGATATCAGAAACACCTCTTTGCTACCCTCGTTGAAGTCTTTTGTCTGCCTCTGTCGACTCGGAACTGGTGTGCTGCCATCTAGGCGAGAAACTGTCCTTCTCTGCATTCTGCACATGTTTTCGATATAATTTAATGTGTGTAAGGACTGGCTGAAAATGAGCACCTTGTCTTTGACTTGACGCGCCTCATCGAGTATGATTGTCAGTAGTTCTGTTTTTAATGAAAGCGCTGGCGTATCCAGGTCCCTAAAGGAATGCAACGTTTTCAAGAACTCTGGAATCATGGACTTGGGGAAGGATTTGTCCTCATTGTCATTGTTCGCGCGGATACCCTTTTGAATTGCTTTCACCTTTGCTTCAAAGCATCTTGGGTGGCTGCAAATCAATCCAAGATGGTTGATTGCAGCAAAAGTCTCAGCTTGCGAGTCGGTGCCTTCTCTTCCTACACCCCTGATGTACAGTTGGTACAACTGCTTCTGAGGTATCGTCGGAGGCACGAATATGATGAATTCCTGCTTTGGTGGCAAGTCGTTTTTTAGGGCAGCAATTGTGTGGCGATTGATCTTCGGTGCCACAAGTTGCTCAAGCGCTTTCAGCCTCATTTGTGCCTTCCTTTTTTCACCTGGAGTGCTGTCGTTATAGAGGCCTCGCTCGACCGGAGAGGCATAAATGTGGCTAAACTCGGAAAACGGGCCAAGGAAGTTGGGTGCAACCCAGTCAATCATGGCAAAATACTCTAGTACACTGTTGGACAGTGGTGACCCCGTGAGTGCAATGCGACTCTTTGTTCTGAAGCGCGAACAAGCTAAGTTAGTTTGCGACTCCCGATTCTTCATCTTATGCGCCTCATCGGCGATGACCACATCTGTACGATTTATTAGAAGATCTGATAGTTCATTTGACATGTTCATGATTATTTTGAACATTTCGTAGCCAAGTGTGAGGACGCCTCTGCCGGAAGCCCATGACGACACCACCGCAGCCCTTTCCTCGACCGGTGTATTGGATGAGACTTTGCGTAGCTCTCCTAGCAGATCCGCTGGTGCCCATTTGAGGAGCTCATCCATCCAGTTGTCTACCAAGGCAGCTGGACAAAGAACCAGAATCCGTGGTTCCCTCAGATCTTCGGGTATTTGAGCCACTACTGATGGATCTTTTGATTGTGCGGCCTCTGCCAAAGCGACGAGGACCGTGATGACTTGCATTGTTTTGCCGAGTCCCATTGTGTGGGCTAGCAAACAACCTTGTCGCACACTGGGGTCTCGCACAATCTGGTTCCAAATGAAACGAACGCCATCAATCTGGTGATCCTTGATACGGCGACCAATGTCCTCATGGATGTAGATAAGACCTTGGTCTTCTTCCTTGCTTTCGTTTATGATAAGGCGAGTCCCATCCCGTGACACTGAGCCATCCAGTGCGAGGGTCTCCCTCAATTTCTTTCTGCGAGCCTCTTGTTCCCTAATCCTTTGATTCTCGCGTTCTCGGAGATCCACGGCTGCTTTGTCACGGATGATTTCTTTTTCTTTTGGTCTTCGACGCCCCGCACGCCCTTCCTCGAAGACATCGTCAGGGCCATCTGTTTCATCCGGTTCCTCTGGAAATAGGTCATCGAGAGTGTCCATGTCTTGTCTATAGATCTGACTATCCTGGGGGAAGTGAGGCATAAGAGCCGCTACGAACAGACAGAGGGGTTCGAAGAATTTGACCCGTGCCTGATTCAATGTTTTCTTCAACTTTCCCATTTTGTAGGAAAGCATTTGTTCTTCAGTTGTGTGCTGACACATGAAGAAGCAGCGACAAAGACGCAAAACGTCGAAAAGAACAACCTTTATGTTGCCCTGTGGTAGCTGATCAGGATCTTCAAGGGGTTCAGATAAATATGGCTGGATATGCTCCTCCCATACGTTATTGGGGTGATCTGATAATATCAGATCGACTGCTGACTTCCGCCGGGCATGTTCCATATGCCACATCTCACCCACCAACAATCGCCAACGATCGTTGCGCTTGACGTAATTTTTAAGTGGTTGAGATGCAAGCTGCTGAAGATCGCCAAATGTCTCAATGGGAGGGGGCTGAAAGCCGCCGACTTGACGTGGAGATTGTAGTTTTTCTGCCTGAATCTCTTGGCATTGGTTTCCGTCATGAGCTTTTTCAGAGGCATGGTTAATGGAAGCCTGGCAACCGAGAACATCGGGTTCAGGTGGCTTGTTCTTGACATTAGCAGGGTCGTCCGTTGTCAAGCTCTCTCCGTTGGTGATGGCTGCATCAGAAGGGCCTGCATCAAGAGTTTCGTTTACAGAAAGATTCTTTCTGAGAGGGATGGCGTTTCCTCGGTCTTCATTCAATGGACTATTCGCTTGTTTGGCAGGGCTAGTCAAATCGATGGGATTAGTCATGTCATAACCCAAGCCTTGCGGTTCATCCATGTCGTCTTGAGTCAAATCCATGAAGTCAGTTTCAGAATCCTCCCATTCCTGCTTCATAGGGGGAGGTGTTGAATTCCGATTAGTCATCAACCCATTTTCAATTGCATCCAGGTGGTCGTCAGGAACGATGAAGTCTTCCTCTTCGGAGCTAGTCAGAACCTCGTCTTCCATAAGGGCCAGAGTGTCCAGCTGCCGCGAGGCGCGTGGTTTCGGACGGGCCACTGTTTGTGGTTTTGGGGGTGGCCTTGACGATTCAAGCAGCTTAATCAACCACTCCTGATACTTCTTGTCTTCCAAACTTTGCTCAAGGCTCTTGGCTGCCTCTCGGTAATATGCCTCGGAGGCGGAGTCCGTCTTCTGGATTTCTATACATAGTTTCTGGAGTCGTTCGACAAGATGCTTAGCCGTTTTGTAAGCATTCTGAATTTGTATACCCTTGATGCCAAGGCGGCGAGATTTCTGCCATAGACTATAAGCTTTTCGCTCATACTTTGGGAGCTTCTTCTCAGCCCAGTTTTCCTCAATAGCTGTTATGGCCTCATTTAATATCTCTGCGATTCGGTCAGGGGTGACAAAAGGACAGGGCTGGGGATTGTTGTCAAGAGCAGCAAGCCTCTCGTTCTCAGCCTCTTCTTCCTTCATCTCCCTCAAGGTCTCAGCGTCCAGTTCGTTGTCAAGGTCGTTGAGTTCGAGGATCTCATCAGACTCGTTGGAAAGATGACTTGACGACCTAGAGGATTGGATAGGTATGCGATAGCGGCCTGTGAGCAGCCGCTTGAGAATGTTGTTTGCCGCGAGTCTCCTACCCGGTGGGATTGTATGGATGCTGAAAGACGTAAAGGACCCGTCGCTCTCATTGAGGAGAGAGCTCAACATGCCATCTGGGGTCAGCATGTCCTCTCTCGAAATTTTGCCCTTGCCTATGTAGGCATACGAGGGTGCATTATCCCACGGAAATTCTGCAGAGTCATCGTCTGCAAGCTCCACCCCAGCCTTGATGGTCGCATAGTCAAGCACGTCAGCTTCCGTCGGGAGGAAAGCGGGATCGGCGTTCCTTGGTATGTCTGTCAACAGCATGGGCGCCACCCGCCTGCGTTTACTAGACCTCTCATGAGACTCTGGGATTTGGTCAGGAGGCTCATGAATGGGCGGCTGACGAGAATGTGTTGCAAGCTGAAGCTGGTCATTTGCTTGGAGTGTGTGCGTGTGGTTTTGGCTATCTAATTCCTGCTGCAATGGGTTCCCTGCAGCATGAGGAATCGTTCCATTGGTAGCAGAAACGGAAACAGGCGTCTCCTTTCCTTTACTGTGATCACCGTTCGTGAGATTGAAGGGTTGCCGTTGTTCCATGGCATGTGTTGAGGTTTCTGTTTCCTCGCCAGGGAATCCAGATTGTTTTCGCCTGAAGTCGGCTTGCCATTCCCAATACTCTTTGCTTCTAGAACGAAGAGTAATGATAGCTTCTGCGAGGGCAGCTTTGTGGCGGGCGATCCTAATGCCGAGACAGTCCATCAACTCTTGACGCGAACACACATCTTCAAAGGTCAATAGAGTCTTGCCATCAAACTCCTCCTCCTGGATGCGTGTGGCGAGGAATGCAGGATCTCGACTCCATGGGACTCCAGGAGCGCAGAGTCGATTAACAACCACGTCGATATCCCAAGAATAGGGATCATCCACAATGTCATCCATTTGGCGATACACGTACTTAGAAGAGCACAATTAAGTCTTCTATCGATCTTGTTATTAAAGATCAAGTAAGGCAATTAGTCATTAGAAAGGGAAGAGGCATACGTGAGAATCCTTATTATCAAAGTATGCGCTTTTGTGACAGGCCTGCTGAGTAAAGGCCCAGCGACTAGAATATTTGTGGGAGGAAATGTGCATAGCAGCCGCCGCTTGGCCGCGTTTGACAAAGGCCACTCAAGGCTGAAAACTCGTTGGCTCTAGTGTTGAAGAACGGTCAGAAAAGATGAAGACGTGGGTGTCAAAGGCTCGACTACCTTAATGAAAGTATGAGGTGAAGTGAAAGTGCAAGCAGAGCGCAAGGGCTGTAAAACCGTGCGAAGGCGTAAGAAACTCTCCGGGCTGGTTTCTCTATGAGCTCTATGGGATCATTAGGTATCTAGGTAGAGTTTAAAAAAAAGGAGAAGAAATAAATCGAGTTTCGCAGAAATCGTTGGTGCAAGGCTGAGCGATGTTAGGGAGAGTGCCTTCTTTTCCATTCAGAGCGCGTTTGATGCACGGTACCCAAGGCAAGGCTGGTACTGTGCGTGTGGAATTGGCAACCACCTCCACTTAGGCACCTAGGTAGGTCCGGGAGGTATCCGTAGGTACCAGCCTTGATCTGTCACGTGACTTCATAAATATAAGCAAGGAAGGTGCATCAGTAATTAACTCTGGAGGCAAGTGAAAAGCTAAAGAAGAAAGAAGAAAACAGGAATTCTAAAAAAATAAAAAATAAAGTATATAGAAAGGAGAAGATACTAGGTAAAAAGTCTAGTAGCAGTCTTTTCAGCTCTAATAGCACAGGTAACTACCAATTTTAAGGTATGAATGGTATTTACCCGGCTAGACTAACCTAGTACAAATGGGATTCAATCACATCTAGACCTACGTACGGAGTACCTATCCCAGGTTCATCGCATCCATCTTCCTCTACCTATCTTGTGACGGATCCATTGTCTTCAGCTTTATTGTTCATGCCTAGGGGAGGAAAGAAAAGCCGGGAACTTAATTATAAATAATAAAAAGCTCTTAGGTAATTTAGTATAAATATAGCCTAACTTAGGATACCTTTTACTAAGTTTATTTTAATATAGAATATTAAGGCTGATGCTTTCTTGCTCCCTGAGGCATGCATACGAGAGATCGACTACTGTGTTTGGCGGGTCCTCAAGATATCAACATATCACATCTCCTCCGACTTAGAATGACGACCTCGCCGGAAGAGGGTAAAGAGCAAACTAGGATACGTAGGTAGGTAGGTACCTACCAATTGCTTTGCCTAATAATATGAACTTCGCAATCTGCTACCCCGCTATCGTAAATGCCCCTCATAATGGAAAACACCAAAATAAAGCACTACACCTAGGTACGCAGAGTCCTTCCAGTCCAATTGCCGTCGAAAGGGTGAAGCCATTCGCCGTGGGTCTCGCAAGTGGCCTATCGCCCTAAAATTAAGTATTTGAACATGAGAAGGAAGGGGCTTTTTATCTTCGGGTATTCTACGTCCCGCATCCACTGTAATTATTAAGCCACCCCGTTCAGCTAAGCACGCAAGCCAGCGTCTTGACTAATACACCAAGGACTTTTCATATTTCCCTTCCACCAGTGCCTACCAGTATTTACTTTACCCAAGGTACTTAGTCTTTCATCAAAAGTATCTCACGATCCCAGTTACTCGGTGAACACCTCATTGCAAAGCCTAGGTCAGTTCCAGCATAATGGCCTCTCTCACAGACGGGAGATACCCACCCACTCTTAAGACCGAAGAAAAAGACGCCCTCATCGAGACCGTCAAGGACTGGTCAATAGGCCATGGCCTCGCAGTAAGACCTCCTCCCACGGTCATAGCCGCCGAGGCAGACCCCAAAAGCATCGCTGCTATCAACGTTCCTGTGACCCTCTTCCCAAGTCCATTTCCCAAACAATGCTTCGCGCAGGGTAAGGCAGTTCAAAAGACTTACAACGAGCTGTATGCCTCAGTGAGCAGGGATGAAGAGTTCTTAGCTCAAGTTGTGAAGGAGTGAGTACGCTTCAGGTTTGCATGCTATCATTTCTAAATACATTAGGGTCTCGGATGGTGATGAGTTTATCCGGAACTTATGGGAAGTTCATCTCAAGGTTAAAGCCGAGGGATATATACAGGCAAGTGTCTCTTGATTTAATTGAAGACATCTCATTAACAAGACAACAGCCCCTGTCTCTAGGCTTGTTCCGCTCAGACTATATGGTGCATCAGGATACCGAGGCCTCAAAGTCTTCTTTGCAAGTGAAGCAGGTTGAGTTCAACACAATTGCTTCTTCTTTTGGCGGTCTATCGACGCACACCTCTGCTCTCCACAAGTAATTCGACTCCCTTCGTAAGCTATCCATTAATAAACCGAGCCTAATGAGAACAGGTATCTTGCTACAGCCGAGTACCCGATTTTGGACAACTCTATTACCCAAGGATCACTAGACCTGCCCGAGAACACCAGCACCCGTGGCTTAGCAGCAGGTATCGTGAAAGCGTACAACATTTATCCCGACTCTGAACTCGGCCACCAGAAGTGCGTCATCTTTCTCGTACAAGATGGCGAGAGGAATATCTTCGACCAGCGCCATCTTGAATACCAAATATCTAGCTCTTCGTCATCTATCCCTGTGTTCCGACTACCTTATTCCCAAATCCTACAGCACAGCAAGATCGCAGACACCTCTAAACGCCAGCTTTTGTACATCCTTCCAAGAAACCCTTCCAAGGTTTACGAAGTTGCTGTGATCTACATGCGATCTGGATATGGGCCTTCCGACTACCCTGATCAACGAGCTTGGGAGGCTCGTTATCACCTGGAGAGGTCAAATGCTATTAAATGCCCCAGTGTCCTGACGCAATTAGCCGGAACGAAGAAGGTTCAACAAATTCTCGCAACACCGCGCCCTTCCACAGAGTCTTCGGCTCTGAGTAGGTTCATTCGCGATGACACGGATGAGGCAGCTGAGCTGTGGCGCACATTTACCAACATCTACCCGATGGACAGCAGCGATGCCGGCCTCGAGGCTCGGAAGAAGGCCCTCGACCCCAAGATTTGCCAGAATTATGTGTTGAAGCCCCAGCGTGAAGGTGGTGGCAACAACATTTATCGGGGTGCTATTCCAGACTTCCTCAAATCTGTTCCCGAATCCCACTGGGGATCTTATATCCTCATGGAGCTCATCACTCCCCCACCTGTCAATAACACCATTCTTCGCAATGGCAATCTAGAGCAAGGCGGCGTCATCTGCGAGATGGGGATTTATGGTACTTGCATCTGGGACCAGAACACAGGTCAAGTTCACCACAATGAGGAAGCTGGGTATCTTTTGCGCACAAAAGGTGATAAGAGCGAGGAAGGTGGAGTCGCTGCTGGTTTCGGATGTATGGACAGTTGTGCGTTGGTATAGGTGCTCTCAGATTCCCGGAATAGCTCTTTCGGCATCTGTAAGGTATCGACATCATACAATTTCTTGCTGGCAAGTAAGCCTGCCTTCCTGGAGGAATCCTTACGTGCTGTATTAGAAACTTGTCCAGACGGAAGAGAATCCGCCATGGGTTTAAAGAGCTGGGGCCACACATAGGACTTCGCCCATAAGGTATAGGTAGTTTCGGTGCGGACTAAACCTTTGACAACCCCTTCCTAAACCATAGGCTCTATTCTGTGGCCCGTGTAAGCGAACACACGACGAAGGAATAAGTGCGTGATCAACAGAGTTTATTACATCGTGATATCATACATATCCTCCCAAGGTTGCGCACAACGCTCATCGTACGTTACATCCATACATTAACATCCAACAAAAGAAACGGGTCATAGTGAGAGAGGAGAACAGGTAGGCAGAAAACTACAGCCAGGTGATTTATTTGCGACCATGTTACACGAAGGAGTTCAGTTGATATTTGCTGCTTACTCGCCCTGCTCAGGAGCCTGGGGACGTCGGAGAACCTCAAGGGTGCCTCAAGAATGGTTAGCTGTGGTGAATGCTATCTAAGGAGGAGTAAACATACGCTGGACAACATTGAAGCTGCTGCGGTTCTGACCGTTGGAGTCGGTGTAGGTGCTCAAGGAGGCATCACCCTCGACGTAGACACTGGTACTATGTAATGGTCAGCACAAAATACCACGTGTTGCAATTGTCATCGTACCCTTTAGGAAGGTTCATGAGGTAATCGCGCTGAGGACCCTCGACGAAGCTAGTGACTCTGAACCAACTGGTCTTGCGGTTGTCTCGGGGGCCGCTGTTGCTGGCCACAGCGTAGCGGAGGATTTCGCGACCGGTGCTGGTGGAGTGAACCTCGGGGGTGTCGGCGAGATTACCAATGATGGTGATCTTGGCCAGAGGTCGAGGGGTGGTGGTGCTAAAGGCCCGGGCAGCAGAGGCAGGGGCGACAGCGGCGCGGCGGAAGACGGAGGAGAAAGACATGTTTGTTTGCTTGCTTGCTTGCGTGATACGTTGTTGGTGAAGAGCTGAAGCTGGAAACCGGGGCGGCGAGGGTATGGGTGGGTGTTGATAAGGCGGGCACTGGAGGACTGAGCTTTGGTGTGCTTGTCGCGTCAAGACGGTTTGTTTCGAAACCCTGATACGCGATAGGGTGGGCAAGCTGAAATTGGAATTAGGGATGCTCCCTCAATGCGCTATTTGATTGGGTCAGCTCCATTGGACGTGTGGTGCGACCCGGTAGATGGGTGCCGTTGACTGTGGAGTGCTGGATAACTGCATATCTGCGACACTGCGATTTGAATCTGACCTTGCATTTATGCGCATCAACATTAACCCACCATCATCAAATAGTAAACTTCCAATGTCATGAAAGCATAAGAAACCCTTTCAACTTCCGAGTGGCCAAGCAGTGGTCCATTCCAAAAGCGGACTTCGCTTCTCGGTGAATCGGAAGAAACCAATCACTTCCTATAGCATAGAAAGAATATTCACTACCTAGCGGCGACAGACTGAAATCACCATTTCAATTGCACTTCCTTGTTCATCCTCCGTGGTGCTAAGCTAAGTGTTCTGGATCACTCCCCATAAATGATCAAATCAGTATATCCTACGGAGAAAAGGCCATGCTCTACGGCTCAGGCTTCAGCGTCACCGATCTCTTTACCAGATTTACCAGTATTAAATCGTACAGACCTGTTTCTACTTTGCAAATGGGCTTGGAAGCATCCATGTATGCGTGCATTGCAGCCTATTGAGCTTTATTTACGGAGTACGGAGTAGTGGTCTTGTTCGCTTACCCCTGCCAGATCCACTTACCCGATCGGGTTGTCAATAGACGCCTACAATAGCCGCGCCTTATACAACCAGACAGGACAGTAACGCCAAAATCTAAATGGAGGCGGAGATTCCAGCTTCTTCCTTATTGAAAGGGTGGAAGGGGGGGGGGCTAATAATAGTTCCCCGATCGCAACATGCTGCTGATTAGGGACACGGGAACGCCAATTGGCATGCCGCCCCTTGATCCCATCTCATGTTGAAGTGACGGTGCCGCCGTCTAGGTAGTTAAGCCCTCCACCATGACACCTCTCGCTGCCATTGACTTCCTTCTTCCTTTCATTATCTGCTATTGACATCTTGCTCGACATAACCAACAGAGCCATTACTTCCTGGGCGAGGTCCTTGCGCTTCCCGCTTGGATCAACCGTTGAGCCAAGACGTAACGTCCGGAGCCATCTTGCATCTATCACCATCACCAACAACACCAAGTTTCTTTGGCCTTGATAAATCTTTAGATACATTCATTCCTTCTTTAACTACTTTTTAGTTGTCGTCATGATCGACTCAGCTCACCTGTCTGGTCGTGACGACTTGTCTATCATCGTGGCTCCTGGACCCGGAACCATCACCACTCCATCACTCACAGCCAACCTTGTTTGCAGAGTTCTCTTCGGGCTCATCGCGAATATCGCTTGTATAGTCCCTCTAAAGAACCTCTACCGAAATGGAGAATTCGCAGCCGTTGTCTTCATTGCCAACATCGAATGGTCAAATCTCGACACAATAATTAATGCTCTCATCTGGCGCAACGACGACACTAGCAAGTGGTGGAATGGCGAAGTATTCTGCGATGTCAATGCCTACTACGTCAACTTCACTGGCGCCTTATTCGGAACCTGCCTCCTGGCCATCATGCGGAATCTTGCCCAGCAAGTCGGCCTCCTTCGTGCCAATGCCCTCACAGTTCGAGAGAAACGCCGGCGTAACTTGGTCCAGGCGCTCATCATGTTCCCCCTTCCAATCATCCAGGTCGCATGGGTCTGGCCATTGACTACTCAGAGATACGCAATAGCTACCCTTGCTGGTTGCAGCTGGATTGCATGGCCTTCGTGGCCCTACATGGTCTTCTTCGTCCTGGCCCCTGTTACAGTCGCGCTGATAACATCTGGATATGCAAGTAAGTCTATGCCTCCCTTATCACCTATCCATAGGTGGATAATTCTAAGGTAGTTAACGTCAAACAGTCCTTGTCTATATACGCTTCCGTGACATTGCAAGAACCACTCGTTCGGCGGTCAACAGCAGCAGGTCTGCTAACCAACGCGCTCAGAGAACGAAGCGTCGCCTTTACTTGATGGTCTTGGCCATCTTAGTCCCTTATCTACCTCTTGTGGTCACCCTTGCTGTTCTCAACATGCTGAAGGCATTTCCTCTTCAACCATTTGATTACGACCTCATCCATAACCGAGCGATACCATATCCATGGTCGGCAGTCATTTTTGTCCCTTCCAACGGTGTTAACTTCGGGTATCTGAACAACTGCTATATCCACATCCTTTCCGCCATTCCTGTCGTCATCTTTTTTGGCATGACCAAGGACGCCATGAATAGTTATCGTCGCGGCTTGCTCTGTCTTGGCTTTGGATGTCTCTTCCCCAAGCTTCACGAGGAGTATGACCCTGACAGGACAATCGGTGGGAGCAGTTCTGGACACTCTCGTTTTATGGGTTCCACGACTTCGACGTGAGTAAACAACTGGGGAGTTCCATGTTCGTATAACTAATGTTACATAGTACCTCTTCGATATCGAGCAAGATCAGGAGTCTTCTGTCTCATCGCAATTTGAGCACAGCGTCCTCTGCAAGCCTCAACCCAATATCTTTACAGTCCACCGATGCTCCTCCCGTGACTCATGAATACGAGTTGGGACCTCGAGTGGGAGGGTTGCAAGTATCACAGTCACCGTTACGGGAGATTTCCTACCCTCCCCCAACTGTTTCGGCTTCATCAGAACCCATCAACCCACCTCCTCGTAACCCTTTCCTCTTCCGGACGCGCTTCGACATGCCCACCATCCCATTTCCTTCAATCTCCTTACTTCGCTTCGGCAAGAAGAAAGATAAACGACCCCCGCTTGATCACGGTTTACCTCTTAACTCTCTCCCCTCCGTCGTCAATAACCAGTTGTGGGAGAACAGCTCCGTGACGCAGCCTTGCAGTCAGACACTTGTTTGGGCTGATAGAAGGATCGTCCCAACTCCCGGTATTTTTACTACCGAATCCAGTCTGTTGGTTCCCATGTCGTCGACGTATTCCGTTACAACTGAACCACTGCAAGAAACTTATCGGCGCTAGGAGCGCACGTATGGCTGGGCGAGATGACAAGCACTATACAGTCAGTCGATGCAATGGAGGCCTTGTCTTTTATCTTCCTTTATCAGCATTTTGTTTTTCATGTAGCCTGTACCATCCGTACCAGGGCTCGGCATCATTGCAGGCGACGGCGTAGGTATGAAAGCTTTTACTCTGGTTTAGATGTACGTCTTCAAGTACTTTTACAAGTCTTAATAATTCACTTTTCATGAACTCCATTTCCCCTTTTACTGTTGATTGGTTGGTTATTGAGCTTAGGTGAGCCTAAATCTGGACTTTGCCATCGATTTAAGAGTGAGAAACGCACTAGATTAATCTCCACGTGTTTGTCTCTAGTAGTTAATATATATATATATTGTAACAAGGAGCCTTCCGAGCTCCATTGTCATATTTTACCCATACTTCGTACCCAACCCACCCCGACTTTTGATAGTGACCGTGAAACCCATTGGTATCATAACAATAAAAAAGATAAAAAATGGGTATGTGAAATGGCTTGGTAAAGAGAAAGAAAGAAAGAAAGAAAGAAAAAGGAAAAGGAAACTAATTCGGAGCACAACATATCCAGAAAAGAGTCGCCCAGGACATTGGTTACATGTCTTTGGCGTGCCTTTGGAGCTTACGCATAGCCTCACGATGAACGTCAAGAAGGTCGCCATTTCGCATTCGTTCGTCGAAGGCTTTGTCAGCCCATTCCTTTTCCCGCTGCTGTGTCTCGCGGCGCTGGGCTTCGGCTTGCTTTTGACTCAAAAGGATGTTGCGACTCATGTCTACACTGCGCTGGACCTCAACTTCTCTGCTGGCTAAGAGAGACGATGGGGTGAAGGGTGTCTCACGGCCAGAACTGCTGATGACAGGGGTACCTGCGCGTAACTCATGCTGAACTGACTGTCGGAATGTCGCAAGGGCAGCCTCGCGGGCTGCAGAGGTGGGAAGAGTTGACACACGTTTTGGCTGGTGTGTGTTCAGTAGTGCTTCTGAAGTATTGAACCCGTTACTGTTGCTGCCGCCACTGAGCCTCTGCAAAGACGGTGTTGAAACTGAAGGGCTTAGACTGCTCTGTCGTAAGAGTTCTTTCCTCTGATTCAATGGCAAGTCGTCCACATCTACACCAATAGCAGCGGCGTACATCGGATAATTGCTGAGTGATCCTGCGTCGCTCGAAGCTCTGTGACGTGTAGCAAGGTTCACGTCGGATGAGCTGGATAGTAGGTTCCCTGCCGATTTATTGCGTAGATACATTTCTCGTTGGCCAAGGAGAGTCTGGGGGCTCGAATAAGATACAACGCCTGGCGTTGAAGTGCGTTGATTTTCATTTGCCGCTGGAGCAGTCATGTTTTGCACCCCCGTGGTTTCCTCCTCAGCAATCGGTGGAGTCAGGCTTGAAACAATTTGTTCTTCTGCAATTGGAGCGATTCCGCCCGAGGCTATTCGCAAGCCTCCTGAAGAACTTCGTGCCATAAGGCTACTAGTTGGAGTGGTCCCAGGGCTTCGGTTCTGATTCTCGCCTGTGAGCAAAGCCAAAGCGGCTGGAACGTGTTGTTTTACGTTGCGCCTTGAAGCTGTGTGCGAGTAATTGGACGCCTGAGAGTCCGGTCTTGGTATCATGGGTGCAGGGGTTCCTTCGGCTGACGATTTTCGGAGCTCGTCGACATGTACAGGTGCCGGCGCCTCAATGGTCGGAACGGCTGGGCTATGCAATACCTCGATGTGGATTTCATCAACGTCGGGAGCTTCAGCATTGCTCAGATGTTTCGCCCACTCATTGGTTCTATAAGAAAGTGCTACCCGCGAGAGTGACCTAGGTAGACGATCTTTAGTCAAACTAAGACGGGCTGAGGAGCCAGAAGTCGCGGATCTGGTCTTTTCCACGTCAGCCGAGGGAGGCTCTTCGGCCTTGGTAGCTTCGCTTCCATCGGCACGCACGAACGCCTCCTGGTCGATTGGGGTCGGGCTCGGTTTGCCCTTATCGTCCGTCTCAGAGAGCTCGGCGTTAATCTCAATGCTCTTCGGGAACTCTGAAATCGGACGGGACTGGCGAACATCACCACTCATGCTGTCGTCATCAATTGTCGCCGCAACTGAGCCATCATCGTCTCGTGGTCGCGATCGTGGAATCACTAACTCATCAGTACTTTCGCCATGTTCGTTTTCTGGATGGTCTCCAAAGACACGACTAGATCGGTGTGAAATGTTGCCAAGAAGCTCCATTGATCCCCGGGACAGGCGAGAAAGTCGTTTAGCAAGCGAGTGTCGTTGGCCCGAGGTATGAATTCCAGTATCTTCTTCTTCATCGGCGAAGGTCGCCACCGAAGAACGATCATCGTTCGTCAGCGCATCATAATTATCATCAGCGACGCGAATGGTGAATGGGAGAGGAACGACAGGAGGCACAGCAGATTTGGTGATAGACGACTGTGTCGAGATGCGCCGATCAACCTCTTCGCCTTTGAGAGGGAGATTTTGCATAGCAGTTCCGGTATCCATTTGCTGGTCCCCTCTACCCATGACTGGCTGTACTGTATCGTCCGTGGCAACGTGAACTGTGACTCTGCCATCCTCATCCTGGTCAGAAGACATCAATGTGACGGTAGGCTGTTTTTTGGTTTCAACAGCATCTGGCATCTCTGCCATTTCGATGACCTCAACAATCGAAGTCGAGCGTGTTTTAGAGGAGTCCGTTTGGCTGCTGCGATTCCTTTTTTCGCTTGTGGGCTCTGCCTCGTCCGAGTCATGCGAAGCTGTCAAGCTTCTGACGTCTCCATCACCATATATTCTCTCCCATTGGCGCCTTTCTCGAGCGTTAGCTTCTTCAATGTTCCGGCCTACTTGCTCCTCTTCCTCCCGGAGGTTGCGCTCTCCTTCAGCAGCTTCCTCTGCCTTCTTTTCACGTTTCTCCCGGACAATTTTCCATAGTTTGATCTGGGAGATAATACCAAAGAGGAAGATGATGATGATGGCTGCAGTTTCCACGCGGATACCCTTAGTAACCGGGTATGTATTTGCGCCAAGAGGGAATAAATCATCGTTCAGTTCCCAAACCCAGGCCCAAAATTCCTTCAGTCCAGCCCGGCTGAAGCAGTCTATTCCCAAGACCGTAATAGTGGCACCAGAAAAGGCGATCATAAGGATAAGCGCCCAGTCCCGAGTATAATGGCTGAAGTAGAATCCAAACCCACCTATGGTGAAGCAAGCAATAAAGATGGCTTTCGCAACCACAGGCCCGAGTAACCCTCCGGGAACTAAGCAAAGAAGCCACATGCTAATACAGAAGCCACCCAGGGCACAGCCTAGACCTTCGGTGATCTCCCGAAAAAACATTGAGGCTCCGCCGAGGACGCACCCGGAGATGACAGCGGCAACCACATAGCCCCCCTGTAGAGCATCGCTGACTTCGGATTTCATGACATAAACAATGAGGACGGCAACGCCCAATGATGCAGCGAAAGCAGTTGAAAAGAAAGTATGGATCATCCGGTTTTTGATCCCGACAAGGCCATATGCGAGGCCAGTAATAAGTAAGATAGTTCCTGCAACGCCCCAGCCCGGGGTGAGCCTAGGCTCAATGGGCAGCTGTCCAGCGGGTATCGTAGCTAGAAAATATTAGTTTATATCCCAATCAATGTGTTCCGTCTATCAATACCATTGTAGTACGAGGAATCGTCAAGTCCACTTTCGAGGGCGCCATCTGTGCTGGTTGACGAAGGGTCTGAACTGTGTGTTTTCTTTGTCTCAGTGGCAGCCACTGAGATAGATTCGGTTCGAGACTGAGATTCTGAGGCATCAGAGAGTTCTGTCTGCCTCGCGGAAACCTCGCTAGTCTTCGTGGCAGTACTGTGTCCACGCGTTGACGTCGTCGTGCTGGAATCGATTGCCGTTGTCTTTTCTGGGCTGTCGTCCGCCCTCGGAGCTATCCTAAAAACCTCCCCGCTAATATGCTGCACAATCAAAAGTAGACAGAACAGCGCCCACAGCCGAGGCCACCGGGAGTGCATTGTTCGTTGATGGAGTAAGTTGGTATGTAAAATGTTGATGATATGAAACCCAAAAAAGTCGCCGCAATAGTATGAGATTATGCAAGCATCATCAAGTGCTAAGCTCAAGGTGTTCGAACTAGGGTTGAAACAAGAAAAGAAACAAGAGAGAAAGACAGAAGCCTAGATGGAAAGCAGCTGAGAAGTGATACTGCTGCGTGAGATTCTGATCGGATTAGATGATTTGGTTCATCAAAGTTCTAGTTGGCAATGGAGGTGATATCAGGATAGCAGGCTATAGAAAGCAAAAATGGAAAAAAAGAACGTATGACCAAGGTGCGTTTGGTGTAATCTCAGCCGCGGCTGTCCTCAACAAATGGATGTGATAAAATCGACGTCGGATCGGCAGCACAGCGCGGGACATCAGAGAAACAGAGCAAGCCCTCAAATCAAGATCCTACACCTCCAGAGGAAACAGGCGCAGCTATAAAAGAGAGAAGAAGAGGTGACAGAAAATGGTTCAGGAACCAAGAACCGGGAAGGGTGTGGCATCATAGTTATCAGCTGCTGAGTGGGTGTGTTCCTCACTTTCAAGATCCGATGGTGGGTGATGGAGTCGAGACGGATGCAATGGGATGGAGACGCGGAGAGCGGCTGGGTATACCCTTGTTAGCATGGCCCAAGATTAGCAATGACTGGACGAAACAGTAGCAAATGGCGCGGCCGTTGAGAACAGCCTCTTGGGCCAATTTCCCAAGGGCCTCCTGTGACGCTGTGGTGTCGTGATGGATGGTCAACGAACGACTTACAGGACATCGCGGTCCACCGTCTTCCTGGTCCTTGGCTTGCACCAGCTTGCAAATGCCCACTTTTCAGGTTACCTTGTTCGGGATTAGCCGGTGGAGATCACCCCAAGGCACTTGGCGGCCCACCCTTCATCGGCTTGGAAGGCTAGTAGCCAATGGCGGCCAAGAGGTACCTGTTTCGAGTACTTTCAGGTACAAGCTCGGCCCAATTAGGCCACAGCCGACCTTTCAGGTTGTTTCATTCAACAGGCTTCCCTTTAGTACCTTAGGTAGGTACCTACCTTAGTAGTCCACCTAAAAGGCTCGAATTAACAGCCGAGTCGTCGATAATCGCCACAAGAGTGAGCAAAGCCAATTCCTCTCGGACAGCGGCCCGTCATCTCATAGCTCAGTAAGGCAAGGCTGCTACAGTTTTTGAATCATCTTCGCCTCACAACCTGGTTGTATCTTTCTGAGACGGAACGCATAAGAGCCGCGCCTTTCACTCCACCTCCCACACACAGACATGGATGCTTTTTCTCAGATTGCATTACAGGGATTCTGCTGAGCGGCTGATTAGTAGCGGGGTTTGTGAGAGCATACATACATACAGGCTCTAAGACTCTGCTGGGGCTGCCACTAGGTCTCCATTTTTAGGTATCCCTGTAAGACATCTAGATCCATGTGAATGAGGCCTTTTGGATGGGCGCAACATGGTGATTACAGTACTACGCTGTCGGCTGCACACACATACAAACCTGTCGCTGCTGGTCTTGTGCTTCCACCTGGGGACATGTACTCTTCCTGTTGGCAGATTCCGTTCGACCAAAGGAATGACGTGACTTCATTCACGAGAGGACTTTCGTTAAAACGAAGAGAGAGTATTGCCCAATGAATGTGTCTCTCCCTCGCGATCTTCTACCCTGCGACGCACACATACTAAAAGCTGGCAGACTACATAGTAGGCTGTTTCTGTTGCAAGCCATCAACGATGCTGCAGGCAGCTCTGCCTCCAACCGATGCCATGGTCACACGTAGCTCAATTGGGGTCAGTCCTGCATCATCATCATCATCACCACTCGGAGTCCACGAAATTATTGGTCTTGCGAATGGGCCAATCTACGTTGCATTATACCCTGGTCTGTCTCAACAGATCTTTCTTTCTTTGCCCTTGGACTCATTATCAAGGGCCATTCATTGCCTCCTCCAGCTGCGCCTCGAAAGCCCCCATCAATGCCGTGTCTCATGACGAAAGTATATGTTCGCTGTGATATTACAGACAAGTCACCCATGGCGTGGCACACCGACTTACCAATAAACTCTGCTCTGTCTCAGGAGACGACAATGCTATGTATGTATGTCTGCCAGCCACTCAGCCCCTCGTTATTTCATAGGATTTTTTCTCTACCAACGAACCTGAGCTTCAAAACGGGACGAAAAAAGTCAGACCTTGACTTGGATAAAATTTTCGGGCTGTCATCCGAGCTTCTAATTTAAGTCTCAAACAATGTGCGTGCGTTAACGCCCATGGCCCATCATCCAGGGTCCATTTCGAGTCTCACAGCACGCAAAGCGAATTATCTTCTTTCCTGGAGGCCCAAGCGTTGCCTTCATTGTTCTGGAACGTTTTGGATTCTCACTGAAGTGTTCTCATATCTGTTTCTAGCATATGATTGAGGGCTTTGCTTGCATATGCACATCAAAGCAAAGATCTCCAAGTGGCCTTTGAATATGCTACTGGAAGTGATGTGCGTGAATGGCCGTTGAGGCGGAGGCATCACTTGTTCGTGGAGTTTCATTAGCCGTCAGATGTCTTGCAGATTTGCTGTAGTCAGTCATTGGCTTCAGTCGCCCGTTCCGATCCTGGCTGAACTTAGATTAATGCTGGAGGGTTCTTGATTTCAGGTGTATTGACATGCAAAACAGATATCTACGGGCAGGCGTCCAGCAATGTCATTCAGGACTGTCCAAGGCAAGCGACGATCGCATGGCACGAAGTGCAAGTCTGCCTGTGCATATGTATGTATGCCAGCCTTCCATCCAACAACTGGTCAGATAAAAGCTCAGAATACTTTCCATGCTACTCCGTAGTTAGCTCTTGATCAGTCGCTTAGCAAATCGGCGACGGCTCGATCAGTTTCAACGCCATGTCAGCTTCTTATCTCGTCGGCAGAACTTGTGATTCACTATAGTTAGCCAGGGAAGGTCATGATCCATGGTCGAGAATGGACGTATTTGCGGATACAATCTGTACCAGCCGATACTTTCAGAAATCCTTGTCTCTTTACTCTTTTGGAACATACGCTACTGTATCTGGACACCAGCGCCGAGCGGTAGGTAGGACGCGTCTGGAAATTAAAGAGATTAAGGCGCTCCACTCTTTTTTGTTTATTGCTGTTGGCAAGCTTCAGCTGAACAACAAGCTTACAGAGTACAACAGGCCAGATCATGGGTATGTTCACCATGGATGCCATCACCTCCAGCTCGTGCTCTTCTCGCCAATCTTGTCACGGGAAGATCATTAGCCAAAGTAGAGAGACGCGCACCCCCTGTCAGCCTTGTTTCCCTCCATGAGACTGGGAGAAGCAGCGACAAGCGCCGTATTATGAGGAGACTTGCTACGGACAACGTTGGGGTCAATACCGATATCCAACACGGTGAGTGTGAAAATGGGTCTAATGTTAGCTCATTGTTGATGTAAATTGCACGTCCCCCATCTAGGGGAGGAAAGAAAACTCAGGACCTCAATCCTATATTATGATACAAAGACTTAGGTAATATTGCCTAAGTTTAAGATTCATAATATTTACCAAGTTTATTTTGATACACTATAGTAAGGTTTGCTGTTTTCTTGCCCCCCCGAGGGCCCGTCATCCTCAGCATTTACTTCTATCGTCTGCAAGCGAGGTGTGCAACGGAATGACGGACTCACCCTGTGTATTTGTTCCTACGTACAGACTATTGTTCCACCAGTTGCAAGGCCCAATGTTCTAGGTGGAGGATGTTGATCCAGTTGCAGTCTCTTGAAGGATCACTCATTGCTACTGGGGATGTTCTTGACATCGAATCAACAATAATATCCTAAGACCAGTTACACGCACACGAAGCGCAGAACATCTGTCATGTTCACCGTGTTGCAGAACCAGCGTGTTCCTAAGGACAACTTGACCATGTCTTTGACTTTCAGTCTAAGGCTTAGTATAGTGTCCGATACTCAGCTTTAGGTTCAATAATTGACAAGGCCTCACTCACACCAACCTCATGCTGGTAGACCTCGCCGGCTTATTGGCGATGGGATTCCCGGCCACGTGCTGTATTGGACTTGATGGACCAAAGAAACGAGGGCTGACGCGATCGATGATCAAGCAATCTGTTTGAATTTTCTCTACTATCCTTGACACACATCGTCCATCCCTGTCAAGTTTAGCGCCTCGCTGATACCACTGTATGTACTCCGTAGGTACTTATGATTTGCCATGTCAGCACATGCACAACTTGTCATCAACATCCGGATGAGTGACGCGGTACTATGGTAAACTCAACTCCCAGCTCCGACCACCTCCACCAGCCGAAACCCTGATCCATCCATACGCTCATTAGCTAGCATGTAGACCGAGTCGAGTTCATACAGGGAAATGCAACAAGTTGAACAACCAACCTTTGTATATCACCGACTCGAAACTAGCTTATCCTAGATCATCGGCATACCTATCTTTCTGGCTCGCATCGATTTTAGCGAGAGTGGCGCTCATTAGATTTAACCTGAGACAAGTGGAACTTGCGCGAGCTGCTTTATCGTTATAATTGCTGAAATCGCCCGCAATACCGCTTCGTGTGCTGATGACCAGCTTGGCTTCGCCAGTCATGAGAAGCCTCTTTTTTTTTGGGAGCTCATTTTGCGCTTTGTACACCAACCTCACATCCACTCGATCCAACCAAGAAGCCTGAGTCCCCTTACTAATGGTTTGGTCACAGGGATGGATGCAGTATGGATTTAAGTCAAAGTCGTCCAAAGATAGGTTCTAAATATATAAGGAAACAAAATCTTAGCGGGTGTAACTGTAACATTCGATACGAGGTCATGTTCAGTATGCATGTCTCGAAAGGTATACGCCAGTGATGAAGCTGCTAGCTATGAATCATTCTCGAGAGTTGGTCATAAGGAATAGGTATCACCTAAGACCTATTACACAATGCATACTCGCAACGCTCCATTATCGCTTGGTAACTCTGGACGGAACTCTATCACCGTTATATCTCGGTTGCATAGACACCTTCCCGTTCCTACTGCTGCGCGTCATCTTTGATGAAGGAGGACTCTTCTTTTTGCTCTTATTCGTGAGCGCTAACAGTGTGCTCAAAGGTAAAAGCATGATTCTTAACAGCGTTTTGAACGGGAGAATGATAACGGCGGTGAGTGATTCCACCGTCCACACAAACATGTTCTTATGAGATGCACTATTCTTCGCAGCACTCGCAGCAAGAGCGATAGCATCATCAAGTCTCGCATCGACACCTGAGAAGCGCGACTCTGTCTGAAATTGAAGGAGGGTCGCCTTCTTCTCGTAACGACGAACAGCCCTGTTGAGCGCGTCCAATTCTGGTTGAATTGCGTTACGCACATCGCGTGCTACAACGCTCTCCTTCTGCTTTGCTTTGCTAATTTCCTGCCTTGTTTCTTGAACAGACGTGGCTTCTTCTGTTGCGAAACGTGACTCGAGTCGTTCCAGCCGCGCAAGTAGGGATTCCAATTGTCCCGAATTCTCACTACCTTTCTGGAATCTGGATGGTCCCCCTTGTACCACCCGTTGGAGGTGAAGCGTTCTCGACTGAACCAGCTTTATAATATGGGATAGAACCCGAAGCTCGGCTACGAGAAGGAAGATTGTCAAATTATAATTGGAAACAAGACCCTCAGAGGGGCGACTGAGCTGTGATCGGATGGCGTGCAAGAGGTATGCGCCGAGGAGTGGAAGAATAAAACACGAGGCTAGGGCGATTATTTCGTAATAGTATAGTTCCGCAAGAGCTTCCTGTCGCTGGTTTGATAGTTTCGTATCCTGCAATTCCTCAGTCGGCTCAGTCTGAATTTCTTGGTATTCCGGTACGTGATCAAGCTGCGAGTGAGGCGCTGGCATGTGGGTGCTTGAGTCAAGGTCGCTATCATCGTCGATTACACTGTCGGTTATTGACTCGTGCTGCATCCGTACCTCCTGTGCTGAATGATACCATGCCCTGTCCAGAATAAGCACATATTCTCGAAAGTTGCGGTAGGAGGAAGCAAAGGATAGGAGCTTACCATGGCTGTGTCACAGACCAGTGAAGGAAAATGCCGGCCAAGCCCAATAACATAACATCCGTTACTACGGCGTTCCCGTTCTTGAATAGAACACCAGATATAGCTGGAAGAAGAGCAAAAGCCAATGACAACGATGCTAGGGAAGATGTTTCTCCAGGAGAAGAATGCTCAGTGCTGCTAGAATCTCGAAGCTGGGGATTAAGAAGATCTCGAGCTTCGCTGAGACTATACTCTGAAAAGTTTGAGCTGCGTCGTGGCAGTATCGTGTCGAAGCCAGGCGGTGACATATGTTGACGCCGAGAAGCAGCATCCTCAGCAACCGAGACGGTCACGGCACGGCGGAGTCCATGGCCGGGAGGCGGGGCACTGGAGCTGGAGCTGGAGCTTGTCCCGGCGGCGGGTCTCCCGGCGGCGGACGACGCTGTATTGTCGTCCGTCATGGCCGAAGCTCAATTGCTGAAATCACTTTAACCGTTTGTGCAGGGCGGCGCTCAGCGTTGACGAAGGGCCGAGCTTAAACTATGTCCAAAGTACTAATGTGGTCAGGGAAAGAAAGGCGGCACATTGGGCCAAGTCACGCGACAAAGTCCCCCAAGTCGCGGAGAGTGAGGGGCCAAGGAAGACGGGGGAAGAGAAGGGCAACAGTCGAGGAAACGAAAAGGGAGGTAGTTGATGAAAGCGTGCGTTGTGCAACACTTGGAGCAATTGGAATGTGGTGGCGATGAGTTCATCCAAAGAGTGTGACGATGTGAGTTGTCTTAAAAAGACGTCACTTACTAAGAAAGTAAAGTGACCTACGGCATTGGATAGTGAGACCGACGAGAGGTAAGCTCTTGGCTATGTTCTGCTACCTGCAGCACTTATACTGTGATTTAGCGCTGTTACCGGTGGTGCTGTTCCCGAGGCTGAAGCTGGGCTGGCCATCGAATTCAATACATGGAACAGGTACGGATAGAGGTTTTCTTTGGCTAGGCTAGGTTCCCTTCGTTCAGCTGGGAAAATTGGCCATTTGTAGCTAACCTAACTTATAATATGCCAAGTTGATGTGGAAGCATGGCTAGGCTGGTGGGTGGCATGGTTTTGTTGTGATTTGACAGTCATCTGAATACATTGTCTTGAGACAGGCCTTGGGCCGTGTCGATCAGCATGCAAGGGAAGCGGGAGAGCGAGCTGAAATGTACTTGAAGGTGTCATATTGGCTATGTTATGAGCAGCCGGCTCTGCATAATGGAAGATCTTTTTGATCATGGTGTAATGCATTTGGAAGGATTGGGAGAAACCCTTATGAGTTATAAGGCTTTCGCATGGCTGTAAGTGAAGGGCGGATCTTGTGCCGTGTCCGATGTCAAACTATAAGGACAACTAACCATGCTGAAATTCACGTACGTAGCTGTCGATAACAAAGCATGCTCCGGAACGTCCAGCTTTTCTATTGCTGGGATAATCACGGAATAGTTCCGTATCAATTTGAGTGCTTTATGCAAGAGTCCACTCAGGCCCGGAAGTCGGTACGTCCGTTCAGGAGTCCTGTCTGGAAAAAGAACCAGGAGAGGATAGAATCAAGACCGTCCGTCTTTTCGGCAATGTGACGTCAACGTTCAGCTGGTGTCAATAATGTCGGGTAGTTCCAGAGGTTCAGGGGTGCAGAAGATCAACTCCAACACATGAGTTCACGTGCGGCACGTCTTAATAATACCAACGACCTACGGATACATTATATCGTGCAAGCGAGGCTGACCAGGGTACCTTAGTAGATCTCTCTTGCTTCGTAATGATCTCGAAAATTTGCAAGGGCAACAAAATTCGAGACGTTCGTCCCAACTTGAGACAGGGGCTATCTCAGGTGGAATGACTCTGACAACTGCAAGAAACTCGACATGTCTTTGGTCAAGCAACTGCAACAATCCAATGGCTTCCAAGATCTACAAATGCTCTTGAGATTACGTGTATGCAAGTATAGGACGGTGGGGAAAGCAGAAAACGGCTTAGCAGTTGAGGCCATCACTACTCTATATATTGCATGGATATTCAAATAGTCATAAACTACTTGTATACAAGAAGATGCATCGGAACTTAGCTCAAAGCCAAACATCAAATTCTCTGGACAAGGATTCTCAACGCCCGCAACAAATTGACGCCCAGCATGGCGTCACCTAAGAGACTGCGTAAACCCCCTGCAAAGAAACCGTCTCCTGTCAAAGAAAAAAGACCTTTTCAGGGGATGGAGACTAGCTTGCTGGAACCCAGAAGCTCGGAAGCCCCTGGTTCCAGGTTTTGAAGATTCAAGATGAAGATTTGATGACCGGGACAGAGCGCCAGATACCAATTGGCACACACCCTGCATGCTTAAACGACATACTGGATGTCAGAGATAGCCCAGATAGGAAAGGGAAAAGAAACTGGAGAGCTTTATTAGTCTCCTATTTTTTACATGGCCAGATTTCTCAATGTACTCTTTAAAGTAGATCTGGTTTTGAGTGATGAGACTCGCTTACAATAAAGTAACTGTATTCCCCCGTGTCTCGCCCTTCCGCCAGTTGCTTGAAGACACCGTTGCAGAACAAAAGAGCCTCATCTATCGACATCATCAGAACCACTCAAGAACTTAAAGGAAGCCGATTGTGAGCTAACAGCACAACTACCGTCCATTATATGAGGCTAATTCATCTAAGGCTTCAAGCGAGCGCAAATCTCCGCCTGTTGACCAAGAATTCCAACCCTTGGACCTTCCGGTGATACCGGCCAGGGAAGAGAAGAAAAAGAAAAAGGAAAAGGAAAAGGAAAAGGAAAAGGAAAGACGATCAACCTTATAAAGGTCAAGGGGGCTTCTTCTTCACTCCTTCATTAGGCCTCTCCTGGTTTGCTAAAGTACGACGAGCAGCCGTCGACTTTGAGAGTCAACCGTCCAATAGTGTTACGACAACTAGTCGTAAACTAAGGCAGCCCTACTCCCTACTGATAACCCATTCTCCTCTAGCAAAAGTCTCCTGCAAGATTGTATGAGATTCAATTCCTTCCCATCTGAAAACATCCACATGTCGGAGCAAGGCGAGCTGAGAGAAACTGAAAGTCACTTTCGCCTAAGGTAGCTGGAGGGGATCTCCTCCACTTAGGCTGCAGTTCAGCACTGAGGATGCTGGCTTCCAGGGCATCCAGCAGCCCATCATCCACTAACCCCCCTGTCAACCTCTCCCCAGCCCCCTTCCGCAGCCGTCATTGGCCCACCGTCAGCGAATTTCCCCTGGTTGACGTTTGTTCCCTTTATTGCTTCTTTTCTTGCTCGCTCTCTCCTTTGCCTGTCAACGACTCCAGCAATTCTCTTGCCTGCTGCCGCTCGACAATCCATTACTACGAGATCGAGGCCGACACAGTACACGACGACGATTTCACAGACGCCACTGCCTTCAATACTCCATTTTCTCTTAGCGCTCCCGATTTGAGTCTAGCAACAGCTGCGAGGCACAGTTGTCGCATTCCTTCGTTCTCTTTCTCTGCGTTTGTCTTCCGCCAACAACGGTTCCGTGCACAGGCAATTAGCGCCCAGCCTCGCTCTCCAGGACGTAGCCAACAAGTCGACGACTGCTTCGGTCTCAATCTCGACCTCACTCACGTCAGCGTGAGAAGGACCTCGCCATTTCTAGCGAGCGCGGTCGTCCAGGCGGCCGTGCCGACAACCTGTTTCCAACGGATCCCAAACTCGCCCGACCTTCTCCCTCCAACCCCATACCGGCCGCCGTAGATGCTCACGGCAACCCTATAATACTGAGCCTCGAACCCCCAAGGTCCGCCTATCCCGGAACCGGCTCATCTTCTGGTCAAGCCGCAGTTGCTGCTGCCGCGTCGAATATCCAGCGCCAGCCAGCTCGACCCTTTGACGGTTACCAAGCAACAACCTTGCATCCTTCGCCATTTCGGCCTCAAAAGGCTGCTGGAGTTACTAGTCGTCCTCGTCGGTTATTAGCTGTTCGTCTCTGGAATCCTACAAATTCTACGCCTAGGCCTCATACCAAGCCCGAATCATCGCGTAAACGTCGCCCCTCGACCCCTCCACCACCATCCATCCCTCTTAAGCACCCGACATTCGATACCCGAGCACCGACCGATCCCATAGGTTCTGGACCCAGTGATTATCCTCTTCTTACGCTTTCCGAACAGCATCAGATTAGGCATTCTTTGACGCCTCGCGCAAGCCTTCAGGTTGATAGGGCCGGCAGTAGTGATAGGCGCATAAGCCTACCGAATTCTGTGCGCGCTTCTTACGACGAGAAAGGGTCTCGCAGGGGCGCAGTGTCCGCCGAAGAACCTCGCCTTAGCAAGGACCTGTTTGCTCAGGAGGCCGTGGTGGAAGATCTAATTGTCAAGATTGACAAGGGCAAAGGGAAGGCTGTGATGATGCCGGAGACCGACGATCCTATGCCTTCTTATGGCAAGGATCTGGAGCGCGGTCCTGATATCATGGACCCGCGGATTTCTAACGTCTCGGCTGGCGATGGAATAGGATCCGCTCTCTCGACGACAAATTCTTCTATTATGGGTGAGGATGTCGAGCCCGATGCAGCTGGTGAATGGGGTCCTCAGCACCCTTGCTATCCTCACCTCAACCCTCATGTTCCTGTTGGCTCACCCGAATATGTCAACACGCGCATCATTCGAATACGCCGCGACTGGTTGATCAAGGGCGATTTGGCACCGACATTTTCCAACCTTTACCCAGAGATTCTGGATCCCGCTGGTCTATCCGAGCAAGAATTCCGCCGAATTATCGAGAAGCTGAACGGCGAGTTGATTCCTGCGTTCGACCCTTACGGCTTACGGAATATAATTGATACTCTCCTTGGACTCGTCACTGGTTGGATTTGGGATGACGTTGGTCTCACTGGAGTCAAGTCTCGACTGAACAGTCTCGAAAAGTGGATTGAGCAATGGAACCTTGAGATGGAAAAAACCATTGGCACTGAAGATGGAGCTATTCCACCCAAGATCTTGCCTCTGCGACAAACGGGCTACATGACTGTAGGGCTACTTCTTTTTCCATCGTACCAGGGAATTTACTGACGTATTGGTAGCTCGATATCCAGATTCCTGATCCAGAGATTGCACCAGCTCCCAGCACCACGAACCCCAATGATTCCAGAACCGCCTTACCTCTGGAGCCTCCATCCACTGTTGTTTAAACAGATAAAATGTCAATTTGTGACGCCTTTCTTCGACCGATTGACAGACCGACTCTTGGTCAATTCCCTTTGAACTTACTTTCTTTAATTCCTTGACGACGAACGAGACAGCTCCTTTGATGAACAGGACGTCTCTTAACGAGTTGCAACAGGCAGTCTATACCCTCAGACTGGCGAGACGTTATTCCCTTTTCTCCATCTTGATACCACTACACATCGCGCGGCGTTTTTTCTGTTTCTTTTTCGGATTTGTTTGTCCTGCATGAGAAGCCAGCCACTCATTTCTGTGCACTGGTTTGAGTGTTTCCATACTCATCGTGGAGAGATGATAGGTAGAATGGTTGAGGCGACTTTGCCCAGAGAAACCTGGATTAGGTCCAGGGCCTAACTCTTGCTTGGAATGACTCGTTCTAGAGATGAAGATACGAGTGTTGTCGGCTTGAGGCAATTGTTTTAATTTGCGTAATTGTATCATGATGTACTTTGATATGATATAAATATCTGTCTAAATGGTACTAATGTAACCCCTAATTGCTTCCTACCTACATGTTTTATCGTTGATGGTGTAGTAACAACCTCGGATATTGGTTTCTGCCCGCTTCCAAGGACAATTCAAAGTCCGCCCTCTGGACCATTTCGTGATGTCGGTAATAACGCGGGCGGTCTTTAAACCTGCCAAGCTACTAGGACCCAATCCATGGCATTTTGACGAATGATACCATTACTGCCCATGTCGTTACAAGAAGCAGCATTTGGTATATAACCGACTATCGGCACCGTACGTACTCTCACACTTGATTTTTCGAAGGACCAAAAATGGCGGGAAAGCCGTCGAGACTGGAGAATGTCGATTGAGGAAAGGCAAAAGTCTCCGAGAGGAGCAACTGGCTGGTTTAAGAAAGTGCTCAATCTCATACTGGCACAATATCTGGTCATTGGCTTCGCTACTGCTTGTGTTTTTGGATATTTTTTCCCATGCAAGTTATAGTTCTCTCTCGCCGTCGAGACTAGTGCTAACATCCATCCTGTTCACAGCTGTTGCTCAGCATGGGGGCGTCATCCGTTCAGAGTATAGCATCCTATACGGCGCGGTCGCTTTCATTTTTCTCGTTAGTGGGCTGCAACTATCACCAGGGAAGCTCCGAGAGAATGTGGCAAATTGGAGATTACATATTCTGGTCCATGGTATCAGTTTTGCCTTTATCCCGGCCATCGTGCTTGGTGAGTTGTGTCTCTGCCGTAAAAGATTATAACCCGAGCTCACTAGCTCTAGCCATTGTTCATATCTCTATCGCAGCTGGGGCTCTCAGGTCTCAAACACCTTCGCCTCCGATCCTCATCGGCCTTCTTACCACTGCCTGTCTCCCAACCACTATTGCCTCTAATGTCGTAATGACACGAGCTTCAGGCGGAGACGAAGCCGCCGCCATTATCTCTGTTGTCATCGGCAACGTTGCTGGGTCGTTTCTATCTCCTCTGCTCATATACGGATTCTTTCCAACTGGGCATCCTGAAGCATTCGACAGCTGGCGCCCTGCTGATCCGTCCACCCTAGGACATATGTATGCAGATGTAGCCAAGCAGCTATGTCTTAGTGTAGTCTTGCCCCTTGTCGTTGGTCAAGCTGTACGTTGGAGGTGGGAGGATCTCACCGTCAAAGTTCTCAATGCTCTGAAACTGGCCAAGGTCTCAACGCTGTGCCTTGTTCTGCTCGTATGGACGACATTTTCAGGAGCTTTCGGCACCGGAGCGTTGAAAGACTTATCTACAAGCAACGTCCTCTTTCTTGTCTTTATGAACGTTGCGTTATATGCTCTGTTCACAATTACTTGCTTCTTTCTCGCCAGACCACCTGGGCCCCTTGTCAGAACAGCATCTTCATCCTGGCTAAGGCATGTCTTCAAACGCATGTCTAAAGAGCAGACGATCGCCGTATGCTTTTGCGGAGCGGCCAAAACAACGAGTCTGGGTATACCGCTAGCAAGTTCAATGTGGGCGCGTGCGGATGATCTAACAAGAGCCTATATACAGATACCTGTACTGCTGTACACCATTGAACAAGTGTTCATGGCTCAGGGGCTGGTATACGTCTTTCGCTACTACATGCGGAGAGGAACCAGCAACGTGACACTGAGGAAGTAGAGCAGGGTACTTCCCAAGAACAATGTTCTATCGAAGTACAAATACAACCAGATGAACTCTCGAGGCAGGCCATTGATGATGATGTGGAACAGAAAGGGCAGCGATGTCAGTAAGGAATTTCAAATGTGCTGATTTGGTGCAACGTCAGTCAAAGCTACAGAACACAGAATTCAGAGTTTATCACACATCAAGTCCATATCCACCGTCGCCTGGCTGTCCCAGAATACAGATCAAGATAGTATCCATATAATATGACCCCGTGTCGAACTTCAGGTTCAAATAACTTCATATATCAAGGTTACTTTTAACCCGCACATGCCGAGTCAACTCTAATAAGAATACCATAATCCGTAAATAGAATAGGTAACCCAACTCCAATGAAAACATATTCTATATGGGAAGGGAATAAGTCGCACGTTTTCATTCATCTTCGATTTTTGGAATTCAATTGCAATAGATTTATCGGAGTATCATAGTCGGGAAACCGTAATAATAACGATGATCTTCTTCAATTTGATCATTCTCAGGTCTGTCCGGCCTTGACACCATTCCCATTTACAACATGCTCCTCCTGCTTGATGAGACTATCAAATAGGGGCTTGAGATGTTGAGCGCTCTTCTTGGGGTAACGCTTTTGGTCATTCTCGTAGTCGACATAAGTTACGCCGAATCGAGTCTCGTAACCCTCAGCCCACTCAAAGTTGTCCAGCAAAGACCAGGCAAAGTAGCCATGGACATCCACGCCGTCGAGTCTAGAAGCATCGGCCATGGCTCTCACGTAATCGTCATAGTACTTGACGCGGAAATCATCTTGTAGGATCTTCTCTCGCGGCATGTCATTCTCACCCTTGATGCTGGTGCCGTTCTCGGTAACATAGATTCTGGGGAAGCCATAACGTTTGGAAATCCAGACGATTAGATCACGGAAGCCTAGGGCACATGGTCGCAGCCAAGTAGACTGGGTCTCCTCGCCAATACAATCACCGCGGTGGTTCCAGAAGTGCAGCTCGAGGTTACCAACATAGTCCTCGGGAGCAGCCTCTCCCTCTCGATGCTTGACATAGTTGGCAGTATAATGGTTCATGCCGTAGAAGTCATTTGATCCCAAAACGAGAGCCTTTTCCTCAGGGGTAAAGGTGGGAAGGCGGTCACCGAGCTGGGCGCGCATTGAGGCTGGGTAATCTCCGAAGTAGATAGGATCGGCGAACCACGAGATAGCAAACTCGATCTTGCGTTCGGCAGCCTCAACGTCTCTCGGGTCCTTGGGGTCCCACGGGTATGTGGCGTCGCCGTTGAGGGTGATACCAATCTCACCGCCATTCTTGGGCTTGAATTCTTCACGATAAATCTTAACGGCACGGCCGTGGGCAACCAGAAGGTTGTGACCAACGATCCAAGGCTCAGTAGAAGAGTCGCCGACATCGGACTTCTTGCGGTCAGAACAGCGACCGGGTGCGTTGGATCCTGTGCTGTAACCCAGAATGGCTGAGCACCAGGGTTCATTGTGAGTGATCCAGTTCTTGCAGCGAGGGATAGACTCGAAAACAACACGAGCATATCGCTCATAGTCAAGAGGAAACTCCTCTCGGTTCAGGAGACCGCCATAGCGGCGGTCCAACTCATCGGGTACATCCCAATGGAAAAGAGTAATGAAAGGGGTAATTCCAGCTTCCAGGAGATCATCGACAAACTTGCGATAATGGTCAATTCCGGCCTGGTTGATGGGATCGTTTCGACCACCGAGAGGGATGATCCGAGACCAGCAGAGGGAGAATCGGTATGCCTTAGCGCCTACTGATTTCAGAAGAGCAATATCCTCAGCGGTACGGTTGTAAGAATCACAGGCGGTCACACCAGAACTGCCGTCTGCGATCTTGCCAGGCTTAGCGCAGAAGGTATCCCAGTTAGCAGGGCCACGACCATCCTTATCGATAGCACCTTCAATCTGATACCTATCTCGATGGTCAATTACCGTCACTCAGTGGTGCTGGGAGTCGGATTACTTACGAGGCGGTGGCGAAGCCCCATTGGAAGTCCTTGGGGAGAGACATTGTGAATCAGGCTGGCTACCAGCCCTTCAGGTGTGAACTGGTCTGGGGCGTGGTTCGAGAGAGCTAGTGTCAGGCCGGCTGAAACGAAAGAAACAAGAGTTGAAGGCCACAGGTTACGGTTGAAGTGGGTGAGGATGATGTTGGATTAGAAGAGAGGAAGGACAAGATCATGTTTCCATAGCATCACAGGACGCTCTTATATACCCCAATCTAGAACATGGGTTGTCGCTTTTCGTTCCACTCATAGCTTAGACTCTCTCCTCTCGTGTCAGCTACAATGCACGGTGAAACTGATGAATACCTTGGGTAGGTAGAAGGGATATGCCTCTCAATGGCCGTGTTTGTACTTCGGACCGTCATATCCGCGGCTGGATCATCTGCCACAAAAGCTGGGGTGGGGTTGACAAAAGCTGTCTTTTCACGACACGAAAAGACACAAACGCCAAGGTAGGGTACCTTCCTCAGTCGAATTGGTGGGTTTATCACGCACAGCAACGCAACTGCCAGGGATCCATTGCTCAGGGCCATGCCTGTCTGCGCCTGCAGCTTGTTGATGGGTGTCTCCTCCACTCCACTCTGAAAAGGTAAAAGGTAAAAGGTAAAAGGCGACCCCAGCCAGCCAATGTGGTTGCCCCATGGGGTTTGGTTTCAGGACCCCTTCCAGATTCTCTCGCTGTTTGCTTCCTCCTTTTAGTTACTCTTCTTTTTTTCCCTCCTCTTCTTCTCCTTTTCCTTCATCTCACTATGTATAATTTTCCGGAAACTCACAATTGCCCAATTCTCAACAAGAGGTCTGGCAAAATAACAGATCCCTTGGGCACTTAACTCTTTTTGTCCAACCTTGACCTCCGTTTTCGTAAGACGATTCCCGCTCATATGTGCCTACTCGAGCCTTCGGCCCGCCTCTCCGGCGCCACGACAGCCCGCTATCGCCAGAACTTCGGCACGCTCTGTAATGACCGCTACAAACTTCGCCTCACCGGATGAATTAAACGCAGGAGGAATTGGTTGATTCCCGAGATCTTATGCCCTGCACGTGGTGTCTCGGCCTCGAGATCCAAGGGTCCTCCCACCCATTGTTTACCATTGTTTAGGCTGCATTATGTTTCGGATGCTGTGCTGTAACTGTGATCCTCATTGCTTCTCTAGTTTGCATGTGCCTGCCCTGTCGCTCTCTCTCTCGGTTCCTGTTCCCACTCTATCAAACGGTCCGGACTGCATTGCCCCGAATTTCCCGGTATGTCATGGCTGCTAGGCCCGAAACACCATTCAAAGGTACTAACGGAACGGTCCAGATATCCGGACTCCCCATGCGGCTCAACGACAGATTTCGTCTTTTTGCTATCATCATATATCCATGCATATCTGCTTATCGTTTGATTTCCTTAAACTGGTAGCTTCTCCTAATTCATCAGCATACTTGTACAAGGATGATGGCTTGTGTATTTCATTCCCATGATAAGGCAGGTTCACAAAGCATGGCAGTACAATCTTTTCACAGACTATCTAACATGACGACCGAGATTTGAGCCAACATGTCATCCAAGTGCCATGTAGTCGTTGAAATCGCTGCGAATATGCATTTGTCAACGCCTCTCGTCGTCACAATTTTAGCAGGGGCCGCTCATCATTATCCCATCAGTCGTCAGCTTTCTCGATATTACACAAGGCGCAACTGAGCCCAATTCAGTCAGCAGTCCTCCCTAGTTCCCAACAGCACCTGCCTCCAAATCGTCCCTGTCCTGTAGCTTTCGCTTTCCGGGGTTCGACATCTCCACATCGTTATCTTCTTCCGTTGGGGCCTTCGATTCGTCGCCGTTGGAATACTCGACAATCTCCCACTCGACCTTGACTCGGCCGTCATGAGATTGTTTAACACCTTGGCTTCGGCGCATGTTACCTAGGCGCGTTCCCTCGACCATGCCATCAAACCATGGGACTCCATACGACTGGCGCAATGCAGTGCTCCTCCCAACCACTGCTGGTGGTTGGCCTGCCGGGGCTTTGTCATCTTCCTCTTCTGGAATCAGTCCCATGTCTTCTAGATCTCGCAAGTCCTCCCTCAGCAAGCTTCCGAGCGTCAGGTTGATGAATTCGGCCTCGCTGTGCGGGTTTTCGGACCAGTAGGACAGTGGTGTGCCACAGTAGCCGCAGAAGTGACGTTTCGAGTATTGTTGGCTAGGGTGTGTATAAACTCGTCGGATCAAGGCGTGAGTCTCGTCCGGGAAGAAAGAGTAGGTGGTACTATGATACCACGAAAGCGGAACTCGGATGTAGGCAGCCAGTGGAGTTGCAAGAGGTATCTCTGTAGGCAGATGTCAGATCATATGCTCGGCACTCGCGGATGTGTCTCTGAAGGACATCTCCGACTTACGATGTGCAGACTCGGTGTTGAAGAGAACCTGTGCCTCATTGATACCATTCTGAGGAACAGCAATTATGTAACGGTTGCGGCCGCATTGGCAGCCGCCACGCAACGGCCTGAGAGTGCTCATGGTTGACAGAGAGATCACCCGTTGACTCTGCAAAGTGTGTAACAGTCAAGTCTACCAAGACAGGAAGCACCTAAGTTTATGTTTGGGAGGGGAAAGTTTGGGCAATGAAGTCGAAGTGGTTGTAGTGATGGAAGGGATGGAATTTGTTTGGTGATCAGCAGTTCCCGCCCGCCCACCTTCTCACCTCACCTCTGAACGCTGCCCAAACACGGGAAGAGCTCCAGGTGGCAGGCAGGACCCAGTAGGTGAGCAAGCAGTGACGACATGTTCCAGTGAGTTCCCGCTAAACGTAGAGTTTCCACGGCTCTCTAGCGCTTCGTGGGGCCTTCTAGAATTATGCCCGCCCCACTGAAGCTGAATGCCCCTCTTTTTGATGAACCTACGAGTTGTTGGCGAGAGATGGGCATTGGGCTACCCTATAAGCCAAGAACAGTAAGTTTAGTACACCTGGGTTTAAAAAAATGTTTACAGATAAATTTATTCGTAAGCAATGTACTGTGTTGTTATTATTTTCCTATTGAGGTGTAAAAAAATCTTGCTGATTTGTCTTACGTTGTTTTACGTAGATAGATAGGTATTTACTACACTCTATTAGTCGCGGTGACATTTAAATAAACAGCGAACGTTCCAGCAAAATGCCAACACCCAAAAGAGCCATACACAATCCTTGACTTTGCATGCATAAATGAACAAAGGGGGGGGGGGGGGGGGTCTGTGCTTAAGTTTTAAGATCGCCCTAAACGCTTTATCCTAACTTCACAGAAAATTAGATACAAACCTAAGGTACGTTACTTAGGGGAGGAAAGCAAACTCAAGACCTATTCTTAGTAATAAAGAGATATAGGTGATTTAATAGAGGGACTTAAAATAAACTTAGTAATTATAATTGAGGCTTGATATTTTCTTGCTCCCTAAGGACTACCTACCGACTAACTATCTAGGTAAGGGAAGAGAACCTAGGGGCTTGGTTCTCTTAAAGCAAATATAGTGTAGATATGTTTAGGAAAAGATCTACTCCGTATAACGTAGTGATTATTTGTCGGCGCCCTGTTGTACTGGTATAATACCTTTCGAGGCAAGGGGCTGACAAGAGAATTTATACATCCAATGGTAAGTAGGAGAATAAATCTTTGCCTTGTTCTTTTGCCTAGGTACCTAGGTATTCATGAAAATGAATTTCCCTGAGACTTAAGAGAAAGAGCCAGTGAGACAGAAGCGAGGTTCCCACCTCATCACTGACTAAGTCTGCCTATTTGCTACATCATGTTTTTCATGTCTCAATGAAAGTGAGTGAAGCGAGGTATCGAGACTCCTGCACACCGCACTGTTCGAACAGTCAGCTTTACCTTAGTACTATGACCCAGATAAATCACATAGCAACGTCTGCCACGGCCACCTCATTAGCAGCCCAAGACTGCCTCACTCTCCGAAACACGACAGCCACTATTCCTCTTCTCGGGTTCGGCACCTACAAAATTCGCGGCCAAGCATGCACTACGGCAGTTCTGGCAGCACTTTCAGCGGGCTACAGCCACATTGATTCGGCTGCGTTATATCGCAACGAGGTGTCCGTTTACGAAGCCATCGAACAGTCTGGTGTGCCTCGTAAAGCGATCTTCCTTACTACGAAAGTCGGCAGTCCACGAAGGATAGCAGGCCAGGGTGACGTGTATCAAGATGTTGTCGAAACTGTGGACCGTATCGCTGGAGTAGATGGATACGTAGACTTACTATTGATGCACGTTCCTGGACCATCCAGAGATTACCGCCAGAGATTATGGGCAGCGATGGAAATGGTTAAGAGCAAGGGAAGAGCCAAAAGTATTGGTGTTAGCAACTTTCGAGTCCGGCACCTCGAAGAACTGAAGGAGTATGCCACTGAGTGGCCTCCAAGTGCGAACCAAATCGAGGTGAGCCAGAATCTCCGCTGTAGTCTTGAGGGAAATCTAACGTCACGGTGCCTGTGATATTAGCTACACCCTTGGTGCCAGCAACGAGATGTCGTGACCTACTGTCAGGACAACGGTATTGTTATCGAGGCATACAGCCCGCTTGCAACAGGCACTCGGCTTAATGACCCAGAAGTACAAAGAGTAGCATCAAAGCATGACAAGACTCCAGCAAATATCCTTATCCGGTATTCACTCCAGAAAGGCTGGATACCTCTACCCAAGAGTGCAAATACGGGTCGGATTCAAGAGAATATTATGGTTTTTGATTTTGCTCTCGATTCGGATGATATGACGGCCTTGGATGCGCTGGACGAAGGACATGCAGGTGCTGTTTTTCGAATGAATGTTGATTAACCGTATGCCACGTCACGAAATAATGATTTGGAAGCAAACATTGTCCGCCAACTTCGCAACACTCGAATGGCTATACTATTGGATGCTGTTGAATGGATTATGTGATATATAAAAGGTTGCTAAAGAAACTGGTTTAATTCACTCGAATGAGTTCTGTGCCGCTTTTTTCCCCACGGGCCCCCAAGTGACTCTCCTATGCCCTTCCATGCTTGGCCCACTCCCTCAGCACGTTCTTCTTGATTTTACCGGTGCTAGTCTTGGGTAGTTCATCTACAACCTCGACTTCTCGAGGGACCATGAATTTGCTAATATCACTCTGATGCTTTGCCCACGAGATGACGTCTTCTCCTTTTACACTCTTGCCATCCTTGACTGTGATGTACACCTTGGGTCGTTCGCCCCAGTGTGAATCCGGGACAGCTACAGCGCCAGCTTCGAGGATGTCTGGGTGCTGGGCGAGCATGCTTTCGAGAGCAACAGATGATATGTTCTCACCTCCCGAAATGATGATATCCTTGGCACGATCCTGAATCTGAGCGCTACCATCAGGATGCCAGACTGCTAGATCTCCAGAGTGAAGCACGCCTCCGGCAAAGAGCTGCCGTGTAGCTTCAGGATCCTTGTAATATCCCTTGGCGCAAATGTTTCCTGTGAAAACAATCTCACCAACCTCGTTACCGTCCCTGGCGACGTCAATAAGCACGCCCTGTGGCTGGTCTGGCTTGATAACCCGGATTGGTTGGCTTGTGATGAAGCCATGGCCTTGCCGGGACATCTTGGCAAACTTTTCTTGAGGGGGCAGATTATCCCATTCGGGAAGGATATAGCATTTCGTGATGGGCCCGTATGTTTCTATAAAAACGAACGTCAGCAATTGCCTGTGTTGACAATCATTCTTGCGCACCTGTCATCCCATAAACATGAACGGGCATGAGATTGAGCTTGGTCTATATATCATGGTTAGTTTTGAATGATTGTAAGGCCTGAACATGTAGGAAAACATACCATTTGCTCAAACAGGTATCCAGTGGGTGGGCTAGCGGCTACGGTAACCTTGACCTCTTGCGGTAGCCTTTCAGCTTCCTTGGCCGCTACTAGCAGTGTGTTGACCGTGGGAGCGGCGTTGAAGTGAGTGATACCCTCTTCCTTTAGTAGTTTCCAAATAAGAGGGTAGTCAATCTTCCTTAAGCAGACATTGGTGCCGCGAACAGCGACGACTGACCAAGGAAATGTCCATCCAATGGCGTGGAACCTGTATATGGTCAGCCAGTCATAATTACAGAGAGGGGGGGGGGGGGGGGGGGGGGGGGGGGCAAATTGTCTTGACTTACATTGGAAGCGTCCATAGGTACTTGCATCGTCCAATGTTGAGGCCCGACTCAACAATATTGGCTAGTGCAGCGAGATAGGCGCCTCGATGTGTGTATACAACGCCCTTGGGACGCGATGTTGTTCCAGAGGTAAAAGGGATGGCAAGCATATCATCCTCACTTCGTGCCTGGGCATGAAGTCCGGCCCAGCCATGGCTACCTTGGTCAATGTCATGCTTCAGCCCCTCCAAGACGGCTTCATCAAAAGGACCGGAAAGTTGCCCTTCAGTTGCATCAGTATCCTGACGGGCAAGGTTAGCGACAACTTCAAGACAAGAATGCACATGTGCGTGAGGGGGTAAATCAACCATATCAACGATCAAGGGCACACTCTGGTGTTTTTCCTTGTAGGCATCGAGCAAGCCAACAAACTCATTGTCGACAATAATGCAGTCCACCTCCGCAAAGTCAAAGATGTAGGCGATGTCGTCCTGCTTCAGGCGATAATTCGTCGGCACAATGACAGCACCCGCCGCAACAATGCCGTAAATAGACTCCAGAAAAGCTGGCGTATTGGGCGCGAGTATACCTACGCGTCGATAGCCATGCTTCAGGAAGTAGTAAGCAAGACCTCGGGCGCGATCAGCAAACTCAGCGTAGGAACGCCGTAGCACAGCACCATTCACTGTGATATGAAAGATGGCTTCCGCATCTGGTTCAATGGAAGCAGCACGCTCAAGAAATGTTGTTGGTGATAGAGTGTGGAAGTTGACAGGCGCCGTGGGATGAGGGCGGAGATGATTGAGAATAGAGCGGATGCGAGACGGAGGATCTGACATTGTGAAGGCCGCGGATAAGGGTATTGCTTAGAGACTTTAGAGCAGCGATGGATACTAATTAATGATTAGGTACTGGATGAGACCCGAGATATGAGGAGAGGATCATAGGTCCTTTCATAGCTGTATCTCGGTGGGTGTCTCGGTTCAGCCCGGCAAACGCGGTACCAGCTCGGTTTCCCATATTCCAATTGCCCGGGCCATTCAATAGCGACGGATATTTGATTACTCGAAGCAGCTTAGTTCCCAATGAGCCAATGAATGAGTTACAGTTCCAGGCTGATCTTCCTAGTGTCTCTGTAAAGGCGGGGACCCCGCAAAATTAGGTGCGGTCGGGAATAGACCAGTAGCCAGGCTACCAGGGGAAGAGATCTTTTGTCCACTGTTTAGGGTAGGTAGGGGACCGTCTTCCAACTGAACTACAACGCCAACAAAGACATGCCTCAAAGCTTTGATTATCTATAAACGATCGAAAGAAGTATCACCAGCGCATTGGGCTGACATGGGTGAATAATTACCCCAAAATTGTTGGAGGAAAACCTCACAGTATTACACGTGCTGCCACTCTCATTTGTAAGTCAAACAATAGGGAAGGCCACATAAAGACAATGTGAAAAAAGGTGCAAGGAACTGGAGCCTAGCCAGAGTGCTTTCTTCGAATATGACATTCCATATCGATACTGTGCTGTGTATGCCTGAAGTTAGGCGGCAAAGAAGGAATGCAATGAGATACAACTCATATGGACAGTAGGATAGCCTGGTCAAACTTAATAGGTTGTGGGGCAACTAATCTTGGCAGCTGGCTCATCATGGTGGGGAATTGCCCTCATGTAAGTGGGTTACCAACTTATCATATAGCTATACACATCGAAGACAAGGATACGAGTGGACCTGACGAGAAAGAAAACCATTCATTGACAATCAAGCAATACAGGCCGGGAGTCCATAGCAGGTAAAGCATAAATTGCTGCACTGCAGCACTGATTTACACCGGTACACACTTGTGCCAAAAGCGATCGACGAAAGAGCTCACATCGGAACATTGGCGTATATTGAAATTAACAACAGAATAGTATTAGCAGGGTGTCTCTTATATCAAGAGTGGAATTGGATGGAAGTGGTTTATATACTACCTGTGGTAGGTTAGCAGTCTGATAGACTGCCTCAGTCAAGTGAACGTCGAATATGTGGCGGATGTGGCTGACATTGGGGCTGCGTACATAGTTTCTAGAGTTCTCCACTCCTCCTGCATGTCAATCCCCAGAACGGGGGGGTAATCTTCATATGATTTGCTTATCATTTCTTTATCCACCGTCATTGTATTGCGTGTAATGGAAGCCCTCCATCATCATCCCTTTCATTGTATAGATATCTACTTGACATTCGTTTCTGCCACATCGGCATTGCCTCTTTATCCCCCCTACCGCCCCCAATTAGTACCTATTTAATGCAAGTGGCAGCGCGGATAGAAGGAGCAATTGTCCTGTACTCTGGGCTGTTACGTCTCGGTCTCAGCCAGCATCGGCTCTTTGAGACACGCTGTCTGTTGCATCGACATTATTTGTTCATGCGAACCTCTCGCTCGAGCTACTGACATCCGCGGTATGTACCACGAGGCGACGAGTTTGAACCCTCCTCCCGTATTTGTTTCCCCATGCACTCCATAATATCCCCGGAACGTTGTGGAAGCTCATCATGATCATCTATAGCTCGAGCCAACGACTCATGGCGTCTCGCGACGCCTCCGAGAGCCCCTCGGCTCGTCCCTCTACCACACGAACCGCCTCTCATTCGCATACTCCCAAAACAACTGCTCCTAGCAGCGACGATCGATTGAAAGTCCCCAAAAGAGCCCATACTTTTGCAAACACCACTTCGGCGAAAGATGGCATTCCATCTCCTGATGCCTTCGACACTGCTGAGCATAGCGATTCAGACGATGGCATTGAAACCACTCGGGCTTCCATTGAGCTAGACATCCTTCCCATCGAACTTATTACCTTGACGGATAGGTATGCGCACCGTGAAATGCTAGATCCTGACTGCACCATGCTAAGCTATGTATGAATAGCTTCATCGAGTCTCTGAATGCAAAGGTCCATCCAACCCCTCCTAATATTGAGAGATTGTCGCAGAAGTTCCAGGAGTTTTATACGCAAGCCTCTGCTAACATCAACACCCATATTAACGCCCTTGCCTCAAGACAAAGTCGCGACGTCTCTCCCGCACCATCCGCCTCTTCAATATCTTCTGCCGCCAGTCGACTTCGATCAAAGGCCAGCGCGCTTACCAGGACTGAACCAGAGCAACAAATGATCACATCAGAAGAGCTAGCAAGCCGTAAGAGAACAAGGAAGGCTCTTGAAGCCAAGAGATCTCTGCTTGAAGAGGCTGTCGAGCGTAGACTGTGTGAAGGCATCTACGACAAGATTTACAGACACCGAAGCACTCAGGATGAGGCCCAAGATGACAAACTACGCTCCAAGACTGCCGCTCTGGCCTTGGTCGGTATTGGGCCTGCTGACCTAGGCATTGACCTCACCGGCGAGATAGATGAATCTGAGGGAAAAGCTGGCCCGACAGTTGAAGACATTAAAGAGAAGCTGGAGCCCGCCAGACGAGATATTGCCATGATGACACAGAAGCGATATCCACTGGGTAAGCTGAATCATCTCAAAGCTGCCCATCGAAGCATCGTCGACACCCTTGCTCATTTTCATCCCTCGGCATCCGCTGATGAAATTATGCCTATGCTTATCTATACCCTTATAACTCTGCCGCCAGAGAACCTACATGTCATTAGTGACGTTCACTTTATACAGTATTTTCGATGGGAGCCAAAGCTTACAGGCGAGGCTGCTTACTGTTTGACAAACCTTGAGGCTGCCATCAGCTTTTTGCAGACAGTGGATCTTGCAACGCTCAGGGCGGATGAACAGCTTTCAGGTCCAGCAAAGAGCACAAGCCCAAGGACCGAAACTTTTCCTCCTGCTTACCAGCAAGGAGAAGCGCCCTCATCAGCAAACGTACCTGAAACAAGCAAGACTAAGGCCGACGGGGCAAAGGTTTCAGCCCCTGATGTCAAAGCATCTGTGGCGTTGCGTAACCGTCGTCTGAGCGACCTTGTAAACGGGCCTGCGCAGGCCTTCGGGGCTGCCAGCGATGCGGTCTTTAACACAGCCGACCAGAGCTTAAAAAACATATCGAACAGTTTGGGAGATAGTTACAAATTCCTCGTAGGGAAGTTAAGGGAGCATCAGGATAGCCCTCGAGAGTCTATCACAGTACCTAGGACTCTAGATGATGCCCGGAAACTTGTCAGCACGCCCTCACCCGACGAGGAGGACAGTAGCGGGCTCAACAGACTCCTTGCACCCAACGACAATGATCTCTTGAAGCGCCCAGCCTCTCGCGAAGAACGAGTTCTGAATCTGATAGGAGGCCGCCGTGACCGCAGTGCTGATAGTGCTCGAAGTGGTCGCAGTGCAAGCTCTTCAAAGAAAGTATTGTTCGCTTCTGACGAACCCAAGGCACCGAGCCAAATTCCGGGGCAGAACCCTGCCGTTCTGGACCAGATGCGCAACTTGGGCAATTCTTTCAATCCTATGGCTCGACTTCCCAGTATTAGTATGATCCGTGGATTTGGGCGCAACACCCCATCGGCCCCTGCAACCCCAGCTGCTAGGGAGCCATTGAAGCCCGCAGACGGTGGAGATTTAGGAACAGTATGTTGAAGACACGAACGTCAGACTACCAGTAACTAAGGCTAACATACACCTAGGCATTCCCCGATATCGCCCCAGCTCTTCCACCCAAAGAGATTCCTAGAATTGCTCCCCCCAACAAGCGCTTCATGGAGATACAGACCCCTGGGGAGCTTAAGCTGGGTGAAGTTCTTGACTTACTACGAGATTACCGTCGTTTGGCTGGCGCATTGAAGGATATTGGTGCTTTTGAGACCAAGTGAGAAGGGCCATCATACAATACAGACGTATACATAGATTCTCTAGACTTAATTAAACCTGGATGAAATAATTGCATAGGAGTAGTGGATATGCTATGTGAAAAGCAAAACTGTACTTATTGTTGTACTTGATGCAGAGAACGATTAAATGACAATGGTTTGCACCTAGGGTGGGATCGCCTTCTATTGGGCACTGATACTCTCATAAAGGCCATGACGATGACGATATGCAAGTCCCTGGACAAGATGAAACGCCAGTGTGGTCTGGCACTTGCTATGCTACATAAAAGACCATGAATATAAAAACACCTTGGTCCAGCCTCTAGAACCATCATAAATTTGTGACATTCGTTCGGCTCGACATGAGAGAGAAGAAAAAAAAGGAATAAGGAAAAAGCTTGCGCTATGACCATCGCCTTCCAAAAGCTCTATGCTCTTAAAACCCTGATTCTGAACGCCGTGAGCCCCCTTTTGACATTTGAAATCGCTTTTTGTCCGGAAAATATGCAGTTTGTGAAAATGATGCATGAACAGAATACCCCTCTGAAAAGGACAATGAGCACAATGCCGTATCCGTCGCATGATCTGTAAAAGCAAAGCTTTGATTGTTGCCCGTAGTTTATGGCATCGGGTTGGTCTCAGCACGACCAGGACCACCACTATAAGACTCAATGGTCTGAAGAGGAGGAACATCGTCCTTCTCCTCTTCGAACACCGGCTCAGTATTGAATCGCGGGAAGTCCCGTAGGATGTTAGAGTTGTTTGATGTTGCGCGTTTGTGACCGTGTATCTCGTTGCTGGGGATTACGGGACCAGGATATAGAAATTGGGAGATGATGCGACTATTTGCTCGCTCACGTATACGGCCCATACTACCACGTCGACCAGGTAAACCTGGACTAGTGGGCGGCTCCATGCCTGAGGTGGTTGCCATTGAAGCATTTGTCCTGGTGCGAACAAGAATTGGTTGGTTCTCCTCTGCTTCCTTCTGGAAACGTGCCTCACTGGGCAACAGAACGGCACGATCCAAACCATAAGGTAAGCCGCGGTGACGGCCACGGATTTGCATGGCAACGATGATAAGTTTCCCAACGACGGTGAACTGAGAGCACAGAGAAGCATTGACGTTGGGTACACCCATACTCAAACCCACAGTTCCGTACGCACTGATAACTTCGAAAAGAACATCAAACAAATTGAAGTCTTTTGCCTTGAGACTTTCACCTTCACTGATTGCGAGAAAGAAGAATCCCACAAAAACGTACCACAAGTCGAAAGAAAGTTGACGTCGCAGATGGGTACCAACATAGTTTAGAGCGCTGGCCGATTCCTCTTCATCTTCGTCTTTCTTGTTGTGGTAAACTCCGAGAGACTTTTCTTCGTAGACGTTCGTTCGGCGAATGGAAATTGCGATTGGGAAGATCGAAATGTACATCATGATCATGTACAATACTGGGATGGCAGGGTGAAGGTCGCTGAGGCTGAAACATGAGAATCCTGCAGTTCTTGTAGAGGCAGCTTGGAATAGACCATCGGCAATACGAGTATGAACAGGTAGTTCAGCGACTGGTCCTGAGTTAAGCTGGCGAAGGTTAGCATGATATAAAGAAGAGGGGCTGATGAGCTGCATACATCCAAGACCACAAAGAAAAGCAAGTCTATAGCATTCAATCCGGCAAGAATCCAAAATAGCCACCAATTAGCGCTCGAGGGGAACAGGAGGGTGAAGCACCGGCGAGGATGGTCAAGAAGAAATCTGAGTTCTTCCCACAGGCCGGTCCCTTTAGGAACAATCTGAGCAAGAACCCAAATGACAAAACGGAGCATGACAGGAAACCCAGTGTTTCCAATGATAATGAAGAACCACATGATCATCATCACATACTCCGATGTATTGAAAGAGTTCATACTGTCAGGGGTTAGGGTCAGACCCAAATCGTTGAATGCTGAGTTGGCTGTCCAAAATCCCCACCAGGTTCTTGAGATAGCGTTCCCTTCAACAATTCTCCCGTATTTCTCATTATGAAGAATGAAAGGCAAAAGGAAGGTTACAGCAAAGAGCTGGAACCCCCAAAAATAGGATAGCAGAATCAGTGCCAGAGTCCTCAGGGATCGATACTCGATACCGCCAAGTTCCTCTCGCTGTTCCAGGGTCAAGCCCACAAAGTTAGAGTTTCGACCCATAGTCGGGGTGTAACTCAGGTACGGCATATCCTTCGTGTGGTCGTTTGACAAGGCCGACTTGATAGTATCGATTGTGCGTGTTCGGAAAGCACGGCCCATAGTGCTCTCGCTATCCTCGTGCACCTCCTTCTGACCACGGTTGAGTACACGAGGCTTGCGCACTCTGAGGGCATTAAGAGTGCCGCCGACGGCTTTGGCATCATCAGTCAATTCGTGTTTGAGCGGGCGTTTCGGCTCAGCAATAACGATGGTTGGTCTACGGCCTGTTGGTGCCCTGGGGTCTAGTGTTGCGTGGTCTGACCTCGATTCCACAGTTCTCGTCATAGCAATGGTATTATAATCGTCATCGCCGTCCTGGGTATCATCATTGTCAAGCCTTCGAGGTCCCATCCCCCGCTCGGTTTCTCGGGGACCAGGAATCCTTAGAATTTCGTTGTCCTGGTTTCTTTGACGCTCTAGGATAGCGATATGCTCCGCATGGCTTCTTCTTTGAGGAAATTTGGTCAAGTCGTCGTCAACTCCGTCACTCCTCTTGACCGTTTCAGCAAATTTGATACCTGTTGGCGCATTCTGTGACCTGCTCTGCCCCTCATTCGCTTCCCTGCCATCTCCAAGGCCTTGGTCAGGTTTCTCCAGGGGACTCAGCTCTATGCTGTTAGAACGGCCAGCTGAGACCGTGTCGCTTTCATCGCTGCTCGCATGTGGTGGTTTATGTGGTAGATTTTCATCGTCGTCATCGTCGGCGATCGCCTGGGATTGAATAACGTCATTTCCATCAAGCAGTATCCCGTCGTTCGTGATACGTGGAGGTCTCCCCTGGTAAGGCACAACCGTAATATGCCGACCATTGACTCCTTCTTCAGCTTCGCGGGCCTCACTTCGTGGACGAGTTTTGGCCTTAGAAAGTGTAGCACGGCGCTGTCTGGCGTCCGTAACCCATCCTTGAAACCTCTTCTCGAACCAGTAAAGACGCAGGAAGACCACTGAAGTATGTAGTGTGATTGGGTTAGAGGTTAGAGTAAAGAAGTAAACGACAATCTGTTGAAAGGTGTTGAGAAGGTTGACGTCGATTGGGTTTAGTCCAGCTTGTGTATTGGCTCCGCTGGCGAACATAAGAGAATCGACATATGACGTTTGACCCCGACCAGCACCATATATAATGACGGAAGCTAATAAGGTTGCGCCAATGATCCATGTGTCTAGGGGAAATGGTCAGACAGAGACTTGGCATTTGAAATGTGATGCCTGATGGAAAGCAAAGGTGTATGTGAGATCGCGTGGGGGTTGCACTCAACAAGGAAGCATGGGGGTATCGAAGACCAATGGATGTGACTTACAATGAACGGAAATAAAATTGAAGTGTGGTTTTTTGGACACAAACGGCGGCTTGACAGCTTTGAGCCGCGCCCATATAGAGGCGCGCGTCTCATTCAGCATGTCTTCCAAAGAAAACAGAAGTCCGCTGGCAACTTTTGTGCTGTTAAGGAAGATGGAAGATGAGAAGGCAGAAACCTAGAAACAGGGAGAGAGGGCTTCCTGGGCTATTTGGGTTAAAGTTAGTCTCTGAGCTTAGGGACTAGACTGTGCCATGGCTAAGGACAATTATAGTTATGGCGTAAGAAGGCGGAGACTGGAGATTGAATAACGGAAGACCGCGGGAACTGAACTGGCGATTTCCTGCACACCACTCCCACTCAACACAGAAAGAGCAAGGTTTTCTTGCAGTGCGTCGAGTCCGGCAACTTGGTGCGGAGTGAGTCTCTGGGGCACTGCCAGTGGCTAGGTAGGTAGGTAGGTAGGTAGGTAGGTAGGTGATTTCGACGTCCAGAAAACAGGGTGTGGCCTGGGCTAGACTTTGGTTAGAAACAACCTGGACTAGCTAACCATTCTCGGAATTGAGACCCGAATTGTTGAAGTTGTAGATAAAGAAGCATAGTGGTTTGATCGGGTCCTTTCAATAGATGGTGAGGATGAAGTTGGATGAGGTAGACATCAAATTACTTTGGCAGACGAAGAACTTTTCAATAAAGCAGGTAAGTAGGTAGGTAGGTACTTAGGCACCTTATGGATGCACCAAAGCGTACAGGCACTATAAGGTAGGCGCTAGGGTGTCAGGAAATTTTCTAGAGATAAGGAAGGAGGCAAGGCAATAAAAAGAACCATGAAAGTAGCCCTGGCAGCGGAAATGGAAGAAAAGCCCCGGGTTGACATTACCAACGCGCTACCTGAGATTCAAGGAAACGGACGCCAAAGATAATCCATACTTTTATCAATGCACTGCACTACTACAGCAACAATAGCAGCAACCGAGGAAAACAAAGACGGGCGGCGGCGACTCGGAGTTCGCGATCCAACCACGAGGGGCCTGTTAATGATTTCAAGGGGCTCAGATATCCATGTCGTGATTGATCAGCCACAGCCACAGCCATGCATGCTCGCTCCCGACACTTGGCTCTACCATTACACGCGAAAGAAGAATGGAAACGAGAAACCACAATGCTACTGTGCTCCGAGAGTACATGGCAGGGGGTTTTCACGAGACAGCCGACTCAACAAACTTGGATCATGGGTGTGAGGTGAGCCAAGCCATGGACCGAGATACTGGGTCCATAAACAATCCAGGCACAGTAGAGCATACACGCGGCATTGGCAGGGCTTGGGCCAGGACAGGGTTCGTTGGAAGCCCAGATGCTTGCAGATGGGGACACGGCGACGACGAGAGACCTGCAGACAGACTGCGGATGCCAGCGCGGGACATGTTCCCCGGCACCGGTAGGCGTTCTCCCGTCTGGTCTTTACATTAGTGGCTCCATTGTGAAGCTGACTTTGCAGTCTCCAGTCATCGGCACTAATTAGGGCACTTCACAGTACCTATGTATGAGCGGACTGGAGATAGACAGCGGAGCAGCGCGGAAACCAATACGCATCAGTGGGTGAAAAGCTACCAAGAATACACATGTCCTCCTTACAAACACTCTTGAACTTCTCAGAGTGCCCGTCGGTTTATGGACAGCGCGGGAAGGATGGCAAAACCCGTTAAAACGCCCGTTGATCCCGCGACGGTTGGGCACCTTGTTCCTCCAACATCTCATATGATCAAGTAATAAAGCACCATTGATGAGGTTGCTATGTAGACAGCACTCCGTAATGCATCGTCAGTGCTGAATCCTTTCCCCATGGCTACTAACGATCATCGTGTTCACACCACCACACAAATCATCCGATTAGGTATCCTTGTAATAAGGCCAACAACGTCACCGCGATTTAGGGCCAGCGAAGCATTGAACCCAGCGCAATGTAGTTAACTTGGGATCTCAATTCTAGCGGCAAGAATACCAATAACAGCCCAACGCAAACTGAGCAATTCACTGATTGGACCAGATAGATTACTGCGCTGATTGAACATCTCAAATTTCTTTGTACCCAGATAGCCAGACGGATTCGTTCAAGTTCCCTGCGGGTGATAAAAGCCTGTCCTTGTCTGCTGTCTGTGTGTTGCACTGTTCTCGGGCCAATGGCACGTCACCCTAAGCAATCTCCAATTCCATGGATTGGATGCCAAGAAAAATTCGGAGATCTGAGATACGGTTCTTCATGTACATGGTGAAACCACTGACACGTGCTTTGCCCGAGTCAAACAAAGGGACAAGTGGAAGAACGGGGTTTGGACTCGACAATGGGGAACACAGTCGATCAAAACAGGGCAGTATAGGTAGGCCTGCATCCGTAGTTAGGGGGATTGCCCATATTGCAATTGAGCTACAAGTACTCCGTACTCCGTATTATCCTTGACTCGCTGACTGGCACCCAGACCCTGCCTCAACTATTGGGGCCGTTTCTCATGAGTGTTTGCAAAAAGGTGTGGCGAGCTATCGATTTGTGATCCATTGGCTACCACCAAAGCCGAGGAAATGGAAAGTATCCCACCTGTTGCTTACCACATAACTACTAACCTGTGCCGTTGTCACCATATTCCAATACGATTAAATACCGCTCCGCCCTTCCGACACTACACTGGGATGCACTCCTCCAACAATGTGATGTCACCGCTCTTTCATCGCATGTCCACTGACCACTACCCGATACCGTTCCACGAGCTACTGAACACTTATGTACATTGTTGAGATAAAAACTCCTGCATGCGTACACGAATGTGCTGCGCAGTAATCAATGGGGTTTGCGGGAGAATGAAACATTTGATTTAACCTAACTTCTATGAGGATGGGCACTACGCACGAACAGGTCAATGCCTAATATCATGCAGCCTCTTTTCAAACAGGTCATGCAAATGAGATATGAGCAAGTTGCATCTAGACTGCACCATGCCACACCCACTTTCGCCATCAAATCAGGACAGTACTGATTGGGAAACACCACAACACCAAGATACATGACAGAGGGTAGTTAGAATAAGCATCGCCGATTCTTGTGTGAGGTTGCAACTAGCAATAAGCATCCAAGCCCTAGTATTGCCAAGCTTTTCTCCCCAGAAACTAAAGCAGTACTAGTTTAAAGAACCCCTACCAGGGACCTCGTAGCTCTGACTCTAAAAAATACTTGCTATTGCAGGTATCTGCTAACGATGGCCATTGGTGAGGCCGTATGGAGCATTCGACTCACTCGTAAACTATCCTTCATATGGCATCATATTTGAAAGCCGTGTCACACAACTAATACGTGGTGTGATGCATGCCACCCTGTGATGCATAATCCGTTTACGTGATCTGGATTCTGCCTGTTAGCTAGTCTTGTTATCTTGCCATACATACCCATGTCGCCTGGATCTTTCACCTCATGCACTGTCGTTGCCTCAAGCTACGTGGAGTCAGTCAATTCACTCCAATGAGTCATCGCGTGCCTACTGCCAGAACTCTGATTGAATACCCGGTGTGTGCAATGATCAACTATGGCAGTATTGTAGTTTTCCCTGAACGCCGAATCTTTCCCGTCCATGAGCATTAGTATGCGTTCTACAGATGCGCGATCTGTGGTTGCGTATTCTTAATACATACGACATTTTGCATTTACCCGTGATTCCGTTCCCCTGGCTTATCATTCTTTGGCTCCACCTCCATGGTGCTGATTCCAACTGTCTTTCAATTACTGTGCTGCTGCTCGCCTGGCGTTCTCGCGTCCAATCTTCTTGAAGAAGGCATTGCTGTCCGCCTTCTTCCGCTTTGCCGATAACTTCTTATTCTGCTCGATATACGCCATGTCCTGGCCACCACTGAGCTCGCCGAGAGTTCCCGCTGTTCGTCGAGCTCCCTTCTTTTTCTTGCGTCCCATAGTACCCTGATGGAACATGTCGTCGTTCGGGTCATCCTCCTCCATGCTCTCATTCTCCACAAGAACCTTCTGTAACAGCTCACGCCGCTCCGATACATCTGCGAATGCTAGTCCGGGTGTCTTCTCGATGTTTGCTAATTGTGTAATGACTTTGAAAGCATATCCCTGATCGACGAGGAAAGCTTGACGTTTGGAAGAAAAATACATCTCTTGCGTGTCTTTTGACACCAGAGAGTAGAAAAAGGCATTGAAGCCCTCGTCATTACGCCTTTTGGCCCTAAGAATTCGTCCTAAACGCTGCGCTTCCTGGCGACGTGAACCGTAGTGGGATGAAATTTGGATGAGGCAGGTAGCCTCGGGTAAATCGAGGGACGTGTCTCCAATCTTCGATAAAAAGAGCGTGTTGACATTCGGATTGTGTTGAAAGTTCTCCAACACTTGCAGACGTTCTGCTTGACCAGTGCCACCATAGATGAACGCTTTTTGAAGCTTTAGCGCATATGCTTTGAGCGCATATACGTTATCGGAAAACACTATAATCTTGTCTCCTCTTGATTCGTGGTAATTAATGAGATATTGACAAGCCTGAAACTTCCGAGGGTTCATGATATAAAGCAAACCCTTCTTCCGGCTTGGCGCTTTGAGATACTGGTCGTAGAACTCTGTCGGCATTGGGCACCATACTTCTGCGCACTGAACTCTAGCAATGTGTCCTTGCTTTGAAAGCTCCATCCAATTAGCTTCAAATAGCTTTGGTCCGATAAGAAAATTCAGATCAGAAATCTTGTCGTCTTCTCTAAGAAGTGTAGCTGTGAGACCAAGCTTTGAATGAGTCTTGATCGAAGACGTGACTTTACGGAAGATGTTGGCGGGCACAACGTGCACCTCGTCCAGCAGCATCAGACCCCATTCTCGACCTGTCAAGAACTTCATCATCTTCTCCGCGTCGTAAGATCGGGCCCGCGATTGTGTGACCATTGCATACGTTGTGACAATGATCCCAGTGCTTCCAGTGAAGACATTGTTCTTGGAATCGGATGTGAAGGCAACAATATCATCGGGATTGATGTTAGACCATTTCAGAAATTCATTCCTCCATTGCACAACGGACATTGAACTGGTGCATAGGACAATGACACCCTTCTTGATAGTGCACGCTGCTGTGATACCCACAAGTGTCTTTCCAGCACCACAGGGCAAGACGATTAGTCCACTCTTGGCTCGGCCGTTGCCAAACATCTTGCTCAAGCTTTTTTCCTGATAAGGCCGAATCTGAGTACCAGGCTTCAGATCGATATCCAAATTTGCGTTGGCTTCATCTCTCCGAAAGTCATACTCCTCGAGAACTGGGTATCCCAGATTTAGGCATTCTTTCTGTACCGTTTCGACATCCTTGTCTGCGATTTCAAAAGAATGCGTCACTTCCTGGTCCTCGTCGTCCTCCTCGTTGAGCGTGGCATAGACTTCGCCCTCCTGGACGGGTTGTCCATCTTTGCCTTGTTCGCCTGCTTGGCTGAGGCCATTAGCCTGCTTTACTCCGGCGGCATTCTGAGTTCCGGGAATGACAAGGCCGCCAATCTTAGGCGCAACTGATGTTGTGATCTCTTCTGTCCCTTGGACGCGTAGGGGACCAATTTTGGGGTTCTTGAGGAGAGTTTGGAGCATGTTTGGATCAGGACTTTCGACGTAGTACTTTGTATTCTTGAGAACCAGCTTCACCTTGCCATAACTCTGAGTGCAACTTGTAATAAAATTTCGAATCTCATCTGGCAGAGGTGTCTTGAGAAATCGATCTAGTGTATTGATGATGTCCTCTGGCGACAAGCCAACAGAGACGGCAGCGTACAGGCTGTGTGTTGTAAGGGCGTATTCGTGCATGAAAGTCGGTCGAGACAAGGGCTCAGATATAGTGATGAGGAAATCCTGAGCCTGCTCCGCGAGTGGATTAAAACTCTCTAAAATGATGCGGCCTTTCTGAGGGTCTATCCAGAGAGGTCGATTCTGATGATCTTTCTTCAAGACCAGGTATGAGAAATCACGGTCGCCAAAGATGTGTGGTAGGGGGTCCCGGATCGCATGTCTCTTCTGATAGCGATCCAAAGAAAATATGTCTATATTCTTGTTCAAATCACGTTCCAAGGCCTCGTCGACGGGGCCCTCCTCCTCATCGGGCATGTCCTCATTGCTATCGATCGTTCGTGGCGTTGCAGCTCCAGGTGTTGACATGCGCGAAGACCTTCCCACTTTCCCCCCACCCTGGACAGCAGCACCTGCTTTCCTCTTGGGCGGCATTGTTTCTGAGTTTCCGGACCGAATAATCAGGGCGTGGTTGGCGGTGGTCGTATGAAAGCTGATGAAGGAAAGGAGAGGGTGCAGGTCGTACGGGATGTGAACAACGCTGCTAAGAGCGTCACTAAATGATGATGACTAACCAATGTACTTAAGTGGGTCCATGTCTACCTAGGTACCTAGGTAGCGTCTGTGGCAGGCAGGGGGCCGTAAAGTGCATTCTGAAAGCCTGATTACCAAAACTCGGCCTGACATTGTTCAGAACTCAACCTGCAACTATTCTCAGACACCACAATTTAGTTGTAAACACTTCTGCTAACGACGCAGACTATATTGCACAACCTAAGGGGACTGCTTACCATTTGCTGCCATGTGGTATGGTGTCCCTAGTTTCTTTTCATTACCCTGCGACTAATCGATGTCTAGCAAACACATTCTCAACGCCCAAGTTTCCGTTCGGTCGCCCTGTTGTACGTGCAAAGTTTATTGAAGCCGGTCTTCGCGATTTTAAATTGTTGCCCGCTCACCTTACTAACTAACTTTAACTACAGGCCGAAAATGGTTCGACTGTGTCGAATGCCACAGCGAACAGGAGTCACACCCTCTTAAGGAAAGCTTCGAGATGATTTTCGCGTGCAAGAAGTGCAGAAAGTGCTTCAGAAAGGATGTGAAAGAGTTCGAAGAAGCCGACGAGTTTTGCCCTCACTGCGACAACCATTTTGTTATCGACGCAAAGACCCCTCAAGCAGCTCTTTCGATTGAGAGCGACGACGTACGAATGGATAATAAGATGCTCAAGGACGACAGACAAAAGACAAAGGGACTTAGGTCCATCTTTGACCCGACAGAGGAAGCCGACAAGCTGGGATAATCTACAACAAGATCAGATTAAAAAAAAAAAAAAGGAAAGCCATGGCGTTTAGGATATACATAGCGATTTGTCACTTCCACGGGCTACGTTCTGAGAGAACTTAGGCGTGCATCATTAGTTGTTAATACAATGGCACTGGGTCCCGACTTTTAGAGACTCGTGCTCTTGTCTATGTAAACTCTTCCCATACGCCTGCCTCTCTATTCCGCAGCGGAGTCATCCTGAGATCGGGTCAGGATGGCAGCACTGCCGGTTCCAGGAGTCCGTCCCGTCTTCTTCTTGGCAGCTTCTTCCTGCTTCTCCTGCTCGATTTCCTTGACGTAGCCTTCAATCTCGGATGTAGGTAGTGTTTCGATGGTGGCGCCAGGTGCCATGAGAGAAATCTCGATATTCTTGGCTCCGGTCTGAACAACCTCGAGCAGCGACTTGATGGCAAGCCGGATGGTAGCCTCGCGATCCATATCCTCCTTGTAGTTTCGCTCGAGGAACTCACGAACAGTCTTGCTTGAACGGCCGATAGCGTTTGCCTTCCTGTTAGATCGTTAGTTTCGAAACTTGGCGAAACATTTTATTGTTATTATCGTTTTGAATAACGCACCAGGCAGAGTAGATGCCAGAGGGTTCAGTCTGGTACAGTCGAGGGACATCGCTGCCGTTATCGAACCCAACAATCAGGGTGCTGATGCCAAATGGTCGGACGCCACCAGCCTGTGTGTACCGTTGCTGGACGCCAGCGACATATTTGGTAATGTAGTCGATAGTAACAGGGTCTTCAACCGACAAACGATGGGACTGGGCCTCTAATCGAGCCTTGTCAACGAGGATACGAGCATCCGCATTTAGGCCAGCGAAGGCGAGGGCGACGTGGTGATCGAGGAGCTGGATCTTGGAAGGGGTGATGCGAGTATCTTGCAGCTTCATGGCGGAGCGCTTCTCGCATCCTAGCACCACAACATCGGCACCCTTGACACCGACAGCACAAGTTCCTATTGAAGGTATAAGCCACCGCAACAAAGCTGTTAACCAAAAACCTGATATTTACCTCGCTTGACAGCTTCACCAGCATATTCGACCTGGAAAACGTGGCCGTCGGGACTATTCAGAGGTTAGGAGGCTTGTCGTGAGTGTTGTTAAGGTACTGACCTGAATACTGCACTTATTGTTAGCGATGGATATATCATTGAACACGGGCCCGTTGTGTGAACTCACCCGACAGAGCTCTGTCGTAACCGGATGCCATAGTGTCGAATTAAAGAAGAGCTGTGGCGAAATCGCTATGCTTAGGAGTATAAAGTGTGCTTTTTTTGGTGTATGAAGGCGAATCGTGAAGTCGTTGCGAGGCTCAAGGAGTGTTGACGTTGATGTATTAGGTGCTCGGCTTCGTCAGAACGGTAGCCTGCCTGGTACCTACCTTACCCACGGAAGGCTGAGAGCTGTAGCTCCCACTTAGCAACGGGCCGGAAAAACACCGTTGCGCGTTCTGCATAATGTGCACGGACCTCTGACTCTCGTCTTGCTGGCTCTCTTCTACATGTTTATATCAACTTCATATCCACACAACAACTGCTACTGGAGACACTTGTTCACGTCATGGTTTCATATACTCCATTTAACTAGTGTTTTCATACTGAAATCCATGTCTATAGCCTCATTGATCCAGCTTTTACGGTCTTGCAGTCTATACATGTCTCTCAGATCCCTACGTCAACTGTGTGCGAAGCTGACTGTTGACAAATGAAAACAATGGATTTGTCATTTCTCATGATGCCAGGAAAATCGCAGAAGGGCACAAGGTAAGCCTAATCTTTCTGAGTAAAAACCATGTCAATTGTCCCCGATTTTAGAAAGTCGCCACTTCGGACCATGTTTGGCTCTGCAAAACACCGGCAACATGTTGGCCTTTCTCAATGAGCCGTGATCGAAAGTTGTCGATCCACATGATCTCCATGAGTCCGTCCTGCGAAACTGAATTGATATCCCTGTACAAATCCATCGCCACGGTCATCGGCATAATCAGCATGTCAGGTTGAGCAGTGTCATGCAAGACTGAATCGAGTCCACGGCAGATATCTGCCGCAAACATGCGCCCATGCTGATATCGATTGAGGTCGATCTGCAAGTCGAATGGCAGGTCAGGCCACATATTTGGGTAAGCGTCGATGACTGGCTGGTAGATGGCTCGGTGCAGGCTTTCAATGCATTGGTGAAAGAGGATTTGTGTCATCCAGTAATATAGGAAGGCAAGTCCGGTGTTTGCGTCCCTGAAAGCGTACGAATTTGTGAAAGGAATAAGACCTCCGGGACTGATAAGCTCCTCAGTCCAGTAGGCCACGGGCTGTTCAAAACTGGGACGGTTAGCCATCTGAAACCAAGCATCAAGATGTCTCTCGAGGGAAAGGCAATCCCGGAGAAGCTGCTGAGCGCTGTGCCGTCGATGGAGGGTTGGCTCTGACGGAACAATCTGATCAACTTGAGAAAGGATGGCTGGTAACAGAAGAACAAGGTCCAGGAGATGGTCGAGGAGAGACTTCGGATGGCTCTGCCATGGGACAGTCTTCCAATCCGGGGACGATATAAACGTATCCTGTCGTCTCAGGAGAGCGAAGCCTGCCTATTTTGCACTCAGCAGAACGAAATAACCACGGATCGTTGAACGCTACTTACAGCTAGAGGTCGATACACCCGCACAAAGAAATGATGATTGGGAAAGTGACTAAAATAGGCCGGCCCCATTCGTCTCATCCGTTGAGACCCTGATTCGCCAAATGCATATGCTGCTTCATGCTAGCTAATTGTCAGCAGTCATTTGGAATGAGGGGGACATTGCACAAACCTCGAAAAAGAAGATGCAGTAACATTGTGCCGAGTCATCTTGCTCGTATACGCTCGGTAAACGTGCTAAGCATTGTGCTCTTACACCAAATTCTCCTTCGCCCAGTACTGACTGCAAGTCTGTCGGCGTATATGGCGGGAAAGTGATGCGGAAAGGTGTGGAGTCATCTGCTGAATGATCTGGAAGAGTGTATGGAAGCCTAGTGTGCAAGGCTGAGACGAGAACCGAATACTTCACTCCTTGGTTTGAAATAAGAGTGTGGTCGTCCCAGGCTGAGGAGAGAGGATGGACCGGCGTGATACCGAGAGTTCTGGGAGGTTCCTCGTACATAGGCGAGCTCCCCTTCTTGGAAGATGAGCCTTTCTTCGGATGGGAGGCTACTCTGCCTTTGTTTTGCGGCGTCCCGGTGATGAAGACTCTTTCTCGTTCATAGCCTTCACATTGCCTCCCACTCGATATACATTTCTGGCAGTAAGGCCTCTCGTTGCTGCACTGTTCGAGAATGTAAACTTGGATAGCAGAGTTGCGATGAGATGATGGAGATTTACCTTGACTCTCCTGCGCCGGCAAGTTTCGCAGCCTTTGTATTTCCCAGGGACGCCAACCATATTTATCTTGGTGAGGAGGTTGAGTTGCAGGATTCCATCTTGACAAGTTGTGTTCGGGGCAGCTTCTATTATAACGAAGGAGCTATGTGAGGGCCAGGATTTCGGCTACCCCGTCTGCGATGCTGCACCTAGACTGTCTTCGGCCTCTGTTGCAATGAGGCATCCTGTCAACTGTCTATCACCCCACACATTGCGGAAGTCCATCTAGCACACAGTCATTAGAGCCACATCGACGGGGAAATATAAAGATGGCTCCTTTCATGGTAATCACCAGGTGAAGTTTCATCGCGGTAATGAGGGCCACCATGTACGACGAATAAGGAGTGTTAAGAGATCTGGTTCGACCCTGACCTAGTTGGCGACGGCCGCTCACAACACCACATCCACCGGGTGTAAAGCTCTCAAGGGCCATGGCTCGGCACATGCTAGGTATGACGAAACAATCCAATTGGAATCGATTGGGACCGGCGACGTCAACGGTCAGGGACCCACGACGGGGACTTTGGACTGAGATAGGAATATGCGAACGAGCAAGTCTTCACTTACAGGGAACTTTTGGCCTAGCGCATCGGCTCCCTGTGGAGAAGCTGTAGCGTCCGCCCCATAAGGCTGACAGGGAGGTGTGTGAGGAAGGGCGGCATCGGCTTCTCGTTGGCTATCAAGTTTAAGAGCTGAAGCTGGCTATTTGACAAACAACACGGAGTGGAGGGCAGCTCCGTTACTCCTGTTTGACAGATTCCAAATGACGAGGACGTGGGCATGGGCATGAGCATGGGCATAGGCACAGGCAGGGGGCCTTTGACATGCAATGAGACACAACCAACTCATTACGAAGTGTCAACATTAACCGGTCGAGTCATGTTTCTGACCTCAAGTCGTATCGACTTGCGCCTTGCGAATACTTAGGCATTAATTTACCTGATAATGTGTTGGCTGAAGATAAGCAGTGACCTGCACGTTTCGCAAGGTGACGGAGATGGTTCCGCCCTGTGGATTGATTGACTACCACCAACGCTATTTAAATCGGCCAACGACTCTATCCAAGCACGCCTGTGCATGTAATATGCAGACGCACTTGGGTGTTTGAGGGCCATGGCTGTTTTTTAATGGCTATACACAAAACAGCCACAACCTCAATGTGCGCAGTACTTTTGTTTAGGTTTACAACGCTTTAGGCCTCCCGTCCTTATTCCAGTTTTTTGCTCACTCGCGCTCGCTTAGATCAGCGGGGCTATCGAGGTCGTTTGGCCAGCCACAGCTGGAATTACTGAGCAGTACGAATGACGCTGCAGCATACCCCAATGAAGGGAAAAGGGGGGTCACGTATGCTGTCACTCGGGTACGAGCCCAAGAGACCGGGGTATCAAATATACTTGTAGGGGTTCATGATGCCATTCTGGGTCAGGTGTCAGCCCTAATGCCGGGGAATTGTAACAGACTGTTGAGGTGAAAATAGAGTTCCACGACGCAGCGCTCGATGGATGGGGCAAGGGGAGCAAACTTACGGGATCAAAGAGATTCTTGATCTGCTTCATCAGACCAATCGTTGTGTCGTCTCGGCTGTAACCGATAAACTTCTTTTTCGCAATTCCCAACCCATGCTCAGCACTGATACTACCACTACGCTTCTGAATCCATTCGTATACCCAAGGCTCCAGGGCCTTCTCGACTGCGGGATCGTAACGACGCACCGGAATGTTGAGGTGCAGATTGGAATCGCCCATATGGCCATAGCCAAGTACGTCGACAACCGGATGGTCAGACGTGTTACCCAGGAGACCCAGGTCGATCAGACGAGCCTTGGTATCTTCAACAATGGTATACATCTCGTCGAGAGGAATGGAGATATCATACTTGTAGGTGCCACCCCAATGGCCAAGGCACTCGGTGATGCCCTCACGCCAGCCCCACAGGTTGCGAAGCTGCGTCTCGTCCTGGGCGACGACACCGTCGGCAATAACTTCCCGGGTCATAACATCCTCAAGGAAAGTCTCTAGTTTTGCGTAGTCATGCTCGCCATTGGAACCACTCGTCTCAATCAGGCAGTAGAAAGGGTATTCTCCTTCGAGGGGATGCTCCTGACCCTTAACCTCAGAAACAATTCTCTGGCTGCGGCCGTCCATTAGCTCAAATGCAGAGAGAATTTCTGATAGCTGCTTCTTGGCCTCACGGAAGGCAAGCTGAGCTTTATCATACGACTCTATGCCAAACACAGCAACATTAACAGCGGGGGATCGCTGGGGACATTGAATAGCGATCTTTGTGATAATCCCCAAAGTTCCCTCTGCACCAATGAAGAGCTGCTTCACATCGTAGCCGGTGTTGTTCTTTCGCAGGGTACACAGGTCATTGATGACGGTACCATTAGGCAGAACAGCCTCAACACCGAGGACGGTGCCATGTAAGCTCCCATAACGGAGCAATCGCAGACCGCCAGCGTTTGTGGCAACATTTCCACCGACGTGGCACGAGCCCTTGGCGCCGAGGTCGAGAGGAAAAATATATCCCTTTTGGGCAAGGTATGAGTCGACAGTCTCGAGCACACAGCCAGCGTCAATAACGAGTGAGCCACTGACTTCGTCGAATGAACGAATCTCGTTCATGCGAGCCATGCTAATGACGATCTCGTCGAAAACTGGAATGGAGCCTCCCACGAGGCCTGTGTTTCCTCCCTGGGGTACCACGGCCAAATGCTGTTCATTGCAGTACTTGAGGATGCCGCTAACTTCGTCAGTGGTGCCTGGACGCAGCACCAGCTTCGACTGGCCCTTGTACTTGTGCATCCAGTCCTCATTATACGTTTCAAAATCGGCCGCATCGACGCCCGCTCCGCCGCCCGTGATTCCGTCAATAATGGCCGAGGGGTTGTTACCCAAGATCTCACGAAACCTCGCAACGTGCTCGGGGGTCACCTGGGCGAACCGGGCGTCACGCTCGAGTTGCGGGTACGTCTCGGATGTCAGCTTGCTTTGCTGTACCCGAGTCTGGGAGATGAGCCTCGGGGCTGTAGTCGCGATGCATCGGGCGGGCGTCCTTGAGTGAGCAAGGCTTCTCTGGAGGATGTTGGTCCTTGGAGAAACAGTCCTCCGGCCACCGGAGCTGGAGGCGGATCCTCTCAAGGCACGGAGCAGCTGTGAACGACACGACATGCTGGGAAAGTATACTCTGGATCCAATGGACCGTGCAGATCTGATTCCAGTATCCCAATTGTCTATCTAGAGGTAGAATTATAAGAGAGGAAGAGAATCCGAAGCCGTACCAGTAGTCCATAACGCCCCAGTAACATTTTATCTATTGCGCAAGGCTAAGAAACTGCGGAGCCCTCTCACGCAATGGATGGATCCGACCGGCTATACATGCCTGTACCTACTACCTAAGGCCCCTATCTACCTTACTGAACAAATCTGGAAGTCTGACAACCTCTTAACCCGTCTAGAAGACACTGATACAGTTGCCGCCACCGTCCGGCATCGCCCTGTTCGATGCCTAGCACTTTGCTTTCTCAACGGTTCAGAAATTTATATGTTCAAATGTGAGGTACTTGTTCCACTCTGTCAATGTAATTCGGCCAAGTTGACTGTATGCCGAAACGAAATACCCTGGGCTGCTCGACGTCGGCGAACCCCCACTTTTGCCGTGTTTCCTCCCACTCTTTAGAACATAGGTAAGGTAGGTAGGCTAGTAGGTAGACATAATCTTCCGTCCAAAAAGATCTTCTCCTCCATACTCGATGGACAAGTCCAAAAAGTTGGCACTTCTTACTACTAATGTAGGTAGATAAATTAACCGGACCTGTTATTCTTAGGTAGGTATGTACTTTCTTAATACCACGAAACCCAGAACGCCCGCGCCCTGGCCTGGACAGTCATCACTGTTGTTCAGTCCACGCAACTACCAACTTACACTGAATTCCATCAAACGTAGGCCTCAAATCCTCAGGGAACAAGGCAGGCCCGGTAGAGCTTCGAGAGTTGCAAAGACAGCACTCTTGCGTCGAGATTCATTTGACTCGGATAGCATGATACTATCCGAGTGGCTGGTCGCTAAATTTCCATTCAGGAATCAACACATCTTCAACGCCCTCAGTCTTGAGAATATAACTCAAGCATCGAATGTCGAGTTGAGTCATTGTCCAAGTAATGCAGACCTTCTACGGGCCTATGTTCCAAGGGAGGGGAAGACTAGTTAGATGAGTCAAAAGCAAACAGAAGATGGCGAATGTTACACTTACGTTGATGTGCTTCCGCATAAGGTCTGCAGTTGCATGACACGTCAAACCCATCATCATTCTGTCTTCCTCACGGCCAGGCTGAAATCTTTGGTTCAACCCAACAGAGGCGAACGGGCCGCGAGCTCGGTGAAATTCCTAAATGCTGATCTTTCGCCGGAGTTTCCCAACAGTTACCCCATATTCTATGACCGGGGTTAGGGGGTGCAAGCCTGTCACTCAAAAGCATCGAATATAGCTACCTGAAGGAGCAGTGGCCTATCGTCTGAGTAGATATGTACACTCGAAATTAACAATGAAAATCCTGTGAGGATTTAACCCAATCTTTGAAGAGAGGAAGTCGAGGATTCTGCGATAAATTTAGCCTCGTAGTAATTACAATCCAGCTCGTTCTTTAGATGAAGAGAATAAATCTTCTTGTATCTCTCACTCTTTGGATACCTATAGAGATATTTACCTAGAGGTAGTTTGTAAAGTCCACGCACATGATACGACATCCATGGCACGATAACAAAGTCCCGACCTCAAATCATTGCGCCCCCCAATCGTCTCCAAATTACTATTGGGTCTTCAACTTGATGTGAGTGTATGGCAGATCGAACAAATAAGTAAACAGAATCTTCAGCCTTCAAGTACTTAATTCTTGGTGGTATTAACTAAAAAGGAGAAATTAAAAAAAGAGACACATTCCTACGGCGATGCCCCCAAGAAAGCTGGGATGGACGCCTAATGTGTGGTTATCCTGGCCGGCAGTCCATTCGCTCCCTCCAAATAGTCATACTCTCTCTGGTATAAGTTTATGGGATATTTGTTCGTAAGTGAAATGCACCCTCCGTCTTCACTAGCACAAGTTAAAACGCCACTAGGCGAGGCGTCGTTAAGAAGAGACATGTAAGTATACTGTATCTCGCCAGCGGTTCTCTTCATATTTTACCCCTCCCTCCTTTTCGGACTCTTGATGCCAAGTTTCATACTCAGTTCCATTTGAACTGATGCGTGCATCTCTAGCCATGGGTCTTCACCCTGTTTCTCCTAAACCCCATTTGTGTGAGGGCTTTGTGGCTCAGCGTCGCTCCTATTCCGTTGTGTAGCTTCTGAGTTCTCTTGCTGGTTATTTTGATCATTGATTAGCTTCTCCATGAAGGAAATGTAGTCGTACTGTGGCATTCCTCTATCCTCCGACATGTCTGGCCCACTGTGAGGCGGCATGATCTCGACAAGTTGGTCAATCACTTCGTCGGGCACCAAGCTGTGTCGTAAATCCATCTCTGTCACGTATGGCTTGCCGTCTGCCACCTCGCGGAACGACTGAAAGACTTGTTCTGCCGTGTTCTGGTCTTCCGTCACATCCACCATGAACCGGATAAATTGTTCAAACGTTACATAGTCGCGCCCACCAGATGTTTCGAGAAAATAGTCGTGCATTTCATACTCTGAAAACACAAGCCCCAGTGACGCAAGTGCCGCGCTGAATTCAAGTTCCTGCAAAGAGTTTGTATCGTCACGATCGAAGTGACGGAAAACACTCTCAAACTCTTCCAGCTGGATGGGGGTCAAATTTGTCATGCTTCGTGCTACCATCTGGTTCTCCAGAAACGCAAGCTTCTTCTGCACCGAAGTTTTAACAAGACCAAGCTCATATGAAAGCTCGTCGTATGTGTAGGTAGTAAAGTCGTTCTCCTCAATATTGGCCTCTTGGCACTTCTGGTCCAGCTCTGAAATTTTGTCCAAGTATTGGTCCAAGGGAGAAAGGCTCTCACTCAACTTCCTTACATGGTGCAATTGGTCTTCCACGTCACCGTCAAGGCCAGAGATGGCCAACTGCATGGTATTAAGAGCCATTGCAAAGTCATTTGCCTTGTCAGCAAAGGATTTGCGGAGGGCGTTTTTGATGCTATTACAACGTTAATCGAAGAAAAGGAGGAGAGGATATCTATTGAGGAGAGTCGACTTACTCTCGGATCGTCTCGTTTATTAGCTGGGCACGTGTCATCTCATTTGATGCCAACTCTGCCCACTTCCTCTCGAGAGCATCCAGGCTCAACTCTGCCGGTGGATCATATGGTCGTAGGCGATAAGTCCCCAATTTGGTCTTGATGTTCCCGAGCAACGTTGCCAGGTCACTCTTCTCGGCGACCCATTGTCTTTTTTTACCCTTTTTGTACTCAAAGAACTGGTTTAATTGAGCTTTGGCATCGGCGTATGTTCCTTCAAAGGTAGCCTGCTTCCACACCTCGATTTGCTCTTGAATGGCTTGTAAGAGGGCCCGCATCCGTCTTTCGTAGGCACTTTGCATCTCCCAAGCCCCTTGCATGTTGTTGACAAACTTTTCGACGCGACGTCCAGCGTTCTCGACCTTTTCCATTTGCGAGAATGCATGAAACCAATACGCAATATAAGTCATCAGAGATCGTTCATCGGGCTTGGCCACATCGCACACGTCTTCCACATCAAGCAGCTTAGGGATACCAATCTCCTTATGTGCGATATCGAATGCTAGTTGCATGTTGCCTCGATGATCCTTCTTGTCCAGGGCGTCATAGTCGATGAGGTCGGGTCGGTGGATATCCAATAGAGCACAGAACGCCAAACCATCGTTCCAGCTGGCGCTAAAGTCTCGCACCTCGACCTCGTCGTAGCACGCCGTCTTCCGTTGACACCACAGCAGGAGGCCCTCCTTTGCTGACATGCCCTCCTCGTTAATGTCACTGATGGTAAATCGAAGAATCAAGGTCCAGATGAGACCAAGAACAATCTTTTGGTTGCCATCAACCACATCCTCAGCCCCGATGTTGGTCATTTGAATACCCCTGGATTTGACGAAGTCAAGGGCCAGGTTCGCATTCTCAAATTTTTGTACTCGAAGTTTGGGTTTTGAGGCATAACGGCCGAGCGATTCGTGTGAAAGACATTCGAGGAGATGAATCAGCATGACCTATGCATAGATGTCAGTAACAGTCAGGAAAATTATACAGACAGTAAACTTACACCATCGCTAAGATCTTTCACGAGGTCTTTAACCTCAAGGTTTCGAGCCTCGATCTTCGTGTTGAGCCTGGGAAAAGGACGTGAGCATACTGCAGGCCAAATTTTCAAAACATAAATACCATTTTGTAAAGGTCTTTTGTTGGACCGTGACCCATCTTTGCTGCTCTGCAAAAGCCATTCTCGTCAACCTTTGGTCATGCGGAGGCTCAACAGCAGCAAGAGCGTCTGCAGGATTAGATGCGCTGGGCGGGAACCTTCGCGAATTGGTTGACTGTTTCCTTTTCTGAGAACCTAGAATAAATGTTGTATTTGTAGTTTTGCTGCCTGACCGCTGCACTCGAGTCGCATGCAGCTGTAACTTGTCCCGCCTTGTGCGCGGGGTCGGTGAAGACGGTGGAGAGTATGAGGGCGAACAAGAATCCTGTGTGAGTGTTCGATGACGGGCGATAAATCCAGGTACGGGTGAGGAGAGCCTGTTAGACAAAGAGCGAGGAGAGTGTGGGGAGGCCTCGAATACGGAAATTGGGGTAATAGGAAGTGACTCGAATGAAGCGGTAGATATCCTTGAGGATGAAGATGAGGCCGAGGCCGAGACGGTGGAGATGTACGATAAGCGAGATGATGCCGATATTGAAGCAGATGGAGAATTGTGGAAATGTTGATGATGCTGATTACAATTGCTGCTGCTGTTGTTGTTGTTAATGCTGAGATCTGCGTGGTAGGCGTAGCAGTCGTCTTTGTTCTCTTGGTAGCGCTGCTGCTGGTTGCAGTCACAGTCGTCGCTGGATTGGGCGCCCGCGTGTAAACAAAAATTGGGGAACTTCTCGTTGCCCTCCACGTTGCCGGGTTGCAGTGGAAGCATCCCCTGAGCGGAATCCTTCGTAACGTCCATTTTAGCTGTTTTTCAGCGCTTACTAGGGAGTGGCTAGCGTTAGTTAATGGACCCAACTGTTGATAGACCGGGGGTTTGTCGATTTGAATTGATGTTGAATATCCGTTCCCTGCAAGAAATTTCGACCTGAAATTTTATGGCCACGTACGGTAAATAAAAAGATAGGTAGGTAGGTAATTAGCCATGATTAAGTCGCACATCCAAAATGGTGAGGCGGTCGTCAGGTTTATACCTGGGCGTTGGGTTCTATCAGTTGATCCCAAGCGCACCCTACTCCGTACCTAGGTATGTCCACCTCCTCGCATGAGAACGTACCGTGGGTTTTCCCCTGGATACATCCTCGAGACAATGCAGCGTGATATAAATAGACTTGGGACTGATTTGATATGTCTTTTTTGTCTTCTCCTCTTTGTTTGTTGGATCGTTTGAAACAACCAGCATTCCTTCGAGTGGAATACACTGTAAGCCGTTGAATTTAGAGTGTTCATCTTGACCAGGGTGAATGGACCCTGCGCGAAGAACGAAACGCTGGGGTCGATCAACCGGCTGTACCAGTAAATCCCGACGCATGGCGCTGGGCTGTCTCAACTGCCTATCACTGAGGGTAAGTCAAGCGAATAAACTTCAATTTGTATAGAGAGTAAACGGCTAGGTTAAACGTTTATTAATTAACGCCTTGTTAGAACCTTCTGTGAAACCCTATTATTATGCAACGAGCTTAGTACATAGTTGAGACTTGAAAAGCTGAAGGAAGCTTCAACCGAATTTGAACCAGGAATTGGCAACAATATCTAGCGCTTTACGCAGTACATGAATTGATTACTTATAACTAGGGCAGTTTTGAATATTCTCGTGCTATGTCGAGGATGCCATTCTGCGTCTTCTGCGAGGCTCGTCGTATTCGAACGCCTTGTGGTACCTGTAGGGGTTCAAACAAGTGATGAATGTGACATGGTTTTCACAGAATCAATCAAATGTTCTGGCGCTACAATCGTAGCTACTACGTAGTACGGAGTACAGGTTCCCATACCAGTATTTCATCCTTTAGCTTACTGGCATGATAGGAATAGATTTGAGCAACCGATCTTTACATGTCTCAATAAGGTTCTTATACACAATATATCATACAACCACATTCCATGCCTCTTTTTCGTCTACTTCTTCTTCTGTCCAAGAATCTTGGCATGCTGTCTCCCAGAGGGTTTTCCAGACTGAGTTGCTCGTGACCGTAGGGTATATCTCTCCTTCTTCCACGCAAACACCATTTGATCCACACTACCCATGTCGTGTTTGGGTTTCCGCATGTACGTGAGGCGTGCTCGTCGTGCCCTCTTGGGCCGTCGCCAGATAATATCGATACCCGTCACAGTCGGGCTGTAGATCTTGAACCACATCTCCACACCAACCTTCATCATCTGTCCACGCAGTTGGATCGCCGTATCCTGGCCTCGGCGTCGGATTTGTAGAAAAGCGCCGGCAAAGGGCTCCCCACCCTTCGTCGTCACCATCAGAACGTCGCCAACCTTAGCGCTGTCGGCGTGCTCTCTTGAGAACAATCGTGTGCGTGCGCCAGTCGGATCGAGTTTCGCGAGTTGCTTTTGCAGAAGTGCGGGCATGGGATCGGGGTGGGTGGTACGGATACTCGGGACTCGAGGGTAGATATGAAATTTGCTAACCTTCGTGAGGTCCGCCCCTGGTGTTGGTGTTAAAGACATTGTTTTCGCAATATTGCTGACCGTAAAGATACATACGTTGTTCAGCGCTGAAGGCGTTCGGTATCGGCTTGGGCACAGGCTCAACGGCTGCTGAGGAAATTCTCCTTTCGAAAGTCTTCAGGAATCTTGTCGGTCGAAGAGCAGATTTGAGACAGCCAACTGGCCGTCCCACGATGGCGAGGTTCATCGTAAATTGACTTGCTGTGAATTATACAAGTAGTTGAGGTTGAGACAGGCACTAGAATTTCTGGAGCTACCTTGCTCCCGATGCTTCCAATTCTCCCTGCTGATTGGCTCGGCTGACAGTTCATCCGGTGGCTTTTCCCATCTATGGGACGCAGAATAATGCTCCAAACCTTCAGATCTAGTAGGAATTGCCCAAGCTTTGAAACCTCAAAAGTTATCACAGCACTGTGGGACGATCAGCACAATGCTGAACAGATCCTTGATTTTGGGCTTGAGGCCTGTAGCCAACCCGCGGACGTGCCTTGCACTGCCTGCTATACAATACAGACGCTTCAGTATATCTTCTGCCCGCAGTAAGTGAAGAAGAAGAAAGAAAAAAAAGGTACAACACTTATAATGCAGGAAGCTGATGATCGACAAGGTTTTAGTGCAGTTTTCGCTGAGACCAAAAATCCTCAGTTGAACGAAATTCTCACCGAAATTCAAGAAAAGATCATCCTCCCTGCCCACCTACCAGAGAAAGCGAGGAAGCTCGTTTTCGACCCCAAGAGGAGCGACTACATCCAGCGAAATCCTGTCACCATCGAAGTCGATGGGCTCGAGCACACTTTCAAGACCATTGATCGATTTCACGGTATCCCAAACTCGATGAAGGCTTTTGCAGAGGCAACAAGGCTCATGAAAACCAAGGAGGAATGGGATAACATAAGCACCCTGCTCGCTGGCTATAAGAAAGCTGGAATTAAACTCAAACGCTGGCATGCCGACGCCGTGACTCGACGTGCAGGTCATAACAGGCAGCCGTATGTGGTCATTGAATGCGCCCAGCAAGTTGAAAAGACCGGACTAAGTCTACAGCGGGACAGCACTGTCATCCTGCTGTTGGGGTCTATTAATCTGAAGATCATATCCCCGAAAGGAGAGGAGAGCGAGACGCAACAGGCTCTGAAGTGGAACAAAATTGTCTGGGATATCATTCAGCGCCCTGAGCACCTTGCTAAGAATACACCCCCTCGCCGTCAACCTCATATGAACCCCGTTATCCGTGGTATGATTCTCTTCTCCCAAGCATCTGCAGTCAAGGAGCAGCAGGAAGCCGGAGCTCCCGTGGATGGTTTGATCCGAGAGCTTCGAGACAATGTTGAGTTTATCACCAGCGCATGGGCTGAACGAGAATCCGATGACTTAACAAGCTCACCCTACCTGAATTCTCTCAACAGCCGAGTCAAGCCCAACAGCGACAACTACGTACGCGAAAGGCAACATCTTTCTCCTTTCAACTACATTTGGACTGTTGCCCAGAACATAAGGGCGATAGAACTGGCGCAGGAGATCACTGGTGAAAATGCCAAAGACCTGCAGCCTGTCCACGATCTAATGGAAAAACACATCGAAGATTTTGTTATGATGAGTCCCGATAATAACTCTTTTGGCATGGGCATGGCGTATGAGAGAGCCACAGGCCGACAGCCCAGCTGGAAACAACATTTGCCTGCTGCGCCGCGCCCTAGGAACGAGATAGAGGATAATTAAACACAAATGTTCATGCACTTTGAGAAGACCCGGAGTCTACATGAGGACAATGTGTCACGGATAGCGGATTATCATGTACTATATATGTAACAACGAGATTCTTTTTATATGCGATGCCTCTTTCTAAGGCAAAACGATGTACTTCTCCAGGTGGCTGGGAATAGCATCCAGAAGCTTCTTGTCTGTCAACCACTTTCGTGAAAACAGTCGATCAGCGTATCTGTAAGCACCGTCGCAGAGGACAGTGACAACAGTATGACCTTTGCCCAGCTTCTCAGCGACCTCCTTGGCAGCTACAACGTTGAGAGATGAGCTGGCACCGAGGTACAGCCCCTCCTCATCCAAGCATCGGTAGACCATTTCGATGCTCTTCTCGTCTGAGATGTGCAGCGAACCGTCCACCAGGCCAATATCAGGCTGGAGATTGTCGGTTATGCGACCTTGTCCAATACCCTCGGTGATGCTGGAACCCGTGCGCTCGGTAAGCTTGCCGCCGGAGGACACATAAGAATGAAGCACACTGCCAGGAGGATCGGCAAGGAAGCTCTTGACCCGGCCATCAGAGATGTCCTTCAGATACCTCGTAATGCCGGCTAGGGTACCAGCAGTGCCGGTGGCGCATGTGAAAGCGTCAACCTTACCATCTGTCTGCGCCCAGATCTCAGGGCCCGTCGTCTCAATATGCGCACGGCGATTGGCTGTGTTGTCGAATTGGTTCGTCCAAACGGCGTTGTCGAGTCGCTCAGCGTGTCGACGGGCCTGGTGGTTGTAGTTCTCGGGATTATCGAACGCGACAGCAGGGACCGGATAGACCTCAGCGCCAAGGAGCCGCAAAAGATCGATCTTGCCCTGAGACTGGGTGTTTGGCATGTATATAACGAGCTTATAGCCGCGTGAACGACACACATGAGCGAGACCGATACCGGTGTTTCCTGCGGTCCCTTCGACGACAGTGCCTCCAGGTTTGAGAAGACCGCGCTCCTCGGCGTCCTTAACAACGTACAGCGCTGCACGGTCCTTGACGGAACCACCAGGGTTCATGAACTCTGCCTTGCCGAGGATCTCACAGCCAGTTTCCTCGGAGAGGTGATTCAGACGGATGAGAGGGGTATTCCCAATAGCTATTGTAGGTCAGATTCCCTTTCGAGGACCGGGATTACATTGATGATAGGCGCACCTCCTGTCAAGCCTCTGGAGACACCTTGAGCTCGAGACACACCGAGGGTATGAGAGCTGGGAGCTGCCGCAGCTTTGGCCGCAGCAGCTGCAAGCCGCCTAGCGCTGGGGCGGAACATGATTTAATATGTGAAGTGGCGCGATCTTGTACAGATCAATTGACAGTCACCAGGTCGTGGTTTGCCACAGGAGGAATAAGTTGAGCTTATAGAAGAGATCAAAGGGAAATGTATTTGGATCCAATGGTGGGGCCGCAATCGGCAATGGCGCAATACCGGGCTGTCGGTGTTGGATGACCAAGTCCCGCACCGACTTCCATACAGCTTGACGTCTGAGTACCAACAAATCACTAACGCAACCATTATACAAGTAAATACGTATTAGATCCTTGCGTGTCTGTCACGGCGGCATCAGCCCTTGCATTTTTAGGCATCTTGTTCTAACCGCACATAGGGCGCTGGGAACAAGCCTCGAGTACCCATATATGCTCCAAAGAACCATTCTCCGTTCACATCCTCGATCTCTTTGATTTCCGCTCCTTTTGGAAAGAGAAGTTCGTCGTCTGCTCCCGGTCTGGGATACCATCCAAACCTCGCGGTTGCCTTCAGTCCGACTCCGCCATCAGGTGGCAAGCTCTTTGCGAAACCGCTCTCACTTGGCGCCGTTTCTGACACGTCTTTGGTGACAAGCCGGGCCAGATCCTGACCATTTTCGTGCCAAACCCATTTCTGAAGCCCTTTCTCGCGGTGCTCTGCCTTATCAGCTGCCTCTGGCTTCAGTCCTTGACCTCCTACCAAGTCCTGGGCTATATATCTCCATCGCCCACTCTTCCCATCCGTGAATGCGATGACTACTATTCTATGCCCGTTAAGGCACCTCCTCCAACCTGAATGGCCGTTTTCAGGGCTGATCTGTCTTTGTATAATCAAGTTCCCATAACATGAAGAACATATGTCGTAATCACCTGGTGCAGCATCTGATACCAAAGAGCTTGTACACTGATAGCAGTGGTATCGTGCTTGATTCGGTTGAATGGGCTCCTGACACAAGTCGCATCTTGTGGTGAATGACAAGTACTCGAATGGTTTGATGCTGGATGCATTAGGGCCTTTGAATATTGTTGCTGCCGTGGGTCGACCGGGCGATCTGGGAGGACTTCCAGGCCTGTGTTGATTAGACTGGGTGGCTTCGTGAGCCATTGGAAGTAGGGGATGCGTGCATGATCTTCCCTGGTTTACACAGTCGTTGCAAAAGCCCCAGTCGCCCTCATTACATATATCGCACCGCCAATAACACTCGTTCGTCCAAGCGGAGCATTTGGCGCAGAAAGTACCGCTTTCTAAACGATGTCGAGGATCGTCCGTTGTCAGTGTTTTTCGTCCGTCTGCCCCCCCAGGAGATGAGCGGGGAGGTCGGTAACGGAGAGCAGTCAGCGTATGTGGCTGTGGTAGTGAAGCATCCCCTTTCTGCTGACGAATCTTTTCCCATTTTGAAAAAGCACCATGGCCAAACCCAAACCAGTGATGACAGCCTTTGCCAGCCCGATAACAGTTGAGGCATATATTCCACTGTCCATTGGCGCAAATGGAGCAATTGTAATGGAGCTCATATTCAATGTGCTGCTTGTTGCATCGTGAGCAGCTGACTGAAGGTTCAGGGTAGAGCTGTGACCTGGTCCTCTGGTGTCCCGGGACAGTGGGACTACTAATCGGGCTGGTCACAGTCTGATGAACAATAGCCAGATCAACCGGACGAGGTCTGTTTGCCCGACCGGCTGTTGCGTCATGATGGGAGAATAGAGGAGGGACCGATGCACTTTGAGAGGTCCCTTGACGACTAGCAAATGACATATTCCCGATATTGTTGCCGAATGAAGCCGCTTCTGTTGGGTTGGGAAACGGCACGGTATGGATGGGAGTGCTGGTGCTGCGCCCCTCACTAAAGCTAGGTCGGGACTGTGTTATGTCGGAAGCCTGGGGCCTCGATCCCAGGTCTGTAGAGGACCGAGCAGCAGGCCTGGGCTCAGCACTGGTCGGAAACACTGGAGTGGTAGAGCTTCGGCCTCCGCTAGCGGTCCGTCTCCTCGGCCGTCGGACTGGCTCCTGGACCTCTAAGTTTGTAGAGGTCGTAGATGTTGGGGGACGACTCCGTTCCTCTGTCTGACTCGCAGCACTGGTAGCACTTGCAGCGCTAGCAGATCGAGAATGTGGTCGAGACCTTTCTCTTGCTCGACCTCCTTCTGGGGCCAACATGCGAGGATCCCCAGCTGCCGCATTCTCGGCATATCTTGTTAACGGAGGATAGTTATTTGAATTGTTCCTCCTCGTTTCTTGGCGTGTTCGATCCCTTTGCCGACGTCTGTATGCTTCAGTGATCCTCCTGCTGAGCTCGTCGTCGCGACTCAAATCGATGTTGTCCAAATCGAGCCCGTCGAGGAGACCCTCTTCCTGGATCTGTCTGGCAAAGGACTCTATTTCTCGTTCGATATCCCTCTCACTCATATCTCCCGAACTGATTAGTGACCGAATCGATGACTGATGCTCAATCTGGCGCTGCCTCGACTCGCTTCGTCGACGTCGTCTCTCGCCTTCGACATGGAGTTGATCAGAGCTATGCCGGCCTCCCTCGTCACCCCGTGGGCGACGGGTTCCTCGTGGCTGATGGCGGCTATCGACGCTTCTGTCTCTACCTCGGTCCCTTTCCCTGTCTCTGCTTGTCCTTCTTCTGTCGTCCGCGGACCGACTCTCACGCCTCCGCCGTGTCCTTGGTGGCCCCGAAGATACTCCCGCCTCTTGTAAACTCAGTTCTCGAACCTCCTCCACCAACCTTCTGTCTTCAGCGTCGATGCGCCGCTCATCCGCCGTTCGATGTGTATTTATCGATGGAAGGACTTGGTCGCCAGGTTTATACTTCTTTGCCATCTCTTCCTTCTCTGACGCTGAACGACCCTTGCCAGGGCTTGCTGCTATAAACATATCCAGGAGAGTGACGACGGTCGCATTGTGTTGGGTCGTTCGTACAGTAGCCCGACATGACGGACATGTAAAAATGCTTGTACCAGGAGCAGGCGGGTTTGGCGCCCGCTCGGCCGTCGCAGCCTGGAAAGTAAACCATTCCTTCAGACAGGCACCGCAAAAGGTGTGAAGGCAATCAAGAAGAGTCAAAGGTTGGTATAGGAGCTCCGTGCAGATCTGCAGACAAGGTCAGACTTTGGAGGCAAAAAGGCGGGGAGATTTACAGAGCACGTCAGCTCCTTTTCCAAGTCCAAGCCAGTATTCGTGGGCTCCATTCATGATATTTGGTTAATCCCGGCCCATGATTGGGATGAAAATAGGATGCGTGTGAAGATACAAGGTCGTGCCGAAGAGAATATGTTGATCGAAGGTAAGGGATCACTGATGTTGGGCTGTTGACTAGGAAAGCTACGATCCATCCAATACGCCAGCTACCCCGTACTAGGTATGGATGTCACTCACTTAGTACTATTAACCACCCAATACCTTAGTAGATAAGGTACATAGGTACCTAGGTAGGTAGTTTAGTAAGGTACCTAGCTGCTTAGGGTACAGCGCTTAAGTTACCTCCATTAGGTGCCTGCTGGTACTAACCTCCCATCCATCCATCCATGTGTGAGTGGGTGGCGGGGCCAGTCTAGGCGTCAAGACTCTGCCAGGGATTATAGAAACAGCTGTTAACGACAACACACGGGTTTTAGTTCAGGTTAAATATATCTAGAGATATGTTGGCCGTTGGCCCACATCGTACTGTACATGTATAGGTGCTCGCGGGGTATTTCAAGACATCCATGGATCCATTGGATTGTTGCAGTATCATTGCACAGAGGCCCCCCGAACCTCCTACAATGCAACCCATCTGTGAACAACTACCTCAATCTCACGCTTCAGTTACCTAGTAAACAGACGGGCGTCGTGGTGATGTTCATATCCATAGTAGCTTTTGCATTCATGTTTTTATATAATCGTCGCCAAGGCACATTGTTGAATTACAATTAGCGCTTATGAGTGGCTCCACTCAGCCTTCTTCTTTTCTGCGAATGCCTTCATGCCAATCTTCTGATCTTGGCTACCAAACAAGCTGTGGAAGACCCGTCTCTCATACTCCACACCGTCACGTAGGGCTAGATCCTGGCTCTTGTTGACAACCTCCTTGGCGGCTTGGACAGCGACCTTGGAGTAGCCAGCAATTGTCTCGGCTGTCTTGAGCGTCTCCTCCATCAGAGCCTCATGCGTGGGAAAGACCCTGGCAGCTAGTCCCCATTTCTCGGCATCGACACCAGAAAGTGACTTTCCGGTCAGAATGAGTTCCATTGCCTTTGACTTGCCGATGGCACGAGTCAGGCGCTGGCTGCCACCAGCTCCAGGAACAGTCCCGAGCTTGATCTCGGGTTGGCCGAAGTTCGCATTCTCAGTACAATAGATGAGATCACACATCATGGCGAGCTCGCAGCCTCCACCAAGTGCATGCCCGGAGACTGCAGCGATGATGGGCTTTTTTACCTGAGTGGTGAGGTCTGACCAGGACTCGATGAAGGACTTGGTGTAAGCTTCGGCGAAGGTAAGAGGTGCCATCTCCTTGATATCAGCACCAGCAGCAAACGCCTTTTGGGAGCCGGTTAAAATAATGACTGACGTATCGTCGGCCACATTGAATTCAAGAAGAGCCTGGTTGAGCTCTTTGATGAGAGGCGTGCACAGGGCGTTGAGGGCCTTGGGACGGTTCAAGGTAACTAGGCAATCATCGTTAGATACTGTTCGATATATCAAACCGAGAGATTGCATTATTTCAGTATCATTCATACCTTGTCCAACACCGGGCTTGGGTTGAGAAACCTGGATATACTCATAAGTCCCCGAGCTGTAAGCTCGAGCAACGCGAGGAAGAGTAGGCCTTTGGAAGGCCACCCGACCTGCCACTGGTCTCATGCAGCGGAAAGTGTTCATTGTGATACTAGAGAATGGATATGATGAGAGAGACAGTGAACGATCAATATTGTGATGTAAAACCGTTATCTGCTGGTTCCACAACTGAAGGGTTGGTACAGTTACTATGGTATGAGTTAAGAATTTGATCACTTAGGTAAGTAGGAGCTATATGTAAGTACGGAGTATTGGGTCTGCATTGATAACCGGAGAGCTTTAGCTTCCCCAGTGACGCAACAGAGCCGAGGATAACATAGGCCGCCCATACCCATGGCAAAGCCGACGACCAGATTTATGATCGAGCGTCACGTGAGAGGTCGATCTAAGCACCTTACCAGTAATACCAGTAACTCATCCTGGTTAAGGTGGGAGCTCCTCCGATTCGACTCTTTCACAAATCGTCTATTGATGTTGCAGCGGAGGTAGTGACCAAGCAATGCCCTCCAAATTTGTTCGTCAATGGTAGAGGAACAACCGGAATGGTATTGTCTTCAGTATGCCTAGAACAAAGTATAAATCGCGGCTTTGAGATGTAGATTGCTGTCATCTACGGATACTAGCGATGAGCTTATAAATTAAACTGTGCCTCTTTGCAGAGTACCTTCCTAGGTAGTCACATCAGCAATATGGATACCTAGGGAATATGCCAAGTTGGACCTCTACTCCGTATTCTGTACTGGTATGTTGAATACATACTCCGTACCATAGTACATACTCTGTATAGCATGAGCTTCCTTACGAGCAGGGGTAGGCAACTCGACGCGGTAACACTGTAGATAATTGAAGACTGCGCCACATTCGCATGTGGGGTCAAGGGGCCTACGGGGCCCTTGTCAGATCGCTCAGCAGCAATTCGGCTGAATCACCAATAAAATCATAGGTCAACTAGGCTAACTGTCGGTTTCAGGGAGGCCACCAAACAAACTGCCTGTCAATGGCGGTTCATCAACTCCTCCTTTGTCCGGTAAAGGACCGGGGAATTGATTAGCCTTGCCTGTACCAAGAGCTTAACAAACCTTACGTGGCTGCATCGCCAAAGGTCCAAAAGTTGGAAGTCCCCAATCGCAAATTCGCCATCACTTCTTTTTTTCTTTCTCCCGTCAACTTCAACTTTTCTCACGGCGTCGTCACTGTTCCGCACAATTGCACTCGATTATTCTATCCAAATAATCCGCGCCTCCTTCCCATTAAATATCCCGACTCACAACGGTCGACCGAACCCCTTCACAAGATGAATGCGCCAGAGCCTGAGCAGACCCCTTTCGAGGCTGTCAGCGTCCATACCTCGAGGCTTCAGCGGGTATGTCTCTCGAAATAAAGCTGTAATGCTTTGCGACTCTTCTGACACCGCATTAGAAATACCAAGCCTTGCTGGACCAGTCGACCCCTTTCGTCCTCTACCGATGGGTCGGTACTGTTGTCTGCCTCCTTCTCTTCTTTCTTCGAATCCTTCTTGCGCAGGGCTGGTATATCGGTAGGCTCGAACCCGCAAACCATGCTCCTGGATCATCTTACTTACAACTGCGCAGTTGCCTATGCGCTCGGTATCTATCTTTTGAACCTGTTTCTGGCTTTCCTGCAGCCCAAGTTCGACCCCTCCAACGAAGAGGCCGATAACGAGATGGAGGACGGCTCTGTGGGCACTCTTCCCACCAAGCAGGACGAGGAGTTCAAGCCCTTCATTCGTCGACTCCCTGAGTTCAAGTTCTGGTACTGGGCCACCCGAGCTATCATCATCAGCTTCTTCTGCAGCTGGTTCGAGATCTTCAACGTGCCAGTTTTCTGGCCCGTTCTGGTCATGTACTGGTTCATACTCTTCTTCCTGACTAGTAAGTTCCACATGAAATACAAAAAATTGCGCATATTAATTGTTTCTAGTGCGCAAGCAAATTCAGCACATGATCAAGTACCGCTACGTGCCCTTTACTGTTGGTAAGAAGAACTACGCCAAAAACAACTCGTAAATAGATGCGACTTTCGGGATACTTTTCTTCAGCACAGCGGGCATCTCCGTTGAAGGAGTGCCCACGTGCGGTGTATAAACATGACGGCCAGCTTTATCAAGCTGCACAATAATGCGATGCGTGTTCCGAGGCGTGTATTTCAACTACGAGGGGAAATTGAGTGGTGACAACACACATGGGGGATTGGGAATAAAGAAAGGAACTTGGGTCGTGTGACACAAACGAACCTTAGTTATTATAGACTCGGACGGATTTGGGGGCCATGACAAACAGAGCAGATGAACTATTTAATGAAAATGACCATCATATGAACCAAGAAAGCAGGGTCGCGCTCTTAAGTATAACTTTATGCAGGTTGATCGTGTCATTATTGCCAAACAATATTCAAGGCGAAAACACATTAAGGATATACATATCACCCGAGAACCCTTTTTCTGCGTTATTATTCTATTCCTTTGTTTAATTGCTGTTTAGGCACTTGAAATAAGTTTCATGAGGAAGCCTTAATTAGTGGCTACGCCGAACGTGGAGCTTGGACAAGGCCAGCCTCGCGCCGCAATTCTCGGATATCTCTGACCTCGAAACTCAGCCGCGCCCGCGCCCAAGCTTTTTCATCAAGCCAAACATACAAAAGAATCGCGCGCCAGTATCCTTCAATACATCAAGACTTCGCCCCCTCACCAACGTCTTTCTCGGCGCCCCTTGCCAATTCGACCAGCATGTCATCTTCAGCTCCTCGCACAGGCGAGCGCTTGGTTCACCAGGACTTCATCGCACGCATCCGATTCTCCAATGCGCTCCCTCCACCACCCCATCCTCCCAAGTTACTCGATATACCCAATACCGGGCTTGCTAGCGGTCAATATACGACACCAGGCTTTGCTTCGCGCCTCGCGAGGGAGCAGCCGCTCAATATTGAGGCAGATGCTGAGCTGGGAATGCCCCTTGACTTGGTCGGCATGCCTGGTGTTTTCGATGGCGATGAACGATGTAGGTTGACTGCTTATCGTGTTTTGACCTTGCGAAGCTGACGTCTCCCCAGCTATTCAGGCTCCTCCCCATCCGCCAGCTCTTCATCCTCATGATCGACCCCTTCTAAGACCCATCGCCGCTCTGGGAAAACACAAGGTTGCAGAAGCCAATGTTTCCTTCCTTCGCCGGACAGAATATATATCTTCTACGGTCACTAAGCGACAAGATGGCGCTGCACCCCGTGCTCTACTCACTAAAGCCAACAAGAATCGACGCATCCCGGAGCCTGCAGCTGATGCTCCTCATGTCATTAAGCGGAAGATTGACAAGGGCTTCGACATCGCTGAGCACGAATTCAAAGACCCCAAACGCGCCAAACACCCAAGCAAAAGAAATCTCAAGGTTGTCGATGTGTCGCCTTTCATCCCAGATCTTGAGGCTTTCCCCGACTCGGGCGCGTACGTTACCATCAAATTTCACCAGAACCCTGTGGTCAGCACCAAGGATTATGACAGGCGTCTTCTCAGTGGTTTGTTCCGGCCCATTGATCGGACAGCCGAGGAGGAGGAAGCGTATGAGGCAGCTGTGGCAGCTCACGAGCAAGATCCTGAAAACAACCCCAAGCCTCAAAATTGGATGAATTTTGACTATTACTTGGCGGCAACTCCTGACGTGGGGGATCGATTCCGTCGCAAGTTCGATGTTGAGGATGCCGACCACAACGAGGACGAACTCTACACTCATGACTCTGTCAATGGTGGATGCTTCCAATACAACCGGCTCAGAGCGTATGAGACAGCTCAGGAGACCAATTACGACCACGAGACCAAGTTCGACGCAGAGGTTCTCCTGGCTTACAACGAAGACACTTTCTACCCCAACCAGAAGGCCGTATACTACTATCCTGTTATGCAAAAATCTGTGATCCGACCCCAGCGAACAAAGAACATTGCGCGAAACATTGGTATTACCGATGAGGAGCAAATTGTTGACCAGCTCGACGTCACCGTCGAGGATCCAAGAGAGGACATCCGCGACATGATCAAGACACATCGCGATCACCCCCTCGGCACAGGACAGGCTGATGAGGAAGAGGGAAATGAGGAGGAGCACCACGAGGGCCAGGATGCTGAAGGCGATGAAGAAGGAGAACACCACAGTCCAGCAGCCCGTCGTTCGAGGTCGGCCTCTGAAGAACATGATGCAGAAGGAGAAGACGAGGAGTGAACGATAATTGATCGTGGCGCATGTAACTAAGACGAAAGCGGTGTGCTCTAGAGGAAGCGAGAACAAAAGCATATGTCCTCTATGCGACATTTGCCTCGAGATAATCGAGAGTTGCGAGGACGGAAATGGCATGTATTTGGCGAACAGGGGCATCGCGGCGTACAGTTTGCAATTTTTAATCATTGATCTCAGGCGTAATAAAATTATCCCACGTTCATCATAATATACACACGTACGATCCTCTCACTCCTTTTGAAACACCAATACCTGCTTTGGTAATATGAGCCTTGATGCCGTTTCCAGTGATATAAGTGCCTTTTGCTATGCTCCAAACCGCTATGCGTATATTTCATTTACACAGTCTAATCAGTCATTCAATCATCAACTCTCAACCTTTGGTAGCCTCATATTGGCGCTACGGCGATCATAGCCAATTACTTCTCTCTTATCGTCTATCACTCGAGCATATCTGTGTCCTGTTAGCATCAAAATGAAAATGATCAAATTCTGCGGGACTGGAGCACTTACTCAAGCATAAGGCGGAAGAACCATGCTTCCATGTCAACCTGGCGCAGAGCCTGGTTCGCCCACTCTCGACTAGCAGCCGCAATACGCTCGCCTTCCTCGCGGCCAGTTTCCTCGTTCTCGAGGAATCGAACTGTCTCAAGCCAGTCATCTCCCTGGATACTCAGAGGCACGTAATGTGCCCAAGGCTTGAGCCACTCAGCGTGCCACTCACGGAACACCGCGAGTTTGAATGTGAGGCTTCGACTGCGAAGGAAGGCAATGAAGCGACCAGAAAAGGCGTTTCCATCCATATCAAGTAGATATTTATATGACCAAGCATCTTGCTGATCTACAGCCTCGGTGACATTGAAAAAAGCTCGTTGCGCCTCGCAGTCACCTTGGTCACATTGTCCAATATGAGAGAAATGCACATCAATCATCTCACTGTAGTCGCCGCGCGGGACCTCGCTGGGAGCCCAGGAACGGCCGTCTTGCTTAGTGAGAATATGAGCCTGGTTGCGCGCGTTAAGTTTCTGTACAAGACGTTGACGGTGCTGATGTCTCCAACGGCCATTCCGGCTGTAGCCCCCAGTGGTCGAGCCGCGCCAATATAGCTTGCTCTCCTTCTTAACCCACTCCACGTCCATGTCCTCGTCGTATTTTACCATGCCGGCCCAATCCCAGGGAGAGGGGTATACAAGGTCGCTGTAAGAGGAAATCTTGGACTGGGAGAATATGGGAAACAAATCCTGGACAATTCTATATGTATTGGGTCCACCGAAGAAGCCAAAGTTAGATTTGAGGCTGGGCGATAGGCAGATGTCTGACATGGCCGTCGTGTTGTAAACAAATCCAAGATCACTCATGCCGTACCTGTTTCTATAGTCAACAGCCTCTTCCTCCTCGAGATATCGAGCTGGGGTATCTGGCGGACAGGACAGGCGAGAATGAGACCAGGTTGATTGATGAGCAAAAGAATTGAAGCGTGTGAGACTTATCTCGTCGAACGACTTCCCATCATATAGCTCCGAGTTCGTTTGAGTGAAGTCGTTGGCGAGTTGTGATTTCGCTAACGCTGCGGGCATGTTCTGCTCTTTGGCTACTTTCATTAACCTCGTCAGGTCCTCATGCGAAAGGATAACGCGGGACTCGTCGTGGAAGTTGAAGGCCAGGTCCATATCTGGAAGGAACTTGAGAAATTTGCTCATCATCCTCTTCGTAGCATTCTGCTGCCATTCAACTCCATTTTGTATATAAGTGATCCTGTGGTCCCGAATAGATACTCCAATCAACCCGTTATCAAAACCCAATGCCTCTCTGGCTCGAGTCCGGATAGTCTTGGGTTTTAGTCCCCAGAATGGAGTGATCAAATCATGAATCGTGTCGAACTCGTCTATCAATTTGACGTCGTTGTCTTTTGCAAATCGAAACCACTCGTCAAACAGAGGTGGCGGTGGAATACCATATCGACGGCGGTACTCCTGAACAGCCTCTTCAAGCGTCTTGGACTGTCGGGCCTTGATTTTTCCAAACTCCTCCTGGGCATTCCTTGCAAGATATCCTATAGGATGCAGTTCTGGAGTGGAAACCTTTCTTGGTTCGGCGCTTCCTTGAACAAGTTCATCCTGTGGCGCTGATCCTGGGGTTGTTGATGGTTCTAGGGGTGGTTGAGTGGGAGTTTGTATTTGAATTTCTCTTGTGTGTTTTGGTGATATTCTCAAGAGACTATACGCGCAGAAACAAAATAATGTTAGAGCAGTGATGAATAAGAGTTGACGCCGCTGAGAGGCGCGAAACGATAAGAGGGGGATCATGTTTATAGTTGGCTTCTGGGTCAAACAGAAACCGAAATCGCCATGGTAGGAAGTATGTTTCAAATTTCCATCAGCTTGCTGATGCAAAAGTATCACATCAAAGAATTCAATTGCAAAGCCCTGGTAGCCATGAACTCACCACTGGTCATGATATCTGTCTCAGCGCAAAGCGGCAGATTGACCTTGAGACGAAAGTAGTGGATTAGAGTTGGCTGCATCATTTTAATTGGTTAGCCGCCCAAAAATAAAACAATAGCTCGACAGGGACGTTGTTGGCACAACGACTTGACTGTTGATGACCATGGATGCCAAGAAAGGAATTGGACAATAATTTTCCAGTGATAACCAGTATGGAATTATCGAGCAGCACTAAAAAGGCATGTCTCTTGGAACTGGTAGATTTCATTTGCAAGAGGTTCAATTGCTAGAATTATTGCCAGAGCAATCTGATGGGTGGATTTTACCGCCCGAGATGGGTTTAACGTCAGGATGGAGCATGCACATTTGTCTTTGATTTCACATCACATGTAGGGAGTCTCGAGTCTGAGCATCTCGTATAGGTTCAATTTTTGTGCTCGCGTGTGCGAAAAGCGACATTGCTATTGATCGCATCGGTCATAGTCATCATCATCCTGCCTCAACGCCGAGAATGCCCTGTTTTGTTGGTAAAAATCACTTTTTGATTGGCATTCCGTCCCATTTAGTAAAAAAAGCCAATGATCTTGCCAGAAACGTGCTTGCGACGGGCCTCCTCGTGGTCCATGATGCCAGCAGAGGTGGTGAGGATGACATAGCCGAACTGACGGGCAGGGAGCAGCTTGACAACCCACTTCTCAAGCTCAGAGAGGCGGACGTTGTAGCGGGGGGAGATGACACCAGTCTTGTTGAGGCGGCCGTTGAGCTGAACAACAATCTTGCCGGATCGGTGGTCGTCGACCTCCTCGAACTCTCCGATATATCCTAATGATCGAGTCAATAATGTTTCGAGAGACTAAACGTTAGACATCATGGGTATAAAGAATCCGAAAAACGTGTAAGATCTCCGAGTTTGAATCTATCGGCAACTTATAGGGGCTGGGTCGTGGTGCAGTATCGACCGTCGCCCTAGTTATCATGCCGAATGAGGAGATCGAGAGTTGTCGACGACTCATGGTAGTTGGATCATGGTGAGAAGAACCACTACCAAGGATTGTCATGTCGAATAGTGTAGTAGACCAATAGCGAAGAGTCCATAAAAGAAAATAGATAAAAAGAATTCCGTGACATACCGTGGCGCTGCATGACCTGGAGGAACTTGATGATGACCTTGGAAGAAGGTCGGATCAGGACCTGGCGCTTGCCGGCCTTCTCGGCGTTGTTGATGGCGTTGAGCGCATCGTGGAGAACGGAAGTGCGGACCATTGTGGCGGAGTTTTGAGGAGATTCTCAAGTCGGGACGGGAAATGAGGTATCTGCCATGAAATACAGTTGTTAGCCTTTCCAAGGCTCATGAGCGAGGAGAGTGCCCCCGACGATCGATCGCGAGGGTTCTGCCGCCCAGTGATGAAGGGGAGAAGCGTATCGTGGAACTGTCGCCAGCCGTGAATAGTACCCGGCCATTGTTGAAAGATCGGCTCACGTAAAACGACGCTCTCGATTGCTCTCCCTTGCCACGGTGAATAGCATCATCCTTCTGGATTCGGATCGCTGCGAGCGAGTTTCGTAGTATACATACCTCGAAGATTTACTTGGTCGATTGATCAATCCTACAAAGTCAAAGAACGCGGATATGAAACAAAGTTGAAGAAAAAAAAAAGAAAAAGGAAGGTGTAGTGTGTGGATAGTGGGTCCGTGCACTTGCCCTAAGGGTCGGCGCACTCGGTCGTTTAGATTTCGGCAAATCAACGTGGAACTAAACGAAGACATTTCCCAGATCACGACTCTACCCCCCCTTCCAACTTTTCCTTGATACACATAGAAATCTTCGAGGATCGCCCGACAAGAAAAGATTATCCAAGATGGTGAGTTTTTGAAGTCTTGCCGCCTCTAGTCGTCAATTGCGCTGTCGAGGCTCGCAACTGCAACCTCGAACGGATGTCAATTCGCGATGGTGGGGGAAGCACCAAAATTCGAGGCGAAAATGTTGGCTAACATTTTCTCGTGACAGTCGGACGTAGAAGACAACACCCCCGAGGTTGCCGATGTTGTTGAGGTTTCCGGCGATGCCCCCAAGGGCCAGATGTCCATTCTCGACGCTCTCAAGGGTGTCCTGAAGCTCTCTCTTATGCACGACGGTCTCGCTCGTGGTCTCCGTGAGGCTTCCAAGGCCCTCGATCGCCGACAGGCACACATGTGTGTCTTGAACGAGAACTGCGAGGAGGAGGCGTACAAGAAGCTTGTTGTCGCTCTCTGCAACGAGCACAACATCCCCTTGATCCAGATCCCCGACGGAAAGCAGCTCGGCGAGTGGGCCGGTCTCTGTACGTTTAGCCCCATAGAATCTACTTTGGTCTGGATTGATTTACTAACGAATACCTATAGGCGTTCTTGACCGTGAGGGTAACGCCCGCAAGGTCGTCAACTGCTCTTGCGTCGTCGTCAAGGACTGGGGTGAGGAGTCTCAGGAGCGATCTATCCTCCTCAACTACTTCCAGACTGAGCAGTAAGGCCTCTAAACGGTGTAGGATGTGAAGGGAGAGGATTAGAGGTGCGGACTTGACTTTGTTTCGAGACCGCTCGACATGACTTTTTGCTTGTACTCTAGCCACTTCGGTTGGCATCTAAAACGGTTTAGGCCTCATATCTCATGGCCATATTGCATTTGAGAGGAATAAAAAAAATTGGGCATCAAATTAGATCCTCAACCTGTCTCTTGTGCTTCTGTCGAACGGTCATGCCGGGTTGCGTGACTACCTTGTGCTCTACAAGCTACTTTCGTCCCTCGACCTCCCATAAATGTTAATCTCGGATCCATACTTGTGAAAGAAGTTGCGAACTTACCATGATGATATGATATCCAAACTCGGTCTTGCACTCTACAAACTTTGGACTGGCGGTTGTGCTGGACTCAAGGGCAAAAGCCACCTCCTCAAACTTGGGGTCCAAGCTACCCTTGGTCTTCCACCCCAGTGAACCACCCTGCCTTGCCTTGTCTTCTGAGTACTCTCTTGCGACCTCATCGAACTTGAGGCCGTCGTTCAACTTTGCCAAAGCCTCTTCCTTCTTAGCGTGTTTTTCACACTATGCAACCCTCGGTCAGTACTTCAATTCCTGAACACTTGTGTGAAACTCACCAGAATGTGACGGACGTTGATGCTCTGAGCACCTTTGGACTTGCCGCCAGAATCTTTTGCATCTTTACCCTTGTCTGCCTTGCCCTTGCCTCCCTTGTCGGCACCTTTCTTGTCGTTTTTCCCCATGGATGTTGTTTGTGAGGGTGTCATGTAAGAGGAACGAGGGACCACAACTCTAGTGGCGGTGGTGACATGCCCCGCTGTAGGTGAACCCTTGAAAGCTTTCCTTCCATTGTCTTGTGCCGACGTGGTACATACCCCTCCCTCAGCTGAGGCACCCAACCAATTCATATCAACACTTCCAAATTCGGTGGGCGATAATGGAATTGACAATGTCAGAGGTCTCTAATTAAACGTTACCATTAATGCCATGAACTAGACTTATAAGCCAATCGATGCAGCGTAGCCATACGTCCCATCATATCATGCTTCACCTCAAATCAATAAAGTCCTGCTTTGTTGAACTGATAACCCAACGAGTTTCGGAACTCATGCGACCTCTGATACTCCTCCCGGTCGACTTTCTCTTGTGCCATTTCTAACTTCTAGTCAAGAAGGGCCTTGCTCCCTTGTGCTTTTTGATCGCCTCGCCCTCATATTTCTCATAGAGCTCCCAGTCGTCCATCTCCGATGGACGGGGTATGTGCAAAATATCCTCTATTGGTTTCTGATCCTCAACTCTTTCCAAAGTGAGCATCATATGGTGCCGGTCGCTGACTTCATTATACCATTGACTGTATCGGCGTATTGTATACCTAGGTAGCGCCTTATTAGCGAGTAGGAGCCGTAGGAGAGGCCATGAGAACCCACAAACCATCATAACGAATGCCGACCTTTGGTGCATATGGGCTTCTGAGGTGATGGCCTCGCAGAATTCGAAATGTGGCTCCCACTTGAGATATGAGCGACACATGTATGTCAGTAATTCTTCCCTGTCTGACATACTTCAGAGTTCCCTCCCCTTCATCGATTTTCTCTTGCCCTGTGAGCAACGGTAATGCGGCAACTCCATATTTGCCCTTGGTAGGTTTCTCGCGAGCACTACCAACAATACCATCCCGATGCGCGCAAGCCAAGTTGAGCCACCAACTGCATCTTCAGCGTGAGTAATCTTCAAAAAGTTTCGATTGCTATGGGGTTCGGGTCTTCTTACTGCCCAGGTTCGATTTCCAGATTACCCTCCAGCTCTGACAAGGTCTTACTTTCTTTAGCTTGCCAACGGTCTTCTGAATTGTCTGCATTGGGGTTCAGAGCCACATCCCTAAGCCGTCCCGTCTTGGGGAGATCTCGATAGCGGTTTTGCTCCATATTGAAGTAGGGACCTCGAAACCTTTCAACCCATTTCCGTTCCAAGGCCTCTGCTCTTTCGACGTCTGTTGAAAATCTGATAGGTACTCTTGGGTGGCGATATTTGGGATCGATGAGATCCGATATAAGCTTGTCAAGGTGCGTGTCGCGTATAGACTCGAATTCTATTGCGCGGTTATAGTGCTCCTCGTCTCTTAGCAGTGCCGCGAGAAAACCCATGGCTTCTTCCCACCTGTCCTCGGGACGCCCCTCATGCAGGCTACTGCGAATGGTGTCGCACAAGTCAAGAAGCACTGCTGTATCGTAGCCAGCTCTAGATGGAAGACGCTGAGGCTCCGGTTGTTTCCCTTTTGAGGATTCAGAAGGCTCGTGGCTAGGCTCTTCGTCTACGTGCAGTGAGTAGATCCGCATCGCAGAGCAGTCTCCAGGTTAGCTCACCTTGGTGGGGAGGCATGAAGTCATCCGGGTCTTCACCTTGACTATGGCGTTCACGACGCTCACGACCGTGGCGACGGAGGACAGCAGACAAGGGTGCCTGTAAGCAATGAATTAGCGTTGTGTGTGGATAAGGAATTGTTCAGTAATATGGCCGAGAATTGCCATCCAAAATAATGCGAATTAGGCACAGTATTGAAGCATTCGGTGGGATGTAGTGAACGAGTTGTTTGTGACGGCCCATACAAAAATGGATATCCGTTCGTCCTTACCTTGTAGATGTCCCGTGTTGAGCTGCTTCTTATCACGGGCATCTTGATCGTGGATCGTTCCTGGGTCACTCTTCAGTTGTACTTGCGTTATGATGACAGACAGAACAGATGATCTCTCGAAGCTGCGTACAACAGAGTCTTTCCCGACCTTTGTCTTTACGGCTCATGATTGACATGTCAATTGCGGGCCCAATGCAGTCAACCGTAGAAGCGAGAAGTGATTGGAAGAGAACTCGAGCAAAGAGGACAAATGGGAATAGGGGAATTCGGAATAACAAAAATAACCAAAAACCAGCAAAGAGTGTGTTGGTGTTGCTCCTCACTCTTCCCCTCGACAATAACTAAGGGAGATTTTTTAAAGTGGCCGAAATTTGGAGGAGGGGAGGTTGGATCACGCCTTGTCGTGTGCAAACGATCCTTGCAGCTAGCAATAGACCAATAAGTGACTATCATCACCGATCAGCCGAGGAGGTCTCACAATAAAGTAGGTGGTATAAGTCACAGCAGCTAACTAGGTAGGTAGGTAGTTAGGTGCAGAGAGAAAAGGTTAGTTGAACTTGTCATGCGGGCTACTCACCAAGCGTCTATTTAGTGGCTCGTACAAGAGAGGGGGGCTTTTGAGATGCTGAGGAGACATGGTTTGTTAGTGATCTACTACATACTACCTAAGGCTAGGGTAGCTTGGATCCATATGATTGTCCGCTCTCCCAAGACGGCAGTCAGGATGCAACACAAGTAAAAGTTCCTGTCGAATGCCTAGGTGCACACTGCACCATGCCACATGAACTGCCTGTGCTGAAAAAATCCGCTAATAGTTTATCAACCTTCAGCATGAATCAACTTCATGTACAGTTGCTTACTAGACTGGCCTAGACTGGCAGGACTGGTTCAAATACATACTGTGCGCATGTTAGATATGAACTGCAACACTAACTAGGTGGGCATTTACGTTGTAATTGCCCGTATTCTGCGAAAGAAAGCCGTAGCTACCTGGCTCCCTTACCATCAGGCTGCCTTACTGTCGTGCGCATCCTCCAGTCTCGCCACAATGAAATGTAGAGTACCCGACAAGGCACTAACTGTCTTAAATTAATTGAACCTGTTTGCTGCTCGTGATAGGGATGCAGGTGCCAAGTCTTCATGCCTCACCTTGCCTCTCCATCATATGCATCCATTGCTAGCTGGTCTTGATACGAGCCGAGAAACTTATAATGAGCATCTAGTTAACTTTATAAAACCACCAGCAGCCACATAACCATAGGACATACTTCCTTAGCATCCGTTCTCCCTCCAGTTCGACTTTTCGGCAGCCTAGTAAACAAACATATTTTAACAAGAGCCTGCCCTCCATTAGGTTGATAAATACCTACGTATCTTCGACCGCCTGCCTTTTGAGGCACCACACCATATTCTGGTTGGCAAGATAAGACTCACCGCCTTCTAATTTGAATCTAAGATCAAATACTGCCGGGGAAAAAATTACAGATCGCAAAGGTGCCCCCATCAGTTGATTCAACCATCAAGCGGAAGCAAACACATCTGTCGCAAGCTTTCGCCAGAATTTGCATTCGTCTAGATTGCAGTCTAAGTACTTATAATGGCGGATCAGTCTCATCACGCGGTGCGGGGCACTGCGTCTTATACACGATCCATAGGAATTAGCCAGCGTGTGACACCACTCGCGACACCATGGACTGGTGAAATGCGGACAAGGTGATCATTGAAGTCATGGTCATGCCAGCAATCGAGAGACTAACGCAATGCAGATTCTCGGACTTTCAAGTCAATGAGATCAAAGAAGACGGCACAGTTCTGCACCTACAACAAGTCGGCCTGGCAGATGAAGAAGCACCGGTAAGCAGAAACAGACTCTACAGCTTTCCTAGCGCACCCACTAAGTCCTTCTCAGTCGGTTGTAGTGAATAAAGAGTTCAACAGCGAGTCTACAGCCCAGGACACGAAAACAGATGAGCCTGCGAAAGATGCCTTGAAGCAACCATCCAGCGAGACCACTACGGGACCCGAGTCGGCACCTCAGCCTGAGACAGTCAACGACGTCTCACCTGAGGATGCCGCCATTCTTGAGGGTCTGACTGATCAGAGATTCTCTCAGGAGTTGATTGGAGTATATCAGTCTGGTCATGGCGCCGACCACGAGAAGAGGAAGTCTGTTACATCAGAGCCCATGGACGACAGGGCAAAGCGTGGTCAAGTTCACCAAGAGATCCGGCGCATCTTCAAGTCTCGGATAGATACCAACACAACTGACGAAGGTGCTATTGTCGCAACTCTTATTCCCCCACGAAAAGCCAACAGCAAGAAGCGCGGCCGCGGTGGCCGCGGTGGTGGCCGTGAGGAAAAGCCTGCCGGTGAATACCTGCATTTTACTCTGTTCAAGGAGAACCGCGACACAATGGATGCCGTGAATCAGATTGCTCGTTTCCTCAAGGTCAAGCCCCAGGTCATCGGATACGCCGGTACCAAAGACCGCAGAGCTTCTACAGTGCAACAATGCTCGGTGCGATACATGCGGCCACGAAACCTCGCTGGTATCAATGGGAGGATCTGGGGTGTTTCCACGGGAGATTACGTCTATAAAGACAAACCAATTTATCTCGGACAGCTACTTGGCAACGAGTTCGTGATTGCGATCAAGAGCTGTCAAATAGTTGGCGAGTCCAACGACCAGCCCATTGCCCGGCGGGTAGAAGTGCTGAAGAAGAACGTTGATTCGGCTTTAAATCATATGAATGAACACGGCTGGATCAACTATTTTGGTCACCAGCGCTTCGGAACTCACGAAGTCGGTACACACCAGATTGGGCAACTCATCCTCGGGGACAAGTACGAAGAGGCAGTCATGTCACTACTTCATTACGATGATAAGATTGCACAGAGGGCTGAGGCGGGTGATATTCCCGACGAACCCTCCAAGAGAGACGAGTATTTGCGAAACCAGGCCTGCATGCTCTTCCTTACAGACAAAGATGTCGACCGAGCCATCAAGCTCATGCCTCGTCGATTTTCTGCCGAAAACAGCATCTTCAGACATCTGAACCGACAGGGCGCTCAGTCTAGACGTGACTTCATTGGCTCTCTGGTTCACATCACTCGTGGCTTGCGCTCCATGTACCTTCATGCCTATCAGTCCTATATTTGGAACCACGCCGCCAGTCGTCGCTGGAAGCTTCATGGCGAGAATGTGATTGCTGGCGATCTCATTATCGCTCCGACGGAGAGTGTGCCTCTTGTTAGCGGCCAGGACCAAGATGGTGATGACATTATCAACCCTGTCGAAGACGACGAAGATGCTCCCGTTCGCGCTCGTCCCCTGACCGCCGAAGAAGCCGCCAGTGGTAACTACACCATCTTCGACATTGTGCTGCCAACACCAGGCTACGACGTCGTTTATCCTGAGAACGATATTGGGGAATTCTACAAGGATTTCATGGGTCGCGACGAGAATGGTAATCTGGACCCCTACAAAATGCGCCGTATGCGCCGCGAGTTCAGTCTGCCTGGCCGATACCGCAAAATCATGAACCGATTCCTTGCCACACCCTCCGCTGAGGTCCGTGCTTATTTGGATGATGCAGAACAAATGCACCCAACTGACTTGGACAATATCAAAGCTTCCAAGGGTCCTAGCAGGAAGCGTTCTCATGAGGAAGTTGACTCCGGCTCGACAGTCAAGAAAACGAAGGTTGAACATGGTACGCCCACTTCTACAGAAGTTGAGATGGCATATGCCCAAGCAGAGACACCAGATGATGGCTCTGCCCCCGAAGCGGCTCCTGCTTCTCAGGAACCTACAAAGGTTGCGGTGGTAGTTAAGTTTCAACTCGGACGCAGTGCATACGCAACTATTGCGTTACGCGAGCTCATGGGCGACCCTACTGAGGATACCGAGACCGTTGTATAAGGGACTCTTGAAAAGCAGGTATTGTGTACCTAGAATAATAAAATGTAGAGGACCATCGACAGGAATTTGATACCCATGTATTCAAGTGGGGGTACAATAAAATTGAGGCGCTTGGATGCCAAATGTAAAATATATGTAATGCGAAGCTCGCTATATTCTGGTGGCCCTCGGCTTGATGGCTGGAGCAATTGCACCAATCTGGGTATCTTAATGAGGACATAACATACCACAAGAGGGTCTTCTGAAGCTACTTCCTACAGACTGGTCCGGCCGTTTGTGCGCACTCATTCTTGAGCATATCGTTTTTTATCATGAAACCAACATCAGTGACGATGTATTTAAAGAGATGTGCTCACAACGAAGACCACAGCCTCTATCCACATAATCGTGGGGGTAGTGCAAACGGCCGATGAGGAATGTGGCCTTTTCTGGTTCGTTCATGGCCCTCTGTGAAGCGTTTATGCTGCATGGCCGTTTTTCCGACTTGCTTCTTCAAAGGCCTTCTTCACCAATTCGTCTGTTTTTGAGAGAACTTGCACCGCCTTGACCTCCTTCCGTTGTTTGATGTCCTGTGCTGCTTTAACAACTTGCTGACCCGAAGCTTGAGCTCGTTGTATATCTTTCTAAGAGTCCTTAGGTTGTTCATCCCAACCCCAGACAAAAGAAAGATATTTCACCATGTTGACACGCTTGGAGCGCATCTCAACCATCCATGGGTGCTCCATCATTTTCCAAGGACTGGCTCGTCTGTTGGGTTGTTTTTCCAAACTCAAACAATGTTAGCACAAGCTCCTAAAAGAGGGGGAGGGGAAGACTCACCAGCACTCAATGAAATATTTGAAGTTGTCACTCCAATACACGTCCATTTCAGGTTCGTCCTTCAGTTTGGGCACGTTCTGTCTTACGATGTATGTGAGTAAATCTATAAGACCGGCCCGCGGTTGCATTTCTGTGCCGTCTGCTGGGAACGGGAAACGATGCTGCGCAACCTCGAGAAGGGTAACTCCGGTTGACCAAACATCCGAAGTAATAGTATAGGACTGTCCGGTGATACGCTCAGGTGCCATATAATAGCTGGTGCCGATAAAAGTATTGGCCTCTCCCTTAGTACCAAAATCGCCAGAGACACCAAAGTCGCAAAGTTTCACGGCACCATCTCGGCAGAGCAGGATGTTCGAAGGTTTGATGTCTCGGTGAATGATTCGTCGAGTATGCAGGTACGTGAGGCCGCCCAAAACACCCTCAGCAATCTTTCCTAAAACCTTCTCTCCTGTTCTGCCCCCCAAACGCTTGACCTCCTTATAAATACTATCAAGCGAGCCGCCTTCACAAAACTCCATTGCGATTGAGATTGTGGCCGTAGCCGGATCGACAAAGGCTCCATAGTACTTGCATATGTGGTCTGAAGCGCACTCTTTGTTGAAGCCCAGCTCTCTGAGAATCTGTTTTTTGACGTCGGGGTCCGGATTCGTAGTGATGACCTTGAAACGTCAGTATTCAAACTGTGGCTTATGGTCGAAATAACTCACCTTGAGGGCAAAAACCGTGTTACCACCCTTGAGCTTGCATCTTGTGACAGCACCTCCAGCACCTTCACCTAGATTTCCGATCTCGACAATTCTCTTCTCCAAACTTGCGATTCTCCAACCCTCCTCGTCAAGCTCATCAACGTCCAGAGTCCTGGCCTTCTCAAGGCTTAGTTTATCGAATGCTTCCAAACCTTGAAGACTTCCATCACGCTCCATAGATACCCCACCCTCGCTTCTCTCGGAGTACATAGATCCCACAGCAGATACCGGATCGGGAGTACCTTGAGGTCTTGATACACCTATACCATACTGTGAAGCAAAGGACAAAGCGGAATACTGAGATCCTGCAGAAGTGGGATTGCTTGCCCGTCCATCCAGAGGGCCAAAACTGCCTGACCTTGAATGAGCCGCGCTACTTTCACTACCGCCACCTGCCGATGCTTGGGTTGCACATTGGGATCGTGGTAATTGTTCATGGGGTGTGACTTGACTACCCATGGGGGTTGCTAGGTGTAGTGTCGGCAAAGGGGGCCTTGAAGGTGCAGCCGCGGCTGCTCCTTGATTGCCTACAGCTTTGGCATTAGGCGATGGTGGGATAGCGAGGCCAAGCCTGGGAGTACGAGCTCCACCACTTCTGGCGCCAGGAATGGCGGGTCGGAGGAGAGGCACGGGAGAAGGGCCCGAGTTATGTGTTGGCAGAGAAATTGGAGTGGGAGCAGCAGGCTGTTGCTATAATTCGTGAGTTAGACATTAAGACTGGTAAGAGCAATCAGGAGAGCGTACGGGTAGTGGAGTCGAATCAGAACTCTGAGGCTGTTGGTCGGCCATATTCGCTGTTGCACTGGTGACACGGGGTCCAACAGTGTGTACACAATACAAGGTCTTGTTGGGGATCAGATGGAAAGTGATTTCTTTGTTCTAAAAAGAACTCTGTCTCAGGGAAGGTAGTATAAACCAGAGACGATCGTGATAGTCGGATGTGAGGAGTAAGCGTCGTCGAGCGGCCAGCGTCGTCGTAAATAGGAACACGGATATAGGGATGCAACGATTCAACGTCGAGTATTTGACAATGGCAGCAATTGCGAGTGTCGGGAATCGGTTACGCCTGCTTTAGGTAGTTGAGACTGAAAAAGGTACGAATGTCGTCGTCAAAGAACCAGGTGAGGCAGCCGCAGGAGTAACAAGAGCCCACGCAAAAGAGCGGGGAAAGTATGGTTGGCGGCGTTTAGGTGTATAGAGGTAAGTACTAGAGGTATGGAGTAATAAGTAGGTGAAGTAGACTTCGTAAATATACTGATGTTGTTATGCCCAAGAAAATGTCGCAAACCAGGGCCTAAGCTGACCAAAAAAAGGCGTAGCAACGAACGACACGTCGTCGAGTGAATTCGAAACGGCAGGAGGAAAAGATGAGAAAGGACGTGAGATCATATGAGAGGGCGAGAGCTGGAGAAAAGAGGACGTGTAAGCTGGGAATGGCGTCCACCATAGATGCTATTGATTGGATCGGGTCTGGGTGGCGGGCTTGTGACTGTGACTGCCACTGAGACTAGGAAGGGCGGGGCGCTTGGGCATCTGTGACCCCTAGGCAGGTAGGGCTCAGTGGAAGATGCACAGGGCCCTTAGGGGTACTACATAGTACATATGTATGAGTGGGGAGGTCCCGTCTCCATTTTGTTTGCGGCGCGGGTGCGCAGAGTGATTGATTGGGCTTCCAAGTACTTAGCCCAGTATTTTGTCCTAGGTAGTACCTACTATGTAACCTCCATGGGAAACTTGTGTAGACTTGAGGGGAAGGGACGGGAAGCTGGTGGGCTTTCCAGGTATTGGTACGGAGTAGGTAGTTGAGATATATGGATGTCTCAGATTCTCGCCAAACTCATCTGAAGTGGTTTAGGAACTTAGGTGCTCAACACAACACGCGCTTGATTACTTCTTACGGGCTACAACCCCAACACAGACCGAGGTCAGTTAATTTATAGGTAGGTAGGTATATTGGGATACGGATGGTCAGTTACCTGACTATCCCCCTATCTAGATATGAGTACCTACCTAGGTATGGATGTTCACCTACATACCACACAACCAGTGCGACTGGTCTGAAGTCTAGCAACCTGGAGCCAAGCCAGCCCGATATAAAAACCAAGGGTTGCCATCAGTTCGGCCAGTGGGATGAATGGTGGGATGAATCTACAGGCTCGAGTTGGCGTGATTCGGCTCTTTCTTCTTTCATCTACGATTTATCATGCCGGGGGGTTTTAATGCACCTATCGTGAAGTACCTAATGAATATCAATATTGGACATTCTTTTGAAAGACAATGGATCCAGGCACGTAAATGAGATCATGATCAAGCTCATAGCTGGGTTGCACAGACATCGTCATTCTCGTCGTCGCACTCTGCAGTATTTCAGGTTTTCTTTTTGCTATGGCCCCCAACCGTCGGTGTACCAACTGTAGTGCAGTTTGACTTGGCCTTGGTCTCATTCATATTCCAATGCCGAATTAACCTCCACATCCTCGTTTCGAAATTCAGTGTCAGGCTACAGTACTTCATGGCATCAAGCCTAGGTAGCGGAGCTATGGATTCACACCATCATGGGTCAGTTGCATCGGAAGCGCTTGTCCCATATCGACGTGGTCCAACCGCAATTCAAGGCTAGTTACTCCGTAGGAATGAGGAGATGCTTCAAGCCATCGGTCAGCATCTGATTCGTAAAGCTTTTTAGTGTAATGTGTAATATCGTGGTCGTAAGACAAAACATACTGATTCTTAGGTGACAAGTTAAAATCCCACCCTGGGAAGCCCCTGAGCTAGATATTTGGAATAACACGAGGACCCCAGACGTGTTTGTGAAGTCAATTGACAATCAAAACAAAATACCTACTACAAATCCAATCAGATTGCGAAACCCAATGACTGTCACATCATCTAGCTACGTCGCAGCTGAACACATCCCAGGCATGTCTCTCCATTCGTCACAGGAACCCTGTGATATTACGGGCGATCTTACAGTGGAGGTTTGTGATGCAAAAGGCGCCCGAGTGTCGGCTTCAAATTCGTTTTCTATCATTGTCAAAATCGTGAGACTAGCAATGATTGGTACATAACTAGACAATCCAAGATGAAAACAATGGAGTCGGTCATCAATCCATTCGCGTAGGTATCGTCACCTCAGCCTTTGAAAGCGCATTTTTAGTGGCATGAGCCATTGCTGTAAGCGCGCGTTTAGGTGACAGCCTGCATGTGGCGCCGAAAGCGGGCCAAGGGTGCCCATCCCGCGATTTTGCGACGCCTGTCACCGCCAAAAATTTCCAGTCCAGTCACATCCAACTTTGCATACCTTAGCTTGGGACGTTGGTCTTTGACAGGATCATATTGACTACTGCTATTATAAACCCGAATCATGGTATCGCCTGCCGATCCCGAACGTGCGATTGCTGCGTCAGACGACGAAATCTTGTCTGATGCCGCTTCATCCTCTGACGAGTCTGACTACCTCGACAGCGCCACATCTCGAAAACGCCGGAGGACTATAGAAGTGCCCCAGATTGAAGGTGATAAGATCGACGACGATGACGACGAAGACCACGAGTTGAAGAGAGTTCTTTCTACTATTAAGGTCCCGTCTCGAATCAAGCGAGCCGTTCAAGTCGACCAGAAGGAGGCTCAAACTAAAGCCTTGGTTACATCCAAGAACTCGATTCAAGCTCCTACCGACCCAAATACCACATTTTCTTCCCTCGACGTGCGGCCATGGCTGGTACAGTCACTAGCGAATATGGCTATTAAACGGCCGACAGGGATTCAAAAGGGCTGCATTCCTGAGATCTTGAAAGGCAGGGATTGTATCGGTGGTAGTCGAACAGGTTCCGGTAAAACAGTAGCGTTCGCTGTGCCTATCTTGCAGAAATGGTCAGAGGATCCTACCGCCATCTTTGCTATCGTCTTGACACCAACAAGAGAACTAGCGCTGCAGATTTTTGAGCAGTTCAAGGCCATCTCTTCTCCTCAGAGCCTCAAGGCGATCTTGGTGACAGGAGGCTCAGATATGCGCACACAGGCCATTGAGATCGGAAAGCGGCCGCATGTGATAATTGCAACCCCTGGTCGTCTCGCGGATCATATTCGAACTTCCGGAGAGGATACCATTTGCGGATTGAGGAGAGTTCGATACGTGGTTCTTGACGAAGCTGATCGCCTTCTCAACGCCAGTGGGCCTGGCAGTATGCTTCCTGATGTGGAGGAGTGCCTCTCTGTTCTTCCCCCAGCTACCGAGAGACAGACGCTTCTGTTCACTGCTACTATTACTCCCGAAGTTCGAGCTCTCAAGGACATGCCAATCAAGCCTGGAAAGCAACCAGTATTCGTGTGCGAGGTTGACACGCAGACATTGGCTATACCTACAACCTTGAAACAGATGTATATCAAGACACCCGTCACTCACAAGGAGCACTACCTTCACGTCTTTTTGCTCACCGAAGCCAACGTCGACAAAACTGTCATCCTATTCTGCAACCGAACCTCGACCGCCAACTACCTTCACCACCTTCTCCGAATGCTTGATCATCGAGTCACTTCTCTACACTCTAAACTTCCCCAAAGACAGCGAATCGACAATTTGGCTCGATTCCGCGCCTCAGCGGCGCGTATCCTTGTAGCAACCGACGTTGCCGCTCGTGGTTTGGATATTCCTGAAGTCAGCCTTGTTATCAACTACGATCTCCCGCGCGACCCTGATGACTACATCCATCGAGTCGGTCGTACAGCCCGTGCGGGTCGCAAAGGTGAGGCGGTCAGCTTTGTGGGTCAGCGTGATGTGGAACTGGCCCTTACAATCGAGAAGCGTGTCGGCCGTGATATGGAATCTTGGGAGGAAGAGGGCGTCAATCTCGAGACTCGTGTGGTTCGCGATGCCCTCAAGATCGTGTCGGAGAAGAAACGCGAGGCTTTATTGGAGGTAGAGGAAGGGAGGGAAGTCGGTGGCAAGCGAAAGCGCACAAAGCAAAAGTTGAGAGTGGAGTAAACGAGTAGATTCTCTGGATTAAATGGACAGACAAAAGCGTATTTTTAATATTGGATGGATGATTTCAAGAGGCTAATGATCCATCTCATGTAGACATTTGCACTGGCAGAGCTCCACCAACCGGCACATCCTTAATTGAAGCCATGCCAAAAGAACAACCAGGTATCTCACGTTAACTCTTTGCATGGAAATTAAGATCAAGTTCGTTGAGGTGCAATTGGTATGCCAAAAGGTGCTAAAAAGAAAAATTGGTGCCCCCAGCGAGGATTGAACTCGCGACCTCAGCATACCTCCATGAAGTCTTGGACATATAAGAGCTGCGTGATAAACCACTACACCATGGGGGCTCACGGCCGACGGTGGAATCTTTCAGTATATAGGGCTGGTTGACAGTTTAACCGAGAAGTAAGCGCCAGTCTCGATAATCCCGTCTGTGTATTATTTATTTGTTTTGAAATATTAATTCTTGGTATCAGTTGAACTATATACTTTTGTTCAGTTATTTCAGGGGTATATGTTATATGTACCTGAGTTTACATAGATATATGTCTACCAGGATTGCCCATACTCAAGTCCGCGCCTGTTGCGAGAAGATGACAAGTGCCATTCAAAACCATATATGTTGAGCTTGTGATGATCCTCAGTTAATCCGAGTAGAATCGGCTGCTTCTCGACTAGGTCAAATCAAGTGTATCCTTCTCTGTCGTGAGTGATAGGTAGTGAACTGGAAACGGCAATATGCGCCGATGTCGCACCGTTTTGCCAATGATTGCCCGACAATACCGTTTTAATACCAACCACGAAGATGTCAATCCGGGATTCTGATCATAAGCTTTGTATATCAGGTTGGACTCGCTGAATAGCCCTGCAGAGATGCTAATTGACATTGAACTACTCTCCTGCGTCATTCTTGTCGATCTGATCTTCAGAGCAGTGGTAACTACCTAGAGTGGACTTGATGATCGGAAAATTTCGTCGATCAATGCATACCCTGGAGTGACGTCGGTTAGGACAACGTGAGCCAAGCCAGATGGCAAAATCCTCGAACTGCCTTCCCGATTGCCTTGCTGCTAGGCGAGTTGTGTGATCGATGTGTTGTTGGTCTCTCCCGGGTAAGAGATGCGACAGCGCCAGATCGAATGGTCGTACTACTAGACGACGTAGCTTGTGGCGTTGTTCCTGGGCTTGAGGACGCCTGGCCATGTTATACTACCTTGCTTATTATGAATATTGGCGGGTCAATGACATGCTCAACTGCATTCGAGCGTTAACGTCATTGACTTCGACACCAACACTGAACCCGAGTTCGGAATCATCGACATATCCAACACTATCGTCCGGGGAATAGATTCATGAGACCTCACGAATCAATACATACGATAACATCACTACAATCGTAAAGGAAATCGGAATTTACGGGGTTCTCTAAAACTGCGACAGTGGACGACGGATCCTTCGGGGCTACATGTGCATATGTATGTAAACACCAGCGCCGGGGTTTTAATAAAGAATCGAGAACTGGAATCATACCTACCAGGTTCCCAGTCTGCTTTCCCCACGTTCTCGGTAGATCGGCCACTACGAAATCCGTGAGCTGCGCAAAGGTTGTCGTGAGTGTTCCCCCCCACTAATCTGATCGGATTGATATGTAGCCTGTAGGTGCTTGTGCAACTGGGCTCGGCATGTTTCGTGCACCCGAAAGCGAAAATTGTCCGCAGAACGTCAGTCACAAGGGCAGAAAACTTCAACCAACCTTCTTACTTCGCGGCAGATACTCTCGCACAACAATATTTTCAAGATAATGTGAGATAGGCAGTAGGCTCGCAATCTAGTATATACCAAGGGAGAGCAAATAAAAGGATGCATTCTGGCATCGTAGTTTGTAGAAACTTCTCACTCAGCAATGATGATATTATCAATACTCGGATTAGGAATCAGTCTCGCAGATTCTCAGTGCTGATACGCACACACCCCTGATCATCCTCGGCCGAGAAGATGGCGGTGGAATTGACTGACAAAGCAGATTAGGGACCATCCGCTTAATGAGCCAAATTGGGCATGGGCCTGGAAAGCTTCAACGCTAACGCATATGTCCCTGGACCTAAAGCCTGAGCCTCAGACGGGCGCTGGCTGGCGGGATTCTTTGAGCCTGTGGTGACTGGTCGTGACTCTCACCAATCTCCGCCCTTCGAAGCTGTGATGCTGACTGTATTGTGGACAACCTTAACCAGACCAGCGGTCAATGGTCCGCACACAACCGATGATGAGGTCTCGCCAATTATGGTCCTCTGCGTGAAGTACAGTCTGCGCCTTGTGTTGTTTACAGCAGGTGTTGCGATGTGTCACATCGGCATGGGGATACGCGGAATTTAGTCGGTGTTAAACCCCTTTGAGTACGAGTTACGATGCACCTGTTCTGAGGCTTGATGAGTCAAATGATATCAAATCATCCCAAACCAGGATCCATGCAGAAGAAGATGCTTCGAACATCGGCCGAAGCCGAGTGGATGGACGTATTGAGATCGTTTCCCAACCTGCATCACATCTATGGCTGGAACTTCCAGTGGAACATGAATCGAAGAAATCTGCATCCAATGAACACCCCAAGGAGTTGTCCGACACCAACAGAGACCCATTCTTTAAATCCGCGATTTGAGTACCGCCGAGCTGGCTGATGTTGATTAGCGAGGCACCGTATGACCCATCGTGGAGCCTCTTTCGGCGATGGAAGCGAAAAAGAACGAAAAATATTTCCAGAAAAAAGCGGAGTTTGCAAAATCTGTGACTCTTGTCAATCCCGTCGTTAGACCGCCCAGCGGACAGTCACGGGCGGTTAGTGGTCGGCGACCTCGGGATTCAGGATAGGCCGGCCTAGTCCGGCAATAACATGGCTTCTTCTAAGTCGGCATCATCTTGGGCCGATTAAGAGGCCGTCTTAAGGTTGGCCGTGTAGCCGAGTCAAGAGTGCCGCAACGAGAAAAGAGGGAATTAGAGCTAATGAACGACTGCCTTTACGGATATTCGGATTAAATGTAATAAATTTGCTAACTTCACATGAGCATACGCCCAGCAATGATAAGAGTTACTGCCTACCTAAGGTATAGAATACCTAAGATGTATTTGGCGGGTACCTGCGAGAAAAGAGTTGCCTATATCTTCAAAATACTAAGTTAGGCAGTACCATAATACACAAACATCCAATGCTAGCAATACGACAACAAGTTGGTCCCCAAACGACAAAAGCGAGAACAGATTCAGATTGCCTGGTTGAAGCTTATCAAGCAACCATGAGGCACAGGTTGTAGGTATAGAGGGATTTGGATTACTTCTTGCTTGTTATCATTGAACATAATGATGTTGATTGACAGGCCTGCTGGCTACCATTGGCTCGTATACCGTAATTCGGTCTTTAACGACAAAGCCGACACCCATGCCTGGATGAGGATGGCGGCCGACTGAGCTCAGCCCTACGATTGATTACAGCAGTACGTGGACATGGTCGTACATACTCTCCGCGGACTGTGCCAGGCCCCGGGCACATTGACCACCGTGCGTTGTTACTGGACGATGCCCTATCATGGTACCTAGCCTCTCGCTTTCGCTTACGTTCGCTGTCTGGAGCAAGCTCCCCTTTAGCAGTATGCCCTATGATCCCTTGGCTGCTGACGACAAGAGCATGAGGCGGAGTTATGCTTCATGGTACACGGTGGGAAGCGGAATACGCAATCTGAACTGATCAATCAGCCACTACGTGAAACTCGGCAACATTGACGTGGAGCATACTCAGACAATCGTTACGAATTTGATTTTGGCGAGTCGTGGCTGCATAAACATCAAATTCGACTAGGCTGGGCACAGCGGGCATTCACTGTAAGGGACTGAAAAGTCAAGGTACGTAGGTAGTCATCCTCCCTATCATCGTGACGGGAACTTAACTTTGGAGGCAGGCACGGGATGCGAAAGGTTGTCTTGGATTTTGGTCTTGATGGATGCATGGACTAATACAAATTCCCGTCCATATCAGCATGTTGTTGCTGAGCCAGCATGCAGCATTTGTAAATCAACGTCACACCTCGATCTCTGCCTATCCCATCTAGGAAATCGATTCTGTAGCAAGAGTCATCGCCGTGTCGGAGTCAGACGTGATCGCGACACCGATAGGGCGCAAAGGACGAATAAGGTTCGCTCAATGCTGAGAAATACATCTGCCTTAGGTAAGGTTCCTGAAGAGCAGGCTTGTAAATCCATCCTCGGATTTGTCGTGGTTCTGGCGGAGCTAGACGGACATGGCCAGATTAACGACTGTGGTAGGCTGAAGAGTCAGCGCTAATGGCACCGGGTTTCTAATCAAACACGCATTTGCAGGCTGCTTACGGACCTCGAAAACCAGCCAGCGATTATGAATCGCCCACGCCAGCCCTGTGTGAAATTGCGACTCCAGGCGTGTGCTGGCAGTGCTTACCTTACAGTTGAGCATGTTTCGATCTGAGTTATGGTGAAAGTAATGGGGTTGTTGCGCCATCGAGGAGAGGAAGTGTAAGACTGCCAGTATGATTGAGATTGGTACTGGTAGCCGGAAGATGCAGTCGCTGTCATAACTCTACCTAACAAAGTATTGAGGGACACGCCATGGGAGAATCCAGGGCAGTGAACCTCCGCCTGCCCAGTTCGGGTACACATAATACAGGAGGTACCTGAGCCATGGCCGTCAAGTAGCGGCCTGACTGAGGTACCCAAGCCCGAGATTTGACATGGACTTCCGTAACGTCCGCCCGCTCCATCGGGGCCGCGGACGGGGGTGTTTCGCTGCCGGATAGAAGAGACGTGGCCGTGTCAGTCATGTCATCCAGTATGAAAGGACAGAAAGGTACAGGGGCCATGTGTAAATCGATGTGCCGTGGGAGCCTTTTGGGTGGATCTTTCTAAGCTTCGCGGTGTCTAAGAGTCATCCGTCCACACACACCCATATCCATGTCAATCATCACTAAGCCACACACCCCCTTGAACCTTGGCCCTTGCTTTGCAATGGGGACTGTGGACATTTCTCGCACTCCTCGGGTCCGCGTGCGCAAAGTCCGCTTAGCGGCGTGTCGGGCATAACTCATAATCCCATGCCACACCCGTGAGACAACATGAAAAGTCCGTAAAGGATCACTGGAGTTAAAAGATTCGGAGTCCCCCCGTTCCAAGATCCATCTCTCTCACAACATCAATCAGATAAACACAGCATCATCACAACAACTACTACCACTACTACTAATCAGCCTCAGAAGCTTCTATCAAGGTCAACTATCTCCACACTCGTCTCAGACAAACCCACGGACTCGACTAGCACCTTATCACCTAATCCCACAAGTCATTGTCACCACAGCCGACATCCCTGCCGCTAACTTCAAGCCTGCCGCAATCGGGATCGCTGCCTTGACTCACAACATCAAACCGCCATTATATACATAGGACAAAGACCCCTACCTTATCTGGGTCCTCTTTTTCAACATGTCGACTACAACAACAACCACCACTTCTATTCATAGGCCAACTGCCTCCAAGACTTCTTCTCTCCGACAGTCCACGCTAAAGAAGAACATGTCTGTCACACAAACTTACTACCTCGCCCACAAGGCCCGAGCCAAGCTCTCGCGTGAGGCTGCTCAGCCCGATCATGACCTCCGACTGCTTGTAGGTCACGCCAACCTCCTCGATTCTCTGATGCTCGAGCTTGCCGACGCTGAGCGAGAACAAGAACGATGGTTCAACCAATCTGTACGAGGAGCAACCAATGCCCAGCAAGAACGAAGGGTGCAATGGGCCGACAACATTGTCGAGGAAGAGGATGAGGATGACTACGACTCAGACTCTTCGGATTCCGACGACTACGATTCAGAGGATGACGATGTTGAGATGGCCAACACTTCTCTTCCCGTCAAGCCCATGAGCCCACGAATCACACATATCGAACTCGATGAAGACATGGAGGAGGATGACCTTGAGGAGGACTATGCTCAGCTTGAGCTTGTTCGAACACCATCCCAATCCAACTCACCACCGGAGCTTGTCGACCACGATTCAGATTCATCTGATGATGACTCAATGCCCCCTTCGCCGCCTCAGTCCATTCTCAACTTCGATGAGAAGGATGTCAAGGAGCAGTCGCAACAAGAACAAGAATCCAATTCACTCTACGATGAGGAGTACTACCTGCCACCTCGAAATCCTGCGAGGCTTGTGTCGGCCATCTCGGTCTACTAAGCGGGAACTCATTTGATGATTGATTTGTGATTTTAGCGACTTGTTTCATGCACACAGCGATGGCGGCATTGCATGGCGTTTACTATACAAAGGGATACCACACGGATTTGGATACAACAAAAGCATTTTTGCATTTTCTTTTCGTCACAAAGCATATGACTTTACGGATTTCATTGTGTTATTACAAAGAAGGATTTCACCACTCTACGAAGGACAAAGAAGGGACTGTACCAGACAGATGGGAATTGGATATTATCATGATTGGGTCCGCTCCCGACACAAGGTTGAGTGGCAGCCTTCAATAGGCTTTGCCCCAATGGTAGATAGCTCAGCAAAAGAGGCTTTCATTAGCCCAGAAAACAAATAAGAAAAAACATTGAAAACTATCATATCAATCTTGAATCTCCTTGCAAATTGTGAACCATGCTATGCTATGCCTCGGTCAGTAGCCGGCTATCATGAATGGTAGCCGGCGTTGACGCCATACTCGCCGGTCGATATCCTTATCAGCGGTAAAAATTTCGTGATAAATGAGAGTATCGGGATCGGTCGCAAGCCCAAGTCCGATCGGGGTGTCTTTGCGACCAGCAAGCGGTGCCCGTGAGACCCGTCAAGGGCGTGCGGAACCTTGGCAGCGCTACACCGACTCCTCTAATGCACGCCCCTTTTAATCTATGATTTCCCCCCCTTCGATTGCGGTGAATGATTCATCAGCCAGGCCCGCCCATCATGAAAGACCTTGAGTCCCAACCATCAGGGTTTGTGATACCCAATCACAATACATGAACTGTACACATTAGGGCGTCCATAACGGTCGTTTTTGTCAGCGGAGACATTCAATTCTCCATTCTTGCTATGTCAGCGACATAACAGTACGTAGTCGAAGAAAGGCTCGTTTGACATCAATCATGACAAGACTATCAGCGGACATTACCAAGCCCCGATGGCTGGAAACGACGACGCCACGGTACAGGAGCATGTCCTGCGATGACAAGAAGAAGAAGAAGAAGAAGAAGAAGAAGAAGAAAAGAAGAGGCCCTGGCAAACACTACAGACGGACGAAACCGCCCCGGCCGTATAGCCCGCCCACCATTTCCATCCCTTGGCTGAAGAAGAAGGACTTACGAATACAGGCTTGGCGGAACTATCAAAACATCCCTGAGGAGTCATTCATTGAATCAATGCCCAATATTACGATCTTTTAATGCTTGGATCTTCCACTAATAGTGGGTTTTCATCATCCCCCACCAGCCATCGCCGCATCGAGCCTCAAATGGGTCCAACTGGATCTAGCGTTTTACAAGTGGTGGTTTTCTTCAGAATTTTCAAATATCTTACGAAACGTCAACATAGACAACTCAACCGTGAACAAGGATAGAACCATGGACAAAATCTGCGTGTGCGGGTCGCCTCCGCTTTGGAGTCGAATTCTTTAAAACCTTACATACGTACTCTGTACTGCCGGGTCACGGCTCCATTATTCACCTTAACTATTAGGCAACAAGGTCAAGACCCTCAATAACGTATGAATTCTCCTGTGCGATGGATCACGATGAGGCGGACCTGAGAAAGATGGGACGCGAGTTTCTATCCTGTTCCTTAAATTCATGAACACGTTTCCCGGCCACTCGATCTCCTTACCCACTAATATCCTCTGGATGCCTTCTTGGCTTTCTTAGCCGAGAGGCTCGTAGCCCCATAATCTCAGGTACATACCTTTCGCCATGCAAGGGCCCAGGGCGTGTCTGGCTCAAGCAAGCTGAGCTGACCGCTTCTGGGTCTCTCACCGACGGCTGACCTGGCAGGACAGCACTGGACAGGACATCGTACAGGAGTAAGGTTTCAAGCACGTACTATGCACCTTTATCAACTCGGTTTGCGAATGAATGAGCCCAGCTAGCCCCTTACTGGCTTGATAGAGGCGGTAAAGGAGAATTGACTGCTTCGTGCATAATCATACAATATGCCATGGCAAACAGTCCAGACACTTCGCTTAAGCATGGTCTTCTTCACAATAACCACGTAGCTGAGAAGAAGCGGAAGCCTCAGCCTTCGTGTTCGGAAGCATTGGCCGTTGAGCTAAAAGTCGATCTCCAGAAAGGAGTTTGGAGGGGGGAAAACCGGGGTCTCATTGAAGATCACAGATCATGAGATTGATAAGACCAGATAGACCCTGTTCACTACTTTATCGCTCGTTACGCATACGCGTATACTACAAACAATACTCAGCATCAGAATGCAAGAATCGTATGAGAGAATGGTGAATTCGTCACATACATGCAATTATTCAACTCGTGGCTTATCCACGGAACATTATGCGCTTTCTGCGTCTGTGTTGCGACAGTTGCGCGTTCTCTGTATCAAATCTGTAACCCTTGCGGGCCAGACCTGTACCTATCGATAAAATTCACACAAGGTCCGATACGGACATCCATCATTGGAGATTTGGGGTCACGGCGTCGCATCGGCCGGCGTTGGTCGGTCACAGGACCTGAAAATGACCCACATCTTTCCGCTTTCCTCTCCGAGCAATCCCGGGCCGGAAATCGGACATCAGGACTGCGTCTCATTGGCTTTTCAGGTAATTATCAGACCACTGGGGTTCAGACGAGTCCGGGGAAGTGGCCTGTGTGACCGAGATAGACTTGATCTCATGCCGAAACACCTACCTACATAGGTAATAGACCTTCTGTTATCGGGACTGCGGGAGCAAACCAGGCGGGTTTGATAAGCTTTACTAGTTGATGCTGAGTCTAACATAGGGGTCTGCTGATCAACAGCACACTACCTTGCTTGAATGTTATCTATTGCCAGTCTTGAGGGTGAGCTGCTGACCTGCTGGGAGTCAACTCGGTATGAGGCCAGCCAGGCAACGGGCTAGCATTCCTGCATGAGAGCATCGTCTAAGCACCATCTCTTGGCTATTAAATCTATGGCAGATCTCAGAGTTCTCGTAAATATTGCTGACAACATAAGTTGCTCACGGCTACTGCTGACCGCTCTGACGATACACCCACGATATTTGTCGAGAGCTATTAGTTAGTTATTAATCACGTCTAAAGACAATCCACTGAATCTCGGGAAAAGGATAAGCAGTAAGCTCCTCCGCATAATAAACTTCGGACTTGGGGAATGAATGTCGATCCTGCTCTCGTGGATTGCCAAAGTCCGAAGTCCGTGAGCGAGCCAAATGCACGGACCAAGCGTTGTCAGTACGTCATTGTGTAGCTTTTCGCAAATCAAATCAGTTGCCTCTTCAGTGTAAAACATGTCGACATCCTGATAGAACCGCACACTTGCTATCATGCGACTTCTCCCGAGGCGAGCCCTCGCTCACGATCTTTCTCCGGGCCTCACATGCCGTACCTCGCGGCTGCAACGGCGCCAATACGCGAATTCGCTCTCTCCTCCCCCACCGCCTCTTTCTGGATACACATCTTTGACTTCACGAAGGCTCATATCCGTCACCGGCCCAGACTCAGCAAAGTTTCTGCAGGGAATTGTGACTGCCAGCGTAACCACGAAGGATGGAAAACCGAGGAGTGATGGGTTCTATGCCGCATTTTTGACTGCGACTGGCAGAGTACTCTACGATGTGTTCATCTACCCAAATCACAATACTTCGGGAGCCTCGGCCGAGGAGCCAGGATATTTGATCGAGGTTGATGCAGACCAAGCGTCGACGCTCGCGAAGCATATCAAACGTTACAAGCTCAGAGCAAAGCTAGCCGTTCGCTTGTTGGAAAATGATGAGGCGACAGTTTGGCATGCTTGGGACGACTCAAATTCTGCGAACTCTAAATCAATCGTCAAGTCGGCCAACTTTTCTCTCCAGGATCCAAGAGCACCCGGTCTGGGGTATCGGCTGCTGCAACTGGATCAGCACCCTCCCCAGATCGATCTCGAACCAAGCACTCAGGAAGCCTATACAATACGAAGATACTTAAATGGTATCCCCGAAGGTCAGGATGAGATACCTCGAGAGCATGCTCTTCCTCAGGAAACGAATATGGATATTATGAAAGGAATCGATTTCCACAAAGGCTGCTATGTTGGCCAGGAACTCACAATCCGCACTAGACATCGTGGTGTAGTTCGCAAACGAATTCTGCCCTGTGTAGTCTACGAAAAGGAGCATGCACCGCCGACAACACTTCAGTATCACGCAGACGATACAACGTCTTCTCTCGAGAGTGTGACCGCAGACATGATACCACGAGACACAAGCATCGGACGATTTGAGAAAAGAGGTCGAAGCGCCGGCAAGTGGCTCAAGGGTGTGGGAAACATTGGGCTCGGGCTGTGCCGCCTCGAGATCATGACTGATGTGACACTGCCGGGAGATGCGGCGTCGGGGGCTTTTAACCCCGAGGACGAGTTTGTCCTAGATTGGGGCGAGGAGGAAAGCCGCAATAGAGTAAAGGTTAAGGCTTTTGTGCCGGGTTGGTTGAGAGAAGGTCTGGATGCTGAGAATCAGCGAAATGAAAAGTAGAGCAGTAAAGATGAAGTTACTGTAAAATACTGTATAAATACAACACTTGTATGTCTCAGATAGAGACATATCTGAACATATTCAGTAGGCTTTCTTCTCAATCATTGCCAAACTGTACTTTGTTCTTTGAGACAGAGCCCTTGTCAGTGGGTATACTGTGCCATGGCGGAATAATCAGATTATGCGATCCTCCTGACTAAATACGTTTCCTGGACAAGGCAACGGCCGAAGCAATCCGTTACAAGGTACTTATGATATCCTTCAGAGGTGAGTTCACTTTGGAGTGAATCTATTGGTCCGTGTAGACGTCGATTCCATGTCCCAATATCCAATATACACACTATATAAGTGAGTAAAAACAAAATTGTGACGCATGGCGCAAGCTCACACTGCCACTAGCCATGAGTCCCAGAACTGATCATCGTACTTTAAGCCTGCAGGTTTTCTTTCAGGGTGTTGTGGCTGTGCACAAATTCGAGTCGAAGCGAAAACTGAACGAATGTATCAAAGGATGCTGACCAACAAGAATAAGGACTGAGGTTGTACAGGGCTCGTCTGACATAGGTAGTCTAAAGGTGCTCAGGGACAGATCACTGAAATACATGGATAGCAAATTAGCCCTTACGCATTAGGTGGGTCGGTATCTTGTTGGACAAGGGGCTCAAGTCGCTGTGTTTGCCCTCTTTAGTAGGTAAACAGGCAGTAAGCAACAGCTTGCATTGCTGCGGACCCCAACTGTGTGCCGCGGATGGATATCTCCTGTACAACAAGAGCTGGCTTTCAAGAGCCCATTCGCTGACCTTGATTAGTCTTGGTAGAGTTAAACCAGCGACATCGAATGAAGTGCTTTTGCTGCGACCTTGGCTTACACACAGGAAGGTTGAAACTGACACTTGGATCGTCGTCTGACTGTATGTAGGTATGTATACTAACTTACCTACCTACTATGTAATCTCGCGAGCCTCAGCCCTGTGGTTGAGACCGGGGATAGTCTTGGCTTGTCGCTTAAATTATCCCGTGAATGGTAAAGTTCTCCAGAGCCGACTGTTGATGGCTCGGTGATGCATTTCTGAGTCTTCAGCTTGTTCAATGCTTTCTGCCGTTCTGGCCTTATTTAATGGTCGAAGCTGCCGCACTGAACTTCTGCATCGTGGCCATCGATTGACGAATACCTTTTCTCATTGTTTTCTTGGCGCCTGAGACACACGGTCCCACGGGCGGTTGTATCTCTACGATGGCGACAGAGACTACCCCTAAGACCATCAAGCGGTTAATCGCTTGTTGCGATGGCACATGGATGGATAGTGACAACGGCTACGAAGAAGCTGGCTTACTAAGAAAAGAAGGCTCTCTTCAGATACCTTCCAACGTTACCCGAATATCCCGTTGCTTTGAGAAGAGGTGCAGCGATGGCAAGCTTCAAGTTGTCAACTATGAGTCAGGAGTTGGTACAGGTAGCAACGTACTCGATAGTATTACTGGCGGTGCTTTTGGTATGGGACTTGCAGAGGTGAGGGAGGGTGTCGGAGCATCATAATGAAGGATGTTGGCTAACCTTTTCTTCTAGCGTATGCGGGAAACATATTCGTTTTTATGTTCTAACTATATGGATGGTGATGAGATAATACTCGTTGGTTTCTCCCGAGGTGCTTTCACAGTCCGGTCTGTGGCAGGCATGATTGGCAATCTAGGCCTACTCACACGGGAGGGTGTTGAGTTCTTCTACCCTATCTTCAAAGATATGCAGCATTGGATGGACTACGATTATGAAGATCCATTCCCTAACATTCCATTCCCTAATAAACCCAAAGGGGAGGACGCTGCGGACGTTTACAGGGCTCGCTTGGAACAACTCGGCTACACTCGTGTGAGGCGGAGTGAAGGACAAGGCGACATCATCACCATCAAAGCAGTGGGTGTCTGGGATACTGTGGGTAGCCTCGGAATTCCTAGAGTTTTATGGCTGGAGAAACTGGGAATTCGTGCCGACAATGATGAATAAGTCTCACCCCCAAATCTTCAAGAACTCGGGTTGCTGACCAGCTTCTTACATTCAAGTGGCATGACACGAATCTGTCAGATAGAATTGAACATGCGTTCCAGGCCCTCGCCCTGGATGAAACAAGACCCCCCTTCACACCAGCAGTCTGGGAGAGGCTCCCGGAGAACAAATACACAACGGATCTCAGGCAGGTATGGTTTCCTGGGAATCATGGTAACTGTGGTGGCGGATGGGAAGACCAGGGAATGTCAAACATCACACTTGCATGTGAGGGTTCCATACGGCTTATACTCAACAACCATATTCTCAGAAACTGACTTCGGGATAGGGATGATGGACCAACTGGCTTCAATTGGGGTTGAGTTCGACCTGCCTGCACTAGAACGATGCTTCTTCCAGAACTTCAAATTCTACCACAAAACCCCCTCAAAACTCAGTATAAAGTCAAGGAAGAGAAGAGAGAAGACGAAGAAACGCCAGTGGGCGATGAACCCAATCTACGAGAACAACCGCCCATTTAGACCTTGGGGGCTTGGGACAATAAGCAAAGCTCCAGGTCTCCTCTACAAACTCTCTGGCCAAACGGTTCGTACGCCAGGTCTGTATAGGCCAACTGACCGCCAATCGAAATGCGATAAGTCAAGATACCTTCATGATACAAACGAGCGAATACACAGCTCCGTACGAATCAGACTTGTCTGCAAAGGCCTCGGCTTGAATGATGACCACGTCTGGGACTGTCCAGCTTTGCTCAGTAACTGGAAACTCAAACGAACGCGGGAGAAATATACCGATCCAGTTCCATTCCATCCTGATTGGTGTCCGAACGGTGGAAAAGATCATATGGGCCATCCTAACGATTGGTCGAAGGGGCGATGGGTTTGGGAATACGTTGGCAACGAGGATGATGGCCCCAAAGAGGCAAGACAACGGATAATGGTTGAAGAGCCTTTAGGACCCTATGAGCGATACTTACTCAGCTTGTCAGCAGGATCACCGAATGTGTATCATTTTGCGGACACGGTAAATAGTTGAAGGCTCTGACTTGGTGGTTAGGAGGTGGCAGAAAACTTCTGACTACAGTCCCAAGGGGTGAAAAGACTTAGATAATATTAAGTTACTTTATGATCTCTGATGATGAGTTTAACATGCTCTCTGAAGACATTATCTTCTCACCTTGTTCCAAGACCGTATCAAGTCTTCTTGCGTTTATGATGGGTACATGTTTCGGGCCCTACGAGGCGTCAACGCCTCGCACTTGGGAAATCCATCATAGCAAGTAGTTTGTTTGAGACATGAGATTTTCAACCACCTTAACAGTCCTTTATCAAATACACTTATGGAGTACCGTGTGTGAGGCGCGTGATGTGAGCCATCAGCTGTACGGTCTATCAACTTAAAATAACACTCTAATAAATGTCAGTCCGGGCATTATACCAGCTACCTAACACAATTACCCAAGATAAGCTTTACAAGCCTATCTGATGATGATCACGTCTGACGTATAAAGAGAACTCTAAATACATTCCCCAAGGGATAAAATGGCTGCACCAGTCCACCATCGTAGCTCTCCAACTCAACATCATCAGAAACACTGCTTACGGAGTACCAGTACAGTTCCATCTCAACCTAAGGCTTAATGGCTCCTAGGTCACGTGCTTTCGTGATACTTCTACCAAAAGCCTACCTAGGTATTGTCTGGAAGCTTCTGCTTTTCTCCACACGCGAACAGTTATTCACGAGCAACATATGATCCAGCAGACCCCAATATGTCTGACACAAAAGCCGCCGATTTGCTGCAATTCGCTCAAGAATATGCCTCAAAAGATGTAGATCTCTATGAACTCCTTGGCATCGATGCCCTGACGCCCAAGGAAGACATCCATCGCGCGTGGCGAAAGCGATCTCTGAAGTACCATCCCGACAAAGCAGGCGACAATTTCGATGCGGAAAAATGGCAGCTTTTCGAGCGCGCCCGCGACATCCTATCTGAGCCAGGGGCGCGCGGCGCTTACGATGGCGCCATCAAGGCTGCCCTGCTACGAAAACAAGAGCGCGAGGCCATGAACAAGCAGCGTAAGGCTTTTGTCGACGACCTCGAGGCGCGAGAGAATGCTTGGAAGGTGCAGAGAGCAGAAAAGGAGCAGCGGGAGAAACAAGAGATTGAGAAGGAGAGGTCACGATTGGTTGAACAGAGACGCATGCGCGAGGAAGAGGAAAGGCGCCAAGCCGCTGCAGCGCAAGAAGTCGAAGACCTTGCGGAAGCACGCCGACGGTTGAAGGAGAAGAAAGAGAGGAAGAAACAGGACAAGGCGAGAGAGAAGTTTCTGCGCAAGTCACGAAGGGCCACGGAGGCTTCAGACGGCAAGCCAGCACCTGGACCAATCAATGGTGTCATGAATGTACCAGGCGACTTCCCGGTTGACTTCGGTACTGAACAAAAATTTTACTGGGAGCTTGTTTGCGACAAACTCCGCGCGGTTCAGGCAGTCAGGAAATTACGGAAGAAAGAAGGGACCCCTGAAGAAGAGTACCAACAAGCGGAGCAAGGTTTACTTGATGCAAAAACGAGGATACACCAGGCTGAAGTTCGATTTGCGGAGCATGCATCTGTTTCATAAGGGCCTTGTAGAGAAAGGATACGGGATAAGGTTGGTAACTATGTCTATACGCAGTATTTTATCTCACGCTAATACATCCCTTAGAATCATGATTCAGTGTCGAGCCGCAATATTTTGACAGCGTTCATCCCCATAACGTTCCTGAAGTCCCCCGTGTCTTGTCCCAGTACAAGAGCGACGGCCTCCGCATTCAGGCTCACACTCTCCCATTCACCCTGTTCATCAGTCGAAAGTGGTGGAAAGAAGGGGTGATCTGTGCCAAACATAAGCCTATCAGCACCGCTAGCTTGAACCGCCGCCTTGAGCCCAACTTCTGAGTAAATAACAGCATCAAGATAAACCTGCTCCTTCAATACCTCCCACACTGTTCGGCGGCCCTGGTTAAGCTTGCCCTCACGAAGCAGCTGCCCGTCATGCATGATGCAGCTTTCGATCCTGCCAGCAAGGAAAGGTAGGGTTCCACCACTGTGGGCGAGGATCATGCGCAGTTCTGGGACTTTGTCGAAAACGCCAGCCAAGTACATCCTAGCGACAGCGATTGTTGTCTCCATAGGGAAGCCGAGGGCCAAGGGAAGCACATGCCCGTACTCGGCGCTCGCTCGAGGTCCCCAGACATCATTCGGGAGACCGTAGTGAGGATGCAGGAAGACAGTCAGTCCTGCTGTTGCGAGGGCCTCCAAGATAGGGAGAAGATCAGGGTCGTCTAGACCTTTCCCGAGCCCTGAAGTGCCCAGAATGACCCCGCGACAGTATTTGAGGGTCCGAAGATGTTCTATGGAAGCGAGGACAGTCTCAAGAGCTGCTGTCAAAGGAAGTGTTCCGAAGAAAAAGAGTCTTCCAGGGTGATCGCTGCACATGCGCGAGAACTCTTCATTGACCGACTGCGCGATTGCGCCTGACTCTGAAGGGCTCAGAAAGTCTAGCCACGGGTTCGCTAGGGATATGACAGATATATCAATCCTGTGCGTATCCATGAAGTGCAACTTTTGCGCAAGTGATGCATAGTGCGATGTTAGAGGTCGCCCAGGTGGTTTTGCCTCGGGGTTTTGTGTCGCTTCTTCCAATGCTTTGACCTCAGCCTCCAGAAGGATGAGTCTTGGATCAGGTGCTTGAGAAAACTTGCGGACGAGGGGGATCTGAGAACGCGATTCCAGGATTTGGATATATGAGGGAGGGTACATGTGTGTATGTATGTCTACCACGCGGGAAGAAGAGGATGACATGGTGTTTCAGCTACTGAGAAGAGAGGCAACGGTGGAAGTGTGAGAATGGAAACTAGACAAAGTCTCGAGTGAGTAAAGAAGCAAGCTAGAATGTCTGGATGAGGCACAGCCAGCACACACTTATTATCAGTTCTTGCGGGCCAAGCTGCAGCAACGTTGCAGATCAACAAATCGGGTTACCCAAGCTGAGAGACACGCATGAGATGCTCCTTGGGAGCGATTGAGATCGATACCAACCCCGCATGGCTGTTATCACTACAACCTTGCCATGTCGTATCACCTGCTTATCAGTAACCGTTGAGGGGTTAGGCGTTGGCCGGCGGCAAGCCTCCTCCTCTTTCGTTTCTACTTGCCAAGTTGAGGAATGTGCCGTCACGCTTATCGGCTTGTATTAGAGGTGTTGCGCCTACCTACCTTATGTATATGTAGCTAGCAGATGCCAGCAGAATCAAAGACGTCCCTCACTACTCATTTTTCCGTGCAGCCTGTTTTGAAATACTGCAGCTAGTTCCTTTTCCATACATTTTTCTTGTTGGCTATATTCCCTCTACGAGAGTACCACTGCCATGGCCTCGGGTTTAGCCGTGAGCAAGGAGGGTCTGTCAATTCCCGTCAGTAATCCAATGCCCAGCAGACTGTAACTCTTACCAACTAAGCGTCTCCTGTTTCAAGCTCATTGACTTCTCGCGCTTCCTCAGCGGAACTCCTGTGGAGCGTAATGAAACGGCCAATGCCATTCTTGACGGCTTCAAAACAGCTGGATTCATCTATCTCAAGAACCATCCCATCCTCCCAAAAGACTTACAGCATGCATTTGATCTATCAGCCCGCTTCTTCAAGGAACCCTTGGAGAAGAAGATGGAGGTAGTCTGGACAACCCCAGAGGCAAACCGAGGCTATTCAGCCCCTGGACGCGAGAAAGTCAGTCAGCTCAAGGATATCCAGGAGGTTGAGAAAGTGCGTGCCGCTTTACCGGACCTGAAAGAAAGTCTTGAGATTGGCCGTGAAGGCGAGCCCGGACGTCCGAATAGATGGCTTGAAGAAACCGGCGACCTTGTTGGATTTCGAAAGGATATGCTTGGATTCTTTGAGAAGTGCCGCCAACTGCACGTGGAGGTCATGAAAGCTATTGCTGTTGGAATGGGGCTCGATGATAGATTCTTTGACTCTTTTGTCGACGTCGGAGACAATACGCTGCGGCTATTGCATTATCCAGCCGTTGAGTCCAATATCTTCAAAACAAAGCCAGGCACAGTTCGAGCTGGTGCGCACAGCGTAAGTTCTTCTGACCCTACGAGTTTCAACCTGACCCCAGAATAGGACTATGGATCCATCACGCTTCTCTTCCAAGATGCTCGAGGGGGCCTCCAAGTCAAGAGTCCAACAGGACAATTTGTCGATGCGACACCAATCGAAGGCACAGTCGTCGTCAATGCCGGCGACTTGCTTGCGAGATGGAGTAACGACACCATCAAGAGCACTATCCATAGAGTTGTTGAGCCACCGCAGAAGCAAGCTGAATCTTACCCACCTCGATACAGCATTGCGTGAGTATAGTAGTGTTTTTCTGTGGCGTTGTCAGGCTGACTTGGTGGCAGGTACTTTTGTAACCCCAACTTCAAAAGCTATATTGAGGCGATTCCGGGGACGTTCAGTACGAAGAAGGATAAGAAGTATGAAGGCATCAATAGTGGTGATTACCTGGTCCAGAGACTGACTGCGACGTATTGAGAGTCGGCTTTGCTAAGAACATCATGGCCAGCGCACACAGGCTTCGCTCTCTGTACTAGTATCTCTGGATTCAGATGGCGTAGTGTTAGTAAGAGACTAGCCAAACTATGATCAAACAAGACTTTTTCAACCCAGAAGCAACGGTGAAGTATTGTGATAATGTTGTCTCATAGAGAGCACCCAGACAAGAGTGTACAGTAGGTACCTTACGGAGACATTCATTACTACCTAGGTAGGTATCGAAGTTAGCATGTGAGTCTGGATTGCAGTGGGTTAGGCAACTCGCCATCCCCACCAAAAACACTCAACGCCGAGGCGCTAAACCTAATGAAGAAATTCGAGGTTTCTTTATTCAATGCCAACCTCAACATCTGTTTGTTTTCCATCGTCAACACTCACGCTAACACAAGGCTTCAACTTTGCCTTTGAGTCGCAGTCGCACCCATTCGATCCAACCATAGTCTACTGCTCGACTTTGAAATTCCCGGCTCCCAGTTTCTTAGCAGGAATGGACTCCAATACTGCCGCCGCAAAACGACCCCTGAAACAGGAGGCTTCAACAGCAAACAAGGCCTATCTGATCTTTTACAACTTCCTCTCAGCTGTGCAATGGTCTGTTGTGCTCGGCCGCACCGCCATACTTGCCAGTGCCTACGGGCCTGAGTACGTCTATCCTAATATTGGCCAATATACAAAATGGACGCAGACTTTGGCTGGGTTGGAGGTGCTGCATTCGATGCTTGGTATAATCCCCCTGCTCATTGGTATTGCATTGTGGTATATATTAACATAAATTGTCCCCTACAGGCGTCGTCCGCGCTTCCTTTATGACCACTCTTATGCAGGTCGCCTCGCGTTTCCTGCTCGTCTGGGCCATCGTCGATGTGTTCCCCTCCCTCGCCCTCTCGCCCTTTTATTCGTCCATGCTCATCGCTTGGTCCGTCACCGAGATTATCCGCTATTCTTTCTTCGCTCTCTCGCTGTCCGGCTACCAGCCCAAGCTCCTTACTTGGTTGCGTTATAACACTTTCTTTGTGCTCTACCCCATTGGTATCTTGAGTGAATGTATCCTCATCTGGTTCGCCACTGATCCTGCGGGTAACATCAACGAGCTCTATAAGTGGGCACTTTACGCCATCCTGGTTATCTATGTTCCCGGTAAGCTAAAGGAGGCTAAGTATGCGACTGCAATACTAACTGCGCACAGGTTCTTACGTCTTGTATACACATTTGATGAGCCAGAGGCGCAAGGTCATGCGAAGTCTGAAAGCACAGGGTCAGAAGGCTCAATAAAAGGAATTTGGGCGGTAACGAAAAGAGAAGAGAAGAATGCCATTGAATAGCGTACAACTGGAAGAGAAGACTTTGAGGAACCAAGAGCTACCTCGATGTGATCCACACACAAGCACTCATATATATATGTATATAGTCTAGGTGTAGATATATCTAACTAGAGAAACAGAAATCCAGCAGGTCAAACAGTTTTTTCGACGTTTGGAGTCTCGGGCGAAAGGCCGTCCTCAGTCAATGGTGCGTCTTCCAACAGGAGTGGTTCTTCAACACTCGTCTCATACCAGCCGTTCTGCAACCAGCCACGAATCACTTCAGTCGCATCTTGTGCCAGTTTGTTGTACCCGGGATTTTCTCTCGGCGTAAACATATCTGGAAAAGTCTCAGTATAACGGTTGTCTCTCGAGCGGCTTGACTTACTCATATGTGCCCCAGCCTCGTCCGTTGCCTTGTTGTTGATGGCTTCCATCCACACACCTCCAGGCTGCTTCTTGGGAAGATTGCAGAATGTCCTGTCCTGCCCCAATACGGTACCAACGACGTTGATCTGCTTTGACGGCGCCGCTTTACCAAGACGAGTGTATATGTTGGCGAAGCCCACGTCTAACTCTTCTTGCAACTGAATAAGACACGCCACTCGTTTGCGCAGTTCTTCTCCTCTAGCAAGGCATCCCACGAATTCGAGATGCGACGACGCCCAAGACCAACCTTCACCCAGTTGGTCGCGTTTCATCCATGCTGCAGCACCACCAGCTGCTACCGCTCCAGCCGCACCAGCGTACATAGCCATCTTGCCCCATTTTTGCCATGAATTGCCACCAGATGTGGAGGGAGCTGGCAGTGCTCCAGCTATCTTCGGGGGAGCGGGCGATGTTGAAGGGGAGCCTGCTGCTTTGGTGCCCCAGAGTGATGCTCCGAGGCCGCTCAGCTGCGATATTGCACCTACAGCCTGTGCAGCGTTTTGGTACTGATCCTCTGCACCGTGAGCTACCACGCCAGGAGATATGCCAAGATAAGGAGTATCAAAGGCGAGAACACCTTGAATGTAGGGAAACATGAGGGAATTGAAAGTTGGTTTCTCAGGCTTCTGAATGCCGTCCTCTGTGTAGATAGGCTTCTCAGAAGCTAAGCCGATGAGCATCTCGGCCGCCACGATGCCACCCATGGAATGGCCGACGAGGATGGTTCGCACCGAAGGCTCTATCGTTGGCGACGGTGTGCCAGCTGCGACCTCCATGTCGATGACCTTGTTCTGAAGCCTATAGCAATCGCTTTTAGCTAATGCCCTTGTAACCGCAGCTGCCCACCAAGGAATGAATACTCACCAGTCGCGGAAGCGACTCACGCAACTGCCCAAATCCCCACGAGTCTCATATTTGGGATAGACAACCACTTCAACATCGACCTTTGGCAAAGCCTGCCCTACCAAGTCGCGTAGGTCCTTGGTGAATTGATAATCAACCCCGAACGTGTCCTCGCCTCCCTTAAATCAAATTAGTATTATGGCTGACACTGACTATGGCGACACACGAGGCAGCCAGAGGTGGAGGCACAGTATGGGTGTGTGTACCTTGAAACCATGAATAAAACAAAGAAGCAGGGTCTTCTTCATTATGAAGTTTTGTCCATCAAGATCGCCCCGACGGAAAGCAGACGTTGGCCAAGGTCCAGCTAAGACTGTCGGCGTGTTGGGAGTGTGGCGAATGAGGACAAGTCTAGGTTTATTGCGAAGAGAGTGCTAAGCTGAGCTGGGTTGAGGAAGCATTAAAATTCAAGACACCTGACCTGTATTTACTATCAGACTCGGAATGTTATCGCGTCAAATCATCACCACCGCTGTCACCGTCATGGATAGAGAGATGAATTAAAGCTACTGCATGTAAGGCTTCTAATTAAAATACATCCTACTGTTTATCTAAACACGCAGTGCAAGTTCGCCATCCCCTTGCAGGTTTGACGCCCTCCAGAGTCATCCATTGCGAGGTCCATGAAACGACTTCTGTCAATGAGTCGGCTGTGTATGGTATTTGACCCTCGATTCCCTTCGCTTTCTCTTTCCCTGTCCCTGATCGCATGTTGTTTATTGACACCTGTCCTGCCGAACGCCATTGCATATATCATCAAACAATCGCCGCTTTGGGCGATACAACTTTACAGGCTATTTTGCGGCCCGATCTTGTCGATCAAGAGTCCTCCCCTGGCAGCCGCATTTGTCATTCCTCGTCGCTTTGAGCAGCAGTGCTACCGCCGTTTGCTTCTTTCGAGCCACTAGAAATCAGTTTGATCCGGGTGCCACTGGGCTGCGGAGTGCCGCCTCCTCCAGAGGGCGCCACTGAACTGTCCTTTACCCCTTCTTCAAGTTCTTGAAGTTCAGGATGCGCCACCAGTTCCTCTTGGTACTTGGAGTTAAAGAATTCCTACAACACGTTAGCGACAAGTCAGACGAACAACCACAGACAGAGTATGCTTACGTTCATGACCTTAGCATCTTGATATAGAATGCTTCCATCCTCGTTGTAAGTTTGACAGTTGCGGATCATCAATTCGATGTCCTTTCGCAGTCCACTCAATGATGTGTATTCCTCCTTTTTGATCCGAGTCTGTATCTGGTTCATGCAGATAGGGTTCTGAATGATGAGATAGTAGTCCGCGTAATCGCGCTTGGGAGGCAGTTTGACGAAGGGTCCGATGATGAGACGCTTGCCAGGATCCGACTCGTCATCCTCGGGGGGTTCAATATCATCCACCTCCAAAGTCATTAGAGCATCGTACAAGTTACGGAGACTCTTTTGTAAGACTTCCCGCTGATGTGGTGGAAGTCGTGACTCCAGGCTAACTTTGCTGGGGCGTCCTTGTGGCCCACGACGCTTTTTGGGAGGAGGCTCATCATTACCGTCCTCGGCCTTGCGCTTCTCATTCTTGCTGCCTGGTTTACGACCTCGTTTCTTGGGGGTTTCGATCTCCTCGGTGCTTGCTCTACTGCCCGATGGCGATTCATCCACCGAGTTGGAGATTCCAGACTTTTTCAGCCTGTTGTTCTCTCGCCTGTCCTTTCGGGCTTGCTTACGAGCCGCAGCTGCCTCTGGAGAGTCATCATCGTCATCCACAGCCATAAGCCATTGCTCTTCAGTGAGACCATCGTCGTATTTGACTTTGGTGCGTTCACGCGCACCACGACCCAGCATAACATCTTCCGTCTCATCCGAAATAGGATTTCCCTCATTCAAATAGATATCTGGCAATTCATCCTCACCCATAAGTCGAGGTTTGCTGCCTGGTCCATTGCCATAGGGCGAATTTCTCTGTCTCTCCTCGTCAATCTTCTGGAACACAGTTATCTCATCATCACTGCGCGCAAGGAGCATGTTGAGTTCTTCATCCTCCATCTCATCTTGCTCGCCGGACTCCGCCATATCAGCAGTCTCCAATAATGTTCGAAGCATAGCGTCACGGTCGGTCTCAGATGACTTATTGTCAAAACGACCGGCCTGAATAACCTTGCCATCCATATCCAGTTTGAATCTTGCTCGCTCAAGAATCTTCTCTTCTACTGAATTGGAGCTGATAAGTCGAAGGATTCGAACTTCATTCTTCTGGCCAATACGATGAGCACGATCCTGGGCCTGCAGATCCTGATGAGGATTCCAATCGGAATCGTAGATAATAACGGTATCAGCGGTCTGCAAGTTGAGACCAAGACCACCTGCGCGGGTGGATAGCAAGAACATGAAGTATTTAGAGTCAGGGGCATTGAACTCTCGAAGCAAGTCGGAGCGCTCGTCGGATTTGGTCGTACCATCCAATCGGAGATACTCGAATCGCTTGTAACGCAAATAATCTTCCATGATATCCATGATCGCAGTCATCTGGAAGAACATCAAGACTCGGTGCCCAGTTGCTTGATACTTAGGGAGAATTCTGTCAAGCAGCTCGAATTTTCCTGCTGTCCTCCACAAAAGATCATTGCTGACATTCATAGGATTCATGACATTTTCTACAACATCGAAAACGAACGGGTGGTTGCATAGCTTCCGGAGCTGCATAATCATGTTGCTCAATCCGCGAGCACCAGTCTTTCCGCCCTTGCCATCACTAACGACAAGTCTGTTATGGGTGACCATCTGTTTGTACAATTTGGACTGAAGGGCAGAAAACTTGCACTTGATGACCTTCTCTGTCTTGTCGGGAAGGTCCTTTTCAACATCCTTTTTCAAACGGCGGAGAAGGAAGGGTCGCAAGACCTTATGAAGACGCCTGATGACGAGAATTTGCTCTTCTTCGGTGAGTTCCATCTTATCCTGGCCGCCAGTGTTCGCGAAGGGGGTATTGAACCACTCATCAAAAGTCGTTGCAGATTTGAAAATGTTCGGCAGAACAAAATTGAGCATAGCCCAGAGTTCAGAGAGGTTGTTTTGTAAAGGAGTACCGGTGAGAATGAGTCGAAAACGGGTATGATAGTATTGCTGAATGGTAAAGCTCAGTTTGGAGTTTGAGTTCTTCATTCGATGACCCTCATCAATAATCATGTGGAACCACTTAATTTTGCTTAGAATAGGGCGATCCTTGATGATGTACTCATATGTCGTGAGTAATACTTGGAACCCTCCTTGCCGAATCTTGTCTTGCTGCTGTTTGCGAGTATTGGGAGGTCCCTTGTAGACAATACGGCTCACAGAGGGAGCCCATCTTTCGAATTCCAGGTTCCAGTTTGTCAACGTACTCAGAGGGACGATGACAAGGTATGGTCCAGCCTGTTGTTTCCTCTCAATCAGATAAGTGATTAGACTGATAGTTTGAATGGTCTTTCCGAGACCCATTTCATCAGCCAAGATACCGTTCAGATTGTTGTTGTAGAGTGAGATCATCCATTGGAGACCCTTGACTTGATACTCCTTGAGCTTACCGCCCACGAGCATGTTGGCTTGCTCGGTAACCTCCTCACGAATGCGATGTGCTACAGCATAGTAATCGATCTTCTTGCTGCTTTCGTCATCCTCATCGTAATCACTGGCATCATCCATCTGCGGATCATCCACGTCACCATAGCGCTCGGCAGCCTGGCGTTGTTGAGCCTTGACTGAGGACGCGAGTTGATGCAAGAAGCCATCGGTTTGTTTGAGCAAGTGCGTGATACGGGTATCTTTAGCCTGGTCAAGAAGCTTAAGGTAAGCCTCTTCGTCGTTAGCCTTCAAAGCCTGGAGACGCTGTTTGGCCGTTCTCTCGATACGCTTCTGCTCCTCCTTTTCGATGTTAAAGTGTTGCTGGTACATAAGACGAGAGAGCTTGTGCGACTTGGTACGTTGCGAAGAAGCAGACTCTTGGATTTCTTGACGGTGGGTGTAGATAGCTCGAAGGAAATCGGTGTGCTTCTTCTTCTCTCGGTTCTCGCGGGCATCGCGTTGCTGCTTCTCGAGCTTTTCGGTAATACGAGCCTCACGGACGTTCTGCTTCTTCATTCGGCGGAAACCGGATCGATTTGTGGTCATGGCGAGGTTATCATAATGCATCATTTGACGTCCGATCTTATCCCGAAGAGCCCGTTGCTTGGCATAGAGAGCTATGCTTTTCATCTCAATTATTGCTTTGCGCTTGAGAGAGTCGTCGGCCTCAAGCGTTTCCTTGGAAGAGTCCCAGTGGGCCAAGTCACCGGGCAGGTTCTTTAACTCGGCATATCGCTGTCTCATCCTGTTCGAGACAACAACTTCTCGTTCGTATCGCAAATGATCAAAATCGATACCAGTAGGAAATACACCAGGAATAAACCAGCGATTCTTCCGTTGGGAATGATCAAAGTACTTGATTTCGGGGCGAATCATACTGGTGCCGTAGGGGGACTTTACTGTCTTAAATGTATGCGCCTTAGGAATCTCCGAGCCCTCATCTTCTGTCACAGCTCCAGGTCCGTTCTGTCCATCTTTAGTGGATTCAGAGTCTGCCTGGTTCGGTTTAGCCGCTTGGATCACCTGCGCAGCATCGGCGACGGCGGCCTGTCTACGATGGCGCTGGTTGAATATGGCCTGCTGCAGCTGTAGAGAGACTCCGGCGTTTTTCCCCAGCAATTTGAAAGCATGGATCTGCTGTCGAAGTAGACCGAGCTGTTGCTGCGTGAAATGGTTTGAAGATGGTGCAGTCGGGGGAGACGTTCCGGTGGATGCAGGAGCAGGAGTAGATTGGTTTGGCATTGCGGAGGCACCGAGCGGATTAGAAGGGGGTTGAATCGATTGGGGCGAACCTTGCTGCATAGAACGTCCAGGTATAACACCGTTAGCGGGCGTACCATTTGTTGCGTTCTGCATCTGTTGCTTTTGTTGCTGCTGCAGGAATTGCTGCTGGTTACGTCGCATGGTGTGTTGCTGCTGGAAACTCATCAAGAACTGTGAAGCCTTGATGTATTCAGGGTCTGACGGTGGCACGCCTTGGTCCTTCATCTGCCTAAGTTTCTATACAACGTATCAGCATTGATAGTCCGAAGCAATAAATCGTATTGAAAGAAGAAGAGAGAGTCCATAATGAGAGCATACCCTGAAAACTTCTTCTGCCTGTTGCTTGGTCGCGCCTGTAGGCATTGGCGCGCCTGGGTGCTGAACAGCGTGTGGTGCATGCACCGACGCCATGGTGAATGAAGTGTACGGCGCGTTGACTTTTTGATAGTCAAATCGGTTAATTAGTTGCGAAGATGCAGCTACCTATGTGGCATGTCGCGCAAGATGGGACGTGCCTTAGCGTCGCGAAAACGAATGCTTGACGCAGAAATTAATTAAGATATAATGAACGCGTCGGAATCGAAGCAAAAAGGGCAATGTTCAAGAACACGTTGGAAGGATTCGTCAAGAAATTGGCGACACGTTAGAGATGGCGCGTGTGATAGCCTTGGCGTGGAGCAACCTTCAAGTTTGGAACGCGGCGGTTGCAGTGAGTTGCTAGAAGCACGGGAATGGACACTCGATGGTCCGAAGGTTGAATACTGAAGGGAAACTGTGCGATGTGGCGACAAGGTGCGTATTGAATCGGTAGAGGGGATCGGGTCGGCGTAAAATCGCGTGCAACACGGATTCGGTAGTTTTTCTCGATGAGAGCCGATGGTTTAAGAGGGCCCTGGCGATTTTTTGGATGCGCGCGCTCGCCGGTTGATGATGGGGAGTGGTGAAGGCACAACTGAACAAGATGCAGCGTGATGGTTGGTGCGGTCTTGAGTCGGCCACCCAGAGTATTTTTCAGCACGGCCCCCCCTGTCAGAAGCAGCCCCAGCCAGACAGCTTACGAAATGCGCCTGAGGCAGCCAAGGAAGAGTATTAGGTAATCAAAGTTATTATTCTGCATTGGCTGGCCTGAATCTTCTGGTGCAGTCACACTGAAGAGAACACAGCAGTCTTTTTATACCCCTTGGGAGCCGATTAGCACCTCTGAGGTATCTCTTTAGAGTTTATCCCATAAACCTGTCAGTATCAGGGATGTATTTCTTCACATATACATATCTATAGTATAAACTAAAGTACCCTTGACAATGCAGCTTGCAGTTCATGAGTTGGACTTATGCTGCTGTGCCTCCTGGGAGGCTTGTTTGTGCAATATTTATGTCGAAAAGAACAGCAGCCAATCAATCAACACTGATGTCAGGCACACAAAAATACATAAGAGGTGCTCTTTCGGCTCATAAGGACCAATGAGCATAAGGAATGGTTGACTCATGATAAAAGCATATATCAAATGGCATATTTTCTGAGTGTTGATATTGGATTAAAAAGAAATAGAGTCTATTCTGCCTGGAAGGGCCAAAACCTAATGTGTTATTTTTACCGAGACGCCGGGATCTATCTGACCAAGTGGCAGAAGTTGAGGCATCATCAATCAATCAATCTGCCTGGAAGAGGGAGAAAAGCTGATGTGTTGTTTTTACCGAGATGATTAGATCTATCTCACCGAGTGGCGAGAAGTGCATGGCTTCAAATCGATCAATTAACACGAGCTAGGGAGGCCGATGGATGTCGTAGGTTCTTACTGGGCTCTTGTATGTTCCAGACACAATCTTAAGCCCCCTATAACCTCCAGCGTGTGTTAGTGGTCTCACCTCTTGAGCCTTTTCTTGTCGGGACCATCTTCCTCGTCGCTCAGCTCCGCGTATTGGGTTTGTGGCTGCGTCTTACTCCAGGCTTTAGTAAACATAGGGTCATTCTGGGCCTTGTCTGCGTATTTCAGTAGAGCTTCGCGCGGATCTTCGTGCAGCATGCGCGCAAGAGGAATATTCTCGGCGATGAGCTTCTCGTCCGGCTGGTTCTTCTGGAATGGCGTCTGTTGGGGGATGTGGGGGCGTCGAGGATCTTTCGAGCGGCCTGATACTGTGACTCCAGATGGCTTTGAGCTTCTTGTCGCACCTGGCACTACAATCGCATCACCAGATACGCCAACAGACTGGTCCATTGTTAATTCAGGATTGTCGTCAATATGTCGCTTCTTCGGTGCTCGTGACATGACGTCTACAGCGCCTCTACTCGACATCTGCGGGTTGTACAAGACATGAGTCTCGGCATTAGCTGAACCTGTAACGATCTGATTAATCTTCGGATGCCATTCCACTGTGATTAGTGGTGACCCAGGCGTTATTTCGGTGACATGTTCTGCACGCAGATTGCCAGGATTCAGAATGTGGAGATGGCCGGTGGCGGAGCCCGTGATGATGCTTGTCGAGTTTGGTGCATACTTGATGTTGCTCGTAGGGAAATGATCTGAGGTTGAGATATGGGCGACTGTGACGAGAGGCTTCGTGAATTTACGAGTGTCCCATAGTTTGATCAAATCATCGCCTCCTCTTGTGACTACCATGCGACCGTCGGACGATACATCAATGCCACTGGTCCACGATTGCGGTTTATGTGCGTCGCGAATTTCTCCTGCCGGTCGTGAGAAAGGACTATTGCCACTGTACATGACCAGCGAGCCGTCCAAAGCTGCTGCGACAAGGACGTTGCTGTTTCCTTGGGGTGAAGATCCCCATGCAACAGCAGTCATCTTGGTTCGACCAGCAGAGCCAGAGGCTTTGGACTTGAACACAACAACATCTCTCTGCGTCCGCTTATTGTTGATATCCCAAATTCTCAGTGTGCTATCTGTACCCGCAGTTACGCACAAGTTTTTGTCAGTGGGGTGCCAGGTGCCAGTCGTGATTTCGGATATGTGACCCTTGGTGTTGTGCATGTCACGAAGGTACATGTCTCCCTTGACAAATTCGGTAATAATATCACCGTCCCGCGACAGTATCTTCGCTTGGGGATGCGCTGACACACAAAGTAAGACACCTCCTGCTAGAGGGTTGAATTCTATGCGGTGGATAGGATGCGATTGCGAGTTAACGTCGGAGGCCTTCGTTTCATACGGGTCGACGGATCGGAAGGATCTCAGCGTGCTGGGAGTCATAGAAGCAAAGTCATGCAACTTGACAGTACAGTCTGTGGAAGCAGTTGCTAAGCGTCCTCCTGCTGGATCTAGTGAGACTGTGGTGACAGCGCGATCGTGGGTTTTAAGTACAAGCTCGTGTGACACAGGGAATTCATCTTGGTCGGAATCGTCGCTGTTGTCGCTGTCGGAGTCATCACCAGAATCTTGCTTCTTCTTCCCACCACTGACTTCTGCGACCTTTCTGCGACTTCTTTCGATTTGGGCTGCGACATCTGTCTCTTTCGATTTCTTCCCAAATGATGTGGGCAAGAAAGCTCTCATAGGATCGTCTGCTGCCAGTTCGGAAACTTCGATCTCGAAATCATCGTCGGAACTCATGGCAAACAGCTTGGTTATCGATCGCCAAATAGGAAGAAGAGAGAGAAAGGAAGAAAGGAAGAAAGGAAGAAAGAGGTTACGTGGGGCTGAGAAGGTGGGAGTCATTTACAGAGGTAGCCGCGAAAAGTTCTTGCCCAAGAAAACTGTGGCTAAAGAAGCTTACTAGCCACAGATACAAGGGATACTTTCGCTATCATAAGAGGCGCTAATCATCATCTCGCTATAGGGATATAAGCAATAATTACACAGGGCTGCTGCCTTTATAGTCCCTGGAACTATAGGGGAGATATAGAGGGAGCCTTTTATAAGTTATCTTATCTCTTTGTATCTCCCTGTACCTAGTAAAAATAGCTACTGTGGCGTAAGTCACCTTAGGCAAGAACTTTTCGCGGCTACCTCCGTACAAATGAAGTACCTAAGTCAGGCGGTCTGGTCTGGTTGAACTCTGCGGGTTTGTCTACTCCGTACCACCCCGGGCGGTTCATTTTCTCTTACCTAGTAGGTAACTAGTTCAGGGCGAAGAATATCTTAGGTACAAGGTAGGGACATGAATTGATACATCATCTCACCTACTGCTATTTCGAACGTCACCGTGATCGTTAGTACTGGCCAGTCTGAGTAGGTAGTCTCTTATATTTCCATCGTCGATAATAGTTCTTACTATGTTTAGGACGAGTAACTAGTTGTAACCTGAAGTGCCATTACCCCCTTGTGCTACGGAGTACTCATTTGGTGAAGCTTGGTCTCACGCCGTTTTCATTTCATCGCCAGATGGCCTGTCAGGGACTCTATACGCATCCCTACTAAAGAAATACATCAATCATCTACCCTTGCTACTGAGTAGAGTTGGCCAGAAATACCCGGTTTGCCGTAGCTTTTCCCATTTGGAAGCACCCCCGCCCTTATTGATTTGCTCGCGCTCTTAATGAAAGGATTTTGGAGTTTGAATAACCACATGGTGCAGGTGCATTCTTGATTTACCCAAGCACTAGGGTTAGTCCACGATATCGCTTTTAGATGAAATCGTGAATAGGTACGGATAAGTTAGAGCAAGCACCCCACAAGGAGTATATTTCGTGTCTCCCATCAATGAGTGATAGGTGATGAAAGCAAATGGATGCATATTGCTTGATTGCTTGATTGGCTACCTAGGTACCTACCTACCTACCCCGACCCACTTCTTAAACCAGAGCAGATCTGCACCTCACCTCGCTGAGTTATTCACTTTTACGCGACAGATATAACAGGGCGCCAAGTTCCAACATCACAGCTGCCATAATGCCTCCAGATTCTCTATTGGACGAAGATGAATTATATGTATCCTCAGAAGATTCAGACTTCGCTCTTGATGATTCGCCCGACCTGAGTTCCGATCACTCTGACTTAGAAGATTCCAGCGACAAAACAACCAACAAAAGAAGTCGCCCACAAGATGAAGCCGATGCCGGATATGATAACTCGGGTGATGAGGCGATAATAAAAAGGGGCGCGAAGCGTCGTAAGAAAACGCAAGACAAAGGCATACGTGACCACAACGAGGGTGAGGGGGGTCTGATCAAGACTCGTAGACAGCGTGCCGCTGAGTATGCCTCTGATATTTGCATCCCTCGGTGCGTTTCACTGACAAGGACTACCAGGAAAGAAGAGCGTCAATATGCGACAAACAACGAGCCAGTCACTATTGATGTTGATGCGCTATGGGCGCAAATGATATCCAAACCATCGACTCCAGCAAACAAGGACGAGCGAACCGATGACGCAGACACAAGTACCAACTTCATCAACAACTCAAACGACTCAGCTGAGAACAAATCACACTCAACAATATCCGACTATTCGTCAACAATGATACGAATCAAACGCACGTATAACTTTGCTGGTCGAATTCACACAGAGGAAAAGCTGGTTCCGCGTGACTCAGCCGAAGCAAAGCTATATCTTGCCTCACAAGGTCAAGAGGCGCCCAAAGATAGCCCTGAAAAGAGCGTTACCAGAAAGGCGTTTCGATCAGCTTTCGAGCCTCAGGTAGATCTTCTTCCCCATCGGGTAGATCTGAATCTCGGAATGGCCGCCCGGATCAAGGCTGGCAAAGAAGCACAAGCCAAGAAACTAAATGTTGTCGAGAAGAGTCGTATGGACTGGGCTGGTTACGTGGACAAGGAAGGCATCAAGGATGAGCTCGAGTTGGCTGGCAAGTCCAAAGATTCATACATGGCCAGAGAGGATTTCTTAGCAAAGAGCGAGGCCCTAAGAGAAGAGGACTCGAGAAGGGCAAGGCTTGCTGGAAAGGTTTGACCGCCTATGCATTTTGTTTCTTTCTTCCTTTCTTTTGCGTTTTGGCGTTTTGGCATGATAGATACCATGGGACTTAGCATCACTTTCAATAAATTTCGGGCGTTTACAAGGTCAGCAGGTATATCGGCCTGCCATTAGACCAGACATATATAAGATACCTAATCAATACTGAGTACATCAAAGGGTCTCCCAAACACTACTAGCTTTTCTTGATTCTTAAATATCACATGCTAAGCGTTTACTTTGTTTCTAATATTTACCATGATCATAAACTACTCCGTATTCTCGGTACAGGAGGTATACCTTATCACTCGATCACATCCACAGCGGGGCAGCCTTGTTATAGTGGGATGGGTGCGAGGCTGAAAATTACTCGGTACCTTAGCAGCAGCCAAAATTTCCTTGCAACATCATAATCCCAGCCCGGTGCTTACCATTGCTGACCTTGAATCAAATCCGCCCGCAATGGCTATCTTAGGCAAGCGCAAGGCTGAGCCTGAGCCCTTAATATCCCAAGAAGATGCTGCAGCCATTTTCAGACGGCATTTCGAGGCGCAATTTGCACCTCTGCCAGAGGCAGAAGCCGCTAAATCGAAATTCAAGAAGACGAAACATGAGGGAAGCAGCAACGATATCGATAACGAGGAAGATGAGGATAACGACAACAGTGACGAGGACGACGGCGACTGGGGTGGCCTCTCCGACGAGGATTCTGTCACCGAAGAACACAATTCAACAATACAGGTCGTAGACCATTCGAACAAGCAACCGCCAAAACCAGCGGCAATGTCAAAACGAGAGCTCAAAGCTTTCATGGTATGGATTGCGTCGTATCGATCACTCCAGGACATGGCACTAACAGGAAACTCCCTAGTCATCACGGCCTCCAGAGCAAACAAAACCCAAAACCGAGCAGTCTCTATCAGCGACTTCATCCCCTTCAAACACCCTCCCCGAGGACGCACCCTCCCTTCTAGCCCAAGACCTTGAACTCCGACGACTCCTTGCAGAATCGCATCTTCTCGCGCCGGCCATTTCAGCATCGGGTACCACTATTGCACCCAAGACTTTTGCTACAGGCCGCACTCGTCAAAAGGCTACGGACTTGCGCGTCCAGGCTCTAGGATCCAAAGTGTCCATTCACAAGCAAGAAAAGATGCCCATGAACATGCGCAAGGGTATTGTTGCTGCGGCAGACGCACGAGAAGCAAAGCGCCGGAGAGAAGCTAAGGAGAATGGGGTGATCCTCGAACGAGAGACTGGTAAGAAGAAGGGGCGTAGAGATAGGGGAAGGGATGTTGCTGTCGACCGACCGGGAGTTGGTAGACTGAAGGGGGCAGAACTACGCCTGAGCGACAAGGATATCAAAAGCATAGAAGGGGGCAGAGATGCGTTTGGTAGAAGAAGCCGGCGTTAGCACGGTATTTCAAACCCACTTTCGTGCGCCCAGCAAGACATCGTCACCACTTCAAGCGACTGGCTTTGTAATGGCGTGTAAAAGGCAACAGTTTCTTCCTTTAATCTACCACATTTAGCCATTCCTAGTCTGTACAGTCTCCCTGCCATGATGCCTAGGAATACAGTCTTATTCAAGGAAGGGGAACCATGTATATACAAATATTTCCTTGGTTCACTTCAACTTAATACGTTCGTAATACTCTGAGCTAGTTGAGAATCTTCCCAGAAGCTACGCGAGTATGAATCTATCGAGGCCATATTTTAAGCACATGTAACCGCTTCCAGGTAAAAAAGAGAATTTAAAATATAGACAAAGGAAAGGTTAAGGACAGCGCGCGCATATAACCATTGCAAATTTCCACCAAATTTGAAGCCATAAATCCCTTAAAGTCATGATCTGAGCGCAACTAAAGTGACAAATTCGTACGCAGGTGTGCCGTTACATCATGCCGCTGGCGTTGATAGCAGCCGGTTGGCTCATTGTCATTGGCATGCTGAGAGTCTCGAGACTATTATATGATTGCGTGGGTGCCATACTTGAAGGTGGTGTTGAGCCATGCGCAGCAGCGATCAGGGAGCCGGTCACATAGGCGCTATCAGAGTGTGGGGAGGCTTCTTCGAGTGAGCCAAGGTGGTCATCACCAGAGAAATCCTCGTCTTCCTCGCCTGACAAGTTCAAGGAACCATCTCCACCATCTTCGCGGCCATGGGTACGCTTGTGTCTAGTGTAGGGTATTAGTGACGACTCCGTTACATCTTTAGGTGTGCAACATACTGCGCCAGGTTATCAGATCTTGAGAATGCTTTACTGCAGTGGGGACAGATGTAAGGTCTTTCTTGTGTATGTGTTCGCACGTGTCTATACATCCTTCAGCTTAGTCTTCACACCATACTATGAGGCAGCGAACTTACCGCTTGAGATGTTCCAAACGCTTGAAAAGACGGCCACAGGTGGGGATAGGGCAAGAGTGTGACTTCTGAGGATATGGACCGACTTCCATGACGGTCGCGGAGCGAGCACGTCTGACAGCGCCGTTGGGAGCAGGAACAGAACGCCTCTGATCATTGACATCACCAGAAAATTCCTCGCTAGCAAGATGGGGAAACTCTTGCTGGTGCATGCCCATTGAGTGGGCAGCAGGGCTTCCTTCCACGGTCGACAGGGGGGTTCCGTGCCTTGACATATTCTGGTGTTGTTGGGTATTAACAGAAACTGCGGAAGTGCTGTAGGAGAGACCGGGGGGTGAGTTGTCTGCCGATTCATCACTCTCAGCAACGGGACCAACTGAGGCAGAAATTGATCGGCGAAGCTCAGAAGGCCGGTGGGAGTGTGTGTGTGAGGCTGCTTGGGCAGTAGCAGCAGGGGTCGAAATTGCCGACATAGATGGAGGAATGGATGAACGCCGCCTTCTCTGCTTATATGTCGGTGAACCTTCGATCACAGAGTAGACGTTGTTTGTACCATAGGGACGAGAGAACTGAGGACCCGCCAAGTTGGAAGGTGGTAGCTGAACCATGCCGTTAAGGCCGTTCATGCTAGCCATATGATCAGGAATGGCCGAGTACAAGCCTGTCTCTTCATTGGCGATATACGCAGGCTCAGCCGAGATACCCAAAGCTTGTTGAGGGGGGGTAATGGGTTCAAAAGATATTCCTCGGTTGCTGTAATCCTCGTACTGAGAGGAGACGAATGAAGGGGCTGGCGAGTACTCGAGGCCATAAGCAGGCATGGAAGCATGGCGCTGGTGTCCTTGAGTGATTGGGACACCATTATGGTTGTACTGAACACGGGTGAAATCAGGTTCCCTCTTGACAGGGACGGCTTGGGCCATTGGGTGGGGCACCGCCATCGTGCCATAAGGTACCATTGCGTCCATCCCCTCCGCCAAAGGGGGCATGGACTGGGGCATCATTGTCGGGGGAGGAGGCATCGAGTCCATCGCTCGCATAACTGGGGAGGTTGACTGGCTCTGAGAGAAAGCAGACTGCTGGGCGCTGAAAGAGGAGGAGTTGGCTTGTTGCGCTTTAGTCAGTTGCTCATAGAGCGACTGAGATGAGTCGTATTGAAAAGACAGAGCAGGTTCGCTGACAGCAACGGTGGTGGCTTCCTGACCCATCTTCTCACGCTTAAGATCGCGTTCCAGCGCGTCAAGAAACAGACGGTCATGTGGGACACTGTACCAGTAAAAGACCTTTTGCTTCTTCTGTGTTCGGATGCAGTTGTTCTTGTAGAGAAAGTCGAGGAAGGCGCTCTTTGGCTCCTCCAGAGAAGCGTCGGTTCCAGACTTGAGATTTCGCAAGTCGGAGAAGATACCCTCCTCGAACTTCTTGGAGTTCTTGACAGGACGGCCAAAAGCCTGGAATCGGAACGACAGGCATCTCACGATATCTGTACCAGAAATGTGAAAAAGATTGTTCCTGTGTTCAGGTTAGTGACCAGACTCGTGATTGACGGTCAGTCCTATCTTACCAGAGAATGCAAGAGACATATTCGCCAGTTGGCAACAAGAATCGGCGAATGTACTGATCGGGCTGCCAATCGACAGGAGCTGAGATGAGGAAGTACTTCACTATCGAAGTGTCAGAACACACAAGAGACAATTTTCTCACATCGAAGACTTACAGTTGTCAACTTGCTGCAAAGCAACTTGGGCATCATGAGGCAGAGCTTGCTGAGCCTCAGTACTCAGCATGAAAGTTTCTGGCTTCTGGGGCGCCATTGTGGAGTGTTGCGGATACATCTTGCCGGGTTCTGGGAGTGTTGTCTATAGTGACGTGACCGTGGTTGGTCAGTCGAGTTGATGGCGCTCAACGGCCGGGAGTCGTTGCGAAGCGAACCGAAAAGTCTGGCAGATGGCAATCGAAATCTGTGGCGAGCAAGTGATGACGGTGCAATCAACAGTTTTAGCCAGATTCAATGAGAATGAAATGGTCGAGGCGCAGCCTGGATCCGAGTATAAATAATGATGGGAATGATGCTTGTTGACCAAAATTCGAGACCAGCCCGGAATAATGGAATCGCTGCGCAATGCGATTCAAGACTCAGCAACCGCGTCAAGCGAATGTGACTGAGAGGCGTCTGGAGTGCAACCGTCAAGGCGTGGGCGATGGTGGGGGATCGAAGTCGAAGTTTCGCGCGAAACAAGAAATCGAACCAGATTAAAGCTATAAGCAAGCAACAACGGGGAAGCAAGAAGCGAAAAGATATCAACAGAGCCGAAAAGCAATGTTCATCAAGAGCGAGCAGTGGCTTCGTGAAGGAAAACGAAGGACAGCTGAAAGCGTGGCGGCGCGTTGAGGATGAACTTGAGACGTCGGGGGAGAAGGCGGCTTCTATTGAGTTGGAAAGAGAAACGAGTTTGAGGGCAACTCCGGAATGGGTCCGCGGAGTGTGGAGCGAGGGGAGAGGGGAGGAGGGAGGAGTGCAAAATGAAGGGAAAACAAAACGACAAGAGGAAAAGATTTCGGAAGGGAAATCTGAGCAGGTGGGCGAGGATATACGGGGGTTTAATGAGATGTTGTGTGGGAGAGTGTCGCGCCGATGGGTCTGGGTAGCAAGTAAGGCAAAGGAAGAACAAGGCAAGTATGGAAGTGAGTTAAGAGATGGAGACCCATGGAAAGGAGGACAAAGTAACCCAAGGGCAAGTACCTGGGGTGGGTTCCAATTAGGTTGGGATTGGACTTCTAGAGCACGCGCCAACCTGAAAAAGTGAACGACGGCGTTGCGAGGGCGGGAGAGCAGCCACATACCACGCACGGTGCTTTTGGGGAGAGGCCAAGTGGGATGGAGGGTGGAGGGCTTGCTCGTCAGCAACAGGAGCAGCGGAGTCAATGTCAGAGCATGATTCAGCGTGCCAATCAGAGACAACAAGTGGAGGCCCATCGTTCTGCTTGTGCTGGAACTGGCACAGTGTGGCTTCCATCCTCTCTGCTTCCATTCCTAGGTACCTACCTACCTTATGCACTGCAACAGTAAGGCACCTATAGATGGGAACGATAACGGGCAATGGATGGATTCAGGTCACCTTTAATGGAACCTGCAATAGCTCTCTATTCCATGTCATTAATCCTCTCCTGCTTCTCGTCTTCCACTTACACATACGCCTCTACCCTGTCACTTAGCAATTACCCAAACGCTTTTTGGTCTTTAGTTTATTCTAGATTAGAAACCCCTGGAAGACGAAAAATTGGACCTCTCTATTCTGGCAGTCCGGCCAAGAACCCAGGTTGACAGACTCTCAGGGAGATATGAGCACTCTATCCGTACGGTATTATATTGTACTGTACTGTACAGTGGCATGTCCTATGGATAGTATCACAATACCTAGGAAGTCTGACGAAGTAAATTTATACTGTTGCGTTCAACACGGTGCCTCCGCACAGAGAGAGGACTCCAGTTCCGAAAACACAATCAGGCTTGGAGCCTAGGTACTAGCTTGTGCACGCCCTCATTCTTTAATATTACCGGTATGGAGCTGGCTGGAAGGCGCCGTGGAGCTGATTCCAAGTGACTTTTGAAGTGCTCCAACTTACGACCAGCAAGAACGGCGATATTATGCGTATAACACACTTAGGTGAAGAAACAATAAGTACCATTGGGAAGATTCCCTGGCAGCTTGCAAAGAAAAGACGAGGACGTCAACAACGCCAACAAAGTCTTTCGCTATTGGCTCCCTTGGCTACCAGGTACACATAACATAACCTCGACAGGTTGATTCCACGCCCCTGCTTCAAAACAAACCCACGCTTCCTTCCGCGTCGGACGAGACTGACAGAATAGGGTTGAGGCCGAAAAGATCGACAAGGGTCGCGGAAACAAATCCAGAGGTGCATTTGCAGCTAAGCAACGTGGGTAACGGCCCTCATTCTTGTCTTTGATTGCTGTCTTGCAACCATCATAATTCACAGAGACAGTGACTGGGGGCATGGGCACAACAAAGCCCCAAAGACTGAAACGTAAAACACAGTCGGTTCATGGCCTGGCCGCGGTGCCGCTTGTCTCAGCCTAATAATTGGATCTCAAAGGCCTCTCTGGAGTCTAGATAGCTTAAAGGTTTGTGAGCTAAATAATCTCGAAATTGCAACACACACATCGCCCGGTCATGGATGCTAGTGGGATTCAATCAATAACATCTCAACTTCAGTGACGAGTAGGTAGGCAAGGTGTGCTTCTCCCTCAGGTCCCTTTCGATGGTCGGAGAACAGTTATTGTGTTAAATTTTCAGTGGATTCGACGGCTTGCAGGAAGAACAGGGAGCGGGATTTTCAGAGACGGGCATAACTACTAACTATTATTACTATTACCTTCGTACATAGTCAGGAAGCCTGAACCATCGGATGCTTTTGGCGCTGTCGGTCAGCCATGCTTAGTTTTCGTTTTCCATCAGCTAGATCAGCTTTGAGGCCAAAGTTTCCCACAAATGCCAACCACAGAATGTGGCTTTTGTCCAAGCGAGTGTCGCAATCTCATCGTATTCTCCAGAGTCAATCTCGGAGATCACTATCATACCATGCATTATAGTGTTCCTGCTAAAACAAATGGGGCCGATTCATGTTCGATACCTCGGCCAACGCTCTCCTCGCAAACAGCGATTTCTGATATTACCAGGCACCACATTATTAATATGCAGGAACAGTCCGGTTACAACGTGGGTGGCCGGTATAAGCTACGATCATAATGAAAGCAATAATTGATGGCCTAAGGCCATCCCTTAGATGTCAAGAAAAGGGGCTGATAATGTCTTCGAATGTTGGAAGCTATCTACATGTTTGATTACAACCGAGCACACAACACGAGTAGTATATGAGCAGATTGAAGCGAGATGGGTCCATTCTCCCTTGAGATTCCCCCAACCGAACACAGTCGCAGATTGCTCATCTTGTCACTTTCGAGCCTTCGAGGGACTAGTACATAATCTCAGGTTCGTGCATACAGATCGCTCGTTGTATATGCACGACATAGCATTCATTATTTATGCTTGTTGAACAACCAAACTTTATTCATTTAGGTGGAGAAAATGTAGTGTATTAGCTACAGAGACAGTGATCATAATTAAAAAATAATGTCTCAAAAAATGTTGTCAAATCCCTATGAAGGCAGTATTATTTACCATGTGTTTCCCGCTACCAATACTCCGTACAGTCAATAACTACATCGCACAAAACCATCAAATGTGGTTCGAGAACTGGACATGATGAATACCAATCGTCAACAAGAATATTGAATCTCAGATATCGATATTGGCGGAGCTTACCAGTAATTACAGAGGTCAACCCCAGGCCACAATGTAGTTTGCAAGGCTACATAGCTAGGGTATCACTTTGTCCTCCGTAGAGAAAGCATTATAGCGGGAAGATGTTTCCAAAGGTAAGGCCCAGGAAGAGCGGTCGATAAACAATCCACGGCTATTGACGAATCCTTGAGCTGTGTTCCACTCAGCAACGTCTGCGCCATCTTCTTTTGATTTCCTCCTCCGCTTTTGATCAGAAATGCCGATGTGTTCCGCTGGTCAGTTGTGGAAGTCCTACTCCGTAATGCAAGACAAGGATATCCTTTCGGCTTACAGGATCAATTGTCTACACATCCCTGCCAGGGCTGTGTTAAGACAACGTCTTCATCGAGGTGAAACATACCCGCTGGACTGCATCAGAGACCACATCCTCGCCTAGATGCTTGTGCACCAGTGATGCAGGACATCTGAAACCATCACACCCCTTCCTTGTATCCTGGATTGCGCTCAGGAGGGTAGCTGGGCTAGCTCGTTCAGGTCGTTGGGTTATTATGTTTTACGATTTTATCAAACATGATCGAATCACTTTCACACTTTGCACCTACTACCCATTTGTACATTCGACCTAATCATTGTTTTTGTATTGATTGGACACGAGCATGTTGTTTTATGGACCAGTGCTCATTCCCATCACCATCTTCTGTGGATTAATAGTTTGGTTGAGTGGTTGAGAACTCTGCACTTGAAAATCAAGTGTGAAGTAGCGGGGAGCCTGTTGAGCTTCTCAAAAGAGTTTGGGTTGTTTGGCTACCACAACTTCATGTACTGTCTCGAGCTTCGATCATTACAGCTTTATAGCGACACTATACAAGTGATTGTAGTGCTCTGTGGCTTCCGCGTCGTTAATTAGAATACTGTGCAATATGCGTGCCATCATGATCTCTCTCACTCGCCGCCAAGCAACTAACAAGATCGTTCTGGATACGGGTAAGACTTTCTTTCGTTTTCTCGAGTTTTTACTGGACCTGGGGTTGACTCAACATTGACAAGTCATAATGAGATATCTAAGTAAACGGGAACCAGTCGTGTCTGGCTTATTGCAGTCAGTCAGTGGCCTTCACTTCATCAATCCTCAGAATCACCATCGATAAGCCAACACGATCGAGGCGAGTGCCAGTGGCTGGAAAGTGTGGTTGCATTGACTGCCAGGGTCAACATTACCCCTGAGTAATTTTAAAATTACAACCAGATGCGCGACTTCATGTGAACCTGTGTCCTGTGACCTCTCTGATTCGCGCTATTGCGGGCCACTACAAGTCTTGGGTATGTCATGGCCTCATCTGTTACTGCAAACTGTGCCTAATTTGCACTTTATTCCAAGTAACACGAGTCACTTCCTGGTGGCCCAGTGACTTGTCTGTCCACGTCCATACCAAAAGGTGCATCAACCACAGCTTTGGGGATAAAAATAATCTCTCATTTCCTGACCGCAAACCAACAACAGTCGAGCGTCTATCCTACCAATCCTACATCAAATCCGCAAGAAAATGGCCGCGGCTTGCATTCACTGGGCCTCATTCCGTTTGACCTGGCTCAGTCTTTAGCACTTGATGATAGCCAAGGACTTCGCCGAACGGGCCGCCACACATCTTTTAACGCTGGCGTTTCAAAGGCTGGTGTGTGCCCAAGTTAAAGTTGAGCGTCTGAAAGCGACCAATCACAAATTCAACAACATTCCCTGTCGGCGTCACCCAATCTTTCTCTAGTCAAGTCCCGCAAGGGGTCCCGTTTGAGGTGCGTCTCGGCTGCCCCATTGGCTGTATCAAGTCTTCGCCCCAGCATCGTCTTTATGCTTCATCTTCGTTCCAGCCTCTTGTGTTTTTGTTACAAGCCAGAAATAGCATCAATACCATGTTCATCAAACCTGCTGGCAGGGGATGGCCGCCGATCGGGCTGTTTCCCGGCGGTGGACTAATTCTGACGGGTTTGTCTTTTCTCACTGGGATATCAAGGATTAAGCTGATGGTTATCTTCCAGTCATCATTGTCACCTCCTCATCAACTCAGCGCTAATCTGAAGTTTCTCAGTCGAAGCCTGAAAGGTCAGAATGGTGTTAATCATGAACTTTCGATATCAACACAAACCTGGGGGGCTTGTAATATATCATTTCGAACAATTGGCCTTTGGTTGACCAAGACCACCCTCATGAACTATGCACACCTGTTTGTACCGGTATAATCCACCCGCCCTCAGTTGATATCACTGCCGGAAACGGAATGTTCTATTCAGCTGAGAACTAAATTTGGTTGACTAGGTTTCTTCCCTGCTACCTCGAAGACAGGATCCTGTATCAGCACTGGCGGATCTGGCTTGCATTATCTTAACCGTAGAACAGACTACTGACCTGAAACAGCCCAAGCCCCAAGCAGCGATCATCTTCACAATACTCCGTATGCTGTCCTGATATCAGCTTCGTTAGGATGTGTACCAGTAGGCCCGTGTTGAACTATTCGCCGTAACCGAGATCTGTGTGTTCATCAAACTGAACTCATCGGTTCTCTGGTTCCTTGACAACAGTACTCTTGTGACTCTAAACCTCCATTCGCATCATATTGCCGAGATCGTGAAACGGGCCCTGTTCTCTGCTTCAAATACTTGAAACACGAAACGTCCAGCCACCAGCCTTTCCAGAAGATCTTGAAGCAGGCTCTTTGCGTTGTCGGTCATCAGACCTATCCCTTCGCACTTTGTACTCCTGTTTCCGGGCCATCAGGGGTCCATGTGTGCTGTTCCTGCATACGACCTCTCCGTACTCCGTACAGCCAGGTGCGATGCCCTCCCTTGAGTCATGTTACCCGTGGGTTATCAATTGAGGTAGTGTCTGAAGCCTGAAGGGGCATTCTTCTGCTCTCCCTTGCTGAAGCGAGCCAGGTCTGCAAAGTTTCACCACACTTGGCACGCTATACTTGTGAACCTGGCTTACTTAACTGACTTCCCCATATGGATCTAGGTATCTGTGAATGCAACGTCATTCAAACAAACGGGGTATTTCAAACCCTTTTACGCCGCTTGATTGTTTGATCGGCAGCTTCTGTGTTCCTGTTCTCGGTCGTGATCTAGATCCGAACGTCGGTCTCGAAGCGAGGTGGCTCTACGATGGCGGAGACAATGATCAATGCTACGGCAGAACACTTGGCTCGGGTTTTCCATTATGGTGTTTCGAGCCGCCGCTCTATCGTTGTTAGCATCGAATTGGCCCGTCCACCCTGCCAAGAAGGCATTGCTCGCTGCTATCTACCTACACAGTAGTGATTTCTCAGAAGCTCTTCTCACGTCGGGACAGATCCGAGTCTGGACCATGCGCCCCATCAAAGGCTCCTTGTTGTGAAACAATGCCACTATCAGAGCTTTCCTCACCGAGAGGCCCAACTGTGATGGCATAACGTGATGACGAGCCCACAGCTCTGCTTCCTCCCGAGTGGTTGCTTCCGGCGGTCGATACATGGAAGGTCGTCAGACTAATCGGTCTGTCACTCTTTGACCTAGCCCAGGCTTGCCAGGACCAAAGAACCGCCACTGTCTCTAGTTGAGCAAAATTCTCAGTCCCTCCAGTTGGATATGCTGGTTGATCTGGGAGCCACGGTGTACACATGCTGTGCTTGGTTCGAACAAGCTCAGCTCTATCTTGGGCTTCTTCCGAAGCAACCAGTCAAAACACCATATATGTGTCCTTAGGCGCGTGGATGTAGCTAAACCAAATAGTCACGATATAAATAGTAGTCTCCCTTATTTAATTTATTGTTTTGTTTCTGAAACGCCCCATTGTTGTCCCTCGAAAGCGGTCCGTTAGGTGAATGGTCGACCTGCAGCCGTATTAAAGAGCAAGCGCATATTGAAACGCGGCCATAAGACACCTCGAGGGGTGACATACACCGGTCTGTTCATTGTGAGGGATGTGAGAAAACAGACATTGTTTGTGGTGGTAGTTGGTTGATTACCAGAGGTTATAGGGTAGGTTCAAGCGCACAGTTCAATTACACCCTCAGCTTAGAAACAATCCGTCATTGGTTGTCATGCTGTTCGTCAGCTGCTTTGCGCAAATATCTCTGGTTCTAAGCAAGTCATGTGGCGGTAGTTGGGAGCCACCCCAAGTATGTATCTTCAGCTGGTTTCCTAGAGTGTTGAAGAGACCAAGATGAAGTAGGCACTCGGTCATGGGAAAACAGTAACATACCAAGGTTACAAAACAAGTGTACTAGAAAACTCCTGCATCATATCGTTGAAAAATGTCGACAAATGCTCTCGACTGGTAGAGTTTCAGCGGGCCATCAAAGAACAAATCTTTAGAAACCCTATCTAACTATATATACAGATTCGCTACAGCTACAATCCATTCCCATGGTTTTCAAGGTCTGGGACAAGGTCACTATTCAGATCCCAAAAGAGTTCGAAGAGCTCTTCACGATCTTGCCTCCTCTAACTCGAGCTCAAGCTGGCGAATGCGCTCGCTCTGATCCTGGGAGCCAGAGCTAACCTTGCGCTTGAGAGCCTCAACTTCAGCGGTGAGCAGGGTGATCTGTTGGCTCTGAGAGTTTATAAGCTTTGACTGGCCTTCAAGTAGTTGTTTGATTTCCGCAAGAGAAGAGTCGCTACCGCTGGGGGCGGAGGAGATAGCTCGAGGGGCTGGAGATGTGAGAGGCGGGGCCGCGGACGCGGCAGCAGCAGGAGTCTTGACTGGAGAAGAGGGCTTTGCGACGGTGGAAGAGGATGGAGCGGATGCAGTCTGCGGTTGAGCAGGAGGAGTAAATTTTGCAGGGACAGCTTGACGCTGAGCAGGCCGCGAAACCTCCTCGAAGCTGGAAGCGTCATCATCCTCCTCATCCTCCTGCTTGTCCTGGTACCTGGAAGCCATGGCAGAGATTGATCCCTTCTGTTCACTCATAGTGGGAGGAGGAGATCGCAGTGCCGGGGCTGGCTTGGCCTCTTCCTTCTTGGACTCTTCCATCTTTGGTGCAGGCTTCTCAGTGACGGGAGACGGGGCTGCAGGAGCCTTGTAGTCAGAGGCGATCTCCTTGGGCGCAGTGCCGTCATAGACACTCTCAAGGTCAATCTTGTTAGGAATAGCAGTCTTGCCATCGAGCCATTCCTGAGCAGTCGCAGCGGGCTTGGTACCAGTGGCAGGAGGAAAAATATCAGCCTGGAAGGTCTCAGCGCGTCGTGGTACAGTAAACGAGATAGGCTCAACATAAGCGTCATTGACTGTTTTGTAAGCCCTCATGACCTCATTCTCGTGGGTCTAGAATTGTCAGTAAACGTGACACTGGACTCGATGCAAGAAAACCGTACATTGATGCCTCGTCGAGGCATAAAGGCAATGCCGCGTTGAGGGTCCCCCGATTTGTACTCGCTAAGGAATTCAAACTTGTCGTTCTCGTACTCAAAGTATCGAATGTTGCCATCGCTGAGCAGCGTCAGTGGTGTCCCGAAACATGCAAACAGATAAGAACTTACCCCTTGCCAGCAAGGTACAGGCAGTTTGAACCATCATCTATCACGAATTTTTAGCACTGGCGCAGCTCGAACATTGGAGGATAGACCTTACCCCAGAAAGGCATGCAGACACCAGAGATGGAGTCCAGCATGGTAAAGCCGCCAATGGGCTCGGTCCTGCCAGGCTCCCAGAGCGCTATTTGTCGCTCACTCATACGCGAGAAACCAGTCGTCGCGAAGCGGTTGTGCTCTCCCAGCCAGACAGCGCGACTGTTCTTAGCACCACCATGGCCAGGGGCTTCGTGAACAGGTTTCTCCTGTCGGACATCCCACACACGAATCTTCTTATCTCGCGAGGTGGTAACGAGCATGCTGCCACTGGCATTCCATGACAGACTCTGGACGATATCGTTGTGTTTGAGAGCAAGAGGCGACTGACCGGTGCTAATGTCCCAGAGTTTGACCGTGAAGTCGCCAGATGCAGAGGCGAGAATGTTTTCGGCCGCAGGATTGAAAAGAACCTGTCCGACCTTTCTGATCGGGGATTAGTGACTTGACTGACAAGCGACAATATATGAGACCAACCTGGGGTGGCCAGCAAGCTTGCTCACAGGTGCGACATCTGTAATTTCCTCTGCGTCGGTATGTAGCGTAAAGCCTTCAGGAACCTCCCAAATAAAAACCTTGCCATCATCAGATGCAGACGCGATGATGTTGTCGTGGAAAGGGTTCCTTGATTATCGTAAGCGCCAACGAAGCTCCGGGGCCCAACAATGGGAATGCATACCAGTCAGTGTCGAGTACCGCAGCAGTATGGCCACGAAACAGTGGAATCTGGTCGGGGACTTTTCCGCGCTCGTTCAGAGGAATAACAGCGAATGCGCCGCCACCGGAAGCATCCCAATTGACTGAGAGATACTCGGGGTTGACCTAAACGATACCAACCAACCCCTGATCAGCGCGCCGAACTCCCGTTGAAAGACTGATTGCACCACGCGCTGCGATGCAGTACGACGCACCTTGACCAAGTTTGTATCCCAAGCATTACGACTGATATGAAGGTTGTCGTAGCAAAATTCCTTTCTCGTGGACTTTCCAAAGACGTGTCCTGGTGAGCAACGTCAGCATAACGAACGAATCTCGGCGCGGTTGGCTTGCGCCAGCACGTACGATACTTGGACGCCCGCACAAAACGGCCAGCCATGGTGGTTTATTGTTGATTAAGAGTAAGTCAAGTGGAATGACAGTGTATCCGGTGACAAGACGTTGTTATATCGAGGATTGATTGAGTCGCTGAAGGGTCAACTTGGCACCGACGCCGTGGTTGTAGCTGGGAAGGTAAGATGTACTAATACGGGGTGAGGTTCTGTAGCTGAGGTGTGAGCCACTATAAATTGCGCTGCGCCTCATAAGCTCCCTGCTAGGCTAGGATGGATGTCTAGGTGGGTCGTGTTACCCAACCTGGCCAACGTCGCTCTCATGAGCGTGGATACGTGTTGTTCGTGTTGTCACGTGCAATCAGCATACCGTCACGATGAAAGGATCTGGCCAAGCTCTTCTTTTTACATTTAGTGACATTTTACACGATTCATTATAATCCCATGCTATAAAGTGAAATCCCCGGGCGCGTAAGCGCCTATTACCCCAGGAAACAAGTGAAACAACGATAAGCCATGTCCTCGCCGACGCCTTGTAAGTGCATAAACGGCCAATGCTCCCAATTTCCTCACTCAAGGATACAACAGCCCCTCCAACTCCAATCATATTACAACATCAAGGTAGTACCCCATCAACCGTCAACCATATAAACCAATACCAGAAGAATGGAGAACAGAGACATCTATCATGAATATCCTGCTGGTCCTGAACGCCTGGTCCAGGTAGTAGTGTTACGGCGTCCAGCACCTTGTCTCATTTTCGTCTCCGTCATAAGAGCTTGCCTGAGTGACATCGTGGCTTAGAGGAACATACTCTTAGGTCGTGAGTTCACTCGGCGACCTGATGCTCGGCGACGTAGTTGCTCTTCTCGACGAAGAACCAACTGACACCACTTAGCCTTTGCTCGCTGATTTGAAGAGTCATCATCTGGATTGTCACGTCCGACAACGTCAGTGAGGACCTTCATCCAGCCTTCCTTGTCTGCAGCTGTGTCTGCGTAGAAGTCAATGAGTTCACCGTTGTTGAATCGGATACGGAATCCTTCCTCGACAAACATGTAACCTTCTTCATCTTCCGCAAAAGCAGATCGACGCCGTCGACCCCCTCTACCAGTAGTCTCCTTTTCTGTCAGCGCTCGGCGATCGTCAATTAACCGTTTGGCGTTGGCCAGGTTGATGGTAGCTCGAGGTTGACGAGTTGCCTCATGATAAGCGGTGAGCTTGGTACCCACAAGTTTAAAATACCTGCGTCGCCAGTACTAGATCAATGTTAGTTTCGGAGAGAGAATAAGAGCAATTGAATATGAACTTACAGGGCAATCACCACCTTGTTGACTAAGGTGACCCTCCCAGTTGCGAGACATCCTCTCTTCTGCTGCCTTCAGCTCCCTGATGCATGAGTTCATACTCTTGGGCATATCATCGTCCGTGGCATTCTTAGGGCGAGGAACAAAGAGGAGCTGAAGCTCCAGCTTGCCCACCTTGTAGGGTGCACGTCGGACAACGGCCGTGTTGCCGCGCTTACTCTTGACACTGGACGCAAATCCAGCCTCTTCTGTTGCCCATTCATTGAAGCAAGCAACTTCAGCCATATAAGGCCGACCAAAGCACCGACTCTCATGTTCCCGAAGACAAACATAGGCGCGACCAAAGCTACCGTCCTCCGCAGCCAAGGGAGATAGAAGCTCGTAAGCTGTGGGAGGTCCAGTGCGCTGTTTAGCTTGGGCGTCCTTTTGTTGCTGTACAGCTCGTTCCTCTTCTTCCCGCTGGCGGAGCTCCAGTTCTTTGCGTTTCTTGGGCGATGCGAATACCCTGCTGAAGGTCGAGGTTTTGTGCTTATGAGTCTTGACTGTAGGTGGCGGCGGCTTAGCACGCTCAACAGGTTTCTCCAGCTTGACGTTGAGGGTCAGCTGAAACTCGAGGTCATTAGGTACGACGAGCTCAAACTCCTGGCCAATTGGAGCATTGCGTGCTAGCTCAAGCCATGCTGTAGTCACACAATGTACACCGTTATCGAGGGTAAGGCTGAACCAAGTTCGCTCATCTGCTTCTGTTAGACGTAACCTTGACTCTATAATGACGGAAACTCACTTCTTGGAAGAGGAAGATCAAGATCTTTGACACCCATAACCTTGACGAATAGGCGGCCTCTCTCTCCGCTTTCTGGCGTTGCCATTTCAAGTGTCAGGTCCTCGTCGACAGGGGCATGACTGACGGCTGTTGCGTTACTTTCTTGACCAGGCATAGGTGGCACAGGTCCAGTGCTGCCACCTACACGCTTCCGTACACTTCTTTGGCGAGGCTTACCATTCCATGGCTCAACAATGCAGGACATGGGCCTATCCTCCTTAACAGGAGAATTTCCAACGGATCTGGCAACTCGAAAGTCTTCGGTATCTTTGTCACTGGCAGTAACAACTTTCGTATTTTGTCGCATGAGATAACCGCGCTGGCGACGAGATGTTACGTTAGCATTGAGTCCTTCAGCAATTTGTTGGGCTTTTGCTGCAGACACTTGTCTGCTGGGGCTGTTGTGGGCTGGGGGTTGAGTAAAGAGATCTTTGTAAGCCACCTTTTGTGCTTCGATAACTCGCTCAAAGTCTTGGTCGAGGCTGAGACCTAAGTCAAGATCCAATGTCAAGCTGCGGTTCTTGAAACTAGGATGACGGTTAATGAATTCGTCACCAGTGAGCAAGAGTCCGTTGTTGTCCTTCGAGAGGCGCTTGCTATGCTTGTCTGGAATCGGAGGGACATCGGGCACCTCCATGCTCACTTGTCGGCGAGCCTCTCGCATAGCACTAATGTCCGAGGGAGTATTTGACAGACGAGTCTTTAGCTTTGAACCTGGGGCCTTGATGGTAGCGGATCGCTCGGGAATAGTGGCTTGCTCAGGTTCTTCCGCACGGACAGGAGCTGGGTGGTGAATAACCGAGTCTGGTGTGCTGGGGCAGTCATCGTCATACTCGTCTTCAGGATCACCCCATCCAGTGCCATCATACTCAGGCTTGGAGAGATGCTCAGGGGTGAATGGGCGCTGAAGGTAAGCATGGGCATCAGCCATTTTTGGAGCTTCAATCTCGTTGGCTTCTTTCACAGGCTCTTCAATAACCTTGGGCTCCTCAGGCTCAGGGAGCATATAAGACTCGAAATCTCTGGAGAAAGAGGCTTCTCTGTCGCCCGAAGGAAAGTCTGGCAACGATGAGACGCTCTCGTTTTGTGTATGAGTAGGTCTAGGTGTCATGACCTCCTCTCGGAGGTCATCAAGCTGTAGGCTTTCCTCTCTTGCCTCCTCCTGGACTTCAGGTTTGGCTTGTGCCGGTGTTGGTTCCTGAGACGAATAGTGGCTTTCGCTATCACTGTCAGCTGGCAGCTCCAGCTTGGACTCCTCCTCATCGAAATCGACGTCAGAGTCCTCGTAAAACTCGATCTCGCTCTCGGGCATTCTTCTGATGATGACACTACCTTCCTCGTCCTCTTCCTCATCGGACATACTGTGCAAAGAATCCTCGGTAGACGGAATAGGCACATCAGGGTCTGCAGGAACCTGCCTTTCGGGGCTTCTGCTTGGACTTCTTGAAGTGGGAGGGGAAGAGAAGATGCAATCCTTTTCTTGATCGGATGTCTTGTTATTACCGTTGACCTTTCGCATGATAGAGTCCCGGGAAATACGGGGAGGTAATTGATAATCATCAAGAGCCGACATGTCACCAAGAACGTCATCATGCTCTTGGAGAGCATCGTTGAGGCTTGTGGTTGACTCGGGCTCAGACATTGGGCTGCTCAATCGTTCGCGGCCATTAGCTCTACGAAGGCGACGCTCACGCTGCTGCTCAGCGGCTGTCTTGCCATCGCCATCGTCCGACAACATCATCAGTCTCAATCGCTCTTCAAGCGACATCTTGGCATTGCCAATGCTATGGATGTCTGACTTGCTTGTGGCAGAGGCTTGAGGAGGGGATGGAAGATTCCTGTTAGACCCAAGCATTCTTTCTGCTGTTGCCGACAGACTTGGCGATGCAGGTGAAGAGGGTGCAGAATTGTTGCGGGAATGGCTCATAAAACCAGGAAGAGGCGGTAGAGGCCGATGCTCCCCGTTTGAAGTTGTAGAGTCACTTCGTATATGTAAAGGGCGACCAGCCGTGGCAGCAGAAGGTGTTCCCTCAGGCATGGGACTGTCACTGTGCTCACGAGGCCCATTGCGGTTCACCATGGGACTGTCGCCTCTCCAGTCATCAGGCCCAACGACGGGAGTTTTGTCTGTATCTTCCAAGGAAGCGTCAAAGCTATCGCCCTCAAGATCAACGTGACCAGGATCATACAGGACGTCATCCTCATCTTCATCATACTCGATTGGCTCATAGCTTCCCTCACGAGAGTTGGTGCCAATAGACGACAGGTCGGGAGTTGCCATCTCATATTCGTTGATCTGAGGGGGTGCGGCATCAAAAGTCACACTTTTTGCATGGCGACGTCCCATCGGATGATCGTCGTCCTCTTCGGGTGAGCCAAATGACCAAGTGTTCGTCTCCATGTCAAAGCTGTTCTTGAACCTTGAATGCGAAAGGGAGGACTTTGTGGGCGATACTTGATCTCGGCTGGGCGTCAGAGGACGATTCGGCGAGCCGGCTGTCTGAGTAGACGACTTTGGGCTGACGGCGGGAATAGTCATCGCGCTGTCACTCCGAGAATGGCTAAAGATTGGGCGCTCAATAGTCGAAGAGCGGAAGGATCCAGTCGACCCAAAGGCGTTCCCTTGGACCTTAGCGAGGGGTCTTTCGATCTGAGGGATTCGAGTGGGATCATATTCCTGCTTCTGCTCGAGTGCAAGGATATTGCTGTTCCTCACCCGAGACGCTTTCTGAAGACGCTCAATCGAAGAGCGACGGTTTGGTGATGGTGACCCAGATCCGTATAGGTTTTCAGAGTTGCGGTTTTGCCAAAACAGACGAGGAGATGTTACTGATTCCGCGGGTGAAGGTTGGAATGGCGACGAGTCGGGATTTCCAGGTGATTTCTGCATGCTATCAATATAGAAGCCCAAACATGGGTTGGCGGTCAGCCGACGTACCTTGGGAGAGCCAGTGGATTGTCTATGCCAGCTGGGAGAGTTTCTTCTCATCTCTGTCGGCGAGAGCTCCGACAGCGGGCGAGGAATTCCACTCGCCATGATGGATGGACCTTTGGTTGGTGTAGTTGTCTTGTTGATTCGCAAGGGATGTACCTGAGATCTAGTCAGAGACATTTTGCCCGAGAATCAGGGCGAGTGGCGCGGTCTACATACCGATTCAGTAGCCATGCTACAGTAGTGATGGGTATTTGGTCGCAAGTTGAAGCAAGCGACTATCAACGCATTGGTATGCGAGTCCACTATACACAAGGAAATGAGGCAGAGGAATGTTACGACTCGGTGTGAAGCACAGCACCAAATGTGAATGAATGCGAGTAAGAAATGCGACCAATGTCTGCTGATAGAAGAAAGAAATACGCCTTGAAGGGACAACCAGACGACAGCTCTATCAAAGGCTAGACGACTCAACTCGACACAACTTGCACGAAGTGATGTTATGTTATGAAAGTCGGAGGGTAGAAGAGCGTCTTTGGCGAGTAGATGTGTTTAAGGGAAGCACATAAAGCAGCCCGAGGAATGCGCCTGATTGGATGATGGGAAAACAAACATGGTAGGCGTTGCCTGGGAGACGGTGATCAGAATCGAGCTCAAGTCGGACGTTGGAGACGCTAGCGGTCTTGCTACAATGCAGCAGGGTGCTAGAAACTTACCCCGCCCCTGTTATAGCGGCTCCATCCCCTCCAAGGACGATCCAGAGCATCCCTCCACTACATGGCAAGCCAGCCCAGCATCCATTACAGCGTCGCAACATAGTCGCCATGGCAGCAGCGCAGCCAGCCGCACTTCAAAAGCAAATAATTGGTTGCTTGGCCCAGCATCATCCTTGACAACCTCTGCAACCCAATGTTTACATGATGCTTGTTGTGTTCCCCAACTGAGCTTCCTCTTCATGACGTTTTATTTTCTCCGATTTCGTTTCACCCCTGGAGATGGAGGGGGGGCTCAATGGGATTTAGTGCATCAAACTGCAAGTTCCTGCAAGTTTGTGTAGCAAACCGGGGAGTCTCCCAGTGGTGATCTCGCACCCGGACTTCCTTTTTGCGCTCCTGTAAGGTAAGCTGAGGTAGTATGTACTTACTGGTACAAAACCTCGAGATACCCATCCCGCACCCCATCGAGCATCCACCAGTCTAAGACGATGCCTCTGCCATGTCTTGCATTACGATCTTCCCGAGCACCACTTGAGGCTATTCTGGCACTAGACCCGGCATTACATAGGTTATCAGAACATATATCCACATCTTGTCCTCTGTGCGCATGTTTGTTTCTTGCTGAACGTTGTTGTTTACAATAGTCTCACATGGTCTTGCCTATCTCATCCGCACTGACCCTTCGCTTAACCACGGACCAGGTCTGGATCTTTGTTTTCGCTATTTGACCATTCATATATGTGCTTATAGGATTTCAAGTCAATAATACGATGGACCTGCATTACCTCGATCGATTCAGTACGATGTAATCAGCCATGGTTCCTGGCTGCCCGCAGCTTTATGTCCAAAGCCTGTGAGGTTCTAGATTCCCAGTCGCCCACTTTTAAGTGGGAATGGGAGGTACGAAGATATTTTACCACCAACTTTGATTAATGCATTATTTATCCATCCTTGAACCTTTGGCAGAACTACAGAACATTTTCCCATCATCAGCCAGAGTAATGCCAGGAAACTACCTACTATCTAGCAGTATGAAACCCCACCTGCTTTTCCAATGACCGTCACGGGCATACCTAGGTAGGCATTGGATGTAAGTGGGAATGGATCTTACACAGTTGAATTCTTGTCTAGGTACATATGGATGTTACAGGGTAAGGTAGTCGAATGGATGCTGTCTACCTGTGCTCGTCAAGAAAGACAATGGTGTAAGGCTTACATATCAATATCATATAGCTGCATGTGCAGCCTCCCTAACATTATTGCTGCTTAGAATAAATTCATGAGTAAATTTGTTTTATTTCTAAATGTCTTGTTTCTTATTCCAAGCAACACAATCATCAAACTTGACACCTGAGCCTCCAAAACAGTCCAATGCACTTCCGATTGTGAGATCCACCTTACCGTTGCTGAGCCTCTTCACATTCTCCAAGTCTTCAAGATGTCTACCACCTCCAGCATAAGTCACTGGAATCGAACACCATTCAGAAAGACGTTTCACAAGATTCTCATCAACTCCCCTTTGTAGACCCTCATTATCTGCAGCATGGATCAGGAATTCCGAACAGTAAGGCTCCAAAGACTTGATAGACTCTGTACCTAGTGAGTGATTGACTTTGAGCATATTTGTTGGGGGACTTGACTTACCTTGGTTGACTTCCATATCTGTGATGGTTTGCCATTTGTTCATTGCAACGAACCAAGAATCCTCTCCTCGACGTCGGCAACTTAGGTCAATAACAAGCTTGTTTTTATCACCGCCAAGAGCTTGTAAGACTGCATCAAGCCTCACTTGACTGAAGCGGCCCTCGGGAAAAAGGTACGATGTAATGATGACCTAATGGATGTTAGATCGCTCCTATGTGGTGCATTCTTCACTGTACCTTCTCTGCTCCCGCATTCAGCCATTCCTTCGCGTTCTTGTCATTGATGCCACCTCCAACCTGAAGACCACCGGGCCAGGCTTCAAGCGCCTCTTTCGCAGGCCCCTCATTTCCTGAACCCAACATGATGACATGTGCACCAGTGAGATCATTGTCTCGGTATAACTGAGCAAAGTGAGCTGGAGGATGTTGCGAGACATAGTTGGTTTGAAGGGCTGACGATGTGCTGTCAAGAGTACCGCCAACAATCTGCTTGACCTGACCTGCATGAAGGTCAATGCAGGGCCGGAATTTGGTCATGATGAAGATGACTTTGGGTGATCAATTCAGGTTAAAGATCAAACTAGATTAGTACCTTCGTGTAGTCTTCGTCCCACCTACCACTAGGTAGAAAATCGAGGAAAGGCGGGGCAGTTCTGAATAATTACCTACCTAGGTAGATAAGGGCAGGATAGAATCCAAATATAGAAAGTAGGTAGGTATACTTCGATGCTTAACTCTTCTATAGAGAAGGACGGAGAAGATCGTGAGATGTATCTAACAAAGTATCATTCTGAATTGATACCCCGTGCTTCTATGTTATTTCATATTTTCAGCATTCGTGGCTTGGAGCCAAGTGGTACAGTCCCCGCAACCCACCATCCGGATGTCCAATGACCAACCAACACCACTCTTCTTGAGAGGGACTGTGTTCACTCTTTCATCCATCATTCCCTTTTTCTTTATCCTCTGCCCGAGCTTTATCAAGCTTCATAGGAGTGCATGATAACACACACGGATTGAATCCTAGATTTGCTTCATACCAGCCTCCAGTCAATATGAAAGCAGCCTGCTCATCGACAAGTCATTTCTCCAATGTGACTTAGTTATTCGTCACGGTGAACCCATATCTATCGCCTCGATCCAGAATAACTACTTGATTCTCTATCCCGGCTTCCTTGACGGCAGTCTCAAAGTCTTTGCGAGGAGACAGAAATATGTCATAGTCATCGTAATGAATTGGAATCTTGATCTCTGGATCCATTATTTTCATCAACTCAACACCTTGCTTCGCATCAAGTGTGACCATGGTCAATGGTGCAGATGGCCCAGGGATAGTGGTACCTCCCAGGTGTATGAGCATCAGATCGATGCGCTCTTCTCGAAGTCACTTCGGAATTTCCTTGAGCTCATCCACAAGAAGAGTATCTCCAGAGATGTAAATCCGATGGCCAGTTTGGAGCTTGACCTTTTTAACTTTGCGGTGATCCAGTTCGAGCACGCAGCCATTTGTTGGTGGAACAGCACTGAGCAGGTCGTTGATTGCTGCCAGGGGCACCGGGGGAACATGCTTGCCAGGCATACCTGTGACTTTAATGACGGGTAGAGGCTCACCAGCCTTCGAACCTTCGTCTTTGAGCTCCAAGTGGTCGAAAAAGTCGAGTGGTTCGACATTGCGAATCGGCTCATTTTTAGATGTCAAGCATCTATGCGCGTGAGGCGTCGTGGCAATTAGGTAATCCCTATTGAGGGAGTCTTCTACCAACCGATCGAAGTGATATTCGTGATAATGCGACAGAAGAATTGCGTCTAGTGGTGGCAGCTCATGTAGGTCAACCGCTGGGTTAGTTTGCCTCTCAGCAGTAACTCCAGGACTGCATGGAGGAAGTTGGGTTTTGTGAGTAGTCGAAACCCTTCCCATTCGATTATGGTAGTGGCCGTGCCGATAGAACAGACACTCACATTTTAATCGTCTTCACTCCCTCGAGGGTGAGTCTTCATTGCCTTCGGAGACAGAGATTGGTTGTCACCAAGAGTTTACTTATCCTGCAGAAGAGGTTGTCTCTTGGTGAGCCCTAAGTTGATTAATCCCTTATCAGACATAATAAAGCTTTAAATAGTGATTTATCCTTGCCAAGTCTGTTTAAATTTATCTATTTATTCAATATACTTACAGTCCTACTTAAGTAATATACAGATTCTACTTTAGTAATACTTGTCTAATGTCCTTTGTTTAGAACTTCCTATCTAATTTATATAACGTAGTGATTTAACCTTTTTTCTAGGCATGCTTTACTATTATATATCAAAAATGGGACGGGGAATAATGTAATCAAGGTCGAGTGGTGTAGTGGTTATCACGTCTGCCTCACAATGTATAGCTTATATATGGACGCAGAAGGTCTCGAGTTCAATCCTCGGTTCGACCTACCTTTTAGCATTTTGCAGTTTTTTACAGAGTTAAAATAATTTAATTTAGAAACTAGATTGAGATTTAATAATTAAATATTTTCTTTATATAGTTTTAGCAATTTAGTGTCTGTTTAGTTATATACTATTTTATTTATTTTAAGTCTTACTTATTGCAGCTCTATTTCCACGTTGCTGGGATGACGTTGTTGTTTAGCTCGTTTGTTTGTGCATCGGTCAGACGAGCCAATAAGATCCCAGCGCTGTCTATCGAGGCCGCGAAAGCTGAGGGGCTTTGACCAACACGTACACTTATGATGACCAGTTCTCGGGCGTCAATATGAGATTTCTCAACCCCCAGCCAATTTGATCATTTACAAATCTCGTGGGAGGCTTAAAGGTAATATTGCGACAACAATTGTGGTATGCGCCAACGCGACGTCTTTTGCGCACTTGCTATAGGCCTGTAACCTTGACCGACGATGCCAGACCGCAGTCCTTCCCATGATTCCCGCGATGAAAGCTCTCCTGAGCCAGAACGTGACCGCGACAGACCACGCGACCGTGATAGGGATAGGGATAGAGAACGAGACAGGGAAAGAGACCATGAAAGGGACCGGGAGAGAGATCGGGAAAGAGATCATGACCGCGACCTGGACCGAGACCTAGATATTGATGGGGTTGGCGATCGAGATCATGATCGTGTCAAAGACCGCGACAGAGATCGTGCTTACGACAGGGAGAAAGACAGAGAAAGAGATCGAGACAATGGGAGAGACCGAGATGACGATCACGGAAGAGACAGGGACTATGCCAATGGGAAGGACAGAGACAGACTCAAGGATAGGGAAGTCGACAGAGATAGGCGTCGCGAGAGCCGTGTCCCTCCCCGTGTGCCCCGGGACCCCCGCGATAGAGATCATCCTCCGAATTCTAGCAAGCGAAACAGTATCACCGACCGCCTCCTTGGATCTTTCAGGGCAGTTCGTGGTGAAAAGGAGAAGGAGATTCCAATTCCAGCCGTCGCTTCCTCAATTCAACGCCGGGCATCTTCAGCTGTTGCCAAGGGTGGCCCAGTTCTTCGCATTCGTGAGTGGCTTGATGCTTGTAACGCGGATCACCACCACCACTGCGCCGTCTCTTCTGATATTGATATCACAACTTGGCGCCCTACCTGGCTTATTGACGTCGTTGAGCGTCGCTTAGTCAAGGCAACACCCAAGGACCGTTATTTGGCCCTCAGCTATGTCAACGGCACCCAGCGCAGCGGAGCACCGATGTTTACACATCTGCTTCAATCTAATGTGGAAGCTTTCCAAGATCGCCTGCCTAATCTCGACATGCCTCAGACTTATCTGGACGCCATGTGGCTTGCTAAGAAACTTGGAATTCGACACATATGGATTGACCGTATCTGTATAACCCAAGATAATCGGGAAGAGATGGATGATCACATTAAGCACATGGCATACGTCTTTTCTAATTCTTACCTGACTATTGTTGCCGCTACTGGCGATGTTTATACAGGGCTGCCTTCACTTGATCCAAAGCGGTCAACGCGTGGCCTTCGAACCACTGGTCGTACTCACCAGGAGTTGGTTGCCGCCTCGCCATGGTATACGAGGGGCTGGACTTTGGTCGAGCGCATTTATTCTCGACGTTCGGTCTTTTTCTTTGAAGACTCAATAACCTGGGAATGTCACTGCGAGACATGGCAGGGGAGCCCAAACAGTGTGATGAAGAAGCTCAGAGGAGGTCGTCAAGAGTGTACGGGCGCTGTCCCTGATGCTGCGTTTGCGTTCCAGCACCCGCCTTGGCCTGATCTTGATGAGTATGCCCGCTACGCGATGGAATACAGCGCACGGAAATTGACGCTTGTCGACGACACGCTGCCTGCTTTTGCTGGAATCACACACGTGCTATCTCGTTCTTTTCCTGGTGGGTTCATTTATGGCATGCCAATCGCGTTCTTAGATATTGCCTTGCTGTGGCGCCCGCATGCGTCCATTCGAAGAAGAGCTCTCTCTCGCCCACCATTTCTTCCATCTTGGTCTTGGATGGGCTGGTGGTTTGATAACATTCCGGTCGACTTGACTTTGTGGAGAGCCGCTGCCGACTATGTTGAGGAAGCTCGCACTGGAAAGCGTGGTCAAGAGACCAAACGATACCGGCCCGCTCACCCTTTCCGAATCAAACCTACCGTTACCTGGAGCTTGACGGACCGAGCTGCAACCGCCCCTGTTATGAACATCGGCCTTCAGTACCGTGATCTTCGGGGTCGTCGGAGCCCTAGTTCGGAGCTCCCTCCAGGATGGTCTCGCAGCGGTTCGTACTATGTGCACGATAGTGACGACTCTGCGTTGTTCAAATATCCCATCCCTGTCGAGGATCCTCCCGAGACGGGTGGTTATGAGCCACCTGTAGGCGAACAAGCCTACCCCGGCCCATTACTGTCATTTAAAACAACAACTGGTTTCTTTGAGGTTGAGTTTCACACGACTCTCGCTCATCGTGATCGAACCAATCCACCTCTTGCCTTAGGTACTATTTGGAACAAAGCAAACCGATGGGCAGGTCAGTTCCGCGCTCACGACGCATGGCTGGGTATTCAGTCTTCCAACTATGATGGTGACGAGCGCCTGGAGTTTATCGCCATATCAACAGCCACAGAGCGTCGTGGTTCGCATGTATTTGATAATGAGAAATTTGAAGAGCATATGGATGCAGATGAAATGATTGACTTTGTCAATGTCCTTTGGATCGAGCGGATTGGAGATATTGCGTACCGAAGGGGTGTCGGTCAGATCTTACTAAAGACCTGGGAGGCACAAGCCAAAGACGAGGTAGGTATTCTGCTTGGTTAGGATGACACTTGGTCAGCACGGAGTTGGAGTTTACGTTCAAATCTTGAAAATATGCCTTGGTCTGGAGTTCTAGGAATTTGTCTAAGTCTGTTGCACTATCAATATGAGGACAGGGTTCATTTACTTCAGGACCTTAATCGAGAAGATATCCATGGCATGTTGTAATGTATGTCTTGAGCTGCATTTCTTTTTCACTTTGCGATGCTACCAATTGAATCGACTTTGATGATACACGACTCAGCGCGGCACTTTTAACAGTCAAAATCAGCAGCTCTACTACATACCTTGACCTCCGATATGACCTCTACATAATCCTCGAAGCTGTCAACAACTAGTAGACTCGGGCCTTTGAAATGACGTCCATATCTTGTGAACATACCCAGGCAGATGGAGTTACAGAGCTGCCAAAGCTTAAACTCTGAAAGTAGACTTCCATGTGTTAGTTAGATGCCTAAATCATTCCGAGGAGTACTCTGCAACTCTTGGGATTTACGGAATTGGATGCTAATTTCCTCACCTCATTCCTTGGCTAATCGCTTTCTTCATATGTAGTATGCTAACTACCTAATCTTGTTGGTGTAAGCCTCGCCGCAGTCATCTCGGGATTGACCTTATTGATCATTCACTTTGACTCCGAAGAAGCCTCCACCCACTGACCTTTCCTATCATATACAACCGCAAATGTGACTCTGCCGCCAAAGGATTGATTCATCAGAACACAAACCCCTCTTAGTTATACGCCATGATGCCTGGTACTCAAGGTCTGACAAATACTCCCAGGAGTCTTAACAAGGATAGCTCTGCCCAGACAAACCAGACAAAAGAAGGGCCTTCCTTTCTCCTGCTGGCCTTAAATCCTTAAAAAGCTTGTGCATACCATGGGGTCCATTTCACTGGCCATCAGAGCTACCGACAACTGATTTGTAACTCGTTTTTACTATTGTGACACCCCAGTGCATTATAGCGCCTTTGTGTACAAGGATTCCGCCTCATCTGAAGACCAGCTCACCTTCAAAAATCGATATTTCGGATTAAATCCATATCCTGAGAGGCAAGGGAGATGACGTGTGACTTATATATTGATTTTACGATGTATAAAATACAAACAGCCTAGGCAGGTAGTTGAGTCTTTCGTATAGCGGTGCTTTCCGAGGACACCAAGAAAATACCAGAAATTTCCTGGTGGGATTACGCCGGAGTTCGTCCAAAGCCTTCCAGTTCTGGGTCTCAAGATAAGGAGACTTGACTAAAGTCAGCAATTTTACGTAGCAGGAGTGTCAAGAAATATAACAACTGGCGTTTACTTCAGGTCCGACACACTGGATTGACGGTTGAGCGGCTCACTGTGATTGGCTCACACCTCTTTCAAGTCAGCCGCCCCGTATCTCCGCCTGACCCTGGCATGGGACCCTAACCGTCCCGTTCCCGCTGAGATCGGATCTTATCTCCCTCTAACGAGTCTGGAGTAAGGGATTCAATGTCATCATCTCGCTGCCCCCACCACTCAGAGCTCTCCATCCACCCCGAGGTCCATCCCACTCGTTGTGACTCGCTGCGACATTCCTCTCTACGTTGTCAGGCGAGCAGGCGACCACGCGACTAGAACTCTACAAGCCCAGGTGCTTGATGACTCGGGCTATACGGGAGCTATTCAACGCGTACGCATAAGCCCCCTGAGCGGCTCAACAGTCCTGAGCTCAAGTTATATTTGACGACACTGCCACTATCCGAAGCGACGTCTATCGTTATACGCAAGCCACCAGCTCAAGGCTTCTCCACGACGACCTGTAACGAACAACGTTGATACGCAGACACTATGGAACGCGTTCGCAAAGCATTAGGCCGTCAACACTCATCCACATCAACATCAGAATACGAGCCTTTGACCGGTACTGAGGAAGCCACTCCTCTAGAAGGCTCAACAGTACTCGAGGGCCAACATGAGTTGCCGTTCTCGTGGATAGAATATGGTATCTTTGCCCTTCTGGGTGTCGCTATGCTCTGGGCTTGGTGGGTTTCTCTCTCTCGTATCCGGTGAATGATGTAGTTGACCTAAAATAGGAACATGTTCCTTGCTGCAGCTCCATACTTCACAGCTCGCTTTGCCGGCGATGCTTGGATTCAGTCTCACTTCCAGTCTGCGATATTGACTGTCTCTACTGTTACCAACCTCGGCGCGATGCTTGTTCTCACTAGTATACAGTACTCGGCATCGTACCCTTTTCGAATCAATCTGGCACTTGTTATCAATGTTTTCACCTTCAGTCTCCTGACTGCTTCTACAGTCATCGGACTAAGCGCTTCACCGACTCTATATCTCGTGTTTCTGCTTGCTACAGTCGCTGCTGCTGCCTGGGCAGCTGGTCTCATTCAGAATGGGGCCTTTGCTTTCGCAGCCAGTTTCGGACGCCCAGAATATATGCAAGCCATCATGGCTGGACAGGGCATTGCGGGCGTCCTCCCCCCGATCGCGCAAGTCTTTACTGTGCTTGTCTTCCCCCCCGAGAAGGACCAGAGCACTTCTATCAAAGAGCCATCCCCTGAAGATGGACAGACCTCAGCTTTCGTCTATTTCCTCACCGCCGTAGTCGTGTCAGTTGCTGCTCTGCTGTCCTTCGTCCCGCTGGTTCGCCGCCATAATCATATCATTGAGAACCGCATGATTGAGCAAATGAACGAGTCAATGCACAGCATCGAAGAGGCCGAACGTGCCGCTCGCAAGGTCACATCCCTTTGGAGGCTCTTCACTAAACTTCACTGGCTTGCCATTGGTGTGGCACTCACTTTCATTGCAACAATGTTCATGCCCGTGTTCACTGCCAAGATCCATTCCGTGAAAGAAAATTCCGGTGCTCTCTACCAGCCTTCCGCCTTTATTCCTCTTGGATTCTTCTTTTGGAATTTGGGCGACTTGAGTGGTCGTGTGGCCACGATATTACCTTTCTCCCTAAGGCACCGCCCCTTCGCTCTCTTTGTTCTCTCCATTATTCGTTTCGGTATACTCCCGCTATACTTGCTTTGTAATATTGACGGACGTGGTGCCATTGTTTCCAGCGATTTCTTTTATCTCTTCATTGTTCAGTTGACATTTGGTCTCACCAACGGTTGGCTTGGTTCCAGTTTCATGATGGCATCTGGCGAGTGGGTAGATGAAGGTGAGCGTGAAGCTGCTGGCGGCTTCATGGGGTTGTGTCTTGTGGCTGGGTTGTCCATTGGCAGCCTTTTGAGTTTCAGCGTAGCAGGTGTCTAGAACGGGTTACACAATATCACATTAGAATTCGGATTCGGCGTTCGGTTTGTGAACCGCAATTGAGAAACGATAGATATCGAACATTGAGGCACTGTGGTCCTTCCTATATCTGGGTATCGGATGCGGCCAATCATGAATATACGTCATATGTCAAACCTGAAACCGTACCCTTCCTTACAACAACCTTGAACCTAACGCCGCGCCGCCTGATTGATGCAACCAACCATGCCCATACCCATGCTATGCTATGCGAGCCCGTCGTCGTTGAGATGCACCGATGCAACCTTGTAATGCAAAAATAGAAAGAAAACTGCGGTTCCTGTACGCAGATTTGCGAGTGAGATCTCAAGGATGTGCTTGTGACCTTGCAGACCACCATCTCATGAGATCACTGTAGTGTGTTAGCAGGGATGAACCAGCTGGCATCTGAAAATATGACGTGTAAGACTTACGGAGGTTCATTCCGAAATGGGCACACTTCGGCCTTTGGCTTATCCTTCCTGTCTGGCTCCAGCAGTCCCGTGAGCTTGATAGGATGTGTTGTCATCCAGTAGACTAGGGCTTGCTTGGTCATGGCCTCTGTAGGGAAATGTGCTGTTTTATTGGGCAGTGGGTGAAGGTAAGGATCTTTGTCCTTGATACCAATAATCTTTACAAACCGATCCCGCCGACGGGTCCACTCAAGAAGGCATTTGGTAGGAGGGTGGTAGTATTGCCCGTTACACATGATCCAGTCAGCGGTGTAGCACCCGGAATCGATAAGATCTTTCTCGGCTGACGTCCACCGTTTGAACTTGATGTCGGTATCCTTGAGATCGAAGTCACCGAGTCTTACACGAAGCCGTTGTTCGGGAGGTACATCATGACCCAAATTCATCTGGACGAAACATGTGCAATCGCGAACTGTCATGGCCAAACTAAACATTGGATCACCCTTCTCAGCACGCAGAGGTCCCCTGGTATCAGAAAGATTCTGAAGCCACCGAAGATCACGAATAACTTGATGATCGGCAGTCTTTGCAAGGAGTTCCCGAACCATAGGATGGTTGGCCTGTGCAGCAAGTTTAGGAGCGAAACGGAATGGCGAACTGATTTCGGGGGGAGCATCGGGGTTTGCGAGTGTAAGGGGGCATGGCTTTTGCTCTGGCCTATGTCTCGAAGGACTCGGATCCCGCAGGAAATTGAACAGTTCCATGGCACATTGCCGACAACGTATGGCTCCTTGGGGAGCACTTGGGGATTGATTCAACCACTTGGGCTTGAATTCAATGAGGATGCTGTTTTTGGGTTCTATCAGAATTGGTAAGCGGTTTGACAATAATAGACCCCTGTAGTGAAGACAAATCATACCAGATACTCGCATATCTTCCACCAGAAGGCCCCAGTTAGACTCCGAGATGAATGATCCCCTGAACTTTTCTTTGCGCAGATGATCAATTGACCGAAGGAAGGCGTTGAGCTGAGGAATAATATTGGTATGACGAAGTACCACGAGCCGTTGCTGTATGGCATGTGTCTTGAGGAAAGGAGTGATTTGTTTTGCGTAGAATTCCTGCTGCTTTAGGTAGTTGAACCTGGCTGGCTGGCCACTCGCAGGAGCTTTGGCAACACGAAGAAGCCAACCTGAACAACACATCAGCACATATATTGTGTATAACATTGTATTCGCCAACCTTTGAAATCGTTTCCCCACATGTTCCCTTCTGGAATGTTCAATTCGAACACAACATTAGCAGCACCCTCACCAACCATCTTTATTGGACGAGTTCCCATAGGGAGTCTTTTGAGGCTTTCCCGAGTCCAGGAAAGGGGGACAGCACTGCCATTAAGCATAATGGACATTTCGACAACATCTTGAGGAGTTGGCCAAACATGGTCATCTTCTGATGAAGAGAAACAAAGGTCGGGATCGGTATCAGTCGGCGTGAGCTGTCCATCGGACAGAGATGGAGTTGACATGGTGTTGATTGATGACCGGGATCGTGCAGGTAGTCTGCAAGGTACCTTCAAGCCACCGATGTCGCGCGTTTGCTGGTGGGGAAGGGAGGGGAACGTTGTCAACGAGGAGGGTTGGGCTGGGCTTTAAATGGAGGCCAGGAGGACGAGACAAAACTCGACGAGAGGTGAATTGGGGCACAACACAGAAGATGTGAGTAAGATGGATTTAGTGAATAAGGGTAGAGGTAAGGAGATGAGGAGGGGTGTGTGAATATGTACAAGAAGGAGCCTTGAATCGGTGATGGCTTAACAACCTTAGGTGGGTTAAGGTAGGTAGGTAGGTACCTAGAAAGAGACCGGGTTACAGGCACTTGCTTGGGCTTGTAGTTGCAGCTGCGGCGGCGTTGACTCGCCTGCTTCTGCTTTCTTTTCTCCTTCTAGATGGTCACGCTCTACAGATGCGTATGCATCTGCATCTGCGTTTGGATCAATGTTTCTGCTTCGAGCCGTGTATGTTCTGAGCTCGTTTGCCCTGCTTCTCCCAGTTGTAAGTTGTACAAGAACAAGAGCCCAAGGTCGTTGAGATCCGGATGACAGCTGGGAAGTCAAGTTGATCGTGACCAAACAAATTTGGGATAAGCACTGTCCAAGGCTATAACCGTTAAAACCAAATTAGATTGTGCTTCAACCCGCTCAGTCAAAGTCTAATAAGGCAACACGGTTGTTTCTGTCGCCTTGTGTACGTGCAGAACATATGCATGAGACCACAAGCGACAGTGCAGTTGATGCAAATGAGATGTGATGCCTCGGGTTACACAGCGACAGAAGCTGGGCCAACGTCATGTAAGGTAGGTATGTAGTAAGGCAAAGGCAGGGTACTGTATGTGTCGAGCTGCGCTTCTCTCGACAAGGGCTGTAGAATTGACAACGGCGGGTGCTGTATGGGAGGGGTGTGTTGGTCGAGATGTTGTAAGGAGTTTATGTTGCAAGACTGGACGGGCAACAATGTCTTGTCTTCATTGACTCGACCTGTTCGGCTCTCTATGAGAGTAGCATCACCACGATGGTTTGCTTGCAGAGATGAATGCAAAAGTAATAACAAGTCGAGTCTGAGGTTAGGAAAGCAAATGAACAGATGATATGACGAAGCTCGTAACCCCTTTCCCATAACCCTCTTGTTACGAAAGTGCCGCTGTTGGCATGATTCCTGTTGGCAGATATCTCCACCGCAACAAGACCATCTACAACTAGAGTAAGGGCAAGCAAGCGGATTGGATAGCAAGTGAGCTGGAGTCTACCGGCAAGAAGCAAAGAGAAACAAAACCCCGCGAGAAGCACAGGTTTAAGACGGACTGTCCAGGGTCTTTTGTTCGCCAGCGGCGGTGCAGATTGAAGTGGGTGCTCGTCCACCCGTCTAACGTACAAGCCGGAGCCTTTGGTGTCGCCTAGAAAAGTCGACGATCCAATTTGATCTGGGATGGTGACGCACAGGTTTTTAGGACCCCTCCACCCATGGGGCCGGACCCGGACTAGAGTGAGCGCCAATGCCAGTCATCGTCTCTGGCAGCAACCATGGCGAACAAGCAAGGAGACAGCTCTGGCGAATCACAACTCACCGTCACACGACACCCAAGCCATTGATCCAGGCCCTTTGGTCCTTTTAGGACGCTTCCCTTGCGCACCGCCTGCAGGCTACATCTACGCCTGCATCTGCACCTGCACCTGATGAGATATGGTCTTGGGGGTCACTTCACTGTTCGCGACGCCGTCTAAGGTTAGTTCATGAGCTGGGGCTGCGATGATTGTCGATTAAACGCCGAGGCTTCGTGGGGTATGAATGCTGCCTCTTGAGTTGAGGCCCGCCAGCATCAATGCATTGCAGATCACAAGGAACAATAGAGTGAGTGGACTTTTATACCCTGGATGCTTCAAGGCCTGATTAACAACGGTCAAGGCTCAATAGCAGCTAAACAAGGCACGCACGTCCAATTTGATTGTCCATTTTAGTCAAAGTGGCATCGTGCTCTCTGGCAATTTTCCTTGCCCCAGCCGTACGAGGCCACGATGTGTGTCCACGGTTCAGGCCCTGGTCCTGGCCCCTTGCACCCTGGCGCTCCGCTATCAAAAGGCACTGTGGAACACCCTGGATTTCTATTTCCATTCGCGCAGAACAACGAAACAGAATGACAACAGTGCTGACAATGGCTGCCGACAGCGCAGGATATGGAGAATATCGGCAGCGTGGCACGCCTATAGATATCGCTGAGCCGCCGCCACGGATGACTCAAACCGCGCTGTCCAGGCCTCCGTCGTCGCAACTGGCTGATGGCCCATCGACGACTTTGGGGCTCAAGCACACACGCGCTCATCCAGTCTATCGGTCTCGCCGGCGATGATGTCACTCGACCTGGCGGTGATGCATTCTTACCCTGATTGTGCTCTGTCGTTGGCGGTTAAGAAATTTCAACGAGACACTGCTGGCGACGATCACGGGACCGTGTGCATGCAAAATGACTGCATTCCTCCTCCCAGTTCTGTTTCTGTTCGGGCGTACCACGAATAAGCGTCGCTGAAGACAATGCCGGGCTACTGGGATCATCAGCGTGGAGTAGCTAGTGCATGCCCTAAGCAGATCGTCCAACGTTTCTACCCACGCTGTTAGGCTCGCACGTGGAGATCCAACTCGAATTGTTTGAGCTTTGATCCTATCAATGGAACATTTTGAGATAAATCTGGGCTAGCACGAGCAGGTAGGCAAACAAGGCAACAGACTAATACGCACCTGTGAGTCCGCTAATCACGAATCCTTCGACCGTTGCATTTGTCCTTACTTGCGGGAAGGGTTCTCGTTTAGTGTGCAGTTGTTCATGGTTACATGTGTGATAGGATAGCCTATTGAACTGATGTTTGCGACTGAAGGGAGGGAGACAGATTCGGAGAATATCGAATGTGGAGGCTGGGGTGACACAAAGACTCAGCTTGTGAAACCCCAGCGATGAATTCCGACCAAGGTACAACACCACGTTAGAGGTGCACTTTTGAGCTGAGTTGGTTGACATGAAGCAACCAGTATGTATCCTGGTCGGCTGTCAGGTGGACAAGATTCGTAGTCTCACCAAACTGGTCCCTTGCATGACGGTGAAAAGTGAGTCGTCCTGGTCCTTTGTTTCTGGCTGTGATGGTGTAGTTAAGGTGTAGAAAAACTCAAGACCATAAGGTGGTATTAGCAGAATACCACAATAATCTCTCTATAATAGAGCATTCACGATAACAATTCACCTGCTAGTAAGGGTAGTCTGTCATTGAGACACGCATCAAGTGAGGCACCAAATACTTTGACTAAAAATGCTCATGTAAGTCTGAGACAAATTTCCATGACTGGCTCCAAGAGTCTCTTGGTTTGCGAGCATCGCATCGTGGGGAATGCTTTGCAGCGTATCACACAGGAGCAGATAACACTTGGAAGCCCATCTCCATAGTAGTTAGTGCATGGCTTCTGCTAATCTCTGCCGGCACTCAATCGCAGAGATACATGCCACTTATGTTTGCACTTCCGTTCCTACCCGGCCCTATCACCCTTTTTACTCCCGGTCACCCTTCTCGGGGCTGGCCGTTGGAAATGCTTGCAAAGAATAAGTCAAGTCGATGCTTTGCTTATAAGGCAACCTCTCCAAGAGTGTGTAGATCAATGAAACATCCAAGGGGAAGTGTTATTTCGACCTTAAATCCCTTCCCTCACAGCCTTGAACGGCGGGTACTCCTACGTAGAGTTTGGTATTACCAGTAGTTGTCTTTCTTAATGAGGGGGAGAGGTTGGCATTGAGGTCAGCACACTGAGCCGGTGGGTTCGGAGGACTCCGGGAAGAGCCGTTGGTCCGTGTTTTTCGTGAAAATAGAATTAAACATGTAGCAGGTGAACGTTTTGGGTGATCCTCAAAGGCACAGCATTACTACAAGGAGACGACTTTTGTTCTTCCAAGGGTCTTCGGTCAGCAAGATGCTCGCTTCCCCAGAAAGTAAGGATGAACATCGAACCACCTGATGCAGAGGTCGTTCCACAAGGCATCTTTCCCAGAGCGCAGGATATGATCATCTGATTGTGACGACGCCTCTTGGGTGAAGACAGATTTTGTCTGCTGCGTGCTCGCATGAAAAGCATGGGGTAGACAGCGCATCAGGAATTATACAAAGTTGGCACATCTGCGCGTTTCTTCACGATGGCAGCACACAAATCATCCCCCCGACAGACCAATTGATGCACCCCCTCACATTGCATTGAAGAAGCTACCAGCTAGCCACACGCTGCTTTTCTCTTTATACTGTTTTATATGCCTCTGCATTAATTCGCATTTCAACTATAACCTCGGAAGTCACGCAGCGTCTTCGGAAACTGTGGATCTGGTATCGATATTCCTTGTTTTCCCTCCGGACTCCATTCTCCCTCCGTACGGGGATACGGACGAATCTCTTGGATCGTAGCTGAGGCAGCTTGGACCATCTGAAACTCGACCTACAGTAGTCACACATTCTGCTGCATTAACAACTCACAATGCAATAGACTCCATATTATCAAACCAACCTACACCGAATTTTGCATCTCACCGCTAGAGTATTTTTATTACCCCGGCCACCTACAAATATCCATCACAAACTACCTGATATTGTACATTTTGCGACCTGACCTGACGTGTTCTTCTCCGTACAACGGTCAGAAATACCGGGTTGCCAACCGTTTCGCTTCGCTTCAGCTCCTCTACTAGGCCCAGATCGAGGGCGTCTCAGCATTGGGTTTTATCAGTAGCTTCGCTGCCATTACCCACTAAATTCTTGCCTTGGACACCAGTCAAATTTGAAGCCTTTGAGCCCTTAGAGAAGAAAAAAAAAAATTTGCTGCAGCGCAGCTCCGAGCTCCCCACTTCGGACATCCTCTCCCAATCATCCTGAAGCTGTTTGCCTGGGGAATCCTGTAGCGTCATCCCCACGATCCGCACTCCTGGGAAATCCTACCAGTATCCTGTCCAGCCGTCTCAATCCCTTCTCGCTATTTCACCAGATTCCTTCTAAGCCTCACGTCGCTGCTGCTGCCCTGGGTACTGTCGACATAGTGCACTCCTTCCTTGAGCATTTCTGGCAACTGATCACGACGACCGACGAGACCCGAAGCTACCTATCCCACACTCGCTCATTGTTTTCGCCTCCAAATCCCCCATCACGCACGCGCCGCAGTCCGTTCTTCCCGCCAACCTCGAGCTTTCGTCACAGCTGCCGATTTACCGGCACCTCAGTATCTCCTTCATGATCACGGGAAGGTGATTGCCATTTCAACATGGCCTTCAACTTCAACTGGTCGCCGCTCACCGCGGATGCCGACTTCTACCGTCGTGCGCGCGACCTTTTAACCAAGGCCCTAAACAAGAGTCCGAAGCCGCCTATCATTGTCGATGATATTCTTGTCAGCGAATTCAACCTTGGGACCGTACCCCCTGATCTTGAAATATTAGAAATTGGTGATCTTGCGGAGGATAGGTTCCGGGGCATCTTCAAAATGACATATTCTGGTGATGCGTTCCTGACCCTCAAGACAAGAGTTCAAGTAAGTGGTCATTTTACCTTCACCTCGAAAGAATCCCGTTATTCTTTACGGCTCTATTCTTTCCTGGGCTCCTTGGACAATTGCCGAAGCTATATCCCATCCATTGGACGGTTTTCCCCCTTAACACGCCCATTGTCGAACTTGACGTGGATCGCCATCATTTGACCTTGCAGCTATCACAACATCAACAAACCGCCCACTGTCCTTTTCCGAGTCTCAGCCTGCACGTTGGCTTATTGCATTGTCGATGCAACCTTCTTTGATTGCGACAATGCGCATTAAACCCCTCCACCCCCCTGCCAAAATCCCCTGGTCTAAGCGCCCTACCAATGATTTCATTATTGCAATCCCATCACACTAACATCACAACCGTAGGCAAATCCTTTGAACACATATCTCTACTCTAAACCGACTTTCACATCTCCTCAACCGTTGGCCGCCGCTTCTGGCTTAACCATTCCACTCTCGATCACATTGTCTGATTTCAAGCTTTCTGCTTTTATTATACTGGTATTCTCAAAACAAAAAGGGCTTACCCTCGTCTTCCGAAATGACCCGCTCGAATCCCTCAAGGTATCCTCTACCTTCGACTCGATACAGTTCGTTCGCGATTACTTGCAGAGAACAATTGAGCAACAGCTACGCAACTTGATGATGGATGAATTGCCGGCAATTATTCACCGGCTGTCTCTTCAATTGTGGTGTCCTGATCAGGCCAACAAGGGCACCGCAACACCAGCTGAGAAAGAAGACGAAGCTGGTGTTGACCCTTTGGCCAGCCCTCCCTTGGATCCCGTGGATGCCAATGGCAACCTTCTCGACCCCAATGCTATTTCGGAGCTCGCTTTGAATGGAAGTGGGGAAGTCCAATCACTGTTTTCTCAGAAGAACTTGTTGCGTCTTGCCGCCTTGACCGATTCGCATCGTACCTTGTCACTCTTCACTCCTGGTATTCGAGATGTCGTCTTCCGTGCTTGGACAGGTTACGGGGAACGATCGGAAACGTCTACGCCCCTGCTTTCGACACCCACCCTCACCAAGACCATGTCATTCCACGCAGGAAATTCGACAACATACACCTTTTCAGATACAGCGAGCAACGCACACGGCCACCTCCCATCTCGCCCTTCACTCATTAGTATGAATTCGGCAACGAATGGGAGATCACTTGGGGCGGGTCGATCACGGACAGGGCGCAAGAAGAAGACACGCGTGGTGAATTTGAGACGTACCAAATCAGAAGTTAACACCCCAGAGACTGGCAGTGAAGCGTCAGATACGGCATCTGTGGATGTCCCTCTATCTGAGCCCATGATTGAGGAATCGATTCCTGAGGAGACTGAGTCGTCTATCATTGCCGAGGCATCTACGCCGAATAAAGTTCGCTTTAGAAGCGTGGGTGAGGCAGGACGTCCCTCAGTCATGGCTACTCTTGAGGAAGCTCGAAGGTTGGGCTCCCCGCTCAAGAACGCCGTTCAACCCTCAGAACCTCAGAACTATCCATCGATCGCTTCCATCACTTCTGAACTGAAGTCTGAGAAGAGCAAATCTCCTGGATTGGAAAACCAAAGTAGTAGCTCAGAGACCTCTTCTGTCATCCTTGAACAAGCTTGGATTATGAAGATGGCTGGCGAAATTGCCAAGCGAGTTTATGACGAGAAGAACAGGCAACGTAGCCCTTGGGATGAGCGCGAGGACGTTCCACCACCAGCATACGAAGCTGCTACTCAGTAGCGGAAAAGCCACACATGTTGGCACATACAACTTAGTACTCTCGTTATCATTCCATTATTTCATTCATTTTAGGCATGCGCTGGAGTTTGGAACCTTCAGGTTGAGGAAACAGCCTGGAGGAAGTAGTTCTTTATGTTTTTTGTGGCGTTGGAAGAGATGGGGCGAAGGGTAAAATAGGGAGGGTGTGCGTGGTCATGAGTTCTGGCCTGACAGTTTCAGAGGGGTGGTGCTGTTATTCGTCCTCTTTGTATGTCACGACACGGTTCTCTGTTTGGACTGGTCAATAGCCCCAGTGGGGTTGACTCATGGCTATGCCAGAGTCTTAAAAATGTTATTCACAAAATCATAGGCGAGATAGGCGGGGTTTGGACGGTCAGAGAGATCGTTGGGGTATCTAGAAGATATCATGGTATCAGGACTAAGGAACGAGGCTAGTTTCGGTTTTATATAACCGCGTGGTACTCGCAAAACAACTCCAATTCACATTCTTAAACAGATTATGACTTCTTAATAATTTGATTGAACTACAGAGTGCCAAAGAAGGTGTGCTTACAATCAGATAGGTATCAATACGCTTCGTTACGCAAAGGGTTGTCTTATCCGAGCACCGTCGTCCCTATTATACGTTCTGAGCTTGATCCTCAGACATGGCTATACCGCGCTCTCGGGCGCTCTCGGGCGAGCCTACTGCAGTTTAGTTGAGGCCCATAAAGAGCTGACTGCTTCACATATGATGTGGCATCTCATGGACATGCTTGCAAGGTGGCCAGCCTCGCCCCGAGGCTACACATAGTTTCTTCGTACCCAAGGGTCTGGGGTAATTATGGTACTTGAAGTCTCGTCTTAGCTGTACTGTTCACTTTCGCTCTGCTTGCGAGACTTCGTTCTCTTCCGTCTTGACTTATTGTGCGTGACTCGGCCATCATGCTATGACTTGGCAGCAGCAGCAGCAGCCTGATTCTCACCCTTCAATTTCGCAAGTAGTTCTTCTTTGGCTTTGAGCTCAGCAAGTATCTTTTTGGCCATATCCTCAGCTTGAGTCTGTGCACCTGCTAACTTGCGTATCTCGGCTGCTTCAGTTTCTAGACTGAAAGGCTGCCCCGGTCGGTTGTGCGCTGGTATCATCGCCGAGTGCTCCCAAACCTCGTTGCTGTCAGTGGGGAAAGGCGGCGGCGCGCGCGTCTTCCCTTTGCCCTTACCACCACTCGGCTTCCATCCCTTAGGTACGGCGCCTTGGGTGAGGAGGTTATAGAAGACTTCGTAGGGTTCGTTGAAGAGCTGTTCTTCGTAGCTCCATGCGCGGATCTCGCCATTCGAGGCGATCATAGCCTGCTTCTCTTCTTCGTTTCGGCCGTAGGGATGTAGACGCAGATAATGGTATAGTGTCTGAGGCTTTTCCCCGGAGTCGTTGACATAGTAGAGTTTGATCGTGATGTCAAACTCACCCCAGCCTGTCTCTTCGACTACGAAGGGTTTTCCGGGTTCGCCTTCAACCACTGTTTTCCGTCAGCATCAGCATGTGCAACAAGGAAGGCCATTTCCTACTTCGTACATAATTAGGGATAGACTCATGAAGTTTGAATTGCACGCGACGCAGCCAGTAGGTGATATCGGTATCGTCGAGACCCTTGACGAAAACCTGCCATGAATGCGTATGGGTGTCAGGGACACCTGCTGGTCGCGGGTTCGTGTCGGAGAAAGGCTTCGCTGTGCTCCCAACGATAAAAGGCCGACGGACTTGCGTGAGCTTAACACGCTTCCCAAGTTGATTTTGGGGCGCCATGTTATTTTCGTACGGTTTGAGCTATTTCTACCGAGATTTTTGTTACCGCGAGAGTATTTTGATGTTGAGAATGTCACCCAACGAGGTGAGGTTTCACAAAGAGTGGCAAAGCGTCAGCCTCGTAGGACTCGATGAACTCACGCCGCAGTGGCGTGGCCAATAATCGTAATGCAGCCACGTCGGGTCTCCAGCCTTGCGACTTCGATGATGATTTCATTGATTCCACCTTACCATCGATATCTGCATGGCAGGCTGCCAGTAATTGAGCCGGAGGTTCGATTAGTGCACCACAAAAGCACCCTCCTCTGAATTTCATATTTACTGGATTCGCAGCTTTCCGTCCTTCATACCTTGATCTAACAATCACATTCCACTATAGCCCTGAAGAGCTTTGACACCACACGACTTTTACACGAGCATCACGATGTCGGCTTCAAAGAAGCTTGTTGTTTGCGGAGGGACCGGCTTCTTGGGCTCTCGTATCTGCAAATATGCCGTTGCTCGAGGATGGGATGTAACCTCCATCAGGTATAACCCTACCCACATCCATCATAATGTCAAGAGACCAACTCATCTTTGTTGTGCAGCCGTTCTGGTGACCCCCGGTGGGACACTATCAGCGCCTCGGCTACACCTCCGTCTTGGGCACATAAAGTGAGCTGGGAGCGTGGTGATATTCTTCGTCCGGCTACGTATGCTCCATTACTCAATGGCGCTGACTTCGTGGTGCACAGCATGGGCATCCTCCTAGAGGCTGATTACAAGGGCGCCATCTCAGGCAAGGAGTCCCCCATTGCTGGTCTTCAGAAAGCTTTTGCTCCCGTTCGTGATCGAGGTGTGGACCCTTTGGCTAAAGGACAAGGAGAGGACATCAAGCCTCCAAACCCCAAGGATCAATTCACATATGAGATTATGAACCGCGACAGTGCAGTCACATTGGCTAAGCACGCGGTTGCTGCTAAAGTGGATGCCTTCTGCTACATCTCTGCTGCAGCAGGTGCTCCTGTTCTCCCTCAACGATACATATCGACAAAGCGAGAGGCCGAGATCACGATTGCCAGCAAGTTCCCAGAACTCAGAGGTCTTTTCGTTCGCCCGTCTTTCATGTTTGATAGCTCACGCCCGGTGACAATGCCTCTGGCTGCAATGGTTGGCCTTGGCACAGCCTTCAACGGTCTTACAGGCAACTACTTCAAGACTTTCATCGGTGCGGCGGGAGTCAAGCCTCTGAAGGTTGAGACTGTGGCGGAGGCGGTGGTTGAGGCCCTGGGCGATGAGACCATCAAGGGTGCCATCGACGTGCCAGAAATTGAGGAGTTGGCAAGCAAAGCCTGGAGAAAAACCATGCTGTAGGATATTGGGTGGTATTGTATTAAAAGCAAGGGCGCTAAACCGTATGATAATCGACTGTACCAAAACCTAAACTTAATATCTTGTTTGTTTCAAATCATTGTTCCTCGTTCAAAGCTATCCCTGATTTCTGCGGTATACTTGTTGTAGAACCGCGAGAGCTTCTGATTGAACTGCTTATTCTTTTCGTTGATGTATGTCACATCGCCATCGTCCCCGTTCTGTGCCATCCTCTCCTTTCTCTTCTTCAGTCTTTGTTCTTCTGCTCGCTGCAGGTCTGCAACCAAGCGGTCGACTGCTGCCTTGTCTGGCTTATTTTCAGCAAAGGTCGTAGAGTCGGCGGTAGAGTAGAAGGAGCCATCCTTATCCACCGCAATGAGCTCACCATCCTCGGTCTCAACAATGTCTAGTCCGCCCGACGCCGCTGCCTTCTCAATGAGTGCCTTCTTATCTTTCTCGTATTGCTCCATATTCATATCGATGTTCTTGAGCTGTCTCTTATATATCTTGTTCGCTTCTTGTGTATGATCGGCAAAAGCGTTGTTGTCGCGACGAGTCGTCTTCTTCTTGAGGCGTTTATCCCACTTCTCGCTCTCATCGACAGTCCAGTCCCATGCGCGCTTTCGCTCGAAATCCCCACCCGCTTCCTCCACGTCTGCCTTGAGTAGTTTGTGAGATGCGATCGCATGTTTTCGATGTAGGGCGGTAAGTTGGCTGGGATCTGTGGCCAGCCTCTGTGATTCAAGTGTCGCCTCTTTCAGGTTTTTCTCCGACGAAGTCTTTGCTCGCGCTTGAAGGGCCTTGAACCGAGCCATGCGATCTTGGGCTTTGGAGATATTGTCAATCTGTTGCGCCTCATCCTTCTTCTCAGTAGGAGAGGGAGCCATGGTATAATTTGTGTCGAGACTGTGGGTAAAACTGATGCCAGGGTTGGCAGAAGAATACCTAGCCTTTGAGGTTGATTGAGGAAAGGAGGCCGACGCAGCAGTGCTAAGGGGCGGTATTAATAATGCTTGGTCAAGGCAGCAATCGCGCCAGAAGGCAGATAAACCTTCTCTGATGTTGACTGCTGGTACACTGCCTTACTATCAGGGCCCGACTGTTTAAGTCTTTGTTATAAAGTTAAAAGCTCGATAGCCTTGTACAAGGTTAATGACAAGAGGGGTAGGGGAATTTGATAGGTCTTGTCTGATTTTGACTATGTCAAAGAGTATGTCCGTAGAGGCCTTGTTGTTTGTATTGTTTAAAGTTGAAACCCAGTTTACCTACCTAGGTAGGTCACTTGATTTCGCTCTTCGTATCCTCATACGTAAGGCTACTGGGTCACGTGCCTCACATCCCTTTGTTTTAACTAAGTACCCTTCTGGGAGCAAGAAAACATAAGACATTAGAAAAATATGCTAAAACAAACTTAATAAATACTTTCTTTTAGCTTAGATTAAATTGTCTAAGTCTTTTTATCATACAGGACCGAGGTCCCGAGTTTGCTTCCTCCACAAGTTCCCCTGGTCAGCCTGGCACCAAAATAAAGCCCGCACCGTTAACAGCAGGGGTCCTTCTCACTTTGCGGGGGACGTAGGATTACGTCGCAGGGACAATGAAAACATCGCCCTCCTTGCTGAAGAAATAAATCGCCATCTCTCTCTCTCTCTCTTGCATCAATCCTCACCTCAAGTCGCGCAAAGCGGCCCACAATCATTCTGCCGTCGATAACGAGCTAAGGTACCTTGGTACCCATCTTAGTCGCTACCTCGTCAAAATGCAACGCCGAGCAGCTTCGACCGCGCTCGATGCTGGGAAGACAAAGAGCAAGATGTTTTTGAAAAAGGAAACGAGATGGGGAGAGACATACTATATTGTTAACAGGTGGCCTGAAACTCCCAAGCCACCCGAAGAACACGAATACTTTCGGATCAACGACCTCCTTCTTGATCTAGACGATATGTTCAGCAAACACGTCCGACCAACCTCAGAGGAGGACGAAGAGCGAGCACTCAGGAGATGGTCTCGAGATAGTAAGCGAGATGATGTCCGATGGAAGCTTAGCAGAATGGAAGCTTCTCTCACCTGGTCACGAATAAAGGCTTCTGAAATACACTCGGAACCATCTAGCTCTTGGCGACTCGGAAGCCATGACATTTTCTCTGCAGCTCTCCAACCCCCAACACCAGCTCCACTGATCGACTCATCAAAGAAACAACAAGGGCCTCCCAATAATGCGACTGCGGAGAGAGAGCCCAAAAAACTCCACCTCGTCAGCTCAAACAACGGCATTCCAAAACAGGCCTTGGAGGACGATTCATCACTCTTGCGCTGGCTTCAATCGCGGACGCAACTGTCATGGTCTGGGCAATACCGAGCTAGCTCTCCGTCTCATTCAGCTCAGCTGTCGGCAGCGCTGAGGAAGCAAGACTCACTCACTAACCTCCGTAGGCTAGTATCACAATATTTGTCAGTTGAAACCAGCGCCATCTCATTTCACCAACTCAAAAGCCCGGGCCAAGAAAAATGGGCAGGGGATTTATCTTCAGATCTTCGCATTACGTGTGAGAACTTCTTGAAGCAAGGCACTCTACAGAATAAGCATGATGTTTTGGTGTTCCTCGGTAATCTTGGTCAACGATTGACAGCTAGGGGAGATCACTTGGGAGGCCCTTTATGTGGGCTTGGATTGAGACTCTCAGCAGAACTCTGCAATCCCACAGCCTCCAAGAGATACTTTCAAACTGGACTTCAAACTGGTTACTGGACCGGTAGTTTGCAAGGGCCAATGGATATCCTCCACTGCCTTGAAACCTACCAATGCCACTTCAATAGTGTTTCGCAACCGGACGGCCTTGACCTGTTTGGACGGCAGGAACTCCTAGAGTTACTACTTGGTCGCAGCAGGACTCACAACCATTCCGCTCTGTCTCTTATCAATGCTTGCCTACATGGACGTAACCAGGAGGCAGCATTCGAGGCTTATCGAACCTTCATCATGTTGATTGGTCATTTGGGTACGCTCGAGTGGCTTAATCAAGAACAACGGACATCAGCAGCAATAATTCAGAGACTAGCCCGCCGCAGCGATTCGAAAGATAAGAAACGTCAACTAGAGGTAATTCTAAGCGAAGCTTTTGAGTCTGCAAAGAGGATAGCCGACAGTTCAGTTGTGGCACAGAGCCGTGATGCAGTTCTAACAGATCCCAGCCAGACTGGCAATGTGTGCGAAGAAAAGGACAGGAATCAGTATTGCCCACCTTAGATTTGCCTTACTACCTACCTAGGTACCGATACAGTAAATTAAACCCCTGAGGAGGTACAACTGACAGCTGCATGAAAACTTTATTTAAATTGTGTGATGATCTAATATGAGTAATTATCAAGAAAGGCATAGAATTTACTCTTGGCCTTTTTATTCCCTTCTAAAACTCTCTATCATTTTCCGAAAGAAACGGTCGGATGGCAAAATCCGTGTAGAACCGGGAGTTCCCCTTGGACGATGGCTTGTGCCTCATCCTGAAAGATGGTTCCCGGTGAGCGGAAGGGTGAGACGAGGCAATCCACTAAGGGATCACCAGTGGAACCGCGAATTGACTAGGTATGTACCAAGCTGACGGACTCCGTTCCTCCATTCTACAGTGCTGTATGGAGTAGGTAGTGTAGGTACTATGTTAGTACTGTATGTAGTTTGTTGGAGCCTACCTTAGTATCAAGGTACATATTATCTGCCCAGATTGGCCCCTCAGAAACAGGACTCATCTTAAGTCTTGTCATCCAGATCATTGTGATGTACTTAATCCGTATTGAGTACGGACGAGATTCGAAACAAAGTGACGGGGCGAGCTCTGGCAAAATGGGTAGTGGGTGCCACCCCGTTCAGCCCTAGGGACCCTCCTTGACTTGTGTTCTGGGTCTACATCTGAGCTGAAATGCAAGCCCGTAGCACAACTGGATATTCTATCGTTTTGACTTCTCTAGCTGCATCCAGCTCCTTGGTTCGTGCGAATCATGATCCGCGCTGGCTGTGCTAGCAACGCCCGCCCGTACCACCAGCAGGTTGGGCGTATCCGTCGTCTCACCACTGAAGACCAGCTGGCCAGCAGGAACATCAGAGTTCTGTGCTCTGAATGGTGTCCGCGAACCTTGCTCCCGCATGGATAGCCCGCGACTTGGGCTGTCCTTGACGCTGTGGATGCGTTTGAGGCGTCGACCTGAAGAGTCTAGACCTCGCAACAAGGTCAGCCCCGGATATCATCTCAGCCACCCTCATCTGCCGTTACGCTTATTTGACAGTGGAAAGAAAAACACGAGATTGGTTTCGCTGCCCTGTACAGCCTTCACCAGCCCATGTATTTCTGGCCCCTTTGGATCCGGCCAGGCCCCTTGCTCATGATCAGCAAGTGTTGTCTGCCTTAGACTGCTCGGAACAGGCGAAACGAGACGAGACTTAGCTAGTAGCACTGGGGCTGGCGACTTTTCCTTCTTCTTCTTCACCTCCGCGATTACTCTACTTCTTGACGACGATTGCCCAGGTCTCAATACCTCTTCGTTCCTCGCGGTTCGTGATCAAACAACAGGCCGGGAGAGAGTGAGTAAATGTAGCATCAAGGTGGCAGCCATGATGTGGATCTCAATCTCTCCAGCCAGCCAAACTCGCCAGGGCTTGGTCCTTCTATTCTTATCGTTCTTTTGCGTCAACCTCACAGTGCAGCAACGAGATCCCATATCGAATTTCTGTCGAAGATGGGGTCATCAGAGTGCTGTGGTTGACGACAAACTTTACATTGGTGGAGGGTTGGTTACCTATGATGGTAGTTCTGGAACACCACAAAACTTCTCCAGTATGCGAACCCTACTCAATCTCTCACACTCGAGTGGCGAGATTTCGTCGAAATCGTTTCGCCAGCTGCTTATTGACCAATACTCCTATAGACCCCTACTTTATTTACCATGATCTCAGCAACGTAGCCAGTTCAGGCATGCCCCAACCATACGCGAACCTGAGCAAGAACTCCACGGTTCCCGATGTAAGTGGTGGAATCTTTTGGCCTGATACTATCAACAAGAAGATTTATCTCTTTGGCGGCGAATTCAATGGTGTGACCCCTTGGGACTTCGACCTTTATGCTTACGATATCATAAATGATGAGTGGGACAACATGGGGGTCTCTAGAACAGACGACGTTATCGGACTCAGCTATGGGGCTGGCTTGTCCATTCCGGATCGCGGAGAGGCCTACTACTATGGCGGATGGATGAACAATGCGACCGACGCGGATTGGGGTGACGCTCCCCAGATACCAACATCATACCTCCTGCGATATGAGATGGACACGAACAGTTGGTCCAACGACACTGGACCTGACGATATTGGCCGCGCTGAGGGTGTGATGGTTCATATCCCTGCCGGAGATGGTGGTATGCTTGTTTACTTTGGCGGAATCAGAGCCGCCGGAGATGGTGGTTGGGAAGGTCAACCAATGGATCAGATTATTCTCTATGACGTTCTGAGCGGCAAAAGTTATTTCCAAAATGCAACAGGTGATATTCCAGAATCACGTCGACGATTTTGCGCTGGCGCTACGTGGACCAAGGACCAGTCTTCTTACAATATGTGAGTGTATTATTATGAACCCAAGTGCCATCATGTACTGACCATGCTCAGCTACTTATATGGGGGAGCTGGTGAGGAGCTGGGAAGTTCTGGATTTGATGACATTTATATCCTGACACTCCCTACCTTCACATGGATCAAGATGTATCCCGAAGGAAACGGAACTGGGGATTACCCTCATCACAGCTTTACCTGCAACGTTGTGAACGAGGCACAAATGTTGATTCATGGTGGTTTCTTCCCCCTGACAAATGACTGCGATGTTCCGGACCAATGGGGTTTACACGACATGTCCCTGGGGCGGCAAAACAAGGACAAGTCGCCCTGGATGCTTTACGATCCCGAATTGACTAAATATGCCGTCCCCACTGACATTATTTCAGTTGTGGGAGGAAATCCTAGCGGCGGAGCGACCAAGACAGCACCAGCCGGTGGCTTCGACCACCAAGATCTGAAGGCACTCATGACGCGGACAGCATCGGCAGGATCAAGGACTGCAACCCGAGATGTATCTGGCCCTACTGAGACTGGAGATCATGAAAGTGGAGCGACGTTATCGACTGGTGCGATTGCAGGTATCGCAGCTGGCGGAGCTATAGCTCTTATTGTCGTGCTTGTGACATGTTTCTGTCTCATCCGAAAGCATCGACATCGGCGAGAACGTGTTGGATCACAGCAGCCGATGACTCAATCCTACAACTACCATCATCCCCAGCATCCATCTTTCGCCTCGAACCAACCGTCACCTAGCCCTTGGAGTCCACAGTCATCGAACTTCACCCCTTCAAGCCCCGTCGGCTATACAGGCCCGCAACTTGCCCAGTCATACTCAGGACCGCCAGTGGAACTGCCATCTGGGCATCCCGAAGACTCATCTTACGTTTCACCACGTACAGAGCCAGTTTCGGCGGTTGAACCCAAATATGATGCAAATGGAAATCTATGGGTTCCCCAGGTGAGCATGATGCAGATCCCGGACCAAGGCCATTCCCCCGGAAGTCCTCCATACTACGACGGCACGATGGTTTCTAACTCATCGAAGAATGGACCAGAGTACTTTCCACCCGGTGCGCCGCAGGAACTTGCGGCAGAACGTCGCGCTTCGTACGTACCTGGACAACCAGTCCACCAGACATATTATCATCCGTGACTGGTGTTTCTAAGATATGAAACAAAAAACTTTTCCTTTTGCCGAGGACATAGGCTGAATGTATTGAATTTTCTTAATGTCGGATTACGAAAGCAGGGGTTAGGAGTATTGGAAGGGAACAACATAGCCAAGCAAGCAGGATATTTGATAGTACACAACTTTGGCATTCCAGGGTCATATTCACTCCCTCATACGTCATAAATACAAGTAATTGTCTTCTTAAATAATAACTTACTTTCATTCGAAACTCAAATGCTCACACAGTAACGTGCAAGCTATGCCAATGCCCCAAAGTAATATGACAAAACAAAGGTATTTGTTACAAGTACAAGATAATATAAGGCATCATACTCCGTATACCGTGCCAATATGTACATATAAATACATATAATAGCATTAAAATTTGGTCTCATCAGATTACATAGGTACTGCCCTGAACCTTAAGATCCAACTAGGTGATAGATTAGATCAGGTCGCAGGATAATGCTATGGCAGAAACAAAAGCTACCTAGTAACCCCATGTCTGTACAGTTTTGTTATGCTATCGAGTCATCCAGCCCTTCATGTGTAAGGTGGCCATGTCAATATTGACGATCTTCCGTAAACCGTTTGTCTTCGCAGATTCGTGATACTTCATCATTTGGATTGAGTATCTATGCTACCACAAACGGAATCGCGTAATACTTAATAACGATTGCGACTCCAGATACGAAGCCACTTAGCTGATAGGAAAGAACATTAACATTAGAGAGTAAAAAAGTGAGTCATGGCGTGTTCACGTGAAATTGGAGGCCATGTACAATCAGAAAGCCAACTGTGATGGCTGCCTAGCCTTCATTCACCGCTTCATTAACAGTCACAGCTGTTACGGCTTTTTAAGGTCTTAGCCGATCCTGTCACATCATGATAGATGGTGCAATTATGATCCACCCAGTGTTGGCAGTCTCTTTGACATTCGCAAGATTCGGTTCTCCACGGGTCTCAATCTATTTAGTCAAGACTGGATTGTGAGGATTGTCTCTCGATGGCTTACCCCTTGAATGGGAACACAACTTGAAGCGTCCGATTTATGGTGCATTTGTCTCGAAAAGAGAGGCTATTATGATTTATCGGTTCTCTTCACCCAGTATTGATAGCAAGCCAAGTCGCCGGAGATCAGCCTGATGAAGACCATCACTATTCTCTCAGGTCTCACTCGTACTCCTATATTCCAGGTGTGGTGTAGATTTATAAGTCACCGCTTTGAGAATTAGCACTAATCACTGTCGGCCAACCTCTCTGGTGGTGTAATCTCATTACTCTCTGGCTCATTAAATGATACCATAGCGAAACCCCTCTCCCCTTCTCTGTACAATGATTCTGTATCAGATTTTGTCTTCGGGCCGCCGAAGCTTTAAGTCCACGTATTGTGAGCGCCCAAATGCAGGCTATGGTGTGACGTGACGTGATGAGTTGATATTGTTATGATATACCGACTCATAGACTTACATCAGCGAGGTACCAAATCTCACCATTTGATAACATGGGGGCTCACGCTTCGGTCGTGCACCGAGGAGATGATAGGTTGTGATCTACATTACAGAATTGGACCAAGGGTGCATAGTTCCCCTCGCGATAGATAGCAGCCCACCCATTCCCGTCATCGACAAAAGGATGGGCTGGAGAACTATGCCCGAAGTCATATCCATTGGCTAGTTCTTTTGAGGACTTACTGCGCGTGCTCAACTTTTGGTCCCTTGATCGCCAGTGTGGGGTAGTAGTGGGATGGCGTCGACATTAAAGTTGGTTATCAGGCCTGCCAATCAACAGCTTGGCTACCGCCCTAACAGCTTCACCCCAATCATAAATTTCACTTGTGAGGAGGGACAGTGCACTACAGGTGAGAGTTAGGCAGGCAACAGGGTCCAGCTACATGCGGTCGATAGGTAGTCATAGACTCGTCATGAAAGTAGTGTGTGTGAGCGTGGTTGCATGGGGACAATACCCTGACCGGTGGCAGGTAAATTGGCACTCTGAGACACCCGAAGATCTTGCTGTGGCTGGACTATCCGTCTCAAATAGGTCTCTAGTTGGCTGGAAGTCATATAGATTTCAATACACCACTAACATCCATGCCATGATCATAAGACAACAAACCCTCAGGCCATCATGGTAGGTTAAGATTGACAATATTTCCGCTGCACAACGCTGACCACGCTTTGCATATACTTGACTAAGAGCGGTCAATTGTGTACGATGTTATTAAATCCTCGAATTCTCGTATGCACCTTAAACATAATCTCAGGTGATATCGATAAAAGCCCGAGCCATATCCCGTACTCCGTAGTATCATATCTAATGCTTGAACACTTACCCGATACCTAGACTTCTATGGCATTATTGAGAAAGTACAGATGAGGCATTGCCCCTCTCCAGTCGCCTTCGTCGGTGGCTCGGGGTGTATGGCTGCGCTTCTGACAGAAATGCTATACTATGTGTGACCGTTGGCTGAAGAAGGGGGTTGATTCCTATGTCACGACTAACCTATCCGAACTGGACCATCCCGTTTGCGCCGAAGCTATCCGACCGAGCTTGAACCAGTGTGCGAGAACGAGTGGCCCGTGTGTCCAAATGATGCGATCAAACCGTGACTGGGATCATGGGTTTTTGATGAACCGCTCTGGATTGGGCGGCAATGAACCTGTCACAGTGAAGCAGCAGCTTGGTTAGAGAACCCCGTACAGATAAGGACACAGAAGAGGAGGATGAGAAATCACCTATCTCCTTGCTTCGTGGTGTATCCATTGGCATTGATACAGTTGCGAAGGGGCTGCTAATCATAAAGCAACTCCGCAAGACCCAAGCGTCGTGGGCTGTTGGTGAGCCTCAAGTGGAGGCTCTTGACCTTGAAAAAAAGACGGGTCCTTACATGAAATGAAATGCAATGCAATGGAAGCCTGGATGCAAGGGAAGCGAAAAATGCCTGCCTCAGAGGTGAGAAGTACCAAATAATCGAGCTAATTGGCTTGCCCGTGGTGCTCTTGAACCCTAGGTAGGTACTCCGTAATGAACACCAAATACGACCCTGACGGCCCATGGAAGGTCCAATGTTCTCATCGTTATCAGTGGCAGCTGTGAATGCATTATTTTGTCTGCAACAATCAGACTGTGCCCAGATTTTGACTGGGCATTACAATCGGGGTTCATGGAGATCTGGCACTGATGGGCCTCATTTTGACAGGACCGTTGCATCTAACTACCTTAGCTAACCCTCCCTATCATGCAATTGCAGCCACAAGCTCCGGATTAGCGGGAGTTATCGAAAAGAGCCGGCCAACGGAATCAGTTCCTGAACCAAGACGAAACGCACGATGTGAGCTCAATGGAGCCTGGACATGCTGGCATTGAAGTTCCCCCACATCCCACGCGGCTCCTCAAGCCTAGGTAGATAGGTACCTCTCTGGTTGCCGTCCACAGCGGTCAAGATGCAGTGTGACAAAAAGCCCTTCACGCATCGAAATACACGACTCTATCAGTGCAACGAAGCAGTAGTTTTGGGGCCGAGTTCAATGGAGCGAACTGTCAACCTGCGTAATAATTCATATGACTTTTAGTCTGATATCGGCCCACAAACTGACTCGGCTTGGTACCTATCCTGGTACATATCTCATCAACGCCCCCAGATAGAGCCTCTAGTTGCGGCGTCCATTGATCGGACCCCACAGACTAGTTCCTCCGTACCGGGGAAACAGCTTCATACGATTAGGCACTTTGCCGAACTGGTGAACCATTCAGAGAGCGGATCAGGGCAGCACTGCCAATAACCCGCGATCAGCCGATAGCGGATGGTCAAGAGGCGGAGGCAATGACAAGAGTCGAGACCCTTGCGAGAGACCATGAAGAGGGGAAGCTGATGAATTGTAACTCCAGTGTCTGTCTAGTCTGTCCATCCCGGCGGGGCTCCGGGCTCGGTCGTTGCAGGCAATGTGTCGACAATGTTGCCTCATCGACTTGATCTACCTATATGCGCTTGTTTCAATGCGTGATCACGTAGCGCATAGCAGCGCGAATCGTCAAAGTCGACACAGGCTTCGTGAGCTGCACATCAGTAGGTCTTCATACAAGCTCAGTGGGTGTTTGGGTAGTGGAGTCCTTGGCTTAGACATGACAGAAGCTTGGAGCGGTGGGCTAGTGCGAATCTAACAATGGTGTTACTACAGTCTTAGTAGCCAGTACCTAGGTAATATGTACCGTCAGACACCTTGAAGGCTCCGGGTAGATTCGACCACATGGGTTGGAATATTCTTCATGGCCGTCATGGGCATAATGAACTACGTAATCTCCACGATTGTGTCAAATCTTCACCAGGTTAGCATGCGAGGACCATACTGTAGATCGACGACTGCCACACAATCATCCATGTTTCCCCTTGGAATCACCACATGGGTTGTCTGATAGGCAGTCTTATCAATACTCTTTCTCGGGGACTTTTCCCACGCGTGTATCACCCATTGGATGTTAAGGGATGCACATCATCAGGGCAGCTAGGACTTGCGCCCCTCCTTGGCTTAGCGGCCTTCTTCCCGCACATACAAGATGTGCCGGCCCGCGAAGCTTTCGGGAGAATCACTTAGGAAGAACGTCACCTAGGGTGGGCACCAGAAAACTGGATTAACTTAGCGGTCTGTCAGGAACAAGACTCACTTCTGTTGCGTAATTGATGGAGCGCTACGATACAACTGCGTACAGAGCCTGACAATACACATATCGAGACGGCGAAACGTGCCTCGTACGGTGGACAGGACGAGCTGATAAGTTCCATATTTTGGGACCTGTTGTGGGCTTTGTGGCTGGTGCCTGAAGCTGCAGTAGTCCAGCAGCCCAGCAGCCCAGGCCCTTCATTGGAACTTCAACTTTGGATGACAGAAATATTTTGACAGTTTTAGAGCATGTCTTTTCTGTACATGAAGCCAGGGATAGATTCATCACTATTCCCTCCACTATCCGTACCTATTAAGATATCCATGGATGGTGACCTGGAAATTTAGGTAGGTTCTTGGTAGGCTAGTACCTAGGTAAGGTAGTATCTTAGGTGTCTACCATCCTGGGCCAGTTTCCTCAGTTCAACTCGCTCAGGCAAGAAAACGTAGATACTTACTATAAATATAATCCAGAATTGGTCACATTGGATTGCTTTATTTTGACGCTTTGCCATATTGTGAGGTTTGCACCATTGCCGATTGTGCCATAGCATGGTGTGCCATCGTCACCTGCCTCCCATCCTAGCAGCCGAGACACGATGACTATCAAAGCGGGCTTTGAATTGCTCCTAACTTTCCGCGAGCAAACCCACTTCTTCTTCTTCTTTTTTTTGAACCCTTGAAAAAAGAACCCTTGAAAGGATGCCAATGGAAGATAACGAGTAATACTTCTATCTAGTACTAACGCAGACGCCCCCTCCTCCTAGCTGGTAGGTACTAGGTAACTACACCAGCCCGCTTCACTCTCACTCAAAAGTGTTTGAACAGAAAGACGGGATGTGTGCCTGGCATTCGCCCATCCGCGATGCAACATAGCGTCGATTGGGACAATCAGAGCCTTCCTTATTGAGGTGCGGCATGGCTGGCTTTCTGTGGTGATGACGAGATATGGCTGATTGATTTTGTCAAGAGGGTTATCATGTGCCGTTCTTGCGCTAGATGCGCTACGATGACCTATTCTGTTGTTCTATTGCCAATGCACATTGACAGGTCCCTGGTTCACACCTGATAATGCAACCCTATTGCCGTTCCCCCATCATTGCTGGTGGTTGTTTATCTACATCATCCATAACTTTGAGGTACCTACTACCTACCTAAGCAAAGCGACCGCATACAAGAGAGCCCTCTTCCCCAGAGATAGCTGAGCTGGTCCGTGGCAACCCCAACATCCTTTGTTGAATCTGAGCCTTCCACTGCTATCCATAATCTCACCAACTTACCTGTGGGAGGGCTGGTCATCATCCATCATTCAACCTGCAGACAAAACTAAGCATCCGTTCCCTCCTCCCTCTAATCTAATCGTTGTTTCCGGGCATACTATCACGTTTGCTGAGAGTGTGACGACGTCTGCAGACATCATATCAGTCCGCCTGAGACAGACGGCACATCCTCCGACCTTTTTTACTGAATACTCACGCATTGCCTCTGTCTCGCGACTTACGCTTACGTCTCTCCATACCTAGGGATTGTAGTAGTACCTATATCGTGCCTTATCCCAGCTGTCGCGCAATCCGATAGTCGCAGCTTTCAGGGTCGATTGCGGCGGGTTATTGGCTGACTTCTTGCGGGCGTTGCATCTCCGCTTTCGGCTCCTCGCTCACTCATACATTCATTCAATCAATCAATCACGACAACCAAGGCCCGAGTCACCAGGTGTCTCCAACTCTGTGCCTTATTTATTAGCATCGTTTTCCCCGACCTCGTCCATCTGAAGGAAACCAACGTCCCGTCCGTTCCATCGAGACCACAAGCTGTCTCTCGGATCCCTCTAGCCAATTATACCCACCTTGTCACTCTCATGCGTGCCTTCGAGCTCCGCAACGAACAAACTCAGCTATAAACGCTAATAAAGCGGCTCTTTCTCAAACTGCCCATCAAGTACTGGCTATTAGTCCGGCTAAAATTGGCTTACACGACACTTACAACGCCTGGTTCCTGTTGCTGGGCTTCACGAATCGACATCCGATTTATACATACCGCCTTGTTCCGTGACCGAACAAATTACAGCACGGTATCTACCCCACGCGGCGGATCTTTCGTCAACATTCCGGTTCCTAGGCGGTAACGAATTGTCGAGTCAAACTCCCATCCGGGGATTTCTACCAGGAGGAAATTTTCGACTCATCGAGATCTAAATTGCCCAGACGTTCCCAAGTTGCTCTTGAATAGAAAAGAAAACTAGTATCGATCCATCCGTCCTTCACTTACACCGGATATTCTTTTCATTTAGGAGACTCTGTCCTACTTTGAGCCTGTTAGTCTCAGTTTGGTCAACCATTGTTCGTCTCCATCTACAACACTACTGGGCACTCGGGGAATTTGTCGCCCTGTCGTCCTTGCACATGCCCATGCGCGTTTTCGACCACAATTTGCCACTTTGTTGCACCCTGCTATCACACAATTCTGGAATTTCTCCAGACGCGGTCAAGCTCAAGGGAAAATTTTGCAACCTTTGCCCTTATTCTACCCCTTGTTGATCGAATCAAGGAGTGCATAGTAAGCTTCAGGGGATCTTTGGAGCTTAGTGCCTCGATAAGACCCCCCGCAGTCGAACCACGCTGAAAGGGCGTTTCTCAACCTGACCGGAGCAGCCCCAACTGCCCTAAATATCTACACTCTCCACTGATTTACAGTGGTACCAAGTACATACGGTGAAGGCTGTACTGGTGCTGTACTCATAAGTATCATATCACCTGCCCCCCCTTCTCTCAGGATCTTTTGAGGATTGGTTTTTTTCTTCTCAACCAAGTTCTCCATCCTTATCCCTTTACATTTTGTTTGTTCAATTATACGCGATGCATCACAGCCGGAAAAAGTCGGGCCACGGTCTGCCCAATTCCTCTGCGACCGACGTGCGAAAAGCAGTTACCGCAACCGATCCTGCTAAGTACAAGAGGCCCATCATGACACGAAGGCACACACCACAAAAACTCGGCCGCAGTCAGCGCGAACGGGAACGGGAATGGACAGAGTCTTGGGAAGATGAAAGGGAGAGTTTCCCACAATTTTGGTAGGTCTCGCGATACCCCATAGCGTTTCTAAATGCTTTCCATGAGCACCGTGAGGCTTCTGGACTGCTGGCAGCGCTGTCATGTCCAGAAATTATACCATTTCAGCCATGACGCCTCAGCAGTTCATATGGACAAGTGAGAGTTTGCTGACATGATTGTTAGTATGACGTGCGAAAAGCAATTCATCCCCCATGACGACATGTTTCTTTACTGCTCCGACACGTAAGTTCTATTTCCATGAGTGGTGGACCTTGCCTTGCCTGCTTGAACCACAGTGGTCCAGAATGATGCTAATAATACACTGCAGCTGCCGCAGAGTCGATCAGACCGCATCGTCACAGCCCAGCTCTTCGGTCCGTCATTACGCGTCCTCAAACTATCAATTCCATTCTGCGGGAAACTCGGAGCCCAAAGACATCATCCCTCGAGCATCTCCTTCACGGCCCAGCTCCATGATTTTGAGTTCTCCACCAGCCACTCCGGGAACCGGAGCACCGAAACTCCAACACACTTCGGCCATTTCGGCTCTCCGTTCTCTCAATGTCCGGCCTCCGAGCCCTCCGTCGCCTACAGGCAGCTCCGCCAACCTGTGGCCCTTTAGCCGCAGTGCAGCAACCAGCCCATATAGCTCGTACAGCCGGCCTTCTGCCCCATATCTGTCATCGACATATGACGGGGGTTACTACGGCGCTGGAGGTAGTGGATACAACTACGGGGCAACTTCAGGCGGCATGGATCGGCCACTCCCTTCTCGCCATCCCAGCACCTACTCTCGGCCCAGAAGCATTGAGCTGGTAACACCCATGGTCAGTAGATGATTGGTGCGCTCAGCTCTAGCCATGAGCGCCTGCTACCCTACGAGTCTATCCAAACACCAGTACATTGTGGAACTCAAGAACAGCCTGGAAGGGCAGGTAGCACAAGCGAAGCTAAATGGCGAGTGTTCTGCTGGACGGGCGGTGTCTCACTTCAGGGCCGGAGCTTCGGTCATGAGCCCCGGTGAGTTTGGCCTACCCAAATAGGACCGCAAAAGTTTAGCTTTGCGGGGTTTGCACCAAGCTCACAGGGGGCATTCAGCGTCCTCGCAAAAGGGGCTGAAGGTTTGAGCGAATTGGACCTTCAGAAAACAAGTTCCTGGCCCCCATTTCGTACTCGGTACACGCAGTACATGGGTCGGTATGTTTTTGTTGTCGAGATTTATTGTTTCCTTTTTCACATACATTGCATATTCGGGGACGGTGCCTATCGACCGTCTTCCTGGCGCTCAAAAGTTCCTCTCTTTCGCATCTCCAGCATTTATCAATCTCAGAATGGGACGGAGTTTACCATGTTAGTTTTCCGTTGTTATATCCTCATATAATTCTTGCTATTAGACCCTCTATGGAGCTGTTGGTTATTTTACACACTCGGCAAGCCGTTACTTCATCGATCTGTTCTGGACACACTTCTCCGCAGACAGGTAGCTCATCAGTCTTGATTTGAAACAGAGCATGGGTCAATGCTTAGGTTTCTGCGACAAGTTAGGTGTTAGACAGCGGCTGCTTGGGCTAGGCTAGGCTTCTTGCGTTTCTTCTTATCTGTATTTTGATTTCATTCACCAGGAGGGTGGGTTCACGCTTTAGCACGACAAGGCAAAGCAAACAAGACACGAGACGACATCATCACACGGCATCGCTACGAAATTATTAGCATGAGCAACGGCATCTGGCGAGCGGGTACCTGGGCAATTGTACAATTTAAACATTTTCTATTCTTGGCAGACTCCCTTGCGGACTCAGCGAGGGATGCTTGAGCATTACCATGCAAACATGTATAAAACCATGTCACATTCATATCTGTCTATACGGAGTAGGTAGTCAGCAACGGAGGGTCAACAGCCGTGGGGTCTACATTTTCATCTCCTGGCGTTTATATACACATACATCTAACATAGAACAACGAATAAGTCTAATTGTAATCACTCAAGGAGGCACCGTTACTTCACTTCTTGTTTCCTTGCTGCTCCGTGACCTTGACCTTGACATTTCCTGTAACTAGATCAGTCTTGGCGACCCCTCAAACCATGAAAAGTCTCCTCCAGTTTCCCCTGTCTTTCTCCACGCTTTGATCCCCGGATTTTCATTCTCCACCCCACGCCATATCAACACTAATGCCAATGTAATCACCCGGGCCCAGCCCCGACGGTGGAATTTGTCAAGCTTCTGCGTAACATGGAACAGTTCTTGTGATGCATGGCACGGGCGCAGAAGGTGCGTTATGCGCACCCAAACTCGGGGTCTAGCAATCGCTCCAACGTTCGCCGAACTACTCGTTCTCAGGCTCGGGAGTCCAGCAGATTGAGGAGAGCTGAGGTCGAGAAAACGAGACGAATCACAATGCGTAATCGAGGAATGGTAAGACAGCATACTGTAAGCCATGTCTGGCTGATGATACGAGATGTCACCGAGGGCACCCTCGTGACGCTCATCTCTACATGGTATCTGCTATAAAACTACTCCTATAACAGCACCCGTGGCTTATTCCGAGTTTCAGCTACTGCATTCTTGTATGTGCATCAAAGTCACTTCCGATTTCGTCATCTTCATTGGCCTCAATCGCCCAAACTAGTCCATCACTCCACCATCCCTCTGGGAAACTTTTTGACAACGCATCAAGGCCAGGTACGTAACACCTTACTTGCAAATCACTGCCCAAGGTCAGTTGTGTCTCAGATCCTACTGCATTCTTTGTGATATGGCCTGCATCTGCCACCTGTTCAAGGTTCACTCTTGCAACGCATCACACTTGGATGTGACTTCACTACTATATCCCTTGGACAACTCCAGCTTGCCGAGTGTGGATTATGTACATCTTCGTATTAGAAAAGGCGAACAATAAATGTTGATACATACCCTTCTGTGGATCTAGGGGTCTGGTCATCATTGGTGAATAAAGAAGGACGCCTGGTCATACGTACTTATACAAACGCCGATGTGTCATGCTTTCAGACACACGATTCGGTACAGTAACATGCTCGTTTGCATGTGCCGTGAAATGTATGATGTACATGTGAGAAAGACAGTTTGACCCTGGATGTTGAGAATATCAGTTCTACAAAGTCGAGTTGATGGACTCGAAGTAAAAGTTAGAGAAATGGTTTTGCTCATAATAATATTCACAGTTATAAGATGGTATGGCTGGTTACGGTGATGGTATGTACCAAAACATAATCATCTCTGGCCTCCACGAAGGAGGTAACGCAATAAATAGTACCTCTCATGTCTAACACATAAAGTCAACATGCCAGTTTCCTTCCGTACAGCCTAGACCCCTTTTCGTATCCTCGTTCTCGCTTGATCTTAACTAAGAAATGCGTCTGGACATCTCTCCGATATGTCCAAAAGCATATACGCATCATGCGAATTTCAATTCATCGAGCCAACGACGCACAGCTCTCAGCATCGATAATTGGATAGTACAGACAAAGGTGATTGAGCAGAACGACCACCCAGTGCTTTGAAACAAATGGCAATCCAACTCCTGAGTAAACCCTCCAATATTTTGTATTCGTCACGCAAACCACACAGGGCATTCTCAATAGACCTGCTCACGATCCATCTCCCCTTCTGCCCCCACCGGTTACCTGCCCGCTGGTCTTGAGCTAGCCATTTCACCATATCGTCCACGATGCTTCGTTGTATCGTATGCTTGGAGCACACGTGTTTGACTCTCGTCTGCTTGCGAGAAGGCATATCCGCGTTGTTTACGCATACGTTGCACTTGTCGCACTTTCCGAATTGCTTTCTGAAACTGCTCCATTCTGAGGTATGTTAGTTAGTCTCGGGGGTTCCATGGTGTGGCGAGGAATCAACTGACCTGGGTCGATAGTCCTGAATATTGTACTTCTGGATTTCCTGGATATGATGGTACGTTTGAGGTCGGTACATACGCTTCACATACTTCCAGACAAAGTCACGCAAGAGACACATAATGGCGAGGCAGACCGTTTGAAGCCAAAACACAGGGCTTTCGTAGATCCTTGGTATGGTACCGAAGTACTCCATGGACACGCCTGCCATAGGCGCTACGATACCATAGACGGCCGTAAGCACGTACCAAATGGCCATGCTTCCAGGTATGGCGAGGACATGGTACTTGGTCCAGTTGTTGGTGACTAGAGCAGCCTTGCCTAGAACTGTGAGGAGAGTGGCGCCGTAGAGCGCCGTACCCCATACCCAATGACCAGCAATCTTGCCATCGCCTTGGATAAGGTCACCATACCAGAAGAGCTGCGCCCAAATGTACAGCACAATAGAATGGTAGATAGCGTTGCCTATCCACTGTGTGAAAACTTTAAATCGGAAGAAATAGTTCTGTTGGCCCATCATGTAAAGCTGGGGGTATCGATCCAGCAAGCGAGCTGAGATGAACTGATCCAGAATACCGAGTGCCAGAGGGGGCAGAACGGTGTAGAAAACGTTGTAGAAGGATAGTGTCCATGACTCGTAGATAACCTGACCAGAAAATACGTTTTGGAATGTGTACTGCCACCAGTATTAGCCATGATTTTACACACTTAGGGCTTCGTGTCATACTTACCCAGAATTGGGTCATATATAGCGCGATGTTCTTGTAGAATGAAAACAAGATCGTCTTCGTGACACGCTGATAACTCCATGCACCATGAACCAGCAATAACTTTCGGAGAAAGCGGAATTGAGCGATAGCAACATCCGCACTTCGTGCGGCCTGAAGACCTTCTTCACCACTGATACCAATGCCAATATGTGCAGCCTGAATCATGGAGACATCATTTGCTCCATCGCCAATAGCGAGGAGAATGGACTCCTTTTGATACTTCTTGACCAGCTTTACAACAAGGGCCTTTTGAAGAGGAGACACGCGGCAGCAAATGACGGCCTTGCACATAATGGCTAAGTCAAGGAACAGTTTTTCCAAATCCTTCTCGAGAGCGAATGTCAAAGACTTTCCATCAATGATCAAAGCTAATGTTTCTGTTTCGATTGTGCCATCTCCCTGCATCCTGATGGCATCCATCTTCTTTTGAATATTGTCTCGTGTAGCAGCTGCCGTTTCCTCGTTGACGATCAGAAGCATCATATCTTCGCTGAGAAGCTTGCAACTCATCCCGATGTTAATGGCGGTTTCTTGACGATCTCCAGTTAAAACCCAAACTTTAATATTGGCTTGTTGTAAAGTATGAATTGTTTCTGGAACGCCATCTTGAAGTCGATCCTCGATGGCAGTTGCACCGAGTAAAAAGAAGTCTTTCTCGATAATCTCCGAAGCCTTATCCACTTCCTCAGCGCGGTTGCCGCCAACAGTCATCTGGGCAGTATCGTAAATCTTGTACCATTCCTGGAACTCATTCTCTGGGATTTCTCGCATAGCCAAGCATAGCGTTCGCAGACCTTCAGAGGCGTACTCCTCAAGATGTCGGAGTGTAACTTCCACATGCGGGTTCTGGTCATTGAGCCGTTCGAGAATGACGGTATCGGCACCCTTACAATAGCATCGAATCTTTCCATCCGGGCATCGGTAAATAGTTGACATTCGCTTTCGAGTTGAGTTAAATTCGCAAACAGCAAGAAGTTCATATTCAAGTTCGCGGCCGTTGGCATCGATGATGACCGACTTTGGCTTTCGAGCAGTGAACTTGAACCCGAGATCCAGAGCACCGGCGACCAAAGCGCCTTCATCAGGAGAAGCAGCTTGGTACTTGATACCTCCTTTCTCATCCATCTCCGGAATGACAGTATGGCAAGTTGCGAGCAGTGACAAGAAGTGATCGATGGCAGGGGCAGTCTCGTGTCCGTTGGCGAGATTAGATTTGAGCGCCTTGTAATCGAAAAGACCGACTTCAACACCGTCTACCATAGTTGGGCGACGATCCTCTGGCACGTCTTCTGAGTATTGAATTCCGGCAATCGAACATTGTTTGAACTCCATCTGATTACAGGTGAGGGTTCCAGTCTTGTCTGAGAATACGTATTCAACCATGCCCAGTTCCTCGACCAAGCTTGACGTTCGGCAAGTAGCAGGTGTATCGTTCTTATCGTAGTACATGTCGAGATCATCGTTGATCAGGATTCCGTGCCAATATTTCACCAGCTCCACGGTGACGAAGAGAGAAATGGGAACCAGTGCCGAAAACAGAACCCAGTATGTGACCATGTCCTTGAGAAATGTTTGAGTGATTTGGCCAGCAGTGTTGGTGGGATCCAGAAAGAGGTAGGAGAGAGCATCGCCTTCGACCTTTCGCTGGATCAAATCTCCAACAGTACACACAATACTCAAAACCAGTAAGATACCCACCAATAAGAGGACAAGCATGTTGAGTTTCCTCTCAACCTTGGTCCGCTTAATAGGAGCAGCAGTAGCATTCCGCATGAGTTTCGTTTCGTGACCAGTAAACACTACAACACCGTGAACCCAAGGCGTGTTTCGCAAAGTAGCACCTCTGAGAAGGAGTTGTTCTGGATTAAGAGCGAATTCCTTTTCTCCACCCCCAGTCTGCATTGTCAAAGTTGCCTCGTATGTGTAAAGACTACTATTGGGCTGTTCCGACTTGATACGTCCTCCCAGCCTGCTAAGCTCATTGGGTGAAACCATTGAGGAAGTTTCTGGCAGCCCTTGTTTGATCTTGAGGTTTGTTTCGCCATCAAGGTTTGCTGTTTCGATATAACAGAGACCTTCAGGCTCAGAACTAGCCAAAAGAACTAGATCAGAAGGGAAAGGTTCTTCCGATTCCACTCGAATTATGTCTCCGACGGCCACATTGATCCACTTCGTTTCCTGGAAAGTTGAACCTCGCAGGACCCGCGCTTTGGAAGTATTGAGAGCATTATCGGCTTGCTTTCTGCGGTAGTCTTCAACCAATTCCTTAACAGCAGATATAATAAGAACCACTATGAGAGGTGCAATGGTTGTGTAGGGGTTCGTTGGTGACAGATTGGGGATCTGCTGAAGCGCGGCAGTAAACAAGAAGAAGATGTTGGCGAATTTTGAGAATTGTTCGTACAGAAACTTCGGTAGAAAGGTTGCGACGTTGTATTTCGCAGTCGAGATATGGTTATCGACATACTTGTTGGCGGCATTGGCTGGCGGATTATTAAGGTATATGAGTCGGGGACCAAGCGTTGATGGATCCGGTTTCGATCGGCCAAATCCAAACTTGAAGTTACCCATATCAAACCTGCCCTTCTGAGCCTGCTGCGGTGGCTGATGAGAGTTCCCTCCAACGGAATCTCCTCGTTCATGGCCGGGTTCCGTCAGAGGCAGATCCATCTCTGAATATCCTTGACCGAGGCCTAACCTATTCTTGACTTTACCAATAAAACCTCCACCAAGACCCAAGACGCTGTTTCGATTCCGCGCGTTGTTCCTACCAAGGCCCGGGGTAGTCTCGTCAACTCTTGCCCCTCCATCTTGATGATAGTACGAGTCGCCCTCGACGGGATAATCATCGAAATCGTCAGCGTAGCGTTGGTAATTACCGAGTTCGGATGTTTGGCTATACTGTCTTGTAAGGTAGGGATTCGAACCTGGACCAGATCTGGACGGTACACCTAATCCGCCGGCAGGTTGTGCGGTCGAAGCGTGATTCGCGTCTCGAGCACCGACGAAGTCGTCATAGGACACCGAGGTACGACCTGGCGGGGGGTCTTGATTTTGTTCGTGAAAACGCATGAGATCGTCATCGTTGAGATTGGAGCGCTGTCCGCCATTGTAAACAGGTTGGTCATTGTCGAGGTCGAGTAACAAATCGTCGCGGTTATTCGAGTGTCCCGTATCGAAACCTCCTCCAGGCGGTCGCCCAGCCATGGCGGCGGACAGTTGAAGGCTAGACTATCGACTAGCAAAGGCGGCTGCCAGCATGCGGATTTAATGAAATGACGTTGCGCGATGAACGGTTCGATCGAGCAAGCAAAATTCAATTATTATTTGATGTCGATACGATGCGATGAGGTTGAGCGGCGTGGGAGGGTGCCAAGCGACAAGCTGACAGCCAAGGCAATGGCTGATGTAGATGGTGTCGTGTCGTCAACTCGTTAACTCCAATCGAATGGTCAAGTGGTCAGGTAAAGTAATCACTGTAAGCTTGCCCTGTCCTCCGCAGGATGAGTGTCTGTGAATGCAATCCTTCTATGACTGGGGTTCGGTTGAGTGCCGTGTTGACCGGATTGCACATGCACAGCCTCCTTTTACCGCAGGCTCTCTATTAGACGACTCGATTGGTGACCGTGCGGCGGGACGTTGGACGAGGCTCAAAAGACTGGGCTGTGGCCAGCTTTCAGTCTTTGATTGGCCAAATCGACTCGTGTCAATGGTCTTTGAAATGTCTGGTTTATTAGAGACTCTGCCTATCTTAGCTGAAGCAGATGCGACGAGTCAATAAAAGCCAATGGATCCTCCCTCTTTTTGTCTTTTAAAGGTATGTGGTGATTGGGAAAGGTGTTAGGTATAGAGACTAGGGGAAACGAAGGATTTTGAAATATGACAAAGCGGGTTGCTATTGAGAGCTCCAACTTGGGCTGGCGCTGTCAGATCCAGTTGAATTTAATGGAGGCTCACAGTGCTAAAGAAAGGACACTCAGGGGAACCATACCTACCTAGCTAGCCTAGGTACTTAGGAGTCTCCCATAAAAGATTGGAACCTAACCCTGCAAGTATGGATGATGAGAAAGATCAGCAACTCTCCATGGATAGGTAGTATCAATTCGGCTCGCTAGCGATTCAACGTTTAATGGATACTTGTTCATGCCCACAGTCAATTCCTTCTCGCTTTCTGTCTTTGGCGCGGAAGGGTTCTTCGGCTAGCAAACGCCTCTTCACAAGTGCTACTCCACGTCCGCTCATGAGCTCTAGTTCGTCGTATTGTTTCTATTCATGGCTAGGTATGCTGTCAGCATCAACAGGCAAGAAACGAGCCACGATCCATCCATCAATAATATGCCGCCCACATGCCGGGTCCGCAATTGCGGAGGAGACTGCGTAGTTATTTCAGACTAACAGAGCATCCATCTTATGTATATTCACATGGAACATTCTGCTGGACAGTACATTCTCCAGCCATTCGTTTCATGCCAGGATACCGGGACATTTACAGAGAAACCCATCTACCAAGCCCCTTTACGTCGTCACCTCGACGGATCCAGTAAGTGTATAATATAATGCTCCACTTTCTTCAAGGCCGGTTTCTCGTTCGTTTCAATGTGAGGCTGGGTGCTTTGGTACTTAGGTACTAGATAAGTAAAGTAGTATGTACCTATCATCTCTACCTAAATGTATCTGCTCTTACATGGCTACATCTCTTAGTTTACTTTATATCCACCGGAGATGTTTGATGCAGAGCCATTGTACCAGAGAAAATTTCTAAGAGAGACCTAAGGTATCCATCCATCCATCTTAGTGCTGACCTTCAGACTTACTGTAACTCCAGCCGGAGAACTGACTGTTCCTCCACTGGTTAGAACAACTATGAGTGGGTCCGTTGTCCCACCAACCATTCTTTCTGGTTGAACATGTTTATATCGTGGTCCTCGATTACATGCAGACGAACTGCGTATCTGAATAAACACCTTATAAATCCTTTTTTTTATTGTTTTTTTTTTGGTTTGAACATCGAAATGACGCGGAGTAATGCGGTTAAGAAATATGGAAAACCAGCAAAACGGTCAAAAGCTGAACGTTTATTCGCTGAGCTACCACAAAGCCCAGTACGGCTCCAACAAGAACCAAACAGAACAAAGGACTCTATCTCTCTTATAACAAACAAAATCTCGTCAATTCATCTCGATGAGAAATCAGCTACCAATTCAAAGGCCAAATTGCCGAAAAAGACCATAGAGCCTGTCCGGGAGAAGATAAGCGAGGTTATCAACATCAAGAAGGACACAACCCTCAAGGTCTCGGAGAACAGGGACACTCCTGAGACTAAAGAGCTAATTTCAAGCCCACCGCATGATGAGGATGACTCTGTCGATTTTTCGAGATTACTGGAGGCTCAGATAGCCTCAGAGACGGCCGCGCAGCAAACACAGCTCAGAACCCTCACGTGGGAGGATGTCTGTCCACCAGAAGATAGAATTGACAAGATCGCTGAAGCATCGTACGCCGAGGTATACCGTGTTACCAACGAGCGTGGCACAAGCATAATAAAGGTTATTCGGCTCCCGTCGCCCATAAAGTCACAGACCAAAGCCCAAATTCGCTCTGGCTTGGTCGATGAAGAGCCTCATCCTGAAGAAGATGTACAGGGCGAGTTGCAAATCTCAGAATGGCTGGCAGATATTCCCGGTTTCGTTGTATATAAGGAGCGATACGTCGTTCAGGGTAAAACAACACGTCAGCTTCTCGAGACACATCAGTCGTTTCAAAAGAAGATGAAACGACAAGACCCGGACCGAGCACAGTTTTATCCTTCACCGAGTCGATATCTGGACGATACTCGTTTCTTAGTTGTTGAGCTGGGAGATGCTGGAACGTCGCTAGAAGACTGGAAATTGACGAGCGAGAGCCAACTATGGGATATATTTCTCTTGGAAGCTATTGCTCTGGCGAGAGCTGAGGACCTTGTGATGTTTGAGGTAACCCATCCTGCAAGACACATAACTTGATTAAACTCGCTAACTTTGAGTAGCATCGTGATCTTCACGAGGGTAACTTATGTATCCGGCAAGTCAAGCCACCTCGAGACATGGGTCCTCCTTCAGCCGGCTTCTTTGGCTTTTCAGGCCTGGATATCACGATTTTAGACTACGGCCTGTCTCGTGGTGAAGATCTCTCCATTGAAAATGCGAGACCTGTGGCCTTTGATCTCGAAAGAGACCTCAGCCTGTTTACCAGTACGCATGCAGCACAATGCAAAGTTTATCGCCGAATGAGGTCATTCCTTCTCCGCGCTGACCGTATATGTCTCCCCCCAGAAGCTCACGATACGCCCTACGCTGAGGGTATTGACGGACAACTCTCATGGGACGCATATGCTCCATACTCGAATGTGCTTTGGCTGGCATACCTCTACGAATATTTGATAAGCCACTTCAAGGGTGATAAGAAGGGGCTTGCAAGATTCAAGAAAGAGACTCGAGAGATGTGGAATTACCTGGATCCAGATGCTGGAGATGAGTTGCCCTGCTTCAGCTGCGCAGCAGACGTGGTATGCTTTGCAGTTGAGGCGGGGTGGGTTCGGCAGGAACAACTAAATGGTGTTGATGAGTCACTGATTGAAAGAGAAGACAGCATTATCGGCGTGCGAGATGATATCAAGGACGTGAAGCAAGAGAGCGCACCAGCTAGGAGGTCAACTCGAAGGCAATGAGTCGGGGGTTCCATGTGTGGGATAGATTGGACGATAGAATGGGCGGTGTTCTGGCAATCGATTTAAGGTGGAGTTCATAATACCAATGTCCTTTTTATGTAAACAATATCTATTTATAAGGCGTCTTTGTCTTCACATTGGAAACCCACCAACCCAATGTGTTTGCTAATCTTCTACTGGATTGCCCTGCACACCTGATGTTGCTGAACATTTTCATTAAGACAAAGATACGTTCTTGAGAGAGTACATATATGATTGACCACGTGAGATGCTCTTCCTCATATGATCTTGTTTATTTACTTTTCATTCATTTTATCAAGCTTTAGAAAGTAAATAACTGTCTTACTATGTACCTAGTTAGATAATGGTGCTGGGGAATCCAAGATGCCCATCACGTGAGAGATTTTAATGGACAAAGAATTGAACGATATGCTACGGAGTATCTGTATCCACATAATAATAATAGTATTGGTACTCCGTAGCAGTAGGAATAATAATAATAATAATAATAAAATGAGAGTAAATATTGATAAAAGACCCACTGGCATTCAATCATGGTACATTCAACCGTGCTATAAGTCAGTCCCTTATGTTTAGTGTATCCTAACTGAGCTTACCTACCCAGGAGAGGCAAGAAAACATTGGCTTGGGAAAATTGTCATAAGCTCAGGTCACTGTTGTTTTGATATCATCTGTCAAGGTCTAAAGGTTTCATGTTCCTTAATAAGGCATACCTCTCCGTACTATAGTAGGTCATTGGATCAGCGGGAAATGAAGACACCCGTTTATTAGACAACAACAAACAACACAACAAGCGGAGTATATGCCGAGTTTAGCCCTTCAGAAAGTTCGGAGCGAATAACCGTTGAGCTGTATCAGAATCAATATTCAGATTTCACGGGTTCACTAAGTTATTGGGAAAATTGATACAATACGCCTTTGCTGTATCCAGGCAGATATGGAAGTCTCCATTGTCATCGGTATCTATACAGGTCATTTGCCTACTACTTTACGTTTTAAAGGTCCAATGTTTGAGCTGTCAACCTCGGCCGTGCTTCAGCCGTTGTCGGCTCCTCTTCATCGGAACTGGGGGATGCGCTGAAAATGGAGTCTTGGCCCCACCTGGAGGTCATGAAGTAGGTACCCGTACCGAGGCTAAAATTACTGGATTGTTTTTCTACCATTGACCTGGTTGGCTGATCAGCTTTCCCAGCTTCCAATTGTTATGTTGCTCCTACAAACCACATGTCACGGCCTTCTTGACTGAATTCGGCCCTGACGCGTGAGTCCCGAAATTGGCCTTTTGCCTGCGTTCCTGAGTTCCCGTACCTCTCTTGTTATTCCGACGATGCTCAATTGAATCATGAATCTGGGGTGATTCAAGACATTTGCCCTGTTTCTCCTTTCGTCCCCCAGTCTTCCACCGAGCTCCGTTTCCGTCACATACCGCTTGTGCTCTATACGATCCGAACTGCAACTCTCTGCCACCTCCAAAAGACCATTACCGCCTTTTATGTGAAGAGGATCTCAAACCCCAGCAGCTTCCGTGCTAGCGATTCTGATCCCATTACTCTCAAACAACTGTCAGCATGTCTTTTAACAACCACGCCGCTTACAGTCCGACCGCGATGTCATCGTCAACTGGACCTGCTGGCCTGCCAAACAGCCTCCTATCGACATCTATATCCTCTCTAGCTTCTTCTACATCCTCACGGCATCCATCCCAAATTTCGAAAACCTATCGACAGGCTTCTACTTTATTCCTCACGCGTCGTTTGCCTGAAGCTCTGACGACACTACTGCCGTTGATTACTCCACCCGAACATGTTGACGACGGCGAGCCTGCGCCAGTTGCTCGAGCATCAAGAACGACTCGCATTAAGGTCTGGAGCCTGTATCTTACTATTCTCAATGGTATTGTTGAGTTAGAACCCGAAGAGGGTAAGGATGCGTTTGGTAACCAAGAATGGAGAGCATTGTGTACCAAAGTTCGCGAAGGAGAAATATGGGACGAGGTAGTCACGAATGGTTACCATGGAGTGGAGGGTGATGTTGACTCCGACGTAGTCATTAATCTGTAAGTCGTTTGGAATGCGCCGAATTGAGACATGGACTGACTCGAGCAGCGCGACAATATTGTTGGCACATGCCCGTGACCAGAAGCTTAACCAGCACAAACTCGAGGCTTATCTAGCCGCCTCCAACACACCAAATCTTGATGTCGCCGGGCGGCTCGCTGAATCAACGAGCTCGCCCATGTCGAATCGCTATCGGTCTCCTGCGAAGGGGGCGAGTGGTGCCAACACGCCTAGAGATCTGAATGCTCGTGTCAAGATTCTGGAGTTATACACTCTCCATGTCCTCTTGCGCAACAACGAATGGGATTATGCTCGTGAATTCATCAGCGTCAGCTCAGTGCTAGACGAAGAGCGCCGTGAAGCCTTCCTGCAGGCATTACAAAGCCTCCACGATGAACAGCAGGAACAGGAAAGACTCGAGAACGAGGAGCGCCAACGACAAGAGAATGAGCTGAAGAGAGAAATTGAGGAGGCGAAGAGACTGCGTGCCGAGAATGAAGAGAAGGAAAGAAAGCGGATAGAAGAGGAGCGTCTGAGGCGCGAAGGGAGCGAGGTTGATTACGGGATTGACGATACAGCTAGCCATGCCGGGTCAGCTCGACCTCGGAAGGCCAGAGCTCCATCATCTTCGTCGTCGAGGCAGTCAAGGCCCCGAGGGACGAATCAAGCAGGACCCAAGGCAAATGGCAAAGCAGTCTCGCGGGCCCCAACTCTTACATCACGCGCTTCTATGGTTATCACACAACTGCGGACTATTATCGAACATTTGGGCTCCTCACTAAACTCGAACCCGATGTTCCTATTAAAATTTCTGGCATTTGTTATGGGTTTGATTCTCATGTTGAGTAATACCAACATTCGGGAGAGAGTGAAGAGAATGCTTGCGGTCTTTTGGTCTAAGGTCAAGGGCACCGCTGGAATGGGGGTGAAGGTCAGTTACATTTAATCAATTGGTTCATATTGTATTATTTATTAGTATCTCATGTGTTACGAGGAGTCTCTGGGTAGAACCTTTCTTTTCAGCCGTAGTGTATTTCTCAGGGGCGAGTTCAAGCAAATTTGAATAAGGAACAAGCTAGTCAATTGTAATTACTAGGTAGCTGCCGCTCAGTCCAAAAAAAAGCCGCGTTTTCATATTCCCTTTTACGCCTAAACACCTGTGATGACAGATCTAAGTTGACCATGAATCAACCAAACACCATATTGCACGGCCAGCCCAGGCCACAACTCGGCTAGTATTGCGCTGTACGATTCGTTTTCTTTTGGTAGAATAACTGGGAAGAGTATTGTCAGCACCCTGCTGCTAAGCCAGGCTACAATCGCCCAGGGACTACTAACATCTGTTCTCGAACTGCCGAGGTTTATAATCTTGGGACATCCGTCGCGATCCTTTTCAAGGCGAGTACATTCAAAACAGTAGAACGCGTCCGAGATGCCCTCACCACCGCACACAACGCATTTATTCTGGTAGTTGCCGAAGCTACACTCGTCACAAATGCGCACGAGCGTCGTGGGGCGAACGTAGGAGTCACAAACTGGGCATTTGCCATCACACTTGTCGCAAAGACGACCGATGGCAATACCGGCCTGTTTGCGACACATAACAAGATCGCTGCATGACAGTTAGTTGAGCTGCTATCATAAAAAGACAGAATCAATGGTCACTTACGGATGATGGCGAGACATGGCTGTGATGAGACGGGGAAATAATGTCTGGGCTTTTGTTGTGAGACGCGCGGTCAGAATTAGTGATATGTTGAGGAAGAGAGAAGGCGCAAAGTTCCGGTGTAATGTTGTAAAGTTCAAGATTGGAGATTTCTCAGCCTTGTGCAAGCGTTTCTGACAGCTTCCAGGGGCGACAGAGCTGCTAGCCAATGAAAACGGTGGGGGGCCGCAGCTCTTGCGGCTTCCGACGACATCACAATCCCCACCTTTCTCAGCCTTGACAAGGGACATCACCAAGCTTCAGCCTACCTAACCTAACGTTTCTTTTCCATCCTGTCTGGTACAGCTGAATAGGCTGATTCTGTGTCCAACTATGCGCAAATAGCTAGGTTTCTATAACCATGATCAGATATGGAAACCGGAAATGAGTGCTTTTTACCCGAAATCCTCTTCTCTGTACCTAACTAATTTCACTCTAGACTCCGTCCCTTGGATGATACCAAAGCAGACCACGAGCAACATCACGATACATTGTCTCGGTATGCATCGAACAAGGACCCCATGAAAAGAAAGGCTTCAACAAATGCCGGCGAACTCTCTCCAAAACGAACGAAACATGACGAACATTTTCGCGAAGCACCAAGCGAAGCACGGAAGAGGAACTCATCTCCAAACCGCCACAATTCATATGGAGACTCTCCAGACGTCGACATAGATCGCCGTAATAACGCGACGCAGGAAGAGAAGAGACGCGGGAAGCGTTTATTTGGGGGTCTTCTTAGCACTCTGAGCCAGACAAGTGGCAGTGTGCAGCAGAAACGCCGTTTGGAGATAGAACGCAGACAACAAGACCGGTTACAAAAGCAGAACATTGAGGAAGATAGACTGCGTGAGGAGAAACGGCTGCGACTCACTGAGATTCGGAGAGGCGAACAACTAACGTTCGATGAGGAGGTTGTAAGTCGGCCGCCGCTGGGTTGCCAATTGCTGCACTGTTGGGTTGACAAGATTGCATAGATGCATAGCAAGCATACCAAAATGCTTGCGATGGCTTCGTACCTACGCACAAAATCAAGGCCGCATATCGTATGTTGACGCAAACATCCACCGCTTCGAAATTGATATTAACACATCCAGTACTATCTCCCTTGGAAGCTCACAGCAGAACAAGAAGATACAATAGATGATCAGATCCGGCAAACCAAAGTCACAATAGAGCGTGAAGTTGAAAGTCTGAACGCAAGAAAAGGGCGACAGGCGAAAGGAGGAAGACAACCGCTGGAGACAACAGTGCCGTTAAGAGAGGACTTGGATCACGACTCCAAAGACACGAACGGGCCTGAAAAATCGCCACATGGTCAAGAGAAGCCGATTCCGGCGCCTAATCATGACCATCACCACGACGAGTCGGCAGATGTATTGGAGGAAGCTGACGAAGATATGGTGATTTACTGATCATTGTCACTAGAGTGGTTCATTTGGACGCTGTGCACGGACTGATGTCTTGTTTTGACTTGTTGACCTGGCGGAGGAAGTCTTGTTGGGTTATTCTGCACAACTTGACTATGTTCGGATTCACGAGAGAATGTAGAGATCTCATGTCCATGAAGCACGGCGCTTTCTGTTGGGTCTTTATTGTTAAGCCCGATTGCTTTACTATTAATACAACAATTTGATACCCCATGGAAGTTGTCTCGGGGTTGTCTTCTTATTACTTTGTTTCGACCTCGGACTCGGACTCGGTCAGACCGCTTCAGCGCCTCCACCGTCAATCCACCCATTGACACTATACTGCGTTATGTAACATGCCGAGGACGAACGTATGCTTCGTTGGTTGGTGTAACGCAACAGCAACAGTGGGAAGATATGTATCTCTTAGCCGCGATTCGTAGTCCAATTATCCTAAATTAGGAAGTCCTCCCGTTCATGCCTCGGTTTCCTCGGACTCCACCCTACAGCACATTCATCAGAGCTCGCCAGGATCAAACTTGTGCTATATAGAGTGACTTCGCGCCGTGCGGTCTCGAGTTAACAGAAATCATTCTACATTTGCGATCTCGGCCATTGCAGGTGACTGGTACTTTCTTTGTAAGAATTCAGCTGGACAAGGCACCTACGAGTCATTTACAGTGAGAAAGTGAGTACCGTATTCCAGCATGATGTAATTCTACACCAGCTGGCTTCCCCACACGGACTTCATTGAAACCAAGAGCTTTACAACCATTAACAATCTCAACAGACCGCACAAGGAACACGGGACGGCAGGTTATTCAGTATGACTCCTGATAAGCTTGTGCCAAAAGATTCTCGGGTCAAGACCGAGACTGCCCAGATTCGGGGTAAAAAGTACAAGTACATTGTTGGAGAGCCTGAGGGTACCCCGCTGGAGACAATAGTTCTCATCCATGGCTTTCCAGATCTTGGATTTGGCTGGCGCTATCAGGTTCCCTACCTTATGTCCCTAGGATTCAGGGTCATTGTACCTGACATGGTGGGATATGGCGGTACTGATGCCCCAGAGTCGCTTGAGGAGTACACATACAAGAGCCTTTCAGCCGACATTAACGAGTTGGCTCGGAAGTACGTCGGCGAGGATGGACAGATCATTCTTGGTGGACACGATTGGGGTGGTGCTATTGTGTGGAAGGCCGCCTGCTGGTATCCTCAATTGATCAAGAGTGTCTTCAGTGTCTGCACACCCTACATGCAGCCCAGAGAGACGTTTGTCCCCCTCGAAGCTGTCATTCAGAGTGGTCATCTGCTCAACTTTAGCTACCAGCTACAGTTCAAGGGCCCCGAGGTTCAATCGCGTCTCCAAGGAGAGGAAAAGATCCGGCAGTTCTTGAATGCCCTGTATGGCGGCCGCACACCCAGTGGTGATCTTGGGTTCTCTGCCAAGGACGGTATCTACTTCGACAAGCTACCGGAACTCGGTCCCTCGCCACTTGTCAGTAAGGAAGAGCTGGACTACTACGCCAAAGAGTATGCCTCGAAAGCACCCCCTGAGCTGCGTGGCCCTCTAAACTACTACCGCATGCAGGAGCTCAACCACCGCGACGATGCAGAGGTGGCCAAGAAGGGTGGCCACAAGTTCGAGATGCCAGCTTTGTTTATCACTGCAACCGATGATTCGGCTCTCCCGCCGTCTATGTCCAAGGGAATGGACTCAGCCTTTGCCAACTTAACTCGAGAGGAGGTCAAGGCGTCCCACTGGGCGTTATGGCAGGCTTCTGAGGCTGTGAACCATCATATCGCGAAATGGCTTGATGGGGTGTTGGATGGCGCCTTGAAGGCAAAAGCATCTCTGTGAACAGAGATCAGATGTTCAACCGCTCTTTCACATGATCTCGATAGATTTTATGCGCACGCACTGGCCGGCTTTCTGAACAATAAGTGCACCCCATTCTTATATGTCCAAACCTACGCAACGGAATTGCTTTGCTTCTCTATATCTGTAACAATGCAAATGCCTACTGTCATAAAATACGACGTCCAACTCGTGATAACCTCATCAAAGGACGTACTATACTTTTACAAAGGAGTTGTAAGCCTGTCACTTCAAACTCTAGAGAACAGAAGCTTTTTGAAAAAGCTACTTGCTTGCCGTGTGGGCTTCATTGGAGTCTAGAAGAATAGAAGCATCCAATGGTATCAGACTACCAAGAACTATCTATGAAAACGCAAATATAATGACGCCGGTAACGTGATTTAACAATAAAATACCAGGAATTTCGCAATACACGATTTGATTCCCTTTAATAAGTGTGAATGTATGTACAGCTAGCATTCATTAGCATAGTGCATACCTAGCAATTTTCCTGCTACTAGGGCTTCAATCACTGGCCATACAATGTAGTTTATACCGGGATCATAACAGTCAAAGCATCCCTCTTCGTCTTGATCCAAGTATGTAGAGCTCTGGTGGTATATCCATGTTAATAAAGAGACCCATGAGGAAAGCTAGGTAGGTAATCAACAATCGAGTTTAGATGCCCTTTACAGCTTAGCTTCAAGATGCCATCAGTTGGGTTCGTCTCCACCTTGCCAAGCTATTGGAAGGTAAGCTCTCCGCATCACCCACATCGCCTATTTCTTTGCCTCCTTACGCCGTGGCCTCTTGCTCTCTTCGCTTCTTCCCCTCCTCAGCCACGACCTCTCAATCCCCTCGCCCAAGACTCGAAAATGGCATCTTTCTTGAAGAACGCCTTTGGAGGTGCAAAGGCCCCCGAGCCTGCGAGTCCAGATTCCGGTGAGTATCATCAAATACTTTAAGCACTTGACAATTGCGCAATATTGCGACGCGCAAAGAGTGGAATTGAATATCATGACTGACACGCGACATCCTCGTCCAGACTTCGCAGACTTCGCCGAGGCTCCCAATCCAGCTCCTGAGGCCGCTACGCAGGATGCGACAGCTGGAAGTGCTGCTGCTGCTGCTGCTACGACCGTTCCATACACCAAGTGGTACAATGTCCACGAGCGTCACTCCCTTTCCGAGTTCAGGCTTGAGGGCATGATTCTCCTCATCTCGAGTTTTATCTTCCTCCTTCATATGATTGGCGCTCGTCGCAATCGCTCCAGGGCCAAGGCTTGGATTCGCGCTCACGCCCCCGTTCTCCAGAAGGAGTATGCTCTTGTCGGCTTCGGTGGTGTACCCACATTGGACAACGAAGGTGTCGATCCCGACACACTCATCAAGGAGAAGTCCCTCTTTGAGTTTGCAACATACGCTACTGGTCGACAGAACACGGCTTTCACCGACTTCAAGCTCACTCTGACCAAGAAGTTCAACCCAATTGTTAACGGCTTCGAGCATGTCGCAAGCTTTTTCGTCGAGACTGTTGATGCGCCTAAGGATGCCGTCGAGGTTCTGACCTACCCCTTTGACGGCAAGGAGAGTCTTACAGTCCCCTCTGCTCCTGGTGCTTCTGAGATCCGCGCCAAGGATGCTAAGAGCACCTACGATGGTTTTGTTTGGGGTGTTGTGCACAAAGACGTCATGCGTCGCGTCCGCGACGACCGATATGATGTGTCTCTCACCTTCACCAAGGATAATCCTAAGCTTCCCGCTTGGTTGACTGTCATGAGCGAGAGCGCTGAGATCACTGATACGCTCCTTACTCCTGAGCTCATTGCCGCTGTTCAAGCTGCTGGTGACCTGTTCGAGTACCTAATTATCTCCGATCAGCCTGTTGATAAGCCTGCTACCCTTGAGGAGACGACTCCCCGCAAGCGACTCTTCCTGAAGTACGCCCTCCCTTCCAATGGCAATTACGATAATCTTCTGCCTCTCTTCTCTCACTTTCTCCAGCTTCCCGATGTTCTTGTCAAGGTTGCCCATTTCCGCCCTGAGGTTTCCAAGAAAGTCCGCAGCACCCGTGAGCATGCCATCATTGAGCTTAAGAAGACCGCCGAGAGCCAACGCCAAGAGGAACTCCTTCTTGAGAAGGAAAAGGCCCGCAAGGCTAAGCGTGATGCTGAGCTCAAGGGTCTTGATGCAAAGGCGCAAAAGCGATACCTTGAGAAGGAGAGAGAGAAGGAGATGCGCAGATCTCAGAAACGACAGACACAGCGTGCCTAGAGCAGTCACTTCCTTGTATAAATGGGCTGGTTTAGGAGCCAACAGTGAAAAAGATGCATATTAATGGCGGTTTCGTGTATGGGTACGGAATTTGTAACAGTAGTTTATTTATCAGCCTAATCTATGATGATGCTTGCCTCGTCGCCATAAACATCTCCTGCTTTTTTCCCTCCTTCTTGACATTAGGCTTTGAATGAATTGGGTTAAGAGGCAGGTTGTTGGATTTGAACGATGCGCAATGTTATCGGTGCGAATAACTAGAGTATTCACTTTTGATATGCGAAAGTGTGCACTTGCTTTTCGCCAGGTCGATCTCCTTCTTTCTGGCTTGTGCCAGTACAAACTGTCGTTCACCAGCTTTGAGTTTGAGGTTCTTAGTCAAGGACCTCTCGTGGCAGTTGCTTGTAAAATACTCAGGCAACTTGAGAAATATGGCAAGTTTTAGATTAAAACCAGTGGTATTGGTTTATCAAGAAAGAAAAAATACGATGTGTGTTTCCTCAGACTTTCCAAGCAGTGGCGTTCCAGCCCGCGTGTTTGCTATTGCAATATCTGTTCTGTTGAAACCGACGTGGCAGGACAAAACCGAAGACAGCTGATCAGGTCATGGTGCCCAAAGAGTGAGACAATGGCCTTATGTTTCATAATGTACAACAGAGCAAAGATTGCTTTGGTAATGCGAGTAAACACCGGAAGTTATGCTGTACCTCAAACCAGCACTCTTGTTGTTATCCGGGCCCTCCGCAGAATATTATTCCGTAGCAGAGCTATGCTGATACTGACTACGTGGATTGGGCAAGTCTGATACTCCGATGGTATGCTTTCTCGGCATCTCAGCCGAACAGCCACAGCAATGGGAACATGCCCGAACGACTTGTGATATATCCTTCATTCTCCTTCAAGAACGTGGAGTAATCCACTTGAAAGAGGCATGCGTGGAATTTCATGGGCCCATCCACATGGCCCCGTTAGCTGTGCCGGCCATACTGTCAGGACTAGGACCGAAACCGTATCCAAAGAGTGTAGAAAACTCGTCCATAACCTGGGGGACCGAGGGAAAGTTGGTATCCATTCCCACAAAAGGACTTGGAGCCTGCATCGTTGGCATACCAGGTCGAGCAGTCGTGCCTGTGCTTCCTCTCCAAAATGCATTTGGATTTTGAGGTAGCGGCAAGGAAGTCTCAGGTGATTCTTCTTGCCTGAAGTCCTGAAGAGGCACGTCATTCTTCCAAAGCAATTCCCATTTCTTGAACCGCGAGTAGTCAGTCTCTCGGCCGGAGGGATCAGCTGTGGCATCAAGTCGCGAGATAGCACGTTCAAAAACTTCGATCAGGGATGCTTCAGAACGGGCCGACTCTCCACCCGCTGACATCTCCTTGATCATAGCCATGCCAGTGCGCAGAGCGTCACGTAGCCTGTCCGTCTTCTTTTGCAGGCACTGAGTGATGATGACCAGGAGAGCAGCACGACAAGAACTGAATTCCGTATATGATGCCCTTGCAAGACCAATCGTGCTCTGAAGAAGATGGCATGTGTCGATTATGGTCAATGCAGCCTCCACGCAGTCCGCAACCAGGATCGACCGAGGATTGGACTTATGAGGTGTGTTGGGTCTTTGGTTGTTTGAATCAGCGGGCGAACTCGACGTGCTCGCGTTACCACGCACGACTTCACGAGGTAAGATGAAGGGCCGCCCGGCGTACATTCGCAGCAGGCAATACTCTAGTTTGAGGTGCGTATCTGCACGTGTAATAGGGTTTTGAGGATTGACTTCTTCGTGAAACGCGGTTTCGGGCAGTGCGTCCCACCACCTTCGAAGCTCCTCCTTCATATCGATGACCCGTTGCAAACCTTCATTCATCTCATGTTTCTGTGCGGTTCGAAGAACAGAGCTACCAATGACGATTAGCTTCTTGAAAACACGGCTCAGAATAGTGCAAGTGCATACATCTCATGCGCAATCTTACCAAGCGCCTGATTCAGCCGCAACGTTGCAAGCATGTGCGCAACATTTGTAGGGCTTGATGGCATAATGTCCGGCCGATCAGTGGGCATCTCTGCATCGACATCTTTACTCAGAATAGATAAAGGCCGTCCGTGGTAGATACCAACCCGTCTGCAGCGGTTAGTTTCCCAGGAAGTCAAGTATACAGTCAATAAACATACTTCTCTGTCGTATAGGCTGTCCACCATACGCGGTTCCGAGTTTCACGAACGTAAGGATCAAGCCCTCCGGCAGGCCACTTCCTGTGCATGCCATTCTGGATCGCGAGCTTGACCGCAAGGTTCAGATAAATGTACGATAACCCTGAGGCGTCAAGTGGCAGGGTATAGATGCCGATGAGAAGAATAGCCTGGACACTCTCCAGTGATGCAACAGTAATGACATCAGGAACGAGCTTGCAGGCTTGTTGATAGAACATAACACCTATTGTATCCTCGGAGAAAGGACTTGAGTCGTTCGACTTGCCATGGGCATCTCTTCCTGAGATCGAATCGAGATATGCGTACTGAGTTCCGATCGCAAAGATGATCCAAATCATGCAGAGCGTCCCCACTTCGCGACGAGATAAAGCCCCAGGGTTTTGGTAAATTAGGTCGATCTGTTCAGCGAGCCATCCACGTTCAACATAGAAGTAGTTGGTCTCGGCATGCTTATAGAAAGCCTGGACCAGGAACTCGGCGACATATCGAGGAGGCAGTGCAGAAAGTGATGCCTGCGTGTTGTTTGCTGACTGGAGCTCCTCGGCTCGATAATACTCTTTGAAACTAAGGGGGCCTGGTGCATCCTAGCGAAGGTCTAAGTTATTCGTTCTTACAAAACAAGGCAGGAGCAACATACATGGCGCTCTGGCACGCATTGCTCGATCCATTGTTTGATTCTCATTGAGAAATTCCAGTGAGAGAACTCGCCTGAGTAGTCTATGAGCGATATTGGTTAGTTACTTGTGGATGTTGAATATCAGTAGTCGGTCTCACGAGTAGTGTTATTATCCAGTGGCTGGACAGTATAGTTCTCATCTTCTGCCCCCAGAAAGTCAGAGCCCGGCGAATCCATAATTGGAGCTTGTCGTTTAACTTGATTGGCGTCGAAATTCTTGTTGTCGATGGACTCGGCCATAGCCTTCAATGACTCCGTATCAAGAGAGACACTTCCAGCATAGTGGGTAATAATCTTCTCCATATAAGAAGCGCGCTGAAGGAGCTCAGCGTTGCCTGGGCCGGGGCGATTTCTAAACTCATATGCGTCAGCAAGCTTGAAAACACGGAATGGTATGCGGCGATGCTATTACGACTCACCTCGATGCGCCATCACCTCCTTCGGCATCTCTGGCAGTCGGGCCTAGGAACTCGCATTGGCGATGTAGTCGCGTACATCTTCGGCATGGCACACCACCGTCGCATTTCTCCTTCTGTCGTCGGCAGCCGTCGCAGCTACAGAATACGATCAATCAGCATGTGAAAACCAGAATAGTCAATGAGGGTAAGACATAAGCGGGAGGCAAGTGATTCAGAGCTGGTCACATCCGGAACCTGAGGGGAAGGAGAGGGCCGTAGAAACACATGCTCCGTTTTGTCTGCGCCAGAGCCGACGCACAGTAGCGGAGTGAATCAAAGGTTTAGTGGACGTACGCTCGGAGTGCTCGCTTGCGTTCTCTCTCGGCTTCGCGGCGCTGCCGGCTCTTCTGCACAGTCTGTTGTTGCTTGTCCATCTCCCGTTCTTCGGATTGCGCGAGTCGGCGCGGGGCCGGTTTGCGGCGGCGGAGCGGATGGACTCCTGCTCCTGGGCCTCAAGCGGCGGGAAGCCCGTAGATCCCAGCAAAATGCTTGGGAGGCCGTGAGGTGCGGCGAAGCAATCGTGTTAAGGGACTTGCTGAGTTCGAGGAGTCGGTAATGATTGAGGGTAGGATTGATGGTTCAAATTGGCGGATCGAACTTGAAGTGGTTTTATGGCCCACGTACAGGTAGATCGAGGCTTGAAAAGCGACTTAGTGGCTCCATCCAGGACCCTGTTGGTGGATGCAGAGGAATGGCAGCGACTAGCTGGGTGACAACAGCCAGTCTTCCAGGAGAGCCTATTGCAGGCTTGAACGATGCAAGCGAGGATTTGTTTTGAGCTTCGGCAGTTTAGGTTAATGTGCCTATCGTGTCTTTCGCTTGTTGCAATTCGAGAAACCACGCGCATGAGAGGAACTTCTTAGAGCAACGCCACGTTGATCGCTGAACAAATGGATAAGGTGGAAGCTTAAGGTCAAACAGAAGAGAGGAACTGAAGAGTTCAAGTAAGGTAAGACGCGGGGAGCTAGCGTCTATTTTAGTGCAGTTGGCGGAACCGCAGAATGTAATTCGCTTGCCCACGCCGTTGAAGTCTGAGACCAATGGATGGTAATAGACAGAAGCAGAATAGGCCAAGTACCTGAGCTCACAATCCGACGTTTTGTTTGCGACGCAATGATATAAGGGCATCAGCCCAATAGCTCAGTAACCTACAGGACGAACTCCAGATGAAAGGAGAAGGTTCATGTTTTACAGCATGTAATGAAGGGCATGTACTTCGTCTGAGACTAAAGCAAGAGCTTCAATGCCCGATGGTGGAAGATAGCGCTAACATACTAGACACACACAGTCACACTGGCTTGACGCTCTGATGCCGCTGCAGCTCCACGACGCCTTATTTGACGAGACAAGCTGGTTGGCGCGCAACGCCAATTAATGACAGTGAGTGAAGCGACATCAACTTTGCTTTTTCTTTTACACACGCACGTACGCACGAGAAGGTCTCGGCCAGCTCCTTAGGTACCTTGCTGTGCATTATGCTGTTGGTAGTCGATCCCAATCCATTGAAGTAGTGTTAGAGTGGCATTGTCGACGGACAGAAAGGTATCTCTTCGCGAAAGGGATGAAGCATGCGGGTTGGTAGTTCAGTAAGTGAGTATCAAGCTATTGGGGTTCTCTTTGTGTCGTCCGTATGCAAAAGGCATATTTAACTTGGAAGAACGGATGTCACGGACACTGACTTTTAAAGGAGTCTCTCAACTTACCAACCTACCAACTTACCCATGTGTCTCTCCGTGTGGGGGTCTTTGTCGAGACGCGGACAGGGAAGAACTAGTGCCTGTGTCAGAAAAAGCAAGGTGAAAAGCGATGTAGAGTCATGTTCTTGCACCTTGTGCAGATGACAAACAGTCTGTGTACGGCACACTTGCAAGGAATCCAGGATCAGTATAAGCCTTGAGCGTACGGAGTACCTAGCCTGTGGCCTTCAAGCATGCGACAGCGGGGCGGGGCGGGGCGGAGCGTAGGATCGCCATAACGGGGCGATTTCAAGTGAACTACAATACTCAGTACAAGTCCTTGATAACTGGCGACCACTGTCGGCAATGTGTACATCGAGATCGCAGGATGTTACAAGAGGAGCTGGGAAATGACGAATAGATCCGAAGGGTTCCCGAAGTCGGGCAATTGATGCTATACAATGTAAAGCTGGGGGAAGACGCCCCATGGAATAGACATGGGTCAAGTTACGGAGAACCTCTTCAATCAAAGCTATGGTACTGGCTACCATTAGGTAGTCTACATAGCTACGCAACTACCTTGTTACGTTTAGGCTAGTTCTGATGAATCCTAGGTATGTAGTTTGCTCATATTTACGAGGTATCGAGGGAGACAGCGCTGAACGCGGCTACCTACATATGATCTGTGCATGTTTTTCAACAGCGTACCTCAGTAGTAAACTTGCCGAGATTTGTGGCAGGTTCAAACATTACGACGTTCACTCTTCTCGCCGTTAGCAAGGGGCATTAGTTGGTCAGCAGTCTTCTATTGCTAATAATGGGCAGAGCTTGTGCCGCTTTGATCGACAAGCCTTAATCCATTGATGTTTCGCAGGTACACAGACCACCAACGCCCTGCCTTTTTTTTTATGGACTGGCTGAGACAGGCGCATATCGGTCAAGGGGAGTGCTATTCGCCTATAGCCTTAGAGCCTATCAAGAACGCATTTAAGACCAGGGCTCAGCCAGAAACACTCACTGACCATGCCTCGGGTTTGCGGGGTTGGCAGCTTTTGATTCGATGGGATGAGCACGGTGACGAATCGGCGAGATCTTGCAGGCTGTCTCTGATTCCTGATCACAACTCACTGGTGCAGATGTCATGTGTAGATCTTCTTGCACTCGGCCAAGACTAACACCACCATCCATGATCTATTTGTATGCTCTATGCGTTTTCTTCCTTATGCGTTCAATGTATAATGGATAACGATATTTTTGCCATGTATATAATAAGCTAAGTGATTTAGGTGATATGAGACCCTCGGGTCAGGAGAAAGAACTAATGGCTCTTGCTCTTCGATTTCGTCAAGTCTATCAGCGGCCTGGGCCAATATGACCGGTCGCTCAGCTGCTCGTTTTGTTGGCAATCTAAAACTTGTCAAGCCAAATCCTGTAAGCAATATTGTCACAATTGGCCTTTTTAAACGGCAATGTCTGCGCCTGCTAATGACTCGCTTAAATGGTCTACTGTATAGACCTCGCCTCCCTTTTTGTATTTCCCTCGAACCTGCAGAGCTATGTAGAGACCAACTCCCCTTCTCGAATAATAGGCTTGATTCGAACAAAGCAGAAGATCCTGCAACTAATGAGTCGTCATGGTCCTCTGTCGAAGGATCAATGGCCGGGGCTGAGAAAAAGAAACTTGGATCTTGAGATTGCATCTTGCATTACCAGCCAGCCTCCCAGCACTTGGTCGAAGCACTTCCTCAGCCGGTATAAACCGACATGGATGTCTTCTCACTGGTTCAGCATAGAATATCGGGTTTGCCCGATCACTCCTGTGCCTGTATGCAACCGCCGAACTACCGCTTTGATGACTGCAACCATACTGTTGTACTTCTGTTACCTGCTACTGCAAGTCACCGCATGCATCTGAACAGTTCATCCCTGGTCCGGTGGCATGCTGCAATAACACACCTGGTTCACTGAGAAGAACTCCGGCGGATCCTAGAGCAAGACGGAATCAGTATCAATTACCCAGCCGCCAACATATCGTTAAAATCGAGCACAATGATAGCGGGTATTAGGTACCAAAAAGTACGGTGAAATCGCAGCAAACACCATAAAATGGAAAATTCTTTAGTTAATTTGGCCCTAGAGCTTCCAAAGCACTGGCCAAATCTTCTCAACCATCTCCGAATTATATGGCGGTGTCAATGCCATTCGTCTAAGCATATCCCATGTGACAGGTCACCTCGCCGCTTGGCAGATGATATCCAAAGAGATAACACGCAGAGAATCAGAAATGAAAGATATAGAGCCTGCCGAGAGATGCGTGGTGTATCGGTTAAGGTCGGTATCCAAGTTGACGTGAGATATGCACCAGCCTGCAGCTCATTATGGCTCACCTTCAGAGTACGGCATTCTCTACCTAACATTCACACGAACCTCTGTGTGATCATGAATCGGGAATATAGGTTCTCAGCTCAACAGGTCTTGTTGTGTGTGTCTCAATGGGACTATCATGTATCAATTATGTTGTTTTACATCACACTCTTTTCATGGCAAAGGCGGTCAAAGACCCATTTTGAAGTAATCGTAATTATTTTGAAGTTCCAGTAACCTTGGTAAACGCCCTGTGTGATCTGGTCATGTTTGGACAAGACACCTATCTGTTTCCACACCTAACTGGTGTATTACCAGTATGATAACTCTTTTCTTTTTTCCCCGATCCTCAGAATAACCCTTTTGACAAATGTAAACTAAAATCAATGCAACGCTAGTAGAAGGCATGATGCGTAGAAAACCAACCCCATTTCGATGTTCCTGCTAAATCCAGCTTAGAGAGCACCAATAACCTTGTCAAAGGCACTGATGAGAATAGGGATGTGCTCCTCTTGGAAGATGAGCATAGGTCGGAGGCGGACAGTGTTCTTGCCGCATGTACCAATGTTCACGCCAATATGGCGCATGGAGCGAACGAGACCAGCAGGGTCCTTGGTATCGAAAGCAATGAAAGTGCCCTGGTCTTTTCCACGGAGATTCTGGATATGTTCAGGGTATTTGGCAGCAAGGCGCGCAAGCTCGGCATAAAGGTGAGTGCCCACACGAGCCGTCTGCTCAACAAGCTTCTTGTCAAGAATCTCCTGGATGACAGCCTTGCACATGATGACACGGGCAGGGTCGCCGATCCAGGTGTTGAACTGACGGTAAGCCTTATCGGGAATGAGCATCTCGTTGCCAAAGAAGTAGCCAGCAGTCTGTGCTTTCTTGGAGAAGGTAACCATATCTGGAGGGGAGGTCAGGTTCCAGTGGTCATGTCCCCAGAAAGAACCAGTGGCACCGAAACCGGTCTGCACCTCGTCGGCAATGAGAACAGATCCGTGCTTCTTGGTGATGTCACGGAGACCCTGGAAGAAAGCCGGGGAGGCATGGTTGTCACCACCCTCAGACTGAATGGGCTCAACAATGAGACCTGCAACGGGGCAGTGCCACGTGGTCATGATGCGCTCAACTTCTTCCAAGCATCGCTTCTCCTCGGCCGCGTTCTCCTCGGCATGCTCCTCAAGAGGGTACTTGAGAGCAGGAAAGGGGGCCTGGGGCCAGTTGAAGCTAGGGATATCGAGCTTATGGACAGCCTTGGAGCGGGTGGTGGAGAGGGAGCCGAAACCACGGCCGTGGAAAGAGTTCTTGAAACTCATGATGGCCAGCTCAGGAGAGCCAGGCTTGGAGTTCTCAAGGCAGGAGTTGATCTCCTCCTCATTCCAGTCAGCGTTGCCACGCTTGCGGCGACTGTAGAGCATGAAAGCAGCCTTGTAGGCAAGCTCGTTGGCCTCAGATCCTGACTGAGCAGTAAAGATGTAGCTGAGGCCTTTGGGGGCGACCTTCATCAGACCGTTGCGGAGGATATCGACCCATTGGTCGGAGGGAAAGTTGCCGATTGCAGGACGGTTGACGAGAGCGGAGATCATTTCGGGGGACTTGGCAGCCTCGATCAGAGTGTCGTTGTTGTATCCCACAGGGATTGAAGCAATCTGGGCGTAGACATCGAGGTACTTGTTGCCATCAACATCGACAATGCTTACAAGAGTCAGCTCGTACATTGCCATGTGCTTTGGGGAATAAGATCTTACTAGTTATCGTGAGACTTGTCGTAGTCGACAACGAAGTGAACGGCACGAGCGTCGAAAATGGCATCCAGACGCTTGGAGCTGGCCTTGGATACAGGGCCAGGAATCTCCGTGCGAACGGGGGACTCAACGAAGGAAGGCATTGTGAAGCTTGCAAAGATCTCTGAATGAAGTGGAAATTTCCTCTGGGTATCCTGTGTTTGTGAGAGAGGAAAATGAGATGAGATGTCCTGAAGAAATTGAAAGTGAAGTTCGAAGCTGGGGGAGGAGCTATTATAGCATTTGGCAACGGTATCGGAGGTGGCACTAATAAGTTACCAAACGTGGTCAAAAAAAGTTCATGGAGGGCCTCGATATGCCCACCCCTGCCAATTGAAAGGTATGGCCAGCGGCTCATGAGGGAGACATCGTGGGGCCGGAGTCGAGAGGCCGGCCGGCACAGAGCCGGAGAGGAGAGGAGAGGAGAGTGATGTCTCACGGGACCTGACCTTGGACGCCACCGCTGCACCTTGAGTTTGTAGCGGAGGTCATGGCGGATTTTATCCTATTCTCGTGCAGCGCGGAGGTGCTATTACTACTACAGAGGTGCTCTGTCAATTAATGACAAACACTGCGTCTTGTTCACTGGCATCGAATCCTATATGCTTCTCGCAACACTTACAAGCATCGAAATCAAAAGCATTACTACCCCAGCATTTACTAATAGTCTTCCCCGGACATCAATTTCTCGGTGACGGGACCAGGGATGGATGCCACGCTTTTTGCTTTACATAAAAAAAAAGTCTGTGTACTTACTGTACTCCCTTAAGCCAGGGGAGTTGAACGATCAAAGCGCCTGAAGCTTCCCATTCTTTACTGGTGCCCCGTGCCTCTGGGGTTTAGTTCATCGGCTCTCAAGGCCCCACACACCGGTTCTCATGTTTGAGGGCACTCTCGGTTCCGAAGGCTGATGAGAAGGAGAAAGCGTGGAGTTGATAATGCTCAAGAGCATCCCGTGACAGTGTTTCCCCATTAGTTCCTTCTCCAACTCAATAGACTTGGGCCAAATTATAATTCACACGCCCTTCTCGGATTCGGGCTAACGACACCCCTGGTCTTGCCACACCTTCCAGCAACTTTTTCCATCATAAACACCTTTCTACTCATCATATACACCCTGCCGGTCCGGTTCCCAATCGGTGCCGTGTATTGAAAAAACGTTCACGAGGCCGGATCACCAAGCATTAAAGGTTCACCGAAATAGGTCTCATCGCCATTGGAATATTGTGATTTCGCTAGGCTTGTGACTAGAAGGCCGGTCGCTGCCGTGTTTTAGGACAGATTTGTTATTGCTTGGTAGTCAATGTACAAGACAGGAAGCGTCCGGAAGCGATGCGGAGGTCCGAGACGGTGGTTGTAAGCAAAAAATATGTACTACATACGTAAAAGACGGGAGCTGATAGACAGAAATGGCTTCTTATCTACTCTGCTATAAACTCCTCTCTGCCATCCAAAGTCTCAGCCGTGTTTAGCAAACGACTTCTCTATTGAACAAGCGTGGTTCGTCAAAAAGCATCATGGCAGCTCCAAAGGTGTGTCATATTCCCGCTCGCTCACATTTCTGGTTTTTGCAACTTCTCTTCATGGAGAAGCTATCGGAGTTAATAATACTAAACATATTACTTCGCTGCAGCTTACCGATCCTACGCTCATCAAAAACGCATGTTACGTCAATGGTGAATGGGTAGCTGCAAAGTCTGGAAAGCACTTTGCTGTCGAAAGTAAGTGCTTCTGCAAACCCTGTGTCCGTGAAATCCGACATAAGTACGGAGTACTAACGTTACCTACCTTGATGCAGACCCTTCAACCCTTGAAAAGGTTGGGAATTGTCCCGAGTTCGACGCCAGTGACACTGAAGCCGCTATCGCCGCCGCCGATGCCGCATACAAGACATACCGTAAGACCCCGGCTCGCCAGCGGGCCCGGTACCTCCGCCGCTGGTATGATCTCATGATGGAGAACTCGGAGGACATTGCACGACTCATCACCCTTGAGAACGGCAAGCCTCTGGCAGATGGCAGGACAGAGGCCAACTATGCAGCAGCTTTCTTTGAATGGTTTTCAGAGGAGGCCCCTAGGATTTATGGCGAGACCATTGAGGCAACAAACCCATCATGCCGTCTATCCACCATCAAACAGCCTGTAGGTGTCTGCGGCCTCATTGCGCCATGGAACTTTCCCGCTGCCATGATCACCCGCAAGGCCGGGCCTGCGCTCGCAGCTGGTTGTACTGTTGTTATCAAAGCTCCCGCTGAGGCTCCTCTGACAGCTCTTGCTCTGGCTGAGCTGGCGCATCGTGCTGGAATTCCTGCCGGCGTTGTCAACGTTATTACAGCCTTGGATAACACTGCTGAGGTGGGCAAGGTGTTGACTACACACCCCAAGGTCAAGAAGGTCTCCTTCACAGGGTCAACTGGCGTGGGTAGACTTCTTATGAGCCAATCGTCTTCAACAATCAAGAAGTTGTCCTTTGAATTGGGCGGAAACGCTCCTTTCATCGTTTTCGAAGACGCAGACCTTGATAAGGCTGTTAAGGGTGTGATCGCTTGCAAATTCCGCAACTCGGGTCAAACTTGCGTTTGCGCCAACCGGATTCTGGTGCACCGCAGTATCTATGACAAGTTTGTCCAGATGGTCCTCGATGTTGTCAAGACCTTTGTTGTTGGTGACGGCTTTGGTGAGAAGACAACCCATGGTCCTCTCATCCATGGCCGTGCCGTAGCCAAGGCTGCTGAGCATGTTGAAGATGCTCTTTCCAAGGGAGCCAAGCTTATTCACGGTGGCGAGCGTTTACCACACCTCGGCCCTAACTACTTTGACCTCACAATGTTAACTGACATGAAGCCTGGCATGAAGATCTGTAGCGAAGAGACTTTCGGGCCCGTTGCTGCTTTCTTTGCATTCGACAATGAGGACGAAGCTATTGAGCTTGCGAACGACAGTGATGTTGGTCTTGGGGGCTATTTCTTCAGCAACAATGTGAACCGATGTTATCGCGTGGCTGAAGCCTTGGAGGTTGGTATGGTTGGTGTGAATTGCGGTGAGTTTCCCAAACACAAGAATATTGCACATCGCTGACTGCAAAACTCCAGGTGTTCTGAGCGACCCTGCCGCTCCTTTCGGTGGCATTAAGCAGAGTGGTTTTGGAAGAGAAGGAAGCAAGTATGGTATTGACGAGTTTACAATCACCAAGATGGTTATGACAAACATTGATCCATAAGTTTTGGTTGAGTTGAGACATGAATTAGGATGGCTATAGACAAAATAATACCCACTGGACGGATATAGAGACGGAGTGCTATCAACTAGTTGAACAAAATTGCTACACTGACAGACGAGCGGACTTCACGTGTATGTGGAGAGTACGCTCTTCTAAGCGATCATATTAGTCGTCCAGACCCTTGACTTGCAGGCCGGCTCATCTTGACCTAATGGGGGATGTATTGGTGTGACACAAAGGCCCTACAGGTTAGGTCCCTCTAGGTGCCTAATTAGGAAGTCGTGAAGTGCTACCGTTTGTATTAAAGACTTGGAGAGACCAGATACATGTAAACGGAATCGCCCCAGTTGTGATAAATGTGGTAAGTAGCTCATCAACACTTGGTAGATGTGCCGTTTTGTAGATACCATCAGTAGGCATGGGGTTGCCGATCAGGGCAGTTCAGTAAAAGACCCGAAGCGTTTAGTTACCAAATGGTTGATAAATTGTGATAGTCCATATTTCAACAACACTCCTCTACAGTCAATACCGAGCTTATGAGGCTATCGCCACAATGAAAAAGCCGCTTCAGCGACGGGTCTATGGTGTTCTCCATTATTTCCGAGCGGGGCCCGCTCCGCTGCAAATACAGGGTATTTGAGATCTTGGATCGGGCTGTTCGCGTCCGGCATTTGAACGGGCAAGATGCAATGGCCGGAAACGTTTATTACCTAGGTATTCTAGAAGTCCCCGGTCCGGTCCGGTCATATCTCGTCTTTTTTGAAGGCAGGAAGCTGAGCAGATAAGGATGAAATGGCAGGATGTGGGGAAGCGGGCAGAGCTGTCTGTATCAACCGGGAACAAATACCGGCCCCACATTGGTACAGGTAGGTACTAAGGTAGGTAGGTAGGTATGTATGTACTCCAACAGTTCATGACGATAAGCAGATGGCAGGTAAGGATGACGGATATTCAAAAAGTATGCCCTTACTATTATTACTATGCTCATCATTGTGGTTCTTAATATTCCCATCAATGCTATACAATATTCACATAGACTCAAACAGGAGTTCTAGAGCCTATTATGTCCGCTACATAGTTCTCATCAGAATAAAGTATCTGTCATCTCATCAATGATGGATAGCATACTCTTAGCGGTGCATGCTACCCTAGGTACCCATGCTATAGTATATTGCACTACTACGCGTGTGGTTGAAGGTTGGGTAGTATCATCTATGGAAGATCATGTCCGGTAAGACATTGTATGTGAGATGCGTGGCAGCTACACTATGTATGTACCTTATGTAGAAGGGCAAGGGTGTGTCCAAATGAATCACGTTGCCCGCCCATCTTGCAGCTTCTGGTAGTGACCAACTCCAGAGATGATCTTAGAACTTGCCGAAATCTGATGTTACTGTACCGTAACTGTCCTCTCTCATGTGACCACCGGAACCGAGATCTCGGCTCCAAGAACCGTTGATCCAAATGTGCAAAATTCTGACCCAGAACCGCCTAGCTCGTCTGATTTACCAGAGATCCCGGGTCCACGAAGTACCATACCTTATTAGCATGTCTTCATAGAACTTATTTTCAGGAACGTCATATCATTCACGATTGATGATGACTAAATCTTAGACTTAAGGTAGAGTCTTGGACTACATCTCTACATGTCGCTATAGGGTACTTGGGGAATGTTATTTTCACACGATTCTAGCGTGGTGCAGCACTACCTTACTTAGTTTGTCCTCATATTGGCAGTTTTGGCTTTAGTGTTTTATTGCTATGGGTGTTTACATTGAAATACGGAGTACATGATTTGTCATTCTCTTGTTGCCTATGTTACTCTGGATGCTATCCATAACACCGGGTAAGGCGAAAGAGGGATGAATTGGCTCTCATACCGTCAGCCTGTTATTCAACAGGGAGCTCCGCTTTCTTGACGCCATGATCTGACCCCGGAAGCACAATTTCAAAACCAACAGTTGATGATAAAGATCAGAAACATGAGAGACATCCATAATATAGAGGCGTAGGGAAAAGCTCTTTCAGGTGTTAATGGTATAGAATTTCATGCAACCATTTCCCAAGTCTTACGTAGCACAGCTACCTAGGTATGCAATTTTGGTGGGTTCAAGACACGGGCAGGCTACTAGGTAGTCAAGGTCATTTGAAGTCAGTCACCGGTGACATTGGATGTTTACTTAGATTCGTCCTCGGCCAGCAGGTTTTCCACTCTCTTGACCTTGTCCTCCGCCGTCTGTTTCTTATCCGTTCTATGATGAGATCATGATTAGTATGCAGCCATACAAGACACCACGGAAATAATGCATATGATGGGCGGTTGAACTTACCGACTACCCACCCTCATCGAAGACTGAATCCTGACTACACCACGGCGGTGCACAACAGCATGTGCTTTTCCCACAGCCGCCATTACCTCGTTCCATGACCCCTCTAAAGAGAAACTGTCAGATTTATGCACACGGAGCTATGAATTGTGCTGCAGCAAGTAGAGCATAAGATTGGTGCAGGCCAGAAATAACGCACCCACGGTGGTACCAGCAGAGTGAAGAGTATACTTCAATCCACTCGCCTTGAGGACCTTTTGAACCTCAGCAATATCTTCGGCAACGGACACAATTCCAGTTCCGATCTTTTCGTTGTCAGTATTAGAACATCTGCAATCCCGACGGTTCAACAAGGGACATGAAAAGCCAAGACTCACGGGAAGAAGGCAAAAGTCGACATAGCACGACTCTGGCGTAGCAATACTTTCGTAGTCCATGGTGAAAATCACAGGTTCTAGTTTGGGTAGTATGAAATATGATTGAGAGTGAAGGTGGAAAAAATAAGAGAAATATATTGATGGGTGTTCTAGGCTTCTGGGTCTTGGACTTGGTCTAAGTCGCTGCTAATTGGCTGACATGAGGTTGCAATCATCAACGACTTCATGATGTTGAAAATGCTGATGATGTTGCTGACCAGGGATACAGCGGTGCATTATTCATGAAATACGGATTATCATTCCCAGAGCAATTTTCAGTCAAAGTGACATCTTTATACATTTCTATTGAGAGTCTTATCATCAAGGTAAATGCATATCATGTGTCTAACAGGCCAATCTTATGCCACCATATCCCTACCAAGTTATCGACCCATCCCCTCTGTCTGTAGTCGTAATTCAATCTATGAAGATGCAAGCTTGCTATCCCAAACGCCTCGCTGTAAGCCCATGTGACCGAACCGGATTAAACGGCAGGTCTTATCAAACCTGTGTAAATAATGTCAAATAGTGAAGACAAAGAAATAGTGTTCGAATGCTGAAATGCATTCAAGTCTTGAGAAACTCTTTATACCAACAGCACTGCGGCAGCGACGAAGGCAGTTAGGGCAACCATCCCGACTTGTCTGTCAGTCGTGCTGCCGATCGACTCATCCGAGACCTCCTCACGCCCGGTAGCGTCAGAGATACCGTTCATCCTGTCTGTAGCTGCGAGAACCTGACCCTTCTCGAAGAGGTCTACCAGCACAAAGTTGGGTACAGCACCCCAGTCCTGTCGACATTCCTGAAGATGCTTGCCCAACTGACCATCCTCACTGGTACCATCACTGTTGACAGTATCGATGTTCTCAGTGTCAGGGACGAACAAGTCAGTATTGTCTGCAAGACTCTGATACTTGAAATGATTGACGAGACCCATGTAGTTACTGGCCATGGCTGTAGCACCATCCTTAATCTTGGAGGGGCGGTCAACAGTGCAGTTGAAGCCGGTGAGAGAGGGAACCTCAAACGCTGTCTCAAAGACATAGTCGAACTCTGGCATCAGGTAGGGGTACTGGGTCGAAGCATCAATGTTGGTGACGAAAGTTACGAGGCGTGTGCTGTTATCGATCATGGACTTGAGAGTAGGCCACTCGCTGGTCGGTTCCTGGGTAGCGGGTGCGTAAGCCAGCTCAGCAATACCGGAACCGTTAATGGCTTGACCAAACTCATCAGGTTCGGCATCGTCTGAGTTGACAAGCAAGAGAGTGACAACCTCATTCTTGTTGGCCTTCATCCACACGTTGATTTTAGCCAGCCAGTCCTCGAGTGGGCCAGCATCGAGAATGGCACAGGAAGTGTGACAAAGACGGAGGGTGTTGTTTTCTTTGTGTACCTGGGCCTGAAGCAGACGAAGACCAGCGTCGAGAGCATCCGTGGCGTTGAAGTTCTGGTTACCTGCGGCGGCGAGCCCGTTGTTGCCATCGCGGAGAAAAGAGCTTCCGTGAGCCCCCATGTGTGTGATGTTGTTATAACTGCGGCTGCAGAGGTCCGGAGAATTGTTGCATGCTGTTGAGGAGCCAGACCCTGACCCTGACCCTGAATTTGATTGTGGGAGAGCGTAGACGGTGGACGTAGCAGCAAGAACTCCGGCCACGACGGAGAGAAGTGAGGACTGGAGCATCTCGATTGGTGTTTTATGTGTGCCGGTCTTGACGAGAATCTATGGGTTTAACGAGACAGATGGAAAACTATGATGATGTATAAGATAGACAGGAAGTAAGAAACAAACGTATAAAGAAGGAGATATGAGGTTAATAAACTATGAAACAAAGAAAACAATATTTGCCATGGAGTAGGTATGTCATGAGGTAGGCTGTAGGTCTCCGTAGGCATAGGGGATGAGATGGTTGCTGTCCGTGCTTTCAAGCTGACGTCGCCCCGGTCCAATTTTCTTTATTTTTTGTTCGAGGTTGGGAGTTGGCGGCGGTTCAGTGAGAGCCATCTATGACGGGAGCGAACCAAAAGAGGCCTTGGATATCCACTGGATAAGGTACCCACTGCCCGAAACACCGGAGTGATCGCCAAACGACCGAAAAGCCAAGACGTTGAAGGTTGGGGCTGATGAGGTCGGTTCAGGTCTCGAGTGGTCGATGCTGCTGCGCCCCTTGAGACGTCAGCAGTGGATATACCAGTAGGTGTTGTGTTACACTTCAAACGCCGACGAGACAAATTAAGAATTACCGGTTTTGCTCTAACGTCGTAAACAGAGTTGACATCTGTTTGAGATACAGTTTGAGATTGTACCTGTCGAGCAAGCCCTAGGTTAGTAGTGTGTATGCTTTCTAGAGCATATTAAATAAAGCATGAACAAAGCATTTACTGTATCCGTAAATCAAACGGTGCAGATCAACATGAACCGTTTGTCCATCCTGCTCACCAAGGCTCCAACCACCACGGTTTACGATCTAGCTCAGTGTGTACTCCGTAGCCACATACTGGTACATATCACACGTGTAATGGCTTATTCCAACCTGGAAGATGCCAAGAAGATACACTGTACCTTGCAATGCGGGAGCCGAGACGTTGTCTCGGCTGCAGCCATTTGCCCCTCCACATTCCGGACATTTGAAAACGCCTCGCCGCCAGCGAGATTGGATCTCGTTTGTCTCTCACGTATCTAATATTAACCCCCTTTGACTCGGCGAACTGGATTTTCTCAGGTATACCCAGAAAATTGTGACACCATTGAACTACAGAATCACTTCTAACCTTAGCTTCTTGTGCATACCACGAAAACCAGCCATTCCTCGTGAAGGAGGAGGTGGAGGTGGAGGTGGTGGTGGTGGTGGTGGTGGCGGCTGGGAGGCTGAGCAGACAACGTTCTTGATGGGCATGATCTATTTTTATCTGTTTCATGCCATTAGGTTCCGCAGGCGGCGACCTACATTAACGTGGCGGCTCAAAATGTTGACCAAGCATGGCGGTATTCCGTACCTCACTTTTTAATGTATCAAACACGATGGCATGATGGCTGACTTATATGTGGACATACAGTAATGGCGATCAAACGCGCTTCTTTCCCTTGGCTGAGATACCTTGATTTCAATAACCCCTTCTCAATGCAAGTTCGGTAACATTTTTCTTACACGGCCATTACAGTAACAATGCAATGTGGGGCCCTATCGCAAGACTGCGTACCAGTATATCTCTATTGGATACCGAGCAAGTTCTTGTCCTTGCGTACTCTTGCTTACTCAGGATCACCGTATTCTTCTTTCTTGTCGGCAGAAGCCGCGGCTTCAATCTCTTTCAACTGCTGTTTCCCCTCCTCTGTTGTAGCGTCAATGATTTCTTCTTCCAGGCTCAAAATGTTGGCCTGTCAAGAGATTTGTTAGCCAGTGAATTAAACGTTGTCGGCAAGAGTTGGCAACTTACCTCGCCAAAAAGACCCACGAGTTCCTCAGCCTCGTCAATCTTCATTTCACCAAGCACTTTGTTCACTTCGTCCAAGTTGCCCGTCTCCAAGGCCTTGCGCATCTCAGGCTTGAAACTTTCAAAGATCTTCCGGGCTTCCTGCTCTTCAGGGTCCTCGCTGTCCACTGAAGGAACCTTGATGTTAATGACTGTACCAGGCTCCACGGCATGTAGCTGAATTTGCTCGACACCTTCGCCTTGCCCTTCTTTGGCTCGCTCGGCTAAGATCTCCCTTGAACGTGTTCGAATCTTCATATATGTGTCTTGCACATCCTTATAGAATACGTCCTGTGCTTGGTGTCCCTTGGTTGTGATACGTTTGAAGAAAAGTCCGACACCATCCTTGCCAAGAGCTCTGCAGTATTGCAGAAGCAGAGCCTGATGCACTAATTGCCGCGACAACTCATCCTTGTTCTCCAGAGCAGCATCGAAAGCCTGAACCAGAAGGCCATCTGTCTCCCTCTCAACCAACAACTGAGGATTCTGCGACAGGAACTGGAGACTAGCCGCATAGTCATTTGCCTTGATGGCGCCAAATTTCTTTCCAGCCGGGGAGGATTCGATATCGCTGTCGTCGTCCAACTTGACGTCTTGGTTTCCGGGTGCCGAGCTGGAGGAGCCTTCAGCGAAACTAGGATTCAGGAGCTCTACTTGTGTGGAGTCCTTCTTCTCTTCTGGCTTGGACTTGACGACATGCGAACTATCAAAACCTGTGTGAATGCCCTCACTTGTGATCTTTCGGCCTTCCTCCTTCTGCAACTCCTCCAACTTAGTTACTAGCTGTTTCTGCAGGTCCATTACCTTATCCTCGTGTGACTGAATCTCAGAAATCATAGCTTCGTATCTGTTTTCCGGTTTCTTCTCATCCAAAGCCTTATTGACTTGGTCTAGGAGCGTTGCCATCATCTTGGTGTATGATGGTTGTTCCTTCTCCTGGGTATGAACACCCTCAGGCGGTGAAGGTGGCTTGTCGTCTTTTGGGTCTCCGGCTGATTCCATTACGGCTTGAAAGGCAACTTCTGCTGGGTTCCTGGTGACAGCCTCGGAGGCATGGGCTCGCAGCGATGCCAAAAGCCCAGAAATTCGCTTCAGTAATCCATCGTTGACCACACGCTCATACTTGTAGGTCTCGATTTGCAGTTTTCGGTGCTGTCGCTCCTGGTGAATCTGATTCTGCTTCGCGCGGATAAACGATCGCTTGTCGACATTAGGATGCACTTCAATGTCGGAGTCGTCACTGAGTTCCAGTGCGTCCTACCAAGACTGTCAGGGACGGGATCAAGCAAAGAGGTTCCAAAGCTTACCCATTTACTATAATCGACCGGCATGTTGTAGACTTTGATACGTATAAGTAACCGCCTTACAAGTGTTGTCGCGAGATGAGTCTAGTAAGGAGTGCTGGTTTTGAATAAGGCCGCAGGGATGGAAGTTTCTGGACCTTACCTCAGAGCTCTACCATGATAGCGGGGTGATTATAGGCAACCCCACTAGAACGGCTGTGGCAGACTGTGGCTGCTGTTTGCACCAGCCACAATAAAGAGAACCAAGGTGGACAAGCTACGTTGGTAGGTAGTTACTGAGTCGATCACATTGCCGCAGCAGTCAAACCGGACAACAAATAGTAACCTTAGCAATTATTCCACAAGCAAAAGTACGCCTTCGCTAAATGAACGATCTAGGCTATTGTACACATCAACATTGACGGGGTTGCATACCATATTCTAGTGGACCACCGTCTCGTCCAAAATTCGTCAATCAAATGCTTCACCATGTTTTCAGCAAGCCTGGGAAGTCGGCGTATTGCCTACGACATCGTCTTCATGAAGTCATCCAGGTCGAAACTTTCCTCATACTGCTTGTTATCCCAAAGATCCCCCAAATCATCCAGCCATGCCTTCTTGCCTGGTACACGCACATCACCTGTCTCGATATCGACCATATCCTCTTCTCTTCCTTCAATGTTGTTCTTCTCCTTATCAGCTAAGAGGTTTGGCGCGGCGTCTCCAACATTGAATAGATCAAGAATCTGATCCGTGTCCATCGTTGAGAGGCCAGCGTTCTGTTGATTTACGACTGTGGACGCGACATCAATCTTGAAACGTTGGAGGTTCAGAATTTTCTCCTCGAGAGTTCCACGTGTGATTAGGCGGTACACGTTCACCACTTTCTTTTGACCGATACGATGAGCTCGATCCATAGCCTGGAGATCCTTCTGGGGGTTCCAATCGTGCTCCACGAAGATGACAGTATCGGCTCCCGTCAAATTCAGCCCAAGGCCTCCCACGCTCGTAGTTAACAAAAGCACGTCATAGGACGGGTCACTGTTGAACTTGTTGACGATATCCTGTCTCTTGTTGGCTTCGACCGAGCCATCAAGTCGTAGGTGAGATACTGAGGGCAACAGCTCCTTCAATACCTTGTTTTGCACCATATCGAGCATCTCCTTCATTTGACAGAAGATTAACGCACGGTGGGGCTTAATAGGTTGGTAGAGGGGATCGTTCGAATCATTGCCTTCAACGCCAATGCCGCAATCCACCAGTAAATCTCTTAGAGCGGTCAACTTGGGGGCGTGCTGCGCATCCTCAATGGAGGTTCCTTGCTTGGCGAGAATCTTCTGCGTCTCGTCGTAAAGAGTGCTTCCTGGTTTCATTACCATGGCAGGTGAGTTGCACAACTTTCGCATATACTGTAGGGCTTGGAAAATGTGTTGCTTGGCTTCTTTATCTTCACGACCCGCTTCGGCCTGAATCTTCTTGCCCTGTTTCTTCGTGAAGTCCTCGAATAGTTTTTGCTGTAGGTCGCTCAGGTCACAGTAGTAGTTCTGCAAGATCTTTGGCGGAAGATCGTTCAAAACCTCTTCTTTGAGGCGTCGCAACAGGAACGGAAGCACCTGTTTGTGGAGTGCTTCAATCGCCAAGGCACCCGCTTCCTGTTCCTTTGATGACGCCTTGCTAAATCGACTTGCAGCTATAGGTTTCGCAAAGCGATCCAGAAAGACCTTTTCAGCACCCAAGAATCCAGGCATCAAAAAGTCAAACAGAGACCAAAGCTCCAAGACATTATTCTGAATAGGGGTGCCGGTGAGAATAAGACGATGATTACTTGCCAACCTCTTGACTGCCTGTGTGATCTTGGCCTTAGGGTTCTTGATCAGATGGCCTTCGTCGAGCACAACATAGTTCCAACTATGTTTATCGAGAACTTCTGCGTCATTGCGGCAGACATCGTAGGATGTGACTACGATGTCAGTCTCGCCAAGTCTGGCTTTCATAGCCTTTCTCTCCGCTGGCGGCCCAACGTAGGCGGTTACGCTCAAGAATGGTGCATAGGTCTTGATTTCTTGCTGCCAGTGACCTGAAAGTGTAGGTGGGCAGACAATTAGGGACGGCAGCTTGCGGACATCCGGCGCCTGTGTCTTGGCAAACTCTTCGGCACGCTGGTGATGATCACTGGCTACGATACAGAGGGTCTGTAATGTCTTGCCTAGACCCATATCGTCACAAAGAATACCATGAAGGTGGTATTTGTTGAGGAAATTGAGCCAGTTGACGCCTTCTTGTTGATACGACCGCAGCTCAGCCTTGATGGCTACAGGAATCTGGAATTGCTCTACCTTCTTTGGGTCCAGCAGTTGAGCAATGAAGGTTCTCTCGCGGTCCCGTCCTTTCAGCAATTCCTCGGACAATCCCGGCGGGTCAGGAATTCCAGCTTCAAGAGGAACAAGTTTGACCAACGTGGCAAAGGATGTTGTTGCGATGAGGCGAATCTCGTTGTCAGAATCGCTCATTCGTCCTAAGACTGGCACAATCAAAAAGATGACGTATGGCAAAATGGCATCGCCCATGACAGCAATTAGATGGTAAATAGCTTCGATTGCTCCTTGTCGGAAATTTAAGTCAACTGGATTGTTGATCGATGGGAGAACCTTCTCAACAAGTGCAGTCATACCGTCGACGGTCATGACACTGCAGATTGTGGCCATACACTTGGCAGCCATATACCGGAAGACTGAGAGTTCCGAGTGCAAAGCTTTGATGACAAGAGGCATCATTTGCATGATGAAAGGTTGCAAGGCCTTGTCCAAAGTTGGAGTCATGGTGCGAATGACAGACATGGCGTCGACAATCTCTTGCCCAAACGTCTGTTCGGGATCCTTAGCCTCTTCAGGCAGAGTGTCAAGCGAGAAAGCTCGAACAAGAGGATCTTCCATGAATGTGCGTAGGCTGGGGACAGTTTCAAGTAGGCTGGCGCCGTAAGTTCTGGAGAGAATTTCGAGGGCCTCTTTTGCACCTCGTCTGGTGATGCGAGCAGCTTTAGCTTCGCGGGCCCATTTAGCAGCATCTGGGTGATCGACACGGTCTTCTTCCTTCTGCATGGACAGAACACAATCAGTCTTACTGGCATGAACTGGAAATTCAGGAGTCTCTGCAACTTCGACACAAGAGAACTTGACCAGGTTGGATACCACCTTATCGGCTGGCCCCTTTCTACCCTTTTCAGTGAAAAGCTGTACGAGTCTTGCAATTGTGTCAGCAGACCGAATTTGGAGTTGCTGGTTCTCTTCCGTTTTGACAGAGTCCATGATACCCTTGATCAATGGGCTGGGTTTCTTTGGGAGTACTTTCATGCCCACCATTGCACACGCTGCTGCTGCCTTGACGCGGACATCACGAGCTGCCTTGACAGTCTTGGCTTCTTCGATGGCCAAAATGGTCATATCGCGAGCGTCGGACAGCTGTTGGCTCGCTATCAGGCGTTGGCCGGGAGGCATGGCCTTCTTCAATTTCTCATAGTCATCGCCGATACATTTCTCTGCGGTGGCAATGGAAAAGGCACTCGGGCCAGCTTCTGCTTCTCCTTGGACCACGACAGGCAGTGTCGGAAGTTTGCTGTGCGACACTTTGCCATGATCTCTGAACAGGTGAATGAGCTGCTGGCATTGTGTCCTGACTCGCTGGATGTAGTTGACAAGATCCCTGTATGCTGCTGGACGTTCTGAATCAATAATGCGTTGTAAATTCTCGAGGTAACGAGGAGAATCGCCCAACTTTTGGCTATTCATGGCAAACTCGTCGATGATCACGCATGCCGTCATCTGGCTCGATGAAAATGCTGACCCTAGGCCAGGAATTAACAATGCATCATAATCGTCAAGGCTTGCGACAGGGACTCGAGACATGATGAAGCCCATTGCCTTGGCAGCTGAAACACGAGAGCGAATCAGCACATCCATGCCCACGAGATCCACGTCGCCTTGCATCATGTGGCCATCGACATCATGCGTAAGGCTGGCTGTAGGGGTGTCGTCGATCTTTGTGGATTTCCGGCGACGCTTGGGGGCACGATCAGACCCATCAGGAGATGACGGCTTCCGCGGTGTGTGCTGAGTAACTCCGGGCATGGTATACGTGCCGCCTGATGGTTTTTGGAAAAGTGAGGCGTTCATTGGGATTGGGTTTCTCGAAACACCGATAGGGTGTAAAGTCAGTTGCATCATAGAATCGATGTGAGCAGTGAATTCGTCTGCAAGAACATCAGGTTTGCTGGCAAGGCTCTCGACGAGAGACGTCCATAGGTCCAAAGACATGTTGAGGGCGTCTCTATCTCTCTCGACGAGAATATTTTGAAAGATCAATCGGAGAATTCTGCCGTTGAGCCAGCCCTGTGAGGTCTCTGCATCAAGTTTTGCGAAAGTCGACAGTGCTTTCAACACAGCCACCCTCACCGACGTGATGGTATGACGTAAAAAGGGGTAGAGTCTGGGAACAAGCAGGGTAAAGGAACGTTCTTCATCTTGGGCGGCCGATGCCTTCATTGCTTCGAGCACCTCCGGGAAACCACACAGAGTCGCGAGCAGGTCCATGATTCGCCCAGTACTGGCGCTCAGGTCATCACCAAGATTTGAGAGACTTTCCCAGATTATGTTGACAAGTCCCTCGAGTTGTGTGGGCCGCAAAGTGACAAATTCCTTCGCCATGGGGATGAGCGTGGCGGCACTGACAGAACGGACATCGTCATCCATATCACCCAGGCCCTTCATCACGGTCTTTATTATGCCATCAATCATGTCGCTGTCCTGGAGGAGGAGGTCTTTCCTGACCGCGACGACATATCTCAGGCCAATCATCCCGCCATGGCAGACTGACCATACCGGCCTATCAAGCTTGAGATCTTCTTGCATAACCATTCTGTAGAGAATTTGGAAGGTGCTGTAAACAGATGACGATGGTAGATGTTTCAGAACGGATCCGAGAGACTGTCCAATTGTTTCCCGAATAGGTGCCACAGATGTATCAGAGCTGTAGTCAGTGAAGCGATCAAGCATTAGTACACAGCACAGCCGGCAGGCCATATCATCAAGCCATTTCTGATTGAGGACATCGTTCTCCTTCCTTGTCTTGTTGCGTAGCTTCCCTGCACCTCCACCATGTACTCGGATAACTTCACGAAGGCCCATGGCAGCTCCGTGTCGGGTTTCCCAGGAAGGATCAAACAAGTCCACTTTGAGGAAGTCGCATAATCGGTCATATGGCCACTCGGCGCCCTCCATAGTCTCCTCCGCTTCCAGCTCGGATTTTATGGGTATCACTGGTCCTTTGAACTCGCTCACAACCTTAGTGTCCTCGTCAACGTCGGCAGGACGATCGAGATTGAAGTAGTCGTTGACTTTGCTGTTCTTCTTTGTGTCTCCATCCGGCATGGCCGTGTCGTCGCCCATGTTATCGGATCCAGATGTCATTGAGCGCCTGACAGAAAGATCTCCGAATCCTCCCTTACCTTGTGATGCTTTCATTGCCTCTCTTTTACGTTTTCGTTTTAATACATTGAGCTGTCGAGAACTCAGTTGAGACTCTTCAGGCACTTGTGATTGAGCACCAGATCCGTCAGGACGAGCGTGTCCATTCCCGTTTGTGGTGTCCATTGGGGTCATGGGCGCCGTAAGGTTGTCGCCACCTGTGTATGCGATTTCGTCATCTTCATACTTCCTTCCAAGTAGCCCTAATCGCCCATTGAGAGTCTTCTTTTGATGTGTCAGTCGCGCTTGCGGATCGAGAGCTGCTAGTCCATATTCGATGCCGCCGCCACGCAGTAGTTCTTTGCCGTATTTGAGAATCATCTCAACATTGAGAGACTCCAATTTGAAGAAACCATCATCGGAAGGCAGTTTTTTTGCATCATCTTCCTCCTCTTTCTTGACATGTCCATTTTCGGGCACAGGCTCCTCCTTCTTCCCCTCGTGTGCATCTTCGCAATTCGGGTCGTAAATAGGGGCATGCTCTACAATTTTTCCAATAGCAGAAGCTGCGGTTCTCCTTGTCTCCCATTCTTTGTGCCTCAGATAAGGGACGACACGGGAGAGGAGATTGAATAATTCATCAGGGTGTTGCTTTTGCCAATCAGCAAGTTGATTAACAGCAGTATCACGGATGAGTCTCGTACTACCCGTTTCGAGGATACTGCAGTTCTGTCAGTTTCAATCTCATGTAACAGGAGAAACAGCGCTTTAGACGACACATGACCGAGAATTCATAGGTCCGGGTGTCTGTTAGGATTTAAATAATGAAGCACACTTACGTGACTAATCTATCAAGTCTGGATGGAGCGTCAGTACATTGGAACTATGTGGATATGATATTTGGGAAAACTTACCTCGAAGCCATTGTGTGTATATTAGTTGGTTGTAATATTAAGCGCGTGTCATGGCATCTCGGTCGCTGTATCACAGTTGTCAGTTTTGCGCACTTTCAAGGATTCAAGCCTTCAACGGAAACCAATGATATGAAGATTGTGTCGACACAGATAGCACCCGGCGTGGCGGAATCGTGTAGCGCGACGCGATGGATGCAGTGGGTCGTCGGGTGTTAGATGCATGCATCCGGTAGACGAGACCAAGGGCACAGGAAGATATGGGAGCTTGGTTCAACAAGCGTCACTCTCGACTTCGTTCGAGTGATTGAGATTCTGAGAAGATAACAGAAGGCCTTTGAAGGGGTGTAGCCAATTTGGTGTGGAATATTGATAAACAGGGGGGAAGATCGACTGCGCATGACGCAGTGTGGGGGACAAAGCAAGGTATCATGATATATACCATAGTAGGTCGAGGGGGAATGATAACGATCGAAGAGGGGGGATTTCAAAAGTGAGAGGCATTGGACCACTTACCGGTTGAATTGGTGGTGAAAAAGTAATTCGGCGTCAAGCCTTAAGAGCCAAAGCGCACCACCTTGATTCGGTTTGTAAAACTCAGCAAAGCTGTCAACACCAGTTGTTGCTTGCCGAAGGTCCCGGCGAAAACGAACTGGTAGTTAAGATATCCCAATCCCCTGTCTACACTGCATGCAGCATCGGCACTTAAAAGTCAGATTAGAGTGGATGTGGTGATGTTATGCAGAGGAATATGCTGCAATGAGACGCAGCCGATCAGTCGTGACGGTGGTCGGCAGTTTTAAGTCTTCAAATGGCTCTGGTTGGCCGGGCTGCAGGCGCTTGGAAAGGCTGGGGTTGTTGGTGTAAGTTCTAGATGACTTGTATTGGATTGGATGGCCAAGTGTCTGGTCGCTGTATAACGGCAATCAATAGGGGAAATCAGCCGGGGTTAAGGGATGATTGAAAATTAAAGTGGGTGCAGCTTGAATTTGTTGTCGTACTGGAAGTTTGCGATTGCCCGAGTAGGCAGGAGTGGTGCTTTTCCTTGGTTGCTGCTACTGCTTGCGCAAGCTGCTGCTGTGGTTCCGGGTGGCCAGCTGGAAAAATCGGGGTGGAGGGCAGGCCGGGTCTTCTATAAGTGAGTGCTTGTATTTTTATACACGCGGCGCGGCTTTGAGGAGCACGGCCAACGGTTTCTTTCGTTGCGCTCGCTTAATTTCCCTCTTGCCTGCTAGCGTCATCATTGAGCCCCTGCTCTTTTTCTTGTCTCTTGCTGCCTTTGGCCAACTTCAGCCCAGTCTACCCACTTAGAGCCCATCTCGACTGGCTGGCCCACATAAGATGTGGCCCATCCGTGCTGAGGACAATAAGGCAGCACCAGCCTCATGGCGATCTTTTGCAGACATGTAGAGGATGACATCGAGAAGGTCATGCTGCGCTTTAACAATTATTCCGGGGCTGGGCTATCTCTTGAGGCCCCCGCAAAAAAAAAATGCCAATATTGACAGTAGCAACTTACTTACCCTATAAGGGCAACTTAGATCTTTATGGGCGTAGTAATGTAATGAATAAGGGTAATCTCTCGATGCGGTGCTATGTTGAATTTGGCATAGGTGAAACTTTTTAACATGATGATAATAGAATTACGCATCATCTTACACATATAGTATACACAATATCATGACCTTGTCAGATAAAAAAATATCCAGCATGTGACCAGCGTGACAAGAACTGACTGCACTGAGATGTTGGAATGTGCCACTAACTACATTATAGGCAAAAAAAGCATTGAGCTGATAAACTCATAAACTTGAATATAACGTAACTACCTAGGTAGGTAAGGTAGTTAACATTTCCACGTCGAAAGTCACAGAATGATGCGGATCGCTGGCAAGGATCCATACCTTTAATGTAGATGACCAAAGCTCTCTAATAATGGAAGAAACGAGGGCGAGGTACGGAGTAAAGCTAGCCTGGTAGCCTGGCCTCGGGGGGAAATATTAAACGACCCCAAATGCACCAGAATTCGCTGGCGTTTCACCGATCGAGGGGTCGTTTTTTATTTCCCCCCTAGCCTGGTTAGGTACTAAGTTACTACTTGTAGGTAGACAGCACAGACCACCTAAGGTAGGTAGCCGAAGTGTGGCCTGGAAAGCCAGGCAGAAACCGCGCTCCAGCTTAACGACGCGCCAATGTCAACCACTTTGATCGCGGTCTAGATTCCAACGACGCGTCAAATCGCATCAAAGTGGCACGCAACCCTACATATCGCATACTTGATCAAGACTACACAGTATCTTGCAGTAAAGCCGTCTTGACCTTTCGCATGTCGCGCAGGAGCGCCCGCGCAGTCAAACATGTATATCAAGCAAATCATCATCCAGGGCTTTAAAAGGTGTGTGCATCGATATCACTGCTGCCTTCGCATTCACCCAACTGTACGGTACATTGCTAATACTGCCATAGCTACAAGGACCAGACTGTAATCGAACCGTTCTCCCCAAAGACAAATGTAATTGTCGGCCGCAATGGCTCTGGAAAAAGTAATTTCTTTGCCGCCATTCGCTTCGTTTTGAGTGATGCGTACACACAAATGAGTCGCGAGGAGCGGCAAGGCCTTCTCCACGAAGGCTCAGGCTCGGCCGTTATGTCGGCATACGTGGAGATCATATTCGACAACAGCGACGACCGATTTCCAACTGGTAACAAAGAGGTTATTCTGCGCCGCACAATCGGCTTGAAGAAAGACGAATACTCCGTCGATCGAAAGGTTGTCACCAAGGCCGATGTCATGAATCTGCTTGAAGCGGCCGGATTTTCACGATCAAACCCATACTACATTGTACCTCAGGGACGAGTCACCGCCTTGACCAACATGAAAGAGTCCGACAGGCTGAACCTACTAAAAGAAGTAGCGGGAACACATGTGTACGAAACGCGTCGCGCAGAGTCACTCAAGATTATGAACGAGACCAACAACAAGAGAGAAAAGATCGATGAACTGCTGGAATACATCAAGGAAAGGCTTAGCGAACTCGAGGAAGAAAAGGAAGAACTCAGAGCGTTTCAGGACAAGGATAGAGAGAGACGGTGCCTCGAATATGCTTACTACCACAACATCCAGCTCGGGATTCAAGCAAACCTGGACGAGCTTGATAACGCCCGGCAAGACGGAATTGATAGTTCTGATAGCAACCGAGCAGAGTACGCTGATGGCGAAAAGGCAATATCAAGGCTTGATTCAGAAATACACAAGCTGCAGAGAGAAATGGAGCTTCTGCAGATCGAAAGGCGACAAGTCGAGGAAGACCGGCGCGACGGCGCGAAAGCCTTGGCCAAGGCTGAGATGAAGGTTAAGAACTTGAGAGAAGGCCAATCTGCACAGGAACAAGCCCGAACACAACATGCAACTGAACTTGAGTCCGTTCAAAATGAGATCGCATCCAAGGAGCAGCAGCTTTCAACCATTAGCCCGGCATACAACCAAAAAAAGCAAGAGGAAGACGAAATCCGACGACAACTTGATCATGCTGAAGCCACACGTAACCGCTTGTTTGCCAAACAGGGTCGAGGTACCCAGTTCAGAAACAAGTCCGAGCGTGACGCATGGTTGCGGAAAGAGATACAAGAACTCGAAATCAACATAAGCACCCAAAAAGCCAACAAAATTGACGCAGATGAAGAAGTTGAGAGGGTCCAGCAATCTATAGCACAGGCAGAGCAAGACGTTGCTGACTTACGGAACCGTTTGGCCAATTTCCCTGACGAGAGAATAGCCCTCGAAGAGGAGGCTGCTAAGGCCCGCGATGTCATAGACAAGCTGAACGATGAACGAAAGCTTCTTCGTCGTGAGGATGACAAACTCAACTCAGTTATAGCCAATGCTCGGCAGGAGAAGGAGACAGCGGAACGTGAGTTGGCTCATGCAATGGATGGATCGACTGCACGTGGTCTGGCGACGATCCGACAATTGAAGCAAGAGCGAGATATCCCCGGAGCATATGGGACACTGGCTGAGCTGCTTGAAGTTAGTGACGCTTACAGACTTCCCGTTGAGCAAATTGCCGGCGCAAGTCTGTTTCACTACGTCGTTGACAACGCAGATACAGCCACTTATCTTGCAGACACACTGTATAGACAACAGGGAGGCCGAGTCACATTTATGCCTCTCGCCCAATTACGGCCCCGGCAAATTAAGCTTCCCAGGTCTAATGATGCCGTACCTCTCTTTAGCAAGATCAACTTTGATGAAAAGTACGAGAAGGCTTTTCAGCAGGTCTTTGGAAAAGCCGTCGTATGTCCAAACCTTACAGTAGCAAGTCAATATGCAAGAAGCCACGGTGTCGATGGCATCACTCCAGAAGGCGATACAACCAACAAAAGGGGTGCCATGACAGGCGGGTACATCGACCCTCGAAAGTCGCGCTTGCACGCCGTGCAAGCCGTGAATAAATGGAGGGATGAATACGAAAGGTTGCTAGCGCAATCTCGTGATATCCGAAAGCAGACAGAACTCAAGGATCAGGAGATCACAGCTGCGATGTCAACCCTGCAAAAGGCCAACGAAAGACTACGACAGGCTGTTGATGGGGTTGAGCCGTTGAACCATGAACTGTTTAATAAGTTAAAGCACCTGAACAAAGAGCAGAGTCACCTCGAGGCCGCCAAGAAACGTCGAGATGCAGTCGAGAAGAACATGAACAGCTTCTTGGAGGATCTCGCCGCACATGAAGCCGAACTTGGATCCGATTTTAAGAAAACCCTGACTGCCGCTGAAGAACGCCAGCTGGAGGAACTCGGGACAAGCACCCAGGAGCTCCAAAAGCAGTGGAATGAACTCAGCCGAGCCCGGCGTGATCTGGAAAGGCAAAAGCAACTTCTTGAAGTGGACCTTCGCCAAAACCTGCAGATGAAGCTTGATCAACTTAATAGCCAGGCTTTTGAAGACTCGACTGGATCTTCGGGTGGTGGACTGAAAGATGCTCAAAGGGAACTCAAGAAGGCGCAAAAAGCACAAAAAGCTGTTGAGGCAAGCCTCCAGGAACTTGAAACCAAAATGGATGATACGCAATCGCGGCTCGAGGAACTGGCAAATGAGAAGGCCCAACTAGAGCAAGTGCAGAGTGAGATATCCGCGAGGATCGAGAGACAGCAAAAGAAGATGGACAAAAGTCTCCGAAAGAAAGCCGTTCTGTCAACACAAGCAGCCGAATGTGCACAGACTATTCGCGACCTAGGTGTGCTTCCCGAAGAAGCCTTCGACAAGTATGAAAATATGGACCCTAATCAGGTAAGTTTTGCACCAATCAACCCCAATGTCAAGTGACTAACGTGCTGGCAGGTCTCAACCAAGATCAAGAAGGTGAATGAAGCACTGAAGAAGTACAAGCACGTGAACAAGAAAGCCTTCGAACAGTACAACAACTTCACAACTCAACAAGATCAGCTTATGAAACGGCGTAAAGAGTTAGATGACTCCCAGGAGTCAATTGAGGTACTCGTTGAGCATCTCGATCGCCGAAAAGACGAGGCAATTGAGCGAACGTTTAAACAGGTTTCCAAGGAATTCACAACTATCTTTGGCAAGTTGGTGCCTGCTGGTCATGGCCGCCTCCTCATTCAACGACGGGCGGATCGTCGTCAAGAACCCGTCGACGAATCAGACGGAGAGGCACGCGGTGTTGAAAACTACACTGGCGTTGGCATCAGTGTGTCATTCAACTCAAAACACCTCGATGAGCAGCAGAAGATCCAGCAACTCAGCGGTGGTCAGAAGAGTAAGTCATATTGTTCCCTTTACTGTGTTCAGCTATTAACAAGAGCAGGTTTGTGCGCCCTTTGCCTTATATTCGCCCTGCAGGCTACTGAGAGCAGCCCCATGGTGATTTTTGACGAGGTGGATGCCAATCTGGATGCACAGTATCGTACAGCTGTTGCGGCCCTCCTTGAGTCCATCTCTAAGGAAATTGGTACTCAGTTCATTTGCACCACGTTCCGACCTGAGATTGTGCATGTCGCAGACAGATGTTATGGTGTGACGTTCCGTAGCAAGACAAGTTCAATCGACTGTGTCAGCACGGAGCAGGCTCTTGAGTTCGTAGAGGGTCAAGCAAAGCCTACTTGAGAGGATGCAGATGGAGAACTATAATCAAAGGGGCTTGTAAAGACTATACCTGGGGACGACTAAATGGCGTTGGGTGGCTCAAGATTTATTCCTTATGCGATTACGATGAAGCCGAGACTTTCTGGGCTGTTGTTAGATGGAACGAAATTAGGCATCAAGCCTTCACCAACCCCAACGAGACGACTAAGCCTCTTGAATCCCAGAATACCCATATGAACATTTTCACTGACTGCATGAATATGATGGATCGATCTTTGACATACTCTTATGATTTACTGGCTTCACACAAGGCCATCGCAGCTTAGGACAAATGTGCACAAGTGACATGCTTTGACGTATCGATTCTTGTGTACAGCAAGTATACATGATAATTATACACGCAGTATCGTCACTGCCAGTTCTGCCCAACCTCTACGAGTTACCGATCAGTCATCATGTTTCGTACGCCCTTCCAGTACTCCTTTGGCAATTCCTTCTCCAGCTCCTCACGAGTCAGCCACTTGAACTCGGTGTAGCCAAAGGGGTTATCCTTAAGGTCAGCCTGACCAGCCATTATCCTGCCCTTGATGAAGAAAGTCTTCTCACCCTTCTTCTCGACGAGGCCGTCGGCGGTCGTCTTGGGTCGTGAGACTATATGGGCGACTGGTACGCGACTGACAATCCATGTGTTCATATTGACACCAGCAGCCTGGTCGAGGACTCGCTTGGCGGACTATTGGGGTATTTAGCACTATCCAACAACCCTATTCAAGCATGGCTTACCTCATGAAGATTTTCATCCTTAGGAATTACATCAGCGGGGAAGCCCCAGCCGTCCTTACCCTTGACCACAAGATACAGGGTTCGATCGAGTTGACGATCCAATCTTTGAACATCACCCTTACGATCTGCTTCAGTCACACGATCCGCAGGAGGCTCAACAGGGACGACATCCTCAGGAGCAATAATCTCAGCATCATCACTGACACGTGCCTCGGCATCCTTGAGCAAGGACTTGACAATAGTCTCCTGGTTGCTAAGCTCATCGCCAACCTTAAGTTCATCATCCCACGCCTTGGAACTCTTTCCATTGTAGACACCCAGTTCCTTGGCCACTGTGCCCTTGCGCTCCTGGACTTTAATGTTCCAGTCTAGGCGGCGAGCCGTATCAGGTTTGAAGTAAATACCCGTGATAAAAGGGGTGTTGAGACGTTCTTCGAGACGTTTCTGGTAGAAAAAGAAAGCATTTTCAAAGGGATGGAGTTTCCGTGTCACCAGAGGTGGTCGCGTGAGAATTACACCAGAGCGAACGTCGTAGGGCGTTGAAGAGCTAGTGGGTGCAGGAGTAGAGGTATCGGTGGGGGTTTTCGCTACGGCTGCGGCGAGAGATGAGTAGAGCCGTGCTGGGTATCTAGATACAGAGGAAGAAGAAGAAGAAGCGCATCGTGCGCACAGATTAGGAGAAGCTGTGATGTCTTCTGTCAGTGATATGAGTCTTGGGGTGGGTTTAAAGACGATCAATTGTTGAGCATAGAACAGGACAGAAGGAGGGAAATGTATGGACTCACTAGATAGCACAGCCTGGGCGGCTTTTGAACCCCGGCTTGAAGCTGTCATGCTGTCTGTTCTCGCTCCGGGGGTTGTGACTCCCGAACGTTGCGACTCGGTGATCAAAACTAGATGGTGATGATATTCAACAGCGACTTCACGAACTTTTCGCCTGTGTCTGGGCGGTACGTACCGCGGAGCGACAGGCCCGACCTGACCGGGAGTGGAGAGCCCCAGGCAGAGTCAATGCATTTTTTCGCGCCTAAGGCAACAAGACATCTATCGTTGAAATAAATATCCTAGCATCTGTCTCCTCTTCTTCTTTCTTTTCCTCTCAAGGCACCATTTCCTTATCGTCAAGACCTGTTTCCACCTCCAGAACGTCTCGATCATTTACGTGTGCCGAGAAGAAATCCGCAGTCTTTTTCGCTAGCGGGGCCTGCAAGAAAATTCTTTATCCTACCGGGTTCTGTTAGATAGATACTGCTGACATTCCATGTCATCTGAATGAAGCTTGATAGCCGATTGAAATACTACTCCTACTAACGGAGATGTTTCAAGCATTTCTAACTATGCTATTAGAAACAAACACCTCACATATGGTAGGTTTTGGATCCAAGCCGGCCACGCTGCCACCTAAAGGTGAACATTCTCGATGACATTGACAAAAGAACGACAAAGTGGCATACGCCAACAAGCATTAGAACATGAGACTACCTAGTGGCATAAGAGCCATATGCAACCATGACACAAAGTTATGTATGATATCTGTACATATATCGGACTCGCCTTGATACCCGATCTCAACTCCGTTGTGACACCACGCTATCAAAATGCAATGAATCATGCCCGCCTTTCGAAAGATGCTGGGTATCAAACCACATGGATCCCATCGATGATGCCTGAATGCCTGCTTAACTCTTGTTTCCCTCCTTGATTCATTCTATCATTAAGCTAAGCAGACAATTCTGCAACTGCTTGAGCAACCTCCTTAGTTGCTCTGTTTTCCCATTGCCGCCGGGCTTCATCGCTCAATGATGCTGCGCCTTTCACCTCGTCATAAAGCTTTCTTGAAATATCCCTGTTGATGACCGAGTATTGTTCCGTTGTTAGTTTTCTAGACCGCCAGTGTGGTCGTAATGCGCCCTTGACAATCTCATTTATGCTGATCTTATCTTCCTGGGTGATATTGGAGTCTGCTGACGGTTGTTCCTCTTTTTGAGCTGGTACCTCAGATGGACGGCGTGGCCGTGGTTGTCGTAGTTCTAACGGTCGGCTCTCTGGGACCTTCACCAAGCGTGCCTCTGAATCGGACTGGTCATTGCTTGTATGAGTCGGGGAATAGTTTGCATGGGGTCTGGTTAAACGCGTCTCCGAGTCGCTGTGGTCACGATTTGAACGAGTCGGTGAGTAATTCGCGGGAGCGTAACGAGGTTGAATAGTACTGCTGAGCGAGAGTGTTGGTGAGGTTGGTCGGCCGTTGAAGTTTGGCATAGGAGGAGGGGTAAGAGAAAGAGCCCGTGGGCTACTATAATTTGATGGAGACGGAGATATCGCCGGTGAGAGGGCTGGGGATGAAGCCTCTGGTGCATGCCTCCACCCATTGGTAGTCATTGTCTCGTCCTCAGACATGATGCTAGGCTCGAGTTCTTTCAGTAGTGATGAAACCAAGGGTGGATCAATACTGCTATGGTCGACAGTACCATTTCTGGATGACGATCCATTGGGAACAGGTCGTGTTGACGAGGGCCCAGCCGGCGCAGGAGAAGATACAGAGCTTGAGCCTTCACCATTCTGGGTGGGCAAGCGACGTGTTCGAGGGCGCTTAAGCTTCCTTTCGGGTTCTTGAGCAGGTTCGCGCGGAGACGCAGTCACAGATCGTGCTTTGCGCTTGCGAGAAGTGGTGCTGGGTTCGTCGGTTTCACGAGCACGTTCCAAAGCGCCCCAGGCTCGCCTTTCGTCAGCCGTTTCTTGTACCGGCTCTGGTGCTGACTGAAGCCGTTCGCTAATAGCAGAAGGTATGTTGTTTATGAATACGTCACGAGCGCCCAGGCGGCGGGCAATGTCCATTCTTTGCTGCCAGCGTTCGAGTTCGCGTCGCCCGAGTTCCTGGAATCTCCTGTATTGCTCCAATTCCTCATCTTCATCATCGTGATTGTCCAAATCCAAGTCGCTCATCTCATAGAACCGTCCGGAAAACTGACCCCATGCGCCTTGCCACTCGACATTTCGAGCTTGTCGACGGGCTCGCCTTAATCGTGCTCGAGTTCGTACGTGGTAACCACGAACGTTTCGGGGGTTCGGACGCCGCACGTACGATGGACGAGGAGATTGTTCGCCAGATTCAGTGGCCCTTGGCTCTTCCACCAGTTGAAAAAGGTGGGAGCACTCCATACAATACCAATCGCCGTCCGGAATGGCCTCGAGACCAATACAATGCGTATGGTAGGCTGCATCGCAGCTGTCGCACAGGAGAAGAACATCCTCCCTTTCTGAAGAGTTGCAAATAGGACATGGGTTGCCTTGCTCTTCCTCCTCTTCGTCTTCGGGGTTTTCGCCAAGCCACTGCCTTACATCAAATTCAGCAACCTGCTTTTTATCTTGGACATCGTATTTCGAAATGGCGGTACCTGCAAAGATTAGTGGATGGACATACGCGAAGTGGGAGAATAAGCTTCCTACATACCATCGACCCCGTTGTACACTCGAACTGAATGGAAGGGATTACGACAAATGGGACAAGTGTTTGTCTTTTGCGCCCAGGAACGAATACATGCATCATGAATAATGTGATTACACCCGTCAAGTGATGCAACTATGTTCAGATAATTGGAGTCATTCTCAAGAACATCTGAGGCTGTGGAGGTTGTGGTTGGAACGGGCGCGGACTCGGGTGCGGATGCGGATGCGGGCTCGCCGCCAGAAACACCAGCAGCAGCATCACTCGCAGCTACAGTGAGGGCAGCTGGAGCTTGGAGGGCAGCCGAGGGACGGGGCAGAGGATCCAGGCATATGATGCACTGCTCCGCTTCAGACATGATGCCGAAATTGATAACACAGATCGTATCTTGATGAAAACATGTAAAATAAGATCGAGTGAATTAAAGACGATTCGAGCCGTCGATTCGAGCAGGCGGTGATGGTGGTAAAAGGGATTGGGATGGGATGGGATGGATGGAGAGGTCCCGTCGTGATCGATTAGGTGGGTTGGCTCGTTTTTGGGGGGGCAAAGTACCGTAACTTAGCAGGCTGGCTTAGGTTGACACCCGAATGGTGATGCATTAGTGGACAGGAGCCCTGCAGGCAAAGGCAGAGGAAAATAAGAGAAAGAGATCCAGCTCTAGGTAGGGGAATGGCTGTTTTCAAGGAACCTAGGAGCCTGGCAGGGACGTGATCGGGACCAATGAGCGGTCCCCCGTCCTGGATCAGCGCCACGCCGCCTGGAAGAAATAAATGTTAGGTTAGGTTATTACCAGTATGTGCCTGCAGAGCAAAACCAATGCACGGTGGGGAGAGACCCTGATGACGGATGACTCTTGGTCGCGTCAGGCTTGATTACCAGTCCATACCGTACCTCGAGGTAGGCATTTTGAGCACAGGCGCGTTAGTACGCACAAGTTTATCAGGGTAGTACTTTCTGTGTAGCCTTTCTTTTACCATTCCTAGGTATGCCGTGTAGAAGAACATCATGCCTTCTATCCTTCGCCTTCCCCTCATCTGTTTTTCGAGCCCCGGACTCGATACCGTCGGACCTTGGTCATTCGGCCAGCAAATGGTGTCTTTTTTTACTACAAGCTGGCGCGACTGACTGTGGGCGCATGGTCCTACGACGTATGGGAGTTAACTACTAACATTGGACAGGGGTAGGCATGCACAAGACCACAGTCGGTCAGCAACCTCTGACTATCAGACATATTATTTTAACAAATCAATATTGACGAAGGCAGCTCACGAATATCATACAAAAAGAAAGAGTAAGATGTGCTTTAATTGCAGCTAAGTTCGGTGACCAAGGGACACTGTGTTTCTGCTCGAAGTAAAGTTTGAATGCCTACCAAGATACAGCGGAGCTTGAGCCAATACAGTAAAAGTGAAGAACCGACGTGAATTCATCGACGATATACTCCATCGAAGCTGAACCTTATCGAGAGAGAATGGATCTCAAGAAGGAGTCGGACTGTTCAATGCAAACCTACCAAAGGAGAACTTGCCGTGCCCCCAGTGCTTTAGATCAAGGAGATTCACGGGTGACTGCGCAATAACACAACACAATGGGCGAAAGATACGTATGTATCCAAGATACCGTCGAGGGTGACAATATCCTGAGTCACAATTGGAGGCCATGGTACGGCAGGCACCCAAATTTAGTGCCATGCAGAAACCCAGAAAGCTAATTATGATGCAAACTTGCCATGGCTCACGAAGTCAGAACCCATCTCACAAGCCAAACTTTACCGTCAGATCTCGTAGCAAGATACCTTACTGTCCCTACTGAGAGTATTAATAACTTCCGCTTATCATACTGCCCCCACAATGCGCTTTGCAGAGTTGTTTCGACAATGCCCCCTTGTACTAGCCAGACGTGTTTTATCGCTTAATTAAAACCGCATGAATCATACTTCTGCCCGTAACAACATGTCTCTTGCCCACCATGTCTTGTTGAGAACTGAGAAGTTCAGACTACAGAAAATAATGGGCACATCAAGGTCGTACCAGTGCGAGGTTTAAGAGGGTTTAAATGACTAGACTGATCCGAGGCGGGAAGAAATCTCGCAGCTCATGTGCCTCGACGTAAATCGGATAAGGCATGAACGTTGTCGAAATCGGCTCTGATGACTTGAGAAAGAATGTTCTACCATACTTGTGAGCCCCACCGTACGCAGCGGAGAGTGACCAAGGACCTGCGGCGGCGTAAGATACGGTCCTGGCATGGAGCTCATGACGTAGACACTCAGGGACCTGTTCGCATCGTTCGGTTCAGTTTCTGGCTGATAGCAGACTCCTGCGATGGCTGAAAGATGACAACCATTCTGTTACTTTACACTTGCACGAGGCGGGGAGAGTTGTTGAATGGGTCCGAAGCCTGCAATTCTTTTTTGTTCATTGCTAATCGATCGGCTTCTATGTGATCGAAGATCGGTTGTTGACGTCCAGATCGTCAACTCGTAGTGTAGGCACGAAATCCATATCCCCCGTACACCATACCGAAAAGCAAAGCCGTTTTCTCCTTCCGCTAGAGCCCATCCTTAAACCTCAGCAATCTCTCGGAGACGTCGCAGAGTCGATCGCATGGCGGCAGCAGCAGGTGTGCTATTCTTGGTTAGTGGTCCATCCTGAAATGCATCATCCGATAGAGTTGGGAAAACGAACGCAACGGTGTAAGCACCACCAGCAACGGTGCGCTTGCAAGACTTGCAGTCCCAAATGCCGGTAGCCTGTCGCTTGACGGTGACCTTTCCGCAGAAAGTGCAGGTGTACTTGGCGTGCTGGGTAACTTCCATCTTCTTGACCTGCTTTCGCAGGGAAGCACCGTAACTAGAGACCATGATGTTAGTTTTGGTCATGTCAATCTACCCAGTCGGCGCATATCCAAACTCCCATCCTGCCTCGTGCCACCCTTGGCCTCCTCGTGGAACTATCGATCTGTATCTGTGGCCTGGCTTGTGCGAACCCTAGTCCACCGCCTGCTCTTGAAACAGCTGCCGGGACCATGAAGAGAGCCGCGGGTAGCGGAGGAGTCGTTACGAAAGAGAGCAGGGGAAATCGGTGTCGATATGCTTCGGATATGGGATTTTCGTCGTGAGACTTACCGGACACCGTATTTACCGCTGCGAACCTGTTAGCTGTCGTTGCTCGGATGCTGGGCTGAGGGACAATACATACGTAACGCCGACCTTCTTTGTTCGCTTGGTCATCTTGAAGGATATGTGTGGGACGTCTTGGAAGGAATAAAGACGGCGGAGGTGAATGTTGCTCGACTGTTGGAGGCTGACACTGAAGATTGAGGAAAGAACTTGTGGTCCTTAGGGCAAGCCCATTCAGGAAGCGAGTGGGTCCCACTTTCTTGAAAAATTTTGGTGCTCCATCGGGAGAACCTCGGCAGAGAGAGAGCCTTCAAACCTATGGACTCACGTGCTTCGATTCAGCGAAATTGGAGGCATTGTTCGAACATGACTCATGATATCTTTAATTCCATTTGAAGAACTCTCCAGGTACTAACCCATGGCTGTCAATGTCCGAGGTGGAAAGAAACTTTCTGTAAGCTTCTTTGTCAGTTAGCTTGAAAGGCGTATGCTTTAATGACAAGCTCTATTGTTATAATTCCTCGCTCAAGTTCAAATTCTATCATGTCGATTTAGCCCATGTGAAGGCATCATCACATCTCATTCGTTCAGGGTCAAGCTCGCTGATGAGTGCCACCTTATCGAGATAAGATCCCAATGTCAGGAGCGGTCTCTGAGCACCTACAAGGGTACCTGGTCACTGGGCACAGCCAAACTGATCGTCCCTCGGCATCATGATACCAAAGACAGTAACCGCACTTGACCGTCTCGCACGCAGTTCTACACAGTACCTTGCTTTAATCAACTCGCGTTGACTACCTATATGAAATTTTGCTTCTAATAATTTCAATTGAGCCTAATTTCAAGTCTTATCTAATTCGTTCCCGAATCAATTACCCATTGAAAATGCCCTTAGTCAAGGATCATGGCCGTCAGTACGACATCGTTGTCCTTGGGGCAACTGGTGAGTTCTTACTTCTAGTTGAGCCTTTGAGTAAGGCCATGACCGAATTCTGACTGTAGCCAAGGTTACACGGGAAAATTGACGGCTGAATATATCTCAATGCATCTCGCGACTGACCTTAAATGGGCGCTGGCTGGCCGAAACAGTGGCAAGCTCAAGGCTGTGGTTGACGAGTGTCAGAAGCTCAATCCTGATCGACTGCCACCAGGTATTGGCCAACAACATTCCTTGTTGATCCTTTAAAGTCTACATGCTGATTATTGCAATTAGCCATTGAGGTCGTAAGCCTGAACGATGCTGATCTGAGTGTTCTGGCAAAGAAGACGTGTATTATCGTAACCACCCTTGGACCATATAGCCTGTACGGCGAACATGCTTATAGGGCTTGTGCCGAGGCCGGAACCCACTACGTAGATGTCACGGGCGAAGCTGCTTGGGTTCATAAGATGATCAAGAAATATGAAGCAACTGCTAAACAGACAGGTGCTATCTTGATCCCACAAGCTGGAATTGAGTCGGCTCCCGCTGATCTCATCACATGGACCATGGCCAAGGCTATTCGTACCGATTTAGGCTCTCAGACGAGAGATGTGGTCGTTTCTCTCCACAAGATCAAGTGAGTGAAGCTCTTGAACAAGAAGGCATAGTTCAAACAACTAACTGAGTCATAGCTCGGCACCATCCGGTGGCACACTCGCCACCGCCTTAAGTATCTGGGATGTCTTCTCGCTTCAGGAGATCAAGGAGGCCAGTAGCCCGTATGCCCAGTCACCTGTCAAACATAAGGATCCAACACGGCCCAAGAGCTCCATTTTCCAGATGATCTTTGGCGTTCGGACCGTACCAAATCTTGGGCTCCAGACCACGTCTGTCACGAATTCCACTGATGTTGCAGTTGTTGAACGTACTTGGGGTCTCCTCTCCAGTACGCCCTCCCGCAAAGATGAGTTTTATGGTCCCAATTTCGTTTGGGTAGAGCATATGAAAGCCCGCAACTGGCTCCATGGGATCTTTATTCATTGGCTTCTTATTGTCGGTGGGGTCCTACTTATATCCGTTGCACCGTTGAGGAACTTTCTCAAAAAGCGTGTATATCAGCCTGGAGAAGGTGCTAAACGTGAGGACACGGCCAAAGATGAAATCGAGTATCGCGGCATCGCATATCCTGATTCGGAGAAGGCCGCAGGCAAAGCAGCCCTCTGCCGTATGTGGTATCATGGTGGCATGTACTTTTGTAAGTTCAAAAGGCCTAAAGACCATGAGCTCTTACTGACAGCTGTGCCCACAGTGACCGGAATGCTCCTTGCTGAGATTGCCGCAACAATTCTTGAAGACGACATTGAGCTCGATGGCGGATCTTATACACCAGCCTGCTTAGGTCAAGGTTTAGTTGACCGCTTGGACAAGTCTGGGTTTAGGACAGATGTCAAGATCATTGATGCTTAAACCAGATTAGCAAAGTAAAGACAGGACGTTTGCATATGATGGAGAAGCAATGACACAACAGGCTACATCACCATCAAGCAGACCAAGATCATTTGACCTCAAGTCAGTAAGGGAACTCATCTCCTTGACTGATGTTTTATCTCCTAGATAAATATGTTGCCAACCTGTAGTCCCACGCTCTTTTGTCGCTGGCCCTTCGTTTTTACATTACCTAGGCTTACCTAGGTCTGCTCTCGATTGAGCATTGAGCGACAGTTACTGGCAGAAGCTTCATATCGACATTCGACCATTGTTCATTCTTAGATAGACCCTTTTGGGTGAGGTTTAGTGGCTACTATCGACTTCTTTGTCATTGATATCAAAATGCCATGAAATCTTCCTTACCTTAGTACCTACCAGTACCTATACAATGGTAAAAGAAACCTCAGGAACTCAATCTGAGGTGACAAAAATACCTTTGCAGATTGATAGTTCCTAGGTATAGTGTTAGTGAAATCTTTAACAAGTCTCCCCCCTCTTATATAAAGTCGGTCTCGAGTCTTTTGACGTCCAAAAGCCTATCCTATGTTAAAATAGGTAGAAAGAATTTCCTGAGGTAGTCGTAGTACGGAGGATGCTCAAAGGAGAAATGCATAAATGCCCCACAAAGAGCTTCCAAGCATGGTGGATCATTAGGTTGCCCTTCGCGTCAGGTCGCGGAAGTTTGGCAGACGTCATTAGCAACAGTAACATCAACCCCGGGAAAGTTCTTCACCTCAACACCACAACCGCAATCATCCTTCGTCGTCCGGCCCTACCACTGTCTTGGTATCATTTCAATTGATCTTTACGGCCCTTGACGAGGTGGTGCGCAGTACCAGTGTTTCACCTGCGCCCTGAAAGATTCGAATCTACTTATCTTACCGATTCCATCATTTCAACCGTCACTGGCTTAAGCCGAAATGGATCCCCATGGCACCTCATCAGACGATGTACTCAATGAGTCGTCGCCATTACTCCCTACCACAGAGACCAGACCCAAAGGAACACGATCAGTTACCTTCAGCGACAACCCTGTTACAAAAACCTTTGAACCTACTCGTCAACAATTTCAACATCGATCCCCCGGGCACCATGCTGCCGGCTCCGCCAGCAGCGCCGCTGGCGGCCCTCCCATGCTCACAGCTCTGAATAATAAGCTCAGGAGACGGAACAGCCAAGGGTCGGTACCTGCAGTTGCTAATCTATCTTTTGGACCCAAAATTGGACCTCAACGCAGTACGAAAAAGACGGAAAAGCTGAAGCTGCTTCCCAACACCGACCTGGATGACCCTGAGGATGAGGAGAGTGGTAGAGATGTCTATTCTCAGTACACACGTATCAAGGATCCAGCTGCGCGGAGAGATGCAGCGAAACTAGGAAAAGCGGATCGAGACCGACTGCCGCGTGTCACGGCATATTGCACTGCAAACCGATACGAGATGGAAGCCATGATGAGATTTCTAAAGGGAAGAGGAAAAACCCGAGGCGCAAATCCCAAGCTCATCGACGAATGCATATATACGCCATATAATTATACCTCCAAAAACGCGCGCAGTCGCGATCCAGTTCAGAACTATGAACGCCGGCATTCAACTGGAGGTGACGCCATTGATGTCGCGCAACAGCGGAGCGACTTAGCTGACTTACCTTTAGAAGAGGCCGGTTCAGAGGCTCATGGTCACAATGGCCACGCCCATAACGATGCGAATGGTAACGGCAATGGCTCTCACATTGATAGCGCAGATCTGCTAGGCTCGGCAGTAGAAGATCACGACTCGACAAGCGAGACCAATCCCGATTTTGATACTCAGGTGCATACACCTGAGGTGTTTCTCTTTGATTATGGAGTGGTTGTCATCTGGGGAATGACTGAAGCTCAAGAAGCCCGGTTCCTGAAGGAGATCGCCAAGTTTGAGACAGAGAAGCTTGCCCCAGATGATGTCGAGACTGAGTTGTTCAACTTCTACTACACAAAGGATTATCAGGCCCGTATCTACAATGACTTTATCACCCTCCGCGACAAGAACAACTACATGACGAAATTAGCTATTTCTCATGCACTGGCACAAAGTGTCAAAGTAAGCTAACCTGCTAATAAGGGTTGCATCGGGATGGTTTGCTAACAGCTTACAGACTTCACTCTTCGAAGAGCTGATTGCATCAACAGTTGACACATGCAAAGATATCCCTACACAAATAGCCACAACGGGGAAGATTGCACTTCGGCGATCACAGATCAACATGCAGATTGGAGAACTTTTCATTCTTCGCATCAACATCCACCTTAACGGCTCAGTACTCGATACGCCTGAGCTCTTCTGGGTAGAGCCCCAACTTGAACCCGTGTACCAAGCTGTGAGGAGTTACTTAGAGATGGACCAGCGTGTTGGACTTCTGACAGAACGTCTCGATGTCATAGCAGATTTGTTGGCTGTGCTAAAAGGAGAGCTCAGCCATGGCCATGACGAGAAGCTTGAATGGATCGGTATGCTAAGCGCCATTCTATGACACATGCAGTATGCTAACCACTTGCCAGTAATTGTTCTTATTGCGGCAGAAATCCTAGTTGCAGCTGTCAATATTGTAGTAGACTTATATGTCGGCGAATAGGCTTTTGTTTAGCCATGGGATCTCACCCATTCTTTCGTTGGAGAAGGGAGAAGGAAGGAGAAGAAGAATCAACAAATTCAGCTATCGGAGGTTCATCCTGTCGGTTTGTGTTGTACTTTGGGATAAAACCCTACAAATGAAGCGACCAGGAGTACGTGTAGAGCTTGCAGATATTAGATAGACGACTCTCCGCGGCTAGGTCTCAGAGCGATGCGCGCGAAGGAACCGCGTTTCTTAATCTAATGAATCCCTTCTCGGAACTTAGTTCTTTGTTGTGAAAAGCATCTAATTACTAGTACATGGGTTGATGTCATGACACGCGAAATCGTATACCCGCCAAAACGCCTCTCGAGAGATTCAATAGATGACCTCATTACTCGACTTTCTCGCCAGCCTGTGTATCTTGATCCTCAGTGTCATCACCCATCTCTATGTCCTCGTCCTGAACGAGTTGCTTTGGCTCAGCAGGCTTATCATCCTTCTTGTCAGATGCGGGGCTTTTCTTCGACTCATCGTTCTTGGCCATTGCAAGTTCGAATTTTGCCTCGTATACATCTTTCTCACCATCCGAGAGACCCTTCCAGACACGAGCAAGCTCATCCTCAATGTTCAAAGGGACCTCGCTGTCCTTTTCCTTGCTCTCGAGACGAGGCCGTGTTTCTAAGCAAAACAGCCCAAATGCACTGGTGGGTTTCTTGGAATCGCTCGCAGAGATACCGTTGGCATGAGCCGGCTTAGGTTGGTTTTCTGGAGGGTGTGAGAAGGTTTCGGAGGTTGGGGAGCCGGCGGTGTTGGTAAAGGATGCAGCGACTGGTGCCTTGGAGTCGGAATCCGGCATCATCGACTTTCGGTGGCCTCTCTTGGTACGCAGAGGCTTATCTTTGGGCTTCTGGTGGTTAGCTAACTCACTTGGTATGGTGAATTGGTAGTCCTAATCCAAGCGCAAAAGCATCAACATTGAACCGGGCGCCATAAGTAGTAGAGGCGCGGCAGGCCGGTAGAGGATTGCCAGGCAAAGGGAGAAGAGGGATGGGAAGAAAATAATAGCATACCGTAGGGGGTGGGCTTGGGCTGCCGTCTGAATCCTCGACATTTGCGCTCGTGCGCTTTGCGAGCTGTTCGAGGAGAAAAGCGCGCTCTATTCGCAACTTTTCAACTTGACGCTTGATACGAGCAAGGCGAAGTCGAGCGGCATCATTGGCGTCTTCGACTTCATTGGTGCGGTTCTTCAGCTGGACACATTTTCGACGATAGGCCTCCTCCACGGAGGGAGGGAGTGTAGAAGGAATCGCTGGTGTGCGAGGAGGAACGTCAGCTTCTGATGCTTTGCGCTTGAGTGTTATGGGCATGCTGGGCGTTTGATGTGGAGGCGAGGTGATGATGCGAGAGCCGTGAACACAATACAGAAACGCGCGACGAAGGAGAACAGTGTGGCTGTGAAGCGCAGGGCAAATGAGGATCGTGTGGTAGATGGCGTAAGGGATGTGCCCTGGCCTTAACTTGAGCCGTGAGTTTGAGGGTTGGAGCAACCAACAGAACCCACAGGGAGCGATCGTTGACAGTGAGCGATTCTGTCATGGGCGAATGACTTACCGGGCATGGTTGGCTAGCTAGGTACCTCGGTAGGCAAGTGTGAATCACAGCTAATAATATTGCCTCTACGATTGGTATGTATGTTTCTGGAAAAGTGTCGATTTGAGACGAGGAAAGATAATTGCGACGTCGGCTGTCGAAGTTCGCTGTGAGTTCAGGAGTGATTGCTTGACGCGTGACGATTCGCCAGGTAAGTCAGGTTGTTAAGCTCACTGGATCACTGGTAGTTAGGTGGTGTCCACATGAATCTGTAATTGATGAACGCTGAAATCGTTCAGACAACAAGACAAAGAAGAAGCTTCGTAACCAAGGTGAGAGGAGCTGGCGTTAGTACCTATGGCGGCGGCCGTGGGCATCAGCGTGAAAAGGTGTTAAAAGTAAGTGTGTCAATCAGCCATCACGAGTCGCAAACCTGGACGGTGTCAGTTCATTCCCGTCACCAAAGCTTCGCGGGCGTGCTCACTACCTTAGCCACAACGGCATGCAAGGCTGAAGGACTGTTTCAGGGGGTGTGGCGGAGACCATATCTGATTGGACAGCTAGACCCCTGGATCTGCCCCTCAAATTGAGGCTGTTATCAGCAAGAATGCTTTTATACCTACCTATGTAAGGCACCTAGGCTGCTAGGTTAGGTTTTCAATACCTGAGGCAAAGTCACTGATCAGTGATTCTCAAGTATAATGGCATAGGTGATTCTTATTTGCCTTCTAAACTCCACAAGTTTAGCAGCCACTCATTCGCAATCAACTGTACTCATCGTTGTAAGTACTAACCTAAGGTGGAGGTGAGCACGGCGCCGGTAGGAACTGCAGGCAGTCGGGTACGTACCCACTACCCACTAAATCACTGCGTGGAAGTTTTTCAGACTCGGGTGGTGGGACACTGTGAAGCTAGCAGGCGAAATCTATCCATCAACAGGTATCATCACCTCCCGTCGACTTTCGAACCAGACACGTAGTTGACGACATATCTTATACAGCCACAACCAAGAACATCGCCTCCTGAGCGCTGTGGCCGTCGAAGATGTCGCTCAATATCCCCAACGCCCCCAACGCGGGCTTGTTCAAGCAAGGTTATAACAAGTGAGTTGCTCCCCTCCTTGTGTTGGTAGCTCCCCGCCTCTTTACTTGCCTCCCTACAAATGCCACTTTCATGATCACAACAATCAGTAAATGAACTTTTCATGAATCCGACTAACAAAGCTATCTCTTTCTCCATAGCTACGACTCCGAAGATGGCGCTGTACTTCGCAATATCGACGCCTGTAGAGCGATTGCGTCCACTGTTCAGACCTCGCTTGGCCCCTATGGCCGCAACAAGATTGTCATCAACCATTTGCAAAAAATGATTCTTACCTCTGACGCTGCGACCATCCTACGCGAACTCGACGTTGTCCACCCCGCTGCCAAACTCCTCGTCATGGCTAGTCAGCAACAAGAAGCCGAGATGGGCGATGCTACCAACCTTGTCATTGTCCTCGCTGGCGAGCTACTTCGAAAGGCTGAGGATCTGCTGCGCATGGGCCTAAAGACATCAGACATCGTCATCGGCTATGAGAAGGCCCAGAAGTTTGCTCTTGAGACCCTCGAAGAGCTTGCCGTTGACAAAGTGGAGGATATGCGGGATCAGGAAGAGCTGAGCAAGGCCATCAGCACGGTTATTGCCAGCAAGCAGAACGGAAACGAGGCATTCCTTGCCGACCTTGTTGCCGAGGCTGTTCTCAATGTTCTCCCCAAGAACCCTGCTAACTTTAATGTCGACAACATCCGCGTGGTCAAGATCATGGGTGGAAGCCTGGAGCAGAGCAGGGTCGTTAAGGGCATGGTTTTCCCTAAGGAGCCTGACGGCTCGGTAAAAAAGGCCAGCCGCGCCAAGGTTGGTGTCTTCACCTGTCCCATTGACGCTGGTCAAACCGAGACCAAGGGTACTGTTCTCCTGCACAACGCCAAAGAGATGATGGATTTCACAAAGGGTGAGGAGTCTCAGCTTGAGACTTCCATCAAGGAACTTTACGACTCTGGCCTCCGAGTTGTTGTTTGTGGTGAACGTGTCGGCGATTTGGCGATGCACTACCTGAACCGATTCGGAATTTTGTGCATCCGAATTCTCAGCAAGTTCGAACTTCGAAGAGTATGCCGTGTTGTCGGTGCCACCCCCCTGGCAAGGTTAGGGGCTCCTATGCCCGACGAGATGGGAAGCATCGATGTTGTTGAGACCCTTGAAATCGGTGGTGACCGAGTTACAGTCTTCCGCCAGGAGGATGAGGTTACTCGAACCGCCACCCTTGTACTTCGAGGAGCAACCCAGAACCATCTTGATGATATTGAGCGCGCCGTCGATGATGGTGTCAACGTCGTCAAAGCTATTACCCGCGATCCGCGGTTGGTTCCTGGTGCCGGTGCTACAGAAGTCGAGCTGGTTGAAAGGATACAAGCTCACGGTGAGAAGACTCCTGGGCTTAGCCAGTACGCGATCAAGAAGTATGGTGAGGCTTTTGAGGTTGTTCCTCGCACCATTGCTGAGAGCGCCGGACTTGACGCCACCGAGGTTCTCAGCAGACTTTACGCTGCCCATGCAAACAGTGACGCTTGGGACATTGGCGTTGATATTGAGGTTCGTTTTGATCGATCTCTGATGAATCTGTCTCTAACCCATGCCACAGAACGATGATAACACCGGTACTATCGATGCCAAGGACGAAGGTATTCTGGATCTTCTCATCTCCAAGCAGTGGGCCATCAAACTTGCTACGGAAGCCGCCCGCACCGTTCTGTCAGTTGACCAGATCATCGTGGCACGACAAGCTGGAGGACCTAAGCCCCCTGGACCCAACCCTGTACGTTCCCTTCCCTTTTTCTATAAGAAGCTTGGACTGACCAAATGCCACAGAACTGGGACGAGGACTAAATGGATAAAACTAAAAAGTTCAAAATCGGCAATGGATTTGATATGTGTGACAATCACCTGGTGTCGTGGTTGGTTAGATATCCTCTCAGATAACAGAGTCCAAGCATAGACATATGTTTTTAAAGATTGTCTAGTAGCCTGTTGTAAATTCCGCTGTGCCCTCGACTTAGATCACTCGGTTCTGTGAGACTTGGTACCGCAATTATGGATTTCAAATTTCAATAGCAACTTCAGATGCTGTGACAAAGCTACTGCGGATGAGAAGGGTCATTCATATAAGGCAGTGATTTTTACTCCCCATTTATGTCGAAAACAAGGGAGGACATTTCTACTTAAGAGTGAACAGTGATATATCAAGTTAAGTAGGTATTTTCATGCATCGACTTCGTGAAGTCCGTTCCCGCTTATGACTATTTATATGTGCAGATAATCCAGAAACGCAATATACATATGGCAAAAAAGGCTATCTATCCATCCAGCACATCAATAGACCCCATTATGCAAAAGGATCAGCGGAATGCAGTAGTATAACAGGCTGTTTCCAACATACTCAAGAGGAAATGCGAACCAAGGAACATCATCAGCAAGGCAATATCGCAGCGGATAGAGCTAGATTGGACCGATTGCAGTGAGTCAGAAAAACATCTATTAATGCAAGATGGTGAAGCAGGTATAAGGTATATACTACGAGCATAAGGGGTAATGTGCGCCAGATAGTTGGTAGATTCCAGGGGTATCGAACAATTCCAGAGGGAAGCCGGAAGAGATAATGCATCCCTTCATCGGCTGAAGAAAGCAAGGAGCGAGTATAAGGTAGCAGTAGCAACAAATGCATGTGTAATAGCGTGGGAAGCATCTGAATATTTTGGTCATGATCGGTCGTTAGTCAAGCTGAAAATAGAACCAGAGCGCTATTTCGGCGATGACAGTAAATGAAGAAAGAGGAAATGGGCGAAAATGATTATGAAGATCAAGATTCTTCCGTGATTCCGCCCTCACCGCCGCCATCCTCACGCCACTCTCGACTCTTCTCCGTGAGCTTCTTGACACCGCTAACGCGGCAAGCCCATAGCCCCTCGATAGGGGTACGGTACGTGAAAGCTCGCTGGGAGCTTATTACGCCAATTGCCTGCAGGACGGCCTTTCTACTGTCGCGACTGAAAACAGCAGGATGGTTGATCCACTCCAGACTGCTCTCTAATTCAGCATCGAGGGCGGCAACAGTATTGGCATCAATTCCAGCACCAAGTCCAAGGCCATCGTTAGATCGGCTTCGGCCCAATTGCGAGGAAGGGAGACCATTTACACCAGAGGTTGCCGAAGCAGGCGGCGAAGGGCTGCGTTTGCCATCGGGAGTGGTTGATTGACCTGGTGAAGCTTCGTTCGCGGGATGGGGAGTGGAGGGAGCCGAAGGGGTCGACTTGCTTGGAGGGGGAATGGGAGGGAGTCCACCTTTTCCGAGACCCTTCAGAATTGATCGAGTCTCATTTAATAGTGTATGGGCGCGGTCATGTTGGCCGCGGCTGACCAGAGTGAGAGCACGGGTAAGCATGTCAGAAGTGAGGAGCTCCATGCGGCGCTGAACAATACTTGGGTGAGGAGGGATGGGAGGGGAGTTCTGCCATGTCTTCTTGGATCCTCCACTGACCGGAAGCATGGTGATGGCCAGAAGAGATGGCCGAGGCATGTGTGTGACAGTGCCCTCGCGTAGGATATCCCCCCAGCTAAGGTCTGCTTGGATCAATGGAACCTCTTCGACAGAGAGAGTTCTTTCGTTATCGTTGTCCATAGGGCCACCGAGTGCTTCAAGACCTGAGACGATATTATCCCAGGGATCTTGAGGAAGCTGTTCTTGGGAAGTATTGTCAGGAAGAATGACAAGCTGCACCAGAACATCACGCTTGTCCCCAAATCGAAGATCACCGAGGGATGCTTCCGCATCTCTGCCCGTAGCTCGCTTCGTAATTTGTAGGGCACCACTAATCTTGTGGAATTTCGCAGGAGAACCCTCGGGCAGCTTGAGCTTGAGCTTAACATTCTGATGAGACAGGGTCTGCATGCTCCCTAGACATCCAGCGAGGCATTCTCGAAGCATCATCCAGTCCTTAACATAAGTATAAGAAGCTTTTGTTCTTGTTGACAACTCGATCATGGTGTCCGGCTTGTGTGTCATCCCAAGGCCAAATGAGTGGATGGTGATTTTGGCAGCTTCAGCTCGAGACACGACGAAATCAACGCTATCAGCGTCTGAGGTAGAGGCATCGCTTATCAACATGATAGATGCGATAGGGTTGTTGTACTTTCTTTGCATGAGCAGGTCCATCGCAACATTGGCGCCCTCGACAACATCAGCGCGATGGCTCTTTTGGCCCACCGGCTTGATGGATGTCAGGATATTACTCCAGCCTGGCCAAGCCTTGGTGGTCATGCCAACAATAGGCACGCCGCCGCCGCCTGAACCAAAAGTGACCAACCCCATACGGTCACGCTCGCCAAGTGTGTTTACCATGAATTTCAGGGCATCTCGGACAAGGTTGATCTTAACGCCCTGCATAGAAGAAGAAATAGGCACCACGACGACGACATCGATAGGCACATGAACCGACTTCGCCATGGCAGGACTTCTGGGGAAGTTCGTATAGTCTGTGGGTGCTGTCGTCGTTGATCTTGCGCCACCCCAGGAGGATGCAACCGAAGAGACTCTCTGTGGACGCGAACGTTGCCACTCAAGTTCCTCGTCAGTTTCTGACTCGCCGCGATCATATTCGGGGCTGCGTACAGGAGATGTCTCAACAGCGTTAAGATCAAGAAGAGCTTGCTGCCACAACTTCAATTGATTGCGGTTCTCAAAACGAAGATGGAACTGCGGTAATTCAGCAACCGAGAGGCTGAGTGTCAGAATATTTTCGTCGATATTTCCCGTCTCTGACACTTCATTCAAGTGCTTCTTAATAAGAATTGAGCCCTTGAGGGTGCATCGAGTTGTTTTGCGTGGAGCGCCATTCTCATCCCACTGTTGTGCTTGAGGGATCTTCTTTTCCTTGACGCAAATAAGCATCTCAGCGAAGAGGAAACATTCCAACTCCTGCCAAGAGACTTTATCTTTGCCCACCCTGAGAGTACCATAGAGCCTCAATTTTCCGAATCTACACAAGAATTAGCTTTGTCGCCCATACTGACCATGATCGCCCACTAATAAAAGTAAAGCGCTGCCACTAACCTGCTAAAGTCGAGCCCGTGCCAGTTATCAACGCGGTTGCGCAGACTATCGGTCATCTCTTCCAAAACCTCTGTAGATTCGTATGGGTAGAAGCGAGGCGCACTGCGAGCTGGCGATGGCGGGCGGCCATATGCCTCCTCAGCACGGTTGGTTGCAGGGGGAGGAGGCAGAGGGGCCGCAGCACCCAAATCTTCAGGATCCGGCCTCCAATTATTATCAGGAACCTCGACAGTGACCAGGCACGTAAGGGTCTGTTGTTGTCGAGAGCGGTTCAATGTTGGGAACTCTGAGCGAACAGTGACAATCGGCGCCGGAATGGGGTTGCGTGTCATTGGTCGAGGGCTTACAGGTGTCGTCTCCATCGCTTGAACATCGTAGTCATGGCGTCTGGCAGGTCCACTTTGTGTTGTCTCGGGATATCCGCCGGATGATGCAACTCCTGTGGCTTCACTGTCACTTCGAGCATGCCTCGAAGGCCCGTATCGATCTGATAGTGGGGCATCTCGACTATCCCTCATACTACCTCGAGCAACACTATCACGGCCTCCGACATGTTGTTGCTGCATAGGGCGCCTTTGATTGCTCTCGACACTGGGAGCTCGAGCTGGCTGGTTATCCCAAGGGGTTGCTGTTGGCGTTGGCGTCATAGCGGACCTCGAATCGGTACCGACCGAACGCACCATGTTGCTAATCTTCTCTATACATATATCAGTATGTCGCTCCGATTGTACCAGAACAGGCAGCAAACCAATATCTATAACGTTGCCTCCTCGACTTGTGTCTAAGTGGAGGGGTGCGTCACATGTCGGGCAATATTGTGACTCGAATTCGCGAATGAATTCATAGAAGCATGCCTCATGGGAGACATGGGAGCAAGAAAATTGTAGGATGCGCTCGCCGCGTAGGGTGTGCTCAAGCGGCTCTTCACAAACTGCGCATTCGCTTCCCACAAATGTGCGCTCTCGTCGTGAGCGACTTCTATCAGCGTTGGTAGCCATGACGTTGTTGTCGATGCTGCCAACTCGACGGGAAGCGTTGCTAACGCCTGACCTCACTGAGCCAGTGGAGGAGACTGAGTCTTGCCCGCGGAGAGATTTACTTTGAACGGAATGTCCTTCGGTAAAAGGTTTAGAGTCTGTGCCAGTTCGGGGTCTTCGACTGGATGCGCGTGAGCCAACCAAGCCAAGTTCTCGAAGATTTGTGGCAATTGCCTTGTCGTCGTCACGTCCTTGACTCGATGTAGTGTTGTGATCCTGGTTTTTCCGTAGTCTGCGAAACATTTAAACAAGACACCGTTCTTCGTGGTGTCTCAAGTTATTGTGTTGCTGCTAGACAAGCAATGGTTCGACGGTTCTGAGTGATCGAGGAATTGCTGTTCAAAGGCGCGGCTGAACTTAAAAGAGTAAGGGGCGGGAATCCATACGACGTCAAAGATTTCCAGACCGGCAGAACGAGGTAAAGACTCCGCGATCGTAAGGGGCTATGCGATATGGTCAAGCACGGTTGACTGCATGAACAAAATCGAAACCAATGAGAAGATGGAGATAACAGAATGTCGGGGGCGAAAAGGGCGAAGAGACAATTATGCGGCACCGCTTTTCTGAGGAATAAGCGTTTTAACTGTGCGAGGTCGCTTGCGGCCGGTCGCGATTTGCGACAGGTCGGGTTGTGATGTTTCTGACTTTGCTTTTTAGCAATGCGCGATGTGATGCTGACCCTTGATCATCACTCACTTTGGGTAAGTTGGCCTAGAATCACTTCTCCACAGATAGAAACAAAAGTCACAATCGTCTCACAACGGCAATCTTCGACCAATGTAATTGCTTTTGCTTTCTAGGTGCTCGTAAGATGGATATTTTCGTTGAAAGAAGAAACAACCAATTCGGCGGGTGGTATCCGGAGTCGTTGAGGCGATAAGGCTCGTCTATTTTGCGCTCGCTCGCTGATAGGCAGATGCGTTTCTTTTTATTAGGATAGACGATCCGACTGTCCGTCTGCTTCTAGGAGGTTGACTTCTGATGGACAAAAGGAGAGGAAAGGGAAAGATCGGAGACGAGAAAAGAAACGAAATTACTAAAGCATCAAGAGCAAGAGCTAAAGTGGAAAGAAGTAACTTAAGATATGGGCGTGGTGAGCCGGCTATATGAGAAAGAAATGGAAAAGAGAAATGGATGGATGGATGTTTGATTTGCACCGTACGACCAGGCCATTAACCTTGAGTGGCACCAAATCCAATCCAATCCAGGACTCCTGTGCTTGGTGCTAAGATGCTTGGTGCCAGGTACCGCCTATTATGAGACGGAGGACCTCCCTTTCAGAGCTTGGCCTGTTCTTTAGGACCTTCTCACTAGGGGGCACCTTGAATGACTTTGCACCGGTCACTAGGTGCGCTACCAACCGTCAACTTCCACTCTGAACCCCTTCTCCCGGGACTAGGGTTGCTGATTTTTAGCTTGTCGCTCTCGCGGTGGCCGGGCAGGTTAGTGGATCTCCCATTAAGCGTGCAAGGTCCTCCCCTGTACAACCACAAAAAAGGCCCGGGCTTCTGACAGGGGCACCCCCAGGACTCAGAGCCAGGGCTGCGCTCAGAGCCGAACAGTCACCACCACCACAAAGCATGAGGTGGGATGTATCAAGCCAAGCTGGGGGGCTTGTATCGATTCCCCGGTGGCCTCCCCTCAGGCACCTCCTACCCGGCATTTCATCCCTAACACTTTTCTGCCCCTGGCCTTTCCTTTCCAGCTTTCAGGTCCCAGGTTCCGTATACGTAGTAAATGGAGGCTGGTCTTTTTCGGCTCCCAGCTGCCCGGCCTCGAGAAAGGATGGAAGGGAGCCTGCCGATGAGGTGGGCCAACCATAACTGTTATATGGAGTACATACATTGTATCCAAGGGTCAATATTCGGCGAAGTGTGAGCTTTAAGGAAAGAAACCAGCTTCCCTTACAGGTAAACTCCACTCGTAGGGTGTCTTGACTCGAGCCTTCAGAGAAATTCAACGCGGTCGTTATCGTATTCCAAAGTCAAGGGCCTTCCTCAAAACCGTGAGGGGATGGGATCTGTCGGGGCCTGAGCTCCATCCAAGCGTTCAGGTTTGGTTGCCCAGCTTGCCAGGCTAGCGAGCAACTTGCCCCATCCAGGGAAGCCACCTTCCTATGGGGGGGGAGATCACTGATGTGCCTATCCGCGCTGCTCAACTCTAGCCTGGTGCTACCGCGTAGTCAGTGCACTCTCTGTGTCTGGCCATACCAGATGGCGTTGGATGGAGCTCCTTTAGGTAGGGGCACCAAGCGTCGGCTGGGCATTCAATCCCATCCAGATCTGAAGACACTTTCCACCAGAGCTACCGGGGGCATAACTCAGGGGTCCTGAAAATCAACTCGGGCGGCACTTGATTCACGTGGCTTGGTCAAGCTGACGATCGCCGTTAAACTCACCTTCGAATTAGCAAAATCTCCAAGTCTAACATCATGGTGTAAGTCAGGAGGGCATGTGCACGAGCATCAGTCTTGATTGGCAAGCAAAGCTACGACGGCTAGGATGGTATGATGGTTATACACCATCGCGAAAACATACAGGGTATTCATCTGTCAAATTTTCTTCGAGTCTGCAGGTATTGGGGCGCGGTATGATAGTCACTCAGCATAGAATAATCCATCTGGAACTCAATTTAATACCGGAAACTGGGCTCTCCGTATCATCTGCTGACTCAAGTGAGAACTTGACAACTGATTCCGTAGGATGGCAGTGCAACATGAAACGATTTACTGACAAAATGCGAAGACTGTGACACGGCAAAAGAAAAACACTGATACAAAAGAGCGACTTGACACTGGTGAGATACTGTATAGGTGGGCCAAATCCGGTGAATAAAAATACTGACCACAGAGTCTGAGATTGCATCAATAGGCATTACGGATACCTTTGAGGAGACTTCAAGACTGGGGAGGACGTCTGCAGAAGGAGAAACAAATTAATAAGTACAAATGCACACTGTCAACAAGCAAGGGTATTTGAGAATCGTCATAAACCCCTCAGGTTCGTTGAACTTGCACCCCTGCAGGGTTTCACCAGACTCTTCGACTAATTCGGATCGTAGCCACAAGCGACACAGTTTATGACTTATGTACGGATATGTATAATGTATCCAAGACAGGGTAGACAGGCGGGAAGTTGGCTGTGACGGAATCTCAGTTGGTGCAGCTCTACCGAAACAATTGCACAAAACTGCAAGATGGGGAAAAGCGGGCAAACATGACAGAACAAAACGAAGTCATGCCCTGTATGTTTCAGAATGCCACCATTTCTTGGTAACGGAGAAGTTCGTTTCTATTCTGAAACACACGTATTCCGAGACACACAAGAAACGATCGTCCTCAGCTCTGTTGGTGGCTGATGGCTGGGCTTCTAGAAGGCCTTGAGCTTCAAATCTCCTGATGGGGCTGTTACATCATCATCACCACCACCACCACGTCACAGGAGATGGGCATAAGGGGAAGAAGAAGAGTTTCTCTATCTGTAGGTCGTGTAGAAGAATCCTGCCTGTTGTGAAGGTGTTACCATTGTGGCGTTGACGTTGTGGGTTGGAGACAGCGTCCTTCTGTTAAAATTGATAACGTTGTCTTTCGTACCCTGGATGTTGCTCGTCAGTGTTACCCATGCTGAGTCTCAATCCAGTCGTTTGATTGGATGGGGATTTCCCGGCAGCTATCCGCGACGGATAAGTGCCTGCAGCATTCTTCGAGGAATCTCCATCCTGGTATTGAAAAAAAGGTCTAAAATATACGCATATCAGCGAGGGGTTTGGCATCATAGATCTCTCTCTGATTAAGTTGCCTTGCAGGCTACACGGGCACGACAAGATGCTACAAGTGCAGGAGCCTCAACGGCAACACTCATCCACGTTATCAAAAACGAGTGTAAATAGGACAGTGATGCAGCAATGATCGAGAGACAGTAACTGTAGACCAGTCTCATAGAAGACACAATGATTGGAACCCCCCCCTTGCTCAAGATACAGCAGAACTAACCCCTACTAACTTTGATCCGCAAAGGGACATGGCGCCATCAATGACAAACCTCTCCGCTTCCCACGCCGAAATCTAGATAGGGGAAAGCTTCACTCGGCGCTGCGGTCCCGCGTATCTACAGTAGGGAATGCTTCCATGGCGATGATGATATGGCCCTGTCCACCCTGATTGTTATCTCGCCTTTAGGTATTCAATGCTGTTTCCCCGCGGCTTTGCATTTAGACCCTACGAGACGCGAGAGGTAAATGCGGATTCTTTCACTGCCAAGTGTATGATACCCGCGGGGTACGCTCTGAAGGCAGATGATCCACAACATGGAGTTGGCCGCAGGAATATATACTTGAGTTCTGTTGCTGATTATGCCAACCGCAGAACCGTCAATTTAAAAGCATGTACTGAATGCTTCCGCACCGAATTACAATGGCGGTCTGGTTAGCAAATGAGACCACAGCGTCATATCATATTGGGCTTGCATACTCCGTAGATGTATCTGCAGGTTAGCGCGCTTCGATGGTGCTTCCAACGAATGTTCTATCCGCTAATAAGCTACTTCATACATAGCTACAGTACATCAGTTAATGGATGGTGATGGGTCGCTGGGATGAGGCGAACCGGTCGGTGCGACAGCCAACTGGAACATGCAGACACGAGCTAATAAGTTAGTGGACAAGCAACTTGTCACAGGAAACTTCTGAGGGGCGAGGCGGAAGGAAGGGGATGGGCTGGACCCTGGGATTGGCGCATCCCTTGCAGAGGTCTCGGGCTCAAAGTAACGGTGGATGCTTTTTCAGACAACCGCGATTCAGCTGATTCATTGTGAGATCATCAGCGGCAGCCCGTGTTCCACGGCCAAGGATGAGTTGTCCTCTTTGCCCATACAGAAGGGCTCATCATGCAGCCTTTATATATATATATTAGCTCGATGAAATTCTACAAGCGAATAACAGAAGCCATTCGGGGCTCTGCACACAAGACGAGGCAGTACATCAACAAAGCCGGGAGAACCAAGCAAGCCTGGAATCTGGCATAAATGGCAATAATTAGCTCACCGTTGATAATGAGATGGATTTCAGGTATCGTGGGTCAATGCTCTTACCAGTATGGTGACATATCCATTGTAATATCAACACAACATAACGGAACCAACTCCGACCTTTCCTACCTTAATTGTACAGTTGCTCACGACAGAAGCCCCTTGCAGAAAATCATCATTCTCGAAGTTTACAAGTCGGGCAACCATATCGTCTGGATCCAACTAAAACGCCACACAGCCCTTCAGTTCGTTTCTTAACGACTCGTGATCTTTAGATGGGCGCTTGGCACTGGCGATTTGACATTGATTTTGGCACGGACCCCTTGCACCTGTGCCCACAGCGGCCTGCTTGTGGCTTGGTTAGCTCGCAGAGGAACAAATCGCAAATCGTGCGCGGAATGCCCTACAGCTCTCGGCTCCTCTTTCAGCCTGGCATGCTATCTCGTCTGTAGATTCGATTCGCGGGAAGCGTTTGCTTTTTGCCATCACGTACATGTATCCAGTCAGGGCAATGAGGACTTCTCTAGGGACGGCTGGTGCCCTTCGTTTTTTTCTGGTTTAACCTGATTTCTTGTCCCTGGTATGATTTCGATATACCTCTGTGTTCAACTAATATATATTCAACCTGGAAGCTTGGCAGCTATTATGAATAACAACTCTCCCGTCTGTAGCAAACCTACCTGCATGTGGACATGTACCTACCTACCTTACCTTACCTTCCTTACCTTAGGTACTAAGTCAGTCTTTCTAGGTAGGTACCTACGTGACAGTTGCTGTCACGTTTCTCCCACGTGGCCAACTGCCTGCTGTGCTCCCCGTCCGGGGTTAGTTCCAGAAACAACCTGCTAAGCCAAGATCAGTTGAGCTCTCGACTAGTCAGTCGGTCGAGGTCCTCTTCCATGGATTTTTGAACTCGACCAACTGGTGTGAAAATGTGCATATTGGTGGATTTCTGAAGACATGACTCAGAACACTGGAATAATTCATGTCGATCTCCCGAAACCAGTCAGCATCTGTTGACTTGTCAGACCTAACTATGTAACACGAGAGAGCGGGTAAATCAATCTCGATGATTCACGGCACATAAAATATTAGCTGCGAATCACTCCTCAGTTTATGCACGAGCACAGGGTAAATCCATGCTGTTGAAATCATCACAAATGCATCAAACTTTAATTATGTTCACAATCCTAGCGAGAATAACAAAATGTTGTGTTTGATGACCCGCCCTGCTTTCACTCGCCTAAAAGGCGAAGCTCAGTGTTCTACGTTGTATTGCAGTCGTCAACGTCCCTTCGTCTAGCAGACCGTTAGGGTTGGTAGTGCTGCAGAGGCTATATGTGCAGTACTATGACTTAAGTACAGGGACATTGAAACTATTGCCTCGGACCCATCGGGTGTTTCCTCCAGTCCTCCGTACATCGCCAAGGTTTCTTTAGAAGCGAGTGGCCATGACCAGGTGTAGGACCTGCAGGAGCTGTGATGGGTCACCGGTGAGAAGCAAATATATATGATGCCATATCGTGCAACTTGAAAGCCACTGATTCACATCTCATGTCGCGTCGGTTGCGGTAGCTCATCCTACCATCGTCGCTATCGAGACTCAACGCCTGCAGTTACCACATGTTTCTGACCTTTGACGTTTCATCCCTTCTTCCCCGGTAGGGACGCTACTTGAGCATACATATGTACATATCCCAATTCCGAAGGAGCAGACATGGACCAGGGCCTTTAAACAAAGTGCCTCGAGCGTTTCGCCAGATGTAGCGTTTCCACTGACGATGTGCCATTTCACTCCACTCTGGTGCGGAGAGTCAACTCATTTGGAACGCCTGGCTGAGACTCGGCCGGGCTTGATCGAATCGTTTCCTTCCGTGTCTGAGATGCAGCCCACTCGCCAGGTACTGGGTTCGGATGACAGGACGAGATGCTAAGCTGATTTGTCGAAAGATCCCGATATCACCTCAATCTGCTTCGGAATGGTCAGTGTCTCAATGTAGTCAGCGTGCCTGCATTGAGTTAGTGTCAACGGCACTGCGGTGGGTGCTATATCTCTTCTCTGTTATACCTTCGTCGAAGTGGTGCTTTGCTCAATGCCGGCGCCAACCTACTAACTTAATGTACACAGTCGTATCGAGTGCTACAGATGTCGCGTACCTCGCATACCCAAAATCTCGCTTGCTGATCCAAATACTTGACGCAAATCGGGCAGTAACAACTGTGGGTAATTAAGCACAAGCATGCCTAGGTATCTCCAACTTAGGTAGGTATGTCGATCTAAAGCATATGTACGTCGTATTTGGTCCAGACGTTCTCCCTACATAGGTAGTATAGGCCTCTGGACCTTGTCAGCCAAGCTCAGCAAGTGTCCACATGTTGGTTGGTTACAGTTTGATGAATGATATTACTTCGATGCAGCCCTGGCCTCGGCTTGCAGGTCTCGTCTTGGAATTCACACTATGGCCATGGTCCAGGCATTAAGCTTTTCGAGGCAAATGGTATCAGCCGATGTATGGGGACCGCTTTGTTACAATAACTGTTAGCGACAGTACGGATACCTGTTTCGCCGAGCAAAGTGATATTCGAATACATGTATACCTATAGAATTCTCGATGGCATGGCACTAAAAGAGAATGATTCGTTTCAAAACTACAGTTTATCTCATCGATGGACGCGTCGTGGCTACTGCCGATAGAGGACAACTGAACGAATTGCTGGTTCTAAAATAGACGACTGTAGTGTATTGCGCAGAATGACTCTTAGCTATGGTATGTATTATGGTATCGAACTAACGTGACAAAGAACTGATATTTAGTTATTCCCCTACCTGACGAAGAAACCAGACCGTTGCTTGGTGACACTTCGGTTTCTCTTCAGGAGAATATCCTTAGAGTTCTTTGCATGCTTCTTCAACTTAGGTACCATCCTCTCATCTGTCTTTTTAGCAACGCGATAGACAGTTGAGCCTACCCGCTCATCCCTGGGTCCCCTTTCCTGGCGGGCCAGGCTTCTTTCCACAGTGGCAACACGGCGTTTCCTTGGACGTTCCTCTGGTTGATTGTCAATAGCATCGTCCTCGTCCTCGCTGGAATCTGTCAAAAACTCGGCGGGTAACAGGTTCACGGCTTTCCCTGCTTTGCTTTGTTGGATGAGCGACTTCGCAGGCCCCTCTTCAACGGACGCTTCTTCCTTTGCCGCAACCTTCTCTTGCTGCTCCAACTTCTTCCTCTCTTCAGCTTGCTGCTTGAAGAAATCATCCCTTTCCCGACGCTTACGCTTCTGTGCAGCAGCCTCTCTGGACGCAGGTTAGCAATTCCAGAGCAGGAAATAACAAGACCGGCGAAACTCACTCCTGTGCTGCTTTCTGAGCTGCTTGGTTGGATTTCTTGATATCAGACGCCACCTTGGAAGTTGATACGGCCTCAGGCGCTTCATCGTCACTGTCGTCTTCCTCATCTTCCTCTACCTGCACAGCAGGTCCTGGAACTACCACAGGGGGAGGCGCCGGGTTGTCATTGTCGTCATCCCCAAAAACCACCTTGGTGCCCTTTGATTCCGTTAAAGTTGGCGTCGCACCGTCGCTGGAGTCACCGTCTTTGGCTCTTACAGGCAGCTTGCGCTTTTCTTCCGATGTCTGTTTCTCCGCAGATGTATCTTTCGTTGTATTTTGATTGTAGTTTCTCTTGCGCGTTTGAGGTGCCATCTTCGAGTACTTCTAGCTGATGACCAGCCAGTGGCAATTGTAAAGGAATGTGACTTGGGACGCTAAGACTCTCTAGCTGCAGGAAAATAAAAGGTAAAAAATTATGAATCTGGCACACTGAGCGCAATTTGGTTGTGAAATGTTGTTGATTAAGCTCTTCAAGATGTATGAAAAATTCAGTTTGAGATGGGCCTTTTGACGGGCATTTCTCAACGCAAGACATGATTGGCGCAATGGCGCCCCACATACCAAGTACCTACCTAGGTAGTGGCAGAATCTCACTTCACCTCACCTCACCTATGACATGCGACTACTGGCGAAAAGGAGTATAGTAGGTAGCCAGACTGTCTCTCATTTATTAAGTACATGACCCAAAATATGTCGACTGCAAAGCTTCATATGAAACCTCGTAATGTTTACCAATTGCTACGCGGTGACTTTACGTTACCACGTGCTTTTGTCGCTCAGTCATCTCATCATGCTGCCCTGAGCACCTCGAGCAATTCCGTTAGGTATCAGACTCGCTCATATGCTACCCCTAAAGGCGCCAGGAAGCCTCTTCGCCCACCGCCTCGGGCACCCAAGCTTGTTAAAGCTCAGACAAGCTCCAGCAACCAGACTGATTTCGACCTTAGTCAAATCTCACCTATGGACTTCGAACTGGCTATGCGAGCGTCCGAGAATCAAGTTGGTACACTGAGACCAGACGAATATTACGAGTATGCATCAAGGTTTTCGAATGCCATAAGAAAGGGAGCACATCCTTCTAGTGTCAACCTATCTGGCAAGTTCCCCTCGAAAGAGCATTTATGGACCACTAACAACGTGCAGAGAACCAAATCCCAGCCGAGATTGCACATGAAATGGCGTGCTTATTGTGGTTGCTCAGGAGAACAAAGGTCCATAATTCATTCTCGATGGCATTGTGGGCTTCAGCTTCAGGACTCAACTATAACCCTGCGGTCGTCTCTCTCGCGAGCCAGCTTTTCGCCAGTGGATCATGGCGGAAAACAACTGCATTCGCAGATGCTGAGAATCGGTTCATGAAGCTCGTAGCTGAGGCGAAGAACTGCAACGCTCTTACAGTCTATGGCGAATATCTGTTCCAAGATGGAAAGTATGACCAAGCAGTGGCCATTTTGAACCAGGCCTTCAACGTTGACGATGGAGTCTTTGAATGGAAGCGGAAGGGTCTGATATGTCTCGCAAAGTCTTATGCCAAGCTTGGGAGAGTGCATGACGCAGAGAAAACACTTGAGTTGTTGGGAGACCCAGACGCACACGCCGAGCTTGACCACTTGCTTCGATCGAGTGATGCTGAGATGATACGTCAACAGTTGTATACAAATGCCGTCAAGGGCAAGCATGATTTGTTTTCACAGCTGGCCGAAGTGGAATTTGAGAGAGAAACCAAGGAGACGGATGACGAACTGAAGAAGAACCATCATCTATGGGGTTTGGAGTGGTCGAGACTGGCAGACCCAGGTGCAAAGTTTTAGTGACATGGACATACATCAAGGTAAGACTCGGAGGTTGCCCCAGCCTTGCAAGTTACACAATATTATACCGGACTAACAAATTTGAGCGCCTCTGTAGTGTATAGTAAGGAACTGACGTCGCGGTCTTGAACGACCGTTTTGTTTTATATAACCTGGACAGCATCGACGCTCATGTCTTCTGCTTTTTTGTGGTATTCTCGCTGCTGTGCCGTCTATTGCTCCGTTTACTCATTGCTCGATCCCCATTTTCGATAGACTTTATTCCTTCGCCCTTTTCCTTCGCCTCATTGTCCTCACGATCCCCTTCGTCGTCTGCATAATCAGCGTGCTCGCCATTATCACTCTCAATATCGCCTTGAATCTCCCCGGGGCCGCTAGGAAAGAGTTTGCGCCAGGTTCCGTCAAGCGCCTGGCCATCATTCCCATGAAGGCCAACCTGATATGCAGTTTTCATAGCAGATATGCACACGTCGCGTCTTTTCGTAAAGTCAAACATTGGTTTCGGATATGATCCATCCTCGATACTGTTCAACCCATCGCCCTTTATACGGACACCTGCCTTTTTCTGATCAGGGAGAGGGGCTTTCCACGGTTCATAGATGTACTTGGAGTCCATATTTTTGAGCTCTGGCACATAACGACGGATGAAATTCCCTTCCTTGTCCCACTTCTGGCCAAAGGCTATCGGGCTATAGCAGCGGAAGTACTGTGAGAAGAAGGCCGTACAAGACAGCCACTGCCAGTTGCCAGCATTGCAAGCCGGCTCATGGTCTATGAGCCATTCCTCGAAGACTTCGCAACCTCGCTCCCAGTCTATATAGCAACCACCCCTTGTCAGAAAACAGGCAACCGCATGCCGTCCCAGGTGATGGATCCAGCCTTCGTTTTTCAGCTGTCTCATTAAGGCATCTATCCAGGGAAACCCTGTCATTCCAACTCTCCATCTTCTGAACCAGATCTCTGCCTCCTCGGAGTCAATGTGATACTCTCCAGTAATAAGTCCCGTTTCCGAATCTCTCTTGGACGGCAAGTGCCAGGGAATGAAACGACAGTATGGATTGTTCGCCGTCTGCGAGAAGACATAACCCAAAGCAGCTTGAGCGGCGAAGTACATGTCTCTGAAGAGTAGTTGACCAATGAGACTTTCTGGAGGGTTTGAAGCACCCTTTCCATACGAATCGACGATTTCCCTTACTCGCCAATAGAACAAACGCACAGAAAGCGCCCCGAAGTGCAAAAATGGCGAGAGGAGAGTGGTAGCTTGTGGCTCGAATTGAGCTGGATTCGTCTTGGGTTTCTGGAAAGTTGCAGTGTATTTCTTATCTGCAATCAACTTGTCGAGTTCTTTCAACGCTCGTGTTTCTCCCCCACGATGAGGTGTGGTCGCAGGTGGGAAGCCCAGTTCCTCCATTGTTTCAATGGCAAAGTCATCGTTAGGCCCTGCTATCCTGGTGTAAGCTTTGTCTCCCTGTGTCCGAAATCCTGCATTGAAATCTGGCTCGGTATTCGGTTCGTCCTGCTCAAAGTTGACGGGCATGTCTCCTGGATCCGGAAGATGTTTGGGAGCAGGAATGGGTTTCCGGATCTCCCCAAGCTTGCTCCCGGCAGTTTGAAGCTGCGTGATAGACATTGTTGGCTTTCCGCCATGCTTCTCGACGATCTGGTCACTATCCCATAGCGTCCTGCCCGAACGGACAAGCACTTCAACACCGGCATTTTTAGCCGCCTGGATGACAACGCTATCTCTCTCGCGACCATAACTATCTGTGTCTTTTTCGAAGACCAGGTGAGTGACCTTCCATGCCTTAAAGAGTTTCGGGAAAAGAGTCTGTGGTGCTTCTCTGAGAACAAAGAGTTTTGACTTGGGGTTCACCTGTGAGATAGATCGGGAGAGGTCATTCTGGCAATCCAGGCTTCACTTCGTCAGAACAACTGCAAATCAAGGAGCAAATTTTCTCTCTCTCTCTCTTTCTTACAGAAACTGCCATCTATTGAGGCCTCCTCTCGCACGGTATACGTAATGAGGATCCCACGTAAAGATGGGCCAAAGAACAGCTGGATCAAGGTCTAGAGCCGCTTTGAGAGCAGGTGAATCGTGAAGTCGCAAATCTGTTCGGAACCAATAAATCACACGAGGTTTTGCCATATTTGAAATTTGATGCAATACTGTCGTAATACGAAGCCGAGATCATTGAGAAGTTGGGCATATCATTTTCAGATGTATTTCCCAGTCGAAAAGTCATGATGTCAACACTTGTCAGACCCCCAGCCACCGGCTTTATGGCCAGTCAGGACACTCAGCTAACCTAATTAGTGTTTTAGGACAATCAGAAAAAGCGCGTTAATTAGGTAGCCACGAATTATGGCAAATATGTCCATCCATACGTCCAGTTTGTTTACTAGTGCAAGTCATGATGCTTTGTAGTCCTTCGAAGCATATGGTTCTAAATAGGGCCTAACAATTATGCTGCTCTTGCAGTAACTCAAAGGCAATGAGATTGAAACTCGAGAATATGACATACTCGAGTCAATTTTGACATAAACTCATGCAGCTTCACAATTCATGGGAAAGACTTTTGGTTATCCACCTATTTCTTCTGTAGCTCCTTGAGGGGGAGACCTTCAGCTGTTTTGCCTACCATGCAATATCTATATTAAGTCTAATTTCTATGCTAAGATTTGCACTGAATTGCGGACGGCGGAGGTTATTGTTTGATTGCATCTTGTCAATCAGGCAGTAATGGAATCCGTAAACAAGGTCCCGGATCAGACAAGGAGCAAACCAAAGTCGGCCACTTCACCATCGAACTTATTAGCCTTGGGTGAAATGCCATGACTACATAGACATGATCATAAAAACGAGACCATGAGACATACTCCGTACACATTGAGACATTAGCCGGACCTACAATGGCTTCTGCAGTGCAAAGAGTTCGGTTTACCAATAGTCTCGCCAATAGTCGGACTTCGGTGAGTCCCAAGACAGTGGACCATCCTAGGCGACAGGGCGGAACATGAAATTAGAAATCGTGGTTGTGTATCAATTCGCTGAAGAACGAGCTCATCCCTTCTCAAGGGAGTCATCACGGCAGGCGTAATACAGCACATGGGCGATGTTGTTCTGGTGCTGCCATTCAGTTGCTCTTGTTAAGGAGTTTCCAACTGTAGCCGAGACAAAAATGTCTTATCCCTGGGCCCCAACTCTCACATATACCGTGTCTCACCTGCGGCACAATCGCCCGAGCAGTCGCGTGAGACAATAAGATACGATCTGGCTCGAGGATGGAGTAAGTATGATGTCCCCTTCAGGCTTGTCATGTCTGCGTTGTTTTCTTCCTTGCCAAGTCCAATTCAAGACAACGATGTAATAATACTATTAGCAAGTAGCTTTTTGATCAGCTTATTAGTAGGTTAGCAACGGATCTGGGAGCGTGCATCTGCGGGTCTTACGCATGCAGGTAATGTTTGAATTAGCGTTCATATCCCAATAGCTTTATACTGAGTGCCCCGTCGACTATTGAGAACGGCGGTAATGGACAATGCAGCCACATGAAAGCTATTATTCTGTCAAATTGCACGTTATAAAAGTCAATTGCAAGTCTCCCCGTATGTTGAAGGTGGAGGAGACCAAAGTAAACAAACAAATAAAAAAACAAGTAAACACCAGTTCCTGAGTCCTTTTGCAGCACACGCCACACGTCAGTCTAACGCGAAAATCTGCTAACGTTAGTGTAGGCCATTGATTCTCATGGACATCAAATAGTTTCAACTGAAAAGGAGACTGCGACGACTCTTTCCTTGAAGCAATGAGATCGAAAGAGTTGTGGTCTAATGATCAATGCTTTGTGAAACCCATTATTATACGGCATAGGGCATGAGCAAATAATTCATTCTATTTACAAGACGCTCGTCATTGGCCAATGGATAGATTGTTAAATCCCATCCGATAAATAATATTAGCAGGTAGGTAGACAAATAGGGCAGGTAAAATAACTGGTATCTTCCTCATATTCAAAATGAAACACTCAGCATTTATGAAGATCCATAAAGAAATCTCGACCACAGTTACAGTTAGACAGCAGTGCCGGAAGAACTGTCTGAGAAAGGGAGCTGGCATACTGGACCATCAACCACGCGTTTATGGCGGACAGCAGATAAATCTAACCGACCTGCAGCCAGTCAATGATGGCGTCGACAGAGACAAGACGGGCGCTGCTGTAATCATGCCCGGCACCTAGTTAGGTATATTGGTGACCTTAGCGAAGCATGACATTGTTCGCGGCTCGAGATGGAAGACTCTGACTGCTATGACAACGGAAGCGTGTTCTGTCAAGTCCAGGAGCATGCTCGGCGGATCCAGTCGAACCCTGTGTCGTTTTCCCCATTGTGAGAGCATATGACTGTGTACGTGTACGGTACTAAAAAGGCCCGAGACAGACCAGTTCACTTATACAACACACAACCAGAATTTATGAGCACTGAGACATTAGATCCCCGATAGGACGCGATGCGGTTGTGAGCAAGCCACCATCGGAGCCTACAGACTGACTGACACAGGTCCAGGACAGACGGCTGGCCTGGGTCAGGTTCATTATAGTCTGCGGGCGTAGTAGTCCAGACCACAATAGCATTTGGAGATGTGGGTGTGTAGAGCAATGTTGGTAGTGATCGTATCTAGATTCAAGCATTCGGATCAAGAAAGAGAATAAGATCTCTTGCGTCCATCTCAAGCCACTGTTACAAAAAATTGGGTTGTGAGGCGAAATGTTTTACTCCTGTAGACTACCTCAATACATACACAATGGCATGAGACGCGAGTGTGCAAGAGGTTGGCGGTACCCTATTATTAGAACCTTGAACCTCAAATGCAATGCGGGGCTGGAGCAAGCGAGTGAGTGTGATCGACGGCCAGTTACCAGGCCTGCCAGGCCTGCATCATTCAAGAACTGGTCTGGTCTCCATGATGGCTTAGGTGCAGAATGAAGGGTTCCCATATAGGACATCTGGCTTGTTACAGTTACATCCACAAACTTTGGAAATAAACCACAGGACACAATTCGCCGGTAGCAATGGGAAACTCTGACGAACGAACGCCCTGAGTGAAAAGAAGACACAGAATGATCCGCGATCGCCAATCATACATTGCTTAGGCCCTGTCGAGATTTCCCCGGAAATACCGCGACGAGGGTCACCCTGCACCTAGGTTTTCGTCATAACTACCACAGAAACACACCCGGGCGCAAGGGATGCATCTCCTGTTTCCAGAGCACCTTGCTTGTGAAATAGTTTGCTCGGTGCACAGATGAAGGGCCATCAGGCTAACTTCCTAACCAAGTCAGCAGAAAGACCCAGACACTGAAAGGCTCGGCAAACCCGGGGGATCCGCTAGGAGCAAATTATGCCTGGAGTAACACTGTAATTCGCAGTCAAGCAAGTCTATGAATGTGTCGCCCAGCAGCTCGGAAAAGCAAGGGCCAGTAATTCAATTTCATCGGCAGTCAGCCACGGATCAGACGGAGATGGGCCGTCTGAAAACAAGAATCAATAAATGTGTTCCAAGTGATTTGTATTGAGCGGCTTGATGTCGCGGTAAGTACGGAGTAGGTGGGTAGTATGGCTATGAGCAAGGGGACAATAGGTAAGGCTAGGAAAAGTAACATGCCCGACGCGAACTCGAAACTAAGCCAAGGGCAGTATTAACACTTCAAAACAGTCTCGTACTGAGTTGTATGAAATGTCTCTCAGCAAACTAGTGAGGAGGGCCAATGTCAAACAACAAACAATGGGCAGAACAAAGGCAATTTCGGTGAACAGAGTGTGATGACCTCAGCGGGGCATTTCTCAGGGTCTGGTCTATCAGAGACAAAGCAAGGAACTTCTGGAAGCAAGGGAGACAAGAGCATGGAGGTCAAAGTGTCTCATGAGGCGGTTGCGATATAGCAACCAGAGCGAAACGAGCAAAATAATCAGGGCCACAGCTGGTGAAGACGAGTAGACGAGTCACTGAACAGGCCCATGCCGGGTTCCAACTCTGAGCTTCAAAGACATTTCTTTGTTTTTCCTGCATCACCCTCCACTTTAAACTTAAGGTGTTATTTGCTTGTGCTGACATGTATTGCTGTGCATGAGGGAGCCAGCCACAGATGGAGGCAGGGGTCTGTCACTTTTAATGTCTATACCTTGGTAATTTACCTGGCATCGAAAAATAGGGTGCTGGCAGCGCAACTTACGATACTTCAGTCGTATGTATCTTGGCTTCAATATCCTCTGAAATCTCCGTGAAGAAGCCTCACAAGTAACAACGAGTGCCAACTTTATCTGCCACGTTTCCTCCCTCCCATGTCATCGGGGACGGAGAGGGATTTCCAAATGGTTGACTCAAAAATGTATGGGGAACTAGGATATAAGCGGAAAGAAGATGAAACAGTAACCGGGATCTGGGATGCTCGTGCTTTCATGACATGGGTTCATTGTCGGTATTTGCTGCGAATTCCTAAATATTCAGCTGCTTACTGACCTCCTTCATATTTCCTTTAGTCCAGACAGCCAACCTGATTATTGCCATGCTGTCCTGGTACAGAGCAGGCTTGCCAGAATTGGAGAGTCATTCCTTAATATCAGGACCTATCCCCTGTCTGAATATCCTTCATCGATCTTTGTTTCACTCGACGATAAGTGACCGCTCTGGTGGGATTTCACAGCTTACGTTGAGAACGCCAGATTGAGTGATTCACCTTTGTTATTTACTCTCACCAATGTCGACTCTGTGATACAACCTCATGTCAACAAATAACAAACTTGGTCTCACAACTCAAAATTTATCATCTTGGATTAGATCGATGAATCTAACACCACTAAGGCTAGAGTCAGGTACCCGATCCCAGTGTCCAATGAAGATGTAAGCAGTTAGATTAAAAGAGGGCTCCTCGGCTCTTAATGGCACACACTTTGCAGTGTGGTTGCGTGGAGGCAGCGGGGGAGACAGAGGCTTCATTGGCATGACTAGGCCTCAATCATACTAGCTTTAAGTAATAGGGCTTGAGGGCTTGAGGTTTTTGTCCTATGGGCTGAGCGATCGATGCTCGTTCGGGAGTTGAGTTTTGAAAACCGTTGGACTTTTGGCTGGAAGCTGGGAGAGAGGCCCAGAACTACAGTAAGCTTGTGAAAGTACCTAGCTGAGGTGGTGAGGGCACCCCAATAGTATCTCCTTGTGTGTATGGCTCTGGTGTTAAAAGACTCTTTGTAGAGAGCACGGTTAAACAAGACCAGCATTTACGTACCAACATACTATTTAGACAATGTGAGAATTGAAAACTCATCCAGACATCCAGCTTGCCTACAGTAGGTATGTATCACAAAACCAGTTGTTTACCCACTTAGACCGGCTTCTCCACCAGTCACTCCATCAATACTCCGTAGGCCCAGGGCATTAGATTCGGAGATACTTGGAGTAAAGAAGGAGCGAAAAGAAGAACGGGCTTACAAGGTCAAGCTGGCTGCATGACTTGCATAAGAGAAGTCAGCCACGCTAGCCAACCTGCGAGCCTCTTCCTCATAATCTCAATCTCACACAGCCTTCAGGCATCGAATCGAGGAAGGGAAGGGTTCCTAGTCAAGCCGGCCCCCCTCCCTCAGGTAAACCTGACCAACGAACGTACAAGCAGGGCTTGAAAACAAAAGGTTGTGCGGTGCGATGCTATTCTTGCGGGTGCACCGTGTCTGAGAGTCGCCAGCTTGTAAGAGAGTTGACCGGGGCTGAGGGGGTTTGTACAAGACACCCCTGTCTAGGGCCGGCCTTTTGCTAACGACACGCAACACAGCCTATGGTCAGTCAGCAAGGTGAGTCCACTCAGAGGATCATTCCCGGCTTGCTTTTTTATCAAGTCTCCATCGTGTGAGTGAATGAAGTGCTTCTTCTTAGCGGTGTCCTGTGCTGCTGGCCTGCGCTCTCTTCGACTCAGACGGGTCTGCCACACCAGACCAGCCAACGTTGGCATCCACAAGTTCGTTTTACTTTAACTTTTACTTTTATCCTTGGCCTCTGCTCGTTTCTCTTCATTACTTCTTTCCCACCCTCAGGTCTTCACCCGCTCGTTTCAATATCGTCCATCCTTGACTTATACCGAAGCCTCGTGATTGTTGCTTCCATACTCAGGCTAATTATTGCAAAACAAGACAGACTGCAATATATTACCCAGAGTAGTACACTCTTTCGGACCCGATTTTATATCACTTACATTCTTTCACCAACCCGTGGTGTTGGTTCGGTTTACTGGCTTGGGCCAATTCATACCAAGCAAGCTTGGATATCAAAACCGAAATATCCCATAACTAACAAGCACTTGCCGAAGCGACTTGAACACTCCTTCCTGTCTCTGGCTGACGAATTTGGTGCCATTCAATATATATACCGCCGTCCATTATCGTTTATCAACAACCATATCATAGTCGCACTGCCAAACCAAGGTCGAGGAAGCATAGCCAATCCAGATTATGCAGTACCACCTAACGTTGCGAGCATTACGAGAAACAAGATCAATTTTGCAACGCTCTACGGGAACCAAAGAACGCTTGGTTCGAGGTTAGCGACCTACCAGCTGTCGTACTGGGGTTTTGCAACTACGCAACATCGTCTTTACCAACTTTCAGAAACAATGCGGCGCAGCCTATCAATCGTCCTGGGCTCTTTGGCACTACTGGTCACAGTGGCCGTGGTAGCAGTTCTGATTGTTCTCACGATTCATGCACCCAAAGAATCAAGCGGCCGAACACTCTCGAAAGTCTCTGTTGCCCTCGAGGTTGTGACTCTCTTCATCCTCTGCTGGTTCGCCTCCACATATGTTTCAACTTCCTTCCGACGATGGTCGACACGATGCCTGGGTGTTGACTTTGGTGCTTGTCTCTTGTCAATACTATTTGCTACTGTTGCAACAGTGGCTACTCTCATTCAATTCAGCAAGTCTAAAATCGAAAATGAGCATGGGTTCGCAGGCTCGAGTAAGAGTAGTCTTCTCGTCGGCCTGTCTGCTAGTCTTGGGGTGTGCTTCTTCCTTCAAACCGGTTTCTTATCTGTTCATTTCTTCCTTACACGGCAAAGCGATCAGAAGGCACTTTCACTCCACACTCTAGAGGAGGACCGAGGCTTGCCATCATTCCGATCCAAGACGTCTCTGAAGTCGATCCCCTATAGTCACACAACTTCAGATCATGACACAACCCCCAGGATGATGAACTCGATGGACTCTCAAACACCCACCCCATCCATACGTGGACGTTCCAGATCCGGCACTTCAACTTCAATCAAGGTTCAACTTTCGAATGCTATTCGGTCTGCGACTGTCAGAAGTCACGTATCGTCAAGTGAATTTCGACGACCAATATCGACCGACTCGACGATATATCAGTCGAGTGAAGATGTTTTTGACACCTGGGATACATCTTCTGTTGATACAAACAACCGCCAAGTGGTTATGGAAGCTGCAACTCCTCCTCAGCAAACCCAAGGCCATTTTCTCGAGACAATTCCTGGTAGTCCGTCGCCAAGCAGAACGTCCACACCGAACAACGATATGCCTCTCGAGCCACCGAGGATCCGCATGCGAAGCCGAAGCTTCAGTCCGGTAACTATAACACGTGAGCAAATGAGCCCGCAGACGTCGACGACCGACCTCCCTGAGCCGTCCCTGAGTGAATCTCATATCCATCCACTCTTCCGATCCGACTCGCCTACGCCGCCCCCAATGGCCACGCCTGGCACGGTTGTCTTGGCCTCGCCCAATGCTGGACAAGTCATCACACACCGCCAGAGTGTACGGTCTCTGCGGTCTGCCTCCATAACTGTGGGCCCAAGCCCTCTCAGCCATCGGGATGAGCACGAGAGCATTAGAGAGGAGCAAGAGTCCGAGACAGACTCCCTAACGACAATTGACAGGCCGCTCACCCCTCCCATTCCTGGGTGGGTCATGGGTGCCGGCGCTCGATCAAGTTGGTCGGGTTATAACAACCGCAAGTCAAAAATCGAGAATGAAGATGACAGGGAAAGCAAGAAGCAGGAGAAGAACTAACGATGTCACTCTGGCTGAGTGGCAGTATAATGATAAAAATGAGGAGGGGCATGTGAAACAGCGGGCACTATCATATGGACAGACTCCATTTTTCTTATCTTTTTTGTCCTTCCAGACGCCACCGGATGGTAAACTCAAGAGTTCCGTGCAGACCTGGTGGAACGAACTGAGAAGGATTATTTGTATACCAATGAAAACAGCGAGGCGCTTTTATGACTTGACCTTCAGCGCTAGAGGCGCGAGGATGAACGACAGAGATGCATTGTAAGGTAGAACCAAAGCTAGAAAACTTAGAAGCAATATCAAACACTTGTTAAAAGAACCTGAGGATATTCGTCCTGAATAATATGTTGAGGATCCTTCCATGCAGGCCTTTGAGTCCAGAGGCAGAAACAGGACTCTCAAAAAGGCTCCACACTTTAATTCTTGTAAAGCATAACATGTTTTGACATCTTGAATCACTGGCATGTACGGTAGTGCAAGACTGTCTCAGAGAAAATCCCGGTGTTCCTCCACGTGGCGAGGTTATTTGTGTGGGAGATCTAATAGAATTCTCCTGTTGCGTGATACGAATTTCCATCACTGGTTCGGTTCCAAATAGAGCTTCTCCTGTAGCAAGGCCTAGACATTAAGTTCGGCGACGTCAATACCCAGAGCATGCATGATAGGTGTATTTCAGAGATGGCCATGCTGTTGACTCTCATCGACAGAAGAGATCCGAACTTAATTTTAGAATGAAGGACTCTAGACGTGTGCGTACGGGTGTTTTCAGCAGAAATCCATTCTGCTTCTCTGCCTACCTAGGTACCCAGTACTGTCTCTCTCTCTTTCGCTCACGACGCTCACGGTCTACTGACGGGAGCCTCTGATAAAATGTGGCTCTTTTTCTCAGGCAGCAGGACGCGCGCCTTCTAGCCATTTGGTAGCCTGGAGTGGCTGATAAAGGTACACTAGGCTATTTTTGGTGGTAGCTGGCTTGAAAGTAACCCTTCCAACTCACAGGTTCATGCCCCACCTTTTCTCTCAGCCAAACGTCAACTTCGTCCAGGCTGTAAACCACTAACTAAGCTTTCCTCCAACACACTTCTAACTATATCTACGTCGACGATTTATTTTCTCCTACCCGACCTCTCTCCCACATACTCTCCCCCTCATCAACAAATCTTCGATCTTGACCCATCGAATCGGCTCTGCTACCGCGCCTGTGCCGAGCGAGACGACTCTATCTAAATCCCAGGTTGCACTTTGCCTCGCACCTCCCCACCTCAAAGTGACAGAGTCTTCGCCCATCATGAAGGTCACCTTCAAGGTACGTCACGATACATGCGCCGCTGAATCTGCGTCAATGATCTCGATCCCTCGTGCTTGTTTTCATTCTCCTGGAAGTTGACTAATCGTATTCCAGGATCTCAAGCAACAAAAGTTTACCCTCGACGTCGAGCCTTCTGAGCTGGTATGCCTGCCCCGCGTTGGCGCTTGTAACTGTATGCGCAAATCATTCAGCCAACTGATACACTCGATAGATTTCTGCCGTCAAAGAAAAGATCTCGGCTGAGAAAGGATGGGAGCCCAAGCTGCAGAAACTGATTTACTCTGGTACTTACTTATCTCTTTGGTCGCACTACATCGTCGCTGACTTTATGCCAAGGCAAGATTCTGAAGGATGAAGAGACTGTTGGCTCCTACAACATCGAAGAGAAGGGCTTTGTGGTCTGTATGGTGAACAAGGTATGGAACAATGACTCCTTGATAGGAGCTTGCCTACTGACAGCTCGCAATAGCCTAAGCCCAAGCCCGAACCCAAGGCGGCCGAATCCAGTGCTCCTCCTGCCACACCCGCCCAAGCTGTTGCCAACACACCTGCGGCCCCTGCGGCCCCTGCGCAATCTTCATCTCATCAGACTACTGTCCCCGCGACGCCTACTCCTCAGCGCTCTGTGGATGCTGGAACTGGTGCTCGCGCTGAGGAGCCTTCCGGCCTTGCTATGGGATCCCAGCGCACTGAGGCAATCGCAAACATGGAGGCCATGGGCTTCGAAAGAAGCCAGATTGAAGCGGCCATGCGCGCTGCTTTCAACAACCCTGATCGTGCTGTCGAGTATCTTCTTAATGTTTGTCTTGAATTTTCCGGGCTGTCGTGAGCGACGATTGCTTACTTGGTTAACATTAGGGCATTCCCGACAATATCCGACAAGAGCAGCAGCAGCGTGAGGCTGCCCCTGCGGCCCCTGCTTCACAACCAGCTCAACCCGCCGCTTCCGCCCAGGGTACCTCTGATGAAGGTGGCGTCAATTTGTTTGATCTTGCTGCTCAACGTGGAGGTTCTGGTGGCCGAGGAGGAAATGGAGGGAACCAGGCGGCAGCAGCCGCAGCCGCAGCTGCTGCTGCTGGACAAGGCGGCGATTTGGGTAACCTCGATTTTCTTCGACACAATGCTCAATTCCAGCAGCTCCGCCAGGTTGTTCAGCAACAACCGCAGATGCTTGAGCCAATTCTTCAGCAGCTTGGAGCCGGCAATCCTCAATTGGCCGAGTTGATTGCTACAAATCCAGACCAATTTCTCCAACTTCTCGGTGAATATGCCGATGACGACACCCCCCTACCCCCTGGGGCTCAGGCCATTTCGGTCACTGAGGAGGAACGAGATGCTATCGAGAGGGTGAGGTTTTACATTTCGATACGGTCTTGAATCTAAACCACTGACATGTATTAGTTGTGCCGCCTAGGATTTGATAGAGACCAGGCCATTCAGGCCTATTTTGCCTGCGACAAGAACGAAGAACTAGCTGCTAACTTCCTCTTTGACCAACCAGAGGATGACGAGCCTGCCCCCAACAATAACTAAGGGCAGATAAGCTGTGCAGAACAGTACGCGTTACGATTATGAACCGAAGGAAAGGGCACAAAACCAGGCATTTTCTGTGGAATAACCATCTGGCGACGGCGACGGACCAGGGATAGGACAACAGAAGAGGGTCATGAAAAGAATGCAGCCATTGGTCCCAGCTAATAGAGCAGGCACAAGTGGTGGTTTTGATCTTAGAAAGCTCCCATTCTATATTTACATTCTGAAACTCAACACCTGATGTAAGGTGGGTAGGTCACTGAGGATTGTTCAGCTACCTCTTTCATTACTCTATCGTGTTACAGTGACTACTAGGCACCTTGCCTTGGTATGAAGCTACCTTGATTGAGTAGTATGATGGGATGTCACGATTAGAGAGAATGCGAGTTATGCTGAATCTCACTGCTGTTCATAGGATAACAATTTCAAGCTTCATGGCCTAAATGCTAGAATGATTTGAGCCTCTGTATTGCGAGGGAGGGAAGGATAAATTAGGCCTGCTACTCACTGGGCATCCTAAGTTTGTTCTAAACTTATTTTAAGCATTTATGTCTTTCCAAAACTCAAACCCGAAGTGCATTTCGTTTGCGAAATGGCTGAACTCACAGCCCGTATGACCCAATTTCCTTCACCGTTAAAACAATACGATGAGTGCCAAATGGTTTTCCATATCTTGAGTATTGTTGTAGGTAGTTTTTTGTCCTCGTTACTATAGCATGGGTGATGCGCTCTTCGACCACCGTTGCGCAGTCAGTCATCGACATATCTAGTCGCCAGCACTAGGAATCCTCGCGTATCTCCAGCCATAAAAGAAGATTCTTTCTCCTTCTTCTGTTTACTTTCTGTACTTTTCCAGTTTTTTTTGGTTTTCGGTCTAGGCTGGCCTTGTACAGAGACAATCGCGAGACTCAATGGCCTTGTACGACCCATGGCCAGGAGTATCTGGCTCCTAGCATTAGCCATCAACATGACTGTACCCCTAATCCTGCTAAGGTAGTCTAGCACTCACACATCATGCTGGGAGAGTCCTGCTGAGATTTCTTATATCAAATCACTGATCATCCGTTGAAAGCTTGCTAATCCCTCCGCCAGCTTCAGACCCCGCTACTCTGCATTCAATTGCCAGTACTCTAAGTGACCCTGCTACCCCTATGTTGATATCGCCAACTTGACTTGACACAGGCCACTTGACGCCCGTTGGATGGCACGAAGCTATGATTTCTTGAGACAAGAGACAAACACGACTTATTATGACGATATATGTTATAAGCAGGTTTGAGATTCCTCATGGTGTACCTTGCCCTAGGAGAATTATTATTCTGTAGAGACTGCTCTCGAAGCTAATTCCATGTAACCCTTTCTTCCATTCGTGAGCAAATAAAAACCCCCATTGGTATCATGCCTGTCCCCGATACGCCGCCCGAATCATGTCTCCGATTTTGGACGTACTCTTGATCCTGATGTCAGCCTGATTTATGTCCTCTCCCAGCTCAAGCCTCTTGAGCAATGGGTTCGCCGTTTAGCCCGTAGGCTACTGCCTGCTTCTTTTTCCTCTTCTTTTTCTTCGCGTCACCTTCATCGTCGTCCTTGAACAGCTCCTCTCGTCTCTTGCGCATGATCTCGGCCTGCTCGTCAGCTCGGCGTTTCTCCTCGGCCTCATATTCTTCCTGGATCTTGCGTTGTTCAGCCTCGATGTCCGCCACTGGCTCAAACTCGCTACCGGTGAAAGCCTTGTACTCTTCGAGATCGATCTTTACCGTCTTCTCGCCAATGAGAGCAGCGTTGACGCGTTGTGGACAGTGACGCTCCTCCCGATTAAATTTGAGTTTGACATGACGCCGCTGCTTGCCCGGGAACATTTTGGAAATCATCTCAAAGTCCGTACCGAGCATGCGCAGACCTCGATAGAAGAGCTCTGTCTCTGCGTCGGTCCAGATATTGGGGCCCTTAAGTTTGGAAGTGTTCATAAACGAGTTGCTGGTGATGAGGCGCGTGAAGTCGTTTTCTTCGACTGTTTCCATATCTCCGGCTGCGGCGGCTGCTCGAGCATGTCTGTCCACAGCCAACGAGCTTTGGTCGATCACGATCTGCCCATCAACAATACGGAATTGAGGCCCTGAAGGTGCAGCCGGAGCAGAAACCGAAGGAGCTGGTGAGGATGCAGCGGGGCTTCCAACTTTCTTTCCTTGGCCGCCGTCTTCGGGGGTTGCTGAGCTGTCACGTTCGCCGTCAACTCCGAGTTTGATCTTCATTCTTGCCCGTCTCTCTCGTTCTCGTAGCTCATCATGTCTGCTGAATTTTTTTCCAATGTGAAGATCCTTGGTTAAATCAGCCATCTTAAGCTTCTGTAAGTCCACCAATTGAGATTCTGAATCTTCTGGCGTAAGTGAGCGCGCCCGTCTGTTTTTGGGTGTGCTTGTACCGCTCTGGGTAGTCCTGCGTTTTCTAGGCTGTCTGGATGCCGCGTTTTGTTCATCGGTTTTCCTCTGACGTTTCTTCGTTTTCGAGCCTCCCTCTTTTTCAACCTCATCCTGGGTTACCTGGTTAATCTGTTTCCTGGTCCTTGGCCTACGCGTTGATCGGGGCACATTCTGCGGTTCTCCTGAGGCCTCTTCGGGTGTATCATTCAAGTCAGTAGCGGAGAGAGATGGTGTATTTGAAAGATCAGTTCCACTTGGGCCTTCCGAGTCATCTGGAGTTGGTGTTTGTAGAACAGGAGACAGAGCATCGTCGCTACTACTTGAGTGAGTCTCACTATACTGCGCAGGAGGCTGTTGACTTTGTTCTTGCTCGCTCGAAGTTGTCGCTTGCGCAGCCGTGGTAGGTACACCGATTATTTCAGGATTGCACTCGGAATTTTGGTTTGCAAGTTCACTTTGCGTTTCTTCTTGAGACTTTTCTTGCGCAGACCCTTCAGTTGCAGCATGCTCGTCTGGCTTTGCAGGCTCCTGGATTGTCGATGGTGGGGTAGAAGGTTGGCTGCCAAGTTCACGAGAACCTGGAATTTGCGATTCATTCGATGAGCTCACGGGGTCCTTCGCCGATGGTGTTTCTGAAGATTGATGGGATACATCGTGAGCTTCCGAATCCCTTGAGTCTTGCGGAAGAGAAGCAGTTGGTGGTGCTTTGGGAGGTTGTGAGGGTACTGGTGCCGCGGGGCGTCGAGCGGCGGGGATCTTGGGTTTGAAGGCAGGCCCTCCTTTCTTTTTGAAAATGGAGCTCATTGTGCAAGCATTTAATCATGCATGTATTGTATGCGATTTCGTATATGTTATCTGTGTTGACATTTCCGAACGAATTGCGACAAGAGAACGATTCAGAAACTAAAAAGTACTCGTATCAAGCAGCCCAGAAAAAAGGTAGAGAAAATAAAATGCGGGATGGTGGAGATGCAGTGGGCGAGAATTATGCGCCCATGCAAATCGATAAGAAGAGCTCCACTTTCCAAACGAAGCTAGCCTGGTACTAATCCCCTTCGAGGTGGAGACCTCGCGCTTCTTGCTCTGCGACTCACTCAACTTCGAAATTTCAAACTCCTTACCCGAAGAAACGTTCCATCATCATAACACGCTCCCCCGCGCCATCACTTGATGATCGCTCGCACGTCTTTGCTTGCCACCGGAATTGGCTTGAAAGCGCTCGCACGACCGACCCGTCGCTTTTCTTTGGGAACGCGTCCGCCTTTTTACCCTCTGCCACGCGACTTCTGATGCCTCTCACAACCACGCCTTCTGCCTCCCCTCACCCATCCACAGTCTCAAAGATGGAGGATAGGAAACGGCCTGCCATCAGCAGTGCCGATGATATAGCCCCTCCGAGCAAGCGAGTAGCGGTCAATGGCTCCAAAGCTAAAGATGACTCCTCCGACATGAAGGAAGAGAGTTGGATCGAGGTAAGTCACACGACGGCATCTCCTATTGCCAACGCTTGAGTATCCGATCATGTGTTCCCCCCTGCACTCTGCCTATCACGCAGACTTCTATTTCCGGCTTCGTGCCATTCTGTTGGGATGGTCCTGGACGGCATTGCTCACCAAGCCAGTGATGATGCTCGCCTGCTTCTTGCGACACCGCAATAGCCGTCTCGGAAGTGCATTCGTCATGCACCCAAATGAGAGGCGCCTCCGCACAACCCAAGAAAACATCACGCAACTTTCTCGATGTATGGAGGTGGAAATGTCGCTGACCCAATCATCAGGCCTACACAAAGGGCGCCATCTACCGGCAGATGCAAGAATATAGTCGAAAGGCTTCTACGTACGAGTCGCGCCTCGAAGAACTTCACAAAAGATCTGTCCATCATGACGACCACTTGAGACTTATCGATGCTTGGTGGCGACAGGTTTGTCCCACCCTTCTCCAGTCCCCACTATCTGTGGTATAGCTAAACAAAGAAATAGGTGCTTGAGGAAATGGAGCTTCTTTCAGACTCGGAGATCACTTCTACAACCCCATCCGGTATGAGGCCCTTTGTTCTATATTATCAGCCGTGCTTTTTCTAAACTTATTCGCAGAACCTCCGTATCTGAGTGGCGTGACTTTCAAGGATCTTCACGAATTCCAGAAACATCTATCCGACAAAGGCAAGACGATCAAATCCAGAGCTGAAGCACTTCTCGGACGATTGGCCTCTTCGCGAGGCAAGATTGACCCCGATGCTGCTACGCTGGAGAATAAGGTTGCAAGTCTGCTGGCAACTCAAAAGGAATACTTGTTCAAATTGGACCGTTTGAAGAGTGAAAAGGACCAGCTCTCCGAACAACTGAATGCTGCGACTTTGCGGTACTTCAAAGCGGAGAAGAAACTAGACCGCGCCAAAAGCGCTCAGGTGCAGAAGCTCGAACAACAAGCATTTGCTAATGCCACCCGCCCTGCTGCATCTGGCGATGGAGGCGCCGAGGTCAGCGAAACAAACGGTAACGCGGGTGAACTATTACTCAAGTATGAAGAGGCAACTGCAGCTGCTACCAAGCAAAAGGAACAACTCGATGTTATCTTGGCTGAAATCAAGACCCTTCAGGACGAGAACTCGACTCTTAAAGCGAAAAGGGAGACCTTGACCGATGAAGACTTCATTCGGACCGACGTTTTCAAACAATTCAAAAACCAGAATGAGGATCTCATCAAACGTATCAACAACCTTGAAGCTACGAACAAACAACTGCGAGAAGAAGCCGAAAAACTACAAGCAGAGCGATCGATGTTCAGAACTCAGCTTGAAGCAGACGCGAATCAGGTGACACAAGAACTTGAGGCTGAGATTATTTCCAGAGATCAAGATCTTGCCCGAGTGCGATCGGCGCGCGATGAATTGCTAGCCGAAACTACGCAACATAAGGCAAGATTAGAACAGGACCGGGCATCAATCGATCAAGTCAAGGCTCTAGCGTCTGCCAAAGAGGATAGAATTACGGCTTTAGAAGCAAAACTTTCGCGCCTTCAACCGAACGAGGACCAGCAAGCTATTCGCCCGGATATCGAGGCATTGACAATCGATGAGCTTCGTCTGCAATACACCAAATTGGAGCGGGATTTCAACTCTATCAATACGGAATTCCCGGCTATGGAAAAGGCATACAAGAAAATAATTCAAATTGCTCAAAAGAAAGCGATGGACACCAGTGCTGCAGAGGAACGCATGGCAATACTAATTGCAGAGAAGAGTAAAGCTGACCAGAAATACTTTGCCGCACGAAAGGACGCAGACACCCGCAACAACGAGATTCGATCATTACGCCACCAGAACAGCAAGAGCTCGGAAATCATCGCCCAGCTAAAGGACCTCGAATCGCAGAACCGTACCCTACTGGGTAATTTGGATAAACAGTTGACCGACTTGAAACAAGCAAATGCAGCCCTGGTAACGGAGAACAAGAAGATGGAAACAGCAAGCCTCGATGCTCTCCGCCGTACTGAGTCTTTGAACAAGCAAATTGCTGATCTGACAAACCTGGTCAAGTCTAAAGATGCGGCTTCTGCTGTGGTTCGTGAGCGCAACAATATGCAGGAGACTGAGGTAGAGAAGATGAAGGTCCGCCTCGAGCATGCACAGAAAGATCGCGACAACTGGAAGAATAAGGCATTGAGTAATGCGTCTGAAGAAGAAGAAATGCTACGGGTAAGTGATCTAAAGAAAAAATCCTGGTATTCCGAACGATTCTAACGCGCCTTCAGACGTTCGCTCTATGCACTATTTGTCGTATCAATTTCAAGAATACGGCGTTGAAGACGTGTGGTCATCTATTCTGCAACCAATGTGTGGATGATCGCATCAGCAATCGCATGCGGAAATGTCCTACATGTTCCCGAGCATTTGACAAGATGGACGTTATGCCCGTCCATCATTAACGAACGCACCGAGAGCGCAATGGAAACAACCTATCTGCAGCTTGCTTATGTTTCTTATATATGCGATACCTCTTTTTCTACTTCGTTAATTGCTTGCGTCAAGCATTGAGCATCCATTGATACCTTCAGCCAATTTGGGGGAGGCTGTATGTCCATAATCCCGGACTTTGTTGGGCCACTATGATCTGGACAGCGCATCTTGACGGTTTCCTTCTCTGGGCTAGATGGCTACTCTTGGAAAGTCATCCGTGTATTTTTAAACCACTCAGCGGAACACTTCACAAGCCGCTGCATGCATGTATATACTGTTTGTAAAGAATGGAAGGGGTTGGGGGAGGTGCTGAGTCAGTGTATGAAATAGCAGGATAAATGGAAAGCGTCAGTTAGAATTTTTACATATCCCTGGTGGGATGTTTATCTATCGACGGCTGGTAGAACCGAAGCCAGTACTCTCATGACGATTTGAATTGTTGGATCCAGATGACGATCCAGAACGACCACCCCATCCAGAACCTCCCCGTCCAATGCTGCCATACCCATCGTTGTGGTGATTATGATGGTTTTGCTGATTACGGCTACCAGCCCAATATCCTGCTGCGGCTCCTCCTGCAGCACCACTCCAGAACCCGGGTCTCCAAGTGTCGGATTGCGAAGAAGGCTTGGAACCGGGATATGGAGGTGGAGGGTCATCACCGTCAGGACCCCATCCGGGACCCCATCCTCCGGAGGACCATCCATCGCGGCGGCGTCGCGGTCGGTTGGAGTTACCGCCAGCCTCTTGTGCTCTGTAACACGCTGAAAAAATTATCCAGCCGAGAATAGCAACGAACAAAATCGTGAAGAGTAGAGCCCCCCAATCAGTACCACCTCTGCCGTCATTAAACCACCCTCCGTTAGCGATATTTGGATAACGGCGTTCGCCCTTCCTTGTTAAGGCAACTCTGTACTCGACACCGCAACTACCCTTTAGAACGTAGGGGTCGTCGGGAGAGTTGTAACCCTCACATATCACATCCGTAGTGACAAGCTTGAGCTCTTCTGGAAGTGAGGCGGTACAGCTCCATTGGATGTCCTCATCACCCCAGCCGGAGCCTTCATTGGTGCAGCGCATCACATCAACATCGTAAAGTTCACAAAGAGCCTTCTTGGAGACACAGCGCAGCTGGGGAATGGCGCCAACACGGCGATGATTCGTCATGGCTCCATTACCCCGGAGGGTGAGAGATCGCACATCAGAAAGCTTGATGGCGTCCTTGGGGCGGGCGGCCAGCACAAGAGCTGGTAGTGCAAGTAGCCAGGCGAGAGAGCCAGGTATCATGATGTTTTGGGGGCTATGACGTGAAGGGTCGAATATGTGCCCGTATGCTTATCGCGAAATTCTGATATAAATCGGACGGTGAGGTTTTAGAAATGATGGGAGTTTAGGTTTTATCTTAGACAGAATAAAACGTGTTAAGTTGGACACGTGCCGTGGCGATAAGAAGTCTAAAGATGGGCTTAAATATGATGATGTGGCGATCAGTAGTCAGCTCTGATGATTTGTTCGGAGTCTGTGGTAGCATCCATCCAATGAAAAGACACGAATAGACGATTGTTGCCTAAGGCTTGAACTGGTAGTAATGAGGGCAAAGATGGCCAGACTCGATATTGACAGCCATAGAGAGACCTGGCCTCTATCGATACCAAATACAGTTTCGTTTCATAAATCCAGTATGCTCGATTATTTCGCTAAGTCTGAATCTCCAAGTCATTATCATGACAACCGATTTGTCCTAAATGGAAGCCTCATGTTAGCGTCTTTCGTTTGAGCAACTTCGGATATAGCAGCATAACGAAGTGTCGAGTAAAAGAGAAGAACGCTAAGTAATGCGTTTCTATTGCGTTCTGTGTAGTAATAAAGCACAAAGTCCATACAATGGTAAATCACATCAACTTCATCCGGTACTGGTCTTTGGAGTGACGCTTCGCGACATACCAGCACATCCAATATCGAGCGGCGGCAAACCCTGCAAAAATGTCTACAGCAACACACTCACAACATCATAAGCCAGTGTCTAAAATTTCTCTATTCACTAAAAACCGTATTTATGTCGTGCTACTATTCCATCTCTGGGGCCACGGTCTGTATAATGCAGGTGTTGAAGCTTGAGGTAATTGTTTAAGCTTTACGGTGTTATAACTTAACTTCTGTATCTTGCTTCAGAACTCCAGAACTAGATAGATCCTCATCTACTCTCACACTGCAATAATTTTGCAGAATCAGTATACACTCCAGGTATATAGCGCCCTGCCAGAAACTATTTCACATGCCGCAGCTCCAGGGTGGATGTGATCCTAGCAGGGAGCATCCTCGTTTATCGCCCCATAGCTAGGTATGAAACAATCCTTTATGCGAAACTGTGGAACCTCACCTGAACGTACATATAGGCGTTCAGGCGCAGAGACGTTACGAGAAGTACTCCGTATGTATTATTCTAAACGCCATGGGAAGCCTGTAAACCTCAGATCTTGAGATAGGTAGGGTATGGATGATGCCCAAAATAAACTAAAGGCTCCTCTCACTTTATGCTAGTACACCTACATATTTCTATCATTGGGGTTGAAGCCTTTGGTTTTCTTGTCCTCCAGAGTTGTCATCAACCTGACGGTTATAGCGGCGCAATACAAGGAGACACTGCCATGCTTTGTCTCACACGAGTAACCCTTGAGCACACTTGATAGAACAGCCACGGGCTCAACTCAAATGTACCCATCATTGTGTTCAAGTCAATTCGAAACACCTGTTGATAAAAGTCAAGTTTAGAAAAAGCTCAACTAACAAAAGCGGCAGCAGGATATATCGCAGTGGCGAAAGTCCCCTGAGCCAGGATGCTGATATGTAGCACATGGCCTAGGGGAGGAAAGAAAACACAGGACCTTGACCCTAAGCGATAGAAATACTTAGGTAAATCTAGCCTAAACTTAGGGGACTCTTTGCTAAGTTTATTTTGATATCCTACAGTAGGGTTCGCTGTTTTCTTGCCTCCCGAGGATGGCCTAGGATACAAGATCCTTCGCTCGACAACCTCTAATGTTAGCCTCGCACGGGACGTGGAAGTTATAAATACATACCCTCATGCAAGAATAATTCTCAACAACTCAGCCTCCTAGATGATCACCATTGAGAGTGCCAGGGCTGAACTTACAAACTGACACTGATTTGGTGACTTGGGAACTTACATCAAGAATAGAGTCTAAAATGTGAAGTGCACTGCCCGAGCAGCTTCCCACGTTCCACAGTATCTGTTCTTTCAACAGAAAGTTGTTCTGCGGTCGATGAGCAATACCGAGTTGCAGCCACCCGTCTTCGCGAATGCGAGAATTGCGAAGCTGTTGGTTATGCCCCGTCATCATAAAAAGCCACGCAATCTAGGATTTATCGGATTTAGCAACCAACACTACTAACGGATACGAAAATAAGTTTAATGACCGGGATTCGGACTCGGGAGCTCCCGATCACCTCTCTCGCTCTCATTCTATGCTGACGATCGGGAACCGGCATCGAGAACTCACCGACCTCCGTCAGCAGTCGACAGGAGTGTAAGTTTACCCGAATCTTCTGACGACCACATTCGCTATTGAACGAGATTGTTATTGCTCTTCTCATTATTGTGCTGCATACATATCCATCTGTGTCCCAAAGTGTTACCATACTCGAACCTCAATACCTCATCGAGGTGACATGAATCTGATGCACAACGGCTTGTGCATTGCAATGCTTGCCCCCTGTGATACGGCGCTGGGACATTCAACATCACTTTGGAACCTGTTGCCTGTGCTCACTGACTACTGGATGTATGGCATACCTAAAGCTCGAGGCTTGTAGAGTGCCAGTGGTTGTTGTGTCCAGGGACTCTTGTTGGATAACATAATTACATGCCTAATCGTAGCTTCGAAGCGTGCCGAAGTCCCGTGCTTATTTATTATTTACCCGGCTCCGGTTTTGGCTGTCTTTTGACAAAAGCTCCGAAGCCTGGAGTAGGCTATGTAGGTAGGTAATAAAAGTGAACCGATAGTGGCAGATTGAAGCGAGCCCGGCGCTGTCCGAAAGCAGCAACCGTTTCGACGCCGCAGAACTGCTCCACAGAAGCTCGGCCGCCTAACTGCTCTCTCCATGGATCCATCCATGCAACCAATAGTCTGGTCGTACTGTAGGTTGGCTGGCGGGAAAAGGCAGGAGATATGAATTTGGGGCCAAGAGTTTCAGGACCCAGATAGGTAGACGACGAAGTATTATGTTTACATATTTCGTAGAACAATCAGAGTAAAAAATAACGATTTTTTCCTTCTTTCGAACTTGTCAAAGGAATCAAATCGTAGAGGAGCATCGAGCCCATATACTTATAATTCTAATACTAATACTAATACTAATGGCTTTCAGATGCGAAAGACTTAATTCCTTGCCTTTCCTTTTCAACCCAACCGAGTTGAAGACTGTGAGTAAGCGCGGGATGCATTTTCGCTCCGTAGGATTACCCACCACGGGTTGTCGGACTACTGCGGGAGTCCGACGGCAGATCCAATGATTCAAGATGGTCAGAGACAGACAGCCAGAGACAATATACGCGGTGAGATGACTCAAACAATCGGTACATTAAGTACATATGTAGCTTTTTGACCGGGAGGATTGTACAGTCTCCATCGCAACGGGGTTCTCTGACTCCCAAGACATTGGATGCTGAGATCACACACAGATCAGAGATCCCTGTACTGGACCGGCTTACGGGGTCTTGAATACGCCTGAGCATGAGTGACAAGTGACAATGGAGGATGCTCGCCCCCAGGCCCCAATCTGCAAGAACCCCATATTGGAGTCGCCAATGAAAGATTAGCGGATCGGACATTCGTTTAGCTGAAAAGGGAATAGAAGCGTAATCGACCTCTGGACCAGGCGACTTTTTGTGTCCCGGGCCCGCGTCCGACAGCAAGGTACGCCAAGCCAGTCCAACAGATGTGGATGTGTTGCCCGAGCTCAGTTATTTAAATAAATTGTCCATTCATCTCGAGTCGCATTTTCTTGTGTTCTCGATCGAGAAATACAACAGACCTTTCGCACACTGTTTCTCACCAACACAGTCCGTACTAATAGAAGACTTCTCACCTGGGGCCTCGTTGAAGCCCGTGCTGCAGCTTATTCGACTTGGATTCTCTAAGTTATGGGAAAAATATATGAACGATCAATACGCATGATTCGCTAATCTCGACGACAACCATATCAACTCAACACCCACTGGTGTTTCCTTTTCATCCAAGGGTGTTTCTTCACCCCACCAATAACTTGCTGTACACCTACTCTTCTTAAACACTGCTACTGGCTGGCTCTTCAATAACCACCACATCATCACCATGACCGAGATTTCGGAAAAGGCAGCCGCTGCAACAAGCAGCAGCAATCCCTCGCGGCCATCGTCGTCAAGCCACAGCGGGAGTGGTTCAACCGACAAAGATGCAGTTGGCCCACACATGAAATCTTCGAGCGACCCCAACAACGAAAAGTTGGACTTGACAAAGGCCGATTCAGCAGTCATTGTGCCTCCCAAGGCAGAGAATATCGAGGATCCCTATCGACACTTGCCACCTGACGAAGCCGAAGTGCTGCGACGCCAAGTCGTCAGCCCCACAGTCAAGCAGGGCGTGGCCGTACTATACAGATATGCCTCCCGCAACGACATATTAATTATTCTGATCTCAGCCATATGTGCCATTGCTGGCGGCGCGGCGCTTCCTCTTATGACGGTGGTATTTGGGAATCTTCAAGGGGTTTTCCAAGATTTCTTTGTAAATCGTACCTTGACAAGCAGTGCTTTCAATGACAAATTGGTGGAATTCGTTTTGTACTTTGTCTATTTAGGCATTGGCGAATTCATTGTCGTATACATATCGACTGTTGGGTTTATCTATACCGGAGAGCATCTGTCAGCAAAGATTCGGGAGCATTACCTTGAAAGCTGCTTAAGACAAAACATCGGTTTCTTCGATCAAATCGGCGCGGGCGAAGTGGTCACAAGAATCACGTCCGACACGAATCTCATCCAAGATGGCATTTCGGAGAAGGTGTCTCTCACCCTTGCAGCTGTGGCTACGTTCGTCTCGGCCTTCGTCATCGGTTTCATCAAGTACTGGAAACTGACTCTGATCCTTTTTTCTACCGTTATTGCCCTCCTGCTCAACATGGGCGGTGGTTCGTCCTTCATATTAAAATATAATCGACAGAGTCTCGAAGCCTATGCTCATGGAGGAAGTCTTGCAGACGAGGTCATCAGTTCTATTCGAAATGCTGTCGCATTCGGGACGCAGGAACGCCTAGCTAGACAATATGATGCCCATCTCAAGAATGCGGAATACTTTGGGTTTCGTGTCAAAGGGGCTGTCGCTTGCATGATTGCAGGTATGTGTTTCTCCAAGGTGTTAAAGATGCATGCGAATGGCTTCAACCACAACCCGCCTATCCTATCTTCCACCAACTCTAGACCACAGCCCATCCTTCTGACAAAACTCCTCAAATCCCCGAGTACCGTGTACAGAATAAATTTCTAATCTAATTAGGTATGATGATGGTCCTGTACCTCAACTATGGCCTGGCCTTTTGGCAAGGTAGCAAGATGCTTGTAGATGGTGAAACCTCACTTTCCAACATCCTTACTATCCTTATGGCTGTGATGATAGGGGCGTTCAACCTAGGTAACGTCGCTCCTAACATTCAGGTATGTTAATTCCAGTTTCTCCCAGCTCCTTAGCAATTGTTTGCGGCCTTTGCGATGGACAGGCTGCGTGATTAGATATGTACCACCTATGCACTATTTGAAAGCTAACCTTATTCACAGGCTTTTACGAATGCAGTCGCTGCTGCTGCCAAGATCTTTAATACAATCGATCGTGTATCTCCCCTCGATTCTTCTAGCAATGAGGGCGAGAAGCTTGAGAATATCCAGGGTTCCATCCGGCTCTCGAAAATCAAACACATCTACCCGTCTCGCCCGGAAGTCACGGTCATGGATGACGTGAGTCTCGAAATCCCGGCGGGAAAGGTGACGGCTCTTGTTGGGGCATCAGGCTCGGGCAAATCAACGATTGTGGGCTTGGTTGAACGGTTCTACGATCCCGTGCAGGGCACAGTTTACCTGGATGGACACGATATCTCTAAGCTTAATCTCCGGTGGCTACGACAGCAAATGGCTCTTGTTAGCCAAGAACCTACGCTCTTTGGCACCACCATCTTCAACAACATTCGTCACGGTTTGATCGGCACCAAGTATGAAGATGCGAGCGAGGAAAAGCAGCGTGAACTCGTTATCGAAGCTGCCAAGAAGGCCAACGCGCATGACTTTGTTTCTTCTCTTCCCGAAAAATACGAAACCAACGTTGGAGAACGAGGATTTCTCCTCTCAGGTGGCCAGAAGCAACGTATTGCTATCGCTCGCGCCATTGTTTCTGATCCTAAGAGTAAGTCCATGACAATAAATACATACGATTTTTGACCAAAGTCCAAGAGACTCTTGAGTTTATCCTAAGATACTCTAGTCTTGCCTAAGTCAAGAGGACCCAAGTCTGATACTTAGGGAAGTTTATGGTATCTTAGGATAAACCTCAAGCCTGGTTATGTCCCCAGTACCACCAACCCCCTCTCCTCGGAGCAGTCGATATTCTCTGAACTAACATGATTTTAGTTCTCCTCCTTGACGAAGCAACGAGCGCTCTCGATACCAAGTCAGAAGGTGTTGTGCAGGCCGCCCTTGAGAACGCTTCTGAAGGTCGTACAACTATTACCATCGCTCATCGTCTCTCAACTATTAGAGATGCCCACAACATCGTTGTGATGTCCGACGGTCGAATCGTCGAACAAGGTACTCATAACGAACTTCTAGAAAATAAGGGTCCATATTCGAAGCTTGTTTCGGCACAGAAAATTGCCGCCGCTGAGACAATGACTCCTGAGGAGCAAGCTGCCATTGATGAGGAGGAGGTATCACTTATGCGGAAGATGACGAGCGAGAAACAGGCTGCAAATATCGCAGACCCTAACGACGACATCGCAGCCAGGCTAGACCGCACGAGCACCACAAAATCCGCATCGAGTCTCGCTCTTCAAGGTCGCAAAGCCGAGGCCGAACAAAAGTATAGCTTATGGACACTTATCAAACTCATCGCGTCTTTCAACACCAAGGAATGGGGTTTCATGCTTGTGGGACTGCTGTTCTCTGCTGTATGCGGCGGAGGAAATCCTACGCAAGCTGGTAAGTTGCTAGATATCCCTTTCAAGTAATCCATCGTGACTAACTTTGTTCCAGTTTTCTTTGCCAAGCAGATCACAACCCTATCAGCGCCCGTGACGGATCAAACCAAGCACCAGATCAAGAAAGACTCTGATTTCTGGAGCGCCATGTATCTCATGCTCGCCTTTGTTCAGTTGTTCGCATTCGTCATTCAAGGTGTTTTGTTTGCGAAATGTTCTGAGCGCCTAGTCCACAGAGTAAGAGACCGAGCTTTCCGAGCCATGCTTCGTCAAGACGTTGCCTTCTTTGACCGCGATGAGAACACTGCAGGAGCACTCACTTCATTTCTTTCGACTGAAACAACTCATGTTGCCGGACTGAGTGGCGTGACACTGGGAACCCTGTTGATGGTTGCCACGACACTCATCGCTGCCATTGCTCTATCTCTAGCAATCCAGTGGAAGCTTTCACTCGTGTGTATTTCGTTGGTTCCCGTCCTCTTGGGATGTGGCTTTTTCCGCTTCTGGATCCTCGCTCAATTTCAGCGCCGCTCCAAGGTTGCCTACGACAGCTCTGCCGGGTTCGCCTCCGAGGCCATCTCCGCCATCCGCACCGTCGCCAGCTTGACACGCGAAGAGGATGTCATGAGCCAGTACAGAGACGCTCTCGCTATACAACAGCGAAAGAGTCTCATCTCCGTCCTGAAGTCCTCCACCCTCTACGCCGCCTCCCAGAGCCTCCTGTTTGCGGCTTTCGCTTTAGGCTTCTGGTATGGAGGCACGCTAATTGGACGGTTCGAAATGACTATGTTTCAGTTCTTTTTATGCTTTATGGCCGTGGTATTTGGTAGCCAATCAGCGGGTGCGTTATATGAAGATTCAACTTGATTCCCTGTTGAATCTTGAATCTGCCCCTATACAGATTCAACCCATGTATCTGAGGAATTTGGAACACAGCTAACCAATTATAAATTGACAGGCACAATCTTCTCCTTCGCTCCTGACATGGGCAAAGCGCACCACGCTGCCGGAGAATTAAAAAAGTTGTTTGACAGGCAGCCCGTGGTTGACACCTGGTCGAACGCTGGAGATCGTCTACCTCAAGTTGAGGGTACCCTAGAGTTCCGGGATGTTCACTTCCGATATCCTACGAGACCTGAACAGCCCGTCCTCCGTGGTCTCAATTTGACTGTTCGACCGGGACAGTACATCGCCCTTGTGGGCGCATCAGGTTGCGGAAAGTCAACGACCATCGCACTTCTAGAGCGATTCTACGACCCCCTTTCAGGCGGGGTATTCATCGACGGTCATGAAATCAGCACGTTGAATGTAAACGATTATCGATCACATATTGCACTTGTGAGTCAGGAACCTACACTTTACCAAGGAACCATCAGGGAAAACATCCTTTTAGGCACTGCTCGCGAGGATGTTTCGGATAAAGATATTGAGCATGCGACTCGTGAAGCCAACATCTATGATTTCATTGTGTCGCTTCCTGATGGCTTCAACACTATTGTTGGTAGCAAGGGTGCGTTGTTGTCTGGTGGACAGAAGCAACGAATTGCTATTGCACGAGCTTTGATTCGAGACCCCAAGATTTTGCTTCTTGACGAAGCAACTTCAGCTCTAGATTCTGAGTCGGAGCATGTGGTACAGGCAGCTTTGGATAAGGCGGCCAAGGGCCGAACTACTATCGCTGTTGCGCATCGTCTGAGCACCATCCAGAAGGCTGATATTATTTATGTCTTTGACCAAGGCCGTATCGTTGAGCAAGGAACACATTCGGAGCTGATGAAGAAGAACGGACGTTATGCAGAGCTAGTCAACTTGCAGAGCCTCGAGAAGCAGAGTTAGACTGAGGTGGCATTGTGAGACTTTGGTGCATTGTATCGGCGTTTGGGCGGTCTGTTAAGTTAGCAGGGACATTCCCCTCTTGAAGAAAGGAGAGCATTTTCTCATTATTGTTTGTAATGTTTCTGATGTATATCATCTGATAAACCAACTCTCTTCAAACCTTCATATCCCATACCACAGACAGACGTGCGTCAGGAAGCAGAAAAAAGAAAGAAAGAGAAAGAAAGAAATTAATCCTAAACTCATCAAAGAGACCCTTAAGACTTTAGTAGTTCACCTAATTATGTATTTAATTCAGTATCGATATCCTTAGTCTTATTGCCTCCCTTCGAGAGGTAATCGGAGTGCCGCCACATGGCTATCGCGTGCAACTGCACATCCAAGACAGAGGAAGAGTAGGGAATGAAAAGTGGTCTCGAACATGACAGCTGCAACTATCAACTCTTGGCGGCTGAACGAACCATACTGGGATTTCTGGAAAGACGACAATGGCTGACGGGTACAATCAGCGGATAACCGCATTCTTTACCTATGGTCTCTAACCTTATTAGCGGTAGACGCGGCCAAGAAGCAGTCACTCGTTTACGTTTATGGCCGAACGAGGGGCCCGGCTGTAGCGGTGAATGTGGTGATGATGGGCCCCCCATTGTTTTAGACAATTGTCTCTGCTAACTTTAGACATCGCACGGTAGCCAACAGCTGAAAATGCGGGAGTGTGAACCGGTATGGTATTGGGGTAAATACTCTTAGTTAGATAGGAGTTATCTTTATGATATTTGGATAAGCTACGGAGTACTAATCATTGAATCGCGTTATTCATTTTTGAGAGTCGCTTGATGATCGAGACCAAACACATCGGGCATCGCATCAGAGGCTAGAGTTTAGCTAGGGCAGGGATTCCTTGGCAGGGGAGCAAAGCTTTTCATTGGAGAGGGCTAAGGAGCCAAGGAAATTACTTTAGGCGTTGCAGAAGCCATGCCATGCAAGGTACGCGAGAAGCTCTATCTGGTCTCTCGGTGGAGATTGTGAGGACGTTTACTTCGTACCTAGCTAGAGGAATTCAACGTGGCTTCAGGGTGTAAGGAAACTCGCGACCGTTAATCAGGCAGTCAGGGTGCCGAAAACAAAAGAAAAAACTCTAAGGTATCTAGTCTAAAGGACCAAGTCATACTCATCCCCTCAGGGGACTGTCTTAGCTTAGCTTTGGCGAGAATCGTTGATGAAATCAACATTACCCGAGTAACCGTCAGCGGATAGAACCATTCCGGCACTGGCCTGAAGCTGACGAGTGCCATCTCAGTTGAAGAAACGAAACATTACGACGGAATGAAACGAAACGGTGAGAATGAATGAACAATCTTGCAAGTTTTCAGTCGCGTGCATACATGAACTGAACTACAACTGACAGATCTGATTGAGAACGGATAGTCCCTCCGCAGCACCCACCAATAAACCCTGCAATGAGGTGATGTCCTGAAGCGATCCTACCTGCGCTAGAAATCGGTTGTAGATGCTATTTTTTGCCATGTCGTGGCTGGCCCGTTATGGGGAAGCGAGATTTGGCCCTCCCCTTTTCTAGTCGCCTTTCCTGAGCCTTACCATCTTCAGCTCGATGTCCGTAACGACCTGAGAATACATGCGGGAACATGCATTTTGGCTTGCGAACAATCAATCGTGTAACCCTGAGAATATGAGAGTGTTGTATCCGTACAGTACTCCCTCCATGTGCATGCAATACCGTTCGGAGAATGGAGGTTCCCTCTAGGATGCCGGTAGTAAGCGGGCCGGCTTGAAACATAACTGAGCCCTAGGGACCGAAGAATGTGAATGCCATGGACGCGTAAGGCGCCGAAGGAGGTTTCTCTTCTTATACAATTGATGTTTTGCGGTTTGTTTGTGTATCAGGGGGGAGTTACCGAAGTGGGTGGCAGTACATACATGGAGCTGCGTGGTGAATATGAGCAGACTTTTCATTATGCCCTCCTGAACTGTATCGCCGTGCAGCATTCTGTGAACTATTTCTCTCATTCATATTGTATAAACTTCGCATTATTATCCAGTTACAGTACACACTTTACACTTTAGGTGACACGGTACAGCACACTGCATCAGGCCCAGTCAATAAACCGTCGCGCTAACAGACACTACTGCAAGCCTCAAAGGAGGGTTTAATTATCCTTGCTATTTCCTGGGTTCAAGCCTGCTCTTGAACGAACTTGATTGATTCATTGATGCCTGCTCGATCCTGGTCAGAATTGACAAGCATCAAAAAGCAAGGCAGGGCCTGGGCTGGAATCGTTTGTCTCCCCTCCGACTTGGCCCGCTAGAGTCAACCTGGCTGTCCTTGTAGGGGTTGTTGCTTTCTTGTCCGGCACCACTGATCCCATTTCCCGTGATATCCACTTAGAATTCTATACTGGCATCTCTGATCAACTGGTGGGCGCCCTCTTCCTTTCCCTCGTTTTCTTTTTTGCTTGCGCAGCAGTTGAGTTACAGACCTCCCTCTACTTCAGGTGCTGTTAGAGCCGCCGTCGATCACTCGTTTCTCGACCCGCCATTCATTCGTTAACTTGCATCTGTGCTAGTCAACTCCAATAACTGCTCCTTTTCGACTTACTCACGACGATCGTTTTCAACCCCAGACTCAACTTCATCAGCTCCAACTGCAACTGCAATATACAGTCACTCGTTCTTTCTTATATCTTGTCCCTTTTGGATAAGCACTTGGCCACATCAACCGCTGCCAAATTTGTGCAAGTCTCGAGCACCCAATAGCAATTCTACGGCCATCTCATCTCCCCCCTGGCAACCAATCCCATCTCGCATTTGGTATATCACGCACCGCATTATACTCGTTCTCGACCATCGAAGCTGCAAGAGGACCCCCGCGAACGATTCTCATTTATCAATTGACTTCCCACTCATCGAAAGTGTCATCCGACTTGGAACCTTGCAATCGCGCCATGCAACGACAGCAGTAAATATCCTCCATCGAGAAACTGTTAAATATTGGCATTCGGCACCAGTCGATCGACTCACTACCGCTACAACCATCGCTTCAGCGTGCGCTTCACTATCCAATACTGACGTACCACCGCCTTTTATCGTGTCAAATTGGGCCCATCGTGGTGAAACACATTCAATCTTGTGTGGTTGTCTGTGCTGCCAATTCACTCGAAAGGGTTGTACACATCGCCATCAATTCGATTGCTGCACATATTTGGAATACGATTTTAATATATCTTTGGCGTCCTTCGCCTCGTCGCTCGTTACCATGATTTCATCATCGCCGTCTGCCTCAACAACGACTTACAGTAGGCCGAAATCCACCAGCACGCCCCGCTTGCGAATAGCCTTATCATTTCTCCTACTCCTAGCATGTCTTACTTCTACGGTCCTAGCGGGTTCTGAGACATCATCTTCACTACGACATCGACAACACCATACACCTACGATCAACAGATATAAGCTACACCGACGCAAGGATGAAGACGAGGTCAAGGAGATCGTCAACAAAGAAACCTCTTCCAAGACTGAGGGCAAACCCAAAGCCACAACTGTCACCATCCAACGTGCTGCAAAGACTGCTGCTGCGACAAGCACACCTTTACCTGAAGCTTTTGACGGAAACTTGTCAGCCGAGCTTTCGACCACATCAGATAGTAATTGCCCCGCGTTTCTGAATGGTATCCTTTCCGACCCTTCTTACGAGACTTGCTACCCCCTCTCTATGATGCTCCAGGTAAGTCTCAGTCAATGGATAAGCAGACTGGTAATGAATATTGACAAAATCTCAGACGTCCCGTGGCTTCTTCGAGGCCCAGAAGCAGCTCTTGAGCATAGTCCGAGTACTCGATGCAACGTGTGCTGCAAACGTCACGTATTGCACTGATTTTTTCGATGCTGCAGCGCGCAATCTCACTGCATCAGAGAACTGCAAGCAAGAATGGGAATCGGGCAACAATATCGTCAAGCAGTTCCTCTATGGCATGAAGGCCTATGAGATGATGTACAAGGCTACTTGTCTTCAAACACCCGAAGATGATATGTATTGTTACGCCAATGCTGTCACAAATACCACGACCGCCGCAAACGCTTACTTCTACTACCTACCGTATAATCTTACTTTGCCTGGTAGCACCAACCCTTCATGCAGTTGGTGCATACAAGAAACTATGAACATCTTCCATGCAGCCGCTGAAGACCGTTCTCAACCTGTGGCACTCACCTATGAAAGCGCAGCTCGACAAGTGAACACTCTCTGTGGCCCAGATTTTGTCAATAGCACTTTGCCTCCAGAAGAGACCAACCTGGCTCATATGTTTGCCCCGTCATGGGTTGGCTTAGTACTTGCCCTGGGTAGTGCAGCACTGGTCAATGCTGTGTTATAGAATATCGACCCCGAACGGCACCACCTCAGCTATACTTCTTTCACTTCTTCTCAATTTTCAACTATTACTCTTTTAATATGTTATGACTACAGATCCATACGGGGTTTGTACTTTCTCTTCAGATACGATGCACTTGGCATATCTTCATGACTTGATACCCTTACCAACTTCTTTCCTTTTATTTGTTGAACCGATTCAACCTTCCAGCCTACGGGGATGGAAGCAGACCGACATGCAAAACAGTGCTATAATATTATACTACGAGGTTACATACATTCTTTTCTGCCAAAGCTGACTTGGCACTTTTTTGGGTTTCTGGAAGAGTTGATTTGGAAAAGCGAGCACAGCCTGGAGTTTTTCTGGTTGGGCATGGTGGGTTTATGCTTTGTATTTTTTTACTGGATTCAATGGATGAGCGAGCTTAGGACATGATAGATCGGTGGACTTCAAAAGCGCGATGGGCTCCAAAAAACCACGAGTACTGAGCACCCTAGGAGGAGAAGAAAACTCAGGATATTGATCCTAAATAATGAAAGGACTTAGGTAACTTAGCATAAGTTTAGGATATTTTTTGCTAGATTTAGAATATCTTTGTTAAGTTTAGGGTAGCTTTTGCTGAGTCTATTTTGACACCCTATACCAAGGTCTGATGTTTTCTTCCTCCCTAAGGGCACTGTACAGCTGATGGTCAGTGTATTTGAACAGTTTGTGTTCGATATATGGTGCTCGGAGAGAATATGGACAGATAGAATAGAGACACAAGATGCCTCATCATGCCTCATTTTAAATCTTGATCACGTCCCTTCGCTATTCAACCGGGCTCAATCGAGAAGATGTCAGACCAAGCTGTAAGTGAGGCTCAATGCTGGGTAGAGGAGGTCTTGTAGCAATGGCTATCCATCTCTTGTTCGCTGATAAAGCCCGAACATGCATGTGCACTGCAGTGCAGTAGAGACCACTGGTAGCACGGTCACTGGCCGACTTTACTGGATGAGAAGCCGTCTTCCAGCTGTTGTGGAACGTAGCCAAGCTCGATGGTAAGCCGCAGTGAGGGAATGATGCTAAGGTGAAACTGTTCCAATGCCATGGAACTGGATGTGCACGCATGCATGCAAGCAGCAAGCAAGCAAGAAGGCGCTTCAATAACATATGGTGTCATCTTGGCATGTACTTCAGTTAAAATCTGGTGTTTACTGTTGAGGGCCGGAATGCTGAGGTGCATGACGTGCAGCCCTGCCAATGACAGCTGGGTATATAACGAGAACAGACGGTTATTTCCCAAAAGACGGGAGAAGAACAAGGAAACCGACCCCTGATACTCTATCAATGGATCGTTTTGCTGGTGTTATGCCGTTGTTCAATAAGCCTTATAGCAGGATTTCTTGGTGCTCATGATCTGCTATACCAACAAGGTGCTTTCCCCTTCAAAGCGTAAGAGCCAATCGTAGCATACCTAGCTCTGACAGACAACCTACAACAACTTGTAAATCATTCATCAATCTGGTTGTTTGGGTCTGTTGTGTGTCATAGACTTAGTTGAAGGTCCGTGCCCGTCCTCCGGGAGCAAGAAAACATCAGACCTTGATATATAGTGCCAAAATAAAACCATAAAAGGCATCTTAAATTTGAGCTAAATTTATACTGAGCTTATGCTAAGTTACCTAAGCCTTTTTGTCACCTAGAATCAAGGTCCTGACTTTTCTCCCTCCCCCCCTAAGTAGACCGTGTCCGTACCAGAGAGTCTGCCAGCCTGTAGTCAGGCTGGAGCTCTAACGATGGCGTCTTGGTTCGCGTATCTCAACGAATAACATTGTGCATGATGTTGTGACCGAAATGTAGCCAGAAAGTTCAAACTTCAAAGCTGAATGGCGTGAAAAATGACGAATTACCAGACGCGTCCTAGCTTGCTCTAGTAGTTTGCCCACGCTCCGGGTCTGTGGAGCACCATATCCATGGATCGAGCGGACAATACCTATCACTTTACATCGCCGATATTGTGTTCTATCATCATGGAGGAGACGCAGGCATATTGCCGGGTTGCAATTTTGGGGTCATAGTCTTTGCTTTGATGGCCAGTGACGATAGGGGTTGTACCTTGAAGGGAGAAAGAGATTCTTTAGTACCACATCTAACTGAAGGAGTGGAGGCGATTATGTCGGCATCTTGGATCGGTGAGTGCTGATAGAATGCTCCAATGTACTAAGTATGTAGGTAGATATGTACTTAGGTACTGTCAGCCCAGACGACATGCATGCCTCGTTGCGGGGAGGGGTGAGGACCTAGTTCCGGATATGCATGTGCAGTCAGCAGGCTTATTGGTTCGATGTAACATTATCGTCCCTGCAGAGAGACTCATCCGCAATGTTGAAATGGCTTAATGATTTATACTCAAGACGCCCAGGTTGTTATACAGCATGTCGACGCACACATCTGCGCTCAAATACGGCGTCGAACTCAGCTTTTGTACATACCAGAGATGAACCACTGGAACGAATCAGCAACCTCTGGGGGAGCTCCCAGAGAAGAGGCCAATGAACGTTATTCCCGTTAGAGAAACGGCACGGAACGCAGTACAAGGGAAGTCAACCTGGTTTTTGTTACCTGATCTCAACAAAGCCTGACGAAGCGCGGTGGCGCTGAAACCCAGTCCAAGGCCATGCACTCAAAGATCAAAAAGCAATCTGATCTGGCCAGCACATTGACTCGTTCCCTTTTTTGAATGTTGAACAGTATACGAATGGTCAGCATTCGACATAGACATCGCCAGAAGAGTCGAGAGCCTGCGCCATCACTTTGATAGCAGAAGGAAAGAGGGTTGGAAGGACGAAACTCAACGGCATGAGTACCAAAACTCAAGATAGATGTCATCAACGACTCGAGCTGGAGCATCTGACCGCTGGTGTGGACGAGTGACAGTTGACAGGTTGCTGGCTGATGAAAGAGATGCTGGATTGGATTAGTAGTTACCTTAATTAGACATGAAAGAGTCTAGTAAGAAATGGTTGAGATTCCTCGATGAGATGCAATTTGCCGATCTCCCTTCTGACTTTCTTATTCGGCTTCTTCGGTCTGAGTAAGGCATTGTTAGGTGGGTGGACAGCCTAGACAGCTAGACAGCTAGACAGCTTTCCCGAGCTTGGGCTTGGAAAGGGCACAGACCTGAATCGATCTTGTCAACATCTTATCTCGATGGGTGTCTTTAGCCAGCCAGATTCAGTCCTGGAATATCCTTTAAGCTACCTGAGGTTAGCAAGTCAAACTAAGGGATGCGATTCACGACATTTCCATCCGCTGATCTCCATCCCCTTGTGTGTTTCTGATGCCCTACAGGGAATCCAATACTTCGATGATCGACCCGCCAAGGTCCACATATACCCATCATGAGCTGGCGTGCGATGCCCACTTAGGAGTCAAGATCCCAGACTGGCACTTTGCTGCATTCGTTAATTAGTGTGCACTCAAGATCACACGAAGCTCGAGAGTTTATAAATACGATGATTTCAATGACGGCCTACCAGTATGATAGAGAACATTTGCACGCCCAATAACTAACTGCTAAGACGCAATGAACAGTAGAGTCCAGACTAGGTAGGTATCTATACACCCAGTCGTGACATGCCCTCGTAGCCTCGATATGTACCGATCTGCTTCTCCGGCTGCCCTGCCGAGTTTTGGGTGGTTTGCATAATAAGCCCCGTTTCTTTTAGGCCTCTTTTTATACCTGTACATACCTAGATACTATGTAGATGCGCAACTGTTGCCGGCGGCACTTCCATTGATTGAGGCAAGATGGGACTTCAGGCCTCTCTATCTGCGGCCGCATGGCAGGTCAATTTCCAATTCCCTTGCAAGCATCCATCCGCTCAACTCACTCACCTACATGCCGACCTACCTAGGTACCTAGTTGCTTTTGCTGCATTTAGCAACGCAATTTTTTCTCATTACATGCATATGTACTTTACCTGACCACGGATGCTCCATTTGCATCTCGTGCCTACTTAGTATTGGCTGTGATCCGAGGTCAGGTAGCGGGAGGCGAGTGCTAATACATCCATACATATGTGCTTTTTGGGTTTTATGCCCAAGACTCTTCCATGCCTGCTGGTAGGCCAGGCAATGGCAAATATTTATTAATAATCCCACCTCCCCCTGTCATACTCAATAATTTCTAGCTTTTCTTGCCATCACCTGAGAACTTGGGCTTGCGAGGTCTCATTTTGTACTATATCTTCAACTGTCACTGGTCCTCGTCAGCCATTTCGTTTTCTGACATCCGCATTCGGAAACCGTCGAAATCGTCGATTTGGGCCTGATCTTACAAGGCACATTGCTGGGTGGCTTTCGTTTCAGTTTTCTCTCTCGATTTACGGCCTCTCAAAGCTCAACGATATCTCTTCTGCCATTGGTCCTCCGCCAACAATACAAGGGTCGGAATCTCGGTGGCTTCCTAGTCTCCAGTCCTTGGGAGTTTTCTTCGTTTTGACTTTTGCCTCAGCCGTCTGAAACCTTCACACTCGAACCATTTTATTCCGCTCTCGACTGAGGCTGGAACGGCTTTATGCTTAGGGTCATCGTCCCTCTAGCTACTTGACCTCTGGGTCCTTATTTTCTACTCTATACCTAGGTAGGCTTAGTGTTTGCATTGTGACGCTAAACAGCTCTATCCTCGCATTCTGACCTATATTCATTCGCCCGCACATTAGTCTTGGTATCCCTTTCTCTCACGCAAAAGTCTTGCATTCTCTACAGCCGTCATATTCCCGTTAGAACCAGGCTTAGCAGAGATCAAATCCGGCTTCTTGGTGCGTGTGGTTGCGACCTCGCCCACATCCCTCACGTTTTCCATCAACACATAGCAGAAACACGGCGGCTGGCCACGGCCTCGTTCTACGGCCCTCTTCCTCCAATTCTTTTGCTGCATATGAGCCTGTGTTTCCTTTGCTACCTCTCTCCAACGCGGACATTGTCTTGGGCTTGGTCGAGATTCTCCCGCTCCCCCCGGCCGTTAGCCAACCTGCTAGTCTTACCCAAAGGAAGGCTTTAAAATCGATCTGAGTCAATAGCGTCTTTTCAGACCGCTAGGAGCCCATTGAGGCTACACGCCTTTGACTACACCAGCATCCATCCACTCCCTCCCCCCATCGTCTATCTGGTCAGTGGAACAGCCCGCATTCCGTCTTACAGCCGACTGGGCCCTTCCCGCTCTTTTCTTCCCTTTGGCCTGGCTGATCCTATCCTCCTATTGGACGCTAGCGAAAGGGTTCTGTACTTGAGTACCTGGGGGCATAAGTTAGGTAGCTGTTGATGCAACCGATCTAAGCCGCCACCTCACTGATCTTCCACTAATAAGCTCGACACTGGCGTCTCTCTTTCCCATCCATCTATGTTGATGGTAGTCCTTCCTGACTGAACCAGAAATATTCCACAACATTCATGTCTCTAACAGCTGTTGAGACCGCCGCGCGAACATCACAGCGGCTGAACGCGATGCCACAAACCATGCCGGAAGCCATGCCACATCCACACGCGATGACAATAATGAATTGGGCACCGGACACACATCCTCCTCCTCGGGATCCAGTTCACTCTTACTATGACCAACGCCTGTATGCCTCGGCGGGCCAACTCACCGTAGGGCCCGATTATCCTCGCCCTTCACAGCAGCAGCAGCATCATCAGCACCCGCGAACTGGCCATTTTTACCAATCGAATGAGATGCCAGTCTCTGTGCCCCAGAACCAATCTCACCCACCTCATCCTCATCCACCATCGGGACTTTACGCTACTGACCGTACAGCTGGACAGCAAGCCGGTCCGCTCCAAGCTCCGCCTACCATTCATCTAGGGAATAGCGAAATGCTGGACCACGCGCAGGGCCACCATCCAGTTTATGCATCGAGGCTGCACTCGGCGTTAGAGGATCAACCGCCCGCCTTCATACATGGTCAGCATAGGCCATCAACCGATATGCATGCGGTAGCCCCCTTCACAGAGTATCACTTCAATCCGCCTGTTACAGCCAATGGTAGACCACCTGATTCGAATAGTCCTATGGTATCTCCAACTGAACCGAGGCCTGATTCTATGAGGATAGCCGACATTCTTACCACTGGTGAGGGGATTGGCAGTAGGACGAGCGTGGACAATCGCTCAGGCGATGGCCGCTTCAAGCTCCAGATACGACAGCAACCAATTGCGGCTCGATCATGTGGGTTTGGGGAGAGAGACCGGAGAGTAATCGATCCGCCGCCAATTGTTCAGCTTCTCATCAACGACGCCAGTCTCACGAAAGAAGAGACAGCAAAACATCTGCGCTATCCCCACTACGTAATGAGCTGCTCTATTTTCGATGAATCTGGGGCTTGTGATGCCTCGTTCATGCCGGAAGAGTATCGGCAACAGCGCCGACTCATGGGCTTATTAGTCAGTGCCCCGTTTGTTGGCAAGGATGAACATGGCGAGGAGGGTTGCTTCTTCTGCTTTCCAGACTTATCCTGCAGAACTCCTGGCTCATTTCGCCTTAACTTCACCTTGGTAAAAATTGACCCAATCCGTGCAAAAGAGGTGAAGCGCTTCCCGACCTTGGTCACTGCTCAGAGCGATGTTTTCACTGTTTATACAGCAAAGGACTTTCCTGGGATGCAGGCCAGCACAAAGTTGACTAAGCGGCTTAAGGAGCAAGGCTGTATTATTTCTATCAAAAAGGGAAATGACCGGTCCAAAAACACCAGGAGTCACGACGATTCAAGCGATGGAGAACAGGATGAGGGCGAGGCTGCGTTGCAAGGAAAGCGGCGACGCCGTTCGGCACGGCAGTGAACTCGCAGCATATAATATACAGGGCGTTCGATGTGTTTTCAAGGAAGGCAAGTTTTGGGTCATACACGTACACGGATGGGACAACATGGCGCTATATTGATTGACGATGCTATCTTGGTGTTTCTATAATGCGATGCAGAATGAAGGCTGTTCTGATGTGCTCATTATACCATTGGTTTGCCTTTGTTTCAGCAAGGCATGCTTCAGTTAAGATAGTTTCAACATATAAGTTGATGTTGAGAAGGGGCACTGTGCTTAAATCACAACTCGTGGAATAAAGAGAACAGCTATTCTCCGTCTCTTCTTGCATATTCCCTTTTTGTCGCTAAGAACCCCAAATGCCCGTTGCAAATCGCGACTTCTTTTGAGAATGATCATATGTGGCTCAGCAGACCAGATCACACTCGACCGCCGATGCGGGTAAGCTAGGAAGTCGAGCCCTAGCCAACAGGATTCGCATATAAGCTTCTGTGAGCAGCAACTTTGGCAATAGCCAGGTTGTCTCGTTGCTTGCAGTCAGGAGGTGTAGATACTCCAGTTACATGATTGTTACTCCTTTGCATGGCCTCTGGGTCTGTCCCAGCACCTAACCGGGCCATGACGAGACTGGGATGATTGCGTACCCAAGAGTAGGTAGTTCACGGGTCACAAGTCATGGTCTCAGTCCAGTACAGCATTTAGGCCCCAACCAGAGGTTTCTGTGGGCATCTACGAAGAAAGTTGCGCAGCATTTTGTTTCTCATCAAAGTTCAACTGCACGACCGCTCGCTAGGGAGGTTTCGATGTTTCTGATGCAGGGCCTGGATCAAGGAGCCTCGTGTAGATGTGGCAAAATGCGTGCAACATGTTGAATGTGATCGTTCAAGTTAACTAGTACTTGTTAGGATGTCAAAGTGAGATCTCGCGAACGAGGAAAGATCTGATGACAGAAAGTACTTTGTGACTTGGCAGCATTATCCTTTGTCGTTAATAATAAGCTCAACGTTCTTTGATCGCCCACCTGACTACTAGGATGGCATCCACAAGACTGGCACCGCACCCCTTCGCTGAGTTGATCGACAACTAGTCTAGCAACATGCTGAACCGTCGGAGAAGAGTAGAGTTGATCGCACCAAGCAAGCAGGCAAGCTATCTAGGCTATCTAGCTGACATTCACAGACGTCAAAATTAGAGTATCAGCCTTTTTCAGACGGCTGTCCTTGTTAAATGCACACCTATTCGATCAGCACATGTCATAGAGAACCGCTAGTAGAACATTATTGGGCATTTTCAGTGACTGCTCAATAGTCCATCGTTATTGGAATATCACTGGGCTCCATGCTATCAATTTCTGTTATTCTTTTGTCTCCCGGATCTTGTATTCTGGAGACAGGCTCCGCCGTTGCGATGGCTTGGGGCTAACCCGCCTTATTAGATTGCCATTAGACGGCGACCCGTGAAGATAAGGTACATACAGTACATCCATACATCCATAGCCAGCACCGTGAAGTGGTTGAATATGGTGCGGGAACTACCCAAGCTCCCGAATCTACTGGATATCGTGAAAGCTCCGTTATCTAATCTCGTATGAGCCAGTGGACTAGCTAATTCGGAGAAGGCTTGTCATTATAAGTCTATGAGGGTACTGCATTGCTTCCTTAAGAAAACATATCCTACGGCACTCGACCTCATATCTTGATGATCGATGTCAAAGTAAATACAAAAAGTAAGACATTAAGACTTGAATAAGAAACAGACTCTTACGAACAAGTTACGTTGTTTCCAGCTCAGGCTGTAGCGGAGAGAGGCATTGGAGATGAGTCTCCGGAGCAATCGTGCTATAGCATTCCACTGATTGATGATATGTGAGTAACAAGCAGATGCAAATCTGACATGTGTTTTGTGAATCAACTGTCATTGCCGATCATGCCAAGGCCCGGAGTGAGACACAAGGTTTTGGGACACATATTTGATCCAGCAACTCATGACTCTTGTCGCCTCTCGGCGCCGCCCCTCGCCATGCAAGCCTCAGCTCAACATGGTACAGTATATGTGTCTTTCTTGCACATGACTAGCATGGTGCTGTCCCCTTTCCGGTATCCTCAACACTCAGAGATATCCAACGGCGTCTTTAGCCGATTTTGTGACGAATCGATCTCACTAGCAACAACAGCTTCGCTGTCAAAGTTGCGTTCGCTGGCATCAACCTATAAATCCTTCATATGCCAGAGCCCAAGACAATTTCAGAGTCCTTTTGCTGAAGCATAGAACTCCATGCTTTCTCTTCCCCTTCCTAGCTTCTTCTCTCGTGTCCCTGTTTACAGAAGGGATGCTGAATCAGATCATGAAGCTTGGCATGCGAGGAAAGCGGCGGTCTTTTCCACAGCACCTGGAAATTATAACGAATTATTTCTTAAGTGTTCGACAGGGCAAAATGTCAACATACGTGAACCACTCCTAGCTACCGGATCAGCCTCCGGACTTATCATATGGGTCCATGGGGCACACTATGTAAGGGAAGATTGTGTTTAGCATGTTTGTTATCACACCCCGAGATCGTCTGCATGCAATGTCTCAAGAAAACCCATTTGGAATAAACCGGCAGCGCTAGTATCCCTCCCGTACGCCACGAATCAACGATTACGTGCTTCTGACTATGTATATCAACTGAGGTTGTCTCAGAACGCATTGTAAAATTGGCTGTCCGTTTTGGTGGGAGCGGCTTCATATCGAGACTCCCCACCGTTTTTGCTTTTATGCACACCGGCGTAGAAATCACTTCTGACAAGCGTTTGGTTATGTCCATGGGATGATTTGTCCTTGGACTTTGGCGTCGATCTGCAACCTTCGCATAACGGTAAGGGGAGGCCTGGTCTGAAACATCGGCTGACTCTCGAGAGCGCTTATACAGATATCCCCCATCAGCCGCAGAGAACCAACAGGCCACAAGCGTGTCTTCGAAGACTGCAGGCTTACATGGCAATGTAGCCAACGGATGTTTAGAGGTTCATACCATGGATATACTCTTCCAGCAAAACATGTATATTAAACTTCATGTGGGCTCATAACTGGTCAAGTACTAAACCGGGAATCTCTGTTTTAAATGCCATGAATTAGTATGTTGATGGTTTTTATTATGTTCTTACTCGTCAAACGGACGAAATAAAACCTTTAAATTCAAAATCCTGATAAAATTGGGAGAAATCATAGGCTAGTTGCATATCGCTGGGCTTTTCAAGCATTAATCCTGTTTCGTGGCTGAGGGTTTATAAACTTGGCACCAAAGAACATGTTACCAATGATGAGGTCAATGTCTGCTGAAGTAGCAGACTTTGACGAAGCTAATGGTAGAGTCAATCTTTGGAAACACAGCCACGAATCTATTCTCGTAGTAGACTTTGAATTCATAACAACACAGTACAATCTGGTATGCTTCTCATTTATGGCAATAAAGCCAGCTCTCACATTCCACCAACAGCGAAATTTGAAGAATAAACTCTCTGCAATAATCAAAGTTTTATTCTGTTGCATTCTAGACTTTAACCTTCGGTATCATTGTTGTATACAGGGTAGACAATTCTTAGTAATAGACATAACCATTCAACGTAGAACATTGGCGTCCCCAATGGCCTACTACAAAACCACGTGTGTGGTTGATCAGAATGATATGCTGTTTCTCTGGACTTTATGTGGGCGTGAGGTTGAATACAATGGCTTAACTACCTATCCAATTGAAGAAGTAAGATGGCGGCTACCTACATCCATTTGCCTAGCATGTGTAACCTTCGTACAACTTGAAGCAAGGTTAGAATGACGATGAAGTCACGGCTCCAGTTGCCTTCTTTGAGGTAACTGGATGAAGAGTTGACGTCTGACCTATCTTCAAAGCCCACGCAATGACAAACGTGGCTAGTGGTTTGAGACATCTTGAAAGGATCAATCCGAGACTTGGATACCAGGGCGGCCGCCATTGAGCATCCTTTCAGTCTAGAATCAGGAGATCACCGTGGATTTATACAGGGCTTATCATAATTATAGGCGAATGTTAGTTGGATTCCAGTGCCTACATCCAGTTGACCTACTATGTGAATACCCAGGAAATTTACTAGCACGATAGCAAGTTGATATCTCACATTTGTGTGAGGACCGGGGATTTAAAGGAGGCTCGTTCAGGTTGACCTCATTTGGCAGAGGAATTGAATTTGCTTCCGAAGTTGATTAGGGCATGGCTGTAAATCATGGTACTGCATTTCTACTGCTTCAACTGTATAAAGTCCATAACACTAGCTAGTAGATGGTTACTGACTTCTCAACGCTCCTTGATATGACTAAACTTGGCATTATTGAAGAAGAAAGCCTCGAAATCACTCGCGGAGTAGTCGGAAGTTTCGTGGCACACATTTGCGCTTATGAAGGAGAAGAGACATCAACTTCCAAGTGGCAGCTGGTGGCGAAGAGTGGTTACAGAGGGACTACACGTATTTCCCAATAGGAGCCAGCTAAACAGTCTAATTGAGCGCCTCCCGTTAAATAGTCTTCGGCATAGTAGGTGTTCAATTCGACTTGGGGGCAATAATTCCTAGAACAAAGCTTGTTGCCTTTCAGGTCTTTGTTATGGGGGCAAAGGGGGGCAATACAATTCAGGACCTCTATCTGAAGTGACAAGACGTAGGTAAATTTAGTATAAGGTAATTTAGTGTAGATTTACTCCGTAGCAGATGCCAGATTAGGTATTTCTGGGCCTTGGCTTGACGCCAGAATTTCTCTTGTTCCCTGGGATTAGCCAGTCTTCCAAGTTGAGGAGTTGAAGAGAAGTCGGCCGTTGATAAAGCTCGCTTTATGAACAAGTAGGGAGAATCCTGGCGCGTTTCAGGTCATTCTGGTGGAGCTTATGTAGTCCTCGAAAGTCAAGAGAAAGGTAGAAGCCACGCGAGATGCTCTTTAACAGCCCAGATCAATCCAACGGTGTTCGGTCTCTTGCTAGGAGTTAGTGGCGCAACCAAAAAAAACCAAGCAATTTATGAGTGATAATCGGATACCGCTTGGAGGCTCAACGGAGGGACACGAGAACGAAAAGGTCTTTGAGTGAAGGCAAGGATACACTGTTTGTTTCTCTGACCCCAGTTCGAGTTGCTCCAGGGTTGAAACACCCGCTCCGTTTCGTGGCCACAAGTAATAGTACAAGGATCAGCCTGAGGTTTCCTGTGTTGCTTAGAACAGCCTGCCTGTAGTACGGATTGCAGGTTGACAAATTGTGAACTTTGTTGTTCAGAATGAGGTGGCAACAACCTATAAATGACTACAGAATTCTCATCAAGTGAACTAACCGCCAATAGTCATAGTCGTTGATCACTCAAGGACATCTCGATCATCCAGATTAAGCCCATGGCTCTGCCCCTGCAACACCAGTTAGACCCCTGCTGTTTCAGACCAGGTCACGATCTGCAGGCACTTTAGGGTGCGACCCTGTAATCTCCAAGATCTGGCGGGCCGGTCCTCATTGTTCTGAACCTTTTCTGTTCTACCAGTATGTGCGTATGTAGAAAACGAGGAGTGATGATTGTGCAGCCTGGATCGCGACTGTGGTTCTGGCGCATGATCATTTGAAGCAAACATCTTCAGGATCAATGTATCACAGCAGATGAAGCCGGACTGCAGAAATACGGACTGCAGCTCATCGATTCCACCACCACCAATCAAACATGGCTGCGGCGAACCCAAGTCACACCGACCGCCAGCGCATATCTGTTGCACACTGCTTGCAGTCGTTACCGCCCATCTGCCTTACCTCCAGGTACTTATGAAAACATTCACTTGAGTATCACCTACCTAGTAGTGAGCCGTTATTTTCCTATTATAGGGGCGGACTGTGATTCATGGTCCCTGTCAATTTCCCTTGTCCATCATCCACTGACCCGGGCGCCAGCCGCCATGAATGAGATATCTCGACGCAGGTACTCCGTACGGATATAATAGTAGGTTACAATATAGATCCTGCCCAGCCCTATGAAAAACGAGAAGACACATCCAATGATATTTCTGGACATTAGCGCTCGTTGCCGATGCAGCTCTTGTCTGTTTCATCTGGCCTCCACTGACTCCTATCACGACAAAGTCGAGCCCCAAAAATCAAGGTTTCATACTATGTACTCCGTACATTAATTTACATGGCGCCGAGATGTGGCTTGAACCGTTGTAGCCAATCCTCTTTCACCATCTTGCTACACTAGAAAGTTCCGAACACGCCTGGTGGCTTGGGCAACCCCTGAATCAGGCCTGGCCGTTAGTAAAAACGGGGGAATAGTAGCTCGCCACGCCCATAGGCTCCATCACCATAATCCTTTGATCAAATAGACAACCTCAGTGACGAGAAAGCCAAGAAACCAATGATGGACGTGCACGCGCTTAGAGCATATCAAAGTGGCCGCAGTGACAAGGTAGCAAGGCCAGTGAAGTGCTGATTATAGCATACGCTGTGCGCCAGTGCAGTGTTGGCAGCTGCGGCGAATGAATGAATGGATGGACCCTAAAGGATTCAGCCCAGGTCGGCCCCCGTTCACACAAAGACCTTCACCTCTGATCCTCGTCCAACATACTTCTTTCTCTTCATCCTTCCACACGCTCTTTTTCTTATTTCTCTTATTTTCCCCTCGTACACTGCACTGCTGGGCACGTCCTCTCATTTCTCTACTCACTCATTCATTCATTCTTCAGAGCAGCTTCAGACCTTTCTTTTCCCTGAACTGCTTGTTACCCTCCTTTTCACTGTGTCAACCACCACGATCTATCCGTCGTCTCTGATTCACTTGCACTCAACATAGTGACTGGACGGTTGCGAAACATTATTTCTTCTCACAGGTGCTCCGGTATCACCTTCGTGCCCCCCCGCTTTACACTTGTCTGCTTCCTCTTGAAGAAGAAGCAGGTTTCATTCTCAGCGCCCAGAATCCCAGAGATCTCAACGCTAGCATTTACATCGTTTCCTCCTCCGCCGCCGAAAATCATCCCGTGTGGTTGAACCATTTAGCTCGATACTTTTAAACACCATTTGTCATTGTTTATCATCATGAAGCCCACTTTCGCTACCGCCGCTGCGGTCCTCGCCGGCGCCGCTTCTGCTGCTCATGAGACGGGTACCTTCGCCGTCTTGCGCTTCACCAACGATCAGCTCACTAGCGGTCGTATGGATCCCATCCTTTTCCCTGGCCAGACCTCCACTCATGTCCACCACATCATGGGTGGCAGTGGCTTCAGCACCAAGGCGACCGGAAAGGATCTCCAGAAGTCAAAGTGCAGCAATGCGCTTGTCAAGGGCGACAACAGTAACTACTGGTTTCCCACTCTTTACTTCCATGACCCCAAATCTGGAGAGTTCGAAGATGTCGAGTTCGACTACTTCAATGCCTACTACTTGTAAGAGCACTGCCTTGTCTCATTGCGCCACTCGAGCCCTTCACTTCCCCAATTATCGTACTGTCTTGCGCATATTACTGACAAAGAACAGCTTCGAGAAGACACACGATGATATCAAGCCTTTCCCTGTTGGCCTCCAGATCGTTGCTGGTGATGCTATGACCCGTACCATGCCCAAGGCTGGCAGCAAGCCCAACCTGGACCCTTCAAAAGGTCCTGTCAATCCTGCCAGAATGACTTGCCCCCGCCTGAACAACGATTACACGCTCCCATCTTGGGATGCCAAGTCTGATGGCAAGATGGCTGGTGTAGGTGATCCTGTCAACAAGGGTGAAGGTGTCGGGTTCCCTGATCGAACTTGTGATGGCAAATATTCTCCCCTCCGAGCGGATGTCCACTTCCCCTCCTGTTATAACCCCGAGGCTGGCCTCACCGACTTCAAGAACAACATGGCCTACCCCGAGGACAATGATGGTTATCTCGACTGCCCCAAGGGTTGGATTCACGTCCCTCACCTTTTCTACGAGGCTTACTGGCGCACCGACAAATTTACTGGCCGCTGGACTGAGGGTGAGGGCAAGCAGCCCTTCGTCTTCTCCAATGGCGACGTTACTGGATACAGCAGCCATGCCGACTTCATGGCCGGCTGGGACGAAGACCTCCTCCAGCATATCATTGACACCTGTAACGCTGGTACCGAGGGTATGGACCACTGCCCAGGCCTGACTTATGGCCTCAATGAAGGCGACTGCACTATTGAGTCCGAGGTCGATGAAAAGATTACTGGCACTTTGAGCAAACTTCCTGGGAACAACCCTTTGAGTGGATTTTCTTATGGCGACAAAGTCCCTTCAATGCCCTCCGGCGGTGACAGTGAGAGTAGCCCCAGCAAGCCCTCTGCCCAGCCCTCTGCCCAGCCCTCTGCCAGCAAGCCAGCTTCTGGGGAGAAGACCACTGCCGCTGAACTCCCCGGCTACACCAAGCCTGCTTCTGGTTCCACTGCTGTCCATGAGGAACCTGTCGTTCCTAAGCCTACTCTACCTTCCAACCCTGCAGTTGTGTCTGAGGCGGCTGCTCAAGCAACCGATGTTCTCTCCAGTGCCCCCAAGTCAACCGACATCTTCGACAAGCCCGAAAAGCCCAAGAAGTGCAAGACTAGAGTTCATACAGTCTGGAACACCGTGACAATCACACAGACAGCCAGTGTGCCTGTCCAGACCGAGGCTGGCACTCCTAGCTACAAGAGAGATCATGTTCGACGACATGCTCACCACCATGGCAGTGGACATAGCCATCTACGCCGCCGTAGCCACCTCCGCCGCTAAAGATTGCTTACTGGCGAACCAGATCTGCTGATAGCATACTTTGAATGGCAGTCTAGATGGCAGAAAGCTTTTCTCTCATTTCTTGTGATGGTGCATCTACGGAGCATCTTGTATAGGGGTCCAGTGACCAGTGCGCTTCCTTGGACCGGAGAATATAAGGTTGGCGATTTCATGGACAGGTATTTTGATTGAAGTTGCGTGGTGCAAGGGAATGGAATTAAGGGGCAGGAAGAAAGTTGTTGGATGATTCGCTTCTACACATGTACATTTATGGAGGACATACCTTGCTTGCCAAGGGCCCAAAGCGCTCGAGCGCACATCTTTTGCCCGTCATGAATCCAGGGCATATGCAAAATACATTTACCTGCAGCACACAAAGTGATGGAAATGTCTTCGGCATACCATGCCCGTTTCTAATCCTATAGGTGAACATGTTGCTCGAATGAAGAATCTGTTGTCAGCCTAGGAGTTTGGACTCTGAGCTTTGGAATGATACGACAGCATCCGTATACTTTCAGTTGCTCTAGGCCAATAATGTGCAATATTATATTTTCATTTCCGCACAGTCGCATTCCGAAAAACCTTAGTGAAAGCACATCAGGTACCTACACAGCTACTCCGTACAGTAGTTACTTATAACTAATTGATTTTGCCCGTCGGCTAAAGTTCGGTTAGAAATTGAACGAACGACCAGCCTTTCTCTCTTACATTTTCTTCATCACCACACGGCTCCTCGCCCCTCAAGACTCCATTGAAAATGTCTCTATATCATGAGGCAGCAGAGATCTTGGCAGGATCAACATTTGAAGGCGGCAGTCTCAAGTCGCGCGTTTTCAAGAGGAAAAATCTCAAATCAGCACCAAACCAAGTTTACGCCTTGGTGTTAGAGAGTTGCAAATGGAGCCTCATACTGAAAGAAGTGATTGAGAGATCAGAACTTCTGAAACTTGAGCGTAAGGTTTGTAGCCCGACCCTACGCTAGACTGCGAAACGCCTATACTAAGCCGTGCACACAGTTGACCCCGACATTGTCATTACTTCTTGTACATGACCTTTTGTTGGCCAAGAAGGGAATTGCTCTTCCACAAGGCCATGGGCTTCGTGCATCAATTGAGAGGCACAAAGGACGCATAAGCTCAGAGTTCAAGCTTGCACGACTTCGGAGAAAGATACCGACCCTTGAGGCTTTGAGAGAACAAGTTGAGAGGCAATGCGCCGGCGAGGAAGCGAATTATCCTCGCTGGGTTCGTGTCAATGCTGTGAAGAGTACACTCGAAGAGCAGTTGGAGACGACGTTCTCCAAGTACTCTAGAGCCACATCCATCAAGGAGGTCGTCACGAACACGGGAAGACTCATATACATCGACCCTCATGTGCCCAACCTTTTGGCCATCACTGCAGGAACAGATCTCACAAAAACCGAGGCGTACACAACGGGCAAGATAATTCTACAAGACAAAGCCTCTTGCTTTCCTGCTTATCTTTTAGATCCTAGAGTAGAGGATGGCGACCTAATCGACGCATGCTCTGCTCCTGGCAATAAGACGACCCACTTGGCAGCGATCCTCAAAGAACATAGACCAGAAACCGGTACGCCAGAGCAGACAATCTATGCATTCGAAAAAGATTCTCGACGAGCACAAACTCTGGAGAAAATGGTCAAAATTGCAGGTTCGAAGCCTGTGACAAAAATTGGATTTGGGCAAGACTTCCTACAAGTCGACCCTATGGCAGAGAAGTACAAGTCAGTCGGAGCTTTGCTACTGGATCCAAGTTGCTCAGGAAGTGGAATTGTCGGACGAGATTCCATGCCGGACCTTCACCTGCCAGAAGGTATCAGTAGCGCAGGAAAGGGTCCGATATCAAAGCAAAACTTACGCAAAAGGAAACATGAGCAGGCAGAGGCAACTGAGGACAGAGTCATGATAGATGATGACGGTAACGAGACTGCCATCAAGTCGGAGAAGGATTTAGAAACACGCTTAGAGGCGCTTTCTTCGTTTCAACTGACGCTTCTGTTACACGCCTTCAAATTTCCTTCAGCAAAACGAATTACATACTCCACTTGTTCAGTTCACATGCAAGAAAACGAGCGTGTTGTCATGAGAGCTCTCGAATCCGACATTGCGAAGCAACGGGGTTGGCGCATTCTGTTGCGGAAAGATCAAGTTTCTGGTTTGAGAGAATGGCCCGTCCGAGGACTCTCTGAAGCTTGTGGAGGCGATGAAGATATAGCAGAGGCTTGCATTCGCTCTTATAAAGATGACGGGCAAGGCGTCATGGGCTTTTTTGTGGCTGCCTTTGTGAGGCCCGATATAAAGAATATCGGGACTAACGGCGACGAAGGTCCTTACCTGCGAGACGATAACGGTGTGATCATCCGTGACATGCTCGGCATGCCAGTCCTGAAAGCCACTGGTGAGCATGTCTCTTTAACGGAAAGAGATGATAAGAGTGGCGATAGAAAGGAGGAGGGAGAGGGTACGGAAGGGGATGAGGAGGAGGATGAGGAGGAAGATGAGGATTCAGAAAGCGAGAGTACTAGCAGTACTGCGGCACATGATCTCAATGCTCGTCAGATCGCGTTAGATGCACCTCAAGGAACTTACACAGGGGAAGATGATGAGTGGGGGGGCTTTGAAGATTAAACCAGCAGTCCTGAAAAAGGCAGGGCATTTCTTTCAGCAGACGACAAGACGCCATATCACGGACCACTGAGATCAAATCCATAACGACAAACGGCTCTCAGCGAATTGAAACTACGCACCCTCAATCATCAGGGACGAAAGGATAGGAGTGTAACTTAAAAGACGAAAGACCGCGTGGTATAGGGTAAAACATACCATCTTAGGTGATTGATATGCCTTGACAACTTTTCATCCTGGTCGGTAGGCGGTTGTCTGAAAGGATCCGAACCCCGTCTACATTCTGTTTTATATCAAGAGCTTAGTAGGTCACCATGTTGCAACCTTCACATCGCAGCCGCAATCTGCCACCATTCGGTGAACAAATAAAAGGCATCACATACATCTTCGCGACTTGATCTGATGAACTGAGACCAATCTGGAGCCATGTTGGATTTATTAGGCGCAACAGTTCGAGAAGCTATCAAACGGGATCGATGGGGACAGGCCTCGAATTGAGTTTCTGTCACATTGATCAGAATAACATAATGGGGCTCGAAAGTATACGCCGGCTCGTTCAAAACCGAATCGCGGACAACAAAACGGATGTTGAGGATGCCGATTGCCGATGACATGTTTGGCAAAACTTAAATGCTTAACATTAGTCAGATAAGATCGGCGGGGTTCGGCTTCATTCATCTACGATTGATAGCCTCTATGTGAGCATCGAAGTCAACCTGATATTTCCTGACGGAGTCGAGACGTGTTTGATAGAGTACCATCGCCGACATAGTCTATAGGCGATCAGGAGCGCTGGAAGGGAACCACATTGTCGGTTGTACTACACAACCCCGATTTGTCCTCAGGTCAAGGTTGCTTCAACAGCTTGACAACACTGTACGTTGGATGAGCGAGTGTACCCACAGGGAAAATGAGTTTGGGGACGGGATTCAACCGGATTTCGGCTGATTGGAAGCCTTGATGGTTTCCATCCTGCACCCTGGTGTGGCATTCATTGGTGTTTGCTACATGCTTCGTGCCTATAAACAACTGATAGAGCATATGCCGATCCGTGTCACATAGGATAAAAGTCTGTACGCTCCAATCGGCTCCCTGCTACAAAGTGAGGACGGGCCGTGAATCTGACCAAGGACCAGGCAGTACTAAGATCAATATGAGATGGATATAATACCTTGGCATGTGCCGTCCTTAGCTGCTCTTATCCTAGCTCTTGATCTGCGAGATCAGATATTAGTATATCGACCTGAGGTGTACACTCAAATAACACACGACTGTTTATATTGAACGTTGCTCGACTTGAGACTTCCGTCTGTATTCTTCCCTGAGAGTCGTCACACAGTTGTAAGACTGGAATACACATCACCATCATGGTGGCCGCTACACAGTTACAGCCTCGACCTTCTTCAGCTTCTTCGACAACGGCCAATACAACCGACGTCGAGTCACAGCAGACAAATGCCAAGAGCTCACACTTCAATCTCATTCTTGACCAAGTCGGCCTTACTGACGCTGTTCTTAACCACGACTACACTGGCCATGGAACGGCAGACTCACCATATCTTGTTGAGTTCCTTCCGAATGACAGCCGAAATGCATTAAACTTCTCGCGATCAAAGAAGTGGCTTATTACGATCTTGCAGGCCATAGCAACATTGGCCGTTACCTTCACCAGTACGGCATACTCTGGCGGCCTTTCATCCATATTGATGCACTTCCATGTCTCAACTGAAATTGCCGTACTTGGAGTCTCTATGTTCGTTCTCGGTTTCGCCGTAGGGCCTTTGATTTGGGCACCCCTATCTGGTAAGACTACCCAAACCCAGGGAGCCCGTTGCTAAGGCGAAGGTCTTCTTGGTATGTGACTGACTAATAGATATTTCAGAGCTCTATGGTCGACAGATTCCATTCTTTGTCTCTTTCATGGCCTTGACCGCGTTTAATGCAGGTGCCGCAGGTGCTCCTACCATGGCGGCCTTGATAGTACTTCGTTTCTTTGCTGGTTCTTTTGGATCATCGCCATTGTCCAACGCGGGCGGAGTTATTGCTGACATGTTTGAAGCTCGAGATCGAGGGCTCGCTACAGCTCTCTTTGCCATGGCCCCTTTCCTGGGCCCTACCCTTGGTAGGCCACCCACTACACAGAGCTCGACACTCTTGGTATGGCGAAGAAGACGCTGACTATTCCACAACAGGCCCCATTGCTGGCGGGTTTCTCGGCGAGAGCGAAGGCTGGCGCTGGGTGATGGGGATGACCTCAATTTTCACCGGTGTGGTGTGGATTGTCAACTCGCTGGTGATACCTGAGACCTATGGCCCCTATCTCTTGCGTCGCCGAGCAGCTGTCCTTTCCAAAAGGAGTGGAAAGGTTTATATCTCCAAGACGGATGTTGGTCGTCCTCGCACTACTATTGCCACACAGTTCAAGACTGCGATACTTCGTCCCTGGGTCCTGCTAATCAAAGAGCCAATTGTTCTTCTTACCTCACTGTACATGGCCATCATCTACAGAACACTATACCTCTGCTTTGCTGCCTTCCCGATCGTCTTCCAGCAGGGTCGCGGATGGAGTCCAGGAATCGGAGGACTTGCTTTCACTGGCATCGCCGTGGGAATGCTATTTGCAGTTACTGGGACTATCTTGGATAATAAACGATATGCCCGGGCTGCCGAAGCCGCCGGCGGCCATGCCCCTCCTGAAGCCAGGCTGCCACCTTCACTGGTTGGCTCAATACTTATTCCAGCCGGCCTCTTCTGGTTTGCCTGGACCAACGGAAAAGATGTGCATTGGATTGTGTCTATCATAGGCTCAGCGTTCTTCGCTTGCGGCTTAGTGTCTGTTTTTCTCTCACTGCTGAACTACCTCATAGATTCATGTAAGTTTGTCGCAGCAATCCTTCTTATATCACCCAGCTAATTCTCAATGAAAGACGTCATCTTCAGTGCCTCAGTCCTAGCTTCCAACTCAGTCTTGCGTTCCCTCTTTGGCGCTGCCTTTCCCCTCTTCACAACATATATGTACAAAAACCTGGGTATTCATTGGGCCAGTTCTGTTCCTGCCTTCTTGGCGGTTGCTTGCATCCCATTCCCGTTTTTGTTCTACAAATACGGGGAAACTATCCGTATGAAGTGCGAGTACGCTGCAGAGGCTGCCAACGTCCTTCAAAAGATGCGCACCAAGCACGAGGTGATCACGGAGGATCAGGCCGCTGAGGAGGTTCATGAGGCCGAGTTGGAGCGACGGGCGAGCAATGCTCTTCGTCGCAGCTTGACAAAGACTCGCACAAGCAAGTCTATTCAATGAGGCACTCACTAGTATTCATCTTCTCCTTTCAAATGTGTGATGAAAATAAAGCTTATATGGAACTTTCACGGGGTAGGGATCTGGGCCTTAGCACCGACCTTTAGAAAGTAGCATCAAGGTTGGTAAGATTTGAATATATCTATCCATAGTGGGTGTTGGCATAGATGTGGGTTTGGTTCCAATGTAGTCGATACAGGGGCAAAAAGTCTTGTCTGGCCCAATTGCGCGATAAGGTCAAATGCATTCGAGTCACAAAGTAGGAATAATGGTGAAAACGTACCATAGGTTACAATGGCTGGGTTCTGTCCAAACCAAGATCTGAGTTGTTATGGGCCCCCTCCTCTTTCGTCGCGCCCCTGTCAGTTCCATTCTGTTTGGTTCGTGTTTCTCTTCAAACATAATTCGGATGATTAGATCGACCAATATGCAATCAGCGTAGTAAGACCTGGGCAAGCCATTGTTGAGCAGAACTTCTTCGAACGCCTGGGCATCTCAGGGTGGCACACCGATTTCCACGTTCAGGCCGTTCCCTCAACACGGGGCTCAATGACCAAGATCACCTCATGATCCTCATAATACAGCCCATACCAAGTTTGATGCGGCATACGGGGTTGACCATGGTCTTCACCATCTGTAGGATATTGATCGTGTAAATCCCTATTGTCACGCCTCGGGGAGGAAAGAAAACCCCTGACCTTGATCCTAAATGACAAAATGACTTAGGTAAATTTACTAAATTTAGGATATCTTTATTACCTAAGTTTAGGGCACCTTTACTAAGCTTAGTATATATTTTGCTGAGTTTATTTTGACATCCTTAATAAGGTTGGGTGTTTTCGTGCTCCCCGAGGCACGCCTATCTGACCGGGAACTACTGTGATCCTTCTAATGGCGTTGGGCTGTGGACTCTGACGAGGGTCGAGAGTATAGTACCTACCTACCCGTCTTGGGGATGATGGCATGCTCTGTTTGGGGAAAGCTACTAGGTAGGTAATTACCTTCCATACAGTAACACCCCTGGGTGCATTAAGAGTTGGTACCTTGCATGAATGTTGTTTAGCGCCACATCTCCGGCGCTGGACCCCTGTAAGTTGCACCACTAAGAATTAATGCCCGAAACTTAGATAGCTCAATTTTTAAAGACGTAAAACACCAACATATAAATTCGTGATAATTATACTGAGCTGAAAATGGATAGCATCCTCATTCTTTAAAGCAAATATCCCCCTTGACTGAGGCGAAACTTAATAGATGTACTGCACTGCCTGTTATAAAAAATCCAGTAGGTGCACCTACCGGCTGTTGCTCTTGCCAAACCGTGCTGTAAATACCTGAAAATATTGCCTCATTTCCTAGGTAAGGTAGGTGCCTGAAATAATCACGTGCACTTACGTATTACCCCGCTCCTCAACTTCCTTTCTTTTGAATCAACATCTAGCAGCATCCATCCCATCGAAGGATCAAAAAGCGGCGTCACTATGAACGCTTGGCCGCCACAAGCCAGCCATCGACATGACACGTTCAAGTCGACAAAGCACCTATTGAAATCACACGTTCAAGTCGACAAAACAACTATCATCGCACAATCAAGTCGACAAAGCACCTATCGAAATCACACGTTCAAGTCGACAAAGCAACTATCATCATGCAATCAAGTCGATAAAGCACCTATCGAAATCATACATTCAAGTCGATATAGCTGTAAGAAGCTTGCTGCAGACTTGAGAGCTACATACTGACATACACCTATAGAATCAGTACAATACTATCAACGTCGGTGGTGGTGAAGGTGATCAGGGAAGGCAAGAAAACCTAGGACCTCTATCCTAAGTAATGAAAATCTGTGGGTAACTCTAGCCCAAGCTTATATGACTCTCTGCTAAGTCTATTTTTAGCATTCTCTTCTCAAAGGCAGATGCAGAAATGACCAATGCTTATGAAAGGGGTTTCTGGGAGGATCACGACGTTTTACGGCGAGGCATATATCATATCAGGGTTGGAATAATCAAAGTGTTGACAAGGAACATGCTTAAACCTAATTATCTTTGTAATTTGCTCATATGTAACAGTCATAATGATCTCGCCTCATTACTCATTAACAAAGTCTACCACCGAGACATCTGTCGAAATTGACAAACCAGCTTTTTACATGACCTGAGTTGATCACCGCATTAAGCTCCATTTCTATACACCTGGGCGCCTTGGTTTCTGAACATGATCGTGTCTCTCCGTTGAAGAACCATCAATGCTCGGTTCAACGCTTGTTCACTGTATCCTTTGCCTTCGACCATTTCCCTCCTAAGTGTAGATAGGCTAGTACTCCAGCCGATAGGCAGGCGACGTTTGAGCTCCGTCTCAAGGCGGTTAACTTCATCGTTCAACTCGCGACTCCCCTGATTGCTGCCCTGGTTGACGGCATCCATTGTAGAGCACAGGAACAGTCGAATGGCCTCATCGACATGTACTTCGGTTGCGATGGGCGAAAGGGTAAGCTTGGCAAGAGACTCGGTAATACGGACGATAGCCTCGAGTTGACGGACTGTGATGGGAATAGAGGAACGTGTGTTTGCTTCCATCTCAGCAGCATGAACCTGGCGTCGGATGGAGACAAAGTGAGAAGAAAGCTTTTCAGCAGCCTCGGAACTCAATCTGGGTGCGCAACGTCTGCCGGGTATTAGTATAAACAAAATAAGATTGTGGAGGCTGGAATTGACACTCACGTCTTGCAATAGGTGATGTATCGTCGCATCTTGTCAATGGGAATTTCGGTTTCAGTCATGTCCTCAGCGCCTCTACCATTCATCTGGATACTGAGAACGTGCTTGGCCATTGTCTCATCCTTCTCGCGGCTATGGTCATCCTTGACAATGAAAATCATATCAAAACGTGACAGAATAGTAGTCTGAAAGTCGATGTTTTCTCCAGGAGTCTTCATATCATCATACCGACCAAAGATAGGATTGGCAGCAGCCAAGACCGATGTCCGCGCATTCAGAATAGTGGTGATACCGGCCTTTGCGATGGAAATAGTCTGCTGTTCCATGGCTTCATGAATCGCAACTCGATCCTCGTCTCTCATCTTGTCGAATTCATCGATACACACAACACCTCCATCTGCCAAAACCATGGCACCGCCCTCGAGATAGAATTCCCGAGTAGATTGATCACGTTGAACGGATGCTGTCAGACCTGCAGCGGAGGAGCCTTTTCCCGAGGTGTAGATAGAGATAGGAGCCGCTTTCTCGACAAATTTCAGAAGCTGTGACTTGGCTGTACCGGGATCGCCAAGAAGCAATACGTTGATGTCGCCTCTTAATTTCATTCCATCGGGAAGAATTTTCTTTGAGCCACCTAACAGCAAACAAAGAATTGCCTTCTTGATATTGCGGTTGCCGTAAATAGATGGTGCAATACAGTCGGCCATCACGTTGTATATATCGGGCCGTCTGCTGAGCTCCAGAAATTCTTGCTCCTCTTCCTCTGAGAAAGTCGCATTTCCCTTGGCTGCTTGATCGATATCTGTCTGGATCCCAACCGCTCTGAGATAAGGGGTACGGATGGCTACAGCACCGCCATTGGAAGAGTTCTTGGAAGCCTTGTTTTGGTAGATCGAGAAGATGCCCATAACAGTACATCTCGATCCGGGAACCACCCTGTTTGTGAGGTATCTGTCGGCTGAGATGAGAACGTGTCGAGGCAGTTCTCCGACAGGGACTTGATCGGGAGCCTCTTGGAGCTTGATGATCTGTTGATCAACAAAGCCAGACTTTTCGTGAACAACAAAGTAGGGATCCAAAGGACATTTTGGAGTTGGATCGTTGGGAACTCGGCTACGAGCACATTGTCGAGGCAGAGTGACACCTGTGAAGCCACCTAGGACAGGGATGTTTTGTGTGTGTCCGCAGTTACGGCATTGGATATGGAGACCTGTCGCCTTGGATGACATAACAGAGGCGCCGATGACAATACCCGGGACTCGCACCAGTCGCGCAATGGTCACGGAATCGAGGTTACGGATCGAAACGTCGTCGGCATTCGAGTGAAGAAGAAGTTGGTGATCAGGAATCTCGGCCTTGGGCTCATGAGGGAAGACGATACGGTGTGTGCATTTTTTTAATGCATTTTCAAACTATTGACTTGTTAGAGATTTATATGTTGCGAGCTGCGTGGTCCCTACCAGAGGGATAATCTCTGCTGGCTCAGATGTCAATCGGTGCGCGAGCTCTTCGTTAAAGCTGATCAAGTCGTTGATGTTGACATCACAGAAGTATCTCTTGAGAAGGGCATTCTCTCGGAGTTGATCTCTACAGCACCGTTATTATGAAGAACTGCCGAAGGCTAGATATTTGGGACCAAACCTGTAGACAAAGTTGTTATCCAGTCGGAAATCAAGGATGAATGTTTCAAGCTGTGTCTGGAGCTGCATTCGAGTATCGCCATTTTCAGCGTAGCTCGGCTCATAGACGTGAGCCGAGTAGATCGATCCGCGATCCATTATGTGTCTGCGTGATTTTGAATAATCTGGTGAATCACTCCTTCCCTTTCGTTGCAAACCCAAAAGTTGACCAGGGAGTTTAGAGATCTTGTTTGTGGATCGATAGAGGGGCTTTGCTCTGCAAGTTGGAAGGGTAACCTTAGGTCAATTTACGCGAAAACGCGGAGTCCCTCGAGACGCGACGCGTGTATATAGTGGTTGCAGCTCTACCTAAAGGGACAGTTATCAAAAGCTCAGCGCTTATCATCACGTGCTGACGCCAAGTACTCGTTTTAGGGGGGCAAGTTGCGTAACTTACAAGGTGTCGTCTAGACGGCGAGGTACTCCGTACTGAAGGTGTTAAATATTCAAGACCCAACCCTTTTTGGTGATGATGGCGCATTCTTGATTCCGATCCTCTCTTTATTTCTCTTTACTTAATTGTCCTTTCAAATCTTGTCTATCGTATACATTTGACGGTGCACATTTTGTTTGCAATCCTTTGAGCGATGATACCCTCCTAATCTACATCCCACATTCACCTCTGAAGCTGTCCTTGCTTATCCGGACCTCCATTGATCATGTTCTCTCCCAGCTCTCCCAACGCTACTAAGTCTGCGGACAACCTTGCGGCATTGTCGCCTATAGGCCGCGGGGAGCTTCCCTTTCACAGGTAATCCTATTTATTACATACTAACAAACAAGACTAACTTGGTCGCAGCAACAGTCACAGACATGCTCAAATGCATCCCCACCCGTCATCACGACGTGGCTCTACAGCGAGCTCCATTCATTCAGTAGGAGGTATTCTTGACAGTGCTCCCAGTAATTTGGCAGCCTCAGTATACGAGTCAAGTCAGAATGGTTGGTTTTACTTCACGGATCTTTCATCGTAAAGCTGACCTCTCAAAGCTATCTCAACCCTTCTTCAACCCCCAATTGTACGAACTGGTCTTCAGCCTCACACCTCAGCACCGGCCTCAACCGCGCATAAACCCCCGACGGCTCGGGACATCCCCCCAGTCACGTTGACAAACATAAAAAAAGTCGACGCTGAGGAATTCAAACCCTATCTGTCGCAGATCGGAGGCCTCTACGAACAGCTTCAGCGCTTGAAAGATAGCGACGAGGATGCCAACAAAGAGCAGCGCACTGGCCGGCAAGATACTATGACCGAATCGAGTGGCGATGGATACTTACGGCCGGGGCCTAAACCTCGTCCAACTCGGAAAGGCTCCACTGCATCACTTTCTTCGATGAACTCGAATGATGGTCACAGCCCTGTGAGAAGACCAAGCGCTGGCTTCATCCGAAGGTCCACGCATGGACCTCCTCCTCTATCAACGATCCCGACTGTGTACTTTGATGATGAATTCCATCTCGAGAATCCCCGAACTTTTGACATTGTGAGCGAACGATCCGAGGTTATCCGACCTGCCAATGCCAATGACGGGCAAAGCTCACTCAATGGAAGCGCTGCCGCGCCAAGGAAGGCTCTTGCAACCAATGCAATTTTGCAAGAGAAGTTGTCTTGGTACATGGACACTATCGAGGTTCATCTAATCAATTCTATCTCCACCGCATCAACAACGTTTTTTACTGCCCTGGGATCGTTAAAGGAACTCCACTCAGAAGCCGCGGAATCCGTGGGGAGAATCAAGACACTCAGAAAAGAGCTGAAAGCTCTGGACGAAGAAATTGCAACCAGAGGCCTCCATATTGTCTACCAGCGAAGGCGCCAAGAAAATCTACGTCAACTCAACGATGCTGTGCTTCAGCTGAGGCAGATTGCCGATGGCCTTGCAAACTGTGAGACGCTGGTGGACGAAGGGGAAGTCGATAAGGCACTGGCGAAGATCGACTCTCTTGAAAAGCTTATCGCAGGCGAAAGGGACGCTACTACTGCAAATGAACCTGAGATTCAGTTGCGGGACCTCCGTTCAGCTTCAGCTTTACAAGGCATCCACGCGGATCTAACAGCTTTGCGGTCTCGCATAGGAAAGGCATACGAAACCAACTTTCAGAATATTCTAATACGCGATCTACGACGACACGTCGAATCTGTGTCATCCCAAGAGATTCTTCTCAGGTGGAGTAACGCAGCTAGTCGATCCAAAGGTAGCCATGCTAGGTCTCCTTCAGTCTTTCCAACCTATCTCACGAATACCGATGAATTGAAGACCGAGCTGCTGCCTAATATGATTGGTCTGCATCGAGCAAAACATGTCGCCGAGGCGACTGTCGCTTACCGAGAGTCAGTCTTGCGTGAAGTCCGAAACTTGATCAGACGCCCCCTGCCCAGTTCTACAGATGATGACAATGAGTCGATGATGTCAGTTTCTACTGCAAGTGGTGGCCGTCATCTGTCAAATCAGGAGAAGTCTTCCATTTTGGCACGGAATCTTCGCTCTTTGGATCCCGAGGATGGTGAGGACCTTCTAATCAAGATCTACATTGGAGTCACAGAGACACTCAGGAGACTTACGACACAAGTCAAGGTGTTGTTGGAGATTACCAGCTCCCTCACTGAGAGCCCACAAGGGGAAGGGCTGATGTCCCCCACAGTCAGATCACCGATATCCAGTCCGAGGCCAGATAGATTCCCAAGCAATCCTCTGAACAGTGCAACATTCGAGGTTCAGGAGGAGCTCCACAAGAGCCTTGACGTTACTAATCTCCTTGGCCAAGCTGTCGACGTGGCAATTGAGAAAATCGTCAAGGTCTTGAAGGTTCGAGCAGAGCAGACTGCACAGTTACCTTTGACGCTCTTCCTCCGGTACTTTACACTAAACCTCTATTTTGCCACCGAATGCGAGTCGATCTCTGGCCGAAGCGGCACGTCACTCAAGAATGTGGTTAATGGACACATTAAGGACTTCGTGCAACGGAATCGTGATGCTGAAATGCAGAAGCTCGCTCAGGGTATGGAATCTGATCAGTGGAATGCCAAAGACTTTACCGAGAAGAACACCGAGTTGCTCAATACCATCCTGGGGAGCAGCACGCATGATCCTCATGAGTGGACAGATAGTACCAAGATCTGGGTACCTAGTTCGGAATTAGGGCCTGTTAATGAGGAAGATGCAATCGAAACAAACGGAACCGGCAAGGAAAAGACCAGGACTGCTACAATCGATTCAGAGACGTTCATGTTACCAAAGTCAGCCATTCTATGTTTAGATGGAATCGCAAAGTTCTCTCATCTGATCAGTGGTATACCGTCTATGACTGTTGATATTGCGACCTCATTAATCGCGTATCTTCAGCTCTTTAACTCGAGATGCACCCAGCTAATTCTTGGTGCCGGGGCAACGCGGTCAGCTGGGCTAAAGAACATCACCACCAAGCATTTGGCCTTGGCCTCCCAGGCGCTCTCATTCACAGCAACTTTGATCCCGCATGTTAGGGAATTTGTGCGACGTCACGCTGGATCCGGAGCGAGCGTATCAAATCTCATGGGTGAGTTTGACAAGATTAGACGACTGCTGCAAGAGCACCAAGATAGTATCTACCAGAAACTGGTTGAGATTATGGGCGGCCGAGCAGCCATTCACTCACGGACGATGAAGACGATCGACTGGGAAGCAGATGGAGACAAGGGCGTCCATTCGTACATGGAAACATTGGCGAAGGAGACAACTACTCTGCATCGTGTCCTAACGAAGCACCTCCCTGAGACATCAATCCAGATGATCATGCTTCCTGTGTTTGCTAGTTACAGGGATCAGCTTGGGTCAAGTTTCAAGGAAGCAGATCCCAAGACTGAAACTGGCCTGAAAAGGTACGTCCTGTTGAGTTTTAACTAGGCAGTTCAACTGACCATCTCTAGTATGAACAACGACATTGAATTCCTCACGACAAAACTTGGAAAACTGGACGGCTTTGGGGAAACGGGAGAGTACCTGCAAAAGATCATCAAGTCTAAGCAGGTCAAGGCAGTCGAGCAGGTAACAGAAACGCCCGCAGATGAAAAAAGAGATGGTGAACCCAAGGAGAGTGAGGCGGTTCCTGCATCGGAATCCACGGCGGAGAAGGAAGAGAAGTAGATATTACGACAACTCAACCAGGAGCACCTTTCTTTCGGGCGAATGATCGAGACGAACCTGGTTGCACGAAGTGCCTCCTTGTAGGACAAGCACCAGCAGTTGCATTGCTGACGTTCACTCAATCCCGACTCGCCTTTGGTGAGCGGAGATGTAGACAATGAGTTAATGTGAAAGATCCGCCGGATGTCGAGATCACACTACAAAAACGCTCTCACGATTGAGAGCTAGGTATTATAGTTTCGAGTTATATACTATTGTGTAAGCTAGCTAGATTGGTAGTTCTCGAGCCTGGCGTCAAGCTTCTCATTTTTTTCCCGCAACCCGCATTCCAACCAAACTGCATTCCAGTCTCTTAAGCCCCATCCGAGCATTTGTCTTCTCGTAAGCGACTAGGCTTGAATTCCCGACGGGAAGAAGCTGTCAAGACTTGGCGAGAACCGCTTGCTCGGGTTTCCGAGACTTCGGCAGGGTCCTCGATGGCGCACCCCCGGCCTCTTTGTGCCGTAGAAGCTGGCATTTCAGCGTTCACTACATCTGATGGTAATGCTTAGCTTCTCTTTACAGGTTGAAAGTCACTTCTTTTTTCTTCTTCCTTTTCCATGCTCAAAGCAAGGCTGACGTGAGATTTTCTTGTCAGTGACAATTCCCTTGTAACATTATCCCTTGTGCACATCAATAAAGCCAAACCCTGAAGGCATAGGCCCTACAGGTCTACAGAGTATAGTCTGAGCCTTTAGCTTTTATATGCGACTCACATGTTTGTTGGACAGAGTCTCCCGAAGTCGCACAAGCACAGGTGCGGAAACAACAGTGACATTCCCGCGACCGGGCCTGTCCGGTTTTCTCGTTTACAGAAAGTTTTGGCTAAAGCGCAGGTTCAATGTTGGGATAATCATACTTTGCAGGGGTAGTCAAAACTCAATTCGGTAGTGGCTATTTCTTGTTTGCTTTCCTAAGAAGAAAGATCAAGCAGCGCAACCTCATCTTTTGCCATTGCCCCTTTGATTCAAGTCTTATCAACCACTGTGTCCAGTCAGCGCCAACTCGGACAACATGGCGCAATCACTGACAGTTTAACTACCTTGGTACCTAGTCAGGCTAGTGCTGGTCTCTGTGTGTATGTACTGGACTGTACCTACGTTAGATCACAGACTCGCGTGCAGGTCATGTTACATTCCGGCCAGGGCCAGGCACAACCTTGTTCCTGCAGACACAACATCAGGCCGTGATGCGTAACTGACGTGTCCTCTCTCCTCTTTCGTCAGGCGACAGTGAGAAACCAGAGAATGGTGGTTCGCACTCGGCGGGCTTCCAAATAACGAGGCCGTCCAGACAAGGAAAAGGCCAGGGGCGGCAATTTGTTTCAAGTTTACATGTGGCTGTGGCTTCGTCACCCAATTACGCACACAACGCAACCTCAAATCATTTTTTCATAATGGAGGGATCAAATAATATTGGATGCGCACAGGTCAAAACTCTATGTTTTCAAGTCTATATGTCCAGGTCTAAAGTCTAAAAATTTGTTCTCCTAAAGGGAGAACCTCGTCTTTTTGTAAAGGAGCTTTTGCGCCCTGAGTCAAGTATGTACAAAGAAGTATATGTAAAAGTCTCTCCAGACATGGTCTAGATTCCAACGAGTGTAAGAAGATGTTCATAGAATGTAGAACGAGTGCCAGCCTCAATTCTCTTGCTAATACAAGAGACATCAAGCCTGTGATGCTACGAGAGCCCGGAAAGAATGACGCTGCTCCGTATTCAAGAGTCCCAAACAATGTGACTCGAGTGCTGTTTTGTCTTTTGTCCTGTCTTGCCTGTGTAATCCATACATCCATCCATAAGCGTCACCTGCTCCAGCCCACAGGTCTATGAAGAAAGGCCTCGGTTTTTGCAACACACGAGGGGTATCTTTCGGGGTATGTAAAACGAGAATCGTGTAGTGTAATGTAGAAAGGGATTCATATCATCGTCAATGCGGTGTTCAACGCCGCAGCGTGAAAGTGTAAAAGGGGGAGGGTGAAGAAGTGAAGTCAAGGGCCGTCCGGTGAATCGGCGACATGGACGTTTAGTTAGACTGGGCCTTGTAGGGGCTGGCGCCGTCTCCAAGGGTGGTGATGAGGTCAACCTCGTCAGTGACCTTGGTCTGGACATCGTCAGGGAGCCAGTAGCAGTTGTCGCAAGGGAAGGTCTCGCAGCCAGACATGGGGGTGGCAGCAGACTTGGGCCACATCTGCTTAACATTGTCCTTGTCGTTGGGGTCCACGATGGCAGAGACATCGAAATAAGTCTTGCCGTTCCAGCCGCCGAAGGTGACCTCACCAAGCATGCCGGGTTGATCAGGCTTGCCCTTCTGGACAGCGTAGAAGTTGCCAATGTACTTGTCAGGGAAGTCGACAGTAACCTCCTTGGCCGAGCTGACAGTAACAGATTCGGGGCCCTCATAACCAGGATCAGGGGTGAAGATGATGGTGCGCTCCTTGTCGTCAAGAGTGACAAAGGTGACCGAGGCAGCGGCGGCATAGGTAGCAGAGGCGACGAGGCCGACGAGAGCAGTGGAGAACTTCATGTTGACGGTGTGATTTTGGATATTGTAATGGGGGGTATGTTTGTATGGAGAATTCTCGATTGTCGTCAAGACAAGAGTATTGATTTTATGTAGCGTCTGATGAAGGACTGAATCAGAACTTGTGATACTCCGAAGTGATGGAGTAAGTTGGTGGTCGAGAACTAGCTCGTTCAAAGTTGATCAGGGATCGTGATAGACTGTGCTTCCAAAAGGAATGAGAAGCTTTGAGTCAAAGGAATGATCGTCCGAAGACAAGAGTGTAATCTGAAACGGAAGGACTGTGTATGTTGGTTGATCAGGACAAACATCTGAAGAAAGGAGAGAGGAAGGGCCCGTTTTATAAACAATATCTGGACACGACAGAACCCAAAGACCTGGCGTACGATACGGAGGAGACTAGGGTTGCCGAGATCAGATTTGTCAAGGAAAACGCTCAAGCGCCTCAGTGGAGTCAACACACACGAGGAGGGTGAGGCTAGGATGTCTTGTCTTGACTTGACTTGACTTGTCCCGACGGGCTTTGCAAAAGCCTTCCCGGTGGTGTTGTGGGGGTAGTGTGGATGTGACTTTGATGTGAAGGGAACCACTTTATCGGCCAACAGTTCACAACAGAAAGCAGAAATGAACTATCCGTAATACACTGTGCTCTACTCAGAGCAACCCAACTTACCTGTGCATAGGTAAGTTTAGGTCAAGCCTTGTGATACCAGCAAAGTCTCTGCTTTCCCCCGCGCCAGCACTTCTGCAGTTATTCCATAGCACCTTTCATCTGCCCCAGCACGAGCAAATGTACATACATACATACAGACAGACAGTATGTATCATAGTAACGGTGAATTGCGTGTCACTGTATCCGTAGTGGTGTGGGTGTGGGCTCATTCAGCTGCTCCTGACTGGTCCGGGGGATGCTTGTTGAGTGCGGGCCGTTTCTATGTTTAAGCTTTCAGAACAAAGGGAGGCCAGGCCGTTGTTTCAACGCTTTCCTTTGTGGCTTTTTTCATCTTGTCTTCAACTTGACAAAACAATCGCTTCTGGTCGCTCATTCGTCGTCTCTAAATGGAACAATTTGTGTCAATTGGGGCTTCATCTCAATTGTTTGTTTTGTGACTTGGGGGTATTGTTTCACTGCACAGTAAGCGCGCGACAACAAAGATAGCATCCAGAAGATGGACACATACTGGTACAGTACAGAGGGGCCCCATCCATCTAGAGGAAGTCCGGTTCGAAAGACAAGCTTCTGGGTCCTCTTTCACATGGGACTAAGGCAATGCTGTCCGTATGTACATACCAGTTTGGGCCAAGAAGCCGGCAGACAAGAGACAAGAGGCGTCTGTCAGCGATTCAGCGTAGCCGCTCCCACCCAGTTCCGCGGCTACACTACGGTACTGTACAGTACTGTGCCCTCTTAGCCTCTCTAGGCCTGCAAGGGAGGGGCCAGGTCCCATAATATCGCTCTATTTTTTCTTCTAGTTACAGCTTGGCTTGATTTGACTAGCTGCTTCTGGTTTCCCATTGGCTAGCTGTTTGCCACCGGTGCCTGGTACCTGACAGGCGTCCATGTGGTTGGACTTGAAAGGCTTGTTTCGAAATCTGCTCTACGCAGGGAGGGTGTGAGGAACCTTTCTCTTTCAGGTTGTCGGAGAGCCCTCTGCAGTCTACTGCAGATAGCTCCTCTATATTGAAGTGCCAGGTGTTCTCGTATAAACGACGAAGATGATGATCCTTTCCTCTTGGTAGAAGGGTAATCCTTCCTTCGGCTAATGTAATAGCCATTTTTGTTATTTTGAGACTTAAAGATTTAAGTGGATCTGAGAAGATAAGGGGCTGTTTAGTCTTCTGCTGCAGTTATACTAGAGAGAATACTTAATTATATACCTGTAAGAATCAGGTTAGTCGCGCTATCGATAAAACTATATATTTAATGGCTTAATTATTGAGAGTTGATATTAGCTACAGGAAAAACAGAGTCTATTCTGCCTGAAAGAGGGAAAAAGTCAATGTGTTATTTTGACCGAGTGGCTTGGATCTATCCTACGGGATGTTGAAATAGCCGACCAAATGAATCAGGTTGTCGGATAACGGGAGCAAACGTACCGTACAGGGGTCCAACGTTGGGTTGTGCTGGGCAGGGCTCATTGCAACTTTGCAAGCTGACCGGTGTGCACGTCAGCAAAGCCTGCAGGACCAGATAGCCAGAACACAATTTTCTTACGGTTAAAATTATGGACTCTCCACGCTGGCACTCTGCCGGGAATAGTCTGGTCCCATGCAAGCACTTAGCTTCGCTTGCTGGCATCATCGATGACCTGAGACTTGAATGAAAATTCTGAGATCCTGGCACGGCTGGCTGGGCCACTGATGCCAATGTGGCTTTCCCTTCCGCGACTTCAAACTTACGTATCCATTACCGACACGTGGAGACTGATTCAATAATCGTAGCCACTGCGGCTTTTCTGAGTCTGCAAAGGCAAACAGACTTTTCGCGGTGCGGACACTAACGACTCGACATTCCCAGCCAATGCACCGTTGAAGGATGCCAGGAAGCGTTGAAAAAGAGAGAGAAAAAAGTGCACGCGAGCGCCATGATCTGTTCCCTCGGTTACTATCTTTTGGTTCTCCTGGGCCCAGTCGCAGAGTCGAGACCCTCTAAAGATCATGATTCAGTTCTTGACGATGGTCCAGCGGTTGGTGAATAAGAAAAACCCTGTATATGTTGCCACGTCGCGACGACAACAGTGCAAACCAATAATTTTCTGACAGTTTGCTGTGCCTGGCGATCAATTGCCCCGAGTCTGCCCAAGCTCCTGGCCCTGTTTAAGTAGAGTAACCCATATGTTACCGACAAAATCCATCTCAATGGGGGTCAGGGTAGGGCTGCCGCGTCACCAATGATCAACTCAAGGTAATTTTGAAGAAGCCTGCATCCTTGCGATTCGCGATTAAGGTACCGAGACAATGATTCGTCACATTCCCCGAAGGATACCGCTGGAACAATGGGGTCTCCGTCGGCACGAGATGGCAAGGTGGGAGTCGACCCGATGATAGTACGTACATACCGGTGTCCCAATGCCTCCCATGCTTGCTGGGTATTCGCGAGAATGCTTTGTTGATAACTGCGCGATGATGCTAGGTTGCGTTGGCCGAGGAGACGAGCGAAATAGGATTATGGGTCAGAGTTTTGTGCCTGAGGCCCCTACACTAGACAAGCATGGAACTTAACGGATTTGTCTAAACGGAGTGGGAACAAAAGAAAAAATCGGGTTCTTGGTGCGTTCAAAACGTCGCGGACTTTCTTCCGTCTTGGTGGTCTAGGCCGTTGCCCACAGTACGAAACTGTCATGAAAGGTTTTGCGCCGCGCGGTTTTTGGCTTCCCTCTCAAATTGTTGGCCTAGCCTGAGCAGGTTCCGTTCTGCACGTTCTGCAGCCAAGAAGCGAGTGTGTGCCACGGTGTGCAAGTGTGTTAAGACTGGCTGTTATAGGCCCGTGGAGTTCCATTCTGAGGTCTGGCGTTCACATCACCAATCTTTGTTGGTTGTCGATCCCAGTGCCCTTAGCCAGCTTTGACTATGCATTGGAAGGATTTTGCAAAAGCAAAGCCTGGGGCTGAATGAGCTTTTGGTTTTGGATCAGACACGATTGAGTGTGTCTTGCCTCATGCTACGTCGTCGATGACATGTCCTCTTCTCGCCAAATTCGAACCAAATCTAGTGTCTAGCCAGCGACGTCGGCGGTAAGTTCGTCGTTGCGAGTCATCGTAGCTGTCAGACCAATTCTTGCTGCATGCAGAAGAGGCTAGGCCTCATGTCACTGCCCATTGATCTTTCCTTCAAAAATAGTTGTCAGAAGTCCTTTCTCATGCGCACACACATATATTTCTTAGTCCCATGTGGCGGGCCGTAGAAACGCAGGCGTTCTACCGGTGAGCGGTAAATCGTCCTCAAAAAGCGGATCACAACTTCAACTCTGTCAATAACTTCCGCACTTAAAAATTCGGTTGGTCAGATGCACGAACCTGTGTGCGCTACTTTACTTCAACTGATGTGCGAAGCTCAGATGCTGGGAAAGCATCAAGCAGTAAGTGGAAAGATCCACAATTTCAGAGGCCGGCCGGCAACACAGTGATCTTTGAAGCGAGGCCGAAGGTACTTGATCTGCTTGATCTGATCCGTTACCGAAGAGCAAATATCCACTCCGAGCCCAAGTCTGTCCGCACACATCAGCCGGCAACTATCCCTTTGATCGTGTTGGTTTTGAGGTCTAGAACAAGGTTCATGGCCAAGAAAGTAGTAGAGTGTGTAAGAAATGCCTCATCTGAGGCGAGGTCGTTGTTGAGAAAGTTTGGAGACACTGGAACGTACGAGTCCTGGGTGACTGGAAAGCATTCGGGATGATGTTTGAGCTTATCTCAATAGCGCCAAATGATGGTCGTGGAGGTTTGTAGACTCTCTGGTTGAGCTCATGGGACTTTGACAGCTCAGGGTCAAGGAGTCGGCCTCTGAGGCTTGACTTCTGCTGGATCAGTGGAAGCTATCAAGCCTGTGCTTTTCCTTCACGTCTGAAGTTGGCTGGAAATTAGACCGCACGTAGCCATATGCTTTGCTGGTCAGTTTCAACGGGCCAGGAAAGTTCATTGCGCGGTCTTGTCACCTTATGCTGGGCTATATCAACCCGCGCTGGATGGTGGGAGCATAGTATGTTGGGAGTTCAAGTAGCAGAATAATCTCTCATCTTTCTGTTCTAACACCATTAAGCTAGTCCAAATTCTGTTTGAAAACGGGGAGAGTTATGGGCCATATCAGACGCTTAACTTGACCTGTCAACACTTTTGATTCCAGGTACAAGCGGCGTGCTGGGTATAGGGTGGACAAGTTGTGGTATGCGTCTTCCAGAGATTCATACTCGGCGTTCGCTGAAGTGTACAATGGAAGCTTTCCATGATCTAAATGTTTGTCAAAAGTAAGAAATTTGCGACAAGTTCACTGTGAGGTCGTGGATATGACGATGAAGTGGTTGAGGTGGGGTGAATTGAATCTCGTGACGACTTCGCTGCTTCATGCACCGACACGTGACCTTGACTATCGAACTCCGTTCTCCTGAAAGTTATTGATAGGCATTGATAGGTTTATCTGTATGGTGATTTCTTTTGCATTCTTTTTGTCCATAGCTTTACATCTCTAGGCCATTCTCGCATATTTGGATAGTCAATCTCGATTCCTGTGGTTATGTCCTAGTTGTGCCCGAGTTTTGACACACGACTCCATCAAGCTTCCATAACAACTCCTTGTGGATTTGAACTGGGGAAAATAAAAGGGGTTGGTAATCCCTGATAGAGATCTACTGATGTCGATGTCAGTACGAAGGATCCGTTTCGTTGACTAGGTACCTAGGTATCTACTAGTTAAGGTATCTCAATCTCACCCATGGTCGTTTTACCCGATTGCTCTTACCATTCCTTCCAACACTCCGTACCTACTAACGTTAGGTAGATTTCATCAAATAACATTATGTACTTGACTACTGGTATAGAATCGAAGATGTGCGTGCATTGGGAAGTTCTTAATTGTTGCGTATGAAGCCTCCTGTGTTAAGGGCAGTCATCTTACTATGCTCATTACCAACTTTCAATTTCTTAGCTTGTAACGTTGAAAGTATTGTGTTTATGCAATCCAAAGCAATCAAACAAACCAAAAAAAATGCAGAAGGATATTTGAACGAACGGACTCGCCGCTCCTCACAATGCTACGCAGCTGAAAGAGGCGCACACCAATGCCGAAGGTACTGACACCACCCAACAACGGAAAATGATATCATAATTTCAAATCGCGTCTCTTTGTCACCGTCTCGCCCACAAAACATCCGTATAAAATCTAGTTCAGGATTGAACTTCATTTGAGTTAACCTGAGCGTGATTGTACTGATAATTTGGCTACATGGTTCTTCATCTTGTGTCTGTAAAAGCTAGGCAAGCTGTGTGACTGAAAACGTAGATTTGGTGAGTGTTTTCACATAGTTGTCCCATCCTCTTCACCCTCTGCGTCCATAGAGAGCCATCTTCGGCCCTACACTCACATCGGGGTCTCCCGTACTTCATATATATTCGGTATTGTCCTAGTCTCTTGGTTTGGAAGGTTATTCGGTGGTTTCCATATGCTCTCATATGTCAGTTTGCGAAGTATAAAAGCTGCGTGGGTATCTTGAACAGTCGAGTGTTTTAGCATTCTCTAGACATCTTCATATCTTCACCTAATACCATCATTGGCCTCCATACTCACACATAAACTTAACAACAAAGATGAAGATCTACAAGGCTTTCTCAGCCGCCGTGCTTCTTAAGGGTGTTGCTGCTGGCTCTGTTCCGATGATGTCGCCCGCCCCGAAACCGCCTTTTAAAAATCAGACGGACCACATCACGGCCGAGACCCTCGTGACTACTATCACTTCTGACTACTCATTCTATTGTCCTGTGAGTCTGATATACAATGTAAACTGGGTTCAGCTTGGCTTAGACTATAACAGGAACCTACCACGTTTCACCATAAAAACCTCACTTACACGGCCACGGAGCCAACTTATTTAACCATCACAAGTGAGTAATGATGACCGCCTACTTGCTACTGGACTTCAGTTGACATACGAGACAGACTGCCCGTGTACTGTCACTTACACGCAGAACACAAAGTCCCCTGGGGCAATCGTCTATCCCACAGCCCCCCCGGGGCAGCCAATGTCCCCTACGCCTCCGGCGATGCCCTCATCTGCCCCTGCACCACCACTGCCTCCTAGCAAGCCGGCTCCACCTCCTACCAAGGCTAAAGTCCCGTACTCTGAGCCTTCTCTTCCACCAGCAATCCCCAAGTCCACTGTTCCTATCCCAGAAGCTCCTCCTCCTCCTCCTCCTCCACCCCCGGAGGTTTCGGTTCCTATCCCAGAGTCACCTCCTCCTCCTCCCTCTGTCTCTGGACAACCGGCTGTTCCTCCATCTCAAGCTGCCCCACCCCCAGTCATTCCTACTGGTACTATCGAGGCTTCTGTGCCTTCAGCTGCTGCTGACAAGGTGTCTGGGAACTTTGGGGCTCTCGTATTGGTCGGTGTCGTAGCTTTGGCCCTGTGATCACTCCTGGGAAAACAGTGTTAGACCAAACTGTGTTATTGACACCAATGATGTGGGAGACTGTTGGATAGACTTGCTGCCTCTCTTCCTTGCTATTTGCAAAGTTTGTTAGTTATGTTTGTATGTTTCTTCAGATGTAGATTACCAACTAGGTAAACCTAAGAAACCTTCTGGAAGTCTTTAGCTATATAAATCATAGGTGCTTTCAACCTAGATAGAAGAATCGAGCTGCTTCTTCCATCTCAACATAGATTACTCACGAAAGCACGTGGCATCTGGGTAGATTGCAATAGTGAGACAACATAGAGACTTTGGGTTGCCATCTTGCATAGAGGTCTTTGTATTATGACTAGCCAGAGTGATGTTAGTTCTTGACTTGCTTTCATAATCGCCACGATCTATTAATTAGTCGTAGACAAAATGGAGACCCTGATATGGATAGCATGAGGTTCCCGAGCGTTGGGCTTGGTATAGCACGATTCCCGCGATTGTTGTTCGATGAATTCGGGTACTGGAACGTGCATTTCTTGGGTAGGTACTGACTACCGAACCGTGTAAATAAACTCCAGTGTCAATAGTGTATGCATAGACTTCGATCATCGGGCCGACCTCAACTCTCATCACGGGAGCACCATCTGACCATTTACAAGTGCAGCTTTTGGGAGCATGGTCTATGATGCAATCGACGGTAGATCTGGGGAAGTTTTAAATAGGTACATAGTAGATCATGCAACCGCTAGCGTATTCTCGAGTGGCTACTCGTGGTGAATGTATTCTCTGTATAACATTATTTACTTGCCATCTTCATTTGAACATTTAATGAGCAACGTGATGCAGATTCTCATCAACCAAAAACATCCTTAGCTGCACACTTCTGAATACGCGATTAGGTACGTGCTTGTCCTTGCTGATATTGCTAACTCAGCGGGTCGAGCATCCCCGTTGCTTCCATTCGAGACCGAACTTCTCTCACAAGTGCTTTTGCTTCCTCCACTTCAACACCGTCCTGACACAACTCTCCCGCAAGTCGAGAGGCCGTTATGTAATCTCCAGTGCGCATCGAGAACTTTGCCAGCCACATGCGCGCTTTGCTTGTCGCCGCCGTGACTCCGGTTCCCTCGTTCCCTGTGTTCTCGTTGCCCTCGGCACCATTATCTGAGCCGGGTGGAGAGTCGTTGTGAATAGCAATGGACTCAGCCGGATCAGCTTCTGCAGCTCCACCACCATCTTCCTGGGCCACGCATAATTCCATGTATGATCTGGCTTCTTCCTCTTCACCAAGCTGGTCGTACATAACCGCAATCTGCAGAAGAATGTCGGGGTCCATATGACCCGTGGCGCTCCGGCTGCCAAGGAGATCACCGCTACCAAAACTGCTCCCCACGTCATAGTAAGCATCAGCTAGTAAAGCTCGCTTTAGGGCTTTGATACCATCCCGTTCTCGGCCCATTTTCTGTAGACATGAGCCTACAGCCATCCACATCTTTCCGTCCCATGGCCGTAGGCCAGCAGCCTTCTTGTAGTACCATAATGAGTATGTATGCATCTCCAACATCTCGTATGTTTGACCAAGGCCATACCAGGCCCGATAGTCCCGGCGGTTCACGTCAACTGCACGGCGGTACGACTCGATTGCCGCATGGGTGTTTTTAAGTTCAACATATTCGTGACCCATTAGCGTCCATGCTGACAAGCATGACCGGTCTAGTGTTAACGCACGACGGAAATATTGGACAGCCTTCTCGTGCATCGATAGTAAAGAGTAATAATTTCCGATCACCACGCAAGACTCGGGCCTGAATTTGTCCACGCTGGAACATAGGTGTGCCAGGAAAGCCAATTTTGGACGAAGATTGAGAACGTAGAGAATGTTAGAATAATGATCGAGAGAATCTAGCCGATGAGGATGGAGTGCCAGCAGTCGAGTAAAGTGCTGTTCAGCAGCCATCAAGTCCTTGGCGTGATATGCCAGGAGTGCATTGCATGTGAGAAGGAAAGAGGATGTTGGGAATATCGAGAGAAGTTGTTCAAGAGAATTGGCCAGACCGGGCCCTTGTTGGTAGAGTTCTAGAGAGGTGTGCAGGTGGAACATGTAAGAGACAATATTCTGAGGACAATGTCTGGATATCCGATTCAACTTGGAAGGCGTTAGCGATTGAAAAGAAGCGAGCATGTTACATGGGAGACTCACATCTTCAACTCGAGATATTAACGACGTCATTTCCAACCAACAGCCCCAATTCATGGTGTACTTGTGCACGCTTCGGATAAAATATTCAAGTGCCTTGTCATCGTTCTTCTCTTTGGCTAGCACCATGCCATATCTGTAGGTTGTGATTAGTCGATTAACACTAAATCAACAAGAATAGCACTCACAAATATTCGAGCCATCCCTGACTTCCCAACACTTCATCGTCTTCCGTTGTCCTCTCCTCGAACCAAGTTGCTAGGAATCGACCTATTACAAGCAATTGCTTATTGGCGATTGTACCAAGATCCTGAGGGCCCATAACCATCTCGGAGTCTTCGTTCCTGCGTTTCTCCCCGGACATGAACTTGGCATATAGTGCTAAAAACAGGCTCTTCTGACTGAGCTTTGGCAGTGGCATCACAGATGAAGCTCTGGACGCCTTACCCTTCCCTTTTATAGTGGCGAAAGATGCTGAAGTGCTGTCTACACGCGAGGCAAGGACACTTGAAAGAAGGGAGTCGGGCAGAAACACAGCAGCGCAACGGTCATATTCTCGACAGTCGAAGAGAGATTTGGCTAAGAGATATTTGCTAAGTTCTTTGGCTTCCAGAATTGCTTCTTCTGGATCGCTGTTCGCAGCGAATATCGGAGAGCCGTGTCCAGGATCTGCAGGGTTGATGTTTTCTTCGTCTTCTTCAATCTCGGGGAGCGCATTGAGCAGTTCAGCAGCCCTGACAATGTTAGTTTATGCGCCGTTGTTAATAATAGCTTGGTGAAACTGATTACCATTTGGATGACTGATACAAGCATCTTTCTGAACACTTGACGACGGCGTCTTGCAAAGCAGCACGTAACTGAGAGATCTCGTGGACACTGAGTGCCATCTTTTGCTGTTTTGTTGGTTGGTGGGGTAGCTATTGGTAGAAGGGAGTCGGTTACGGTACCAAGTCGGGAACGCCTGTGCGCCGGGCCTCTTGTGTTCTACCAGTGGATATTCACTGGATTGAGGATTTTTGAAGGGCGCCACCTGGTGAGTTATAACTAGGCCCCGGGTGTTGCTGGCGGTCCCAATGCGAAGTTGGGAGGTGTCATGAGCATGACCGCGAAGCGTTGACACCATCATGTCAACAACTTGGGGCGCGCATCATAACACAGTGCGTATATGAGAGAGTACTGTATATTCGCACTATATAGGATGGGTACAACAAAGGTAACACAAGGGAACATCGCTACCTACCTAGGTATGAATCAGAGCCGTTGAACTTGAACCGTCACTTGTTGCACACAATTTAAATTCTTAACTGTCAAGGGCATGGGCGTATCTTACGATGTGCGAGAATTTGCACCTGGACCACTGAACCAATATTGCAGCCACCTCCCTTCCATCCACTTACACTCATTTTAAACGTTGGATGTTGTACGACAGCAGCGCCAGTAGAAAGTAAGATCAGTCAATACTCCGAAATCTTGGTGAAACCACTCGAGTTTTTCATCAAGGCATTTATGGATACAGAGTTTTATTCATATCTGTGTGAAATTGTTTGCTAGCTTAACCGATGGAGGGATACTAGAAGACATGGGTGAAGTTGAAGGATAAAAACCAGGCGTTGTCGCTGTTTATACTATCGGATTCTCCTTGCTTACATCAATCGAGTCTATCAGAGCATTTAGTACTTCAGTTTCCATAAGAATTGCTCATTCTTCATTCTCATGACCATCTTGCTTCGCATCTCTTATACTTTTGGCAACCTTCCCTGAGAATTGCTCAAACCTGAGACCACCCTTCTAGGGTCACTCGGAGGAGTACAATGAATATCAACAGAGCTGTTCGGATATTTCCTTGCATCTTGTGCTGGACACCAGAAGTCAAGTGCCCCAACTACGTGTTCCTCAAGAAAAGCATATGCGTTGACTGCGAGGTAAGGACAGTCCATTCACGGGCACTCTCCCCATAGTGCCGCTTCCAGAGTTTCACCATCTAATTGACTCTTAAGAGAATGGGTAGGCAGTTTGGAGATAATGAGATGAAGGCATCAGATCTCCACATCGAGTTCGCGCAATACTTGCTTGACAAATATCGTGAGATGGATGGCATCACGTACGAACGGGTCAACAAGTACATCGAGAAGGCAAAGAAAAGTTACAACGTGGACAATCTTCTTACTGCTGCACTTGACTACATTTTTCGTAATTTCAGTGAAGTCTACCACGCGGTTTGCGACGCACTCGAGGCGGCGCGGGATAGGGGACCTATGCGTTGGACGCACAACAATTTGACTGAACGACTAGAGAGGCTGAGGGAAGAAAAGCTGGACAAAAACTGGGACCCAAGGATGAAATAAACATGTAGGATGTTGTACCTGAGCTTAGTAGGGCATGCTAAGTTGAAGAGGCATCCAAGACTCAAGAGGAGACGAACACTGTATATAAGATGTTGAGGAAGCCGGTTCGAGTTTACGGGAGCGCTAAGTCTGTAATAAATGCTCTAAAACAGTCTATACGATTACTCTCGCACCGTTATGCTTCAGACATAGGCTCTAGTGAGTAGCTTTCGAACTGTCAACTCTATTCTGGGGCTCATCGAGTCATGATGGCCGGCCTCTGCCACCCATCTTTGAGTATAGTTCGGCAGCCAGACCCGGCAGTGCCTTGATAATCGAGTCAGCTTTGAATAGTACACAGCTTACTACTGCTCACACTTCGTCCTTCAAAGAGAGCGCATGGCCCTTGCGATGTTTCTGTACATCTTCGCCTTCGCCAAAAGTCACAGATCCAGCACTTGGCTCTCTTGCACAGGTGCATTAGCTTGATTTTTCAGTCAACGGACATGTATCACAGCATTCGAACGGCTGTGAATATCAGCGTCGTCTCACACAATGAGTGTCCGATACAACCTTGCACAATCCTCTGCAGCACGTGCGAACCGAATCATCACCGTGTCAAGCTTCGTCGCCGAGCGAAACATAGTATAAGAGCGAGTGCACACGGAATTTATTCGAGAAGGGAACTGGATTTCTGGCTGAGCATGCATCAAGAGAACAGTGAACTTATTAGCAACACCTCTATATCAAATATTCCGGCTGAGCCACGAAAGAAAGAAACTTCACAAAACAACATGCATTGGCCTTGCAGCCATCGTTGGGGTAGTAGGAAGTGTAACAACTATGTGAAGTCTGTGGGAGCGAGGTGCCAGGATTGCCAGGTATGTACATGTGCAGATTCCTCTATCCGATGCATGTCAGCAGCCGTCATTGATGAGACGTTATTGATAATCTACCCGCCAATCCAGAAGTGTAGAGAACTGGACAGTACGCCGACGCATACTCGACTCGCGCATATGTACGATGTGGAAACCTTTGTCCGAGGGTTTCGCAACGCAGAGCTCAACGCTGCGTGCATCGTGGTGATGATGAGGGACGGTGCATCAGAGAGAGCGCTGCTAAACGCATTGGCCGTGATTCAAGAGAATGATACGGAGTGGTATGATCGGATCAAGCACGTTGTGCCACAAGGGATCAGCCAATATAAAGAAGAAGCCAACGGTTAGGCTTGATCTAGGCATCCACGGAAGGACATGGCGTTGGAGAGTTCAAGGGCTTAGATAATGCTTCGAATATAGGACCCATGGACTTAGTTGGTTGGAAGGCTTCGGGGAGCAAGAAAACATGACACCTTGATACGGGATTTGTGTCAAAATAAACTCAGCAAAAGCTATCCTAAACTTAGCAAAGACATCCTAAACTTACGCTAAGTTACCTAAATCTTTTCATCGTTTAGGATTGAGGTCCTGAGTTTTCTTTCTTCCCCTGGAAAGCATCCATGGATACCTACCAACGGAGTACTAGCTTAGATACTTAAGGTACCTTAGTCAGTATGGAGTAGCGTCAGAACCAGACACCTCTGAGGTGGTCAAAATCTCCGACCCTCCAATAACAACAATTTATAACCTCAGACAACCAATAACTTATTACTACTAACTAGAGTCTGTCGTCTCTTTCGCAGCTACATAGTATTGGGTTTCTGCCAGATACGGTACTATCAATAACTTGAACGGATCCTTTGCCAATAAGGTTTTTCGAGACTTTACGTTTGAGCCCCTGAGGTGCCACGGATGACTTCAATAATTGTGTGTCCTTTAATATTAAACGCACATTGGCCTCGCTAGTTGCACTCCATAACGTACCAACAAGTCTTGAGTTTGGTGTTTGCTTCCTTCATCAACCACCGACCTCCGCACCTAGGTATCCTCCAAGATTGGTAGTAGCCCGGTAAGGTAACTAAGGTTAGTAGTTGGTAGTACATATAGTAACCTAGAGGTACCTCGTAATTAGCCTGCTCTCACCGCCCAGCATCCTCACCCACCTTAGTACCTAGTGAGTTGGCTTCATGGAGCAAGAAAACATCAGACCCGATTACAGGGTGTCAAAATAAATCTGGCAAAATTGACCTAAATTTAGGCTGAATTTGCCTAAATGTTTTTATCATTCGTGGTCAAGGTCCCGAGTTTTCTTTTTCCCCTAGGTTAGTACTATGTGGTACTAACCAGGGTTAGGTATGGAATGGTCTACTCCGTACTCTGTACGTAGTGCCCCTCCACTTTACTGGTCCCTTAACCGGGGTCCTCCTTTGTTTGGCCTCACCGAGCAAATCAAAGCGCCCACAGCCCTCTTGCTCCAATTCACGAATAAGGGAAGAGGGGCAATGTGCAAATCCCCTCTTAAAAAAAACAACCCCAGTCTATTGAGATAAGTAAGGTAGATAATTGTCCGGTAATTATCGTACATGTTCCGAAGATCGGTCTGTTATTCTCATTTCTGAGTTTCGATTTCTTTCTTCATCCTCCTCTCACCAAAGTCGGACTCTCCAGGTTTCTTTTCCTTTCCAGCGCGCACACGGAGCTCACTTGACACAACTCAGCAGAAGATGGCTCAACAAACCACCCTTAAGGAGTTCAACTCCGTTTACCCCAAGCTTGAGGAGGCTCTTCTCGACCATGCCCGCTCCTACAAGCTCCCTCAAGAGCAGCTCGACTGGTACAAAAGAGTAAGTATAAAATGAAAGCTGTTCGTCACTATATATCGAGTTCCAATTTGAACTGACAGACTGCTTCATAGTCTCTTGAAGTCAACCCTCTCGGTGGAAAATGCAACCGCGGCATGTCCGTCCCCGACTCGGTCTCCCTCCTCCTCGAGAAACCTCTTACCGAAGAGCAGTATTTCCAAGCTGCTACGCTTGGCTGGATGACGGAGCTTCTCCAGGCCTTCTTTCTCGTTTCCGACGACATCATGGATTCGAGCATTACCCGCCGTGGCCAGCCCTGTTGGTACCGCCAGGAGGGGGTTGGCATGATAGCTATCAACGACGCTTTCATGCTTGAGTCCGCCATCTACACCCTTCTCAAGAAGTACTTCCGCTCTCACCCGGCCTACGTCGATCTTATCGAGCTTTTCCACGAGACCACCTTTCAGACAGAACTCGGCCAGCTGTGCGACCTACTCACCGCTCCTGAAGACAATGTCAACCTCGACAACTTCTCTCTTGAGAAGTATAGTTTCATCGTCATTTATAAGACCGCCTATTACTCATTCTACCTCCCCGTCGCCCTCGCCCTTCACCAGCTCAACCTCGCCACTCCCAGCAACCTCAAGCAAGCTGAGGATATCCTCATTCCTCTCGGAGAGTACTTTCAGATTCAAGATGACTACCTTGACAACTTCGGTAAGCCCGAGCATATAGGCAAGATCGGCACCGACATCAAGGACAACAAGTGCTCTTGGCTCGTCAACCAGGCCCTGGCCGTAGCAACCCCTGAGCAGCGAAAGATTCTTGAGGAAAACTATGGCCGCAAGGACGATGAGAAGGAGAAGGTCGTCAAGAAACTGTACGATGACCTCAATCTTGAGCAGCGCTATCTGGACTACGAGGAGAAGGTTGTCGGCCAGATCCGTGAGCGCATTGCAAAAATTGATGAGAACGATGGTCTCAAGAAAACTGTTTTCGAGGCCTTCCTTGCCAAGATCTACAAGCGCAGCAAGTAAACTAAAAGCTCTGAATTGAATCATATGCATACATGAGTGCAAAACAAAGAAAAAGGGTACGATAGACGACCAAATTCCAAAGGTTGATTTCAAAGCGAAAGTGGCGGATGTGTCACCTCCATATAGACCAGCGGCACGTACGATGAACCAAGTAATCAATTGAGAAGATATGGAAGAAGATAGCTGATATCATAAAACGTATGGTAAACCCGCTCTTCAAGGAAAAGATGGAACCCGCCATCTTATACCAATACGAGCCTTTACTCTTGCTCAAGGATATATAGATGATCAAGAAAGAAGCTATGCAAAACAAAAACTGCCGGAAGACGGCAATACTCAACATAACTCGCAAGTCCCTGCCTGAGCCTAGCACTACTTTCTCTTTAGCGCTTGCACTCCTGCTCACCCAAACCGGTAACTACTTTGTGCCACTGCCGCAGGTCATATTCTGATTCATAAAGAAGGCCGCCAAGGCATGATTGAGGGACATTCATTCTTTGGACATGGTGGGCATGACTGCATAGGCTTTTAACACCATCTTCAATAGCCCATCGTTTGTGAGAGGAAGTAAGGAAGGTTCCGGCCTCTGTTTAATTCCTTGACGAGAAGCCCATCGTCCCGGCCCGATTGATCAATGGCTCTCGCGGACGAGTATCACGGCCACGAGACTGTTCGAGCGGCGCAGCGTTCTCTCGACGTAACGATCGGATTGGCAAAGGAGGAACAGGAGGAGCATGGCTAGGCGATTGTTGAGTTCCTGCGATAGACCGGCTCCGAGGACGGCTAACAACCGTCATGGACGAAGAAGAGGGTAGAGGTCGAGACTGCCCAACAAGACCAGAGGAACTCCGAGTGTTGAATGAATTGTTCGTCGATCCCCCGGTAGCGAGACTGATTAAGGGACCACCGGCTGGGGCTTTTACACCATGGCCCTTATTCTCACGCCAGCGAGGCGGCTCAGGGAAGCTGTTGGTAAGATTTACTAGCGGTTGTGGTATATCTGGGACCTTCTCAGACGTGGTAGGACGCCTGTTGGGATCTCGGACAGATCGACTACGATAGCGTGGCTGAGAAGGCAGATCTGTTCCCAAAGGAAACCATGATTTTGAATCTGCCATGTTCTCATTAGGAGACGTCGGGGAGACAACACCACCGTTGAGAAGTGAAGGACCCTCTGTGAAAGCGGCATTTGTTGAAGGAACACTGTTGTTGACTGGCGCTCGCTCAGAGATCTTGCGCTTTTGCTCATACCCTTGACCCATGAGCGAAGCTCCTTTTGTGAAAGCCGCGTTCGTGGGAGGGGGGCTGATGACAGGCGCCCGTTCAGCTATTTTGCGTTTCTCTTCGTATACTTGACCCAAAAGCCCCGTAGAAGAGAACTGGGCCTCGTCTCGAGGCGTTGGCGGCGACCTATGCTTTTGATGTATTGATTTGGACTTTGTTAATACGTTTGGCTGTTTGCAGGTCGCTTTCCGGACAAGTCCACTTTTAAACTCAGTATCAGGATCCCTATGTTTTGTTGTGTCCTGTTCTAGATCTTTGCCGAACTCCTCCAGGGGTTTATCAAAGCGGTCCATATCAAGAAGTGGCTGAAAAGCGCCAATGGTGTATGGCGTCTCGTCAACAGAAACCTGCGTACTATGCCCTTTATATGCGGCAGAGCTCTTCGATCTGGAAATGGTTTTGGGAACCGTGTCGTTTTCTAGGTGCATTGCAAGTTGTGGGGGCTTGTCCTTTTTCTCGAAGTCAACCTGCTTATTGACAAGATACCAGCTTCGCCAACGTTGCACGAGTTCAAGAAAACGCCTGGCAAGCTTTCCGTCTTCAGCGCAGAAGAAATGAACAAAATTCTCGCCGTTTGGAAAAACAAAGGTCTTCTGTTGGCTCTTAACAGCATAACAAAAGCGTCGGGGGGCCTTTAAATGACGCCTGGCCTCACTCTCTCTTGGTGTATAAATGTCAAAATCTGATAAATGGCACAGGACAGTACTGTCTTTATCCGAAGCCTTTGAATCGGGCTTTTTGGAAGCAAACATCTGACCAGATTCCAGCAAAGTAATCCATCGCTTGTTCCATTTGCCTGGCCTGGAAGAGTGGTACATTTGCAGCGTGAAACCTGGGGGAGGGGTTGGGGTTCGTGGGACAGATTTCATATCGAGATCAGGGTCATTAGTTTGTGAGATATCATTGGTGACAACAAGAAGAGAGTTCTGCTGGTCACGGTCCCAAGAATTCATAACGTCACGAATTCGTTCATAACGGCGAAGGCGCCGTTCGAGACCAAGTTCAACGTAGCATTCGATCAACACGCTTGCCTTGGGGTCGATATCATGGCTGGTCAGGTTGGCGGTCGAGTAGAGGATATCAACAGGAGAGGTATCAGTGTTGACAGGAAGGTTGATGACTGATGACAGGCATCGTACGCACACGCGCTACAGAGAGAGCCTATGTTAGAATCTGAATGAGCACACCTGAGGATTAGAGATACAACTTACTCTCTCACCTCCATTGCTGGCCGAAGTTGGAGCGTCAGTGCCTGGCACGATACCTTTACCACCCTGTTCTATGAAACTCATTTTTCCTGGTGATGAAGATTCCTCAGGACTGGTAGGCCGGCTGAGATCAAGAGAAAAGACTGTTGGTGCCCCTGGGCTTGGCGTGCCGGCTTGGCTTGTCAAAGCATTCGATCGCCGAGTGCGATAGAGAAATGAAAACTTGTCAAGAACAAGAAATCGTGGAAATTTGGGGGACGGGGTCGGCAGTTGCGCTCGGCGGCGGGCTAGGTCTCGTTTCTTCTGCTCGGCGAGGATGCGATCAGTCTCAGCTTCAAGACGGGCAACTATGTCGGCTAGGCGTTCAGCCTCCTCTTCCTGGCGCTCAAGGTCCTCTCGTTCGGTTTTTGCAGCGCGTTCAGCAGTTTCAGTATTGATACGCAAGGCATGTAGATTGCGACGTCTAAATCTGGCAATATCGCTCGCAGACGGCACGGTACGAAGTATGGGTGATTCTGGAGCCGGCAGATCAAAAGCATATGTCGGTGGAAGGGGTTTGAACAAGTCTGGGCCCCGGGGACGACTTCGGCTGCGACTTCGACTTCGACTTCGACTAAGACGCGTAGTGCTGCGGGAGAACTCTTGGTTCAAATTTGGTGATCGTAGAGGTAGAGGTTTCGAAGCTAAGTTCGAAAGGAATGGTGGGATATTCGTAGTTTTAGGCGTTAGAACATACAATGGACTTGCCAGGGGGCTACTGGGCCCGGGCGGGACAGCGGGTGACGGCGCGGTCTGAGACTCTGCTGAAGCTAAGTTTAAATTGCCTGATGCACCAACGAAGCTTGGTGCACACGGCGACACCAGCACTGACGGAACCGGGGAGCGAATGATCGAAGGCACAGAACAAAGCGAATCCTGACGGTGCCTATTGGGCCCATGTCCATTATCGGCCCTGGACGGCGCAATTCGTGGAGAGAGGCTACCAATGACCCCTGTAACGCTCTCCGCGAGACCTTTCAAGAATTCGACTCCGCGATTGCCAACTGAAACCGAGACTGAAGGGGACGGCAGCGCTGGGACCACCGGCTCAATAAGTTTTCGTTCGCGTGATAATGTTAACAACGAAGTCACACTCCTGGACCGGCGTCGAACGGTTCGCGGGACTAATGTTGGTGAGCCAGAGTCAAGCCGTGGATAACAATCACCCTCGGCAAGATGGGTTCCTTCTGATGGCGGGTCGGCATAAACCTCAAATGTTTTTCGAGATTCAGCACACGCACTTTTCCCGCGTAAATTTCTGTATTTCGAGAAGTCCGGTATTGGTGGTTTTGTATCATTGATTGGGGACTGCAAGTAGTCATGAAATTGCAATGGGGCCGCCGCGACCGCCACTGACGACGACATACTAATTAATGGTGCTGCGGCTAACGAAATTGTTCCTGCAGTGAGGTGGTGAATGGACCCTTGAATAGCACTGATGCAGCCCTATCGGACCCTTTGAGGGCCTGAAACGTCCAACAAGGTTTTCGGATCGAGCCGTTGTTGCAAGATTGGGCAGGTCGTCGCCTAAGATCGCCGACAGGGTTGATCTCAGGTATAGATAGGCAGATGTTTTCGTATCGGGCACGTCTACTCCACGGGAGTTGATAAGTGATAGGAAACGACCGACAATAAAAGCCGATGGCTTTTAATAGCATCCATGAGAACGTGAATTTTCAATTCGGGGATCAGCAAACGATTGCTTTCGTAGCCAGATGTTACGAGACCAAAACTCAAAAAGGGTTCACACCAGGTGAACAATGCTGACTGCTGATGTTGGAATACGAGCCTGGGTTAAGCTGATCGTGCAAGTTTTTTCTCAAAGGAGATGCTGTGAGGAGAGTAACCAGCGGCCTCAATTTTTGCAGTTTGAACAAGCAGTTGACGAGAAGGCAAGGCGAGGGCGCCGAAGGGAGCGGGAGTCAGCATCCATAATAACAGAAGCAAGCACCACATGCCTTGGCGAGAAAGTGCAGACTTATCCCTAGAATATAATGAAAGCCAGCTCAATTGCAGCAATGGTATGTGGCCAGGTACAAGAGGCGAGTCTCTGGTATGAGGCCAGGCTTTTAAGGGCCGAGGTCAACTTGCTCCCTTCAGACATTCATTCCAGTATTCAAGAACGCATAAATACTTCCTAGAATGGGGGGGGCGGATTTACCAAGAAAAACCAATACCGATTCAAATAAAAATAGCACTTGCAGACGCCGCGGCTCACGGCTGAGTAAAAGCTAGCTCTCTACCTGAACCAGCTGACTACTTAGGTGGCTAATATATCCATTGAGACATACAACTCCCTTTGCACTATGTAGCTTCTGCTGCTGCTTCCATCAGGATTCGAAAATACATTCCGCGGCGGATAGAACATGTTTTAAACACTATCTAAGTAATTAGGTGTTCCACGAATGAGTTCCCGACGAACAGACACTTGTTGATATCCTGCTATGATCTGGCAAAATCATGACCTAGCCGTGACTTTTCTACAGCCTTCTTTTATCATTCTTCAGTTCAACGAATGAAATAATGGAGTGATGGTTTCATGGTTTCATGGTCTGGCATGGTCTGGTTTCTTCATACGTCGTGTCTTCAGGCATGTTCTGCGTCCAAGACATCCTCCCTTTTTCCACCAAGCACGACTCAAGGGCACCCTTCGTCTCATCTGAAACTTTTACTCTTAAGAACACATATCCCACACCGGAATGCAGCGATCCCTGCTGGCTGTGCTCCCTATTACTTGCGAAATGCGCGAACCTCACGTCTCCACCAGCCTTTGAAGTCGCAGGTTGAAACGTCAATTCCCAGATCTTTCAGTGCCTTTGTACTCAAGTGGCAGTCATAAGGTCGCTGTACACTGGCATTTGGGTCATTCCCTTCCGTGTTGGGCTTAATCCCTTCCGTTGACAGGCCCATTATCTCACCAAATAGTGTCACTATCTCATACTTCGTCATTCGATCCTCTGAGGAAAACTGGAGAACTTGAGGAAGACAAGATCGCTCCTGGGTTGGAGTATCGAGGTACTTGACGGAAATATCTAGGCTTAATGTCAGCAAAATCCTTTTCGCACTTGCTTGCCCTCAGAGGGTTTTGGCAAGACTTGTCAAAATGACACCGTAGTTCTGAAACCTGGTGGCTAAAAGCAGAGTGAGACATACCGTGGCAGACCCTACCAATGTCTTCTGTATTCGTAGGATAGCGAATTGCCCAGTGGTCCATGCTGATTTCAGCTCCCTTTGTCTGTGCCTTCCATAGTGCATCCATAAGAACATTGACCGCACTCTCGGCTGGCGTTTCAGCGTTCCCATAGAGGACAGGAACTCGAAGAACCACGCCAAGGCCCTCCTTTCCAGCCATCTTCAGCGTGTCTAAGACGGCTCGTTCACCATCCAGCTTCGTCTGGCCGTAAAGATTGGTAGGCTGAGGCTTGGCGTCGGCTTCATATGGAGCATCTCCCGGCGTGCCGGGGAACACGTAGTCAGTTGATACATATATGACAAAGATGTCTCTATCCGCGGCCAGCTTAGCGAGTGCCTTGCTCGCAGCGACGTTGAGTTCACGGGCACCTTCCGGGTCTTTATCGACCTTGTCTGGGAACCGTTGAGCAGCACCTTTCGCGTGTAATTGGTTAGTCTCTGTCTCTGTACGGATGAAGCATATCGGGTAGTTTACAGTGGACAATAACTTGTGGTCTGAAGTTAGGTCAGTCTACTGGCACAGCATCCACAGAGGGAAGGGTCTGCAAACTTGGTCTCGTCCAGAAACTCTCCCACTTCCGTTTCATTGCTTAAATTGACCTTGAAAGTATTGATCCCATCTGCGCGAGAATAACCCGTGCCTTTGACATTCCAGTTCTTGAGGCCGAACGTAGTAGCGACTTCACGACCCAGGAGACCGGTAGCGCCGGTGATAAGGACAGTGCGCTCAGACATTTCTGAATAATTTGCAGGACAATTGATATCCTCGAAGTGATTTTTCAGTTATAGGGTTCGGGTGGCTGTTATAAGGTTGGTTTGGAAATTGAAGTAGCAGTTGAAATGTCATCATCACAGAGTCAAGGTGGGGGTTAACATCCATGATCATGAGGGGCAAGAAATGACGCTGAGGCTACGGAGTACAAGGCTAAGACATGAATTTAAACCGGGATCTACGACAAGGAAATTAATGAGTATTGTATAGATAAACTCTAACTACCGCATCTGCATCTGCATCATGTATTGTGCTAGCTTTGGTGCTCGTCTACTATTGAGTACGATTGAGGCTCAGTGCTATGCCCGGCTAGAAGCGCCCCATTTTCTAAGTGATACAAATTGCATTACTTTCCTTTGACTATGTGTCCTTGAACCATAATCGGATAGTTAGTCATATATACAGCTCTCCTGAGACCACTCACTGGACCTGTTCTGTACCTACAATTTATCCCTCCCAGTCCCTCCGAGAGCAAAAAAATACAGGACTTTTTTTTAAAAAAAAAAAAAAATGCATGTCAGCCTCGAAAGGTATCCAAGCATCTCCAAAGTCTACCCTAATTTAAACGTTCCTTGCCTCCCAGGTGGCAAAGCTTCATTGAGTCAATATCATTAATAGGACTTTTATGTTACGTAGGGTGTCTAAATAACTCCCGTCAGCAAAAGGTATCCTAAACTTATCCTAAGCTTACCTAGATTAGGTACCTAAGTATTTTATCATTTAGGATCAATGTTCTGAACAAATTTGCGATCAATACTTATAACGGTAATTCCACAACATGTGCAGATTGAAGGAATTGGAGGTGATAATAATCTAAGGTATGGTGAATTTCACACTATATTGCTGTGCATATGCTAGGTATAACGCAAACATATTGGACGACAGTATGGGACTTCTTGCGACTCATCAGACCGCAACGTTCCCTTGGCAATACATCCATGTTTAAGGCCCTTCTCCCGGGATCTTAGCCTCAGCATGTATCTCTACTATGTAGCGCATCAAAACAAGTTGCTCGGCCACAGTCACATAGGTCAAGAAGATCCCGGTTGAGAGCATCAAAGAACGCAAGCAAGTCAATATTGAAACCACGCAATGTTGAATAAACATGGAATTCATGGTGAAGTCGTTCATATTGGACAGGCGCATTCTGATATACCCTGTATGTTGTGAAAACTTGGAGTTATCGGACCCGTGTTAAATAGTCTCATCTGTCCAATCTTGTCTTTTCTCCTGCTCCTCGGCTTCAGCCTCCCGCCACTCGTCAGGGGTCGTGTGTAAAACTGTGGCCACTGTCGTGAATGCTGCCCAAATCTCTCCGCATAAAGCTAAATGCAGCACTTGAGTACCGAGAAAGTTGATAGCGAATGTCAAATCAAGATGGCTGAGAAGATTAATTTCGCAAATGTCATGAGTCGGGAGGTTAAACCGTTGGCGGAGACTATGCGCCATCAACCGTAGAGCAGTTGCTTCCCACGGTGCAGTCACCAATCTCAGAAGGGCATCAGTAAAGATATGCGAGGCAATCAAAGGGGGCAGCTGCGTTAGCATCGTATCGCAGTAGGTGGTTGTAGGCATAAGCGCTCCCCTTGCTTCAACGCTTGGTCTTAGCTCGGCGCTCCAGAGTCCAGGAGGTGCTTCGCTGGTTTCAGCAGTGGCTTCGACATCAAAGCTGATCAAGGTGGCACTAAGCCCTTCATTATCTTCTTCGTCAGTTGCATAGTCATCCCCACGCGCTGAGAAAGTACTTGGCCGCCGAACAGCTTCCACTGGACCTGTATCGTTGGGCATTTGTCCGTCGATCGGCCGTATAGGCGACACATCGTCGATTGTGCTCCGAGCACGCCGGTGCTCTGATCTGTCACCAGATCTGTCGGCTTGCATCCAGCTGCTAGTCACGCCAGGGAGAGAACCAGTGTTCGGTAACCACCGAAATACTCTCGCCCAAATTTGGGGTCTCCAGTCACGGATTAGTCTCTGGGACATTACCCAGACGAGGAACGGCGTCGAGCATATGCACAGGCCTCCAACCCATTGTAAAAGAGACTGGAAAGAAAGATCCTTCGCTGGTGGGGGTGCTGAAATTGGCGAATCTTGAGTAAATGGGACGAAGAAGGATAGGCTTGGGAGCCAGTTATTGCTTGAGGCCAGGCCAAGCCGCTGCAGAGCAATATATAGCTCTAGATGAACTCGAACATATGACCAGACTTCATGGGCGCTATTGCTTGTAAGCTGCGAGGGTTAATGACTGGCTTGGGGGAGAGGCTTACAGTCGACGAGCAAACACCCTGTCGGGCCTGTCGTGCCACAATAGAGCAATTTGTCGGTCGATGTAATTACTGAAAAGATTTACAGACGCACCGGGCAGAAGATCCTGGGAGATAGAAAAGGTACTTCGGGACTGTGCATACAAATCCCAAAACGGGATGTGAGAATAGCGTTTGTAAATCTGCCATAGCAAGGCACCTAGTTAGCATATAGAACAGAAAGGGTTTCCAACGACATACTAAGACTCGCTGACGGAAGCCATCTAGCCCAAAGGCACCGGCAGCGTCCACGCAACGAAGGGCTGAGAAGGCAAGGTTCGTGCCCACGTCATCCTCATAAACGGCATGACGTTTATCAGACTCGGCCTCTGGATTTGTAGTTGAAGTCTCTTGCTCAGCGACCCCAATAACCAGCATAACTTCATTATGCGAACGAATGATGTCTCTGTTGACTCTCTTCGTTTCAGGGTTGATGGGACGGCCTCGATGGTCATATTGTTGGCCAGAGTCATTGGTATTCGGTGTCTCGTCATGATCATCATCCCATTCAACAACATCGTCATAAGGAGACCGGCCCTGGCAGTGTCAGTAATTCGATAGCAACAGTCGAAGGCTGGAGCTAAAGATGTCTTACAAGCGCTTGGGCAGTTAAGGGGCCCTGCATTCCCATGACGAAGGCAGGTAGGCGGACATGTGTCGCTTCATGTACAATTCACGATATGAAAGAAGTCGCCGTCGCCCTATAAGCTCTGTGCGTGAGCTCTTCCTATGTGTCAACGATCTGCTGAATGAATTTACCTTGGCTGCAATGGATTATGGTGGTCGTTCAAGGGAAGTCATGACGGCTAACCCGATGAGCGAAACTGTGGCGTTTCGTGTGGCTGGTGTAGATGAGCTAATGCACCGGATAGCCAATCAAGTGTATGTCTGATAAGGCGCCAAAAAAAAAATTACAGGAAACCTCATGCGCGGACCATGATGTTCTTTACATCGAATATTTGTAACTCAGAATCACAACAATACAATGGCAAATAAGCAGCCGTTGAAGACTACGTTTGACGTAAACCATGTCATACGCCCCATATTCACAGGGGGTTCAGTAGCTATTGACAATAGCGCACGTATTCTAGCCACTGTTCTCGGCGAGGATGCAGTTCTCACAGATCCTACAAACGGGAAGCATTTGGCTCAAATTGAGGGTGTAAGGACCACGTGCAAATCAGATTAGACCGTGACTGACTGACTTCCTCAGGATGGAGAGCTCATTTCTACATTAACTCGTTAGTCTCCAAAGATCGCTCAAACATGCAAGCAACTAATACTGATTATAGTAACGCCCTCTGGATCTCACCTTATCATATGCTCCCGCTCTTTATCTATGAGAATATACACCTTGAGAGTGTTGCAAGAAGACGGGACTATCGACGCTACACTCACAAGGACAGTGAAGGCGCACACCACCCCAGTCGTCGTTCTGGCAGTAGATCGGACCAGCACCCTGTTGGCCACTGGAGGAACCGATGGAGCTGTCAAAGTTTGGGATATCATCGGTGGCTTTGTTACACACACTTTCCGTGGGTCTTCTGTTTTGGTATCAGCGCTCTTGTTCTTCGAAGCTGCCGCTCGGCCTAGTGACAGCCCTTCAGGGAAGGGCATGAAAACCAAGCGCCAAGAAGAGCCCGATGAAGAAGAGGAGGCCTCGAGCACTATCAATTTCCGGCTGTCATGCGGCCAACAAGATGGAAAGGTCCGTGTATGGGACCTGCACAAGCGTAGTTGTGTAGCCAATCTGGAATCGCACGTCTCGGACGTCCAAGGTCTTGACTACTCCCCAGAACAAAACGCTCTTGTTACCGCAGGTAGAGACAAGACCATAACTTGGTGGGACGCCAGATCCTGGAAGATTCGCAAAGTTGTTCCTTGCCTCGAACTGGTCGAAGCGGCTGGCTTTATCGAAGATGGAAGCTTGACTTATTCCGCTGGTGCCAATGGTTCTCTTCGCATCTGGGATACGGATATGGGCAAGGAAATCACTCCCCAGCAATCTGCGAAAAGTGAAGAGGAAGGAATTGTGTCCGGCATTTACCGCCCTGGTCTCCCTTTTATTCTTCTTGTCCAGGTTGACCATACTCTTGCACTATATAGACCTCCGCGAAAGGCACAGACCACCTCCCTCCCTGCTCCAGAACCCTTCCGAAGGATATCCGGCACACACGACGACATAATCGACCTCGGATATTTGCTTCCGGACCGCTCGATGGTTGCTTTGGCCACAAACTCGGAGGATATCAGGATTGTCTCAGTCACCGAGGCTCAAAACGGGGATGCCGACTGGGATTCGAATTCAAACCCCTACTTTGGTCAAGATGTTGCTCTGCTGAAAGGTCACGATGAAATTGTCATCTCACTGGACATCGACTGGTCAGGCCACTGGATTGCTACTGGAGCGAAAGACAACACCGCCCGTCTCTGGCGTATCGATCCAACAAACAACTCCTATATCTGCTGGGCTGTTTTCTCCGGTCATGCTGAATCATTGGGTGCTGTTGCGTTGCCCAAGAGAGTACCTCCAGAGTCCTCGCCGGCTCGGTCAGACCCCCTTAACCATCCTCCTTCATTCCTCATCACAGGGTCTCAAGACCAGACCGTCAAGAGATGGGACATTCCTCGCACGGCTCAGCAGAAGGGTCAAAAGGGTGGTTCTCGGGCCATTTTCACTCGCAAGGCTCACGAAAAAGACATCAACTCCATTAATGTTCACCACTCGGGCCAACTTTTCGCCTCCGCATCTCAAGACAAAACTGTCAAAATTTGGTCAGTGGAGGAGGGCGAAGTTCAGGGCATCTTGCGTGGCCACAGGCGTGGTGTCTGGACAGTTCAGTTCTCTCCTGTCAATATGCCGGCGATTCAAGGCGAGGATGGGCCTGTTACTGGAAAGGGCGCTGTCCTCACTGGCAGTGGTGACAAGACCATCAAACTATGGAATCTTGCCAGCTATACTTGTGTAAGGACTTTTGAGGGCCATTCTAACAGTGTCTTGAAAGTTGCATGGTTGAACATGCCTGCTAGTCAAGAACAGTCCAAGAAGCGAGTCCAGTTCGCAAGCGCCGGTGGCGATGGCCTTGTCAAGGTTTGGGATGCCAATTCAGGCGAAGCTGACTGCACACTTGATAATCATGAGGATCGTGTTTGGGCTGTGGCTGTTCACCCCGAGGATAACACCATTGTGTCCGGAAGTGGTGACTCAACTGTCACTTTCTGGAAGGACACATCGTCAGAGACTCAAGCTGCAGCGTCCCAGGCTGCTCTCAAACTGATTGAGCAGGAACAGGAGCTTGAGAATCACATACACGCTGGCTCGTTCCGCGAGGCCATCGTTCTTGCATTGCAACTTAATCACCCTGGGAGGCTTCTCAACTTATTCACATCAGTTATTACAACCAACAACCCCGATAAGGGCAGCTTGAGTGGCCTAAGTGCTGTGGACGAGGTGCTGGGTAGCCTATCCGATGAACAGATCTTCATGCTGCTTCTGAGGCTGCGAGATTGGAACACAAACGCGCGCACAGCTCCTGTGGCACAGAGAATCTTGTGGACTCTGATTCGCAGCTACCCTGCCTCCAAGTTCTCGAATTTGTCCGTCAAGGGGGCTAAGGGACAGAAGAGCCTGAAGGACGTGTTGCACGCCATTCGTGTTTACACTGAGAGGCACTACAAGCGTACCGAGGAGTTGGTTGATGAGAGTTATCTGGTGGAATATACCCTGCAGGAGATGGACGACCTTGCGCCATTGCTAGAAGATGGGGATGGCCTAATCAAGGATGCGGGTAATGATGTTGTCATGGCAGGATAGATCAAAACCAATATCTGCTTTCTTTGCATCATATTTGTTCATTTGGCTAGGGAGGTATGGTCATTCTAGCATATTCCGGAGTAAAAAGGTTATAGACAAAATATTTTTTTAACCTATCCTGTGGCTGTGACTGGTAAATAGTCACAGAGTCTACGGCGCATTTCAACACTTACTTATAGGTACCTACGGAGTAGATGAATGTCATCCATACTAACGTTAGGTAGGTAGGTACCTACCTCAGTTAGTACCTATGTACGTTCTGTGACAGGGATATTTAGGTGCCTGGCCTCCACTGCCGGAGTGGGCCTGGACCTGAGCTTCAAGGCTCCACCTGGTACCACAATCATACTTGGATCTTGAATCTTTCTTCCCTGGCATGAAGTCTTAATTACGATCACGCGAACGCGACCACAGCCACGGTCGCGAATAATCATTACATTGTAAACCCACGCAGAAGCGAGCTGCATCCATTAGGCTGTCTGAGATAAACAATGGCAAAGCGCCATGCCTCCGAGGCCCTCGACGATCTTGTTGGTGTAGCCTCCCCAGCTTCCAAGAGATCTCGATTGGACGACATTGATTCACCTGAACCGAACGGTGCTTCGAACGAACTCGTCGATGAGTCTAATACCAGAGGAAATGCGCAAGAAGACGACGCAAACGAAGATGACGACCAAGACCCCACTGCCGCAGCGCCTATAAGACAGTCAGCGCCTACTGACGGGTATGATGACCTTTACCTCGATACTATCGATCGCAACGTGCTCGACTTCGACTTCGAGAAGCTGTGCTCCGTTTCCCTTTCAAACATCAACGTTTACGCATGCCTTGTCTGCGGAAAGTATTTCCAAGGTCGTGGACCAAAATCCCACGCTTACTTCCACTCGCTTGACGAGGATCACCACGTCTATATAAATCTAGAAACGCAGCGTGCCTATGTCCTTCCTGAAGGATACGAGGTCAAGAGCCGCGCGCTCGACGACATCAAGTACGTGTCGGATCCGCGATATAGCAAGAAGGAGGTTATCGAGATGGACCGCACGCCACGTACCAGCTACACCCTTGATAGAAAAGTGTACATCCCTGGATTTGTGGGAATGAACAACATCAAGGACAATGACTATCTCAACGTCATAGTCCAAGCTCTTGCGCATGTCGCGCCGTTGCGCAACTACCTGCTTCTCGAGGACTTTTCGAACAAGACAGAGCTTGTCAAGCGGTGCAGCATTCTAGTCCGCAAGATCTGGAATCCGAGGGCGTTCAAGGCTCACGTCTCTCCTCATGAACTTCTCCAGGAGATATCATTGCGCTCAAACAAGCGCTTTACCCTCACCACTCAGTCGGATCCTGTCGATTTTCTATCCTGGTTCTTGAACAACCTCCACCTTGGGCTTGGTGGCAGCAAGACAAAACCTGGCAGTTCCATGATCCAGCGTACGTTTCAGGGTAAGATGAAGGTTGAGTCTCAGGCCATCACAGCTCGTGCCGACGCTACTGATCGACTGCGCTTCGAAGATGCGGATGTCAAAGTGGACGTTGTGCGCTTCCTCCTTCTGACGCTGGACCTCCCATCAGCTCCACTCTTTCAGGACGAGCTCGAAAAGAACATCATCCCTCAAGTTCCCCTTACAACCATTCTCACAAAATATGACGGTCAGAGGGCCCAAGAACACCACACTCAACGCAAGCGTTACCGACTTATGCACCCTCTTCCTCCCTTTCTTGCCTTTCACGTCAAGCGCTTCTCCCAGAACAAGTTTGTTTCTGAGCGCAACCCAACCATCGTCACTTTTGACGCCCGTAATCTCGACATGTCACCATACGTTGAGCCAAACCCCAAGGAGTGGCCCCCAAGTGAGCCCATATGGTATGATCTGGTAGCCAATGTCATTCACGAAGCTGTTCGAGTGCGAGAGGACGTTGTTGACAGCGGCGAGGAACGTAAGACATGGAAGGTTCAGCTGAAAAATAAGGCAACGGGTGAATGGGTGGTTTGTCAAGACCTGTACGTTGATAAAGTACAGAGCGAGCTGTTATATCTTGGTGAGGCATATCTCCAGATCTGGGAACGGAGGAGAGATCCTAAGGGCAAAGGCAAGACCCTATGACTGTAAATACTGCAAATAGTGAGCCTCTATCCATACATATACAATAGATTTTAATACCACAACTTGGATGAACCGATTTACCCGTTCCTGGGGGAGAGAGATATCAGCTCCATGAGCTTGCTCTTTGAACTGTAGCTCTCACTGAAATTCGCTATGGCAAACCGTACCCGATCATACACAGCTAGTAATACATCGTTCATAAACAAGATCATCACCGTAACCTCGCCCGTCGTGCGCAGCTGATGTCTCATATCTAAGTAGTTGTCCAGTCCACCTACCCTAAGCCTCATAAACACGGTATCACAGCCCCATCCAGAAGAATTCTCCAACTCCGCCCAAAGGTGATTGTGGAAACAAAGGAACGAGCAAAAAGAGTATGCCCGTCAAAGCTGACGTTTGAAGACACTCATGATATACAATACAAAGACTATACCGAGATGGGTTTTCAAGAGCGCGCTTTAATCTGCTAAGGGAGGGACTGTTCAGCGGCCTGCTTCGAGGGTCCGCTTGTGTGGCGCTTGTCGTGGTGGTGATGTTGGCCAGCCTTTTCTCGGCGCTGCTCCTCAATGGCTGTTCGTTGTTGAATGCTAGAATCGTGGCTCTTGAATTCGATGCGAGTGCTTGCTGGAAAGTTAAGGACATGCTTCATCGTCTCACTGTTCACCATTTAGCTAAAACCAGGGGAAGTCGATTACATGCCGTTGAAACTTACCGAATCTTAATGACTCGACCACCATCAGTGCGAGTCCAGATGCTGAGAATGTCCTCACCATTGCGAACACTCAACACAGCACCACAAACATCATCGCTAGCATCGGCAAACTGATCACCAATGAGGCTGAGAATGAGATCTTCCCAGTACCTGTCTGCCACACCCTTCTTCATCCGAACCACCCACTTTCCTCCCTTTTTGTTAACATCATCCTCCCATATTGGGCGGATGCCTTTCTTGAAAAGGTGGAAATCAGAGACAACGGGGAGTGTAGAGGGACGTTTCAGGTGACGATAGATCTCCCAGAACTCTTCCCCGGTCCGTACAGTTGCGATCTCGTGTAGCGTCTTCTCATATTCGATGAAGCCGTGTGCCTTTGAGATCGGTGGTCGATACCAAAATGTCCATGAATCAACTAATGCATGCGAAGGATTTGCCGTGGATGCCCCAGGCTGGTTGTTCTCAGAAATCGCAGTCATGCCGGATCCTTTACCCGCACTCTTAGATGGGTCCTTCGAGCCGGACTTGACTACCGCTGATGCCATGGCAGTATCGAAAGGATTAGCTGAAGTCTTTGGGGTTTTAGCCGACCCAAACGAAGCAAACGCTCCAGATCCTAGGCCAAAGGCACTGGAGGCACCGCTCGTGGGTGACACTAGACCTCCAGGTGTGGTATTAAAAGGGTTCGGTTTAGTCGACGACGGAGTATCGCCACCTTGGCGCTTGGGGAATGAGGCATTGCGATTGAAGGAGTCACCACTGGACCCTTGTCCGGGTGTTGAGAGGGAAAGCTTGCCGGTGCTAAGAAGGCGTTGGTGAGAACTCCATAGTGTCGGTGAATGTGCAACTTACTTTGTGCGGCGGGACCAGAGGTTGCTAGTATCCATCAAGACCGAATGGGACAGGTCTGTCGACAAATCAATAGAGGGCGGGGAAGGCCTGGTAAGGACGCCTTGGATAGACCAGGGAGAGAACCGGAGGAAGCGTGTGCAACGTCGATACGCTTAGAGACTGCAGCTGGTAGTGTCGGTGTCGATTTAGTAGAAATAGTAGTCGATGTTCGTGATGGTGGCCGTTGGCAGTTACACTGTCTCAAGGTTGAGGGGGGCGATCAGTAGGTTCACGGCGGGACTTGTTTAAGATCGAAAGATATTGTAAGATGATACGGTTATAGAGGAATTCGTGACGTTGTGGGGGTTCGCAGTATCGCAGTAGGTATTACAGAAAAGAGCTGAAGAAATTGGAACGTCAAAGGTGAAGTTGTTCGATATTTGGGAATTTTGATTTGGAAGAGTTGCAAGTGGGAAAGATAGTATGTTAGACGTATGGAAGAATTTCTGACAGCCCACCTACCAAGATACTAACCTAACGTTCCATACCTTACCATCCATTGGTACTAAAAAAAATCCGAGCAGCACTGATATGCCTGTGTACTTTTAATGTAGCCTTGCGGCTATCCTTATATGGTCATGTACTTAAAACTTACTCACGGTGGCCCCTGTCAGACCGCAAGCCCTGGAAGCTAGCACCCAGCTCGCTGGAAAACGCTCCAGTCAGGCGGGCTCCGAAAAGCCTGTCCAACCTGCCTAACTACATGCACCACACCCAGCCCCAGCCCCCATGCCCCGTTTGCATAAGTATGAAATCATGACCGATTCTACAGAGTGGTGCATTGGACGCCGTGGCAATTTAGGTACTGGACCTTATATCTAGAGGATCCCAAAAAATGGTGATAGCGCTCGAGTAGTGAGATGGGATATTAATGTCAAGCATGAGAAGTTGAGGCTCACAACTACGGGTTGAGGTGATAAAAAATTGTGGAATAGTGAAATTACCTTTCCCGCAAGTCGGGTTAGAATTTCGTAAACAATAATATGCACAAGTGAGTAACACAATGGCGATATGTCTTTCAGTTTCATGCAAGACACCTATCAATCGTTTCCTCAAGACTAGCACTGATGAAACGAACTCCCGTGTCTTAATTATGGAATCTGTTGAGAAAGGCCGAAGCTGTTTCCTTCTCGGCATAATAGTACTATACGAGGTTTATTGGTGTTTTTGAAAGATCTTGGTAAGTTGACTTGTGGATTGTTCCCTTGCAACGGGCAGTGACATTCGGCTCTGAATATGTGAGATGATAAACTAAATAAACCAGGGTTTGATATATACGAAACCCCTACACGACTGAGAGGATGATCATGAATTGTAGGTTGGTGGCATCATGAATCTCCTGGGACAGAAGACTAGTGGCAGGCCAGGCTTTGAGACCCTCTCTCTAAGTACAGTTTTGCAACAGGTATTACACTTGTATTCGGCGAATAATAAGAAATCTTGCAATGTATAATTGACATAAGCACCTGGGAGTTACATGAACGCTTTTATCCGACATTCATTTTGGGTAAGGTATTTTCAGATCTCCTATCGCCCGACGTCTCCCAATCAGCGTGTAGATCAAGGCAGGCAACAAGCAGTCGCAGACCACTAGTTACAGCCGTTACAGCCCATCTCACAGCTTCCTAGGTACTGTATGAGTTCCAGGGTTGAGTTTCATCGAAGCTGAGACGAGATGAATCGCCCCTTCTACCTAGGCTAGGGGAGGAAAGAAAACACAGGACCTTGACCCTAAGCGATAGAAATATTTAGGTCACTCTAGTTTAAACTTAGGGCACTCTTTGCTTAGTTTTTTTTGACACCTTACAGTAAGGTTCGCTGTTTTCTTGCCCCCTGAGGCTAGGTCACCCACTTGGCCCCACTTCACAGCCCGAAAAGTTTCTTATCGTGACCTCTTATCACATTACTCCAGGAAAAAATATTCCAAGACTTAGGTCAACAACACTCAAATCTTGAGATACCGCGGATACATCTCAAGCGCACACCTCCACCACTGTCGCAATGGGTGTCACACGAACAAAGACCATCAAGAACAAGCACGCCGCTGCTCCTGGCGCTGCAAAAACCTCCAAGCGTTCCGCCACCGATGGCATTGCTAAGTCCAAGAAGTCAAAGGGCCCCACGCTGAGCCAGCAGGTCAAAGACAAGGGTCGTGAGGCACTCCTGCAAAGGTTCAAGAACCCCAAGAAGAAGAAGTATACGGACCAACAGCTGGGTATTCCCGAACTCAACACTGTCACGCCTGTGGGCGTCATCAAACCTCGTGGGAAGAAGAAAGGCAAGGTTTTTGCTGATGATCAGGTAAGAAGTTATGGCCACGAACGTGATTGCGCAGTTCTAACCTGCTATCCCTCTAGGAAAGTATGAGTACTATCATGGCGCTCGTCCAGGCGGAGAAGGATGGCCAGATTGAGTCCAAGATGATCAAACAGCGTCAGATGGAAGAAATTCGTGAAGCGCGCAAGGCCGAGGCCGAGAAGAAAGAACAAGAAAAGCAGTCGAAACTTGAGGATACCAAAGACTCTCTCCGAAAGAGGAGAAAGCGCAAGAGCACAGGTGACGAAGAGGACAACATCAAGGAGTTCACCACGAGCGGTAGCAAGGGGACAAAAGCAAAGGGCAAGAAGCGAGTTTCGTTCGCCTAGGCCCTCGACCGATAATATGGCAAAAGTTTTCGGAGTTTTTGCATTGTTTGGCGCCTGGAGTTTGATAGATAGGCTGAGGTCACACCATGATTTCTGGTGGTTTCTAGCGATACAGCGGTACAAAAGCACAAGGCTGTATTCGAACCATGGTTGCTCATTCGGATGCAGATCTGCTCAATTAGATTGAATGACTGGATGCATTTTGAGCTTTTAGCCCTGAGGATTCTGTGCCAGATCTATGATATATAAACGCGCTTCTATAGATGTCTATATCGTACTAATCTACTTGTGGTCATCAAATGCGTGAAGGGGGCCCTTCTTATAGTTCTTTGCAATGGGCTGACTTTGTATCAAGTCTGCTACTTAGTCTTCCAAAATGACCAGCTTGCGTCGCATGGGGATGTAGCCATGTCCATCGGCTAAATGATCATTGTTGTTGGGGTTAGCGAGAGGCCTGAGATCATTGAGATCAGTCTTAAAAGCAAGATGGTTCAAGAAGTTGGCAACCTGTAAATATTAATCTTGAGGTCTAGCAGTATCCCTGATAAGAACTTACGGGTTTTGTAAACCAACGGTCGCCCGAGGTTTCAAACCAGCACAGATGTCCTCCCAGGCTAGAGGTGAGAAGGACAGTATTAGGATTCTGTTTGAATTCTTCATAGGGAATAGCTTCCTTTACAGCAATCTTGTGACGGTTAGAAATGGCTGAGAAGTTACAACAGAGCATAAAACCGGAGCCCTTACCGGATCATCAGTTGAGTGGACAGCCAGGAAAGGAATCTCAATGGAAAGTATGGAATCCACCGATGAAGCATCGCGGTAGTATGCACTTTCCGTTGGATAACCCCAAGAAGGGCACCTGGCAAAGTCAATTTTTAGTCGGGATAGAGGGAAGCGACTTACTGGATGAGGCGATCAAACTCGTAGAGGTACGTGATATTCATCACGGCCTCGACATCAATGTTGCTGTACTTTTCCAACTCAGTTCTATGTGTGGCAGCAAGTTCTTTTAGAGCACCTGGATAACATCAGCAAGTGCTTTGATGAACTACATATGAATATGTCGACTCACTGCCCATGACTCGAAGATAAACTTCCTTGCCCATGTAGCTATTCTGTAGGATCTTGCTGGAAACTTCTAGATTGAATGGGTTGCTGCATACAACTGCCCCCTTGAGGACACAGTTGGGTCCCTCCTCGCCACAGTAGTTTGTGTTAGACTGAGCCAAAATTCGGGGAAGTAATACTTATATAGTTGGTGAGCATATTCGCTCCGAGAGAGAACCCTAGACCGAACAAAGGCCGGTTGGGGAAAGTTTTCTGTAACCACTTTACTGTCTTGGATGGATATTAGTGGGATGTTTTCCTTGAAGCACGAGTATCCTTTACCTGACGAATATCCCATGTCGCTCGAGCGTTGTACAAGACACCACTGGTGATCTTGCTACGCGCACAACCTCGCGAGTTAACAACGCAAACTTCCCAGCCACCCTCGCCAATCAATGGCGCAATAGTGTGTCGAAGGTAGATCTCGTGAGAGCCGCCTGAAAGACCATGCAGGACAACAAGCATGGGTTTGCAGTCGTCTGACCCGATATGCTCAAACTCTTCCGGAGTGAAATAAGCTGTTCGTCGAGACAATGAAGGGTCATCAGGGGCCTCAAAAGGCTCAACAGCAAAGTCCACGGCGAACGTTCCATGGTAGATCTTGTGATCAGCATCAAAAATCTTGCGCTTATAGTAAATCTTTGGTCCAGCAGGTTTGGTCGCTGTCCACATCGTCTGCAGGTGGCCATTGAAGAGCAGTGGGTTCAGTCGGCATGGCGGTGTTGCCTTTTCGCAGATGGATAAGAGATCGGTGACATTGCCATCTTTCTCTTGCACCTTTCGAGGTGAAGGCGCATGAGTGAAGTTGAGTTCTGCATGTCCAAGCCACTCCATGATGAGATCCGTACAAGCCGTGACCGATGTGTGCGAACGACTTTCAGATCCGAGTGAAGAGGAGAGAAGATTCGACCACAAGCGAAGACGGGTACAACTGAAAGGGGGTGAGGGTAGGGACGTACGTATTAATAAAATTTTGGCATTTATCAACCAGCAAATTGCCCCTCCATTCTCTGACGACAAAACCTACGGAACGGCTTTCATGCCCGGGCTGGCTACCTACCTAGGTAGGTATGGATGTAGCCTGGTTCTAGTTGATCCCACGGTGGATACACCGTTCCGGTGGCGAAACAACCATCACTGGTATGGATCCAATTGATAGATCTGTTTTTATTATGCTTTTTTATTAGACTCTATACTTACAGGAAGATCCTCTTGGTTATCTAGTAAAACTTTTACCGAACAAAGGGGTTAAAGTATCTAAACATTGCGTGCTATAAGTCTATTTACACTCAGAAGATCACATTATTTATCTAATTCTCGCCCTACCCCCAGATGACTCTACAGAAGTGTCTTTGTTGAAGACTTTTACCTAGACAAGTCTCATGTATGTTGGTCTCGTCCATCCGAGACTTGTATTTTAACTTCTTACCTGGCTCTCGGCAAGTGGGTCATAATAGTCAAAGAACCGAGGCACGATTTTATGGAGGCGATTTCATAGGTCCTTAGGTTAGGTAGGCTAGTTAGTAGGTAAGCTAGTAAGCTAGGAAGGAAACAAAACTCAGGACCTTAATCCTAAGTGACAAAATGACTTAGGTAAATTTGTATAAATTTAGGATCTCTTTTGCTGGGTTTATTTTGATACTCTATTTTAAGGTCTGATGTTTTCTTGCTGAGGCCAAGCAATAAGCTTCCTAGAATATATACCCTGTCAACGCAGCTGAGGGTACAACCGACAGTAGTTATCCGTACGAATGTATGTTATTGATATGTGCATAGAAAGGTACGATGAACTAATTTAAACTTATTTTGAGGCTGAAAACGGTGTGGAATTGACAGAAACAAAGCTCACTCTCTCTAGGTAGCTACCTAGTTGTTTTATCCTTCTCTACCCACTAACTAAGATACTAGGTATGTAGGTATGTACATACTGTTATACAAAATTACTACCAAGTCCCTAAGGTATAGGTCCTGTCACGAGTCTCCATTCAATTATATATGTCATATGCTCAGAACACCCAATTCTAATGACAGGGCCCTCTGAGACATGTTCTCGATATTCGCATTCTACAGGTACGTTAGTAGGTTTTCAGGTTAGGATACCAATGGAGGGCCACGTGCATCTTTCACGTGACCAGACCGCTTGCTCTTCCCGGCACTCTGGAATTCCCACAACAAGGATTCAACCATCAACCTACACCCAGTCACAATCTCCAGAAGATGACCAACTGGCTGCTGTTCTGATGCTGTGATAATAGACGACACCTGGATGAGGGTATCAAGATATCTTGCAATTTCTATTCGGCCAGGCTTACCACGAAATGAAATGAACCGTCTATCGACCGAGCGCACTATATAGTGCTCCCATCCCCTTCCGACAATCCGAACCACCATAAGCACCATAAGCACCATAAGCACACCCTTCAACCTCGTCACCATCCCATACGCCTTGCTTTGATGAACCAGTAGCTATATGCAACTTGCTCTGACGCATTCGATGGAACTTCATTCATGAATCCGAAGCCCTGGAAAACCAACTACTACTTCAGTATGGTCTGCTAAGATGCAGGCTAAAATTATCACAGCCTATCCATCTTGCACCAGTTTCTTGTTCTCCTGCGTGGTTTTGCTTTGGCTGTTGCTACTTGCTTCGTACGCTGAAGCCTTTTAACCCTCGTTTCTCATTGACATTGGTCCCTTCTTGCCGCAGGCATAGGAAAACTCTGCCTTGCAGTCCACACAACCGACCAATGTTACGCACTGATTCGGGCATTGCTTAACTGGCCGAAGGGGTAATTCGTCGCATGATTCAAATCTGATTTCCCATGACGACAGCAAAAGGGTGTTAATATGGTATTGGATGACCTCCGAATTGAGTCGTCTGATAAGGGTCGATAATCTATGGCAGCATGACTCTGTTATCAGAATTTGGCAGGCTTACTGGCTCTTGTTTCTTGTTCGAGAGCATGAATCACCATTTCAGACGCAGCGGGTGGATTTTGCGTCGCCATGGTGTGTTTGCATGCTCGACGTACCTGATGGCTTGGTTGGACGAGCATTGACGTGTTAAGAGGAAGTCACAGTCGTGATTTGGACTGTCGTAAATTATCCACATGGATTCGTATATAGTTCTTTTGCTCTTTTGAGAGCAGCGACACGATGAGATCATGCTGTCTCTCACCTGGTGGAACCATTGGGGGTTAACCCAAGCGATTCCAGCCATCAACAGCTAACACCAAGGCGTTTGATATTTGCAAAGATCTCTGGAAGGAAGCCGCACAATAGCCAGTGCATGGGCGAAAGAATGACGTCTAGAGAGCTGGAAGAGCGTGCAAGTGCATGGACCTGGGACATCCATCAATCTCGTCAAGAGCTTGAGATATCTGCCCATTTCGATCATTTCTGCGCCTACCACCAACTTCTGGTGCTTTAGGACACAAGTTTACTCGGGGCAAGCCTGATCTACCAACAAATCCTGACAACCTGGAAGGCAACTCTCACGCACAACTTACATTACCCTAATCCTTGACTACCCTCTTCCTTTTTCCCCCTCCCTTTTTTCTTCCTCTTCTCTTTTGCCTTGCGTCAATCGCGCTGATTTTGCAGATGACAAAAAATTCCCCGACCTGCATTGGGCCAAAAAGCCTACATGTTAAATTCCCCGCGATCACTCAGGGCCACTGATAGTTAGCGGGTCACCGACGTCAAGGCTTTAGGTACCTACCTGGTCGTTCCCATCGGTTAAGGTGCGGCCCCTAAGTAACCACTGAAAACTCGACGCTGAGCTGCACTCATGGAGACCGCATCCAAACCTCCACCTCGACGTCGACATGCTGCCATGAGAGACGAGCGAGAACTTAATGACCAAGGAGAACGGGCTCAACATGAGCGAGGAATGAAACCCTCACAGAGATCAAGGTCTCCCCGTCAAGTTCGCGATTCTCGCCACGATTCCGACGCACGCCGCAACCGCCCACTCACAAGACCAGATTCCCATTCATCTCGCCGTCGTCGCCATTCGCACGATCGTAGTCGCGACCGCGCTTCTCGTCTATCGCCTGAACCATCACGTCGGGTACCAGAAGTTGAAGATCTCATTCCGCGTTATCGAGAACGCCATCGCGAAACTGAGGAGAAGCCTCTACGGCGAAGCCAAAGCCGAAGCCCAGGCCACGACCATATCGGCAGGGCATCGCCGTCGGCAGCCAAACGACATCGAAGTCGGAGCCCTTCTTTGACTATTTCCAATCGAAAGAGATCCAGAAGAACCAGGAGCCCAAGGCCAAAGACAAGGGACATCAACCTGGAGTCTCCAGCTAGGAAGCACGCCAGGCCCTCCTCACGCGACCGACGTAAATCATCGCCTCGCCAACAAGCACGATCTTCTAAATCCCCCACACGTTCACGACCTAGATCTCCAGCAAAGTCGGACTCGGGTTCGCGACGGGCAGACCGAGAGGCTCAGTCACAATTGGACCGACCTCTACCACGGTCACGAAGCCGATCGCTTACATCAGAGCACCACTTGGCTTCATCCCGACGAGCTCGTGCATCATCTCGCGAGGATCAACGGACGTCAGGTATTGGGCGGACTTCCTCGCGGCGACAGCTTCCACCACGATCACCTCAAGCAAGTAGGGAACGGAGATCTCGAGAAGGATCGCCGGGTTGGCGTCATTCTTCGAGGTCCGATATTGACGAAGACATGACCTCCAGAAGCAATCTTCGTGGAGGCTACAACCCGAAGTATCACCAAAAACCACATATCAGTAATGATCCGTATTCCCAATCACCCCAACACGCTTCGTACCATAACTCGCCTTCACGATCACCGTACGGGCCCTCACGTGGTGGATGGAATGGCCATCAGTAAGTAGACCCTGGCAACAAGCACAAATGTGATCGTCTATTAACGCCATTCTAGGGCCTACCCACCTCAGTATCCTCAGGGGAGTAGTCACGGTCCTCCAAGTGGCCCTTCTAGCCATTATCATCCCAATACAACACGGTCACCGCCATACGCCGCTCCGACAGGCCCGATGCAGCAGTACCCTCAGGGGGGGAGCTACCGCGGTGGCTACCGAGGTGGCGGTTTTCGAGGTCGTGGGAGAGGCGGCTTCAAGAATTCTCATTGGAACTCAGGCCCTCCTTCAAGAGGACACCACGACGATTTAGGCAATGAACGCTTCAGCAATGTGGACGACCACGGAAATACGGCCCCTGAGCCTATGGATGTTCAGGAAGAAGTGTTCCAGTCTCACGATGAATTGGGCGAGGACACCAGCCAGAGTGTTCAAGACAGAGCAAACCCATTGACTACCCCTAACAGACCGCCCCCATCCGGCCCAGGAGGTTCATCTGGTAGCAAATTCAGTTTTGCCTTTAAACCTTCGTCAAAACCAGCGGTCACTGCCCCAAAGCCTGAGATATCACAAAAGTTGAATGCTGCTCCTCGGCGAGAACCTCAGTCTGAGAATCGAGACAGAGATCGAGCCCGAGATCAAGAGCGCGAACCTCCCCGAACTGCACCGACGGAACCAGCTTCCTCTCGGCCACGCCCCGAGCGTCGCCATCCTCCCGAAGGCCCTAGAGTCGCGCCCCGTATGCGTAAAGTGATGAAAATCATGAAGCGACCGAAGCCAAGACCGACACTCCCAGCTGATCTGGTAGACTCGGAATCTGTCTTCTTCAGAAAGCCTGGAAATGAATCAGTCGTTGGCTCTGGTACATATGGCAAAGTTTTCAAGGGCCTGAATGTTTACACAAAAGGGATGGTCGCCCTCAAACGAATTCGAATGGAAGGCGAGCGTGACGGGTTTCCCGTCACAGCTATCCGAGAAATCAAGCTTCTTCAGTCTCTCAGACATGTCAATATCGTCAATCTTCAGGAGGTGATGGTCGAAAAGAATGATTGTTTTATGGTGTTTGAGTACCTGTCGCATGACCTCACGGGGCTGCTGAATCACCCAACATTCAAACTAGAGACTGCCCAAAAGAAAGACCTCGCTAAACAGATGTTCGAGGGCTTGGATTATCTCCATACGCGAGGGGTACTCCATCGCGATATCAAGGCCGCAAATATTCTCGTCAGTAACGAGGGAGTCCTCAAGATTGCTGATTTTGGCCTCGCTCGATTCTACGCCAAGCGTCACCAGCTGGACTATACCAATCGAGTCATCACCATCTGGTATCGCTCACCAGAGCTGTTGCTTGGCGAGACTAAGTACACTGCTGCTGTTGATGTCTGGAGTGCAGCATGCGTTATGGTTGAGATTTTTGATCGACATGCCATCTTCCCAGGTGACGGGACCGAACTTAGCCAACTGGAAAAGATCTACAACGTGATGGGAACGCCGAACTTGAAAGACTGGCCCAGTCTTGTTGATATGGCTTGGTTTGAACTTTTGCGCCCCACTGTGAAGAGAAGGAATGTCTTCGCAGAGAAATACCGTGATAAGATGTCACCGGCCGCCTTCGACCTGCTCTCCGCCATGTTCCATTACGACCCTGCAAAACGGCCCAGCGCTACACAGGTACTCCAACATGCATACTTTACGGAAGAAGCACCAGCAGCCCGCCAGGCTACAGAGTAAGTCGATCAAGCTTGCATATAACAAGCATCACTAGCTGACCGATCCGTAGGCTCGCAACACATAATGACTGGCATGAATTCGAGTCTAAAGCTCTGAGGAAGGAGAACGATCGACGCGAGAGAGAAGCCAAAAAGTTGGCTAAAGAGAATGCCGGGCGGGACAAAGAGAAAGATAAGAAACGCATGAACGAAGGGATCGACCAGCGCGACACAAAGCGATTACAGGTTGACAAAAATGGTGGAAACAAGCCCAAGCCGGCAGTCGCACCATCGAATTCGACCTCTGAAGCGTAATGTCCATGATACCTTGATCTATAACTCGAAACAATTACTCCTCGGCTACGCACTTGGTACTTTCGAACACAGACGGCATTACCCAATCTGCAGGAGTGTTCTAGGCAATTTGACGTCCTCCGTCCCCTCTTTGGGCGTCTCGTCTCCCCGTAGGCCAAGGCGACCAGATCAGTGGATTGGCGTTTTTGTTTTTATATATCATCCCTCGTTTCTTTTAGAGTCTCGGTGGCTTCATAACTTCTCATGTTGGAACTTGAGGCATTCATCATGCATGGGCGCTGGCATGGGTTTATATTTGTTTTGCCGGCTTCATCGCCTTCTCTTTTGCATCCTGCCTAATGGCGCTGGATGGGCAGTGGTTAAAGAACTGGGACAGAATTTTCTTTTTGACGAAGGCATGGCCAAGTATTGTTGCTTTATAGAAATGACCAAGACAGTGAATCAAAGACAAGGGGCGAAAATTAGACGGCGAAAGCCCATTAATATGTATTAAGCCATCCTCAGGAAGACAATCGCCACCAGCTAAGTGCATCATTGACGTCTATTTATGTGTGACAAGTCCTAGGACTCCCCATGCCAGTCAAAGATATTGCAGCTTACCTATTATCTCGGGTTGTCGTTGAGGAAGTCCTGTCACACAAATGTTACTTGCTGCTGATGCCGACCCCTTTTTGAAGTTTCAATAGGCAACTAGATCCGAGAAAACCAAATGATCTCATACTTTTGACTTCTCTACATCTGTCCTATCCCTAATCATATCATTATTGGCTTCGTAAAATCGTAAGTAATTCGTTACATCATTGCTGTGCGTTGACTCCTGGGTAATTACCCAACCCAACTGCCATTTTTTAAGTATGCGGGTATGTCCTTAAGTAAGGGTGCTGTGTTCCCCTTGTTTAAGCTTCGTCTTCTTCTTTACTAATATGCCGCCGCCTCGACACCTTTTCCTTTGATATCTCGAGCTTTCAGAAGCTCACGTAGGCTAACCTCCGCGCGGCCCTTAGTCGTCGTTGTCAAAGTATCAGACGAGCGCCAAGTCATCCAACCACTAAGAGTGGACATCAAATTGCCCCTTTGGTTAGGAGTCTCAATTGTAGATATAGAGCCATGAACAACAGGCTGGTCAAGTCCTTCTGTGGCTGCGAGGCCCTTCTTTGGTAAGCCAGGAGGATGCTCTTTGTTCGTTACCTCAGGTGCTGTTCGGATTTCGAGTTGGCTGCTTGATGTTTGAGGTAAGGCAGGCTCACTGACAAGACCAGCAGCCGTGGGTCGACTTGAATCCAAATCATGGAGGTGCATGCTCAACCGATTGCCATCAATAAGGGCCAATGAACCAGACCGTTTTTGGCGAGGTGACCGTTGTCTTACATCCTCCTCTTCCAGGAACACGTTCTCGCTGGCTCCTTCTTCAGACGAGACCGATGATCCGTGGTTGCTAGATCCTTTCTGTGCGGCTCTGCCGCGAACGTCCTCAGCAATCTCTGCAGCGGACTTCTTCTTCGATTTGTCCTCATCCGATGATCTACTCGATGACATTATGGTCTCCAATGTTCCCATTGCTCTGCTGTTCCTCCTCACGCCCATGGGTCGTTTTCTAGATTGTTTGATGTTCCTCTCATCATCGGATGACACAGCTTGAAGGGTGGGTCCATGAGCCTCCGGGCTCTCGATAGCCGGAGCCATAAAAGACGAGCCTGAGCCATGGGGAGCATAATGAACTTCATACTGATTGCTAAGTGAGTATCGTGATTTAGCACAGATCTCTGCGATACGGTCCAGATCAGCGTTTATATCAGTACCGCCACTTTGGTCTTCTAGATTGGCCATAAAGCTTTTGAAGCGGAAGGCTTCGACAGATGGAAGTTTTGGCTCCTCTGGTTCATTCTCGATTCGTTTCTTTGTTCGATTTCTCGCCATTGTGCCCATAATTCCATTTCGGACCGAGGCAGAACCTGTACCGAAAGGCAGCACTCGTCGTACGAAAGCTGAAGGGCCGCTGCTCTCTGAAAGTGCTGAGCGGTGCCCTCGACCGTTGACAACAATGACTCCTCTGTCCGCAGGCTGTGCTGGTACAGGTGCGTAGTAACTTCGCACGATCACAGGCTGCGAATAGGTACTGCTCTGGGCACCTGTAGACTGTGCGTATCGATGACGAGTGGGAAAATTGGTATTCAACTCTCGAAGAGCCGACGTTCGATGTTCAGCAGTTGAATTGTCAACGGGAATGGGTTTTCCCTCTGCGGTTGAGGGCACCAGGCTAGTCGATGAGGCGTTCGTCTGGAACAGGGGTGGGAAGGAGAATTGAAGAGAGTGTGGACGTTGTTTGCTGAGGGCCGGTGTTGATGAGGTTGACGTAGAGGCGTGGTGTCGAGATGGTTTGTGTTGGTGGATTTGGGGCGGCTGGAGGAGCTCCTCTGGGGCAGGAGATCGCATGATGGTGAATTGGGACCGACTCCGTAAATATATATAGTATGAGTGTGGTGTGTGTGGTATGCTTGTTTTTGTGTACGAGGATGGGAGTTGGAGGCGATAGAGCGATGTGTTGATTCGAGTCAACCGCAAATGTCACCCCAGGTGTACACCAATTGGGGCGGGCATTGGATGCTCCGAAGCGGCAGAGTTAGGGTAGTATACTCGAGCTTTGCATATGGGCTTGTAGCTAGTATCTGTACAGACGTGTGCACCTGAGGGTGGCAAGCGGACGCTGAAATGGGGAAGCTGTTGGGATGATGATTGTCGTGGTCAACAGTCGGTCTAGGATACCTATGCAAGGTGTTCCGGGGATTAGCTGCAAAGGCAGCGGTAAAGAAGCAAGTGTAGAAAACTTAGTAGGTACCTTTGGGCTAGCGTGTAGCAAGGTACTTAATGAATATCAGGAACGATGTGCTCCGAACAATTCGGCGCATCGAGCCAGAGGCTGTGTGGAGGCCAGCTAGAATAATGAATAGCGAGTGATGGGAGCCAGCAAGGCAACAAAACGCAAAACCATGAAGTCTGGTTATTGACTTTGTCTTGTCTCGTCCTGTCCTGGCTGACGGTCAAGCCGTTGATGCAAGACGCGGTGCAGTGGGTCGATGGATGCAGCAGATGCAACAGACAGTAGCAAAAAGAACAGTATGGCACTCTCCGGCTACAGATACGGCGTAGTCGTATTGCGAGGGTTTTAGTTTGTTCTTGGTGGAGATGTGGGATGAGAGTTGAAAGATGATGAGATTGCAGGGACAGGCAATAGGTCAGGTTGAGTGCCTGTCGAGTCGGAACCTCCTCCAATGCTGAAGAGAATGCTGGCTGTACAATCAGGCAGGCCTCTAACATGAAGCTGCCTTACTTCATAACGCTGTATCTGAGACAGCAAGCTGCAAGAGCAAAGGGTGTCTTAGAAAATAAGGTAAAGGAAAGAAATAGGGGATGTTTTCTCTCACATGCGTTTCGTTGCTTTTCCCTCCAGGTCCATTGATGTTAATTCTTGAGGCTGATAGGAAGTAGTTAAGCCAATCAGGACAACCCAATTTTGGCCCTTATGCACGAGTGTCGTGGCTGTCGATAATTAGGCACTCAGTGAAGGGATGAAGCTCGTCTCGGGCGACGTCCCCGCATTGTCCCTCACTGGCTTGCATCTACTCCATACCTCAGATAAAAGAAAGCTCTCGGCAACATATCCCTAATAAAGTACCCTAGGTACCAACCTGGGTACTTACCCTTAACCACCTCGATAAGAAGATTCATTGCTCACAGAGGCCCAGCCTGTCGAAAACTGGGTTTATTGAAACGAACAGATGACAAACCTACGAACTAGGATTCACCCATTGAATCGTGCGTCGGTGCGTGGTGTATTTGAAACTATTCCTGTCGACTACGTTGGCACAACAAATGTGATTATTTAGGGTACACTCATAGTTTTGGTATGGATAATAGGCACATATCAATGCACATGCCAGGATAGCCAAGGCAGACAACTCACACCTCCAAGTCATTACGCAGCAGACTTTGTACATTTTCCCGGCACGCTCCTAACGTTCGATCTTGCATGCAGGGATATTCAGCAATACGGACTATACATACAGGTCTTGTGGTACCCTCTGTCTGTAATTGAATGTTCAAAACAAACCCATGGACTAATATCGAAATCTTACCTGAATTCAACACCACATGTCTTTCGAAACTAGCGTACTAACACAGTGTTGATACTGCGTCACCGTTCTCACACCAGACCAATTGATCTGTGTTTAACCCAAAGGTTGGGCAGACATCAGCTCTTTGCACCACCTTTATCGCAGCCGATGTCGGCGAATATGCGACCCAGGTAATACAAACAACCTCGCCTGAGTTCGAATACAGCCCACAACTAGATTTGGTTACCTCCAACGTCTACTCATTTTATGCTGCGCGCCCCATTGTTCCATAGCCCTGTCCACCAGTCTGCACGTTGTCGGAGTAAATGCCAGGCGCAGGTCCTGTCGCAAAACGGCCCTCGCGTGCCTGTTCTCGGCGATCGTAATAGATGTACTCAAGGTAGAAGGCGTGAATATGACCTGGAATGAAGCCAAGAAGGGTCAAGCAGATGTTGATGAACAGATCTGAGAAAGTTAGCATATCAGTGTAGCCAGATAAATAGGTGTTTCATACCCATTCCACATCCTGCAACGGCCCAGACGCCGATGGGAGGGACTGCGATCACATTAGTTTTACTTTGCATTATACGATCGGGAGGAGTCTGCCACTGACAGAAAATCGTAATGAGGATAAGGAAGACGGCAGAAATAGCACCCATGGTTGCGACTCGTTAATGCAAGGTTGAGGGAAGTTTTAGAGATAGTTCTGTCGATGACTCAGGAAGGCGCGAGTTCGCGTTCTGTTGGTTGAGAGAATATAGGTATAGCTGAAGGCGAGAGAAAATAAACAAGTAAGGTTGTCACAGAAGTCGTCGGAAATGTGCGCCACGTAAACGATTCCAAGTAACGTGAGGCCTTCACTACTATCCATACCTAGTACCTACCTATTCTTGATTGTAACGCCAGGGAAGCTATGACGTAGGCCGCGTCGGCATAAAGTTTGCCGTGGAAACCATCTTGTGGCGAAGCCTCCAAGAACAGTCCATACTGGATATTTTCTACCTTACGAAGGAGAGACAACCCTGATGTTGATATTCGAGTCTAGGAGACCAAACTTAGCATGACATACTGAACGACATACCATAAAATGTGATGCCCAGGCATTATTATCAGAAGTGAGTAAGATCTTTTGCATGAGGAACCTATTGTCACTGGCCTATTAGACCATTCACCAGTGAATCCTGTCCAATTTCTGACAGCACAAGAGGCTAGGCTACTGCAGACCACCACCAACGCGACAATGCTCAGAATGTAAGAATGTCACCATCACCTGCATTATGTTGTTCATATCACAGCGGTTCCTCTCTTGATCAGCACTCCAGTGGAACGTGGAGTTGCAATCATTCTTACCTACCCATCCCCTCTAGTCAGTGCTGCCTCGAAAAGGTGCATCGATGTGCGAGCATGTGATTGATGAGCCATACTAGAAGGTTTTTGTGGCTAATAGGTAGTAGCTGCGAAAGTCCGGTTCCCAAGAAGAAGGAGGTGGCTGAGCTCCAGGGGACAGGTCGTTTGTATCAGACGAGCTGCTATCACTCATCGACAATTGTGAAAGTTGAAGACTTACCTAGGTAACATAGGAGTAGAGACAGACTCTCTGTCACTAACTAGCTGTTGGCCTCTGAACATCGTGCCCTTTCTAAAGTGAACCTGAGGTATTGATACCGAGATGAATCCGTAAATGTTGTTATTAAAATCCCTGTTAACCAGCAGGCGAAACTCATCAGAGTCACCCCTTGTCTAGCAAATTGATACTGGTATGACACTATGACAGTATGACTGACCTTAGAGCCCCGTATCCGTAGTTCTGAAAGACAAGAGTACTCCGTAAGATAATACATATTGATGGGAGACGTTCAGGGCTCTATTTATAGCTGGGATGATATTGGCCAAGATAATCAGATAATCTCGCTACTCTTCTAGGTAGTTGAGTATCCGTACTCCGTAGCATTCAGAAGTTGGACGGGTTCATTTGCGTCCTGGCCTTAAGCACCTTTCCCTCAGACCACATGAACTACAGACTTGCGGCCTGTTTCGGTGAAGGTCTTGGCTATCAGCCGTCGGGGATGTAGAACATAAATTGTGCCCCTACTCTCTTCATAACCGATGTTGCCCGTCCTGTGCATCGTAAAGCCGCTTAAAGGTTATCCAGCAAGTTGAGCTCATCAATCGATCTTGGATTATATTGCTATACAACGCAGCAGAAGTCATGTGCAGACATGATTCGCTGGCAAGTCAGGCTACCCAACAGGTTTGCTTGGATCAACCCAGCACTATGAAGATCTAAAGTCAAGTGGCAGCAGAAAAGAGAAGAGGTGAGGGGGGTCTGCATCATTGTGGACTGACTGATGTAGTTGGAGCGAGGTTGATGACGCCTCAGCTCAGGCGGTAAATCTGTGCCCGCGCACAGGTGGGACTTTGTCATGTGCTAGGCCATCCCGCCTGACTGGTGATAGATTTCTGCTGTTCTTATCCCTTTAGACCCGAGAAGGCACGTCTGAGGTATCTTTAGGGCACCTAGCCAATTAGCTAACTAGTATTAGGGGTACTTTAAATTATATAAATTTTATACCTAGATATAGGTATCTCTGATACTGCAGCCTGCAGATCAATACCTCTAGCCTCACTCTTCTGCCTCTTTAAGCGTGGTATCTGTGGCGTAATGATCAACAGCCAATCAATACTGGGTCGGGCCCCATAAAAATACCATAGAGGTGCCTTATCGGCCTCAAAGGGATAGTTAGTACCTGTTTGGGTAAATATTCAAATGCCACAAAGTGCAAGCTTAGTAGATGAGTGTGAACTAATATCTAGGCGTTCGAAGAGCCCCTGGTCTTGTTGAATCGGTGGCAGCAGAACAGAATCGGGGTCTGGAGCAGTCCGATAATGAGGCTGGCACTGTGCTGTTGGCTTTCGCCCTGCCTGAGCGGAGATTGCTGTTAGTCGGGTGTCTGCGGTTGACCATTTCTCACAGGTAGGTAGGTACATAGTAGATACGTTAGATTAGGTACTGTTACGAATCCGTCACTGTTCACGTGGAACTTAGGTAAACTCAGCGGGATTGAATTGAGTTGCTGGATTATTATCACCAATGCGTCTTGAATCTAGCACATCAAATTCAGATCCAATCCTTTTCCTCGGCACCTCAATCATGTATATCCATCGTGAAATGTGGTTGGCAATGGTAATTACGCGCGGTCGCTGCGATAAATCAGTGGGTTCCAGCATTGGGAGGACGAATTACGAACTGTCAAAAACGTGGTATGGGCGGTAGGGTTACTTGTAGTCTTGGCGAAGGTACCTTACCACCTACCTTAGTACCTACTTAGGTAAGTACCTATCTTATTCATGACGATATCGATGTGATGAGAACTTGAGCGGAATGGCAAAGTTTCGAATTATCAAGCCGAGTTTGAGGTGGTAGGATTCGGACGCATCGGAAAGTGAAGATTTTCAAGCTGGCTTCAAAAGCAACTCAAGGGTGGATGGCTGTGCCAGGTTTAACACGGCATTATCACACGGTGAGGAGGTACGAGCCGGAGCATGTTTATTTACCTCCACTACCTACGTAGGGAAGGTATTGATAAAAGAGCTTGGTGATAAAGAAACACTGAGAGTAGCCTTTCGATGTCAAGCGCTTTGAACACTACCTAACCCAGAAGAACGTTACGGAATATTGGTCCATCAAACCTTGCCTTCGTCAATTGACTTCAACGGTCCAAAGCTTAAGTAAGTACCTATACATGGATAACTGGAACACCTTATTCTGAGCCATGAAGGCGTCTGGATCAGAAGAGTATTTTGTTCTGGACAGTATGAGATAGCTCCCGTTTATAGTCTGCTGTTTGAAGATACCCCCTACCTACCTATAGCTACCTACCTACCTACCTACCTACCTAGGTACTGTAGGTAAGGTAGTTTTGAGGTATTGAAGCTGTGTTGTGTTTCCCCTTGCAGGTGACTGTGGCTCCTCCCCATTCTCAACGCAAAGCTGCCTGATTGCTCAAGAAAGGCCAACATCGACAGCGGAGGTTGATAGCACAACCTAGGCTACTACCTAGGTAGGTACTTGAAAGTTTGAGCTTCGACAGCAATGGATACTTAGATATTTATTCAAAGCCTCCAAGAGCGGTAGCTGCCAAGTTCAACTGATTGCAGAATCCACTTCCATAGCCAATCTCTTGTGACCTGACGATATGCTATCTAACTTATGCTGCCCATGAAGTTGAACAATCGCCCTTCATTTATGGCCGGCTCTTTAAATAGCCTGGTAGCGTGTGCTGACATTCTCCACTACATTACCTACGGGGCCTGATCCCCTAGGAGAGAAAGCACCCGCCTCAGGCCCATTCCGTGTTTGGCACCAACTCCCCTGAAGGCTGGAAGCTGGCATTTCAACTACTGGCCACATCCACATCCGTTCCGCTTCCCGTCAACTTCCCGCTCACCCACCTCACGTCTACCTTTCTACCTCTTTCATCGCGAGCTGGCCGGGCCACGGGCTAGTTGCACATAATATTTCTTTGCCTTTCGATTGTTTATCACTACGACGGTCTCAAGGAATCCACGGGATCCCCTCGTAGTTCACCGCTGCCGCCTCGTCCGCGCTGCCAGCAAATCAGATACTGATTCTTCTCACCTCCCAAACTCGCAGCTGACCCTCGTCCGAGCGATTCCGTCGCGAATATGGCCTCGCAACAACTTCCCCAGCTTAACATTGATCGATATGTTGTCATCCATGTTGCGACTACCTGCGACGAGCACGGCGTTTATGTGACAAAAGACTCGGCCGAAGTAATTGAGCTTGGTTGGATTCTGGTCGACGCAAACTCACTTGAGGAGGTGAGAAACACCATCCTGTCCCGGCCAAAAACCCTCCCCCAAAATTTTCCGTGCTCCAAATCTCCTCCAGAAGCAGTCAATGCCTCCGTATAACACACCGATTACTGACTAGCCTTGTCACTGCCAGATTACTCATGAGAGCGTCCTTGTCAAACCCGTCAATACTCCAATTACGCCCCTCTGCAGTAAGTTTTCTTACGCTAATAGCCCACCTCTGCCATTACACATACTCCATGCTGCACTTCTTTGTTCAGACAATTGCCCAAACGCCGAAACCCAATATTGCTGGCCTTTCGTGTTGAGGTAAAATATTTTTAGCTAACCCACTGTTTTCTCAGCGAGCCTGACAACCTTGACTTGGGAGCATGTTCGAAACGCTGGTACCTTTAGAGACGCTATCACCCGATTCGATACATTCGCTACCGAGTACTTAACCTCCAAGAACCTCGATTTCGTCTTCGTCACTCTTGACGCATGGGATCTCCGTGTTCAGCTGCCTCGCGAGGCCCGCGACAAGGCTGTGGTTCTCCCTCCTTACTTGCAGCACTCACGCACTTTCGATCTCCGCACCGAGTACCAGCGCTGGCAGCAACACCACCCCGAGTCTCTGCCATTCGGACCTTCGATGCTCTCCAACATTTGCGCCGCTCTCGAAGTTGAGCCTGTTCAGTCAAGTGCTCCGATTAAGCACAACCTTCCATTTCACCTGCAGGCTCTTGCCCCTGCATCGCCACGACGTGCAATGGAAGAGGCTGTTACTCTTGCCCGAGTCCTCCGGGGGTTGATTCGTAAGTCACAGCCTCCCCAGGAGCATCCCGATGTCTTGACTCGCCCCATGGATGCCCGGGCCGATGTTCGAGCTTTTCTCTCGGAGAGGAGCAAGGTTCTTCACATGTCGGGACTTCCACACGACACCACTCAGTCAGAGCTCGAAAGTTGGTTCACTCAGTTCGGTGGCCGACCCATTGCATTCTGGACTCTTAGAACCCCTGAACAGCATAAGCCTACCGGTACCGGATTTGCCGTATTCTCTTCTCACGAGGAGGTAAGTCTAATTGTTCCCTGATCAAGTCTCATTTTGCGCCATTTCCACTCATTGTCGCCAACATGTGTTATCTGTCATGCTAATCAGTGATAGGCCGCCGAGAGCCTTTGTATGAATGGTCGTGCCCTTAATGAGAAGGCCATTGAGGTCTCGCCCTCCTCTAGCCGTGTCCTCGACCGCGCTCAGGACATACTGACCCCTTTCCCTCCTAGTAAGAACCGCCCTAGGCCTGGTGACTGGACCTGCCCTTCTTGCGGGTTCTCCAACTTCCAGCGTCGAACTGCTTGCTTCCGATGCTCGTTCCCTGCTGTCGGTGCTGGCCCTTCGAACGATATGGGCAGCGGCAATAATAATTATGGTGGTGGATATGGTTACGGACCCCCTGCTATGATGCCCCCTCCTCCTCACGGTGGCCACCATGGGCCTATGGGTCATGGCGGTGGTCGCATGGGCGGTAGCGGTGTGGTGCCTTTCCGTGCTGGTGACTGGAAGTGTGGTAACGAGGTCTGTGGTTATCATAACTTCGCGAAGAACGTTTGCTGTCTTCGATGTGGTGCCAGCCGCGCAGGCGCAGCTGTTGTTGCTGATTCTGGATACCCTTCTCCCATGGACAATGCCTCTCAGTACGGTATGAATCAAGGATCCATGGGAGGTGCTGCAGGACCCGGACCATTCGGTGCTGGTAGCTCCTTCGGCGGCTCCGGTGGTGGTTATAACCAGCAACACTTTGGAGGCCCGCCCAGCCACTACCTTCCCTCGGGTCTCGGAGGTGGTGCTGCCGCCTATCCTAGCTCCCTGAACACTCACGGCAGTTTTGGATCTGGACCTGCTTCCCATGCGGCTGGCCCTTTCGATAGTCGTGCTGCTGAGGCTGCGTTCCAGTCAGCCACCAATGGGCCTGCATCTGGTGGACCATCAAACAACTTTTATAACAATAACGCCAATAACGGTGGCAATACTGAGAACGACCCCTTTGCTTTCCTCTCCAGCGGCATTGGAGGGCTTTCAGTTAGTGGAGGAGATGGCCGCCAGAATGGCGGTTCTGCTCCTCCTAACAAGTCGCCTGCTTAAACAGTAAAAGACTGTTACAGCCGATCCGCTGTGTGTTCCCTGGGTCACCCCTCCATGTATATGGACCTGGGTGATACGTGCCGCTTTATTTTTTCGCGAAATTTCTTTGATGACGAACATAAAACATTTGCGACTGCAAACCCTGTGCTATCAGATCTATCAAAGGAAAGGTGGAACGGTGTGTGTATTGGTTCGGAAGGTCTGGTTGGAGTGACGGGTAATTGATTATAAGGCGGGTTGTGTTACAAAATTTCAAAGGTTAGGAAGACAAAAGTGACTTGCTTACTTTGCTGGGACCAGGGCCTCCTTTCTCTGGTGTTGTCGGTTGAGTCCATATGTTACGGACTTTGCTTACTGGGACCGCTGTCTGTTTTATGTTTCACAAGACTGGAGACAGCATGTTGCGGCTCTTCTTTCTCCTGCCATGAGGGCAATGGATGATCCGTAGATCTGTTGGCGATCTGGTCTCTGGTCTCTGAGGGCTTCAGGGGCTGCTGGTGGTATTGCTGGAAAACGGTTATGGGGTTGGGTGCATAGCGAAGGGGAGTGTGTACGGATATTTCTTGGCCTTTGTCTGACTCAGTTATCCCAGTCCACACGAAGTCGGCGGCTCATTACCCGACAAACTGACTGTTTTTCTCTATTCCCTGTCTCTCATATCTACCCTCATCTTCTGGATTTTGCCGCTGTCACTCATTCTCTCCCATATGAGGCTGACGTTTTCTTTCTCATGTTGCTCAGTTGTTTCGATAATCTCTGCATCTTTCTATCTTCATCTGATTTTGCTTTGGACGCGCAGGAGCTGGGGAGCCGGATGGGGTGGCTAATAGGAACCTAAGCCACGGTAGGGAGGAGTCGGGGTGTCAAAATGGATGTTATGTCCCATGGGCTGGCTAAAGCTGCATCTTGGCTGCTCATAGGAGCTGACGATGTGGGGGCATGTCGCCAGTCCTACATAGGTACTATATGTATTCCTTGCAGTTCTATTAGGGACTATGACTTTGTCTACACAATAGGATTCGGGAACTTGACTAGGCAAGATCGGTTAGGCCAGCTGGCTGTTGGAGGTTGTCATTTATTTCGTCTACATATTGTATTTCTTCCTCTCATTCAAGTACCCTCGCATGATCGACAGGTAATTCCTTAGGCATCAACTCTCCCTGCTTTTCACATTATGTCTTGCATACTAGATTAATATAGGATGCTCAAGAAGTCCTTTGACTTATAAACTCTTATTTTCTCCCTTTTTCCTCCGTTGAAGACAAGCCACTGATGGGTGCAGAAACACAAGAGGGGCACTGATCAAGAGTAGTACAAGGATTCGCTACCCGCCTCCTGTCTGACCAGGGCGATCTTATGGCATGCGTTTTGAAGTTGCACGTATCTTTTTGTACCTTTGTTCTTCCATAGCCCTATTGAACGTTGTTCAAATTGTTACCGGTGGCCTGGTTCTGGAAACCCATCGTATTGGGTGTGGTGGTGAAAGGGGGTTGACCAGAGCTTCCATTGGTAAACCAGATGTCCCAAGTCCTGGCCACTTCGTAATCTTCATCATTCACTTCGGGGGTTGAGTTGATGAAGAGTTCGCTGAGCGTGGTATTCCAGGCCTCGATCTCCTCTCTTTGAACGGGGACGTCCATTCCTCCCACCATCTCAGCGACTTCGTCAGCAGAAATTTCCTGGTTCCCCACGCGAATTGCCTCTCCACCAGCGGGTATGTCGCCTATGCTCTCACCAGGTGATGAGTTTTCATTATGTGCGGCAGGCATGCGATATCCACGCTTGATCTCGGTGTTGATGTCGTATTCGCCATCGCTCTCGTCGTCAGCGTCATCGGATTCCCTGTCCCAGTCTAGGTCCTCGTGGTCAACTGATGACCAAGCCATAGCACGGAGGTGTTCATCCGCATCATCGTCCTTAATCTCCTGCTGTTGTTCAGGGGTTAGTTCATTCCAGCGTTTCTTGAGAGCGTGCTTGCGCTGCCAATGGTGAGTGTTGTCAGCTTTGTTGAGTTTCTCATCTTCATCTGAGATGTACATCTCATCTTCGGTCGGGACGAGGTTCTCTCCCGTCTCAAAGTCAATATAGCCCCATACCATCATTTGGGTGATGTGGTCGTCTAGAAGGAGTCCACGGGAGGCTGCCTCGATCGGCAATATCTGATCAGGGCGTCCGAGATGCAGGGAACCCTTCCCCCAGCCTTCCAGGTGACCAAGGCCGACCTCGTTGACAGGAACGCCATAAGCCGAGGGGTATCTTTCTCTCTGAATAAGCCCCCAAACAGTTGCAGGGAGACGCAAGTCATAGCGAGCCTTGAGTTCCATGCATTCCGACATAGTTCTGTATTTCTGTCGCATGAGGCATTGCCACAAGGGATATAAACCTTTCTGACCCATCATGAGCTTAACCATGTCAATGCTGACCGGGCTGAAAAAAGGGTGGGTAAAGGCCATTGAAAGCTTGACAATAAAGAACTGCGCGTTGTAGAGGTGAATGTTAGTCCAGTACTTTCTGCTCCTCAGGAACAGTTGTCTCTGGCGCGTAGTAGGGATTTCAAGTAAGACCCAGAGTCGGAGAAGGGTGCTGTGCATTGTGGGTGGCATGCGAAACCCCATGCGAGCCATCATTGCGATGATCTCGCGACAGTATCGATCACGGCCGATGACCAACTCGAGGTACTTGAAACCAGGAACCAGTCGAATCTGGCTGGGGTTTGTCTTCGTGGTTTCCCAGCGGCCTTCAAGGAACCGAGCATCGTGAGTATTTGAATTGCGGTCCGCTGGATCCTTGATGAGGGTTGTGCCATAGAGCTTCCAATGGAAGACTTTTCCAGCCTCGGGCGCATTGGTGTCGATCCACATACGAATGCAGGAGAGCATATGTCCCGTAATTGCTTTTCGAAATGCAAGACTGGCGATGTACAGGCTCACGATGTCTCTGGGAGAGAGGTGCTTACCAATCTCAATGGCAAGCTCAAGATTACAGCAGAGAGCCGTGATAAGATCGAGACTGGTGTGCTTGAGACTCAGGGTGAGATGATCTACCTCATTCTCAATTTCATAAGGATTATGCCCTTCAAATAGACCATAAGAGTAAGCTTTCGAGAACTTGACCCTCTTTGCGATGCGTAGTTGGCCGTCAGGCTCCTTGATTTCGACATCAGGGCCCAGATCGATGTTTGTGTGCATATACTCGTTCCCATGTTCGTCACAAACTTCAGGGTCGACGCCCATCGCGGCCAGTTCTTCGTTTGTGCGGGATTCGCGAGCAACTGCTTCCTCGAGGCGACGTCGCATGCCATCTGTTAGGAGCTCAAAATGCCGCTCTGGATGTGTGAGAAGCTCATCTGGGGACTGGACTTGGTCTTCGCCCTGGCCCTGGTGAGTAGTTTGAGAGTTGGCACCGGACCGAGCCGTGTTGCTCGCAACTGGCTGCATGTTGAAGGTATTACGAGGGACGTTGTTTGGTGTAGATGGTCCCGCCTCTGGATGAAATGGGTTGGAAGCCATAAGTATCGTGAAGAAGAAATAGACGAGATCCAAAGGGATCAAATTATGTTGCCAGATTTGCGGCAGGGTGATTATAAAAAGGTGCAGTCAAAAGTCGTAGTGCAAAGATACTTGGTCGTGCTTCGTGGGGTATGATTCAAGAAACAATAGGAAGCCGGGCGGTAGGCCACTGACGGGCTTGAACATCAGACAACAAAAAGTACCTAACTGAGGTAGTTAGGGTACCCAAGTTGCCGTGGGAAGAAGAAGTCCTGGTCAACTAGAGAAAACTGCCAGGTGCTGCCAGTGTCAACTGTGCCACGCACCCGCGAGAAATTCGCGACACTGCCAAGAGCTGGAGTATTGAAGAACAAAAAGCAGTTTATTCGACCCAGGGAGATACGTGAATGATTTGTTTGTTATTTGTTATAAGCCTCAACCCCCCTTTGAGTACTTGTGCGCCTAGCACTAGGATAACTATCTCGTCCCTCGATGCTGGTGGCATCTGTCTCTTGAAGCCAGCGCCTCCAGAGCTGCTGCGTCTCCTCATCCTATGAAGACCGGAACTTCTCCACGAACTTCCACCTCACCTATCGGTCGAGCTCATCGACAGGCAAGTCGCCGTCGTCCTTACCGACAATGGACTCGGCTACTTTCCAGATCTGCAGCAGATTGTCTTCCGCAGCGCTTGCCACAAGCCAAGGCTCGTTGAGATTCCAGCTGAAGTCAGCCAAATGGTTTGTATGACCGCCGTGCATGAATAGTCTAGACTTGTTAGCGTTTTGCTGTAATCGAGCCTTGGCAGTTTCTGGACGTACAATTCAGGGGGACCATCATCCTGGTCGTCCGGCAACACCTCCTCGCCAACCCGCGAAAGATCCCAAAAGATGATTCTTCGATCATAGCTGGCACTTCCCAGAATACCGGCCTCAGTCGGATGCCAGGCTAGGGATGTGACAGCATCGTTGTGACCTTCCAAAGTGTGGACCTTCTCCTTGACATTTCTGAGGTCCCAGATGCCGATTGTCTTGTCGGCCGAGGCGGTGGCCACTAGCACTTCCGAGTTCGGGTTAAACGCCAGAGCATTGATCGCATCAAGATGGCCACGCTTAGCAACAACTGCTGCCTTAGCGGTCTCGCTGTGGCGTACGTCGACGATTTGGAGGGTCTGATCGTCGGATACAGAGCCGATGAAGTTCTTTGAGATTGGATGATACTGAACGTCGTTGACGATCTGAGTGTGATGGGTGTACTTGCGAGAAGGATTGAGGATCCTCGAATCACCCTTAAGGGTCTTCAAGTCCCTGAGTACAGTATGAGTAGAGCATTCTGAGTACCAGTGTTAAATACTTACCAAAGACACATTGTGGTATCCTCGCTACCAGACGCTAAACACCCTTCCTCATGAGGGTTCCAGTTCAGGCCAAAACCTTCGGCCTTGTGTCCAACAAGCTCAATCTGAGCGTTGACCTTCCCGAGGGAAGTGGGCTGGAGAGGGTGCTTCGTTCGGTCGAAGATAAGGATCTTGCCATCCACACAAAGTGTGGCGATGATGTCAGGATTCTGAGGTTGATATCGAGCCTTGTTAACTTCTCCGGGGTGCTCGATCTTCTGAACAATCTCGCACTTGATAGCAGCAACATCACCAGGCTTACCGTAGCCACCAATCTCGCCTCGCTCGTCATCGTAGTCCTTGGGATTGGGAGCTACAGCCTTTGGAATCTGAACATTGGCAATTTGAAGAAAGTTGGGGCTCTCGTCTGAAGTGTGAGTGCCAAGTAGGAGGCGGTGAACAGAGTAATTCTTGCCCTCTGGCTCCTTGATGTCGGGAAACCATTGGACCGTCAGAGTAGGCCAAGTCAGAGCCGTTCTGAGAGAAGATGAATGTTAGATCAAGAATTCGTGGTAGTGACCAAGGACCTATGACTTGCCCGAGAATCATGTCATACAAGAACGGGCTGTTTTTCTTCCATGTCTTGTACTCTGTTTAGTGTTAGTACGGTCAGTTCATATTCTTGTCATTAACCCCCCCATACCTTCATTAATCATGCGCTCAGCCTGATCATCATCGTCCTCGTGAGTCATATCGACTGCGTTAATGTCAGTAACTTTGTCTGCAAGTTTGCGGTTGTCGGCAAGTTTAATTGCTTGCTTGTGAAGCGCAAACTCACTGTCCACATCGCGCTCTGCAGATTGAGCAGGTGCCATGATAACTTTTCTTATTTGCTGAGTCGACTATTTTGAGGTTGTTTAGAGTGCGAGGGAAATGTGTAAGACGATGGTACCTAGTGGCAAAGTAAGGTAGGTAGGTACCTAGCAAATCGTTGGTGGTAAAGAAATTGTGTGCACGGCTGAGGACGATGAGTGTAGTTGACCGGGAAGGCTGAAAAGTGCCCCAGGTCGCGTCGCGCGTAAAGTGACAGACAAACAGTACCTAGCAACGGTGAGCCACAGCGAGTGGAAGATCCTTGTGGCTAGAATACCCCACAACCTCCATGGGTGCGCGGGCAATTGACTCACTGGCAGTGGGGATTGACTAGCAGTTAAGGCACATAAGTAGTACTTCAAGTGTCAAGCAAAACATATGAGCCTATAAGTACTGCAGAAGTAGATCACCGAGCCCCTCCATCACACCTCAGGTTCAGAGCCCCACCATCTCGGCGTAGGCCCTGGGTTCCCTCAATGACTCTTGGACTTCACGATAACACGGTTCGCCTTCACCTTCACCTTCTACCTCATAACCGTCACAAATCGACGGCACCCTGCCATACGGCTCATCTTACGGAGTGTCGTGCAGCATCGTTTGCTGAGGTCTAACCGCTCAGCTATAGCACCGTCCGCTCACAAGATTGTTTGGCGCCACGTTGACTTACTCTCCTGTCTCGCGATCCTTTTTAACAGGATTCTCCACGTTTCCTGCAGTTTCTTAGGGGCGTGTTACCAATAAAACATCACTTGCGATACATTTGACATTTCGTGTGGACTGGAAGCTGTCCTCGACCAGTCAAAATGGGGTGCGTACCTCTCGTTGCTCTTCATATTTACCTCCAATAGCTAATTCTTTTCGTCGCAGTGTCCCCAAGTTCTTCAGATGGCTCTCAGAACGATATCCTTCCATTTCTCAACTCATCGCAGAAAATCGGATACCCGAATTCGACTGCCTATATGTTCGTCGTCCGATGCCTCCTGTCATCCCTTTACGCATGCATGCTGACCATCACCTAGCTCGACATGAATGGCATCATACATAACTGTACCCATAAAGATGCGGGCGAGGATGTATCATTCCGTCTCAGCGAGGAGGAAATGTTTATTCGCATATTCAACTACATTGAGCATTTGTTTGGAAAGATCAAGCCCAAACAACTCTTTTTCATGGCTATCGATGGTGTTGCGCCGCGAGCCAAGATGAATCAGCAACGTTCTCGGCGTTTCAGGACTGCCCTCGATGCTGAAAAGGCTCGTGAAAAGGCCATCAAGGAAGGTGTCGAGCTTCCCAAAGAGGAACCTTTTGACAGCAACTGCATCACTCCTGGTATGCTAAATTCACCAGAAATATTAATGACAAAATCTGATAAGTCGCAGGCACGGAGTTCATGGCAAAATTATCCCAGCAATTGAGGTATTTCGTCAACAAGAAAGTGTCCGAGGACACAGATTGGCAGGGTTGTGAAGTTGTGCTATCCGGCCACGAAGTTCCTGGCGAGGGAGAGCACAAGATCATGGAATATATTCGAAATGCTAAAGCCCAGCCAAACTACAATCAGAACGTCAGACACTGCCTCTATGGCCTTGATGCTGATCTGATCATGCTGGGTCTGCTCAGCCATGACCCTCATTTCTGTCTTCTCCGAGAAGAGGTTACATTCGGACGGGCGTCAAAGACCAAGTCCAAAGAACTCGAGCATCAGAACTTTTATCTGCTTCATCTTTGCATAGTCAGAGAATATTTGGAGATGGAATTCCAGGAGCTTCAAGAGGATGGGGCCCTGAGCTTTCCCTTTGATCTAGAAAGAGTCATTGATGACTTTATTTTGATGGCGTTCTTTGTGGGGAACGATTTCTTGCCCAACTTACCCAGTTTGCACATTAATGAAGGTGCTTTGGCGAAAATGTTTAGAATCTACAAATCTATCCTCCCAAAATGCGATGGATACATCAACGAGAATGGAGTTATCAATATGGAGCGACTACAGCGCCTCCTTGGCGAACTTTCCAAGACCGAAATCGATGCTTTCGAGAACGACGTATCTGATGAAAAGTGGTTCGCGTCGAAACAGATGGAAAAGAAACTCGAAAACAAAAACGCCGAAGCGAAAGCGCCCAAAGGGGGTCAGTTGGTGATCACCTCAGCGCAGCGCGATTTATGGAAACAAAAGATTCGACCCTATATTTCGAAACGCTCCGAAAAACCTTTGGATCTCGGTACAAGTCTCAAGGCCGCTGATCGTAAGTTTGTTCAGGATTTGGCTGATTCAATGCACCTCCAGTGGTCCACTAAGGAGGACGATGAGGGTCACCGTCATCTGATTGTATCTTTCCCCCCTAAGGCCAAGGATAATGCGGACGACGACGGAGAGGATGATGATGACGATGAGGAGGGCAATCTTGCTGCCTACCGGGTAATGAAGACGTATGACAAGGCGTTGGTGATTGACTTGACTCCCGAAGATGCTCAGAAACATTACGAGAAGCTCTACCAAGACAAGTACCAGGGCTGGAAGACAAAATACTATCTCCAGAAGTTTGAAGAGTGGGCACCTGACAATTACGACAAGGAGCTTACAGCGCTTTGTGAGAACTATGTCCAGGGTCTCCAATGGGTCTTGTACTACTACTATCAGGGAATCGCATCATGGCCTTGGTTCTACGGGTACCATTATGCACCACTCATTTCAGGTATGTAGTACAGCGGTGTATGAATTCGTGTAGCTGACAAAACATAGATGTCGTCAAGGGTGTTGGCGCGGACCTCAACTTCAAAAAGGGGCAACCTTTTTTGCCGTACGAACAACTCATGGGCGTGTTACCAGACCGGAGCAAGAAGATCGTTCCTAAGGTTTACCACGACCTGATGACGAATCCTGATTCTCCAATCATTGACTTCTATCCACGAGACTTCGAACTGGACATGAATGGCAAGAAGATGGACTGGGAAGCAGTTATTAAGATTCCCTTCATCGACGAAAAGCGCTTATTGACCGCGATGGCCCCCAAAAACGAGTTGCTGGAACCTGATGAGAAGGCTCGCAACGGGTTTGGGGTTCCTCTGAAGTTCACATATTCCCCTGAAGTCGATTTTGTGTATCCTTCACCACTACCTGGCGTTTTCCCAGAGATCCAGAACTGTCGCTGTATTGAGAATATCTTCGACCTTCCGGACATGGAGGGACTCGAATACTTGTCAGGCCTGACTAGCGGTGCTTTGTTAAGCGTCGACGCACTGGCCGGCTTCCCTTCGCTGCACACCCTTCCGTATACCGCTCAACTTATCGAAGGGTATGGTGTCAATGTATTCCAGGCTGACAGCAGAAACCCAAGCATCTGTGTCACACTGACTGGAACTGAGAATCGTACCAAGATAGAAACTTGGAAGGCCAAAATAGGCCATCGATGCTTCGTTGGATACCCATTCCTTCAGGAAGCTAAAGTCATCAAGGTGCAAGATGAACTTTTCAGCTACGAAATGGCCGACAATGGCAAAGATATTGTGACGAGGGACCACAACAACAGGGAGGCTGCCGATTGGGCCAAGGAGGCGGATTACCTGGAGAACTGGCATGCCAAACGCTTGGCAATCACCATCGGACAGGTTGAGTGTTTGGTATATGTCCATATGCTGAAGGGTCTCATTCGTACGGAAGAGGGTGCCCTGGTTAAAGAGTATGCCGAGAATCCCAGTTTGAGAAGCACCTATGCCGCGCAGACCATCGTTGACGAAGTCGTAAACGAAGATGAACGCTTCATTGAAAAAGAGGCGTTACCAATCGAGGAAGAGTTCCCCCGGGGTACTCGTGCGTTCTTTCTGGGAGAGTACGCATACGGACGCCCCCTTGAAGTCGCTGCTCACGCAAATAACAAGGCTGAGATCGTTGTTTCGATGCTAAAGAGTAAGGAACCGGACTTTTCGAAGCAAATTATCCACCAGGCGGAACGCTCCAACCCCTACACCCCTTCTTTTGCTGTTGCCAAGCAGTTGGGAATTCATCCTCTTGTCCTAAGCAAGATTACGTCTTCGTATCAAATTATCAATTCTGCTGGACTTCGACTGAATTTGGGACTGAATTTGAAATTTGAAGGACGAAAACTTAAGGTTCTAGGGTACTCAAGGAAATCTCACACGGGCTGGGAATTCAGTGGCATGGCAATCAAGTTGATTGCTGACTACATGGTTGCCTTCCCCGATTTCTTTGCGGCCATTCAGAGGGAACCTCAGAAGAGCGAGGTTCTCGAAACCGATCTTTGGAACGACCCCAGTGTTGCTTCGCAGAGAGTCAAGGAGATTGTGGCCTGGCTCAAGAAGCAGGAGACCAGCAAGTTCGAGCGTGTTCCTTTAGAAGCTGAACAACTCGACTCCGAGGTTGTCAAGGCCCTGGCTAATGTCGGAGAACAAATTCATGCTGCTTCTCAAGATATTGATATCAAGAAACTGCGTAGCGTTCCTCGTTCGGCGCTTCTCAAGCCGTCTGATGCTGAGATGGTGCTCGGTAGCCAGAACTTTACCCTGGGAGACCGGGTAACTTATGTCTCTGCCGCTGGAAAAGTTCCTATCGCGACTCGTGGAACTGTTGCTGGTATCAGCCGCACAGCTACCGCTCTGCTTTTAGATGTTGTCTGGGACACATCGTTCATGAGTGGCACCACGCTTAATGAGAGAGCTCCGATGTTCCGTGGACAGACTGTGGCATCTTCTTCTGTCCTGAATACCACGAACAAACAAGTAATCTCAACCACAAGCAAGTCACAACAGCGACGACCAGTCCTCGCCGCCCACGGTGGATATGCGAATGTGGGTGTCACACAGTATAAGGATGCTCCGGCACCTGGTCCGCTTCGTGGTGGGTGGCGCGGAGCCTTGAATGGCTCCAACTCACCCGGACGTAACTCCCCTGGACGAGGGCGAGGCAATGGCGCTCGTGGAGGTGCCCCTAACCTCATGCACAGCACCTTGGTTTACCGGAATGGCCCTCCCGACGGCGCGACTCAAGGCCAGAACGCTTATGGGCACGGAACTCGAGGTAGAGGAGGTCGTGGTCGCGCACGCGGTACCCATCATGGCCCTCCAGGTCCTGATGGGCACCAGGGGGTCGAGCCTCCACAGGAACAGAGGTATGGCAATGTTCCGCCACCAGCCAGCCTTGACTCACCCCGAGGCAGGGGCCGTGGACGTGGACGTGGTGGAAGAGGGCGAGGCGGAGCCAGCCGAGGGCGAGGTAACGGAGCTGCTGCTGCTGATGGAACCCAAGGCTAGATGCCTCGCAGTTCTGATCCATACTTGTCCTGGCGCTGACGGATGGATTGTTCATGATGCCTCGTGTTACAGCATGATGTTGAAATGCTTGGATTGTTTAAAACATAGCCAGCGTAGAGATTAAAGTTGTGGATGTGAAAATGTACGATAGATAAAAACTAGATACTTGTATCACGGAGTCACGAGTGCGAACAGATCTTGTCAGAAGGATCATGCTCGTAAAGACTTACAATCATGGTTTTGCCAAAGACTCGGGGGCCATATTACACTATGAATGCATTTTCCAGAACACCGAAGTATTTGTCTATCGTTAATAGCTCTTCTTAGGACTATCTTTCTTCTTTGCCTTGAGAGCAGGAAGTTGGAACTTAGGCGACTCTCCCCATTTCAAAGCCTTCCAGTGACCGATATCCCGTGACTGATCCCAAGTTAGAAACCCGACCCACGGCTGAACATTGTAATGTAGCTTGAGCTTCACATCATCTATCTCGGCGACCTTTCCACTGGGGTGGGTGATCTGATACTTTGGCTTCTGATTTTTGAGGCCGATAAAGCCACTATAATATCTTTAGGTTATGTGCAAATGCTTGTGGATATAGAGATACTTACCGTTCAGGATCGATGGACTTGCCCTCAGCGCTACGCTTTAGCTTCTTCATCGCAACAGGTCCAATGTTCTGGAGATGGTCGGCGCTGGGGTTGGTGATGATTTTATCCCAGATAACAGCTTCGTTAGTCGAATTGTTGGGGCCAGGCCACTCAGCAGTGACATAGACAAAAACCTGCTTGGTATTCCATGTAAAGAGGCTCCTCAAGTCAGCATCGAGGTTGAATCGTATAATGGCGTATTCCTCCTTCTTAGAGCTGTAGTAGTGTGGTCGGCCCTTCACACTGCAAGACAGAAGAAAGTCAGTATATAGTGTTTGATACTAGAAGGAAAAGACATACACTTGGGCGTTTGTCTTCTGGAATATGCCAGCATCGGGCGCCCGTGGAGCCAAGAGGTCAGACGCAGCGATAAAAGCTGCGACCACAAATGCGACAGTGGTAAAGAAACCAAAGGTGTTCTGAATACGAGTAAGAGAATTGTACATGGTGAGCTTGTGATTAGCTGCTAGTTGCAGCTTTTGCTCTCGAAGTTTTGTACAAAAAGAGAAGGGGAGCTTGGAGGAGAAATGTTGATAATGTCGCGTCTTGGTGTTCGAGTTGTTGGAGCTACTGGCCACGTTTTGGGATGGACGAGACGTGTAGTCAGTCAAAGGAAAGTTAGGTGAGCGCTGGAGCTGTGAGATCTCAGCCTTGTGATTGGGCCGCTGTGTCTTCTAAGAACTCCACTGTTCAATTGGACTGGATTCAGTAAAGACGATCTTGTTTAGGAAGCATCACACACATAAACACAACATTGTTCAATGTGGACATGGGAATCACTCATGTTCCAACATACATACCTGCATACAGTACTTTCAGTGTTGCATGATGAAATAGTAGAATCTGTTGGACCTCTTCAACCCTATCTACCTATCATATGGACCCCTGTGAGGCTAACATTTTGACAACTCAGTAATCCTAGGTACCTTGCCTAAAGTAGGTACCTAGGTAGGCACCTACACAAGGCACTAAGTCATCACAGGGCTATCTGGGCTCCAAGTTTCTGGCGAAGTCGCACTAAATTGGAGTGCAGCCCCACTAGAAGCCGGTCAAGCCAGTGGAGCGTCTCGTTCGTTACCTTAGGTAAGGTAGTTAATGGTCTCGCTAGAACCGTCCATACAAACTTGCATTCAGCAGCTCTGGGAAGACAATACATGCTCTTCAAGAGGTCCCTGTTCTTTGCTCATGAAAATTTGTTCTCTTCATACTCGGCGACCCTGAATGTAACTCAGGGAACCCCGATATCCGCTGCACGAATATCTGGCGGCTGCTGATGACCGCCTCATAGGCTGCCGCATCGTGAACTGCCAGGGTGAAAAGCTGGAGGCCCACGCACAGTCTTCGTCAATAGGTGACCAGTGGAGGAAAAAGGCTCGATGGGAGTGCGCACTGCTCTTCTTCTTTCCTGTCCATACTGCTGCGTATTCCGCTGAGCTTCGCTCTAATTCGCTTTAGCCCTCTCGCACGCTATTACTCCACCGCCAACTCTTTCCCGGACTATGGGTAGGCTCCTTGTCCAATCTTCGTGAAATGTTCCTGCTGACTCCTTTTGCAGAGCTCCGGGTGACGAAGCGAATATGAAATCACGGATTGTCAGTCTATCGCTGCGCTTGCAAAGATACACCCTAGTTACTGATATTCGGAGCAGAGAGCGATCAATGACCAGAAACCACGAAGCTCGATGGGTGGCGGGCAATCTACTGAAGCAAGAAGCTACGGCAGCGAACCTCGATATGATCGACCGAACAAGCGAGTCAAGTCATCCGGACCTGAATTATCGAACAAGAATTTGTCCCATTTCTTCCCCTCGGCGAGTTCTCATCACCGGCCGCTAGAAGCAATCGAAGACGAAGAAACGCAAAGCTCGCCGCAAAAGTATCACGATTTGACCCGAGAAGACTCTATGGTCGAAACTATCGATGGCTCAAGCATCATGAGTTTCGGTAGGACTGCAGGAGCTACGAGCAACCAGCAAGAGTACCGCAATGTTCACCGTCACAACAGCGTGAAACGAACCCGACGAAGGCGCAGACACGAATCCAAAATATCCTCGTCACCTATCGAGATTGACGACACGAGTGCTGTTGCGCACCGAAACCTTGCTCCTCAAACTTCGCACCCTCCTACAAGCCCAGACCAGTTAGCTAGAGAAAATGAGGACGGTCCGCCACCCGCCAACGTCACCTCTGATGTCGTTTCTCATCCAAAGCGACCAGCAACAGAGTATAGCCAGAGTGCGCCTAAGCGGTTCAAGGTGCTACCGGGGCAGTCTGATGATGAGCTTGCGCCTAGAGCTCCTGCGCCCCGTGAGACAGGCAAGAAGCCTGGCTTCTCGAAGCTAATTTCACAACCGCGACCCCAACGGGGTGACATACAGTCTACCATATTCAAAACAACAAAAGCCATGCCAGGGCGTGAGACATCGGCTAACAAGGGATCGGTGTTGAAAGAGGTCTCTTTAGAGGCTGCGGTCTGCGGGAAATACTCGTTCTCTTTAGTAGACAATATTGAGCCAGTCACACTTCGGCTTGGTCCCAACGATGCTGAGCCCATACATGAGAATACCGGAGACCTCTCCTGGCTTCATGTTTTGCGGTCGTCAATCCAAGAAGTGAAACATAATAACACTCATAGCCCCATAGTCCTCATTAGTCGCCCAGCCAGAGCACCTATCTCTGGCGGCAAACTCGCACTAAGGTTTCTGAGCGATGCAGACGCCTCGTTCTTCATCCACTGGTTGCACGGCTTGCCACGCCTCTTTGAATGCAGCACGTAAGTACTTGTCAAAACTTATGGCCCCCTGAGATAAGCTAACGATTCCCCAGAGACAAGCTGGAAGCAACATTCAATTGCGCAAAGAAAGAGGCTGATGGTTACAGGACAAGCTCAGCGAAGGCATCTGGTATATTCTTACCGGATGATAATCACAGAGCCGACAGTTCCAGATCTCAGCAGCACCACAGAGATCCTTTCTTAGGTGATCCTGTCTCACCTGACCGTCCTGCTTCGAATCAAAAGAAGCTTAAGGATGGGATGCAAAGCATCCTTGAGCCAAAAGAAGATGTGCAAATGGAATCACCCGACACCGATTATTTGTTTACAGGGTTGGCTCGCAACCAAAGACTCGGGACTCGACAATCAACAAGAAGGGAATCTCTACAATCTCAACATGAAAGAACTCCAAAACCATGGACGGCTTGCAATCCTGGCTGGGAGAAAAAATGGCACAGATCTTTGGTGTGGCCTCCAACAGGAAAGAACCGGGCAACAGTCGATAAAGATGATATTCAACGGTTGGATGAAGGCGAATTTCTCAACGACAACATTATCAGCTTCTATCTTCGCTATCTACAAGACCAGCTTGAGAAAGAGCGGCCAGAGGTCCTAAAGAAGGTGTACATTTTTAGTACATTTTTCTTCGAGAAGCTAAGATCAAATCGCGCCAAGATCAACTATGATGGGGTCAAAGCCTGGACTGCCCGAGTCGAACTGCTGTCATACGACTTCATTGTTGTTCCCGTCAACGAAAACGCGCACTGGTACCTGGCCATCATATATAATGCACCTCGTCTTCTGCAACAAGAGGTGAAGGAGGAATCAATCATCAAGAAGGAGGAATCAATCATCAAGAAGGAGTCTTGGAATCCACAAGATGCAATAATTGTTGAGGATAGTGACCCAGTACCGAATCGTGTGGAGAGTCCTCCTGCTGCAACAAAGCTTCCCATTGTGTCTATAGATGTGGAAATTACCCGCTCAACCAGAAGCCGGGCGATTAATGACAGCAACCCTTCTCTACCTGATGACAAGCATATGCCGAGCATAGCGAGTCCCGGCAGAACGAGCAAGCGACAATCAACTGGGGGAAACCAAAAGTTCAGCCTCGAAGATTCAAAAATAATTACACTCGACTCGCTAGGCTCATCGCATGCACCAACATGCAGGTGTCTAAAGGACTATCTCCTTGAGGAAGCAAGACACAAGAAGGGCCTTGAGCTCACTGGCCTACCCAGCGGCATGACTGCCCGAGGCATTCCGATGCAAGACAATTTCTGCGACTGTGGTGTGTACGTCCTGGGTTATATGGAAAATTTCCTGAAGGACCCAGATGAGGCTGTTCGAAGACTCCTTCACAAAGAAGACACCGAATGGGAGATCAACGCCCCTGGGATTCGTGCCAAGGTGAGGGACCTTCTCTTCGAATGTCAGGAGAAGCAGCATGAGCGTCTAGAAAAAGAAAAGGAGATAAAGAGACAGCGGAGAGCAACAAGGGGCCCCGTCTCCTCACCACAGATACCTGCCTCTTCGCCACAGGTGCCCCGAAGAGAACCAGAGACACCACAAGTTAGCCGTCATCTCACAAGCCCGTCAGTAAAGGGCGCCAGTGGCTCGCCCATTGAGGCGGCTAGACAAACTGGGACCACTTCTTCATATTTTGCAGTCGCTTCTGCCACGAGGCCAGGCCAGTCCCCAACATCCAAAAGAACTGATGAACCATCCCTAGTCCAACCTCTCAGAGAGGACTCGGGTAATGAGTCTAAGGCCTCTAGCTCAGGGGATGTGTATCATTCGGCTCGGTCGTCGCCTATCAACAGCGCACCACCTGTTCCTTCTGGTTTGACCACAGAAGGGTTGCGTGAGGAGCGGCCACCTAAGCAGCCTTCAACCCCTGAATTCGTACACAGGTTATCAGACTCGCCTGATGATGTGGCCCCAACAGCCACTTCATCTACTGTGAAGAGAGCTAGTTCGCCGCTGCTCTCTCTAGTAACAAGACAACATCCCTCGCCAGGATCTCAAGGCAGCCAGCGAGCTGTTCAGCTCGAACAGACAGTCGTGAGAAGCATAGAGGGCGACATGTCACCTCCAAGAGGTCCACAATATGACGGAGTTGATCAGTCCATCGACTTGACAATATAAGATTGTTTCTGTCTTCGTCGGTGATGATATGACGAGTTTGTCCACAAGAACAGGGTGTCAGGGGTTTTGGTCCCTATAGCTATGTATAAACAAGATAGTTCCAGGCGCCACAGCATATTATCACTACAGGTCCCTATGTTCAGGCTGCTTGGGGCGCGAAATCCGGAGGGAAAGAGTTGACATAGCGCAAGAGAGACATTAGAAGTGTAGAAAGATGATCAAAGTTTATACCCAACACAAGGCTTTTTCCTATTTAACACCCGACTCCTGAAGCATTATCAGTCCCCAGACCGATTCATCCCCAATATGCTAATGATATGTAACATGTGGTGTGAGTTGCAGTCTCCGCCACGTCTATTGAATGGTTGGTTGTCAAGTATCTATTATGCTTTTTATTCGTCTTGGTCATCTCCATTCGAGCTCTCGTTCGTGCCGTTTACCGCTGGCCGCTGTATTCTTGGAATCTCGAAAACGAAACCTCCGTTGCGTCCAGCCTTTACGGGAGGATTCCATCTGCCGAGTCGATGTTCGTTTCCGATAGCCACAACCACGCAAAGACCATCTTTGCCTCTATCACCACGCTCAAATATGTCGATATCGTTTACAACACCATGAAGAGGGCCATGGACATTCTCCTCATGAGATGCCTTCTCTCCGTCTTCAGGCTTGGCGAGGACCCCACGGAACTCAATCTTGCGCTTATCCTCACTGAGTTGCCAGATTCGAATATGGCCATCCCAACTGCCAGTGAGGATAACGTCAGAGTAGGGAATAGTTCGGATAGCGGTGATCCAGCGGGGTGTGGGAGGTGGCACGATCTTGGGGTCTGGGTTCACCTCGGCCGATGCCTCTTCGGGCTCCAGGGGCCTGTCGATACCATGTGCAATGGGCTCTATGTACACAGGCTTTTTCTTCTGCACACTCCATAGAGCAAGGGCACCGTTGTCGCTACCCGTGACAAAGAGATCATCGTCGATCATGGCTACTCGGTCCATGCTACCTTCGTGAAGGAGAGATCGAGGGTGAACACCAGTAGGACGTGACTTCTTATCTACAGCACCACCGCGGAAGACAAGTTGCGTCTCCTCAGCGACCTTCCAGAGACGCGCAGTACGGTCTCGTGCACCAACGCTAACACATCGCTCTTGCGCAAGGGCATCGACATCGAGAATTTCGTCCTGGTGACCAAACAGCGTTTCAACGTAAGCCATTTCATCCAAGCTCCAGACCTTAACCGTGCGGTCCTTGGAGCATGAGTAAAGCTGGTTCGTTCCTCTTCGGAAGACGAGTCCAGTGACAGCGTCTCTGTGATGTGTGAAAACCTTGATAGGCTTGAGGGCATCGGCGTCGTAGATGATAAGCTTCCGGTCTGCGCCACCAGTAGCTACATATTTACCATCAGGAGAGGCTGCGACAGCAAGAATACGGTCTGTATGGCGCTGATAGTTTTTGTCTTTCGACTTTGTCGTATTTCCCTTTAACCACGCCTCCAGTACAGGCTGCTTCCTCGGAGGTGCTGGGGGCTTTTTTGGCTTCCGCTTGGTTGTCTGTGGGTACTGGTGTTGTGGGAGATCTTGGGTCTTCCATTTCTGTAGATATAGATCCTTCGTTGTGGTATAAATGTAGGGGGAGCATGTAGCGATGGCAGTGACAGTGTTGGTGTTGCTTCGGAAGAAGGTGCGCGAAGCGTCGTCAAATCCCAATTCCGAGGCCAATTGGCGATATACTCGACCCTTGCCCTCTGCTACATCCTCCTGAAGTCGCTCGGCAATCAGATCTCGGTCAATATCGGCGGCGTCAAAACCAGCTTCGTCAACATGCTCCTTGATGTTCTCGAGGTACCGCTCTGCTAGCCGCCGTCTTCGCTCAGCGGCAGTCTCGCCCTCCTCATTATCAGACTCGTTGTCTTCCATTTCCACGTCGCTCGCGACCGATGCGCTATCGTGGCTCTCGTCATCGTCAGAATCGCTCCCAGAGATAGACTCGTCGTCTCGTTCGACTCGCTTTTTGGTGGGGCCGGCATTCTTCGAATTTGTCTTGCCAGTAGATTTTGAGGGCGCAACTCTTTTCTTTGGTTGCTCTGAAGTATCAGTACGCTTGCGCTTCTTCTGTGCACCTGGTATCGTAAAAAAGGACGACATTGTGGCAACGTCGTGAACTTGGCTGTCTGTTCACGACTTTTGAACCCGCTCCGAAGATAAATTTCTAGACTCAGAAAAAAAAAAGATGAGCGACGGTGGATCGCGGAAAATCTAACTGACACTCGGGCATTCAAGTGGCCAGTCATATCTCGGCAGGTGGGTCTAGTTTTTCCGCTTCAGGCGGTAGAGAGAGGCACAAACAAATCTGGTATGGGAAGCTTCCCGGGCAAGTGTTGACGCGCAGCGCTACAGCCTAAGGAGAGCTTGCTTGCTTGGTTGCTACTTACTAGACCTTGAAGAAGGCTGAACAACTAACTACTTGGAATAACTCCTCCACAACAACATATCGACTTTTCCTCCACTATATTTCAAATCATCGTCAACATGTAGGCCCCCCACAAGCTGCACCCACTGCTCCAGACTTTCCTAACATTGATCAACAGGGAGGTCCTTTTGGGAATCACTGGAAAGGACTTCACTATCATTGCAGCATCCAAGGCTGCGATGCGGGGCGCCACCATCCTCAAGGCATCCGATGACAAGACCAGAGCCCTCAACAAGCATACACTTCTCGCCTTCTCTGGAGAAGCCGGCGACACAGGTACTTGAATTATGTTCATGTCGACAGGCTCCGCGATGACGACAGCTAACACTCACTCCCAGTTCAATTTGCCGAATACATTCAACGAAATGCCCAGCTCTACTCAATGCGAAACGAGTCCGATCTTTCTCCGTCTGGCCTGGCTCACTTTGTTCGTGGAGAGCTAGCCACTAGTCTGCGGTCTCGAAAGCCCTACAATGTCAACCTCCTCATGGGTGGTGTTGACCCCATCACTGGCAAACCTTCGCTCTACTGGCTCGACTATCTAGCATCGCTAGCAGATGTTCCTTATGCTGCGCATGGATACGCACAGTACGTTGTTACAGGGACTATGTTCTCAGAACAGATTATGTGAATGGACCTGGACTGGTGCTGATTTGTTACATCACAGATACTACTGCCTGTCTATCCTCGATAAGCACCATCACCCCGATATCACACTCCACCAGGGCATCAAGATCCTGACAATGTGCACCGACGAGCTGAAGCGCCGATTACCAATCGACTTCAAGGGCATGGTAGTGAAGGCGGTCAAGGCCGATGGAATTGTCGATATAGAGTTTGATGATGACAAGGTTGTCAAATGTGCTTGAGACCAGCGACAGACTGAAGGAAACATGACTTTGTACTACTAGATGGGTATTAGAGGCTAATACTGGCATCATGAAGGTTTCCCTGCTTCGTCCAGCCGATTTTTTCAGAGGCATGGTCCGTGAATCAAGGGCCGTTTCGTTACAGCATCGTTCAGTCTATCTCAGGCCACCTATCTCGGCATGAATCCTACATATCGATCATGTCTCCAGCAACTCTCTGGTAGTTCAGGCATCTCTACTGCTAGCAGTATCTAGCTCCAATACTCCAAGATCAGCCGGAGTGTGGTTAGATTGCCTTTGGTCCTTTGCAGCTACAAATGTCGGGTTTTTGTGATATCGTGGTTGGTGACTTGCATTCTCGTATTTTATCGTAAACTCTGTATGTGCTTTGAAAACAAGCATCTTGTGTTTTCATGATTGAAGCTTCGGCTTCGTGGCTGACTTCCTACACCCGTATGATGTATCACTGCTTCATAGCATCTCACTTCGACGTCGGACTAGAGAGACACAATAAAGCAACTGTGACCGTTGGTCGAGAAACATACAATTCTTGGAGGCAACCCTGTCCTGCCAGTTGGCTCACTATTTCGTTCAGCCCAGATCCTGTGAAAAATCGGTATGACCACGTGGATGAAGGGCTATACACTCATCTGAAAGTTCATCACTCAATCGGCCATCATGGAATGATACAATGTACTCCGTGCTAACCTCAGTTGCTGCGAAGTATAGTTACGTGAATTTGCCATGAGGTATCTCACTTACAAGCATGTACCTAGGCAGTTTTTAGGGAAGGTAATTAGGTTTCTCAAACCGAATTATTCCTAGTCCTTTGAACCCGTTTCAGGTCTTCTGTCTTATAGTTTACCATCGATTTTATCATTTCCGCTGGATATTCTTCCGCTTTTGCATACGCTCTATGAAAGCTGGATGTAGATATGCATAAGAAGGCAAAGTCATACTCGCCAGGCGTCAAAGTTTGGTGAGCTGCATGTCTGGTACTGAATCACATTGTTCCTAGTTGTCAGATCGCTCGTGTCCCGCTTATCGGAGATTTTCAGGCTGCCGCGATCCAACATACTTATTGGTACTTAATTTTACAGGATCTATCAGCTGTTACGGAGTACAACCAGGGCCGACGGGACAAGCTCAGGGTCCTTGCATATCCCTGTATGTGTCCTGTGTTACACAATCTTTCTAGCGATCTTTGTCAAGATTGTTCAAACGAAAAGACTGACGCATTTGCTGTGTCCGTAAATGTTTGATTGTTCCCTGAAAGCATTTGCCGAGACATCCCGAGTCACAAGTATCGTAGTTAGATCCTAGTTCTGCGCCAGATCCGGAAGAGCGCAGGGCTTTCGACGTTGTCACCAGTGCCTTTAGTCAATCTACCTACTACTTGCATGGATGGTAGTGGCTGGTCAATTGTTCATGTATCACTTTCTCTCCATAGCCGGTTATGTATCTGTGTTTACCATGGCCTCTGTTGACCTCACGGTCCTGTTGCCATCTAATACCTGACAATCAAAGTAAACTTGCATACTACCTTAGGTATTAGGTACGAAGTAGATGGCATCAAAATAAACATCCATATCACTGGGCGACAATCGTCATCGCCTGTGGCTGCCAGGAGTCCCCTATTAATCCACTTTGCCCCAGCCCATCTGGGCTGTTAGCCCGCCCCAGAATCTGGCTTACCTCCATAGGTAGTATCGAGGTACTGGTCAAGTACCTGAGGTGGTTCCACGGTTTCTAAGTGTTGCCCCTTGCCTCGAGTTACTCAACGAGTGCTTCCACCTGAGTTCTTTGCCCTTCTGCATTTGCCTCCCTTATTTTTATGCAATTTCTAAGCTTTGGAAAAAAGTTACAGATTAGTGTCAAGTAGTGCCCGCCATTTGACTGCTTTGTAGGTAAACTTCATAGCAAGTGCAGGATCCTCAAGATTCTGACGTCTGCACCGTCAACAGCGATTCAGGACACTTCTTTTGCCCACTTAGAAGAGTCTACGGCTAGGCTAGTGCGCTCTTCGTCATAAGTATCAAGTTAGTCACTTTTCTGTTTTCCTGCCCAGCCACTTCAAGCCTCTTGACAATCAATTTCGAGGTCCCTCCACCAAACTCCGAATTTCACTGGCTGCATCAGCCGTGAGCGGTGGCCAAAAGATACTTCTCGGAGACCTCAAGGCTCGCCTCGCCCACTCACGGCCCTCCCTGACCCACTCTCACTCTAAAATCCTCCCACTCGCCTTCACCGCAGAGCAACCCCCTCCAAAAACCTTGAACTCGACAGATGCCCGCACTAAGCCTATTTGGTCGCATCAACCAATTTTTTTTTCCCACTCTTCTTTCGCCTCTCTCTCTCTCTTCTCAATTCTGTCCCTTTTCTTCTCTTCCTCCCACAACAAACCCTTTATCCCACAAACCTCCTCCATCCCCCCTCTATCCGTGTTATTTTTCAAGACTCTGTCTTTCCTTCGTCTCTCCTTTGAAGATTCTGCTTGTTCTTCGAGGGATAATTGCATAGCACTGACATTTGTTTGTGCTCAAAAGTAATCTATTTCGGGAAATTATTGGAAGCGTTGGTCTTCCGTTTCTTTCTCTCGTCTTTCCTGTCTTTTCTTCCGACGGGAATTTCACAAAACCACCACTCTCTTTCGCTTTTTGAGAGTGTGATTTGCCAGCTTCGGATTCTTACGCGTCTTTACGACCCAACTATCTTTCTACGTCTATTCTGATCCGAATCACGACTGTCATCATGGCTGATCAAATCAACATGGGCGGTCTGTCCCTCAACGATGGCGCCCAGCAGGGCCCTGCTCAGGGTCAGCGATCTTACATCCCCCCTCACATGCGCCGCCAGGGTGGCCCTCCCCAGGGTGGCCCTCCTGCTATGAATGGTGGTCCTCCTCCTGCTGCTGCTGCTGCTGCTGGACCTGGTCCCAACGGTCTTGGCAACAGTGCCTGGGCTAAGTAAGTGTTTCTTTTGATCTAGATGAGCTTCGTCGAACAGTCACTAACAATTTGCAGCCAAAACTATGGTGCCCGTCAATCCAACTGGGGCAACGACGTTCCTACCTACCAGAACAACAACAACAACAACCGCCGGGGCGGCTGGGGCGGTCGAGGTGGTTACAGCGGCGGTGGCGGCAACTCGGATGGTCACTCTGGAGGCGGTGGTGGTTACACTGCCCGCGGCTCTGGTGATGGCCAGTGGCGCGATGGAAAGCACGTTCCTGGCCCGGCTAACCCCCGTGTCGAGCGCGAGCTTTTTGGTACCCCCGATGACCCTTCCAAGCAGCACACCGGTATCAACTTCGAGAAGTACGATGACATTCCCGTTGAGGCTTCTGGTCATGAGGTTCCTGAGCCTGTCCACCAGTTCACCACTCCTCCTCTGGATGAGCATCTTTGCCGCAACATCGAGCTTGCTCACTACAAGGTTCCCACTCCTGTCCAGAAGTACTCGATCCCCATCGTTATGGGGGGTCGTGATCTGATGGCCTGTGCTCAGACTGGTTCCGGAAAGACGGGTGGTTTCTTGTTCCCCATCCTCTCTCAGGCCTTCATCAACGGCCCTTCTCCCGTGCCCGCTAATGCCGCTGGCCAGTTCGGCCGCCAGCGCAAGGCTTACCCTACCTCTTTGATTCTTGCCCCTACCCGCGAACTTGTCTCCCAGATTTATGAGGAGTCCCGAAAGTTCGCCTACCGATCTTGGGTCCGCCCTTGCGTTGTCTACGGTGGTGCCGATATTGGTTCTCAGCTCCGACAGATTGAGCGTGGCTGCGATTTGCTTGTTGCTACCCCTGGTCGATTGGTCGATCTCATAGAGCGAGGTCGTATCTCCCTGCAGAACATCAAGTACCTGGTCCTTGATGAGGCCGATCGTATGCTTGACATGGGTTTCGAGCCCCAGATTCGCCGTATTGTGGAGGGTGAAGACATGCCCCAAGTTCAGGACCGCCAGACTCTCATGTTCTCGGCTACCTTCCCTCGCGATATCCAGATGCTTGCCCGCGATTTCCTGAAGGACTATATCTTCCTTTCTGTCGGCCGCGTTGGTTCTACTTCCGAGAACATCACCCAGAAGGTTGAGTATGTCGAGGATGTCGACAAGCGCTCCGTTCTGTTGGATATTCTTCACTCCAACGCCAACGGTCTGACTTTGATTTTTGTTGAGACCAAGCGTATGGCCGATTCGCTTTCAGATTTTCTTATCAACCAAAACTTCCCAGCTACTTCCATTCACGGTGATCGTACTCAGCGTGAGCGTGAGCGCGCTCTTGAGTTTTTCCGCAACGGTCGATGCCCGATTTTGGTCGCTACCGCTGTCGCTGCTCGAGGTGAGTTCACAATCATAATACAAACACAGAATAAGAACTAACTACGTCCTAAGGACTCGATATTCCTAACGTGCTGCATGTTATCAATTACGATCTTCCCACTGATGTTGATGATTACGTTCACCGAATTGGTCGAACTGGTCGTGCCGGAAACACCGGTATTGCGACCGCTTTCTTCAACCGAGGCAACCGTGGAATTGTCCGGGAGCTTATGGATCTCCTGAAGGAAGCAAACCAAGAGGTTCCTGCTTTCCTCGAGACCATTGCTCGTGAGTCTTCGTTTGGTGGCCGTGGTGGTCGTTCTCGTGGTGGTGGTGGCCGTGGTGGTGCAACACGTGACTTCCGTAAGTTCGGCGGCGGCTTTGGCGGCAACAACGGCGGCGGCGGCTTCAATGCTCCTTCCCAAGGCTCAGGCTATGGTGGAGGTGGTTTCGGTGGCTCCGGCGGCTACGGAGGTGGTGGGTACAGCGGCGGCGGTGGCTATGGAGGTGGTGGCTATGGAAACCCTAGTGGCCCCGGAGCCCAGTCTTCTTGGTGGTAAACATCTCGACACCATCGAGAAATGCGCACCTGACAAAGGTGTGGAACGATGCTAGCTGACACATTCTGCAGCATCACCGGTTTGCGATTTTCTTTTATGTTTTTTTCTCGATGTTATCTGGTTGCATGCACGACTTGCATTTGCACGACACGGCGACACCATGACCTGTGGCAGACGAATGCCATCGCTACTGGCAACAGGCAGTACTGGGTTCGGTCCAGGGATTTCACGAAGCATCTGATAGATTGCGTTTCTTTGATTTCGGCGTACTCGTCGCTTGATACCCTTAGACCGAGATGTGGGGAACTTTCAGACGTTGGCAGCACGCTATGATGCAGACGGATCTAGGCTTATGAGCCAATAGATCTGACACAGCATTACGAATATTATGTTTCCGCCGTCTACCTGGGGTTATCCCCTATACCCCAAGGGCATTTTTCACGCATTCACGATAGAGGGTCATGTTTTCGCCAGTCACACACATAGACAAAAGTGGATTTCTCGGTTCTCTGGTCACGCATTGCTCGCTGGTCCCTGTTGGGAACGGGGACCGGAGGGAGAGCAATCATCACAGCTGGAGGGAACAAAGGTTAATGGTCAACAGGACGGTTATGTCTGTTTAATATTTAGACAGATCGGAGAGCACGAGCGTTGTCGCGCGACGCCCACAGGTTATGGATTTTGATTTGGGCGGCACGGCATGGAAAGGAAAATAAAAGCTCTTGCTCTTTGCAAGTCAGGAGGACACGACGAAGGCTTTGACTCCATGGGATATGAATGGGTCACGAGGCTTCTGAAGACGGGACCATGAATGCATGGGCTCAGTTCCCATAGTAGAACAGATAACCAGACTGGACTGAGGAGTCCGAATTAAAAAAACGCCTTGTTTTATATTGATGCCTTGTGAAATGTAGTGGATGCGTGCGCATCGTTCTAATAAGCGCTTTGTGATGTGTTCGTTATTTGATTAATTACGTCGCCTAGAGCGAAGGCAAAATAACGATTTGATGGATAGTGAGCTTTTGAGCAAAGTGACATCTTCATGAGTAGGCAGCTATATTATATAAACAAAGTTTAGAGAATTTAGGCCTAATCTTAGACTAGATCTTATTAAGACTTATATTATTTTAGCAGAATATCTTAATTATAAGTTGAGTTAGGTTTTATATCTTATTGATCTATCTAGTTGAGATGGTTTTGAAATGACCTGAGACTACTACCTAGGTATTGAGAAGCTCGATCCACACAGTCGGGGAACAATGATTCTGACCCTAAGCTTAGATCCTAAAACACCTAAGGATCCTAAAGATGTACTAAATCTATCCTAAAGAATTTCTAGCTTTAGAAAAGAGGCCCTGGTTTTTCTTGATTTTTCTTGAATTTTCTTACTTCTCGTCCGTCCTCTGGATACTATCTATATACCTATAGCTAGCCAGAGGCAGCCAGCAGAGTGAGAGTGACGTGAAGCTCTCTGCTCAGCCCCGAGCTTTCCCCACATCCATTCCATCAATGCCGCCTCATTCTCTTCCCCGCCCAAAACTTGAGACCTTCATTATACCATTACACCCAAATCCACACTAGACGAAGGACTTTTAAATCTGCATGGCTGATTTGCCCCAGCTTCAACTATATAACAAAGTTCCGGCGTATCTGTCGCACTGCAGTACACGATAAGCGAGACACACAGCCGACCATGGGCGTCTTTGACAGCCTCGATGCAGGCGTCACCAACCTGTTCAGCCAGTGGAACGTCTATTCCACTGGTCTAGTGACCCTCCTTCTGGCTGTGGTCTCATATCGAGTTATCTCGACCCGCGATCCCGATGTGCATCCTATGCTCCTAGCTCGCCAAGCCGTCCCGTCTTCAGTCCGAAATGAAGGAGAGAGTCCTATTTACCGATCCCAGGCTGCTCCTCATGGCATGCCGCTCAATACTGGCCTTAATGTGAAGGATGCTGGGGCTTCTAAGTGGTCTCGCGGTCGTGATGGCGACTTGAGAGATATCTGGAAGAGGGCGGCTGAGGGCGGCGAGAACGGGGCCAAGGGAAGGATTCTGACTGTCCTCGGTTCCCAGAACGTTGTGGATCACAAGCTCGGTATGGTTGGGACCTGTCAGCGAAAATGAACAATGCTAATAAGCCCAAGATGATATTACTCGTCAGATTAATCTTATTGGTCAGCACATTGCCGAGACTGGTGGTATTAGGGTTGCCGTTTACCTGCCGAACTCCGTCGAACTCTTGGTAACGCTTTTCGCCTGCAGCTTCTATCAAAACCTCACGACGGTCCTGATCCCTTTTGATGTGTCCAATGATGAGCTTGTTTCTATGTTACGCCGCTCTGCCGCTGATACCTTGATTACCGCTCCTGGCGCATTCCCTTTCGATGCTGTCATCCAGGCCTACCCATCTCTTCGACAACTCATTTGGGTCACAGACGAAGGAAGTAGCCACATGGACTGGAATGAGATCCCTGAAGGTACTGGCGGCAACATCAACGTCGCTACTTGGCAGGATATTCTTCGCGACTCCCCAGCCCATGCCGGCACCGAGCTCCCGACTATTGACCCTTCGAAGACTCCATCCGACGTCGTCACCTTTTGGCAGACTGAGCCTGGCGAGGTTGAGGAAATGGTGCGCTTCAGTCAAGCCAACCTTGTCTCTGCTATTTCTGCTCAACTCGCGGCTATCCCAACCAAGGAGCGCATCAACCCAGCGGATCTTTTCCTACCCGCTGATTCTCTTGCCAACGTCTATACCCTCGTTCTTACATTTGGCGCTCTTTATTCGAATGCTTCAATTGCGCTGAATTCGGTCGCCGGCAAGTCGCCAGACCTGGTTCTAGCAACTCAGGGGGTTGCTCCCACTGTTTTGGTTGCCAGTCCCGAGACACTTCTAAAGACTCATGAGGAGTCCACATCTAGGCTGACATCTTCTTTGGCCAACGCCTCTCATGTCATGGCAACTCGTTCTCTGGCCCTGGAGGGAGTTCATGCCACCTCCAATTTGCTTTCTGGATTCTCTTCTGGCGCAGCCCCGACCCTTGGCACAACACCCGGCAAGCTTCGTCTGGTGTTGGTTGCAGAGCGTGCAGGTTCTGATACCCCTCTCCTCCCGGCCAGCGTTCTGTCGGATCTACGTATCTTTACTGGGGCGAGGGTTGTGTACGCTCTTACCGCAGCCAAGGTGGCTGGGGCTATTTGCCAGACCGCTCTCTACGACTATCGACTCCCGGTTGATGCCAAGACACACTTCGGCCCTCCATTGACCAGTGTCGAGCTATATCTCAAGGACGCCGGCGCTCACAAGACTACTGATGAGAAAATCGAAGGCCATGTAAGTTACTCACCAGCATCTAAATGCCTTAATATGCTAACAAATTCGTAGATTGTCGTGAGAGGACCCTCCGTGGCTGGAGGAGAAGTCAACGTTGGGATTCCCGGGAAAATTCGACATGACAATACCCTTGCTTATGCCTGATTTCGTAGAGCTACGGGTGGATAAGGGTGGCGATGTCAGAGGAGATGGAGACAGCAAGATATACAGATTCAGATTGATCGAACTTGACCTCTCAGTCCATAGATTACTCTATTTAGCATTTATGATCTTTTCATGGTTCTCTTAAACCCGAGAGAGTACGGTATACAAAAGTATGGCATTCTCTTATTCTCGTCCAATACCATGCATTCGGTATTGACCTCGTTGGATCGGGCTATTTCCCAATGTGTTTATTACCATGATCGATGTAACCATGGCAATCCCGTTCATAACTTACCTGAAAGACAAATAAACAGCCTTTTACATTACCAAAATGCCCTGTAATCTTTGAAAAGTCAAAATGTCCCTGTAGCAATACGCGAGGTATAGCCAATCGGGGTCTCAGATAAGAAGATAACACGACAAGATGCTTATTTTTCAGCATAACATAATATAAGGCGTCATACACCACGCCAAAAAACACAATAACCTTGATGATAAGTCTCAAGGTCATACAGCTGCTGCCACGAACCTTATAATCCAACGCCCTGTAATCTTTATCTGGTTCTATACAAGGTCACGCGACCAGTTGTAGTTTGAGAATCTGTGCCCATGACGCTACCCTATATAAAAAATGTCGCTCGAGGGTCCTTATTGTTATGACGTCGGGTCGCACGGACATGGTGCTGAAACGACAGCTGTGCCGCTTGAACACCCGTAGATCACAATACCCTAATATGGATAATAGAGTGCCAGATCGAAGACGATGCGCGGGATTCGGGCTAAGAATTATTCAATAAGGTAGGAAAGAAAGAAGACTCAAGACCGCGTAATAAAAATTGTATAAATTTAGCCTAAGTTTAGGGTACTCTTTACTTAGTGTATTTTGGCATCCTCCTCTTACGTCTTAGTCTCCTTGAGGGGAGCCTATGCCCCAGCGTTGGAAACGCTAGTACGGATAGTAAGGTGGATGGATGTCTCGGAAGAAGTCCCACGTGGAATCAGCCGAGATACATCAGATGCAAGTTAGTGTTTTAGCAAACTGAATACTCTGTACCTTAGTTTAAAAGGATGAAAAACTCGAGCTTTTATAGATATCAAACGAGCATAATCTCATGTTACATTATGGACATAACCAATAAGTTATGTGATTTCTTATATTTTATATAAAAGATCCGGAAGAACTCGCATGCCATGAAATACAGCCCAAGACCAAAAACCCCTATCCCCACTCGCGACACCCCTGGCACCTGCATCATCATTCCATCCCAATCCAGAGGCCCGGATGAAATGTAGGTGCTCCGTTGTTTATTCCCGGCATTGGCTAACTCCCATGTCAGTTCTTCCAGGGTCTTTTAAGGAGCGAGAAAGAAAGTCAACACAACAAGGCAAATGCAGCTGCATATTTTGCCTTTCAGGGTAGTAATTGAATTAGGTTAGTAGGTAGACAGAAGCATTCCCAGAAACGGAGGTAATACAGCCTTGCTGAAGAGATTCACTACTGACCTTATTGTGATCTGTCCATCAGAGACAACCCAGGAAGATTTGCGGCGTGATCCATGGACCCATCCATCATTCACCAGAGCATAGACTTGGCTTGAACAAGAAAACTTATGGCCTCCATCTATCCTAGGTAAGCTTAGGAGGCTTTTTATTAAGTTTATCTTAGCATTCTCGCCCCTAGTCTCAAGTTTTCTTGCTCTTTGAGGCTTAGCTAGCTTAAATGGGCTTCAGCCGTAACTAATTTCAAGGGTTCATTCAAGCTTTGCTCTTGCTAAACCAAGCCTAGCTAATAAGCCAAGGTGCTCCTCCAACCAACTAATAAGACGATGGATAAAACATGCCGTATCCAATGGGTTGCAAAGGAAGTTTTACCAAAGATCAACAATGCGGCCACTGTCGCAAAGAAGTATTGTCTCTTCAAACAGGTGATCTGCTATCAATGGATGTTTCCTGATACCCCGGGCCCTAGATGCACGATATGTCGGCATTGCAGCTGGAGGCCTGCATCCGCTTTTGGGTTATGATTGACAAGCTAATAAGAGCTTCCTCAAACTGAAGTTTGTGCTTAGAAGACACAACAAGAGCATATAGCATTCGATAATATGATACTAATATGGTAAAGTAATGGCAGAAACTTGACCCTGCATAGACATGTAACTCCACACACTGAATATGGAAGAATCCAGTTACTAAGTTTTATCATCAACAAAGGTTACTGACTACGGTCCTTACTTGGCTAGGTAGTTTCTTGATTACTTTTACGTCGGGGCCTTCGGCCATACCCAAGCATAAACATACCACATCCTCCCCATTAGGGGAATTGCCTCTTCCATCCATAGGTACTTTAGCCCTTCTCGCTTCTCTGTTCTACTACAACCACAGTGCCCTCAGTCCCCCCCGAATGATTTCTGGTCGATAACCGATTCGACTAACATGAGTTGGAGCTGAAAAGGGGAAGCAAGATTGATATACCTAATGGGTACCTAGCTATTTCCCTACTCTCTCCTTTCTTTAGCCCCCGCTGCTCGACCCCTTTCGGCGACGCCGTCACTTTTAGCCCCGCGTATGCATTTGCACTAAAGTACCGAAATCAAATCAACTACTAAGCTAAACCACCAAACGCTCGCTGAAATTCTGTATATTTATTTTGCGACTATCATTGCCATCACTGCCCCTTCGCATGTCGTAAACCGCCATCGCTGTCGCGTCAAACCACGCAGAGGAAGCTCGCAAACGATCGAATAGCCCAATGAGCCAGAATGGCACGGCGGCAGCCAAACCCTCCGCGGGTCAAAATACAGCTGCTCGTGTTGGGATGAAGAAGATATCGAGGCTCTTTGCTTTTACAAGGCTTGGGCGCGGTCGCCCAGAGAGCGCCAATGGACACCACCAGACCGAAGATTCCGCTTCTACACGAGAGAGCTCACCCGATGTTCACCAACTTACATCACGACGTCGCCGCGGCGCAGCGCCAGAGCATAGAAAACCTGCAAGAAATGGCCTTAGTAGACTTATTGCCGATGAAGAGAACCAGCCCTGTGCCATTTGCGCGACAATAGATTTTCCATCACTGCTCAATTGGCGCCCAGGACAGCCGCGGCCTTGGATCCCCCTGGCTCACACCCTCGCCGAGCTATCAGCTTGCCCATATTGCATTTTCTTTCAAGCCTTAGTAGGCGCTGAGCCTGACATAACACGCAAGTTCACGCCCTATCTGCGCATTCGCCAGGCATTTGAGCGCCTCGGAGTTGGAGAGAAACATGAACTTGGAGGCGCGGTTATATTTGAGGTTACTACCAAGAGCAAGGTGCTGCCGTGGGGTTATATCGTGCGCATCGTAGATGGGGATGACGATATGGCTGGGTACAGAGAGGCTACCCCTGTGATCCGGGGCCGTGTGATACCTCCCAAGCTTGACATTGCGTTACCTCGGACCTGGCTGGATTTTTGCCGGTCCAACCATTCTCATACGAAATGCGCTTCATCTGGGCCACCAATCCGAGGTCTCAAGCTTGTGGACTGTCAGGACAACCAGGTGGTGTTTGTGGACGACCTCAACGTGGAGGCACTCGAGTATGTCACACTGAGCTATGTACGAGGCAGTCCGACCGACGAAGAGTGGGATCATAATGGCTTGCCTGAGGTGCTACCTCCGCTGCTTACCGATGCCCTAGCTGTGACCAAGTCTCTTGGTTTCCGATATCTCTGGGTTGACCGTTTTTGCTTTCCTCAATATAACGCGCACGAGCGCCGACGACAATTGGAAAAAATGGGAGATATTTATGCTCGCTCCGCATTAACCATCATTGTCGCAGCTGGCCAAGGCGTGCAAGACGGTATTCCCGGCGTCAGTATGGTGCGTGAAGAGCAGCTATCACTGCAGACCGAGGCTGGCTGTTTCACTACATCGCTGACGAGACCTGATGTTGAAGTGGCCAGCTCTAAGTGGGCATCCCGTGGCTGGACATATCAGGAAGGGCTTCTATCACGCCGTCGTCTGGTCTTTACTCCATCACAAATCTACTTTCAGTGCCAAACCTTCCACTGTCACGAATCCATCTCGTTCCCTTTGCAGACAAAACCTGCCCTCAACCTCGGTCGCGTATTCCCCGATAACGGTGCTGGCGGCTGTACAGGCGATTTCAGGAACATCGTCAGTGGCTACGTCGGTCGTGAATTCTCATTTCCAGAAGACCGCCTGGACGCTTTCAGAGGTATATTGGATAAGTATGCCCAGATGGACAATGCCCTGGCAACCGTTCTTGGGCTCCCTCTCTTCCATGAAAAGGACTTCAAAAACATGCCTAGTCCCACACGAACTGATCGACTAGCTGTCGGTCTGGGCTGGCTGTACGACCCCCCAGGCAATACCGATCTATCGACACACCCTTTGCAGCTTCAGGGCCCATTCCCTTCATGGAGTTGGCTTGGTTGGAAGCTCCGCCCTGAGTATACTGGACATGGGCCAAATCTGAGCTTTTACCAAGTTGGCGAGGAAGCCCCTGTCGTCGACAACATTTCGGCCGTTCCCAATATGACCGTCTCTATCGGCTTCAAGGATGATAAGATTCTCTGCTGGGAAACAGAGGGGAATGAAATTGCCGCTCGCTCAACACCTATCGCCTTTCTCCGCCTCACTACGTATTGCTTCGAAATCCGTCTCACAGTGCCTTCTCCTGCTACATCCTCCGCTTCTACGTCCTCAAGCGCAGCAGCAATCACACTCACGTCGCCCGACCTCCTCGACGTCTTTCATTCTCCCATCGCAGCTTTACTCCTCCGTGCGGCGCAATCGTCCCTCGAGTCCCCTTCCGAACTCCCGCCAGGCGAGCATGAGCTTATTGGCGCGTTCATTTCCGGCCGCGATTGGAAGGTTGACGAGTCCTACGATTCTGCCTGCGTTCTTATTTGTGGCCGGCGAAACTGGAACGCGGAGGATGTTCTGGTTCGTCTTGGTATCCTTGAGCTTGGTGCTGGTGGCTTGCTTGGTGTGGACGAGGATACAGCTGTTGTCAAGGGGGCGATGAACAACGAGAGGAGGCTAGACGTGCAACTGCGGGAGCTCGATATCTATTGATATTCGCCTTCATGTATGCATGAACCTGCATGTTATAAGTTCCATTGTCATGGCACGCTTAATTTCTATATATCATCATGTGGGTCTTCTGTTCGGCCATAAATGATGATTTATATAACCATATATGTATGTAATGAGTGTCTGGATAGATACGGAAGTGTACAACAGATGGATGAGTATTGCATGGATGGCCAAATGGTTGGTACGGTGTTCGTCGGATGTCTTATTTAGATACCATCTCATATGTATACGGAATACCACAGTGTAGAATATAACGATTAATATCTGGAAAGTCTGTTACGAGAGAACGAGGCGCGGAGTAACTGGCTTAAGCTAACTACCTCCTACCCAAGGGAGAGGCAAGAAAACCTAGGATATCTACCCTGAGTGATGAAAAGACTTAAGGTAACTTAGTCTAAGCTTAGTGGACTCTTTGCTAAGTTTATTTCAGCATACTCTTTTGATGAAGGTCCTCGTCTATTAATATTACTATTGTGCCAGATGTTGTCTCTCTAGTAGGTTGCAAAGTTATGCCTGTCCTGCACGTCACACAAAACATCATTCTGACCGCCCTCGTCCACTGGGATCTATTCTTTGGACGTACAAGGACGGAGGAATCAGAAATTCGAGTAGACTGGTCGCTTTGCTGTTCGTTGGCTTCCCCCACAACTCACAGGATGAGCCATGAGACGGACGGCGTCCAGATGATGAGAACAATACTTGGTAGTGTGTTGTTCAAAGACAAGTGTACTAAAGTTAGAGAAGGGATGGAATACTAGGAGCCTAGGAACGATATATGCAACTCGTCTCCAAGACCTTCCAAACATCAGGGACTCTCTGTGGACTGTGATTAGACCTCACTTTCATTATGAAAGGAAAAGGCAATGAATGGTGGATGATCTGTGTTCTTGGACCCCTCGACCCCCCCCACATTTTTATTTGACGACCTTGCCACCTGCTGCTCAGAATCAAGAACCTAGACTAAATACTAAGGTACATGGATCTCAGCAACCAGACTGGACGGGAACATACCTATGGGCTGCAATTACAGTACATAAGGTATGTACTTGAAAGTTGGTGCATCGCTGTTGATCTTGGCACCGTCGACATCATCCTGTGTTTCAGAATCCCACGTTTGGAAGGCCCAGTCACAACCTGAGGCAGATCTAATCAATTCGTTGTATGTAGGTAGGTAGATGAGGTGAGGCACAGCCTCTCCCAAGGCCCAACGACTGACACTCCACACTCATCACTAACTATCTATCTGAATTCAACATCTTTTCACTATATCACAACACTGACTCACCCATGTTGGCAAGTTCAGCCGGTAAGCCATTGAAGAATTAAATGAGCGAACCGTTGAGAGGCTTATTCAAACCCCTGCCATTTACTACATCATTCGCTCCACGACATCTCTCATCAATTTGATAGATATCATGGACCCCTCACCACCACCACCGCCAGCCTACTCAGAAAGGCCTCCAATACCTCCCCGAAAGCCAGTCAACTCCTCAGCTTCAGCGGTTTACCAGGCACCACCTTCTGCTGCGTCTTCGTCGGCATCGACTACTGGACCATACATGCATACTCTTTCTGCTGGACCATGGCTTGGCCCAGATCCACGGTCTTCGTCCACGCAGTCTCTCCTACCCGACACTTCTCGAGATAGCCAGGCCACAAATCCTGCTGATTACCTAGGTCGTCGCAAACTCCTAATCATCTATATTCATGGTTTCTTAGGGAACGACCAGTCTTTTCAGTCGTTTCCTGCCCATGTTCATGCTCTTCTGGCCAACCTCCTCGCCGAATCTCATGTCATTCACTCTAAGATTTACCCGCGGTATAAGACTTATCGCTCAGTAGGCGTTGCACGAGATAACTTCAGCGAGTGGCTTCGTCCCCACGAGTCCCCAAACACTGATGTGGTTCTTGTTGGGCATTCGATGGGAGGTATCCTGGCTGCCGACGTTGTGCTTATGGTACGTCAACATAATTCGTTGTACACATGGATATTGCTAAATTCAACGCAGCCCAACCCAAGCCCATATGGTTTATACCCTTTCAAGCACCGAATTATAGGACATGTATCTCTGGATTGTCCATTCATTGGCCTTCATCCGGGTATTGTTGTGTCTGGTATAACTAGCTTATTCAAACCCGCAGCTACACCACCACAAGGTAGCAACCAGAGAGGCAACACTAGCACGACTCCCACGAGCCCTGAGGCTTCAATCCCTGGTGACCCCAGTGTCTCCTCATTATATCTCACCAACTCTCAAAGCACTGACCCTGCATCATGCACAAGTCTTCCGTCAATTGCATCCTCGTCTCAACAACAATCTGATCCCTTCGCTAACCAGCCCTATTTCAACCAACCTTTCTTCAACGACTCGGGCTTACAAGAGCGCCCTTTTGTACAACGGATGCTTCACTTCGCCAACAAGTATCGTTCCGAGGGGTTGATACAGGCTGCCGCCAAACATATATTCTCATACCTTGAGTTTGGCAGCTGCCTTGCTGATCCGTCAGGACTTGAGTCCCGTTATCGCAAGATACGTACCCTGGAAGATATTGATGATCTTGAACCAGGAGAGGTGAATCAGGGCTCAGGTAGACCTTTGACAAGAGTTCGCTTCGTCAACTACTACACTCTGTGCACGGGGCGCCCAAAATCACCCAAAGCAAGCCCCGATGTTAGTAGCCCCGAGTTTAGTATAGCCAACACAGCTCACCCCGAAACGAGATATGCTCAATCAAACAGTTCAGCATCTTCGTCTTGCGTGGAGTTGGACTTTCTACCAAACAAGACAAATGCCGACGAACAGATCCAACCGCATACCCTTCAGCAGAGTCCTTTGCCTATCATCACCCTGGAGCACCGTGATACCCTCGGGAATTCTAGAGATCACCAAACTATACTAGATTCATATGTAAAAGCTCGGGCATCTGACACCACAATAAAAGACGATCAAGTTGATGATTGCGAAGCTTTAGCTTCTGATGTTAACCGGTTGTCCATGCAGAACATTGATCCCACGCCAATTGACGAGGAGTCTCCTGCCCATTCTCTGCCCGAAACTGCTACCCTTAGCTTCCAGGACGAAGCGCCTACTGACTCCGAGGTAACGAACAATTTGTTACCAGGAAACGAAGAGGCAGATCTGCCTCCTCTCCCTGATCCCCCAGCAACCCCGGATATACCCGACCCCAGTTTGTATATGGAAAAAGATGAGCGCAAGCAAGTTGAACGCGAAGCCAAGCGCATTAGACGTGCCCACGAGAATGCCCTGAAAGACCATGCTAAGGCAGTACGAGAGCGCGAGAAACTCATCGAAAAGCGTCAGAAGCGTTTACAAAAAGAGGCAGAAAAGGCTCTGAAAGAGGCTGCTCGACGGGATAAGGAAGCTCTCAAGCACTCGCAGAGGAAAGAGAAGGAATCGCAAAAGGAAGAGCAACGCCTTATCAAGGAAGCTTGTGAGCTCGAAAACGAGGCTCAGAAGGTGCAAGAACACGAAGATACCCAGCGAAACAGTAATCTTGAAACCCAATACGAACTTGAAGCCGAAGCCGAAGCCGAAGCTGTCACGAAGGCTCGTGGCCTTAAGCCACCAAAACCTCGGAAACTACGAAAATTCTGCAATCTGCCTACCAAGGGTGGCAGAATAGATGATCCGACCTGGGTCGACATCTACATGGCAGGCGTGGACGAAGTCGGTGCACATTGTGGTCTTTTCTTCGCGGGGCAACATTACGAGAAGCTTGTTGGTGATGTTGGGAACCGAATTATGGGGTGGGTGCAAGACGACATGACCAAGAGGACAATTCAAGACATGGAAAAGGGAATATACAAGTGACCGAGGGTTGACTACATGCTGTGAGAAAGATCGGGATAACACAGATGCCCGTGTGTGCAAGTGGCATAAAGCGATAAAGCATTGGGGGAGGAGCCAGAACAAAATCAAGAACTTCCAGGAAGCCAAGCATAATTGAGCAAAAGCTTCCAAAATCGAATCTAAAGCAGCCCAAGTAGGTGGGTTTTCATTATTCTCATCTCTCCTAACTTGAGGATTATTGATCCTACTGCAAGATGGCAATTAACGACAGTAAGATAGGCCTCATGGAACAAGTCAATATCAGATCTTAATAGGATGTTAAAATAGACTTAGCAAAAGGTATCCTAGACTTATCCTAAGCTTATGCCAAGTTGCCTTATTAAATCTTTTTCATCATTTGCCATGTAGGATCGAGGCCTTGAGTTTTTAATCCTCTAGACAGGCATCTGTGTTCAAAGAACAACAGACCCACTGTTGCAGGCGGGCCTGTGCTCAGGTCATCACAGACCAGGGGCCCATACCTATACGGGCCAGGCCTTTGGTTTACGTGGTAGAAGGGTATTTTTGGAATATTCTTACCTAGGTAGGTAGGTCTCAGGAATCTGAATGTCACTGGGGACAGAAGTGTTTCTACTGATTATACCAGAAAAGAGAACAAGAAGGAGGGAAAGAAAACGTTGGAAGAAAACAGGTAAAAATTGCAGAACTCACTGAGGCTTACATACTATGTAGTACATCATCGAGAATAACTACATATTTCTATGGATGCCTAGGGCCCGAAAGTGGCTCGATGCCGATCTTTTCTATGCTTTACATCAGATTGGTTGGTTAACTTGCAGCTCGGAATAATATTGATCATCACTTAAGTTACCTAGTCTCCTACATACAGATACAAATTCTAAGTCAACTTACTGGCCTGTGCTGATGATGATGGTTAATAACCCCCTATTCAGAACTCCTTTTTGCAACTTCCGACTTCTAATAATGTTGCAAAATGCCTTCGGGCTATGTATGTATGAGGCCATGGCAGTCCATCAATAAATGCCAAGCTTTGAATCGAATCTCAGCTGTTAGCCCCGATTCGTCAGGTCTGCTGTGGCACATGCGTGCTCAGCGACCCCGGTTTAATTTCCCCGATTGCGTTGCTTCTTCCGTTGTTTTGAATGAGAGCCATACTTCGGGGCCCGGGCCACGCCCACCCATGCTGGCCAGTGGAGGGCTGGGGCCACCGTTTTCTCCTACCAAAACCCACCACTTTGGTCCTAGCAACATCTAACTTAGGGAATGGCTTAAGACAATGCCTACCAGTAGTATAAGTACATACGTAAAACTATTAAGCCGGGAACATGGATTCAATCATGCGTCTCAGTGGGCTTGACTGTTGAATGAGATGCCGTTGAATGACTCCTGTCTCTACGGGTCAAAGGGGGTCGTTGTTGTTTTTGTCAAGGTACTATCCATTTTCAGCGACTCATCGGTTCCCTCGAGTTCGTGGTCGCAAAAGCAAAAAGAATCTACAGAAGCTTAGATTTTGGCAAGGGAGGAAGAAGACTTACCAGTAGGACTTCTATCCTAAAGTAATAAAAATATTTAGGTAGATTTAGGCAAACTTAGTCTAGACTTAGGTAGTAAGGAAGCTTTGAGACCAGTTATTTTTATCCTTTAGAGCAACTCTTTGGCTTTTTCTTGTTCCCTGGGGGCCCGGGTTCCAGTGCATACTCCGGACATAGTACTGTGCACATCAGACCCTGGTTTCTAAGCGCAGTTGTGGCTCCTGTGGGCTGGATGTTTCTTGTTAGCTGATTGCTTTACTTCCTGTTAGGGGTTACCTGATGTTGAGCGTGACCTTGACGAGTGCATATATCAGATCTGGCTCAAGGTTATGCCGTACCGTGGTTCAACTTCTGTGCAACGTGACCGCTGTACATAGTCGAACAGTCCATCCGTGAGATGTTGTTGGTTGACCACCAATTCTGGATTACACCAACCAGAGCACAACTCAATTGTGGTATGCCCCCCTGCGGCTCTAAATACCTCCGAATCATGTTTCTTGTCGTATTCCGTGGGCATTGGCTAATAAAGTGATGACCCTACTGATCCCACCCATGCCGTTATGTCGTACGGCTGCTCCACGTTGATTGGCCGGTCTCTTTGAAGCGAGATTATCTCCATCTCGGGCCTCTTGTCCATGACCGTTAGCTCATTCATAACCGCGCATCGTCCAGTTTAACCTGGGCATGATCACCGAATATTGACAGGGGAGAGGCACGCAATTCGTGAGGAACAGAGAGGGAAAGACTGAGAGAAAAATAGGAATAGCTCCAGGTACCAGTACAACAGACTGACTACTAACCTTACTCCCTACTGAAGTAGGGACCCCCATGGATCCATGCACTACACACACGCACGACCTGGAGGAACGCTCTCAGAAGGTCACCATCCGTAGGAAAGGTCGTGTTTGACTTGTGTTCTAGGCCTGTTCCTGTTTCCTTGTCCCGCATCAATTTTAGTATAGGCGCCTCCCGTCGTGTCTTGTCTTGTCTTGACCTTGTCTCTGTTGTTTCTTGTCTCTCTCTTTTTGCTCTACTTGGGCTTCTCTCTTTGCTCTTGCTACCCTTTGTCACCGACCGTAATACTTTCCTTTTTTTGCTCTCTTGTCTTCACCAGTCACTCTCTTTGTTCTTTTTCCCTGAACGACATCGCTCTTTTTGTACCATCCCTTCTGAGACGAATCTGGACGACCAAAGATTACGACGTTGACGACGACTACTCAACGAGCGCTCGTGTTTGTGCTTGTCGCCATACAATTGTCGATAATAGTAATTGGAAATTGAGATTGAAAAGGAGGGATAACCAATAACCAAGAGTCGTGAGGATCACTGTCGCTTGTGCATACCTACTACCTACCTACGCAAACAAGAAAAAACTGGAACAAAACAAGTCCATATCATCAGAGCCAGCACTCACCACGCAATACAATATCACCAATCACGATAGCCTGCCGCTCGTTACCTTTCGGGATTATATTCATCAGATCAACGGCGCCGGCAGGATCGCGACCAAGGCATCGTCGATTTATCTGTTGCCGTATATCGACTTTGTGTGTCGTATCGACCTGGAAAGAAGCCTCAAATCAAGGAGTTAAAGGCCCGAACAGCGACGGAGCAGGATTGCACAGGGGCGAAAATATCTCCTAGATTCGGCTTGGGACCGTCCTTTGTCCCTTCACGACATCATACCCACATCAGTCCAATTCTTTGCCTGTTTGTGCGTGTTGATTAGTGCTTGCGCGTCATTGTTGGAGCTGTTGCCATTACTCTTCGAGTCGAGTGCTTTGACGATTGATCATGTGCTTTGTTTGATTCCAGAACCGACGCAAGGAATCAGCCTCTTTTTGGGAACTAACACTTGGGCAAAGAAAGAAAAAAGCAGAAACACCTTGTTCTCGAAGCACGCACTAGCGAATACGATCACCACATCGTGTTCCGCATCGGGGTCAAATTCGTCTGACCTTGTCCCCCTTCAGCTCAAGGAGCCACTTAAGTCAAAGTCGGTTGTTATTTTAGGTATCCGCCTCTGAAACTGGTTGGTGCGTTGCAGTAGTTGGCCAGGCTGGGCTACAACGTCGGGCCACCTTTATTACGCAGCACTACAGCGGCCACATCCGCTAAAATTATAGCGAAGCCAAAGTTGGCATTGACAGTGGACCTCTCGTCACCTGGATTACAAGTACTGTACGGAGTAGTGTACTTTCTTACTTCAGGTTCATCGCCACGTTCTCAACGGGCCACGCCCGCAGCCGCGACGCATCCATATCCAATCCAATGACTTACTCATCCAGCGGGCCTTCACTCGCTCAGGCCCTGGATATGGGTAAGGAAAGCAACAATGGGAATATGGATACGGATGTCGATCCTTTGCATTCAAACTTGCATCCTTCAAAGTCACATTCCCTTCCTACTTCGGACCTGTCCGTCCTGAGTGAATCTGACCCTGGTTCTATCCAACAATCTCGCTCTTCTTCGCACCCTCGCCTCCTACGTTCCAGCGAAAGTGAAAAGGACATCTCTCCAAACCATCTCCACCACGCTCATCTCCAATTGCACCAGCTCGAAACCGTTGATGACAGAATCGTTGACGAACCAGCCGAACAGAGCCATCTACATCTCCACAAGACCGGCCACCACTCCCACCACTCCCACCACCGTCTGCATCGAAGCAAGTCGCCAGCCAACCTCCATCTTCGTGCTGCCCAGCCCAACCACATACACGCCATCGCCGAAGCTAATGTCCTAAAACCTCGCGCTGAACAAGATCTCGTTACTCAAGTTGTTCAGACCGTGTCTGTTGTTCAGGTCGTCGATTCAGTCGGATCGCCAATCGAAGTTCAAACCCATTACGCACCACCTGCTACCGTCGTCGTGGATTCTGCCACGGGTATCACCGTCGCCGCCATTTCTGACCCGGAACCCAAGATCTCCGTGGCGGCCGTGGCGTCGGATCCGGCTGCGAGCTACAATGTTCCGTTACCTCCGTCTGCCCCCGCCGCGACCGCCGTGGAAACACCTGGACTGACCGACCCATCACCGTCTGCGCCTGTCCCAGATGCAACCGTATCCGATTCAGTGCCCGAGCCTGTCAATGACACGACGTTGCTACCCACTGCCGATTTACCATCTAACTCGGTTCCCCCAACAAATGAGACTAATGGACCTGTGACGTCGACAGATCCTGATACTTCGAGTCACGAAACAACGTTACCAAGCGCCCCTACTACTGTCGTTGACACAACAGCCTCGGATCTTAGTGGGTCGGGGACCCCCCTCGTAACTACCGGTACGAATATTCGCCCCTCCTATTTATAGTTTGAGTTTATGACCAGGTCATATGCTGACTGACATCGCTTGCTTCAGATGACCTGACTGCGACAACAACCGACGTCCATACTTTAATAGAGACTACATCCGACTTGACCTCGGAAGCCACCCAAGATGTTACATCAGAAGTGACGTCTGATGGAACTTTAACAGCTACTACCGACGTGACGCATGCAGAATCCAAGTCTTCCACAACCACAATACCGCCAACATCGAACGCAGCTTCACGGACCCGCAGTTCTTCCACTGTCTTGGTGGTATCTTCGACCTTTGTCACCTCTTCCATCAATCCTAGCGACACTTCAACGTACAGCTACTCTGACTCGGTGTACTCGAGCATTTCGGCTCAGGAAACTTGGTCTTCTGGCTCGTGGGGTGACGAAGATAATGAAGGAGGTAGCGGTGCTGCAACAGCTGATAGCCAACCACCAGCGGCGACGACAACTTCGAACTCCAACAACACCGATACTGGTACACTCTCGCCTCAGCAGAAGCAAGTGATAGGTGGTGTCGTGGGAAGCATTGCGGGCGTGGCGTTCTTAGCGTTCTTCGTCCTGTTTGCTCTCAGGTACAAGAAGAAGCATCCTGGAGGTGGCATACTCGGTGGGACTCAGTCTGGAACGCGGTCGATTAGTGGCCCAACATCTGGGCCTGACGGTAATAGTGGCGCATCAATGGCCGAACGTGCTGGGGCATCTGCTGCCATCACTGCCGCGTTTGCGGGACTGATGGGTAAAAAGCAACGACAAACTTCCGAACTGGAGCCTGTCAGTGAGAGAGGGTTCTACCGAGTTTCAGGAAAGAAGCTTCCTTCTGTTCTTCAGGTTGGTGGTGATGGTTATTCTGATCCGCGGACCGAACCCCCCTCAACCGGCCGAGCGAATCGAGAAAGCGTCATGAGTGGGAACTCTGACTACTGGAGAGGCTCCATGGCATTTGATCCGAGTGACCGGGATTCACCTCACCTTGCTCTTGGATCACCAATGCGGCCCATAAGTGGCGTGCCTGTGATTCGGACCGGTCCAGCTCGAACACCTGTTACAGAGTCGAATCCTTTTACAGACCCGTCACGACCAAGACCGGATTCTGATGCTCTGGGAGGCTCAACGGGTGGAGGCTCCATTACATCTCGTGATGGATCATTTGGCTCACCATCACGGTTCCAGGAGAGAATCTGACTATATCACTATCCGCATTTGCGTATTGCTTTAATTGTCCTTGATACCTGAGCGTTCTGTACCTGCTCTGCATCATCAGCGATCTTAACATATATTTTTTAGCTTTCACTGCTGCTCCCTGAGCCAGCTGCGACTGCGAACTTACGGTCATCACATAGTTCTTTTTCATCATAAACTCGGTCGCTGCCACCTGTATCAAGTGGCGCACGAATCACATTGTTCGGCGTTTAGCGGTGGTCGTCTCACCACTGCGGATCTCTTTGGACGTACAAAATCTGAAGATATGGGTTTTAGAGGTGGAGTCATATGTATAAAGAGGAGGACGTTTTTTTTTTTTTTGCCACAAAACGGAGGAAGCTGGACTGATTCACCTGAAAATCATATACCATGAGACGCTTGATGGTCCATTCTTTTCTTGACTCTCATTAACGACATTTTTGCAACTATTTTGTTGTTTCTCTTCGCTTCCGACATTACGACCTCTACTGGGAAGGGGATACATATCCCTGGATGGATTTGCAAGCTGTAGACGAAGGATTAGAAAAGGTTCAGAGGAAGAACTAGTCTATATAACAGGCTTGCTAGCCATGACTTGAATAAGATACAAAGGCCTGGAAGGCTTTATTTGAGGGACAATTGCCGTTCTTCGTGCCTTGCTTGAATTACATCCATGGGTGTATTCTATTAAACCTCGATTCTTGAATGCATGGAATTAGTTACGGTTCAATGAACGGCTACGCTTTGTATTTAATACCTGTTGGTAGTTACGCTTGGCTCATATTGCTGTAGTATCCGTTATTCAAGCTATTATAATCACCTATTTTGATAGCTGATCCAATTTCGAAGCATATGGCTTCTTCTAGCATCCATCCGTCACTCTCTTATGGGCTCAGGGCTCTCTTCATTACAACAGGGCTAGACGAGGAAAGAAACCTAGGACCTTGATCTTAAATGGCAAAAATATTTAGGTAATTTATTATAAGTTTATGACAAGTTTAGGATACCTTTTGCTGAGTTGATTTCTTGCTCCCCGAGGCTGTTGCAGTCTCATTAGACTTTCGGTGCACATCGGCTGTTGCATATCAAACACTACACGCGGCGAATCCGAAACAACAAAATGTTGGGGACCCTGAAAGACGAGGCGAGCAGCAAGTTCTTACGGATGACGGATTTGCAAGAAACATCCAACTGCCTGCCTGTAGGTAGACCCCACAGTGTTATAAGAAATCCAAGCGACGGCCTCGAAATTCCTCGTCAGTTTAAGTAACAATGAGATTTAGATTGTGAGGTGGGCAACGGCTTCAACTCCACGATATTGAATGTTATTGATCAATACAGCGTCTTGATGAACCGGAATTGCCGGCGCCTTCTACCAAGAATTAGCTGCTTTCTCTAATACGGGCTGTTACGAGTCAAGAAGGAAGTGTTTCGGGATGCACAGCCCCCCTTGGGTTCGGACGAAGCGACGTATTCGGGATGGACGATCTCTTTCCAGTTGAAATTGAATCCACTAAAGTTGCCAGGCGTTTAAAGAGCCGTTGACATTGACTAGACCAGGTAGGCTGACACAAGTTGGCATGGGCCGTTAGATAAAGTAGCTTATTAGCTAGGTTCCAACGGTTGTCTGTGTGTTTTAGGTCTGAGACACGTCATCAGGGGATCAAGGTCGCATACGGATTCTTTGTAAGATCGGGGGTCAAGAGAGACAAGCGATAACAAGTCTTTCCAGTCTTGAGGCCGAGATCAATATTGAAGCCTGTGAGAGACCTACCTTACCTAACCACCTACTAATGTAGGCAGCCCTGACGGCCACTTGACGGATATAAACCATGAGATGAACAGCAAGTTTAACGCCAATGTCGTTACTTTGGCTGTCAATATTTAGCAAGGTCTACTAGGCTGAAGCCATACTATTTGCGGAAGAGTGGCTTGGCTACGCTGGAACGAGTAGAAGGCATCTCGATTAACCTACCTTGCTGTATTAGTATGTAGATAGAAGACATACGAAGTGCCTGTCAATCGAGCAATGCCCAAATTCAGAATTGCGTTATGGTAAGATATGGTAGCATGCAAGTAAAAAGGGTGTACTACGTACGGATGCATGGAGACTTGATCCCTCCAGAGAAGGATTCCGGGTCATGTACCCTGTTCTATAAACAGTTGGCTATTCTCAGCGACCCATCGCCAAGAGCAGAGACGAATTACAGTGGAGGCCTTCAGCAGTTAAAATTGACTGCCGTAGAGTCAGGGGTCCCTATGGCGATCATTTGCTGGAGAGGTGGAAGATGGATGTGTTGACATATGTACAAATCTGTACATGCATCATATTATTGCTTGCAGTTGGAAACCAATTACCAGATGACTGCTTATTCAACTGATCTGCGGCTACATTAGGGCATCTCATAGAGTCCCATTCTATCCATTCTAGGGTGATTGGCTGCTGACACGATTGGCCGAAGTCAATGACACCGCCATGAGCCTCTATTGACGACTGCCGGCGGCCTTGCCTTGATGCTCAATGGCAGTTAAATCTAGTACCTACTACCTTAGGTAAATGCATACTGTACGGATAGTAGTTAGTAAGAAGTCTCGAGACCTCATACCTAGGGCAGTGAAAGAAATACTTGGGCAGACCCAGGATGATTTGTGACGAACCTAGCTAGCCTAGCACACTCTCTGGCCGGTTGGCTTTTTTAGCACCCTCCCCTCCACTGATTGAGGGTCTCAACTCTCTCAAGGTCCCGTCCCACCTACCACCTAGGAGTGGCAGGAGGCATGTAGGTAGGTACCTACCTTACCTTGTCCTTACCTTCATTCCTCGTTCCCGGATTCGAAACAAATACCCGCGCATTGAGCCCTTACCTTCCCCTGCGACTTCTCTTGTCTCACCGGTCCGAGTTGAGGTTAGCAAGGTACCAATTGGTAACTGTAGCAGGTTCCAGTTCCAGTTGCAAATGCTAACGGATACTTGACTTGCCGGTTCATGCTTTGAATTTGTCATTATCGGTTGACTCGGAAGAATGAAAATTTCTTCAACACCACGATCTGGCGACATATAGACTTGCATTTGAATTCCATCGTTACTATCTTGACCTTCGTCGCCGTCGTGACTTGAAAGTCGACTTCCTCCTGCTCAGTCAGTACCCGCCAGACGCTAGAGGAGTTCACACCAAGACAAACCCAGCCAAACTCCGCCACCCCACTCCATCTCCGCCTCAGTCTGACAGTGATAGTCATAGAGTCGGGTCTTAACCACCTAAGCTACCTAACGTTAGTCGACCGCAGACTTGACCTGGTCTGGGAGCCTTTTTAGCGCACCGGCGCCTCCAAATCACCCACCTCGGCTTCTTCCTTTTCGACTCCGTCTCCTTGCTCCTTGTCTGAATTATCATACCTTAATAACTATTAGTGATCCGTGGGCTCCGATCTACGATTTACCCCAACCAACAAAATATTCTTCACTCCACAGCTCCAGCTCCAGCTGCTCCAGCTCCCACTCTCCGTATCGCACACATGACCTCACCGTGACCGAGACTCTCACAGCTCAGCCTATCGCACTATAACGGTTGCTCTGTCGCATTCCAACTCTCGTGTCGCAAGGCGACGACTTATTGCCGCTGAATTGACCCACGGGACCGCCGCTTTGCGAACCTCGAGCCGCGATACTCCCACTTCAACCGACTATTTTAATCAGAAAACCCTTTCACTTCAAACAGGATGGACCATATGGGCTTTCAGGTCCCGGGCATGGCCCCGCCGATCATGAATCAGCCGCCGCAGGTTTTTGGTGGCTACGATGGCATACCGCAATTGCCCCCAGAGATTGCTGCTCAGATGTTCAATGATTCGGCTATGTTGCTTGAAGATGCAAACGACCCCAAGAGAAGGAGAATCGCTAGGGTATGGGACCTAGGATAGATCCCGGCGCAGCCGGTCTTAGAGTATTGTGTGCTGATCGGAACTTCAACAGGCCTGTGATATGTGTCGGAAGAAAAAGATCAAGTGTGACGGCAAGATGCCTTCTTGTACTCACTGTATCAACTATAAGACTGAATGTGTCTTCACGCAAGTTGAGAAGAAGCGTGCTCCTCCCAAAGGGTATGGCACTTGACCTCATCGCGAAATCATGTGCTTACTGACATATATGAAGTGCCAAGTACATTGAGGGACTCGAGAACCGACTGAACCGTATGGAGCATCTTTTGAGACTTTCTGGTAAGTGGTTTGAAGAATATGCTTTATTGAACACGACCTCGTTATACTGACCTTATATATACAGGCCTCCTCGACGAAGATGATGATGACCTTGGCGCGTTAGAGAAAAGATTACTGGAAAGACAAGAGAAATCGAGACAAGTGTCAATGCCTGCGGCATCCAACCCTAATTCACCATCTCAATCGACGTCCGGCCCATCGGCTGCTGCAGATGGGGGCGAGATGACTCCTCAAAGCTCACTTACCTCACCCAAGGATGATAAACGTAAATCAGCAACACCAGCTCCATCGACAGCTCCATCGACAGCTCCGGCACCAGCTACGAATCTGGACGATATCAAAAAGGAAGACCAGGAAGAAGTTGAGGCTCTTTCAGAGTTGATGTGTTCTTTGGTAACAAATAATTTTGGGGAGACCAGATACATTGGTAGGTCACTACACTGTATATGTGTAAACACCTTTACTGACATACTGCAGGATCGTCATCTGGCTTCTCTATATTTTCACCGAAGGGCGTTTCATGGGTAAATTCGAAAACAGGGGATGATTCTTTTCAACGGACCATATCGGATATATCTGTCGATGACCACAAATGGACTAACTGGAAACCTGAAGTCTTTGGCGACCTATTCCAACGGCCTATCTTCCGGCCTCTACCCCCCAAGCCTGAGGCACTTTCACTTCTCCAGGACTTCTTCGACAACTTCAATTGCATCTTCCCTCTATTTCATCGACCAACATTCATGCACTTAGTGCACCTCCAATACTCATCAGACCCTTACCAAGGCTCTGGATGGTGGGCCAGTCTTAACTGCGCGCTCGCGATTGCCCATCGTTTGCGAGTTATGAGCAATCTGGTACCACAGGATGAGGACGAAAAGGCATGGGGTCACTTGAAGAATGCCATCGGAGTGTTTCCCGAGCTGACCATGCGCAACACCGATTTGCTGAGTGTCCAGGCTCTCCTTGGTATGGCTTTGTTCTTGCAAGGAACGCCAAATCCTCAGCCCACGTTGCTGCTGGTCTCAGCAGCCATGCGCCTGGCGCACAGTATCGGTCTCCATAAGCGCGGGACTGGTTTCAACCTGAACCCGATAGAGATCGAGCAACGGAAGAGAGTCTTCTGGATCGCATATATGCTAGACAAAGATCTCTGCCTCCGAGCCGGTCGTCCACCTGCCCAGGATGATGACGACATGAACGTTGAGCTTCCGGATGCTGACCCGGAAGACAACATCGGCAATATCCCCTTGGCGGATGGCAAGGGTAAGATGAATCTCTTCCGGGTTATGTGCGAGTTTGCCACCATCGAAAGCGAAGTTTATAAGAGGCTATACTCTGTTCAAGCTACAAAGCAATCAGATGGTGAGCTACTCCACACCATTGGCGAGCTGGATCACAAGTTGGAAGAATGGAAGGATCGCATACCGATTGACTATCGGCCCGAGCATGACATCAATGCCTCGCACACTCCTCTGATTCTTCACGTTGTCATGTTGCATCTCACCTATTATAACTGCCTGACAACCATTCACCGCATGTCAGTTGCCCATGGACTCTGGACTAGTCGACTGGCCAATTATGCCATTCAAGGTCTGAATGCCCGACCACTCAACCCACGGGTGTTTTCTTCTGCAGCACTATGCACCGCTGCAGCACGAGCTTCTGTCTCGTTGCTAAAATATGTGCCTCAAGGCGATTTTGCCTGCGTTTGGTAGGGTTCGAACTCTCATCATACTAGCGATACACTAACATCACTGTCAGGATGATTCTTTATTTTCCTGTTTCTGCACTGGTGACGCTGTTTGGAAATATCTTACAGAACCCGCTCGATCCCCGAGCAAAGTCAGACACTCGACTCATGAACATTGTGGTCACCTTCCTCTCCATGCTTGGACAGGAGGCTGAGCAAGGCGGTGTGCATCGAATGCTCGGTATATGTGCTGAGTTTGAGCGTATAGCAAAGGCCGTAATCGACAAGGCTGAAAAGGAACAGTCTTCGCGACGCAAGCGTAAGAACCAGGATACAAGTAAATCATCTAGCAACGCTACTACGGCTACGGCTACGGCTCGACAGCCTAGCACTGCAGAATCAGCAACAACTACTTCAGTGTCTTCTAATTCTCAGAGAAGATCATCACAAGCCCAGCTATCGCCTCCCCAAAACGGTGCTTCTATGGGACAGTTCTCTATGGGTAGTCCAATGAACGACCCTTCTCCTTCGGCAATGTCAGCCGGTTGGCCTCAAGAGTTCCCGGTGCCTCAGTCGGGCGACTTTGACTCAATGAATTATGGCGACACAAACATGAATTCATCCCCGCAGATTCCAGTAGCGGCATTCCAGCAACCCCTTCTTCCGCAAGACCTATTCTCTCTGCCAATGACACTGGATTGGAGCTGGGCTGAGATGACTACTGGCGCATACCCGACAGTTGAGAATGGCAACTTTGGAGAGGACTGTAACAATTGTTAAAGGATGTGAGAGTAGTGGGTGGCAATGCATTTTGAGATGCATGTATAACCATGTGGTGAGAGGATGTAATGGCTGGGTCTAACGAGATATGCGCAATGATACTACATACGAGGCTTGGAAGATGAGCGAGTATGGGTTTTTTTCCCTTTCAAGTAACTATCTAGATCTGTTTCTTTTCATTTGCACCGGATACATACGAATACTAGCAAGCGATAAGTGTTAATGGTCAAAATATCTTTGTGTACGGTTAACTTGATGAAACACGACCTCCTGGCTCCAAGCTTGGCTCATCCTCCTCGCTCTCGCTTTCTGCATCGTAACTGACGACATTTGTACGGAGCATATGATCTGAGTCTTGCTCCTCTCGGTGAGTCGTCTTTTGGAGCTTTCTTGCTCTTTTTTTTATATTAAGTATTGATGATTAGGCTTTGATCTGTGGAGCGTTGATTGTTACTATATTGCGGTCTGGGTGGAACTCTGCTACCTCGTCTTGTTCTCCTGAATATCGCCTTTGATAAAACTGATGTCTTCAACTTGTCAAAGGAGCTTCATCACTTAGGACCATCTCCTCCGATGTAGACTGCCTATGATGCTCAGCTAATCTATGTCTCTGTTTTCTTCATCATCTTCTTCTGGCGTTATCCATCATACACACCATATGATATAATCGATACTTTTTGCGTTATTGTTGCAGTGTATGCCTGACTTCACTGTTGTATCCGTCAATTGATGTTGAGATACTCAACAACTTGATTTGGTACGAGGTGAAATGGCATAAACAGGTCAAAATTATACCTAAACCTTCTAGTGTCTTGTCCGAGCCCCTGACTATTGTTATCACCACTGCCCAGTATCCGCGCCCTTCGTGCTAGGCCGTGTCGTCTTTTGAGAGAAATAAGAAACGTCGAAACATGCCTCCCCTAACCCCCGAGTGACTGGCCAACCTTACCCATATGCCGCCTCTCTCCTTTGCCCAAACGCCATGCTCGTTGGGACGCACATGTCGTGTGTCCGTCCCCTCAGAATGCAGAAGAAATTAAATAAAAAAAACACCCAAGATTGAAGATCAAAAGCCTAGGAGGCTGTCAAAGCAAGTAGCACCGAGATTTTTTTGTTTGTGTAGCGTGTACGATACCCAGGGAACAATGGCCTGTTGGAATCGTTTCATAGTGTGTATACAAGTCGTGAAACATGAGACATGACTGGGCATCTACCGTCAAGATATTTCATGCGCCCACCATACCGGGGCCGTAGCTTTGCTGGCGCATAGCACTCGGGTATGGTGAGGTGTTTCCCGGGTTCTTCTTGCGTCGCTTCTGGCCGCCCTCTCCCTCTCCTGTTGAGTAGCCCCCTTCCACGGCTGTGTCATCGTCCGGGTAACCTTCACCATAGCCCTCGAAACTGCTATCACCATATGTTCTCTTCTTCACGTTACGCTTTGGTCGGTTTGGATCGTTTGCTGAGGGCCCTTGAGCCTTTAGTCGTCCTACTGCGCCAGGTACGTTGAGCGGAGTGTTGGGAGCGGTAGGTCTCGCCGACGAAGTTTGCTTTGAATCCGGGCCTGGTGACTGAAGTCCTAATCTTGAAGTATCCCAGTCCTTCTTTCCTATAGGTCCCTTGGCCATGGTTACTGCTCGTCCGAGGGCGGAGAGACTTGCTTGTGATAGCCCGTGTTTGATGTTTTGACCCTTAACTATCGTGTTATCCCAATCCTCATCAGGCATATGAAGGATGTCGAAAAAGTCGGGTTTCTCGGCGTGAGAGTCCTTGTCTGTTACTCGCACTTTCCAGTTGCCAGCAATACCTAAGTTCTTCATATGGCCCGTGTAAGATGAACGCAATGCGTTCTTTTCGCCGTTTGGCTTCTCCCGAGCTACTTCGGCGGCGAGCCCACTGAGGTTGAACATGTCATAAAGATCTTCCGAGACGCGTGGTAATGATTCCGGATGAGGAGCCTGGCAAAGAAGGTATTTCTTCCCCACATCGAGATGCAGGTCCTCAATACCCAGCTTGCTTTCCTCAGTATGAACCTTCTTCTGCTCGCGGTCGCCACTGTCATCCACAGAGCGCTTCCGCTTGTGGGGGGAGTCGTCGGTCATTGCAAGGTCGTGATGGGCGCTTCCAGTGACGCTGTGGGCGGGAGTCGGCAAGGTGGTTGGCGTGGCTGTGGAGGTCATTGAGTTTGTCACGCTTAACACGGGCTCCGAGGTCCCGGAGGAGAATTGCGATGGGCTCTGGGGAGTCTGAGGATGGAACGACATCGTGGACGACTCCGCGAGGGAGATTTGTGGGCGAGAGTCGCGCCGGTCGTCGACCGAGAGTCGCTGCGCTCCGCTTCTCTCTTCAGCCGAACGTCATGCACTGCACTGGGTTTTCCTCAGGACTCGGTGAGCAGAGCCGGCGCGGCGCGGGCAGATAACAGTCTTGTGGTGGTCTTTGCAGAATTCGAGGAAAGGAATCGACGGATTTTTTTATAGGAGAAATGGGCGAATGTCGCTGGCGAAGAGCGAGGGGTTTGACGTCGAATAGGGCGATGTTAGATTGGGATGCCGGAGGTTGAATCAGGGTCGGGGGCGAGAGGTGAGGTGTGGACTGTGTGGAGTGTTTGGAATGAGGGAGAGGCAGAAGGTGATTTGAGCCTGAAAGACAAGGCATTTGGGTGAGGTGGGTCTGCGGGTTGTCAGTCCTGTCCCATCAGCAAAACGGCCAGAGGCCAGGCGGGCTGGCCGCTGTTGCCAGGCTGAGGTGCTCCATGATCACTGGCTAAACTAAGGGCTCTTTCAGCGACCTTTCGGCTCACTGACCATTTCTCGGTACCATCCAATCATCCGCTAATCTGAGTGGCTGGCCTGAACCTGGCTGCCAGAACAAAGACTCCGTACAGATATACAGACATCCATATACAGCCTTCCTGCCCGACGGGAGTGATCGCAGCCATTCATTGGCTTGACTTTTGCACTGTCGCATTCATCAGCTCCACAAAGACGGTGACACCGAATCACGTCTCAGCTTGTGAACTGTGTCGGGTCAAATATCAGAGTTCGTTCAGCAAAATCGTCCGGACAAGTTTGTGCTGCCTTTGGCCTTTCTCTGTCTTGTTCATTCTTTATTTAGTCAACACTTTGAAGGTCGTAGTGACAACCAGGTAAGAGTTTGGACCAATGCAGCTCAACACTAGTCATAGATCAGCAATACGTGTCTGAACAGAATCTTAAGCCCGAAGACCCTGATGACACGGAGATCATTGAGACTGCCCATATTAATCGGGCCAAATGAGTGTAAGCATGTCGTATGATCATGAACTTGGAACTCTCTTACTTGAGTAGATGTGCATGCACACTGCACAAGAGCCTTTACACTGATAGTTCATCAGCCAGGAGAAAGAAACTCTAATCAGTTACATAGTAAGCAGAAATTATCTTTATACTAAAGTTGATGTATAATAATTAGTCGTTAATTAATGAACCAATATCCTGAGTGATAAAGATTAGACTGTTGACTATTGTTAGCACTGTGATTAAATAGATGCCAGAAGTTCCCTTCCTCCCCGAAGCTCGATAGTTTTGAGGGACCAACAGTTGGATATTTTACATCCAGATGGCCTCTTGGTGTTGTTCCAGATGATGATGCTGTCGTATCTCCACTACCTGGGTACCTTACCTACGGCTGGGAGCTAGGTGGTGAATGACAATGTCACGTGACTGAGTTGCGTCGATAAGATCTCGTTCAGTCCGCCAATTTTTTCCCCTCTTCTTTCATACAAACAAGACCACCACCATCCCTCAACAACTGTCAGCTTACTCGATCCTACTCTGCTGTAACATCTTGGGATATGTGGTCGAGAGCACACTTCAGTAACCTTGCCTAAAACCATCATCACGAGGGCCCCTTGTGCGGCTACCATGATGCGATGATGACCTGATGCAAGTGACATATCCTCACCCTTTTGGGTCATTTATTGCCTTGTTTCAAAGACAACAATGAAGACTCATTGATTGATCCGTCGGCCGTGATATCGTGCGCGGCGTGAATCACCATTGTATTTATATACCCTCAACTACTACTCTGTAAGTTCCGATAATGATCTGGTTCATGCTATCGATACTGTGATGACGCCCAACATCTGGTAAACCTAGCAGCCTTGTCTGTTGTTTTCAGCTGGATTCGTAACATCACTGATAACCGCCTGGCTGCTGTTAGGAAAACTGGCTTGTCTGATCTTAGAGAGTCTGCATTAGTCTCCAGGTTCTGTTCAGAAATTGAAGCAAGGCTAATTGTTAGCATTTGCTCTCTAGATCTCAGATCATCACTACATATTAGTACGGGATGTTAATTCCTTCTATAATACAAGAAAAAAATTTTAGTATGTTGTGCTGCTTTATAGCATTGCTAGTTATTAGCAATTGAAATCGCACTCAAGGAGCAAGCAAGCAAACCTCAGATCTCAACAAAGGATGCCAATAACAAACTCACGAAAGAGCCCACCAAGCTTGTAATGGCTTCCCTGGATTTCTTTCTTATGCAAAAATGTGATTGTCTTGCCTTAGCTTTTAGAATGTGACTGGCTCGAATTTACTAGTGTTCGTGACTGAAAGATGAGTTCCAAATAACATTCTATGGTTAAGAGGGCTCTGAGCGATATCTCATTGGACAACCAGAAGATTGGCCAGGTATCATTGTAACAATATTACGTAGATAAATATTCCTTAGGATTTGCTTTTGCTCTTAGGAACAAGCTGTCAACGGTTATGCCACCTAATCTGGCAGATTGCCTAACCTACCTACTCTCGGGGAGCAAGAAAATATTAAACCTTGATAGGATATTAAAATGAATTCAGCAAAAGCTATCCTAAGCTTAATAAAGATATCCTAAATTTATACTAAGTTGCCTTAATCTTTTTATCATTTAGGTTTAAGATCCTAAAGTTTTTTTTCCCTCCACTATCCTATATTCTTACTATCAACTTCTCAACGAACCTCGAAAGGGAACAGAAACCAGTCTGCCCAAACTAGAACAACAATTGCGCCGATTGCCCCCAATGATTGCGCCCTCCACTCTTCACTAAATCCCAGCTTTAGATGCTCATCATCATGCTATAAAACTTACTCCCCGAACATAAGAAAGAGTCATGATCGTTACCAGATACCCAAATCATCAATTCTAGATAAAACATTATACGCCCTTAATGCACCCGGTGCACTTCGTAATGCAAACTAGACCAAAATTTTAGAGAGAGGAAAGAATTAAACAGAGAACAGCAGGTAATGGAAATAAAAGAAATAAAGGCCAGTTCGAACAGTCATGAAGGAGAAATATATACTCCCATATGAAGTATCCCATACGGCATATGGGCTGGGCATAGATTAACAACATCCTGTAGAATTTGTCCACGAGCTGTTTGAACGTCGGCAATTTGGAACTGCCAGACTAGGGCTTGGCTATTGGAGTACACCGGCCACGGGCTCCCCATCGATGGCCATCAGATTTCTGTTCTGTGGATTTGGTTCTCGGGAGGAGCCCTAGAACCGGGCACCGAGTTCGCATCGTAGCCACTCATGGCAGCAGAGGGGTTGCTAAGTGGCGCAGGGTGGTAGATAGATGGGTGTCGGTCTGAGAGGTTCGGGCTTGTGTTAACCCCCCTGTAGGAATAGTCAACTGCATCGCCTTTCCACGGCATATTGGGTCGCAACGGCGACTGTGAGGATTCCGATCTGGCCCTGCAGAGAGGGTCGCGAAGCAGAGGAGGCGCGATAGGTTGGGGGCTCGATCGGTGAATTTCAACAGGAGTTCCAAGCCCATGGTTTTGCGCAAATGGGTGCGATGTTCTCGGGCTGCCTGTCAGAGGGGCTGTGAAGTGGCCGCCATATGGATATCGGTCACTCGGAGCTGGCGAAAGCGGCGATGCAAGACCTGAGCTTGTCAAACTGCCGGCGGGGCTGTAACCCATCCCACCAAATGCTGGGGTTATGGTGGTTGGAGAAGCATGCTCGCTTGTATCATGCCTTCGTCCGTCGACGATCAAGGGTCTTATCATGTGCTGGGCATACGATTGTGTATTGAAATGTCCTGGTGAGGGCATAGGGGCATTCAGGCCATGGACTGCTCCGTAGGGGGAATGAAGTGCCTGGACGTTGTCGAATCCCTCAGGCACTGCTCTCATCTTTATCATACGATCGCGATCATCAGCATTCAGACGCTTGATTTTGGCACGTCTGTCACATGGGTTAGCGAGGACCATGTCGGCAATTACTGTGATGATTAACTACCTGTTCTGGAACCAAACTTGGACCTGGCGCGAACTGAGGCCAGGAATCTCCCGTGAGAGCCGCTCACGGTGTGCCGCATCTGGGTGAGGCTGCTTTGCGAACTCACTCATGAGGAACCGTGTTTGCTGGTGGGTGAGTCTAACCCAATAAGCTCTTGCCTTGAATGAGCAACGCGTACACTGACCTGAATCGCTTCATCTTACGTCGAGCAGCCGCCCTTTCTGCTGGAGTTTGGGCTGAATGCTCTCCCTCCCCGTCAAGCATATCGTCATCATCGAGGTCATCCTCCTCTTCATCCTGTGGCGAGTCGACTTTTGCTCTTTGACTGGGTTGAGTGGAAGAGGGGTCGTTTGTTTGGCGACTGGGTGGCACGAAAGTACTGTTAGTGGCAGTTTTTGGGGTGCCGATCAGCCCTAAGTTAATCATATCTTCCACATCTGCGGTACTGGGTTTCATCCCGTAGCTATCATTTTGAAGGACCGAGTCCCTAGGCCCTGGCAACGACATCCTACCTCGGTCTATCGTCTGGAAAGGGGGTGAGTACATCTGAGACGCCCCAGGCCTCATGTGAATTCCTAGAGCATTGCCTCTGTTTTCTGTCGGGTGACGCATTAGGGAAAGTCTTGAGGCTTCGTTCCGTGGTTGGTGTTGTTGTGCAGGTCCACTACCACTGTGGGAAGTAGTTGGATTGTGTGCTTGCCAGCTCGAAGGGGCCGGCAGCTCGACATTGACATCGTAAAGATTAGACATGCGAGGGCTCGTAGAAGTAAGAGATGCTTCGTATTTGCTGAATGGCCAACGGCTATGGTCTGTTTCGTACTGCCTTGTGACAAGCATTTGGACGATATGTTGAAGGGAGACGAGCCCAACTTAAATGAGAAGAAATGGTCGTGAAACCGACGACTGTAGCTAGACAGGTACACCAACACAGTGCACCTCCAATGTTTCTGTCTTGCTTTCACGGACGGGTCGGCCTGCTGCAGAAAGGTTGAAACCACTTCCGAGATGGCAACGGAAGGACGAACAAGGGCGTGATAGTCTAGCGGCGAGTCAACATGCAGCAGAGTATCACTGGACTAGCAGAGAAGGAATGTGAAGAAGAGGTAATCCTAAAGTAGGGACGACGAAGCAGATATCGTATCCCAAGGTAGGGGCGAAACGAAACGATGGTGATGGTTTAAACGAAAGACTCTGAGACCTGTGGTCTGGGGAATGAAAAGAATGTATAAGAACATAAACCGCAACCTGGAGAAAGATACAGTTGATATGTCTTGTATCGGAAGGAGTGATATCCAGAATGTTAACAGTTCACATTGGCGCTGGGCTTGGGATGGATATATGAATCCAAGCTGGTAAGTCAAAACACGCCAAAGTTATGGCGGAGTCAGACGAATGAAGCCGTCACTGCCATGTCCTTGCCCAGGGGGCCGAGCAAGGTCATCACATTTCGAGGACTTCCCCTGTCATGGAAGGTGTAATAAGAAAGCAAAAAGTGTGGTGCTTGCCCACGCACCCATGGACCAGCCTGCGTCAGGAGTGAACACCAACGACTAACAAGAGGTGGGGTTAATATCTGATGCTGTCTGGCGGAGAGTTGAACGAGCGATCCGTTGCATGTCTGAGCTCTCTGGACAGGGTTCCATATCGGAGATACTTATCCCACTCTTTAATACTACAAACGCATGCTAGGACGGCAGAAACAAGCTTTCATGCTGATTCGTGAGCTTGCTCGTGGCATATTGGCGACAAGCTGGGCCTGACAAGTCTGTACATGCTATGTCGATAGATAGCGACATGTGTCGAGAACAAAATCAGATTAGAGCATCTACAAGATATCTGTGGAGGTGCTGAGGCATCGGTGCTGTTGTTCGTAACTGGGCCTGGACGTGATTGATACAGTCAGCAAAGATGCAGTACCGGGCTTGGTTTCCTCTGAAATTGTTACTGAATTTTCTGAATCCGAGTCGACGTTGCGGCTTTAGTTAGTGCATGTTGCGCATAACCGTTGTCGCGGCTTGTGCGGGAACGAGCCAGTAGAGTCTTGACAGGGGTGTAGAGGGGTGCAAATGCTGCACACTGTGGATAGGATTGTACATGTAATCTTCTCCAGGATCTAACTGGCCCTCAAAGATTGCAGGGGTATTTCATGGGAAAAGCATATTTGGGCGGGAGGCAAGGACGTGTGTTGAATGAAAGACATGGGCAAGATGAGATGAGGGACTATTGGCCACGAAGGCTGATAGGTATTGTTACAGGAAGAATGTGGATGAAGGATGGGGAGATCGTAAGGATGATCGTCCTCTACCCTGTGAGATATGTAACAGGGCACGTGCAAGGCTGGGCCGTGTGATGGTATGAAGCGAGGTGAGGCGAGACAAGGTATCAAGACGACACATCCATCGCTGGACTGACCAGATCAGAGATAAGAGTTAAGACATTGTTGACGGCGGTCGAAATGGTCGCCTCGGAGGTATTCGCAAGTAGGGCAAGAATGAGCTAGAGGTTGTCATATGTTCTTAGTTTGTGGCTGGGCTTGTTTCGACCTTCTCCAACCAAGTCTGACAGATGACTGAACTGAACCCCTTGTGTTTCTGTTCCAAGTTCGAGATTGTGGGGACGATGAGCAACAAAAGTTCAGAGACTCCGCCAAACAATCCATGGAAACGTTATTGTTAAGACGGCACTTGGAGTCCTGGCCGGGGGTGAAAGCAGAATGACGGGATCAATCCAGAAATTACTGCGTGCGTATACATACATCCATACATGCATGCATGCAGTGCAGTGCGGTGTAGGGCCAGCCTGACGAGAGAGGGGGGGGCACTTTGGTCGACTCTTGCAGGCATACGGAGTACATATGGAAGTCTCCAGTGCTCGGAGGGAGACAGCCTCTCTTGAGCCTTGGGGATCTTGTCGAAGGGCTCAGGAATATTCTATTTCTGGCGACTAACAGTAAACTCTTGTGACTTGTGAATTGTGTGGGTAAGGCCGGTGGGATGGTTTTGTCGCTCCTCTAGTTGTCACAGGCGATCATCTGTGCTGCTAATAAAGGAATGTGGGAGTGGCAGCGGTTGCATTGACTCGCGGGTCTTCGTAGACTACTACATCCATGGAACGACTTCATTGTTGGTGCCCTTTCCGTCATGCACGGGAGCAAACATGGGCGTGTTGACAACACTGCAAATGATATAAGCCCTATGTATCTACCCACCACAATGTCCGTAATGCAAATTTTGTGCTTCATGTGAGTCGGGTCTGAACCTGCGATGAATATAAGCGTCGTCGTCCGGGCGTTGGCTGTTCGCACGACTTGATCTTGAGATGGACTGTGACGCGACAGTGCTTTGTTGAAGGTTTCTCGGTGGTGTGGCGCGATAGGAAGGGAAACCTGGAAAGACGCATTGCCGATCATTGGGCCATTCCTGCCTCGATCCTGACAATCTTAAGTTTAGCAGGCAACATGTTTTGGATTTTTGACAGACATCAATCTAATAAATGCACTTGCTTTTCCTCCGTACCTGCCTACTTACTGCCTTAAAGCACTCATCAGACCTGAGGTGGGCCGGGTACTATTGTAGGTGTAGACTTGAATAATTACCTACCTCTACCTTAACACCTAGGTACCTTTCCCATATGGTACCTACCTACCTACTAACCTCCACTACCTACTACCTATACCTTAAGGTACCTGCTTACCTTAGTACCTACGGCGGTAGGTAAGATAGATAGGTTAGTTAAGTTCTAACCTAGAAGTCATCTACTCCTGAAGAACATCAAACAACCCGACAGCATGCCTTCTCGGTGCAGTGTACCTTATTTCATGCGATGCCAGGTGCCCGCCAACTACCCGTAGTTCTGTCCAGGATCAGGGATCGTGGTTAGCCTTGTGAGCTCGGGTCTAGACGTTTCATCCTTCGACTGGGCTTGAGCTTTTACACATCCGCCATAGACTGACGCTGTTCTTGAACGTGCTCAACAGCATTGATGACGACTCCAGCAGTCGCTGAAACGACCCTTCTTTCTGCGGCATAGAAACACGGGCCGTATTATGAGCCTCAATCTTCCGTCTCTAGCTCCAACAAAAGGTCAGGCTAGGAACTTTCATATCTAAAGCCCCAAGATTTCTCAAGAGTGTCTTCGACGTCCACATTTATTGCCTGACGTAGGGTACTGCAATTACCGTTGGTGCCAAGGTCCCAAAGCTTTTAGGAACAGTTCTAATTTGCCGAATACCACATGATTCTCAAACTGCCGCTTTTCCTTCGTATCAAACTGGGTAAGACGAAGAGGTCACCTTGCTAACATGAAAGCCTTGCTTGTTGTCTCATTTCCTCTGAGATGAGCCTCTCTGTATTCGCAAGGAAAGCTGACCAAACTGAGTCAGGTTGGAATCACACAGCATCATCGAAACTAGCATTGACCAACTGCATCAGAGATGTTGCTGCGACAAGTTTTGAGTCTTGACTTGCCCATAGCGCAGCATGGGGAACCAGAGAACAAGCTAACATCTCGTAATACAACGGAATCTTGCTGATCATAGTACTATTGCGATCGCATATAGGTACGGTTCAGTGCTCTGTCAGTAGCCGAATCAGGGTACAAGCTTGATCATAAGCGAACACAAAATGCAGGACTGGCAACACTAACATTGAAAATGTCGTCGTTACTCGCACTACACCACAAAATCTTTCCCTTGCTAAAGTGCCCATCCCGTTCGCACGGTATCCAGTCGGTTCCATGCATACTCTCGCTTCCAGAAGAGGGCTTCTCGTCGTTTCACAAACTAATCACTTGGCTGCTATCGGGCAAGTCTATGGATGTTGGGAAGCAATTAGAATGCCCGTTCCACAAGTCCGTCCATCGTTCTGCGCGGCTGCAGAACATGAACATTCGTGGATATGGAGACACAACGATGCACCTGGTTCAAAACAGTAACGCTCTGAGCTCCATTGTGGTAGGGTCTTCCGGAAATATTCGTCCATCAACCAAACTTCAACAGCCACCTCAAAAGGGCGATTGATTTACAGCTTTCCGTATGCTACCTACACAAACGAATTTGTTACAGCCACACCTCTTTTGTCCCCAGATTTCAGGAGTGCTTGCTCCGCCTTCGATGAGCGGGCCCTAGGACTTTCAAGACATGGATGCTTGAGTACCGAAGCTGACTATCTCTTAAAAACAGAAAACCTTCATTATTAGGGATTCTCAGGCAGTCAGTCCTCGGGGAGCAAGAAATTATCCAAGACTTCAGAAGATGTTGCTAAAGTAAACTTAGAAAAGAGCCCCATAAGCTTGGGAGTCTCAATTGCATACGTCTTTTCGTCAGTTCCAAGGATAAAGGTCCTGGGTTTTCTTACCTCCCCTTTGGCAGTATGTATGTGATCTTACAGCATATGATTAATCATACCTCGAATCTAATAAACCTGACCAAGCACACAAGAAGAACACAACACATATTTTCTTCTGCATCTACAATTCGTACAAGCGCCTACGCACCGTAATTTAAGTAGAAGACTTTGAAGAGGTGAGCCTCCTACTGTCTGCGAAGAGGAAAAAATAGGCATGCTTGGTCTTGAAGTTGCCAATCACTCGTCACTTCGTGTCGTTTATTACCGTGATTGAAAATTCCGAGTGGGATCCTCTGTTAGTTCCACTACCGTTTTGGCCAGGACGTCGACGTTCTTTTTCTTCGAGAACCTTATCCTAGGTATACTTTGGGGGCCCCTGCCCGTAATCATCTGCCCTGGTTTTAAACTGTTATTACAATTCTTCTTGTAGACAAGTTTGCGAGGATAGATCCTCAGCAGGTTCAGAGAATTTGCTTTGGGGATCTCTGGAAACCGTATGTTTTGTAAGTCCCTGCCTGAAATCTCCTAAATTTACATAGCCTTTGTTCAACCGCCCGAAACCCATGTCCATTCTCTTGAACTTATAGTTAGCTGTACGTACCATTGCGGTAGGTTGCTCTTCTTGTTGTAAGGGAATACCAATCCATGCGGTGATGCCGTAGCTCTTGAACACCCCTAATCTAAGTATTCCCTAGGCAACAGGTAATTACCATGTGATTCAACTCTGCTGTTTATTGGCGGCCCTCTACTGATCGGGCTCTAACCGTATTTCCCGTGTTTATGTACGCTCTTATTGCATTCTGCCACCAAGATATCTTGTGAAGGAGCATAGCAGAGTTTTGATGCTCCCAAGACCTTGTTCTGGGACAGGAGGTGCACACCCTTCAATCTGATTAACCACTCGCATTCGTTTCTGGGTAGGCGGGTGATAGTCATCGACAAAGGGTTTTGGTCAAAATGAAACCGGCATACCCTCTTGGCCGAGATGGGGAAGACAAATGCCCAACTCTGCGATCTTTGATTCCATATGCTATCACTGAGCGGCGATATTCTAATTTCTACCTGTGGTGATGGAACTTGCGAGGAGAAAAGGAGAGAACCTACTTGTTTATCATTCATCTAATTCTCACTAGAAATTACTATGATCGTTACGATACGGGTATATACCTGAGTTTCTCCAGCATAATCTCGTTGGAGTTCCTGGTTCTGCAGATATTATATGGAGGACCATTCCCCCCCCCCCCCCCCCCCCCCCCCCCCCCCCCCCCCCCCCCCTCCTGACTGCTGGCGCTTTTCTTCCTCCCCTTGATCTAGTAGGTCACAAGTTTAAATACGGAGAATTCCCAAGTGGCCTGTTTAATATGGAGACGATCAGGTTTCAAGATGAAGCTTGTGGCAATCCAATGGCCACAGCCTAGCTAGCTGGAATCGCTCAGGTGACCCTTGTTTGCTGAAGCCCAAGCATGAAACACTCGACCGCCGGGTCGTAATATCATGTAACAAGCATGGAATCTTGACACCATTTGAGAGTCTGACTTGAGAGTCTAGTTGTGCTATTATGCTATCATAACTCAAGATTGACAGCAGTGTGTAGTCGTAGGTATTAATGTGATGGATCCAATGTCATATAACCTAGTAGTGACAAAGAGTTCGGCTTCCAACACCCTCTCATGTCTGGAACATAGTCCCCAGTACCTAGTCAGCTGTACTGGTATTCACGCAACTGCCGTATACATACCCTGACAGAAGACACAGCCTCCCTTAGAAACATGTCAGTTAAACTTGTTGGTGTGTTTCGTTATCGAGACAAGCTCGAGCCAATCTGCCTGCTCTGCAGTTGCATCTTGTCCGTAATATCAAAACGACCTCTGAAATCTTTATCAGGGGATGGGACATGTAAATTGGGTGGCGGTATGGATATGTCTCATTAAATCACCGCTATTTATTTCCTAGTTTCTCGATATAGTCTGTGATTATGTTGTTCTTAACAGTTTCGTCATTGGGACTTCCTTTTGCCTCTCGTGGTGATTCAGAATAAATCTGCCTCGGCAACTCGGGAAACAGAAAGAAGCAAATACCTAAAGAACCAGTGGTTTGTCTCGGAGTCTTGATGCAGACTAAATCACTGACTATTTCGCGGGTAGGAGCCTTCTGTCACTTCGCAAATGTATCCCCAACTGTCGCTTGATGCGAAACAGGTGATTCTCTTGGCTGCATGCTCGACACGTAGATCTTAAACATGCCTTACCAGAGAAACTATGCCTCACTTCTGCTCAACTTTAGTCAGTGTCTCCTGTTCTCATGACTCCCCGTGCAGTCTATCACTGAGAGAGACCTGTCCGTACCTACAGTAAAGACTACCTACCTACCCTACCCTGCTACCTAGACAAGGCCTAATGATCGGCGGGTGTTTCAATCAAATCGTCTAACGAAGGCTCGCAAAGAAGGCCCGTAAACAGAAGCACGAAACCAAACAAAAAGTGACTGAGCGCAGATAGACAGTTTCATCTTTTAGGTGTCAGTGCAGCTAACAACAAGATGTGGTGGACTCGATCATGGTTAGGGGAGGAAAGAAAACTCGGTATCTTGACCCTAAGCGATAAAAATACTTAGGTAAATCTAGCCTAAACTTAGGAGACTTAAGTATAAGTTTATTTTGACACCCTATTCTAAGGTTCGGTGTTTTCTTGCCCCCTAAGGGCATGGTTGTTTCGAGCTTTTTGACCTCTGCATCTTAGCAATTGGTGTTGTGGGCCTTGCTTGGTTGGTGCTGAGGCAAAAGACCTGGACTCTTGTTCCATAAGAAGAAGTTATAGAATCACGCAGAAGGCACAATAAAGACATTGAATCTACCCCCGTGTTCATGAGGCAAGGGTGAGGGTAATGATCCAACAGACACAACTGCCGAAGAGGCTGACGCGTGGTTCATTTCGAGGCTATTGCCGCCCTGCTGACATCCATCAGGATATCGGATGTGTCTGCATGAGCCTTGATTGCACGGTCAGACCTCTTGCGAAGGTCCCGGCTTTTATGTCGTACGATGATGTACTCGGTGTATTCTGACAGAGAGAGGCGTGCTCTCGGGCATCATTCCCGAGTACCTAGGAGATGCAAGAAAAATCAGCATCTCGGGCCTAGGTAAGCAATGAATCCTAAACAATGAAGATATTTTTGGTAAATTTATTTAAGCCTAGGGGGGGCCCTTGACCAATTTATTTTAGTACCCGAGTCTCCTTCCTCCTCAGGGTCGCCTTCTTCCTCATCCAAAGCTACTTAAGGTATATTGAGCAGCATTGATTCTCTTCATGATACGGTAGTTGGTCTCCTCGAAGTCGGGCAATTCCACTTCCTCTTTCTGTTCAGGTGCCGCTAGAGCTGACGGTAACTATTGAAAGCCTCGTCACCCTTACCAGAGAGGGTCCGATATACTGGTAGAGCTTTATGTATTCAAGTTGAGAACTGCGACTGTCGTAGGCATGCTCAATGGCCTTCTCCTCCCTTGCTGTTGTCCAGGATGGCTCAATGACAATTAAATGAGCGGTCTCTGCTATAATTAGACCAACGCCTTCCCTAAATAGCACTTATTGTGTCACCGATATGAATATCCAGGCGGGGCGTTGACGAGGACAAAACTACCGTACTCATGTCTTGCTTTTCTTGATCTCGAGATGGAATACTTGTCCAGACCAGTGGCATCACAAGGGACTTCTTGGCGGGATGCAGAGTCCGCAATCTTCTTGAGTCGTTCTTTAAACACCTATGAATTGGTGTTCAAGTGGGATCGTTTTGCAAAGGCCATCGGGTCTTAGCTGGTGGAGGAGAAACTTCCAGAGACCCCTATCCTAAGCGATCGCAAGACTTAGCTCAATTTAGATGAATTTAGAATAGATTCACGAGGCTCTATATTAGTGATTCTTGGTATATTGAGTTAATGTCAAGAAATTTTCTTGCTTCATGTGATCTATCTAGGTTAATGCCAATGGCAAGATGCTGCATACCTAGTGTGTGATGTATGAATTGGCCCATAGCAAGTCTCAGGTCAGGGTGACTTGAACATTATTACTATTTTCTTTTTGGTTTTGACTTATACAGTCTCCTGAAGAGCACACTGAAGTTCGATCAGGTATTGCTGTCACCGAAGATCTGTGAAGGGAGCGACTCAATAGTCGTAAAAGCCCTTGCCACTCTTCTTACCATACCACCCAGCGTTGACCATGTTCTTCAGCAACACGCTCGGCCTGTATTTGGAGTCGGCGGTCTCCTCATACAGAACCTTCATGATAGAGAGACATGTATCAAGACCAATGAAATCAGCAAGCTGAAGAGGACCCATGGGCACGTTTGTGCCGTTCTTCATGATGGCATCAATGGAGTCACGGTCTCCAACGCCAGTCTCAAGACAAATGATCGCCTCGTTAATATAAGGCATGAGGATACGATTGGCAAGGAATCCGGGCGAGTCGGCTGACACAGAAGTGATCTTGCCCATACGCTTGCAGAACTCAACGGCAGTGTCGAGAGTGTCCTGGCTAGTCTGCAGGCCGCTGATGATCTCCACGCCCTTCTGTACAGGGACGGGGTTCATGAAATGGGTCGACACAACACGAGAGGAAGCCGAGGTATCAGTGGGATCCTTGGTAGTGGCAGCGGCGATGCGGGTGATGGAGATAGAAGAGGTGTTTGTAGCGAGAATAGCGTGCTTGGGGCAGATCTGAGCCAGCTTGCCAAATATGTCAAACTTGAGATTGGGCAGCTCAGGAACAGCCTCGATGACCATGTCTGCAGAGGAGAGGTCTTCCATTTTGGTGCTTGTACTGAGAAGAGAACGGGCGCTATCGGCCTGCTCCTGTGTGATCCTTGACTTTGACACATCCTTTGCTAGGAGTTTCTCAGCAAAGGCAATGCCCTTGTCCAGAGCCTTGTCTGAAGTATCGATCAATGTAACGGGAACCTGAGCCCTTTGAGCTGCAACAAGAGCAATCCCTAATCCCTACCGTGGTGCTGTTAATTGTCTGAACGCCAGAAATGTCTTTCACATGCTCTTACCATTTGACCCGCACCGATAACACCAAGCTTCTTGACCTCTGCGGCGGCATATTGGCGAGGTGAAGAGCTGAAGCAGCGGGCATGACGCACAGCTGCCATAGAAGGCATTCGAAACATTGGAGCAGCCATTTTTCCCCTTCTTTTTCTTCTCCAAGAGTGTGTGGGTGAATTTTGGAAATCACGATACAATAGTAAAGTGCCAGGTCTCTTTAAGTTCTTCCCCACGGGGACGTTGATCTCTACGCCGACGCCGACGCCGAAATCAACGGCTCATGCCATCATATGGCGGGTAACCTCGGCTCGGAGCCGGCGGATCTTTCTTATCAATTGCCGAGCTTTCTTTATCTTATCAGCTCTTATCGGGTTTTCGCGTTAATTAGACACGCCAGGCAAGACGCGTCTAAGCGTGTCGTACTTGTATAATCAAGTGGTGGGACTACCTACCCAAGTACTAATGTTTTCTCATGTTGTTAAGGCAGCACAACCCCACGATCTGTAAATAGAGACAGGCAACTATTTGTCTGTCAATGCTGAGTGAAACAAGATCATGGAGTTGGCAGATGGATCAACGGATATTGTGCACCCAGAAGTGCGAGCGCATATCAACAGTCTTGTCTCAGCGGTATGTTTTCCCATATTACCAATAAGTTAAAATGCTCTGACAAGCGGATTCCAGCTTGGAGGTATCAGCGCCGACGACGATGGCGGCTATCAACTCGGTGACGATGCCCTCGAGGTTCTTCGCGATCTAAAACGATGGATACGCTTCTACGACGAAAAGACGAATCGGATGGATGTTGCGCGATGCATACACGAGGCGAATCTGATCGAGGGTGACCTGCTCCCCATTCTCTCGACCTGGCCCGAAAACGCCACGGACAGCAAATTCAAGTCCAGGATAGCCTTGGCTTGCTTCGAACTCATGGTTCCTCTCACCTGGCCGATGGCAAGGGACAGAGAGCGAATGACGGTCAATCACCACCGCCATATGCCGGTCCTGGAGCTTGCCCAGGTTGGATACAAGCGAGCCGTTATCAATTATGACGGGTCTCGCGTACTTCATACAGCTGTACGGGTGGCTCTCCCATCCATGGCAATACCAATTGGCGACCGAACACAACGTGATCAAGGTATCATCAAGCTGGTATTGTTCTTCCTCCGAAACATCGCCATGATCGAGCCTCCCCCTGATGTTAAATACGAAGGCGATGAGTCTCAAATATCTCGATCCGCCACTATCGATGCATTCTCATATCAAGACATCTTCCTCGTGCTCTTGACGCTTGCATCGAACATGGGAGAGGATTTTCGAACCGAAGATACATCTGTCATGGAAATTATATACCATTTAGTGAAACAAGTCGACATTGAAAAGCTCTTCATGAATGAGCAGCAGCTAAGTAAGGTCAAGGCTGGAGAGCTCGCCAATATGATGAGTAAGGAGTCGTCCATGCTGAAGGCATACAACCGCAAAGGCCCAACTCGCCACAACCGATTCGGTACCATGATTTGGGTGAAGCGAGACGACGGCAAGATGTCATCGCTTTCGGGCCAAGATGCTCTGGCTGATGCCTCTATGAGGAATCAAAAGATGGATAACTCAAAGACTTTCCGACCTCCTCGCCGAGCACGAAAAGGTGATAAAGACGAGAAAGATCTCGGGTTGCCAACTAAGCTGAATTCTCGTGCTTATGACCAGTTGCGATCGTTTGTCGAAGATTTCCTTGACGCGGGCTTCAATCCCCTATTCCAACATGTCCGCAAAACCATTGATAGGGAGGCACCACATGTAATGCAGTATCACCGCCGTCAATTTTTCTACTTGGTAGCATGGTTCCTAGAAGCTGAGCGCATGAGGCGCAAGGCAAGGAAACAGTCGAGTAAGAATCCCGGCGAGGACATCAGCAGTTTCAACCTCGTTGCAGGTGTTCTCAACCAAGAGATGTTCATCACTCTCAATAAAGCTCTCCATGAGTCGCTGGAGATGAAAGATTGGCATGAATTAACCGCTGTTATGCGTTGTTTTACCCAGATCCTTCTCACCGTGCAGGAAATGTCAGAGTCAGGCAACGAGGATAACGAAGAGATTGCCGAAAACGTGCTTAGTCGTCTATTTTACGAAGAAGCAACCCACGATGCAATTGCCACCATTATCAGAACATACAAGGACCAAAGCTTCAACTACCTTGATGCTGCCACGGAACTGGTCCACCACTTCCTTCGCATTCTGGAAGGATACTCGAAGCAGAACATCGATATGCAAGTTCGCTCGCGGAAGCGAACTCGAAGGAAGAAGAAGGCTGCCCAAGACGCTGCAGGGATCGAAATTGACAACGACGAGAATGACGGCTCGGATAATGACGCCGCATCCGCTGAGCGAACAACTAAAGAACGAAAGTTCGACTTTCATCGCTTTGCAACACGTTTCACGCCCCAGAACGTAGTGGATACATTTGTCGCTTTCACCAAGTATTACCGTGATCTGACAGACTCGCAACTCAAGCGAGCGCATCGATATTTCTATCGTGTGGCTTTCAAAGCAGAGGCGAGTGTCATGCTATTCCGTGTGGACATAATCCACCTCTTTTATAGCATGATCAAGGGCCCTGCTGCGCTTGACAAGTCCTCTAGGGTGTTCAAGGAGTGGGAAGAGCTGGTGAAGCAGATACTGCGAAAATGCTTCAAGAAGCTTGAACAGCGACCAGAACTGCTTGTGGAGATGCTCTTCAGTAAGGGATCTAGCACCGCCTTCTTTCTCGAGTACGGCTTCGAACGACAAACTGTCACTCTTGCCAGCAAAGCCAAACCTGCAGCTGAGCTGGTCTTCAAAAACACCGAAGAGCTAGACCGGCAGATCGCCATTGTCGTTGGTGCAATGTTGGACAAGAACCAGGCAAACCATGTTGCTTGGATAAAGAAAATCCTCGGCGACGCTGAGAGCGAACGTAAAGCTTTTATGGCAGCGGAAGAAGCAATGGCTTCAGTTGAGCCTGTACAAGACGATGCTGAAGAACAGCCAACAGAGTCGGGGCCAAAAGCTCCTCCTATATTTTGTGAGTTCAATGGGATTCGAGCATTTGTTCCTTCACTAATAATGCCCAGTCGTGCGTCCAGATGATAAGGACCGTCGTAATGCCATGTTCAAGAACTCTCATATGCGACTTCTTATGAAACTCGTCGGTCTTCAGCTATTAGGCCCGGCATCAGATGAAACACCCGAGTCCGCATGGATCATACCTTCAGATGTCTCTGCCGATGCTCTCAAGGATGCTATCCACTATATCAACCAAGCCGAGTTCAGCCCTCCAATATTTGAGGAGGGAGTTCTGGCAGAACACCAGTTAAAACGCAAGAGTGCGCCACGCAAGAAGGCCGATTTCGATGATGAGGAGGAAGGCGAGCTTGACGACCCCATGTTCGGTCCCCTCGGTCCCACGGTGCGCAAACCCATTGACGAAGAAGATGGCCCCAAGAAGTCGCCCAGGAAACGTAGGCCTCGAAAAGAACTTACCGAGGAAGAAAGACAAAAGAAGCATAAAGAAAGGCGAAGAAAGGAGCAAGAAAAGTTGAGGAGCTTAAGATCAGAAGAGTATGTAAGGCCCGAGGACGATGAAACGGATTCCGAATACGACAAAGTCTTCTTCGCTCGGGAACGAGAGGCAGAAGCAAAAGCATTGGCCATTCGCCACGCTGCGGAACGCCTCCCTGTATCTAAAAAGCCAACTAGAAAGCGTGGAATTGCAGCTACAGAATCTGCATCGAGTAGCGAGGAGCATCAGGGAGGAAGTGACGATTCTGAATCTGGTGATGATTTCATTCTTAGGGCAATGAATACAACTCTTGAGGAAGAGAACGAGAGGCAACCAGAGGGAGTATTGCCAGATGGCAGTGATGGAGAGAGTCGCAAGAGGAGACGAATAAGTGTTGAAAAGACTCAGCCTGACGAGGATGAGGAAATGGGCGGCGTGAATAGGAATGGAGATGAGGATGAGGATGAGGATGAAGCACCTGTCGTAACTCGAAGACCGCGTGTACGGGGTGGGTTTGTTGTGGATAGTGATGATGATGATGAGTAGATATCAAGTAGCATAATTACTGGCGTCTGAAGTGTTCATACTATATAGCATGGCGGGAAAAGGGCAGAGGGTACGTCTAGATTTAATGAACGAATGCCACCACCAAGGCTCTACCATACTATCCTGTGGAAGTCATGGCCAAGACTCCTAGATCAGGGTGGCTTTTCTCCTTACATGGTAAACGAAGATTGATTCTTAGATTTTTAACTAACCTGTACAGCCCTATTGGAGATGAGAGACTATCAAACAGTGGTATATACTCCAAACATCTCATCCCATCGGCTTTTATCTCTCTATCTAAAACATAAATCATGCTGTATTCTACGGATTTGACTTTCTTTGTTGTCGTCTCTCCAAACTCCTCCTTCTTGTCGCTGTGCTCTGCCCAGATTGTATTTGACCTAGCTCTGCAAGGTCCTCCTGACTCCTTCTAGGGGCACCAGGATGCGCAAGCACACTATCGTGATGTTCTGGACGTCGGAGGGCATCTCTCTGCTGTAAAGCAGACTTTTCGTCGTCTTTGCCGCCCCATGACCCCCCGATTCCTTCCATTATGAACTCGGAAGCCGTTGGTTGGTCAAGAAGAGAGAGTTCCTCGGGGGAGAAGATGTAGGGAAGCAGGAGAGCACGGATTGGTATTAGGGCAAAGATGATGACCGGGAAGCCGACAGCGGCTACAGTCTGTGTGATAGCAAAGGTGGCACCGAAGCCGACGAGCTCGATGAGGACAAAGTACCAGATAGCTGAGCGCCGGCGAATTTGAAGTAAGGGGCTGTTGGAAGGCGTGAGGGCACGATCGCGAGCTAGGAAAATAAGCTTGCTCGTGATACCATTACCCTCGAGGGCCTGGACACCCATAACAAAGAATAGACCCGCGAGCACACCATGGGGAATCAAGTGAAGGACCACTAAAAGGGGTCCCGTCATAGTACCCAAAGTAAGGAGACCTTGAGCAAAGTTGGAGACCCGTTGCTCCACAACGTGTGTGGCCTCGAATGAATAGCCACCGCCTACTGGGTTGCCATCTTCATCATCTTCCTTGACAGCTTTTGTAACACAGAGCGACTCCGTATGGAAGGGTGCTTGAGGGATGAGACCATTGGGGAATGGTAGGCCAAGGATACCCGCAACACCAGTTGTCAAACCGAGGAGGAATATATCCCAGTGAAAACCAGCAGGTTTGCGAAGTGGAAACTCGCTACCTTGGGCGATGAGTGAAGAAACTTTGATTGTAAGCAAGGTTGCCAGGAATTCAATATTCTATAACATACCATTATGATCGAACCAGAAGAGAATGGTCAGAAGGACTGCAAAGGGCAGAGCTAGAAAGATGTCACCCACGCTCAAATCCCAGAAGCGGACGAGCCAATGGCGACCGCTGGTAGGCTCAAAGGCGATGCCAGTGGGTAGAACCTCGAGATCAACTTCCTGCATACGGCCGAAATGGACAAAGCCAGTGAAAAAGACGATTGTCAAAGGTGTGCCATAGTCCTTGAGAAACACACGCAAGGGGTGGCGGAAAAGGCTGCTTCCGCCAAGTTCGCCGCACACGTATGCTACCATGAAGACAAGAAGAGCGGCAACGATGGAGAGATAGAACTCTTGCCCCCTACCAAGATGTTCGAGGACTTGGATGCCCTTTTGTAGGTAGATAAAGGCGACGTAAAACCCAAAGATGTCACAGGGGAAGCGCGTGACCCATCGAAGCCAGTTGCACGAGTTCGTTACGGCGAGAATCCAGTGAAGGATAAGTGACCATCTGGGTGGATCAGTTACCAGACTGTGGAAATTGAAGAGAGCCCCGTGTTGTACGGTGAACGCCGACTTACATGCCGATCCAGCACATGAAGCCAATATAATTGACGCCGGTTGGCTTCATGATGTCATATACGGTGCTTCAGAGGCCCAGGTCAGCTCCACGATGCAAGCTCGTTTGTGAGTAGCAGTAATCTTACTAGTTGAAGACGGTTATTGGACCTAGAGAAGCATGGTCAGAGGGACAGTCCGGGTTGGTAGGAAAAGGAGGCCAAATTACCCGTAACTCCGACAATGACAAGCGGCTGTGCAGCAAATAGAGAGAAGATGACCGCTCCAAGAACAGAGGAGAGCAAAACTTCGTTGACGCCATAGTTTGACCCTGTTTTCTGGAACATGTCGAGAGAGAATGCCAGAGCAGGGAGGATGCTTGATGAGAGGTCAGCGTCACATGCAGTCTGATATGTAACCAAGGCAAGATACTGACTTGGCAAAATACATATACACTGTGGCAGGGACTACACGATAGTCCCACGCGTCCGTCCAGTCGCTGACATAGTATGGTATCCGTCGACGGATGTCACTGACCATACCACGAAAGAGGTGAATTCTCCACCAAGCCTCTTGTTTTTGGCGAGGTGAGGCCATGCCATCGGGGTCTCTTTCGTGTCCCGGCGAAGCTGGAACCATGATGGTTCCCTCTGGAGATAATGACGGAGGACTGTGGTGTAATGGTATTAGGCTTGACAAGAGATTGTTTGTTGTAGGCTGTCTCGAACAACGAGTGGCACACTTTAAAGACGACTTTTTGGGTGAGGAAATTCCGTGATTAACAGACGAGACAGCAGGAAGCGGAAACCAACAAAGTTGATATACATACATATAAGAAAAGATCAGAATCGGCCGCCCAAGAATGTCACCAATACAAGGGTCTTGACTTGTCTTGACTTAGGCCACCAGTCTTCGGAGAAAGTGATTGATTGTCGACTCCACTCAGTAACTAAACATGACAACATCCCTGTCCTGGTTACATCCAATGCTCAGTGCTCACCACAATAAGTAAGTACCAAAGGAAAGGGAATAGACTACATCGATATATCACCTAGTCAGTAGGTAGGTGATAACTAGTACCTTATGGAAACAGTTCAAGGGACTGCGGTGCGGGTCGACAAAACCCACTAATCGGGTCTCATAGAGGGTAACACCATAAAAAGAGGCACTTCCACCACGCTTCTCTGGGAGTGTGATGTAAGAATGGCCTCTAGTTATAATACTGTAACAGTGATGTGATGCGATCCAGACACCTTGGGCAGCCAATAGAGTGCAAGCGACTCAATTGCATGCATGCATGCTTACTTAGGCCAAAAGCGATACTCGTTTTATTGCCGGCCAGACAGACAACCTACCCACCTACCCACCTACATAGACAAAAACTTCGATTGTGGGGGGTCGGGATGCTTATTAAGACAACACCCAGTGTCCTGTCACATCACATCCAATACATAAGGTACTAGGTACTACCGAATACGTACAGAGAGATAGGTACATAACCAACAACCAGTGCAATGGATATCATGAGTAAAACATCATCATCACCACCATCACCATCACCACAACAGCCTAACGTTAGGTACTTACCTAGGTCGTCCCAGTCCTTACCCACCTATTCATCCTGACATGCACGGAACCTTTCGTCCAAGTCCTAGTTAGTTACCAGCCATCCCACATGGATGCAAGTATCGATCGACGTTGACAGACCTTGATCCTGTTGTCAACAAGTGCATGATGTCGTAGAAGCTTGTACCTTTTTATTACCCTTTTCGACATGCGCGGTTACACCAAGGGAGCAGAGCCTCCTAAACCTCGGTCAGCAGAGGAACTTTCTTAGCCAATCAGCTTCACGGAACCAGCTCGTGGTCGATGATAATCGCGAAATCTTGACTTCTACTAATAGGTATGTAGAATAACGTTTGACGGCCGCCGGTTGCTCCAGGCCTTGCCAAGCTCACTAGGATCGATATTCTCTGTTATTATTTGTTCTATTAGTTCCTTGGCGGGGCTGGTTGCCATAAATTACGACTCATACATATTCCGGTCCCTTACGGATAGATGGCATTGCTTTCTGGTAAGGCGACTAGGATCTCTTTTCTCAATGACATACCCTCAAGTGGCCAACATCAACTCGTCAATCCAAGGTGCTTATCAAGCCCTCTTTCTGCCTCCTGTCTGAAATATGGGATACATGGCAGCATAATCCCGATGTGTTCTTAATCAACTGTTGCAAGATTGGCGAGCCTGACAAATTAGACAACATCTTCATACCATCATGTTCAGGACAAAGATTTCAATCATCAATATATACTTAATGTTTTACAATTCTATAGCCTAGAATACATTGTTACACGGTTGTTCCTAGCCTCGACCTCCAGGCTTTCCAACACGATGAGGATAATTTCGATGGTCCCTGTGCCGGTTCTGCTAATAATGCATTGAACATCCAAAGGAATTGATCAAATGTTTGGTAGAGTAGAGTGCCGCTTTTCTCTGCGCCTTGCTGTGGCTTCCATGGCCCGTGTTGCTTCCTCCTGACTAATTATCGTAATGTCCTGGCCTGACATCAGAGTCCTCGGTTCCGGAACAGGCCTCGCCGTTGTCCTCGTTGCTGCACAGCCAATCCTTGCTCTGCCTCAAGTTCTCCTGTATTCCTCCTCCTCCTGTCTTGCCTCCGCAACACTGCGCATGACCAATCGTCGTCGATCGTACCACGGAAGCTTCCTTCACCAACCATGTGCTTGGCGACTTTTCTTTTCGACTCTACTCAAGCTTTTTGAAAGCTGGGGCAGGGGTAGGGGGGTCCTTAGGCGTATCTGTCTCCTCGGGGAATGGTGGGGGTGTGCTCTCTTCCTTTCCGCCGCCAAAGTATTTCTCAAAGTCCTCGTTGTCACCAAATGGTCGCTTGCCCAAGATGCGAACCATGTCATCTCGCACGAGTACCTCCTTCTTGAGCAACTCCTGGGCGATTAGTCCAACTTCCTTCTTTTTCGAGGTCAAAAGGTCTCGGCATCGCTGGTAGGCTGCATCCACAATTCGGGAAACCTCCTGGTCGATCTGCTGGGCAGTAGATTCGGCAAATGGCTTCTGCATGCGATTGGGGTCATTCTCGAAGTGAACGGGGCCCACCTTCTCGGACATGCCCCATTGGGTCACCATGTTTCGTGCCATCTGGGAAACCTTTTTGAAGTCGTCACTAGCACCTGTTGTCACGGTGGGGAAATGAAGCTCCTCAGATACACGGCCACCCATTGTCATAGCCATACGGTCCATGAGCTGGTTGGTGTTCATCAGGTAAGCATCCTGGGGTAGGTACTGAGCATAACCCAGAGCACCTTGGCCGCGGGGAATAATGGAGACCTTGAGAAGAGGGTCAGCATGCTCCAGGAACCAGCCACAGATGGCGTGGCCGGCCTCGTGGTATGCAACAGTCTTCTTCTCCTCTGGCTTCAGCACGAGAGACTTGCGCTCAAGACCTCCGATAACCCGCTCAATGGCCCGCTCAAAGTGGTCCATCTTGACCTCATCAGCATTGCCTCGGGCAGCTAGGCAAAGTTAGCCAGGTAACACAAAATATCAGAATAGCCGGTAGAACATACCAATTAGAGCAGCCTCGTTGACAACGTTGGCAATATCAGCACCGGAGAATCCGGGGGTCAGAGTTGCCAGGCGACCAACGAGGTATTCGTGGTCCTCGTTCGTCACAATCTTGTTTAGATAGACCTTGAAAATTTCCTGGCGGCCTTTCATTGTAGGGCGATCAATGAAGATATGTCGGTCAAACCGCCCTGGTCGCATCAGGGCTTTGTCGAGCATATCCGCTCGATTGGTGCCAGCAAGAACAACAACCTGCTCGCGAGTATTGAAACCGTCCATTTCAGTGAGAATCTGGTTCAGAGTTGCTTCCCGCTCATCGTTGCCACCGAATCCCCGGCCGCTCTCCTGTCGCGCACGTCCAATTGCGTCAATTTCGTCAATGAAGATGATGCAAGGGGCGTTCTTACGTCCTTCGGCGAACAAATCTCTCACACGTGAAGGACCGACACCGACAAACATTTCAACGAACTCGGAACCGCTCACACTGAAGAATGGTACTCCAGACTCGCCGGCTGTGGCCTTGGCAAGCAATGTCTTACCAGTACCAGGGGGGCCAGCTAAGATAGCACCTCGAGGGATCTTGGCACCGAGCTTTTCGAACTTCTCGGGCTGCTTCAGGAAGCTCACAAACTCCATGATCTCGGTTTTTGCCTCTTCGAGGCCAGCAACATCTGAGAATTTGACCTTAACAGCACTCTCGGCGTTGAACTTCTTAGCCTTGCTCTTGCCAAAGTTGAACATACCTCCCCCAGCACCACCACGCCCACCCATTGACCGCTGGGTCCAGAGGATCAACCCGATGAAGAGCAGTGTAGGACCAAAGGCCAGAAGAAGGTTACCAAGGGTACTGCCGCCAGCCTCGTAGCTCACAGGTATCCTTTCAGAAGGCGGAATACCCAGCTCATCTTGCGCCTGTTCTAACTTTCGCTCGAAGGATTCAACAGACCCTATGGAGAACACGTAGCTCTTTCTCGCAGGTTGCCCGCCCTCACCAGTAGCTCCAGTTGCTGATGGATGAAGCTCTACCCGCACGTGTGAGCCATTAACAACAATCAGCTTCTGAACCAGGCCCTTATCCAGGAATGCTTTCCGCATCTCTTGCCAAGTAATCTCCTTCTCAGAGAAAGGGTTGGCAAAGAGTTCCGCAATCCACACAGTGACACCAATGGCGATACCGGTCTGAACAGCCTCCAGCCACCCGCTGCGCTCATTCTTCGGTGGCTTGCCACCCTTCTGTTGCTGTTGTTGCTGCTTCGACTTGTCAGCGCTACCCTTTCCGTCCTGAGTCTTCGGTTCCTGGTCCATGCGGAAGGAGGAAAATTGCCCATCACGGTTCTCCTGTTGATCTTCCAACTCTATTATCCGTTCTGTGACCATGTATACACATCGCATAAGCCTTCCCTTGTCCAAGATCGAAAGGTTCCCGTTCTGGCGTTGTTTCTGAAGAAGGTCTCGGGTCTCGGCAGGAGCGCCAACAATTTGAAGTTTCTCAAGAATGTCCTTCGCCACCGGCCTTTGAGCCTCTGGAAGTCGACTTGTAAATTCCTCGAGATGTGCCAGTTCTTCCTTGTTTAAGTGAATCCAGCCTTCGGGCAGAGGTGGCGGCTTTGGTGCGTCAGACTTGCTTTCATCGGGCCCGTTCTTTGCACTGTGTTGATTCAACGGCTTGCTTCCATGCTCATCATCTTTTTCGGGGTTTGATCGGGGACCTTTGCTGGGAGGTGGGGGTTGCGAGGAATATGTCCTTGCTCGAATGGCGAATGCGGCAGAAGTCTTTGCGGGGATCGATCGGGTGACAAGTGACGGCCTTACACATAAGCGTAGTGCAGGCTGCGTTGACAATCTCGTCGCTCGTGCGAGCTGGCTTGATTGTCTTAAAAATCTCGACATGGTGGGCAACGCCTACTGTCGCAAGTGCGGAACCACCGGGGTTGTGGGTATAGATGAAGGTAATTGAGAGCGCCGTGCTATCTCATAGGGTAGCACGGCTCAAGCCAGCGATGCTATTGACTAATATTTGAGGCCGGGATAGAGTCGTATATGGCGAGAACTCGGAGTCCCAGCGCCAATGGGTGAATATGAATAAGTTGGATGACACCACCAAGTGAAAGCTTCTGGTGATGAGTCTACAGTGGTTGCTTAGCTCGAAAACTGAGGATCACGTGTTGGATAAGTCACTGAGTGTGGGGCAGTACGTCAATGAGTGATGCCTGCTACCTGGTTGGGGAAGGAAAGAAAACCTAGGCCCTTAATCCTAAATAATAAAAAGGCTTAGGTAAATTTAACCTAAACTTAGGATATCCTTTACTGAGTTTATTTTAATACCCTATATTAAGGTTAGATATTTTCTTAACCCCTAAGAAATACTTAATTAGGGTAGTGTAAAGTTAGGTAATAAATTAAATAAATATTTAAATATATCCGTTTTATACTTATTAAATACATTCTTAGGCTATTACTTTTAGATAGGTAAGTAATATTAAAAAGAGCAGTGCCAATTTGTAGCTTACTTTCTAGTATTAGTAAAATCTATAAAAATTCTAAAACTTTTTTATAATATTCTTTACTTTAAAGTAATTTTTAATAAATATTCTTTATAGTTATTTTATTATATTATAATATAAGATACTTAATATTCTATGTTTTTAATAAAAGGATAGTAAAATAAATTAAACTAGAATTAAATAATTAAAAGAAATCTATAGAAAGTAAAAATAATTTATTTAACTTTAAAGATATAAAAAAAAAAAAAAAAACTCAAGTCCTTAATCCTAACTAATAAAATAACTAACCTAAGGTATATAGCAACTTAATATAAATTTTAGATAAATTTTAAATATATTTTATAGAGTTTACCTTAAGTGCTTATATTAAGGCCTGATATTTTCTCACTCGCTGAGAGACACCAATTATAAGTGACAAAGATCTAGGCAGATTTCGTACAACATAGGTAGTGTAGAATTGGTAGACCTTGGATTATGTATTTTTGATACTTTGGCGCCAAATCAGAGGGTTTCTTGCTCCTGAAGGTTCATTTACTACCCTATCGCTCCGCCCATTCCAGGCTGTGGATGAGAATTGACCGTATGTGGCCATTGCCTTTCACTGGAACTCGGCATTCTTCCTTTAATTCGCTGAGATGCAAGACGATCTCTACACCCTTGGCCCCCTCGAAATCAGGCAAGTCACGCCAAACTTCAGTCTTTGACTTTTGGGCAATTGGGTGTTTGAAGTACAGCTGCAATACACGACGGGCCTGCTCATCGTCTCCGATTTCGAACAGTACCACACTGGGCTTAAGGATTTCTGCGATGTCCAAAAGCCGTGCGTAAAAGACGTCTGCTGGGTTGCATTTACAAGGGCAAGGGAGGTCCTTATCGGGGACCAATGCGAGACGCGGTTCATATTTTCGGACTGAATACCCGAGTTGCCCACGTCCATGATGCCATATATCTTCTGATATATATGGAGGATTAGACACGAGAATATCCCAGGGGGTAACGGCGAGCTGCTGCATGTCGCCATTACTGAAAACGTCTGCTCTTGTGATGTCAAGCCGTTTGTGTTTTGTGGGCTTGACCAAATTTCCAAGCCTGACGTTCCGTACGATGTTCTCCTGTGCGAGCCGGAGGGCTACAGGCGAAACATCCACTCCTCGCACGGTCAAGTTGCAAACCGAGTGCTGGAGAGATGCAAAAAGTCCAAGAGGTATACAACCAGTTCCTGTGCAGAGGTCGATTATGTTTACTCCACGGCCCGTTTTCCTTACATCTTGTCCTAGAAGCTCCCCTGATTTGATGAGGTTTATTAGATGGAAAGTGTATGCTTCGGTTTCTGGTCTAGGTATTAAAACACCTTGTTTGCACTTGATGTCAAGTGAGCCAAATGGCTGAGAGCCGATGACATACTGAAGTGGCTCACCACGCCCCCTTCTTCGACACAGATTCTCTAACAGCCATGATTTGTTTCGTGACCGTGATTCATCGACATGGCTTCTTAGCCATCGAAGCTCATTCTGGGCAGAATTCAAGTCCCGGCAAGCTGGAAGAAGGCTTGCGATATGTGGCGAGAGGCGCCTAGCACGCCGCAACAAAGATGGCTGAATGCGCGGCATGACGAAAGAACTTCATTGTTGAGCCTGCAACGGTGAAAGTTAATGCATGACAGAATTGTTAGCATACCGTCGTGAGAAAGTTGAGGTTGGATGTACATATTGCCATGATTAACCGACCTTTAACCTGTCGCGCCTGAAGCTTTGAGCCTCTGAGGGCAGCCCCTGCATCACCTTGCTTTATTCTTTAATCTTTGTTCACAACTTGATCAACTCGCTCAAGATACAACCTCCTTTTGGATCTTTTTGGTGCTGTATTCTCTACAATTTCTCACCGAGCGATTCGAGCGATACGAAACGCTAACTGCCGACATTCTTGGATTTTTGTTGTGATCGCCACTTTACCGCCAAATCTCAAACCACCAAACACTCCGATCAAGAACCGAAGATGAACGCGCCTGATCGGTAAGACTGTCCTTTTCTATCTCTTTATCCAGGTCTCCTCTCGTGTGCTTTCAGGCTGCTTGCTCTTCTCTAAGTCTGGCAAAAGAAAAAGAAAGAAAGAAAGAAAGAAAGAAAGAAAGAAAGAAAGAAAGAAAGAAAAAAAAACACAGACATCAAGTCATTGTCCAATGCTACACGCTCTTATTATCCTGCTTGGTCAAGCGCCATGTGAAGCCAAATGCCCAATATTGATTCGGCAATCGGTCTGTTCCCTAACATAGGGAATAGCTTTCATCCTGGCAAGTTGCCAGCATTACCACCCTGCCGTCAGTCGGTTAAGAAAGCATGATGCGACTGGCAGTGTTACCTAGTTGGCATTACCCCTAAGTATAAATGCCCAGCCTTCTTAAGGCAGTATGGGTTTCGAATGTCTGAAGGTCATCAAGTAACTATCCTTTCCTTGGTTCTATTTTTCTTGGTCCTATTTTCCTTGGTTCTGCTGCGTTCATTTGTGGTGTCAGTGGCGGGCACTGTCTCTGGGGGGGAATATCTCGCGAACTGCCTTTCTGAGCAGTCAAAAACCCATTTTCCTCAAGCGAGTCAGGTTCATCTCATCTATCTCAACACCATAAAAAGCACATAGAATCTATTTGCCCTTTTCACCAAATATTAGGCAATGGCCGGCGGTAACCCCAAGCATTTCAATCTCCAAGATGACCCGTTACGTTGCTTTGAATTACTTGACGTCTTTCGCAAGCTAACAAACTTGACAGTTTCGAGTTGTTCCTGCTCGGAGAGGGCGAGAAGAAGATAGAAGAAAAGGTCTTCTCAGGTTAGCTCCCTCACGACTTATGTCTATCCTCGGCTTACAGTGTTTTTAGGAATGTCCAATACCTCCGATTTTGTCCTCATGAAAGAAGACCACACTCTGGGTAACCTTCTCTCCGAGCACCTAAAGATGCACCCCAATGTCTACATGGCGGGGTACAAGAGTACAGATCCTGCCGCCCTTAATGAATCTCGTGTTGACATCGTACACAGTTGCTCATCCTAATGTTCCTGAGCTTTTTATTCGAGTCCAGACAGATGGTACCATCACCCCCCGCGATGTCTTTACTTCTGTCTGTGAGAAGCTCATTAAACAACTCGAGATGCTGCATCAGGAGTTCACGCGAGAGTGGGAATTGAGACGCATCACCAACACTGGTGAGCAGGGAAACATGCAGAACGGCCACTGAGTTCCGCGTTCATTATCAGGGATCATGTAAAACGGACAGGCATCATGGGCGGTCGGCGTTGGGGCTGCAGGTTACTGCTTATTTATTTTTAACCAGATATAAACTGGAATGAGCTTGAGATCAGACTCTTCTGAGCTATACTGCGGTTCTTGTTTCCACTTGATGTGCATGGTGTGACACATAAAAGATAGGTTGCGCCAGGTTTGCTTGAGTTTAAAACAGGGGAAGCCTGGGCTCGAGCTGAGTTCCGATCGAAAGAGGTTTCGCGATGTCTATGATCCTGGTAGACCATTCTCAAGCAGCTCCTTCTGGACCTTCACCACCGGGGATCAACTGATAGAGTTTCAGCACAAAAAGCAGGAAACGAGTTGCGATTGACTCACCATGCAGATGTTGTTGCCGTTCAGCAGAATTTTAGGAAGTTTAGTGTGGTTACCCGAATAGTCACTATTGAGTTAGCCATTGCCGGGAATGCAATAATGGAGATGTTGCTCATACAACTCGGTCACATCCTCCAGAACCATATCTAAACCGGCGATTAGTTTCGGTAGAGGCGAGATGGGAGAGTAATACTCACTAACGTAGTCATCAAAGCCGACGAGAGTTCCGCTGAATTCTATTACCTTTTCAGTACAATCGTCTATGAGCAAGCAGAAACTCATCTCTCACCCTTATCGCCCTTCATAATGACCCAAATCCTGGAGCCCACACACTTGTCGATAAGCTCTACACAGAAGAATTAGTATGTAGCTTTGATACATCAGGGATCTCTATGCAAGGCTACTCACCGAGGGGTAGCAGTTGGGATGCCATTGTGAAAATGTGACGTGGGTGGATCGTATGAAGAGTTATCAATCCGAAGCGTCTCCTTTGCTCGGAACTATTACTGAAGTGTCGGTCTTAGTTACCGAAAGCCAAACGCTTTATCTCAGAGTTGAGCTGAAGTCGTCAAGGTCGTCGTCTCAAAGTCTCAAAGTGGGATGGATCATGAAGGTGAATACCTACCAGGTTAGTGGGTACTAAGGTAGAGCACGTCCCCACGTGCTCTCGCGATAATCATGGTGACTAAGCCAAGTCATTGCCACATCCACCGTCCCCAAACCACCCGCTAACGCTCAGAATCAATGATCGCTCTATTGACGCGGCTGCCTAACAAATTTCACATACTGCGCTGTAGCTTTCGCGTATCAGGGTCATGGGCTTTTGCCACAATGGCTCACCGACGCTGGCTACATTTCAATCACTTCATACCCCAATGATATTGTCTTCACAGGGGCGCATTGCTGGCAGTGTATCAAGACCCTTGACAAGAACGCGTCAGTTCCCCCCTGTTAGTAGGTATGTTGAGGTACCCGTCTTTGAGTTAAAACTTCCTGACGTTTCTACCGATAAAGGAAAGAGTTCAGCTCCAGCATGCCACCAACTATAAACAATCGTCTGTGGAATCCGGCTCTTGGGATCAGGTTCTCTACCAAAAATGATCATCATCCACCTTACCCTTTCCTAGATATTGCTCGCTTCGTCCATACCTCTGCCTCTGGGTCTGGGGGCGTTGAAAACGGAGATGTCGAAGCCGACGAGTTCAGCGAAGGTGAAGAGTTCGAGCGTAATGCGGTGGAATGGTTCGATCAACAAGATCGGTTGGTATTGCCCACCACTGAAACAATCTCCAAAGGCACACAGGTTGCATCAGACACAGACGGTGATCTTGTCGAGGCCTCAAAGCAGGAGACAGCACTGGCGGAATCCGTCACTGCACCTCTCACATCCTTAGACTACACAATCGACGCCAATCTTTGGGATACAGCCCGGAAGAGTAATGCTGGCTCCAGCCAGTCGTTCTGGTCCTACAAAATGTATCGCCAAGTTCAAGAAAATGGCGAGGAGCAGAAAGTTAAAGTCCACTACTGCACTTCAAAACATACGATGGAGCATGTTTGTGAAAGGTACTTTTCTGACGAGAAGGTCATTGGCTTCGATTTGGAGTGGTTTGTTGCGAGGGGTCCTGCTAACTCCAACCCCCGACGAAATGTTTCGCTCATCCAGATCGCTAGCCCAAGTCGTGTAGGCTTGTTCCACGTTGCACTTTTCCCCAGGGACGACTTTGTCGCCCCAACCTTCAAGAGGATTATGGAAGACGAAAGCGTAACAAAAGTCGGAGTGGCTATCAAGGGTGACTGCACAAGATTGAAGAACAATCTCGGCATAAACAGTAAAGGGATTTTCGAGCTATCTCACCTCTACAAACTTGTCAAGTACTCGAAGGCTGGAGAGCTAGACCGAATCAATAAGGTCATGGTGTCTCTAGCCGTGCAGACACAGGACATGTTAGGTCTTCCGTTGTTCAAAGGAGATGATGTGCGGTCCAGTAATTGGATGATGCGTTTGTCAGCAGATCAAGTTGCATGTGAGTTAAAATTTACGCCATATGTGCTTCTGTAGCTCACGCATACATAGATTCCGCTTCAGACGCATATGCTGGTCTCCAGCTGTACTACGTGCTTGAGCAGGAACGCATGAAGCTTCAGCCTACTCCTCCTCGACCAGCTTTCGTCGAGCAGAATCTTCCTATTCGCTTCTTGACCGCTGATGACATTGACGAAAGTGATACGACTTCAGAATCCGGGGAACCTGAGGTTATTACTGATGTCGAGGTGAGACTTGAAACACCAGAAACCAGGCCTACGCCATCGATCGCAACGCCCACATCAAAGGCTACACCCCAACCAGAGGACAATTCTCATGATACAAGGGATCCCCGTATCCTTGCTGCCGAAAAGCACGCTCAACAATACCACAGCATAACGCGCCCCAAGTCGACACCACCATTGTCGTCTCTTCGCACTTATTACATGTGGCATGATAACCAAGATCTTACACCAGAGGTTGTTGCTACACTCTTACGCACTCCTCCTCTTAAGACAAACACTGTTGTTTCCTATATTCTTGATGCCATCGTCTCGGAAGGTTTGCCTTATTCCAAGGCGAGGCTTAGAACTGAGGTATTAGTCCACCTTGCCCCCCAGTCACTAGTGAGTGCCAGGTATCGAGCATTAGTAGATGCAAGTCAAGAGTCTGAAGAAGAAGTATAAAATATATTCTAGTATTCGAGTGGACGTATGGGGAACTGCTTCAAGCGCAGCCTCGCCGCAAACTGGATTGGAAACGAATAGATGAAGACTGCTTATTACCTTGGATCAGGTTGTAATTCGTGACCTTCAGTCCTGTTGCCAATTGTATCTTCAAGGTCCCTAAAGTACTCCAGCCATATCATCTAAGAACACAATAAATGTTTTTGGTATAAAGTAAAAATCGTGTTTGAGTGTCCATTTGTATTACACTATGATCCTGGCCCAAACAGATTACGGCCTCTGTTGATCTGGACCTTCTTGTCCTCGCCACCACTCACAATACCCCAGGATTGATCCCAGGCCACACTCAAGACCTTGGCTCCATCACCAGCGGCGGGGAGCTTCTTGCCCTTAAGCCACTCTCGGCCTATGGTGTACACTGGCTCACTGACGCTGCCGCCACCCTCCTCTGATGTACCCATCCGCACGCTTCGAAGATCCCACACACGGCATGTACTGTCGTGAGAGCCAGACACGAGCGAGTGATCGTTTTCGGGTGAAGGCGCCAGAGAGACAACCATATTAACGTGACCGCGGAGTGTCATGGCTGAGGTAGTAGTGGCTGACTCGCGGGGGTCGAGGAGGGTAATGTGTCGGGCCGACGAACCAGCAGCGACAAGCGAGGATCCGGGGAGCGCCGTTGCGCATAATAGTGGGTGCATGGTAGTGAGTCGGCTGACCTCGCGCTGGGTTGTTAAGTCAATAGTGCGAACAGTATGGTCTTTGGATGCCGAATAGGCGACCGTTGCGTCGTTGGGATGAAAGATGGCAGCAGTCGCAGGCTCGTCATGGACAGGGATCAAAGCAAGAGGGCCACGCTGTGCAGTGTTGGCGGCGCTCGCAAGCTTGACTCGCTTCGTGCTATGTGCAGAAGGCAAGCTCTCAGGATCCGCTTGGGGGGCTGTTCTTTTTGACGATGTCCAAAGGCCAACTTTACCGTCTGATGATGCTGTGAGAATGCGCTTAGTGGCTCCGTTAACGTCAAGACTGTTGATTTCCTTCTCATGACCCCAGAGTTCCATGCTGGACTTGAGGGCACCAGAGAAACCATCCTCAGACTCGTTATAGTCCCAGACAATAACCTTGCGATCCAGGCCAGCTGAAGCCAGCTGCTTCTGAGAGATCCACTTAACCGCATTCGCTCGCTGCATGTGACCACCAGCTCGACCAGCAGGAGACACTGCGATTGCGTCTCCAGAGGGGTTCCAGACTCTAACGAGGCCGTCATAGGAAGCACTCGCAACTCGTTCGGGGATGTTACCACCACCAGCCAGAAGGCCTGCTCGTGAAGTGGCAGATAGTAGGTCTATACCTCCGACCCAGTCGTCATGCTCAAAGCTTGCTTCGTAAACCGGAGGAAGCAGGCTTCGAACGTACTGCAAAGTCAGGGTAGATTCGGATGAAAGACCATTTTTTGCAAGATACTCTTCGATAGAAGTTCGGAGAAATGTGCCGTTGACGAGAAAGTCGAGGGGTATAGGAGAGGAGGTATCGAGCATAGACTCCGAGTTGAGAATGCGAGAGAGGCCATATCGTTTAATATCTGGGATAAGGATTAGCCTCTTAATCACTCCCAAGATATTCAATAACATCAATAACTGACCTGCAGGCACGAGCAATTGTTGTTTAGAGTCTGGGAGTACCAAATCCTGCTCAGTGGTAGTGAAGACAACCTTCACCTGTGCAACGTCCCCCATTTTTGCGTGGCTGTTCAATTGTTGTTATCCTTCGAATTATTTTCCAGGTATATCGACCTGAGGTTGTAGAATAAAAGGATTCTACTGATCTTGAAGCCTATTGGGCTAAGAGGTATCTCGAACAATTTACTGCGGTGAAGGTATGCTTGTGGCAGACCAGCTTGCAAAGATCTTGGGCAAAATCTAGAAATTTTTGGAAATTTTTGTAGCCTTGCAGTAACCTCGGCCCCGCTGCGGGGAGCCGATCTGAGACGCTGGCCAATGATAATGCTTGTGGTTGCAAGGCTGAGCCACTGTCCTGATGCCCATAACAGACCTGAGATAAGTGTACAGAAAGGGTACGTTAACATCCAATCCATAGGATGAAGGCGTGTTTTGCGGAGCAACTTCTTCGTGAGTATATCAACCAGGGCCGGTTCACTATTTTGAAGCATCCAATCAAGTAAATCCAATTAGGAAGTGGGTGATCCATGCATGTTCAAGAGCTCTTGAAACTGGATGTTTTCATCTCTCGAATAAAAACTTGGATACGTTATTGAATCTTTTCCTAGAGGTTTAATGAGTCCATCGTGCTTTGAGTCGATTCTTTGGAACTGGCCAAAAAAATACATTCTGGGTGGGTTCAGTCTCAAAACTATTATTCATCAGGGAGGTTGGAAGAGCTGCTTTGTTGGTGTTTAGTTGGACCAAATGACTTCACCTTAATCTCAACGCAATCTCCAAACGCTCCCTTAGAGCACTTAGGTGGAGAATATAGGTATAGATATATCATCTCCTACTAGTATTACAATGTAAGTAATCTTACTAAATGCATAATGTTCTTAGCTCGCCGGACCCTGATCTTGAATAAGTCATTCTGAACTCATCCTAAGGTTTGTAGATCTTGACTTATAATAGTCTAAAATCATATGAGCTCTTGCTGAGGTTTGTTGAATGAAGTCGCAATGTTTCTTGCATGCTTGTTTTCTAGAGACACGACCATTCCTGAATCAGCTCGGGAGTCGATAACTTGCGCCAGTGACTCTTGTTGAGGGAGAAACGCATTGTCTCTTGCATCGTTTCTTTGTGAAGAAGTAATCGTGACGATTCTCGCTAACGACTGCTGCTAGATCTGGTCGCTTGTATCGCTGCTTTAATAAAACCCGGGGCATATTCTGTTACCATGGCATTTGTAGTAATGAAGCTCTCCAAACTCACCCCTATCTGTCTCAATAGAGGCAGGGAGAGCAGTCCTAGCATACGTGCTTGTTAATCCCGTAACCGTGGGGAGCTAATCTTATAGTGTTTCAAAGGAAAGACATACAACACTGGATAAGGGAGTTGCTCGAGACGTGAGTATTACGACTTGGTTCTCGGTAGAGCTTCAGCCGCAGAGGTTCTGTCCATAGCAACAAGCCACTTACCTCATTTTGTTTACTCGCGCTCTGAAATCTGTTGTCAATTTATGATCAAATCGAGCAAAGGTAACTAGATTCTCTATAGGTGGCTAGGGGTTTTCCACTATGAGTTGTAGACATGAGGTTGGCAGTAAAACATAATGCACTAGCCCCGAGGGCAATGGCAATTTAGAGAGTGATCCAATACTTCTCTAAAATAGGTATTATATGCAACTTACCCAGTTTTAAGGTATAGAAAGCCCCGTGTTTTAACAATCTGTAGACACTTCGTACTTTGCCGTAGGATTAATACTCTTAATCCTTCTCCGATTAGTACACTATAGATCAGGAACATGTATTTCGCGCTAATAACAGATATGATAATGCTGGCGTCGATTTCAAAGACGTACCGTATTGCAGAAAGGATTCCAGTGAACTTGGGGAAAAACTACATCTGCTGAACATGTCGATCTCTGGTATTCCCCCGCATTCCATGACCTCATCCCGACATCCCCAAAAAAGTGCCAGACCTGCGTCTGGCCATACACAAGACAGGTCAAAAATTTTTAGATTGAAAAGTTTTGACTGGTCCTTGTAACCTAGTCGCTAGTGTGGTGAGAAGTAAAAAGTCTGCGCCGCGTACCCTACAGAACGGGTGGGAGATTTGCGCATGCCGTTGAGGAAAAACGTCGAGGCGTATCGACTAATACTATGTAACAGGCTGAGGGAAGAGAGAAAAATCTACCCATGCTCCTCAACAAAGGGACTCGATCTCAGATTGGCGTAACATCGAGACCTGGAAATGGCAGTGAAACACCTTGATCAATGGGCCGGCCTCGGCTCTTTGACCGGAGTGGCGTTGGTGTTGCGAGGAGCTATTCCTTTTGATGTCAAGTTTGTGGCGTTTGGCCAAGTCCATTTCTGCGCGGTTAATCTTGATTGAGTTTAGGGAAGCTGGCAATTGAGACCTCTCGAAACAGTTTCTTCGAGTGAAGTGTGAAGAAAAAGAGGTTCCAAGGATCTGATGGCAGTCAGACATATGGTGGTCGCTGGTATCTTTTTACATACTGGAGGCTCAGTTGAAGAAAACACCAATGTCACGCTGGATCGACTCCTCCAGGCATTGACCCAGGACATTACGGAGTACATTGTCTTTCTAAAAGTAGGTAGGTATGTATGTAAGACGTTGACCCTGGTCCCCGTCCTTGGGAGCCAAGAGAACGGCTCCATGTGGCGATGGGAGACCTGCCCTGGATTCCACAGTTGTTTGGGCTTGGTATACGGGCCTTTAGGATCCATGGATGGCTTTTGTTTAGGCGCCGTTGCTAGGAGCTTGGGGCCCCGACATCCCACCGACCCCACCCAAGCTTGGGCCGCTAGTACGCCAAAGTACGAGCTGAAGGCCTAAAAGCTGTACCCCAGGAGCATCAACACCAGCTGGAGGCAATATCACGGCCGATAGTTGCTGTAGTGGCCTCTTGGTACCTGCCGAGTACATTATTACACCATCTTTTTTTGTGAACTCAACGTCCTCTACACAATCTCCCTCCACGTATGCATGTGGGTTGCTTGCTTCAAACTTCCTGGGCTCGAAATTCCTCCCTTAAACTTCCATCTTTCCTTCCATTTCATTTTCCCTACCTACCTACCTACCTACCTTACCTTTTCCCTCTCCTCCTCACCACAACCTAATTGGCTCTCATCTCAACTGGTGTAGCGCTTCAAAACACCAAAGCAAATCAATAATCACCACCGCCTGGACCTGGGATCCATCGTACTAGGTATAGCAGTACCCATCTCCGTTAGTCTTTCTGGCTCCTACCAGCCCGTACATCTCCGCTCCCCATGGGCACATATCCATCTGCGAATGGATCCCCCATCCCCTGTGAATGCCCCATGTTCGCTCAGTGCTCATCCATCCATCGCACGCAGATCCGTTTCTTAGGCTAGGTTCACTCTCATCAGCGGCACAGTGACGCAACATCGAGACCACCACCATCTCGATTCGATCCCTCCGTTTCGCTTCTGCCGAACTCCCCCAGCCACGCGCTTCGCTACTCCCGAGAAAACTTCTCAATTGGCTTCGTGGACCATCGCTACAGCTTCCTGCTCCTTTATTATAGCTACTTTCCCAACTCTTCAACTCTCCTATTACTGTCCACCTGGAAGATTTCTGCGCTAGCTCCACTGCTCAATTCAACGCAACCAGACCCCTGGCCGAAGCCCATCAGATCATCGCGTTTACTATCTACTCTCCTTCCCCTCAGCGACTTACTCCTCACTTCTTGAATTGAGGTAAACACGTCAAGATGAGTGAAGGCGAGCAGCAGACTCGCGACATCAAGAACCACCTTCTCTTTGAGATTGCTACTGAGGTAGCTCATCGAGGTCAGTCATTTGCGAAAGCAGAATCCTTCATTCTCCCGAGTCTTCACATACTAACCCGCGGCGCAATACAGTCGGTGGTATCTACTCGGTTATCAAATCCAAGGCTCCTGTTACAACAGCTGAATATGGCGATCGCTACACCCTGATAGGCCCCCTCAACCATCAATCTGTAAGACTTGAGCTTGAAGAATCTCATGACTCTCACGTACTGACCATAATAGGCCGCCGTCGAGGTGGAGGAGATGGAGCCCACCAGCCCGGAGATCGCTGCTACCCTACAGTCCATGAGGGATCGAGGAGTTCACATTGTTTATGGCCGTTGGTTGATTGAAGGGGCTCCTAGGGTTATTCTCATTGACACCAAGACCGCCTATGGTCGTATGGATGAGTGGAAGGCCGATTTGTGGGAAGCTGCAAGCATTCCTTCACCACCTGGTGACGATGAGACCAACGAGGCCATTGTTTTCGGTTACCTGGTCGCCTGGTTCCTAGGAGAGGTACAATTCGCTTGACTATTCCACTCATGTCAGATCTGCTAACATTAATGTCTTATAGTTCGTCTGCCATGAGAAGAAGAGGGCTGTCATTGCTCACTTTCACGAGTGGCTTGCTGGCGTTGCCCTGCCCCTCTGCAAGAAGCGCCGCATCGATGTAACGACGATCTTTACCACGCACGCCACTCTTCTCGGCCGATACCTCTGCGCTGGCTCTGTGGATTTCTACAACAACCTGCAATGGTTCGATGTCGATGCTGAGGCTGGTAAGCGCGGTATCTACCACCGATACTGCATTGAACGAGCAGCCGCGCATGCATGTGATGTTTTTACCACAGTCTCTCACATTACAGCGTTTGAGTCTGAGCATCTGCTGAAGCGAAAGCCTGATGGTGTTCTGCCCAATGGTCTGAATGTCACAAAGTTCTCGGCAGTTCACGAATTCCAAAACCTGCATCAGCAGGCAAAGGAGAAGATTCATGACTTTGTTCGAGGGCACTTCTACGGTCACTATGACTTTGATCCCGACAACACACTATACCTCTTCACCGCCGGTCGTTACGAGTTCAGGAATAAGGGTGTCGACATGTTCATTGAGTCCCTAGCACGATTGAACCATCGTCTCAAGGCCGCTGGTAGTAAAGTGACAGTTGTTGCTTTTATTATCATGCCTGCTCAGACCACTTCGCTCACTGTGGAGGCGTTGAAGGGCCAAGCAGTTATCAAGTCACTCCGAGATACCACACACGTTATTGAGCAAAGCATTGGCCGCCGCATCTTCGAGCGGTCTCTTAAGTGGCATGAGGGTGATCCCATGCCCGATGAGAAGGAACTCATCTCTGCTCAAGACCGAGTTCTACTTCGCCGTCGTCTCTTTGCCATGAAGCGTCACGGACTTCCCCCAATTGTCACCCATAATATGCTCAACGATCATGAGGACCCTGTCCTGAACCAGATTCGACGTGTGCAACTTTTCAATCACCCCACTGACCGAGTCAAGGTGGTCTTCCACCCCGAGTTCCTCAACTCTGCCAACCCTGTTCTTCCTCTCGACTACGACGACTTTGTCCGAGGTTGCCATCTGGGCGTCTTCTCTTCGTACTATGAGCCTTGGGGCTATACCCCAGCCGAATGTACTGTCATGGGCGTGCCCAGCATTACCACTAACCTCTCAGGTTTTGGATGCTATATGGAAGAGCTTATCGAGAATTCGAGCGACTATGGTATCTACATTGTGGATCGACGAACCAAGGGCGTTGACGATTCCGTCAACCAGCTCACCTCGTTCATGTACGACTTTTGCGGCAAGAGTCGCCGTCAGCGTATCAACCAACGAAACCGAACAGAACGTCTTAGCGACCTCCTCGACTGGAAGCGCATGGGCATGGAGTATGTCAAGGCTCGTCAGCTAGCGCTACGCCGTGCCTACCCCAATTCCTTCAGTGGCGACGATGAGGAGGATGACTTTATACCTGGTGTCGAGCAAAAGATTTCGCGACCGTTCTCAGTTCCGGGTTCGCCACGAGATCGCACTGGCATGATGACTCCCGGCGATTTTGCCAGTCTTCAGGAAGGCCGTGAAGGCTTGAACACTGAGGACTATGTTGCATGGAAGCTTCCGTAAGTGAACATTCGTGCTTGATCAGGCTCCCTTACTAATGCCTTTCGCAGTGAGGAAGAAGACCCCGACGAGTACCCATTCCCCCTCACTCTTCGAACGAAGCAGCCTGCCCCCCATAGCCCGTCTGATAATGCACCTGTCAACGGAACCCAGTAGGACCGGTATACCAGACTCTTTCGGACAGGGCTTAGAGAAGAGGCTGAAGGGGAGGGACTGTATTTGAGTAGGTGGGCGAACTTTGATTAATTATTGTTGTTTTTATGGGAACGAGCAAGAGGTGGAAAGGAGCTTTCTCATCAGGCAGAAGCTTGTATGTCATTACTGGTGTTAACGCACATCCGCATTGTCGCAATTTGCATGCTGTGCCTTTCTAGTTAACTAGTTACATCCACTTGGGAAATCTGTTTATGAAGCCTCTGCAGCTATTCCGCCCCCTGGCATGGTGAACTGATCCAAATAGCCGAGTAATCTCAGACGTGTAGGTGCCTTAACCTGACCCTTGATTATTCGATCTCGGCAGGTATGGTGCCAAATGCAGCAGCCCACTCTAGTTAGTCTGACGCCCACCAAGCCTTTATATTGCTTATGATATGAATCCCAAGTGCTCTTATCTGCGGTAGCCTGACTATCCTCAAGGGCACGACGTTTCTTACGATATGAGGGTTTTATGAACACTTTAATATTTAGAAATAAATGGTTCGGTTTGAATTTTTATTCATTCAGAGGAGTATTGAGTCACCTGGATATTCAAATATTTCGACAGAAAGTCAGAGCGTATCATAACCATGGATGTAATCGAGAGACTACTAAGCCTCGACGAGTAAGAAAATACCAGACCTTGATGTAAGGTATCAAAATGAGCTCAGTAAAGGATATCCTAAACTCAGTAGACATACCTTAAATTCACATGACTATACCTAAATATTTTTATCACTCAGGATGAAGGTACTGAGTGTTGTTTACTCCCCTAGCATTGGATAGTAGCCCCATTTATATCCTCCAGCGACGGCCCTAGAGCTTCTCATAACACCAGGAAGGCGGCTATAGTAATAAATAGCTAATGAAGAGACGAATGTACGATACGTTACAATGAATTCAAGCCTCCAAAGCCAGGCGCCAGGGTAGCATGATGTGCACCTTGCGATTGCATGCGGGAGCGAATGAGACCCCGGGACCCTTAGAGCTGAAGGGCGTAAACTGGAGAAGTTACCTATCATCAGCACATGGTTCGCCATTGGCGGTGAAGGATATGGCACACTTGATGCAGCGCGAATGCATGGCAGCGGGACGATGCCGTGGTGACAGACGCTTAGTCGCGTGTAAACAAATGTTCTTCATCATGACAACATGTCGAAGTGGGCAAGTGAAGCGTTCTGGTATAGTTAGTTGGAGGTCATTACGATGCCAAAGAAAACATTTGCCAGCCCATGAGGAGTGTTTTCCCTTTGCACTAAACTTGGACATGAGAAAAGCCATGTTTTTTCTTCTTCCCGTTTGAATTCATTCATTGATTGTTCTTTGTTTTGATGCTGCAGTCATGATATCCTCCAGACCCTTTCCTTTATCTAACTAGAGGCGGGTACAGTAGCTGCATTGACACCCCAGGCCATCACATCACACTGCATCGCACCACCATTTTCAGACTCTCGCAGGTCACTCAAAACCTTGTTGCGATTCAGACTTCCCCGGGTTTCTTTGCTTGTCTCCCTGTCCATCCCCTGTATAGTCCCTGTCCGAACCCCTCCGGGAGAGGGCTCGGAAGCGGTGACAACGAACCAAACAAAGCCCGAACCTGAAGGCAAGAGGAGGAGGGAATGATACCCAGGATTGAGTGAGACTGGGAAAGTAAAAGAGGGCCGACTGCCCTTATAATGAAGAGGATCTGACTCTTCCTTTCTCTGATCTGACCCAGTCCCTCTCATTTTGCTCTGTGAGCATTCGCGTAGTATCGCTGAATCACTCTTCATCTATTGCTATCCTTTCTCTGTCAATACCCTCACTCCACTTTGAGTCTGAGCACAGCCGACTTCTCCTGCATATCCGAACTGTCGATTGTTTACTCCGTATATACACGCATACATCCCACCCATAGCTGCATGCTTCCTTACTCCCGTCGTCTTCTGTCTCTGTCCCTCTCTTTTTTCCCAGAGACAAGACTACAAGTAATTACTCCCATCATCTTGTTGGATCCCCACGACCTCACCCTTTTCGAATTTCCGGTCGAGTTGCCCGCTGCGACAACATCCATCCTGTCGCATTTCTTCCGGCGTGCAATTTCTCCGGTTCGCTTCTCCTGGACAAGACCTTGCATCTCTCAACGGCCTCAGAAACGTCGGTACCTCAGCCTCAGGGAGCAAGAAAACACCAGACCTTAAATGTAGGGTGTCAGAATCAACTTGACAAAGGGTATCCTAAATTTAGGCTCAATTTATGCTAACTTACCTAAGTCTTTTTATCATTTTGGGTCAAGGTCCTGAGTTTTCTTTCCTCCCCTACCTAGCTCAGCTCTTCAGCAACAGACTACGAGCCGATCAAGTAACTACCCAATACCCGTGTTCATTCCCACTAAAACGAAAGCCAAAGCCAAAGCTAAAAGCCGACGGTACCTGACGGGAACTAAAAATATTGTTAGCACAGCCAAGAAAAGCTCGTTGCTCCCTGAGAACAAAGGTTGCCCCCCTTTTTGCCAGATGCGGCGTGGGGTGTAAACAAATGAGACACGCCCGCAATCAGTACCCGACACCGAAATAAGGGCCCCAGCTGGGCCTTGCCGCCTCCCAAGATGCCTTCTGCTACAACAACAACATCTACGGTTCCTCATAGGCCAACGACTCCAAAACTTCGTCCCAGGAGCTCCTCACGCGCTATCCGAAGACCGAACAGTGCTGCATCAACCCCTAACCTCAAGTCCGCATACGCTTCGCATTCGCGCGCCGCGCCGCCGCCTCTACCACGCAAAGGTTCCCTGGCCCAGCTCACACAAGGGTCCCTCGCCAGCATCCCCGATGTTTCTGAGAGCTACGCCGTTGATACTGTCCTGAGCGACTCCTCACAAAACATGATGCCTCCTACGACGCCCGGTCGCTCACAGGCTGTGAACGTTGCACTTGGTGACATTGTCGATGTCCCTGGTGGAATGCATGGCGTTGTTCGTTTCGTTGGTCCTGTGCAAGGTAAGAAGGGAGTTTTTGCTGGTGTCGAGCTCGACCAAGACTTTGCTAGCCGAGGCAAAAATGATGGCGATGTGGACGGGTAAGAACAATGCAGTCTATTGTTTCATGGGTTTTCAGACACTGACAGTAGCCAACAGCATATCATACTTCACAACAACAATCCCTGGCGCCGGTATCTTCTTACCAGCCGCCAAGGCCCTTCCTCGTCGCGATTCGATTCCGCCCTTCCCCATGACACCAGGCGCGATGGGTGGACTTCGGGCTGGCAACCAAAACTCACTCAACTACACTTCCCCAACGCCTGGTCTTCCCAAGTTCAGTGCTTCTGTTGGACCTGGTGCCCGGGCTCCCAGCCCTCAGCAAAAGCTGGCACCCAGAACTTCCCTTCCCCGGCCCGACTCTCCTGTACGCCGGATGCAGATGACGCCTGGCCCAAGACCATCCATGACAACACCGGTCAAAACTCCCACCAGATATGGGAGCCCAACGCAGTCACGCTTCGCTCAGAGCGTCCGCGGTACATCAGGTGATCCGAGCAAGAGACCCCAGAGAATGGATCGGAAGCCAAGTCATGGGCCACGAAGTGCTTCAGCCTTGGGGTCGATATCAGGCCTTGATGATGATCCCGCACCTTTGGGAATCCAGCGAACCGGTACTAACGGAAGTTCCGGGTCAGTCTCGTCGTTCGCCATGAAGATTCGGCCTGCGTCGCGCATCAACATGAATGATGAGGAACTCGATCGGCTGCGATCACAGATTGAAGATCGTGATCGGCAACTAAAGGAGCAATCCGCTACATTAGCGGACATGGAGAGTAGCTTAGTTGAACTGCAAGGTCTCATGGAGCAAGCAGACATGCCGACAGTGCAACGAAACAGCTGGGACAACAAGGACACCGCGCAGTTGCGCCAACTGCTGAGAGAAAAGAACGACAAGATAGCCATGCTCACAGCAGAGTTTGACGCTCATCGAGCTGACTTCCGGAGCACTATCGACACTCTGGAGCTTGCCAGCACCGAAACGGAGCGCGTGTACGAGAAACGGATAGAGGAGCTGATGGCCGATGTTCGAGAACTGGAGTCACGTAATCTAGACGTCGATTCTGTCGCGACCCAACTAAAGCAACTGGAAGAACTGGTCCAAGAACTTGAGGAAGGTTTAGAGGATGCTCGTCGGGGTGAAGCAGAAGCTCGAGGCGAGGTTGAGTTCTTGCGAGGCGAGGTTGAGCGAACAAGGACGGAACTGCGTCGCGAACGTGAAAAATCATCGTCAGCCCCTCCAGCAAATGGCGATCATACAGTATCTTCCAAAGAGCTTGAGCAAAAAGACGATGAGATTAGAGGCCTCAAAGCCATCATTCATTCCCTCAGCCGAGACTCTATTCCTGGGGAGCCCAAACCCCCTGCACCAAGGCCTGGTTCATTGATGGCCGAAGATGTTGTGGCGAATAAGATCGCGCGCGACAATCTCGAGCGGCAAGTTGCTGAGCTCCAATCTCTCCTTGAAAAGAAAAACAACCGCGAGGACGAACTCGAGAAGGAGCTTGAATCAATCCGTCAGAACGGTACAGCGGCCAACAGGTCTTCTTTCAGAGACTCCCGAGACACTGTCGTTATGGCCCAGGCAATGGAGAACCGACCAGTCGAGAACCTCAAGAGATCCAGTACCGCTACGCATAAGCGGGTCAGCACCCTCGACACAATGCCAGAGAGTGACGACTACTCCAATGCCACAGAGACTAGCACCCTCTGGTGTGAGATCTGTGAGACTAACGGTCACGATATCCTAACCTGCACCAACATGTTCGGTCCTGATGGTGCTAAGACCAACGGCGAGTCTAAGGCCATCAATAAGGCCAGCCGTGAAGAGCTCAAGCCGCATACCCCTACAGGTGATGATGCCCCTGCGCCTCTCACGCCATTCAGACTTAAGAATGCTGGGCCTGCCTCTCCCGCAGTTAAGATCATGCCGAACCCCATGGAGTCAGGCCCCGTTGCTGGCAAGGAAAGTGGCATCATGGACCCCGAGAAGTGGTGTGCTCTATGTGAGCGCGACGGCCATGACAGCGTGGATTGCCCCTTCGAAGATGCCTTTTGAGGGCCAAACTCAAATATCTGTTTTCTTGACGCATAGCATGTTGGAGAATCATTGAAACGAGCATTAGTGCGGCTTTTCTTGAGGCCTCGCGAAGAGCCATTAAATTATGCTTGGTGTAAGGGGCGTGATGAAAATCGCCTCATGCGTGTAACCCCTTTTCATGTTCTTATTTTCGAAGCTTGGGTTGGCAGTCAGGTTTTGAATGCTTGGTCTTTGTCTGGTAAGGCACTCTTCGTGATACCATATTCTTACTTGTGTTTTATGTCATCAACCTGTCCTGTAGCACTTTTCCTGTAATACTATATGACATGGTGTATCAGACTATTTTTTTTTGGTCAACGTTCCTTGGTAATGGGAAGTCCGTAGTTGTGTGCTATCTATCGCCTTGTGTACCTTGAAACATGTCGCTGCCTATATTTATTTCCTGCGATATTTGTAGTCTCTCCCCTCGAGCACTATGCCACCACCGAACACTCTTCCACAGCTCACCGTCCCACTCACCTGCTAAAGCACGATACTTCGTCAAAAACCATATACTGGGCTCCCAACTACGTGAGTCCCACGGCACACCTGCACCCATGCCACGTGAGTTCATCCCAGCTCCCCAGCATGTGAAACCGCCGGAAAGAATATCATGACACAAGGCCCCTTCATCAATGGCATTGGGGTCTTGGTCGAGCACGGTGATGAGATTCTCACGGAAGGTTTTGAACGGAATAACATCCTAGTTGCGTTAGCACTTGAGAGCATGAAGTCATCTATACTGACACACAATATAAGGATGATGTCCAAACGCTAATTGTTTCTCAATCGGCTGAAGATCAGATGATATGTCCAAGAATTTTGACTTCACAAATGACAGTTTTGATGAATGGTGACCTTCGTCCGGCGTGACAGAGAACACACTGCAACCATCATCGTGGAGTATCTCGTCTACACCCCCCATACCGAGAGCGTAGCAGTTTGCGAATATTGCACCAAATATCCCCGGTTCCATTGTGTATTGCGCTGGGAAAAGCGATGGCCGCGCATTTGCTGTCTTGAACAATGCTTTGGCAAATCGGATGGCTTGAAGTTGACCAGGAGTCTGACGTAGCATCTTTTGTGAGGAAGACGCAGATTTTAGTTCTCGGGTATCTTGCGGTAGGTGACGAAGAAGAGATCGTTTTTGTTCAATGCTGAGGCTCTCTACGCCTTGTAGGACGTCTTTCAAAGAACTATCATCATTGCTTGAGGCTCCTTGAGAGCCTCTGTGGCTAGAGACTGGACAATCCTCTAAGACTTCTTCTATGGCGCTGTAGCCTGTGCAGTCTGCCAAGGATTGGCCTGTAAACGTTGGGGGTTGTGGTATAAGCTTGGGCATGACAGCTTCCCATTGCTCATGAGATCCAAAGTTGGGAGGGTTGCCTTTGTCAAGCACTGGCAGAAATTCAGGTGCCAGTTGGTTAGAAATGACCGTTGGAACCGAGTCCTGTGTGAAACTTTCACAAGCTTGCGGCACAGAATAAGTTCCAGTGCCATCGAATCTGTTGAGGTCCAGTGGTATGAGATGGTTAGTCAGAGGTGCTGGAGGAGCGTTGGTGTCACTCGAACCACTGGGGCCCGGAACATCATATACATGACCATTACCGGTGATACTAGGAAGGTTGCTGGGGTCCAAAAGTTCATTTAGAAGGGCCAGTTTCTGCTTCCGCTTTTCGCCTGTGATAGCAAGGTTGATGGTGTTAACATAATCAAGTTCTGCTGATATGACACGCGGCTTCAGATCGGGAAGAGTACATACGATAGTTTCGGCTAGCAAGACGGTTCTGTTCACGGCGTGCCTCGCTATTACGCTTGGCAGACACCTTGCCCTTCTGGATCTTTGTGGTCTCACTCATAGGTAGTATTCACATTGGATGGCAACGAGGTGAGATTAGGGTAAGCAGATAAGAAGGATGATGATAACTGCGGTGCCAAGGAGCTCGAGCTTTTCCCCACTTTCTCGGTTTTAATCACTTTTGGACTTATTGGAGACACATATGGTCTTCCGTTCTCGTCGTTCAAAAGTATTGAAATGTCTTTGAGTCGGAGTAAGACTAGTTGATGCTTTATCAGTGCATGGGTGAAGACAGCCCGAGTCGAAGTTGTGAGTTAAAGAGCCCCACCTTTAGGCTTCCCTTACTACCTACCTACCTACCTAAGGTATGTATAAGTATGTCCTGGCTTATTGACCAATCACACCAATCGCTTTACTGATTCTATCGTATCCTCCAAAGAGTTCCATGAGGCTCTGAGTACCTCTCTAAAAGGTACCCTAGGTAGGGGAGGCAAACTTGAAGATGTCTACCTGCGGCATTCTAAATCACAAGACTTCAGGTGGTTTTAGGGTAGGTAGGCATAGGGAGGTTCCTATTGTTTGCGATATCTTATCCTCCGGATCAAAGAGGTTTCCAGCTTTCTGAAGGGTACCACCTAGAAATAGATATTTCATGAAACCAGATCAGAAAAGTCCGGTACTTGGGTCAAACCTGATGTTGCTTGAACGACGACACTGGAGGCTTGTGGAATCCCGTCGGTCATTTCATCGTTCGAGAGAAGTCTGGCCATTATCTCACATGTCAAAGTTCTGTGTAATCGCATTATCCAATCCTGCATGGTCAGGGAGGTGGGACACAGGGTTTGTTAATTGTACAACAAACAATATATCCTTAGGGTACCCCAGTTCATTAGCAGAGGGTGGTGGAAGTTTCCAGGCTCCGGAAAACCATTCATACACATATTTTCGAATGATGTATGTAGGGAATATAACGGCATCAAAACAAACCATCCATAAACTGTCATGCGCCCTCCGAGTCAGGTATTCTAGCTTCCGCGGCGACAGGGGATGCCAGGCAGGCTTTTTTGAGGAGTGGAGGCAAAGAGTGAGCGAATCAATGCAACACGCTGCATGCCCGAACAGGAGTATCGGGGTCGGGTTGTGGGGTCCTAAATCGGACCCTGCGGCTGTAGAGAAAAAAATCGAAGAACTTTTGGCCACTACAGGAAGGGCCTTAGGGGCCTTAGGGGCCTTTTGGAGGGGTTCTGGGGACGCCTTGCAGGGAGGTCTGTTAGTGAGGTACATACCTACTTGTACGCAGCCTGGGCAGCCTTGTATGTATGATACCTGTTTGTTGAGACATGGGGTACGGAGTACTAGACGTTGGTTTGTTTGTTCGGTGTTACGGGTGTAAGCAGGTAGTCATTACCGTAGTATTGGATACTGAAGTGTGGCCCTGGGATGGGCTTTGGAGTATGTAGAAGCCCCTGGAAAATCCGAATGCACTCTAGAAGAAAGTGCGGAAAGATGCAGAAAAGTGAAGATGTAAAATTGTTTGGTCTTCAACCGGGTTTCCGCCCCTTTGCCGCGTCACAACCTTCAGCCGAGACCTGACTGTATGTACATACATATAGCCCGCCCGCCAGTGTGGTTGTGGTCGCTACTACGGCGCACTAAGACGCAGGTCATGCATTATCAGCACCGCCACAGAATCTACATTCTTCCACACACTTCCATGAGGCGCGACTGTGCTGCAGCCTCCCTTCTTCCATCTCAAAACCCGTCCGCTCAATCCAAATTCAAGTCTCAGCGCCTTATTTCGACTCGATCTGAACTTGACATTTGACTCTGACGCTTTTGCTTGAGACACTTTTCTCTCTTCTTCTCAGTGGGATAAACTCCCATCTGTTTCGACATTTGCGAATTGCAGCGCTCTTATCGATCGCCTCTTTCTTCCCTCCACTTGTTACATATTCGAATCGAATTTTAGAGAACAAAGCCCGTTCAAACTTGCCGCTGCGCAGCCCCGCCGTCGGGAGACTCGAGATACACACACCCTTTGGCGAACAAGGTACGCATATAAAACGGCTGTCTTCTCCCTGTGCTAGATGCTTGGTGTATGATGCTATCACAGTTCATCTTCTTTTCCTATTACATTGTTGTTGCGCGTGTGAAAATCTGCGTCTTTGTTTGCTTTGTCTGGGCCTTTACTAATATTCCAATAGTCCTCGTTCCCCTGTTATCTCGGACCTTAGGATAACAAAACACGACTCGAGCAACCGACACAATGGTCAAGGAAACCAAGTATTATGATACCTTGGGTGTATGTTCTATCTAACCCCGAACAAAGCTCGAATAACTGCTAAACCAGATCACAGGTTGCCCCTACTGCTACTGAGCAGGAACTGAAGAAGGCTTACAAGGTCGGAGCCCTCAAGTACCACCCTGGTATGTATTCCAAGCCCCTCTCTCTCCAGTCAGCTCAACATGTCTAATGCAACACAGACAAGAACGCACACAACCCCGATGCCGAAGAGAAGTTCAAGGAAATCTCTCATGCCTACGAAATTCTCTCCGACTCTCAGAAGCGACAGATCTACGACCAGTATGGTGAGGCCGGCCTCGAGGGAGGTGCTGGTGGTGGTGGAATGGCCGCCGAGGACCTTTTTGCTCAGTTCTTCGGTGGTGGTGGTTTCGGTGGCATGGGCGGCATGTTTGGCGGCGGTGGCATGAACCGCGGCCCCCCCAAAGCCCGTACTATCCACCACACCCACAAGGTTACCTTGGAAGATATCTACCGAGGTAAGATCTCGAAGCTTGCTCTCCAACGGTCGATTATTTGTCCCAAGTGTGAGGGTCTCGGTGGCAAGGAGGGTGCTGTCAAGCGATGCACTGGCTGTGATGGCCATGGTATGAAGACAATGATGCGCCAAATGGGCCCCATGATCCAGCGCTTCCAGACTGTCTGCCCTGACTGCAACGGAGAGGGTGAGATCATTAAGGAGAAGGATCGCTGCAAACAGTGCAATGGAAAGAAGACCACAGTCGACCGCAAGGTTCTCCACGTTCATGTCGACAAGGGCGTTCGCAGCGGTACCAAGGTTGAGTTCCGGGGTGAGGGTGATCAAGCGCCTGGTGTCCAAGCTGGCGACGTCGTTTTTGAGATTGAGCAGAAACCCCATGCCCGCTTCACTCGCCGGGATGACGACCTTCTCTACAACTGTGACATTGAGCTTGTCACAGCTCTGGCTGGTGGCACAGTCTACATCGAGCACCTCGACGACCGATGGCTTGCCATTGATATTCTTCCTGGCGAGGCTATTTCTCAAGGTATGTTCTACTAAAATGCGCTCAACAACCTCCAGCTAACTGTTTTAGACGCCGTCAAGATGGTTCGCGGCCAAGGTATGCCCTCTCCCAGGCATCACGACTTCGGCAACATGTACATCAAGTTCAACGTGAAGTTCCCCGAGAAGAACTGGACCGAAGATCCCGAAGTTTTCGAGACCCTCCGCAAGGTTCTTCCACCCGCCACGCAGAACGCACCTCCCGACGACGCCATGTCCGAACCCGCCAGTCTCGAGGATTTGGATAACACAACCCAGAACAGAGTGTTTGGCAACTCTGACGGTATGATGGACGAAGACGACGAGGATGGTCATCCCGGCGGTGAGCGTGTGCAGTGCGCCTCGCAGTAAGCTAGCCGAAAGAAAGCGGCGCAATAAACACACACGGCGAGTGCCATGACTGCATCAGTTGCATGCGCGAATAGGGCATTTCGCACATCCACAGTCTTAGTCAGAGACAGTGCAGCTGAGGGTGGACGTCAGTCCTTGTCGACGACGTCGCTTAATCGTTCAATGATACCAAAATTAGTAAAGGATATGGTCTACTAAGAATTGTGAGCGAGTGTGGTACTGGGGGTAAAGGTGCAGTTGAGTGGGCACCTGGGTTGAACTTCGAACGATCGTGTTCGAGGGGTTAGTGAAGGGTGAGAGGCTTTCGATCAGGCTTGGCTGGCGTTTTGAGGACATAGACGATTCAAATGAATTTGGTAGTAGCAGACGTAGACCATGAACATGATGATTGTTTGTTATTCCAATAATGGTCGGCAAAACCTATCAGCAAAGGACAAGTGACAGGAGAAGTGGACCCAGAAACCATCAAAGCTTCAAAGGGATACCTGGTCCACATCCTCGCAAGATGCTATATCCAATTTGCTGAGTGCCAAGCACATTGCCTTGTTCACTATATACTAGATACTCAACTAGTAAGCTAGTCTAGGCGTATCTGTCTCGGTGACAAACTCGTCTTCGTAAGGTTGTGGAGAAGACCCTTGTCCATTATGATATGGCAGAATTAATTCCCTTTCTGTTACTTTCGGTACATCCCTATTGCTTCTCACCAGGCCCAGCCTCTTCCATCATTTGATCTTCGGGCACCTGTTCCTCACCCCTTTCTTCTTCCCGTTCCGTGGCTTGTTTTCTTAGAGGCTCGGTGTTATACAAAAGACTCCTCACGATTTTCTCATCGACATCAAGTTCAGTGTTTTCGATGTTTTTGTCATCCACCGAGGCTATTATGCTTGTGGCGAGCTTCTCATCAGTCATGGTAAGTGAGTAGACAGTTAGGCTTCTTGCTTGCGTAGGATCACTGGGGTCCAGAGCAGCAACGATCTTGGGTGCTTCATTGCCGCTGCCAGGCTTGATAGAGAGGCTGAGGGGCTTGCCAGGAAGCTGGATAATAGCTGGGTGATTAAGGGCGTGATTTTTGGTGAGTTGCCATGAAAAAATGGCCGAAATACTAATCAATGTGAGTTGCGTTACAGGGCATCGATGAGAAATACACTTACTCCTGGCATATGGCGAGAATATAAACAAGATCCGAGCCACCGTGTGGATATACCAGGCTGTAAAGCCCAGATACAGCTACCTTTGTAATCCCGGGCAATATCTTTTGAGCTAGTGACAAGATGCTGATTGTGGAGAGGAGTTTGTTTGATTTCCAATCCCAGACGAACAAGTCCTCATCACCACCACCCGACACCAGAATATCACCACGTGTGGCTGGAATGACCATGGAGCTGATGAACTCTGTGTGACCGAAGCAGAAACCCTCGATGACGTATGACTGGGGAATGTATCTTGAAATCCGAATATGTTCATCACGGTCGGCAGTAAGAATGTATCGCCGACCCTCACTCTCACCCATCACGAGTGCAGTAAGCATAGAAACATGGCCAAGCAATAGAGTGATCTCAAAGTCTGGAACTTCGGTTTTAGAATTGCTGTCGTTTTTGGTCCGTGTGGAAAGCTCCATCTGTCTTTGCTGCTCTTGAAGAGCTCGCAGGTTGCGCTTCGAGTGAACGGTTGTAGTATTGGCAGATGGTTTATATGCCGGTTTGGGGGCAGGGGTTGAAGCAGTCTGGAGAGTAGGATCGTAGAGGAGAGGTAGAGAGTAAACATCTCCAAATTTATCAGCGACAATAATCTGAGAATCTGGTCCGATAACGACATCACTAGGGCGTTTGGGAAGGGTTCTGGCCTAGAATTAGTATACGGGCTGAGGAGTTGGCTTTCCCCCCCTATACGAGCTTACCGCTTGCTGATTTGGTTGAGGGAGCCCTTCCCATCATTCTCAAGGACCCAGATGGCCTTGTCGTGTCCAGTGATAGCCAAGATATGGGAGCCATCCAGAGTACTTGTCAGATGGGTAATGACTGGGCGATCAGGTACGCGTGAGATGTTGTGATCCTTTGCTCGTTGCTGATTTTGTCTGTTCTTGCTCTTCTTTCCACCCTTCTTTTTGCCCTCACTTTTAGTTTCATCCGAGATTTGAGTACCCCCTTGGACCTCTGGCTTGGTTGGAGCTGTCTCATCTTTTAGCTCTTCAGTTCTTTGTCTCTTGGCTGGGGGTCCACTCCCATCTTCTTCCTCGGCGATATGAGTCTTGGTCACGGGGTTCTCAGTTAAGATATCACCTGAAATAGCCTTAACTGCCGCGTCTACTCTGTCAACATCTGGATGTTTCCACGTCGAGAAGTGAGATCCGTCCTCAAGGCTAAAAGAATGAATCTTGCCTCCTCGAGCAGCAAAGAGAACATTTCCACTGACGTGGACGACGTTGAAGGGAAATTTCATGGCGTCTGAGCCCCTGTGAGTTGATTGAAGATTGAATATCGAATTGATGAGATTTGATACTGGAGCAATTGCTCGGGCGACAGCTCAAAAGACTCTTCTAAGTTCCACTCATGAGGTGGATGTGATAAAAAAAAAGATACATTGAGAATGTACCTACCTAGTAGGTACCTACCTTAGGTCGATACCTAGGTGTAGGTAGGTAAGGTATGACTAACTGTACTCCGTATGCTTCCCTTGGATAGTTCCCAACCCAAGCCACCTTGCACCCAAAACAGACTAGCGTCTCTATGCCCTAAGCGAATTGGCAGTGAGCACACATTACATTTTCCGAAACTGCCAAAAGAGTTTTCTTGTCTTCATCAACATCCTCATCAACCTCCAATTTCCATTTTAAGATACCCCTTGCCCTTAAATACTCCTGCCTTCAGAAAAATAAGAAGATATGGGGGGCAAGTCTGAGAACAAGGCCAACTATTTCGACAAGCTCAAGGGCTTGCTCGAGGCCTACAATTCCATCTTCATCGTTGAGGTTGACAATGTCAGCTCCCAGCAGATGCACGAGATCCGACAGGCTCTCCGAAGCAAGGGTGTTGTCCTCATGGGCAAGAACACCATGGTGCGTCCCTCTCTTCGAGGAAGAAGCCACCCTCGGTTTGCTAACAATATTTCCAGGTTCGCCGAGCCTTGAAGACCTTCATCCCCGACTCCCCCGAGTACGAGCGTCTCCTTCCCCACGTCAAGGGCAACGTTGGTTTCGTCTTCACCAACGACGACCTTAAGGAGGTCCGTGACATCATCCTCGCCAACAAGGTCGCTGCTCCTGCTCGTGCCGGTGCTCTCGCCCCTGCCGATGTCTGGGTTCCTGCTGGAAACACTGGTATGGAGCCTGGAAAGACCTCTTTCTTCCAGGCCCTCGGTGTCCCCACCAAGATTGCCCGTGGTACCATTGAAATCACCACTGATCTCAAGCTCGTTGAGGCCGGCTCCAAGGTCGGTCCCTCCGAGGCCACGCTTCTCAACATGCTTAACATCTCTCCTTTCACCTACGGCATGGGTATCTCTCAGGTTTACGACCAGGGACAGTCTTTCCCTCCCAGCGTTCTCGACGTCGGCGAGGAGCAGCTCCTCAAGACTCTGTCTCAGGCTATTGCCACCATTGCCACCATCTCTCTGGCTCTTAACTTCCCTACGCTGCCTTCGGTCCTCCACTCCGTCGTGAACAGCTACAAGAAGGTTCTCGCTGTTGCCATCTCCACTGAGATCACCTGGCCGGAGATCGAGGAGCTCAAGGACCGCATTGCCAACCCCGATGCTTATGCTTCCGCCGCGCCTGCCGCTGCCGCTTCCGGTGGCGCTGCCGCCCCTGCTGAGGCTGAGAAGAAGGATGAGTCCGAGGAGGAGGATGAGGATGAGGAGGGCTTCGGCGGTCTTTTGTATGTGGACCCCTTCCAATACCTGATGAGTATGACTGACAAATTCTTAGCGACTAAATGTAGTCACATTAAGCGGATGTACGACTGCCTTCCAGGATTCTGGCTGGGTTTACGACTTATGTATCTTAAAAAGGGGGCACATAGATCGTCTGCTGGACAATTGAATCTGTCGCGACGGCTACGAATCAAGTTTTAGGACTCAATATGCGAGTGAACGCTTCTACCAAACCGACTAATGCAGCTCTGCTGATTGAGTCCAATATTGAAAAAGGTTAGTTAGACAAACATTTTCCTTTTTACATTTCCGGATGATTATATAAATTGTTCAAGAGCTTTTTAACCCTGAATCTCCTGATGACACATACATCACCACCCTATGACGGACAACGATCACAATTATGTTATTTTGACAAGATGTCTTTTGAGAGTATTAAAGCTAACGGTCAAATCTACAGATTTCCACGCCCTCGAATGTTCTCAAGCTTCCACAGTGTGATGTCCGTGCATGTTTCCTAAACGAATCAGATAGCCCAGCTAAACTGTAGGGTATGAGAAAAATGGTGATACCTAACCGTGTGTGCTAGGAAAAACTTGGACTTCTTCTAGTCACTCCTACAATCCTAATATTGTAATTGGAACTTTGGAACTCTTGACACATTTGCTAGGCACGGATCAGGGCTTGGAAATAAGACTACTGTCGATTAATACTATCTATGCATTGCATTCTCACGCCTTGTAGTTTGTCTTAGTTGCATTGTGTCATGAGCTTGCGAGAAGACACTATCAAGTCTTTAAATCTTTGTCATTGGGCCTACTTGCGGCCCATTGTTAGAGGCGCGACTGTATTTGCCGTCAATACCTACCAAAAGTGGCCTATATGGAGTTGTCTTGCTTCAAGGCGCGTTTCGCTACCTCAATGGCTCGATCCGGTAGCCCAGCGAGCCTCGCAACTTTCAGTGCGTGACTTTGTCGGTTGATGCCTCTCTGAAGTTTGTGGTTGTAGAAGAAACCTCCATCACCATCCTCGACTACATTGGTGCAATATGTCTGAACTACACCTGCTTCGGCCGAACACAACCCCTCTTCATGAGCCAAGTCGGCTACAGAGTGGAAATGTGTTGCAAAAAGGGTGCGGCATTGGTTCACGGTCGCAAGGTGATGCAGGCATGCGAAGGCGACAGCTGTACCGTCCTCTGGCGTAGTTCCTCGACCAATCTCATCCATTATGACGAAAGACCGCGGTGTTGCCTGTTTGAGGATCGCTGCTGTTTCCAGCATCTCAACCATGAATGTGCTTTGATCGCGGTAGAGGTTGTCGCCTGAGCCCACTCGGCTAAAGATAGCATCCACAATCCCCAATTCTGCGTATGATGCAGGCACGTAGCAACCGATCTGGGCCAAGATCGTGATGAGAGCATTCTGGCGTAGAAAAGTACTTTTGCCGGCCATGTTGGGACCTGTGATCAGCCAGATCCGGCCGTCAGTTGGCGATCCAACCAGACAGTCGTTCCTCACAAAACTTCGACCCTGCTCATACAGGCCTCCCTCAACAGTGGGATGTCTGCCGCCTATGATGGTGTGACTAGTCGTATTGTTCAGAACGGGCCGGACGAAGTTCTGCTCGCGAGCCAACTTAGCGAAGGAGGTCGCGATGTCAAGTTCATCGAGGACGGCGGCATTACGGCGCAGCTTGACAAGATTTTTTACGACAAGTTCTCGAAGGGAGTGGAACACGGCTTGTTCTTCAGCACGAATCTGGGCGCGAACTTGGTCCATACGCTGCCCGAGAAGTGTCCATTCAGAGATGTGAAAAGATCGTGTAGAACGACTCGAGGACAGAGCTTGTACATCAGCGAGATTTCGAGCGTCTCTGCCCTTGATGTGGGCAATGTGGCCAAGGCCGGGCGTCCACTTGAGGGATAGACTTGGAGCATTGAAGCTTTGGCGAAGGGTCTCGTTGAGTGTCGCCTTTTCTTCTGTCAAAGTCGCGAGATCAGTGTGAAGCTTTTCCAAGTTTGGGCTCGCAGCAGGTCTCATGATCCAAGCTCCATTCTCCTCGGCGTAATGGTCCCGAATACTGACGGGCCGTTTTCGCTTGCCCTTGGGAAGAGATGCCGCATCGTCTTGTGAACCTTCGTTGCTAACAACAATTTCAGCAAGGGCTGACATCTGACTGGCCTCGGAGTCTTGGACATCATGCTGTAACACAACACCTTCTTCATCAATTGCATCTCTGATGCGCTGGGAAAGTTTGAGGGGTTGTGTGAGACTGATTCGAGAAATCAATGAAGTTAGGCAGTGGTGCTCTGACTTGCGAGATGCAACGTTGGCCTTTCTCAAGAGGTTCACGACATCCCTGGTCGCATCGATAGTACTGGCCAAATCAAGGAGGTCATCAGCATCGCCACGGCCAAGTGTGAATTTCTGAATAAGTCGCTGAGAGTCGTGGCTCCTACGCAACAAGAGGATTACGGAGTCACTCAGGTTTACATCGTCGATGAAACGGGTGACAAGGTCCTGTCTACTAGTGATGAGCTCAAGAGACGTGGACGGTGCACTCAGCCACTCGTTGAGAAGTCGAGCACCGCTTTTAGTAACAGTGCGACGAATGGCATGCAGCAAACTACCCCGGAACACACCATCACGAATGGCTTGCTTGATCTCAAGAGCGCGCATGCTGTTTTTGTCGACAGCCATGACCTGCATGTCTTTGTTCCTTAGCGGAGGTTGCAACTTCATACTCATGCCTTGCAGCCGATCCTTGACGTAACCAAGAAGGAAGCCGGCAGCGTGTACCTCAGCTGGTGAGAAGGCGGACGCTTCATGTTTAGGTAGGGCAGACTCCAGCATGGGCGTCCAGTTTTCCGGATGAAACAGCGAAGAATCATGCGGGCGGGGTGCGTATGAGATGATGTGACGATCCTCAGCGAGGAGGTCAGATAGGCCATTGTCAGGGCAAAACTGCAGTGCCTGGTCTAGGAGAAGCTCGCGCGGGCAAAGTCGGGACAAGATCGTCGGTAAAGATGCAAGATTGGCTTCTTGGGTGCAGAAGTAGCCGGTTGAGAGATCAAGCCATGCTAGGCCGAGTGACACGGCGTCTTGGAACCCCTGAGAATGTCCAGCACCTCGACCAATGCCAACGCCAACGCCAACGCCAACAGCTGATGGTGATGGGTGGGCTGATTCGGGTCCATGGCCCGCTAGTTCTCCTTCTGAGCCTGCCACTCGGCCGATAACGGTCTTCACATCAGTGACGGTATCTGTGACTTTGATGCCTGGGTCAATATGAATCGCCATCACGTAGTTGTTGGCATATGGATCCATAAAATTCTCATCTATCAGCGTCCCGGGAGTAATGATACGAGCAACTCGACGGTCATGCATCAACCCACCTGATCTGACCTTTGCCGTGGGAGAGTTTGGATACTCCTCAGCGATCGCGACATGGCGGCCGAGATCTTGAACGAGGATTTTGAGGAAACGATCGAGCTGGAAGAAGGGGAAACCTGCCTATAAGACGGATGATTTGTGGTGAGATATTGAATGGGGAGATAAAAAGATAACGTCAAGGTAGAGGGCATTAATAAACATACCATGGAGACAAGACCAGCATTTGTCTTTTTTTTAGCTACCTTGATGTTTAACAGGGGCCCGTACTCCTCAGCATGCTCAAAGTAGAGCTCATAGAAACCACCCACTCGCGTCAGCAACACACAGTTATCAAACTTGAGCATATTCTGACGAGCTTGAAGTAGCACGGTGGGATACGCGGGAGGATCTTGGGGTAATGGCGGCAGCGGCAGCGGCAAGGCTTCTGTCGACTCATCGTGGGGAGATGAAACTGACGATGACGTTGCTAGAGGAGATGCTGCCTTCGGTTGAATAAGCCCCTGAGGCAAATCGGAGAGCTTTATGGTGGTGGTGGTCTTTTTACCCCTGGCTTGGAGAGGACGGTGGGGAGATGGTGGATGTCGGAATGAGCGGATGGGGAAGCCATGGTATAGTGAGTGCTCAACATGATAGTGCCCATGAGGAATGGCAGAAGCTTTAGGTGGAGGAGCCGCTACTGTTGTTGCTGCAGCAGCATCAGAAACAACAAATGTGGCTGCCTTGAGCACAGAGCTAGAAGCTGAAGCAGAGCCAGGCACAGAGATAGACCTGGAAGTTGAAGCTGATGGTGATGCCAAGGGCCGCAGATGGCGGATGCCGAACACTGGGAGCACCATACGGCTGGAACATGGAGACGGGATGGGCTGTTACAGTGGCGATGATGTTTATGCAACGAATGGATATGTATCCATTTGAAGTATGTATCCAGCAAGCAAGGGCAGGCCAATTTCTGACTTGAGAACAGCTCAAGAGGGGTCGTTCGTCAATCAACACTCCAGCCACCTACCTACTGGTAGCTACCCACCCACCTAGGTATGATTGATCAATGCTTGCTGAGGGGGGGGGGGGGGGGGGCATGAGGCTGTCGACAACAGAAGCAAGATCTGGCGTGCAAAATGGTGGCATTGAACAAGGAATGGTATGGTGATTAACGGATGGATCATGCAGGGCTCATATGATGGATGACAAGAAAAAGAGGAAGCAGTCCCACTGTCCCATACAACCCCGCTGGTGCGAGATGCTCAAAACTACCTTTAGTAGGTAAGGCAAAGGTGTATGGAGTGACTGGTAGGTAGGTATGTTGCATGGGGCATAAAAAAGTGGCCCCGAGTATCGTAAATCAGTTCTATCATAGAACCAACGCGATTCGTTACTCTTATAGGCACGGCACAGGAATTAGCACACAATCGGCGAGTTACAGCTTGCGCTGGGTAGAAGCTTCAAATCTTCTATCCGTATAGGAAGGCAGTTTCTGGTTGTTACCATGCGGGGAACGTCGGATATGAGCGTTATGGAATGTATCGCTGAAGAACAAAAAGGAAAAGACGATAATTCGCAGTGGAGGTAATTCATCTGAAAGACCAAACCTGCATCGACGAGCATAGAAACACCACAGCGGACTGCCTGCCATAACTACCAACCTAGGTAGGTAGTTACTATGGAAGTTATCACCTTGTTTATTAGGGCACAGTTTGTTTTTTCCAACAGTTTGTTTTACTAGGGTCGGCAACCGCAAAATCTCCCCCTCTTCAAATAACGAATGAGGAAAGGAACGTTCGGTAATAGTAGGACCCCTTGGCTTGTAATTCCGATCCTGATGGATGATCCAGGGACTTTATGACAAGGTACTCCAGAGATTTTTACGGAGATGGACAGCGCCAGAGCCCACAAGCGAACAGCACATGTAGCCATGAAACGGAATGAATCTGACCATGGAGGCGTTGACCAACGAGAGGGACCCGGGTCTTCGCGAACAACGTGTGAGTAAACAGTCGAGAGTCATCGCCCTCGAACGACGGTAGCTAATGCATGGCGATTCGCGGCTTTTCCGAGATCTACAGGGCCTGGTTCCCTCTAAAGCAATCGATCATGCCTGGAAACAGACCTGCCTGGTAGGTATGGATGCAGGAAATAGAGTTCCCGTCTGGAGTTTGATGTGGGAAGTGGAAGGACATGTGGTGCCATACCAGTAAATCGATGCTACTACATCAAGAGATTTCGTTACCCCATTCCTGGATGATATCTCGAGACCTACACTATCTTACCTATAGAACTTCCATCGAAACCTACCTAAGGTACCTAAGAGCTGAATCCTCGGCAGGCAGAAATTGTACAGTGCGGAATGGTTTCGGGCACGAGGGAGCCCGTGACAGACCAGTGGGACTTGGGACTTATCAACTACTCCATGGATGGGTCGCAAAATCATGGTCCCATGTTAGCGTCATCATCATCCCTCAACACCAGATAGGCCTGCACATCTGTCCAAGCTGCCGGAGCTAGACCTCAACCTCTCCGACCCAAACCCCGACTCACGATGTCTGTGTCTCAATCTAACCAATGTGCACACGGTATGCTGCTGGGCGGTAAAGGCTAAAGCGGCTGACCTCCTCTTTTGGATAAGGGAAGGGGGAAAGTAGATGACGGAATCTCTCCAACGTAGCTGTCGGCAAGCTCGCATCCATGCCTGTGGGGATCCATCCATCTCCGAATGAACTGCTGTACTGAACTGGTAGGGCAAGCATCTCAGCGAACCAAGGAACGAAGTCCGAAAACCAGCCTTGTCACAATAGGACAGCACCACTCCCGGCTTGAGCAATCATGTCAGATGGGGTTCTATGAGATACAGCATGGAGTTGAGCAGGAAAGAAATGAAGAGAGCTGAGAACAACACCATCGCTTCGAGCGACATCACAACATACCTAGCTCTGAACAGCACACAGTAGCAACATGCTACTTCTCCAAGACAACACATGAGAGGCCCAGAGTCAGCATCAGATTGAGCGGCCGTCTCCATGAGAGCCAGGGAACCCCCTTGATAACCTCCAGGCGGTCATCTGGGGCCATGGCATTGAACTGTGCCGTACCAGGCTCAAATGTGAGCCATGCAGAAGAAACAGACACTGGAATTCAGACACAGCTCGCTGGATGGATGCACTGTGTTTCTCATGCCATCCATTGAAAGACAGTTCCAGGTTTGATGTGACCAGAATCACCACAGACGGAGCTGTCACCCAACCATTCACAGCGACAGTATCGGCTCTTGGGCGACAGATGTGGTGCTGGAAATTCAATGGCATAAGCATATCTTTCCGCGGGGTCGGCGTGGGCCGATTCTCGAGAGAGCCTCAGCCCATTTTGGGTCCGCTGCCACACGACGTCGCCGCACCCCCCTGACCGAAAGCGCCAAACCCTCGACCACATCTGTCGATTCTGACCTAGCTATATATCCCCTTTGTGCGCGTTCGCTGGCCAAACATAACGCTCTACGCTTACGCATCGTTATTGTGCTCATTCACTTATATACAGAGATAGAACTCAGCTATCGACCCTGAGTCTTGCTCAACTGATCTGATACAATTCCCCACATTACCACTTACACGCCCCTGATCCCCAACATCAACGGCCACCCTGACAGCAACCGCACGATAAAACTCTTTAAATAACGCGATATAAACATTCAAATCAGATCGAAAGATAAAAAGAGGAACATAGCCCCTGTGTCGTCGAATATCCCACTCCGCAGCGCCATTTAATCCCAGCACACAGTCCCTTACCTGGAACAGTGCGCCTGGACAACCTGGATCACCATTAAGCACACACATATATATATATACTCTTCAAACCTCACCCAGCGAAGAACGCCGTATGGCGGCTATGATGTCGTCTGTCAACCCCTTTGCACCGGTGACCCCCCCGCCGGAGAGCCATTCCTTTCCTAAACTTCCTGCCCAAAGGCCTTTACAGAACAACCTTAAACGAAAGGCCTCGATGCAAGAACCCTTCAGCGGTCTGACAGGTCTCAACACTCCCACGATGATGGCTCCTCCTCCCCCTCCGACTTCACAGCCTAGAATGTCCTCGCCGCCAAACCGCAGTTCTGGGCCTAGCTCCAGCAGCACTCCTCAGTCCAGCGAGTCAACAACCCCCGAACTTCCCAGTATCGCCGGTGCCAATCTCGATCCAAAGTACCTTGCTATGGTTTCTCGTATTGCTGCTTATTATCAGCAGAGGTGTCAGGCTGTTGCCAACTACCAACAGCAACGATGCCAGGCTTGGGCCAACATGCACAGACAAAAGTGTCAAGATATGATGCAGGCGTCTATGTTGGTTGTGGCATGGTACGTGAGAGATCGCATCCAGCGCAGGCGAAGAAGAGAGAAGCGCCATTTCAGATCCGGCTTGAGACGAAGAACAGACCAGAATAAGATCGCACGGACTGAGGTCGTTCGTCGCTGGGTTAAGCAGATCCCCGAGGGACCCGAGTCACCCAACGAGCCTCTCAACGTTCAGCTTGCCGACCGTGAAGAAGCCGAGTTCTCCATGGACCGCGAGACACAGCCGGACAAGGACACCAAGCTATTCGAGATGGCCGACAACCTTATAAAGAGCCAGTACAAGAAGATTGAAGTTCCTATAATGGGTGTACTCAACTTTGACGAAAGCGACAACGACAGCGAGAGTGATCTGGATGAGCCAGAGCCGGAGCAGTACGACGAGATGGACGAAGCCGAGGACTTGGCTGAAGACGACGAATACTACGAAGTGGAAGATGATGAGCTGTACGACGATGAGGACGAAATCGAATACACAGGAGACGGTGTTTCAGAGGTTGTTCACCATGGCACAGGTACTGGCTCAGGCAGCCGAAACAATAACCTGAGTGAAACCTCATAAGAATTATTTCCCTAACTCAACATCTCAACAATCAACCCTCTTCCGAGGGGAGGGGCGAAGAACCTCTCTAATGACGACAAGGAAACATCTACATCCCGGCGACATAACACAAATCCAACAATTATGGGCACATTTGTACATTGGTTTCTTTTTTTTAGGGAAAGGCGCAATAACACGGCGGGTGATGGTCCACAACGAACTTACACACTGGAGTCAAGAGCATCTCCATTCTTGTATCTGTTTCTCATGGCATACATACATCGATGATACCTTTTTCTAGCATGGCATATTTGGGTTTATTGTTGGTTTTTACTAGGACTTCAATTTAGGTCTACCTGGTAGTGGACCCCGTAGGCAGTTGTACGCGAGCTGAGAGTATATATACAATCGACATAAATGAAGATATTTCCATCTGGACACCCATTTCTCATCTCAAATCAGTGGCTGTCTAGTTCGGGATTGTTACTAATTTTGAAAGAAACCGAGTACTGACACCTCGTAGGACCGTGAGAGTGGTCGAGCTGCCGTATTCTACTACATAGCACTGCATTTCAATAATCAGCGATGAGACAAGAGGGGAAATGCCAAAAAGAGCGGGAAATGGCATGGTAGAAATCTATTATCGTAGCATTAAATCGCTTGGGCTGGCAGACTGGGTTGGGGCAGTGCGTACTGTACGGGGCACTCGGCAGTAAAACAGCTCATAAAGGGTGAGGAATCGTTCGATATTTCTCGTTTTAGGGCGACATATTCTGCAGGCTGGCCTGGGCTTCAAGATGCTGAATAAACCGGTGAGGGAGGGAGAGGGAGGGAGAGGGGGGGGAGAAGACAATGTCAGACAGCCGACCAAGGTACCCACCTACCTACTTAAGGTTAGGTAAGGTAGGTAAGTACTAAGTTAGGCACCTTACCTCCATAGCACCTCGTAAATCGATGGTGTTTGGTCTTGTTTTCTGAGATCGAGTGAGTAAGTGTGGAGTGAGGAACTAGATATAGAAACCCATTCTTAGATTCGTTTGTACGCAGCCTGGCAGCCCAAGGTATAAATCCCAGCATTTGTCAGGTTGGGTAGAGTCTTGAATTCTACTCCGTACCATAATCTCTCACAATATGGCTATCTACCTCAGGTAGCTTTCTCCTGTAACCCTTACACCATCTTACAGAAAAGTTATACTACGTATATCAAGCTTTGATTTTTGAGAGGGATAAATGTATTGCGGATCTAGTACAGGTCATTTGCTAGATTTGAATCAGTCTGCGAAGTCACTCCACCCACACAATTGGTAATTGGTTTATAGGTACCTAACTTAGTAATGGTAACTTTAATAAAACTTCCACAAACGACCATCTGCTACCTCGTATATTCTCACTTTCTCTACGTGTTCAACGAACTGCCTTGGCACTACCTACCGAAGCTAAGCATTCCCAGCTTAATGCTCTCACTTTTTCTTTGCCTTGATATGAGTGAGATCTGCTGCGCTTTGGTGACTTGATGCTTCCGTTTATAGGTAGGCACCTGCCTTAGGTCGCAGGTACAGGTAAGGTAGTTTAGGCTGGTAGGCACTAACTTACTTACCTAGGTAGGTAGTATAGGTAGGTAGTAGGTTAGTAGGTAATATTTGGAATATCTGACTGAAAGAGAATGTCGCTTTGTGCTTGTGAATGTGACTTGCTACGATACTGACCTGTTGTACTCTGTACTTCAATTTCAACCTAGATCGTGGCTGCCGAAGGTCAAATCACAGATGAAATAAGCCCCCCCCCCCCCCAAGTTAGTTGCCTAAGGTAAGAAAAAGCAGATAAATCTTGTGTTCCATGGCCCAAGGCTTCCATTATTGAAACTCTGATCTATCAACCCGTGACGCTCCTCGCATTCTCCCTAACTTAGTACATCCTCAACACTAAATCGTTCTCCTATTATTAGGTACTCTTTGCTAACCCACGACAACTGTCCTGTCCAAAGTTCCTTGGATGTGCCGACTTCTATGATATTGCGACTGGTTTCTATCCGAGTATCATTCATTGATCAAGAATCGTATACCAACGTGATGAGGTACGTGATTTATGCTGTATCAAGTTGATCTCCCCACACCAGATCCCCAAATTCCGATCAGTGACCCATTCCCAAACTCTGCTTGGCTTAGAGTGTTGTTCGTTCCGAGTCTAGTGTGTCCTCTCCCCGGTTGCTGTGCCGCAAGCGCTTCAACCCCTGTCAAGGTACTCGACGGGAATGGATGGCCACCTTGTAATGGGCATTCCCCGCTTCCATTTCAGCTTGGCGTTCGTGGATATCGAAAAAATACATCAAGCATTATTCTGCCGATCGATAGGCGGCGGTGTGCTGAGACATTTTTGTCAATACATCGCTCGGCAGCTGTATTCGCCTCCTTGACCTAACGCAGAGCTTAACACAAAGCTTCCCACGTTTCACTGACATACGTACAACACTCCTCTCTGAACATACGCGGATCAGTTGTCTGTCTTACTTTATACACTACCAATTTAACTCTCCTCCTTTCTTTGTGCTGTGCCCTAACTCGAGATTTTACTCCTCCTTTCATTTTTCATTCTTCATTGCTTCGTTAAAGTGCCAAGCACCCGCTCACAATTACTTTACAGTATCAACAACACATTCGACCGCCTTCTTTCGACCTCGGCAGCCTGTCGGCGTCATTCCCCTTCACCGGAAGACCAGCCGCTACACTCACCTTCCGGAAAGCTTCGGCGCCTTTCAAACCGATCTGCTCCTCCTGCTCCTGGGCATCCCGACATTTACACTATGGGTGGTGGCAGCGAAAACAAGGGAGATGGCTCCTCCTACCCTCTCTTCGCCGAAAGGCCTGTCGGCGTTCCAAAAACAAGCATTCTGAAAGGCCGCATTGAACCGTTCTACAAGTCAGGACAGTACTATAAGGTGAACCTGCAAGCGTATGGCGTTATCAGCTCACTCACTCGGAATTTTAAAGAACTAACATGCCTCATAGGAACATGTACAACGGTAGATACTCGGGCAAACCTCACGTTCAGCTGTCAGTGTGGGATGCACCAGATCTCTCAAGGCCAACTTTTGAAGAGGCTACAAGCCACGAGTTCAAGGAGACCCATACCGGTACCTCTTTTGGGCCCTCGTGGTCCACTCATTGGTTTAAGGTCGTCCTGCGTGTACCGGATGAGGCAAAGGATGAAGAGCTCATTGAGCTTCACTGGGATGCCAACAATGAGGGCACCATTTGGACTGAAGATGGTGTTCCCATCCAAGGCCTCACGGGTAGCGGTGAGCGCATCGAATGGGTCATTCCCGACTCATTCCGTGACGGAGAGGAGCACACAATTTATATCGAAATGGCCTGTAACGGCATGTTTGGAAACGCCCCTAACGGCACGACAACCATTGCACCGCCGGATCCTAACAGGCGTTTCAACCTCAGCAAGGCCGACATAGTCGCCATCAATGTGCCAGCTCGCAAACTCCACTTAGATATGTGGGAGATTGGCGATGCTGCTCGAGAACTGCCCGAGAACTCAGCTGAACAGAATCATGCTTTATCTGTTGCCATGAAGATCATCAATACTTTTGAGGTCAACAATCAGGAATCGATCCTTAAATGCCGCGAGATTGCTCGTGAAATTCTTGGCCCCGATGTAGACTCTCATAAGGTGTACGAAGGAGGAAAGGAACCAGTTGTCTTTGGAATCGGCCATTGCCACATCGACAGCTGTTGGCTATGGCCCTGGGCTGAAACAAAGCGCAAGGTTGTTCGATCATGGATGAACCAATGCGACCTCATGGATCGCTACCCAGAATCCAACTTTGCCTGCTCCCAAGCCCAGCAATACAAATGGCTGAAGACGTACTATCCTGCTGCATACAAACGTGTCAAGCAGAAGGTGAAGGAGGGTCAATTCCATCCTATTGGTGGCAGCTGGGTCGAGCACGACACAAACTTGCCCAGCGGCGAATCACTTGTCCGCCAGTTCTTTTATGGCCAGAGATTCTTCGAGGCTGAGTTTGGTTCTCGATGTCGAACTTTTTGGCTGCCAGACACATTCGGATACTCAAGCCAGCTTCCACAGCTTTGCCGATTAGCTGGTATGGACCGTTTTCTGACCCAGAAACTGAGCTGGAATAACATCAACAACTTTCCTCACACAACTTTCATGTGGGTAAGCCCTGATGGAAGTCAGGTCATCTGCCACATGCCTCCCTCCGAGACATATACAGCAAACGCTGATTTCGGTGATCTCAAGAGGAGCATTGCAAACCACAAAACAATGCGCGTTGACAGCTCGTCTCTACTTGTCTTTGGGAAGGGTGATGGCGGCGGTGGCCCAACTTGGCAACACTTCGAAAAGCTCCGACGATGTGCCGGAATCAGCAACACTATCGGCGGTATCCCAAAGATCAAGATGGGGCTAACTGTTGATGACTACTTCGACCGTCTCAACGGCAAGGCCAGCGAATTCCCTACATGGTATGGGGAGCTGTATTTTGAACTACACAGAGGAACGTATACCACACAAGCCAACAACAAGTATTACAATCGAAAAGCCGAGGTGATGCTGCGAGACATTGAACAATTGGCAACGTTCGCATCAATCAAGAACAAGTCGTACAAGTACCCGACCAAGGATTTGGACGACATGTGGGAGGCTGTTCTCCTGTGCCAGTTCCACGACTGTTTACCAGGAAGTAGCATTGAGATGTGCTACGATGACTCGGATAAGGTATTTCGTTCCATGACTGTGGGAGCTTTGCTAATATGACATAGGTCTATGCTGAAGTATTTGAAACTGGTAAACGTCTCCTGAAGGATTTGTATGAATCGCTCAACGTCTCCAGCGAATCCTCAACCTGCCTCAACGAGTCCGTTGCCATCAACACCTTGCCATGGCATCGTAAGGAGCTCGTCGAACTTTCTGACACTGAAGTCGGTGTTGCTTGTGGTGATGGTCAGCTGCTTAATCTCCGCGCATTTAAAACACAGGAAGAAAAGCCAGCGGTTACCGTCATGGAGCAGTCTACTGATGTTTATGTCCTTCAAAACGAGCAACTCCGCGTTGTCGTCGAAAGCGGTGTCATTACATCCCTTTACGATGTTGTCAACGATCGTGAGGTCATTGAAAAGGGCGGAGAGGCAAACAAGTTTGTCATCTTTGATGATATTCCTCTTTACTGGCAAGCATGGGATGTAGAGGTTTACCATCTCGACGCACGCAGAAAGGTCGAATATGGAAAGACAAAGATTTTTGAACAAAAGCCTCATCGAGTCACCCTGGTCACAGATGTCAAGATCAGCGAGAACAGTTACATCAAGTCATACACCACCCTCTCTGCAGCCCTCAAAGGGCAACCTTCTCGGGTTGATGTCAGAGCAGACGTCAACTGGCATGAGGACTCCAAGTTCCTGAAGGTCGAGTTCCCTGTCAATGTAGTCAATACCGAGGCCTCCTACGAGACCGCTTTCAGCATCACCAAGCGCCCAACTCATTACAACACAAGCTGGGACATGGCCAAGTTTGAGGTTTGCTGCCACAAGTTTGCTGATCTCTCGGAGAACAACTATGGCGTTTCTATTCTCAATGACAGCAAGTATGGCTTTGCGACTGCAGGCAAGACGATGCGACTGTCGCTCCTACGGGCACCCAAGGCGCCTGATGCCAACGCCGATATGGGACGTCATTCCATCCGATGGGCCATCCTACCTCACAAGGGTAGTCTATCGTCTACTACTGTTAAGGCTGCTTATGCTTTCAACAACCCCCTGAAGCCCGTCACGGCCTCAAAGGCCGTCTTGGAGAGTGTGTCGAGTGCGCCGATCAAGCTTGTCAATATTGATGAGTCTGACTCCCTTGTACTGGACACAATCAAGCGAGGCCAGGATGACGAAGACGTCAGCCGAGACGATGGCCTGCGCATCAACAAGGGCCAGAGCATTGTTCTTCGTGTGTATGAGTCCTTGGGAGGCCGCAGTCGTGGAGTTATTGAAACTAGTTTCGACGTCAAGCGTGTTACCAAGACGAATATCCTAGAGGATGAACTGGAAGAGATCCAGAAGGAAGATGGAAAGTTCCCGATCACACTGCGACCGTTTGAGGTAGCAACTTTCAAGCTCGAGCTGTAGGGCGATTCGGAGTGGGAAAATTGTGTCTGCTCAGGCTCAGAGGTGCGCGTCTTTGTGATTTGACGTAGAAGTCGGAGCCAACCCCTCTTCCCTGCATACGTGCGTTCCTACTAAGATTGCAAGGCTTGGTTTGTGAGCAGGACATGGAGATAAGCGGCAGCTTTCAAGACGGCACGTAACTAGGGAGTGGCTGGCAGAGACGGACGGCTACCAGACGAGAACTTAGTTAATTACCAGCAAATGGCTCTATCATTCCAAACCTTAAACGCCGTCTCCTTCAAGTGATAAAAAAGAAATGTAACATAATCAACCGTCGAATCCGGGGGGTCACCCAACCAGCTATATGAGAGCAACTAATGGAGTAGGTATCTTTATTGGTATTCAAATCCAAATCGTCGCTCTGCTGCACAATTCAAAAAATGCGTCGTGCCGGTATCTAATGGGAGTCATCAGGAAGCTCCTCGATAACTTCTTCAACCATTTCGATTAACTCGTGAATATCAGGTCGCTCTGCGGGTTCAACAGACAGACACTTCCTGACGACATCGCGAATCGGCTCGCTGATATCAACCGCGGGTGCTTGTTGTTGCTGTTGTCCTTGCTGCGGGCGCATGCTGTTAGAACGCTTGACGCCAGCAGGTCCCTCGTCGGGGAAGCGCCAATCGCCACCGAGAACACACAGAGATAGAGTACCACCAGTCTCGTCTGAGCGCATCTCAAAGGGGGACTTGCCGACGAGGCAGGCGTAGAGAGTGCAGCCCATGGACCAAATATCAACTTTTGTATCAATCACCATGCCAGTCTGAACATCAAAAAGCTCGGGGGCACGATAGGGCATGGTTGAATGTTCAGCGGCCGTGTCTTGAATCTGGAGGGCCAGAGATTGTGACGTAACAGGAATTGGCGACGGAGCTACGGATCCTAGATCCATGAGGATCGGGGTTGAGCCGGAGTCATCGATCATTATGTTGCCTGAGAATAGAGATGAGCATGGGAGTATGAATGAGAAAAATACCCCGATGGGTGGCCTTACCTGGCTTGATATCTCTGTGGGCGTAGTGCTGAATTGACCTGCCTCCACTTACTTGGTTCTCCTCCTCCAGCAGACCCCTTTCTTGCTCGCCCTCCTCTTCTTCCTCGGTTCGCTTTCCTCGCGTGTTGTTTCTCTCGCCGTGGTTCAGCTCATCCTCTTCCCGACCCATGTGCATGCGCTCGACGGCAGGCTTATAGTCATGCATGGCACGCAGGGCCTTGCACACTCCGAGGAAGAGCAACATCAGACGACGCTCAGGGAACCGATCATGGTTGACCAAGTTTGCGTTGATCATGTCCTGCAAATTACCGCGCTTATAGTATGGCAGAAGGACATAAACGGTTTTTGTCGCCTCGTCGGCGCCGCGCTCGGTTGCGACGGAATGGTCTACAGCGGATATGATGGTTGGAACGTGAGAAAAGAGCCGATAGGCATCAACTTCACGCATGGCCTGCTGTACCGATTCGGCGCCAAAAGGACATCGGATCTTTTTAAGTGCGAAAAGTTCGTGGCTTGAGGTATCTTCGACGAGGTATACGTAAGAGAAGCCGCCCTGGCCAATGTCAGCAACGTAAGGTGCGAGGGCGCGGTATTTGTTAGTCTACCTCTCCAAGTAATCTTAAGATCTTGAAACTCCGGTTGTTTATCTTGAGGTTGGGGTTTCCGGGAAAGCAGTTAAGACAGTTCCCGAACGAGTAGAAGAGGTCCAGAAGTACTTGCGCCATGATCTATTGTGAGTATGGTGATACGCTGACTTGGGGCCCCCCTCGATGTGTAATTAATCGTCTCTCGGCTTCTTCACGGCAGACGCCAGTAATCAGAGATTGGCTATACAGTCCGAAGGACGAGGAGAGTAGCTGCGTGATGTTGGTCGTCAGGGACAGGCGTGGTTATGGTTGCTGGTGATGTGTCGTAATTGAACAGAAGGAAGAATTGCCAATCACAATTTGGTTTGCCTATCCTCTTGTGTCCATAGGATTACAGCGAAAGCTGATGCCAAGTAGATAGAGCGACACAGTGCCGAAAAGGGGAGAGGGAAACTTGAATGTCGAGATATTGTTGTCTTTGGCTGATGTTGGAAGCTGAGCTGAGAGGCCCTAAGTTGGATTCTGAGCCACCCGACATCAGCCATCAATCAGCCTTGAGCATAGGGCAGGTAACTACAGAGTACCTAGGTTCCTTTAGCTGGCATCCATACGGTAGGTACCTTAGGTAGGTACTAGGTAAGCCGCGGGGAGCAAGAAAACAGCGAACCTTACTGCAAGGTGTCAAAATAAACTTGGCAAAAGTTATCCTAAACTTAGAATATACTGCCTAAGTCTTTTTGTCACTTAGGATTGAGGTCCTGTGTTTTCTTTCCTCCCCTTGGTAAGTTAACTAGTTACCTTGCAACCTAGTACTTACCTACCTTCAGGTAGGTACGGTAATACTACGTTAGTACTAGTTATGTACCTTGAATTGGAACACTGCGAAAAGATACTAGCCCGATCTAGATAAGCTCAACCTCATCCCCGGAAACCTCACGTAAGCCGCATGCATATAACTACCTACCTACCTTAGGTACGTAGTATGAGTTCCCGAAGGTGGATTCCTGATACCTAACTACCTAAGTATATAAGAGTCCATCTCTACGGAGTACATTGATTTTCAGTTTCTCCGGAAATTTCTTTCGCCATGCAGGCCCCTCACTTCCTGGCATGAGCCAGGTTTGATCGATCAGATGTGAGTTGGATAGCTTGAACTCGTGTTGCGTTCCTCGGCTGTTACGGATATGCGTCGAAACATAATGCTCCCCTTTCTGAGGCATGCAGTTACAACACAAGTCAGAGAGATCTATCTATGGGCGGTAAATGCCCTAAAATGTTCCTTATTAGCTAGGATCATTCAAGATGCAATTACATAAGGTGTCGTCTTTTGAAAATTGAGATTTCCTGATTTCGTCTATAATAAACTAAACAGCGAAGTTTGCCGCATACTTCTAGTGTGATTTTGCAACAATACCTAAAGGACTCGAACAAGACACCTTTCGCTTGTATCCCGCTAACTTCCCATTCATACATACATACATACTCACATACCCAATTGCGAATCCCGTTCCAGATGGTGGGTGCAACAAAGCCTTTGATGAGTTAATCAGTCCTGCCCACTCAAACCCAACTCCAGAAGCTGGCAGTCCTCTTGGCCCGTTTGTATATACTATATAGATGGAAGGATTTTATCCCCATCCAACTCATCTAGACGAGCAAAAGCTCCGTTGCTCGCTTTCTTAGCCTCTCATTAGTGACCCCCCTCCCCTGGTGCGCTCAAACGTGGTCCATTTTCAACGGGTAATTACTCTCCCGTATTCTTCTGATCAAGAAAGGAGATTTCGTAGCGAGGGGCTGGCGCTCGCTCCACTCGCCTGGCGGCTTGAGGGAGGCTGTGGTCCATTTCGAGGGCCTGTTGGACTCCCGTGAGGAGCAGGATAAGGCGGCCTCTGTGGGTGAAGCTCATGAGAGAAACCATCGTGCCGCGGCGGAGGTGGGGGTGCCCCATTCGTCAGGGTTGGTGGTGGTAAATGCGACGCAGGAGGAGGGGGCGGAGGAGCGCTGTGTCCGTGGGTTTGATACGGATGATTATAACGAGGTGGCGGCGCTGGTCCATTCAGTCGTCGAGGTGATGGCGGAAGTCCGTTGGTATAAGGCTGCGGCGCGAGGCCACCATGATGGTTTGCGGGCGGTGGTGCAGGTGGTGAAGATCCAAGCGCAGGCCCTGGTCCCACAGCTGGAGGTGGTCGCAATGAAGACAGTGTGGACATCGGCGGTGCATTGTGAATTGGGGGTCCCCCCCCATTGATGTGTCGAGGAGGCGAACCCTGTTGGCTTGCAGGTCGTCCCCAGTCACTATATGACGGTCGTTGAGGTGGGAGGGGTGCGTATGGGGCAGGGGGAGGAGGCCGGGTGCCCAGGGCATGATCTGCGACGAGTGCAGGTGCTTGCATTGGTGGTGGAGGAACTGTCGGAGCATGAACAGGTGGAGGCCAAGTATAAGTAGCAGAAGGATTGGTTTCACGATGGTCAGGCACCATCTGTGGCGGACTGCGCAAGACATGTGTTGTCGTACCTTGTATGCCTGAGCCGTGAGCCGTAGGTAATGGAGCGTCTGCCATGAGAGGAGACCGCCGCGAGTGCGGGTGCGGCTTTGCTGTACGCTGGGCCTTTCGACATTTGTGGCATTGGAATCGTCTCTGTTCTACGAATTTCTGCGCCTCGCTCCCGAGTGTGCCGTAATGCCCGTTGGTGAGTTCGCGTTCCTGCGAATTATCAATGGGCCACCACTTCGGGCTGGTGTCAATACCACACGTGATGCAGACCTTCTCTCCTGGTTGTTTCGAGTCCGATGCCACGTCTCCCGTGTCCCCATTTCGCTGCTGACCCCACCCGCCATTGGGAATATTTGTTGTCGAGGACCTGCGTAGGCCAGGCTGAGTCGTTGTACCTGACAACTTGGCGGCGTTCGTCATGAGATTGGCCTTGCGGACCGTGCCTGTCAGTGCCAGGTCGGCCTGCTTGTAGTTCTGCACATAGAGCTGCAAAGCATTAAGTCCCGATTCATCCACAATATCTTGCATCTGATGAATCGTCGTCTTCGTGGGGGCGTGATCCTTACACCACACAGTTGCCAACATAATGCCACTCTCCCCATTGATGGCCACGATGCTAAACTGGTCTCTTCGCGTACTCTTCACAGATGTCACTTCAAATCCGAGAACGTGTCCATGTTGCCGAGCGCATTCCGCGTGGACTGTATTCTGGTTAGTATGGTCAATCTCTTTCTTCTTTCACTGGGACTCACATGGAATGCGACACTGATGGCACGATACACAGGCCCCATCCTGTTTGTTGCACACTTGACAAGTCTCATCATATCTGCTCCTGGGAATCGAAGGAATACCTTCCGACGGTTCCAGTGCTTTGGCGTTACCAAACTTGACTTCTGGGGTCCAAACAGCGCAGGTAACATGGACCCAATTGTTGTCCGCGGTCCTTTTGAGTGGTTCCCGGGGGTTGACGGGGCGATTCATCTCTTCCTGCTTCTTGCGGTAAAAGTCCGCAGCTTTCCGAGCTTGCTGAACCTCCAGGCGTTCTCGCTCACGATCCTTCTCCGACATCTTCTTTTTGTGATGGGTAATTTTCGGCTGTTCCACGAAATCATGTTCTGTGTATTCAATGGGACAAAGGACACACTTATAATGCTAGATCGACGTTAGCGCAGGCGTATAGATGGGTTTGGGGCAACATACGATCGAGACTTGTGGGTTTTTATCGTTCGCACACATATCACAAGTCCATTTTCCGGAGTTTCTATTATCCATGATGCCATAGCAATTGCGGTGTACCGTCAGGCGGCATTCGCGGCACGACAAGTGCTGGTCCCCTCGAGGTTCCAGTTGGCCACAGACTGCACAAGGCAGCACAAGAGGTTTGGGGATTGCGGGGACTGAAAGGTTTTCCACACTCTTGTCCTTCTTCTTGGAAGTGGTAGAGCCAGCTGCACTAGCAGCATCCGAGTGACCATTATCCACATCCTTGTCAGAAGCGACGCCTTTAAGCTTCTTCCGTGGCGGTTCTTGGATGGTGGTAATAGCTGGGGTTGCTGAAGGAGTCGGAGCCCGTTCCGGCGTCATCAGGCCCATTTCCTTCGCGACTTGCAACTCCCTGAGAATGTCCTCATCTTGCTTCCGTTTCCAGCTTCGACCGCCCCCCTGGGCGACCTTCTTGGACACCTCGTCCACATCTTCATATCGAATAGCATATCTGCGCCATAGCTCAGCGCAGCGACGGCACAAAGCTACCACACGCTCTTGGCCCTTTTCCTTATTCGAGTTCTTCGGGCCCCCATCGCTGACGATCCCAGGAACGGGGTTCGGAGCGCGCCTCCATTGTCGCGAGAAAGTCGTGGAGCAAAATTGACACATAAATCCTTGCTTTTTCTGATTTGCTTTCTCAATATCAAACGCAGAATCATCATCGTTATCCGCAACATCATCTGCCAGCTTACTGGCAGCGGCTTCTGCTCTCTTGGCCTCCTTCTTTCCTTTGCGACCGGCCTGGTTCTCCAAAACCTGCTTCCCACGTGCCGACTTTTTCCAGGCGTAGTAGTAACGAGTTACCATGCCATAGTGCATAGTTTTGACGTGCTTTCTCACAAGATAAAGTTCAGAGCCGTATTTTATCACTGCTTCCTCGAATTTCTTTTGCTCTGCTGGTGTCAGTTCTGGTTCTTTGAATGCCTCCTTCTTGGTCTCAGAAAGATCCTTGAGAGCGTGTTCCATGTTGAATTCTGCAAGAAACAATTTATTGGCAGCCACGTCTTGCAGGTTGGTCGAACGCTCTGGCAAGCCAAGATCTTTTGCCATCCCCTTGGCCTTTTCCATGTATTCGTTAATGTCCTTCTCTTTAATCACTTTCTCTGAGGGAGGAATCCACATGCGAGTTGCGGTACACTTGGGGTCGTCATTGTCGTAATCTTCTCCCCGAGCTGTGTAGCCGGGTGGCATGTCTTGAACCCACTTCGGTCGCTTCCCACGTGAGATCTTATCGGCTTCAATGGCAGCCAATGCTTCCTTGGATTTGGTGTCTTTCTTGCCGTTTTTCTTGATCTCAAGCGGTTTGACGTACTCGACCGGTTTTCCAGGCCACGGGGAAACATTTGCTTGATTCCTGGGTCCAATTCTCGTACTTGCACGGGGATAAATTCTGTCGTCGTAGTCGAGTGCGTCCTCGGGCTTGCAATGCATTCCCAGATACCGGTACGGCCAAAGAGAGGCCTGGTAGATTTGCTCGGCGGTGCCCTCATGGTGAGTATGGTCTCCTTCTTCGGGGCTGGTCCGATTAGTCTCAAGCCCCTGCATCTCCTCGTCCTCCTCATCCATAGGATCATCATCTTCGGCATCGAAGCTTGGATCATTAACATTAGGTGTATTACGGGCCTCCAGCTTCCTTTCCTGGGCTCGACTGCATGCTGCACACGACCAGGCAAAGCCTCTGGATGGCTTCTTCAACAGAGGTGGGTTCACGCAATTCATATGGTATGTGTTCTGACACACTGCACAGTCAACCGAGTCGTTGCTGAAGACAGCCAATCATGTCAGCCACTGAAGCATGGGTGGTGGGGCGTGGGGCAGGCAGTGTAAGTCAGTAGGTACGTACCTTGCGCAATAGCCGGCGCATCTCTTGCAGAGCTTAACGGCGCTAGTGAGCTCCTTGCCACGCCCCTGCTCGACTAGTACGTATTTCCAGCGCTCGTCGAGAACCTTTTTCACATTGGCTGGGACGTTGACAATAGAACGCGTCGGAATCAAGTCGTAGTTCTTCTGGATATAGCGATCGTACAGCTTGTCGTACCAAAAGGTGTCGTGAGCCTTTCGATATAATTCCATATTCTCAATCTCAGCTTTGTGGTGAATCTGACATTTTCCGCGTAGCGCCGTTAACGGACTGATGTCGGAGTGCATCGTCGCAAAAACCATTCGGAGGTCTGTAGACTTTCGGCCAATGTCCTTGGGTCTGTAGTACCAGTTGATGCGAACAGCCTCCACGGGTTTGCTGCTGTCATTCTGCACATGAAGGAACTCCATGATGCGGCCCAGGTAATAGGGTTCTCCAGGCGGCTCACAGACAAGGTACACATGATCTGCGTCGCCAGGTTAGCCACGTTTGATCCGAATTTCTGGTGGACCACTTTGAAGAGAGCATGTTACCATTTGGCTCCAGCGATGTACCATCATCGGCCACCATTTTACCATCGACAGGGCGACTTTTGCAGTTGTCAAAAGTCAGCATGTTAGTTTCTGGCCATACGATAGACGGGGTCGTTCCGGATGCTGCTGCTTTTTTGGTCGAATTGTTGACGGATGTTGCTGGGTTAGTGGAACCGGCTGGATTGCCCGCGACCTTGCGCTTCCGTGCGGGCTGTGAAGCAACCGGCTGCTGCGTTGTCGCGGGCACATTGCTTGAGCTGCCCAGCCGTTGCTCCTTGGGAGCATTCGCTGCCTGCGCTGCCTTTGGCTCATCTGTGCCAGCCTTGCGCGAACTTGCACCGCCACGAGGCACATCGCCATTCACAGCAGCGCTGGACTGACGTGAAGTCTTTTTGGAATCGCTGTCCTTTTTGTCGTGATAGTAGTCATAAACATCACCATCAATGTCCCTGTCCTCGGCGTAGTTGATACGCGAGGTACCAGTTCTGTTACGGGAGCGTGTGCCGTAGGGAAAGGCTGAATCTGCCCCAGCTTCCTTGGCTGCGCTGTCCAAACTCGATTGATTGGTCATCGGCCCTGGCATAGATTGAGCACCAGGGTCAGAGGCGTTGGAATCCTGAGTGTCGAGTTAGAGAATGGGCCCAATCGCGATCGCGACCTCACAGCTTTGTGAGGTGAGTAGTGAGTGAGTGAGTGAAAGTGAGAGGCACGAGAGTGAAAGTACAAATATTTAAAAGGGTCGTGTTAAAAAAAAAAAGTGGACGATAATCATGGAAGTTATGTTAGATTTCCATATCTACTCACATTGCGTTGTGCCATGACATTCAAGAGAGAATCACTTGCGCAACGAGACGTGGTGAATCGCGTATGAAGGCATGCCCAGAGGTGATGGCTTGATGGCGGAAGTTGTGGATGATGAAGACGGCAGTAGAGGTTCGTAATATTGTCTGATGTGGAATAAGAATAGATCGAGGCCGCTTAAGTGCTTCACTGCTTCGGGGGTATAGCTTGAGACTCGAAATAGATATCGTCTGCCCTGCAAGTTGGAGTGTGTAAGTTGAAGAAGAAGGAAGAGGCATGATTCCCAGGCGCCGGGAGAAGAAACGTTCTAGCATTGGCACTGCACACTGCACTGGCACCCCGAGGCGGCGGCCCTGGCCTGCTTGATGAACCCACTCTGCTAAGAATACACTGGGGGCGAAGATAGGCCGAGCTTGTAGCGGACAAGTAGCCACTAATCAGGTGGCGGCTGATTCACAGACGATGAAACTCAGGTTCTGTCCCCCGATACGATAAAGATAAACAACACTTCTACATGCCGCACCCTGGTCATCAGTGTTACTCTTTAGTCTCCACGGGGCCCATCTAGGTCTCGCAGCACTGACGAGCCGACGGATCTCAACCCAACTCTGAGGCGTGCCCATTGGACTTGATTGTGACTGTTGCGGTCGAGGCATCAGACCGGCTTTTGGTGGGAAGATCCTAGGGCCTGACTGCCTGCTAGAAAGACCAAGGAAGCCGGGGTTGGCTTTGGCCAGGCTGAACCGATCACCTCGAGGAAATACGAATGTTCATACCAAGTCGATCATATATACAATGCCACGGTCTGCATTGTCACTACACAAAACACTTACCGGCCATGTAAGCAGTATAGAGAAAAGATAGAGGCGTGCGCCCGTCAACATGATACATAACTTTCTCGAATGATGGAGTCCACCTATCTACCAAGGTAGCCTTGATATCACCCAGGCCTTAGTTTCCGCCATTCATCCATGTAATTCAATCCCACCTATTGTCAGAGCCAAAAAGATGTCATTTTCCGGTTCCTATCTGGCCAGCGGTATCTCTCTGTCTGGCCGTCTCTCCCTCAATTAGACTCGGCAACTTTTTTAGTCCTTCACTGCCGTTAACACCATGCCAAATTTGCCCAACCCAGTTCGTCAAGTCGAGGTTCATATTGAAAAGCCAAACTGCCCTAGAAACTATCGCCGCAAGCCCCGCCACAAGTCTAGAAAGAGAATCACGTTCTGCTGATAACGGGATCATTTGAGACGATGTTTTTAAGAAGAATGTGGTTCTAAGTGAACCTGAACTCAGAGCATGGAGCATGGGGCATGGGGCATGGGGCGCCAAGTCATCCACATTTTCCGTTGCATCTCCCACACCCTTGCACACCCTCCCTCGACTCAATCGAACAAATACGTGGTAGTTGACAAAGAATTGTCCTCAGTTGTTAACGGTCCAGGCTTCTGCCCGAGAAAGCCCTCAAATATTACGATGAGGTCCCTAACTAATAAGTTAATTCGGTTGGGTCGTATTCTCTTAACTGTGGCTTTTGTGTCGCTCTATGAGTATGGACTCTCCCAGATGGCATGCGTCTAGCGTAGGTACGTATGGACTATCACCAGTACCTATAGAGTGACATGCATGTTCATTTACCTCCCTCCGCTGAAATTTCTATCGTTGACATTCTAATAAGCCCCATCACACGCATAGACTACATACCCCATCCCGCATCTCTTCTGATGCTTTTGAAAACAGAACAGGGTTTCAACAGACAATCGACCACGGGTACTCATCTCAACGTAGCTATGGATACCTTGGCTTGAATAACCGCTAACCATGCCAGATGAAGTGAACCAGCTAATATTGGATCTCCTTCCTCTCCGCGGCCATAGTATCTCGACAATGATGTTCAGTCTGACGCACCAATATAATTTGCCCATTTTATGAGGTGGCCACTGGTGGCTAGCATAGCTGACGCTATGCAGAATCTATGCCAACTGGTTCTTAAGTAAAGAGCCCAAATCACTAGGGATTTCTTTCATTGCCAGACTTGGGTAGGCGTGGCCTTAAACGTTAAGTGCGAGGGAAAAAATCGAGTGTGTGGTGATGATGTTGAGATCCCCGTGGGAGCTGACGGAAGGGAGTCGGTAATATGGCTAAGATTGAGTTGGCGTAGTGAAGCTATGGAACTCCACCAACGTAGCCGGGGCTCTGGTTGGATGGATTGGAGGTTACCCAGGCTTAGGTACCTACTAACCTTGGAAATTATGCCCTGAGTGGTACGTACTGCATGAGTCTTCCACCTTACCTACGAGGTAGGTAGATACCTACTCCGTAGGTAAGCTACCTAAGGTAGCTAAGGTAGCCCAGGGTAGTTGAGTACTGGTAGGTAGCTGGTGTTGTGTAGTCTCCCATCGAGCAAGCGAGGCATTGCTCGGTCTGCCTTCTTCAGATTAGGTTGACGATTTGATGATCGGATGGTAGGTGGTATTCCCTTGGCCTACAGTACGGTATGGGCATCTGCCAATCCTGACCAGGAGCCTTTCTTCGACGGGCTTGTTGTAGTGCCGGTACAGGCATGCCTAGGTTCAAGGTATGCTTGTCTCAACTTCCTCATTGCTATAATTTACCAAGTGCTGGCAGTATTAGCGGATATGCCAAGTAGGCCTTGCTACTCTAGACCTTCAGTTGTTAACCACATACCTTAGTAGTGTGTCGAGTTTGGTCTTGATTGCGGCGACTACGGAGTACTTGATCCTCCTGGCAGGTGGCTCCTTGTTTCACCGAATTACCACAAATGAGATATACTACTGTGAATCTACCTAGCTGAATGAGGCCCTCGCAAGCCGGTGGAGAGTCCATCTGAGAAAATGGCGATTTGCATCAGTACAATCATTGGATATTTCTATGTGGTCTAAGTCCTGTCGCGTTTCGCACACTCTGTTGTTACCTATGAATTACAGCGATGGCAATTTGAAACGGCAACCATGTCTCATTAAAGGGCTCGTCTGAATCACATCCTGCAGTAGACAGCCGACCTGTTAGTTAAAGACATCAAGAGGCAAAGTATATCTTTGTATATTCAGACCCGTCTCTGGTGCAGATTCGGCACAAGAAAGGTGACAATTGATTTATTAATGTAGGCAGCCAAGATCCTAGCTGCAGAGGGTAATGCTGCACGGTGTTGTCAAATGGCCGTCGAATCAAGATTCCTTGGACGCATCGAAAAAGCACACCCCTCAAAAGTGATTGCCCCTAGGTCCCGCAAAGGGGAAAAAATGTACGTACTGGCCAGTTGGACCACCTTGTTAAAGGGTCGTGGGGCAACACACAACCCGGCCACAGGGGAAAGCTCACAACGACGCTTGAGACTCAATCCACACGACGTATTGCAATGGATATTATCGCGATTAACCACCGGAGGAACGCTAACCAAAAAATCATAAAAATGAATCTGAGACCATTCATCCATCCATCTCCGTACATGGGAAATCCTTTTCCTTTGAAGTATATCGATCTAATATAAGATCTCGTTGGCTGTCAGGGTACACATGCGGTCGGCCCAAGAAGGGAGTGGCGCCATGGATGCAAGGCCTAGTAGACAGGCAATGAATGGCTTAGGTATTGTATCTGTGTGCGGCATGTACAAGCAGCCTGAGTCTATTCCCACGGTGCTACAGATTTGAGGCAGAGATACTAGTATCTTGTTAATGAAGAACAAGGGATGAAAGCCCCCAGGTGTGACGCTGAGCAAGTGGACGGAAATGACATAAGTGATGAGGACCAAGTTATTGGGTGGAAACAATTTAAAGGCCGGGCCACCTCATAGCAAACAGATGGGAGGCACTAGCTGCCCTAGGGGGTCTGAAAAAACATGAGAATCACTTACACCAAAATCCGCCGATCTGCCACCAAACCGATTCTCGTGTTTTTTTAGACCCCGGGGCTGCCTTAGGTAGTATGTACCTAGGTTCCATACCTGAGGTAGCAAGGGGAGGAAAGAAAACACAGGACCTCGATCCTAAGTGATAAAAAGACTTAGGTAATATAGGCTGAATTTAGGATAGTATTTACTGATTTTATTTTGGCATCCCACAGTAAGGTTCGCTGTTTTCTTGCCCCCCGAGGGGTAGATAGTAGGAAGACTGGTTGGTGGTGCGGGACAGGTCAGTTTGTGGATGATGGGTTGGAGGAGGGCGAGAGGCGAGAGGCACCCGACAGGGCAGGTTTATGCCACCTGCCGTTGGCGGTCGCTGCCCTGAAGAACAGTGCAGGGTTCATCAACTTCTTACCTAGCGTCAATCGATCGCATCCACCCAATAGAAGCCCTCTATCTTACTGCGGGGCACCACCTACATAGGGCCCTGCATCAACTGCTGCCCGCCGTGCCTGACACCCCACGTCTGGTCTGCTGTTTGCCACGTGACTTGGCGTTTCAAGGTCTTTCTCGGACGCGTTGTCTCAACGCGTGTCACGTCACATTTCCTGAGGACCTGTGAAAAAGTATTGTTGGACTTGGTGGCTCATTTTAGTTTCGCTCTCGTCTTGTTTCCTTTGTCGTTTTTGATACCCATCATGAAGAGCATGCGAGGGTTACTGCACACAACCAGTGTCGAAACTACAAATGAACAAAAGACTACATTCGCTACCACTTCTGTTGCTGGACATAAAAGGAGTCTATCAACAGTTGGAGAAGAACACCACTTTAGGGCTTCTACCCCTCGGGCGACTGTTCAGTTTCAGCGAGCCGCCAGTCTCCCCTCTGCCCCTCCTCGAATTTCTGCGAGTCGCATTGTTCGTCTCCATGAGCGAGTCGGACCGTCTGAGTATTCTCAACGGAGGGCTATTGCTGCGACTCCGACGTCGTCTTGTGATCCTGAACTCGAATTAAGCCATTCTACATACGGCCTTCCTCAACAACTGGTCGATAATTTTACTTCGCTTGGCATAAAACAAATATACCCGTGGCAAAAAACTTGCCTCAAAGGCCCTGGGCTTCTGACAGGAGAAAAGAACCTTGTATATTGTGCACCAACTGGCGGTGGCAAATCACTTGTGGCTGACGGTGAGATGAATTATGGTAGTGCGTGGATCTTAGCTAACACTTGTAGTGCTCATGCTGAAAAGAATTCTGGAAGAAAAGGGAACAAAGGCCCTCCTTGTCTTACCATATGTCGCCTTGGTTCAAGAGAAAGTTCGTTGGCTTCGTAGTGTGGTACAAGGCTTACACTTCACCTCCGAAACAACGGTCGATGACGACAAACGCATCTGGCGTAGACGAGCTGATGAAAACACGGTCCGTGTCATTGGTTTCTTTGGGGGTGGAAAAGTTAGAGCAACTTGGGCTGATTTTGATATTGGCGTGTGCACATTGGAGAAGGTCGGTTTCTAGTACCGTGATCCCACTCTACTAAGCAAGTAAATCATTGACACTTCAAGGCGAACGCACTCGTGAATACGGCTATTGATGACTGTTCGATCTCCAAGCTCCGCGCGGTTGTGCTTGATGAGTTACACATGGTTGATGATGATCATCGAGGCTATTTATTAGAGCTCGTGGCGACTAAACTGCTCAGCTTGGAGCAGCGTGTGCAAATCGTGGGCATGAGTGCCACTCTCCCGGTACGTTAGTCGGTCGACTTCGTGGTGCATTTTGAGTTGCTAATTTGGTAGTAGAACATGGACATGATGGCTCAATGGCTCGAAGGGCATTGTTACGAAACTCGGTATCGACCGGTTCCTATCGAGGAACATCTCGTGTATGACGGCAACATTTATCCCGCAGGTTCTACAAGCAGTCTCATCAAAAAGGCTGCGCAGCTGAACAGTCGGTCTACACAGACACAGGCACAGATGAGACCCATCCGGCGAATCGAGCCATCCACCCACAAGGAGCTTCGCGACCCAGTCTTAAATGCGGTGGTCACACTTGCTCATGAGACCGCTGTTGCTGGTTTCGGTGCCCTCGTCTTTGCTGGGAGTCGTGGCATGTGCGAGTCTGACGCACGATGGATTAGTCGGGCTATGCCCCAGCCACATGAGCTTAAGGCTGACGTCGTTGACAGAAGGATGGACTTGCTGGGAGAGCTTCGCAGTCTTAACAGTGGGGTGGATCCGGTATTGGAAGAGACGGTCCTTTATGGCGTTGCATTTCATCGTAAGTGAGACGTCCGTTTTGCAAAATCGAGCACGTGTTCCTAATTGTTTTAGATGTAAGTCGCTTTAGCCGACTATGGCTCACGAGCTTTTCTGACGATATAGGCTGGCTTAACGACGGAAGAGAGAGATCTCATAGCGGCAGCTTACGATTCTGGAACACTATTAGTGTGCGTGGCGACCTGCAGTCTGGCTGCTGGTATCAACCTGTAAGAGTCGCTGTTTCGATTGTTAGACACTTGATTTACTTTTGCAGGCCAGCAAGACGGGTGATTTTACACAATTGTCGAATGGGGCGCGAATTTGTTGGACCATCGATGCTGAGGCAAATGCGCGGCCGAGCTGGAAGACAGGGGAAAGCATCTATCGGTGAAACCTATCTCTGCTGCCGCGAAAATGACCTCGAGCAAGTTGTAGACCTTATGAATGCGGAGCTGCCACCCGTCGCCAGTTGTCTTAGCACTGAGAATCGACGCATCCAACGGTGCGGCTTTCCTATAAGAGCATGAATGGTTGCCAGCTAATATATTTCAGTGCACTGTTAGAAGTCATTTCCATACGCTTAGCTACGAGTCATGAGTCCATTGAGGACTACTTCTCGAAGTCTCTGTTGAGTCACACTCACAGCGCCAAGTTTGTCAATGATTGTATCACCTCAAGCTTGGAAGAGATAGAATCAATGGGTTTTGTGACCTCTGATTCCTTGTCCATGTTCACGGCGACACAACTAGGTAGGGCAATCGTGGCATCAGCTATCGATCCCGACGATGGTGTATTTGTCCATACCGAACTCAGTCGGGCGCTCCAAGCCTTTGTCATGGATGGTGAGATGCACGTCTTATACACGTTCACACCTGTTCAAGAATTCGGGGTTATGGTGAACTGGCAGGTCTTTCGAAATGAAATGGAGGGTCTGGACGAGAGTGGCTTACGGGTACTGAGGCTTCTAGGCATCAAACCTACCACAATACTCAAGCTGTATGTTGTGTTCACGGCCACGGGGTACTCACTGACAGCCAAGTAGTGCTCAAGGTGCCACGCTCCGTGAGACGACGCCAGAGGAGAAGCAGGTTGCTCGAGTACATCGACGCTTTTATCTCGCTCTCCAACTGCGGGATCTGTGTAACGAGATCCCTATACACATAGTGGCACGCAAATACGACGTGCCTCGTGGAATGGTTCAGAATCTTTCGCAGACTTGTCAAGGCTTCGCTGCAGGAATGATCAAGTTCTGTGAACAGATGAGCTGGGGGTATGTTCATGACAACTCTTTTCATCACATAGCTAACCGTAATCCAGAGTAATGGCCGCAGCTCTTGAACACTTTTCAGACAGGCTCGTGGCTGGTGCAAGAGCTGACCTATTGGCCTTGGCGAAGATTCCCTTCATCAAGAGCCGAACAGCGTGAGTGCATTGCTCTCAGCAGAATGCAGTGTTGCTTAAATATCACAGGCGGGTATTCTGGGAGAACGGTTTTCGTACCGTGGCAACGATCGCGAATGCAGATCCTACAGAGCTACTTCCCATATTGATGCAGGTTGGTGTTCCGATCTGTTATTGAAAATGCCGACACGGGTAATGCTGATTTTCATGCGCAGGCTCAACCAAACAAGATTCGTTTAAAAGGTAAAGACAATGAGAAATATGAAGAGAAACTTCTTGTCAAGGCCAAAGTCATATCAGATGCTGCAAGCAAGATTTGGAGTGAGTTTTCTTGATCTCTGTTTCACCTGACAAGCCTAATATGATTCCCGAAGAACTCCAAATGCAGGCAGAGATGGAGGAGGAGTAGCCGCGTCCAGAAACTGCACCAGTGGGCAATAGCAGGGGTGGCCAGCATTGCAGTATCTTACCACGGCTTCCATTCTGGTGAGTGCCGGCCTAGGGCAGCAAAAACAAAACAAACAAAAAAGTCGGACTTCAGATACAGGCGTGTGACAGATGGCTGCATCAAGCGTATCGAGCGGCCTGGTCTTGCACGCCTGAGGGAGACATGATGCCTCGTGAGTCGGCGTGTGTACTGGCAAAACATTGATCACGAACACCAACTGTAAGTATGGGGAGTTGAGTCACCCTCCGGATTGAGATCGATTCCTGATGCATTTGTCGTTCGCCGAGGCGCGTTGATAATACGCGTGGGAGCGGAGGCATAGATCCCAGGTACGGAATTGGACGAATTTACCCCCTGCTTTAGACCAGCCGGTTTGCCGCCGCCTCTCACAGAGAATTGAGCAAAGAGAATTGAGAAAATTGTTGCGTTAGAGGAAATGAATGGGGAGCTGTCCCTCGTTCGTGCAGGAGGCGTGACTGATCATTTTCCGGTGGCCTGTTTGCTGAGAATGTCCAGAAACTCGATGAAGACCTTGCCTATCAGCGATTGGTCTTTTGGTGACCAAGCATTGTCTTATGCCAACCAAGCGCTTGTACCGCTGCACTTCGTCTGCGCCCTGCTTATTCTGCGCCAGAATACAGCCAGATGGTTGGGCGGCTGTGGCACTCAATTGGTCGCCATCTACCATCCACATGCTTGACATGTTGTTGGCTGTTTCTAGGCTAAGACCGGACGCCAAGATGGTGTGTGTGTGTGTGTGTGGTTGATGCCTACCTATGTCTATTTCTAGTCCTATTCTCTACGGTGTTTCGGGAGATAGAACGTTCTGAAAGCCTCAATTTTACGCTTCTCACGCGCCCTCACGCCATCCCTTGACTAGAGAAATACTGGTCTATATTGGATCAGTCTTGGTAGCTTTGTTATGGCGGATGATGCGGGAAATGCAGAGACTGCAGGCTCAACCGTCACAGTGCACACCTTGGCCGATGCCATGGGCGTTCCTCATCCTCAGGTTATGGTGATAGACAGAGTCTATGAGGAGGAGCAAGAAGAACACCTCCCTAGCACAACAGAAGATCTCTGGGTCAGTTCGGCAGACGGCCGATATGGCTCTGCACCTATCCCAATACGAGTTGGTCCTTTGAACAACATGCAAACCTTCTACGTATGTGAAGGTATCGATCTATTGACATGGAGGCCAGTTGAACTAACAGGGTTCCAGGTTCACAAAGATATACTTGTCCAGGCAGAGTGGTTCCAAAAAGCCTTATGCGGAAACTTCAGAGAAGCAAGTGAGCAAATCATTGATCTGCCAGAGGAGGATCCGGCTATTTTTCATTTTCTTGTTGCATTTCTATACGAGGGTTGCTATGAACCTATCAAACCAGCAGCGAGCGTTTTAGGTGAATCAACCAGCTTACGGCCTATTCCTGACCAGCGAGTACTGATACGCCAGTAGAACCAGAAGTCGACAAGGGAAAGGGTATTGAAGTTGACCCAGAGCCAGCAGAGGCTTCTGACTCGAGCTCGTCAAGTAGCAGTAGCGGTTCTGGGAGCTCGGGTACCTCATGGAGACGCCGGCGTCGGGCTCGACAAACGAGACATGCTGAGGCCCAAGAAACCCAGGAGAAGCATCCGGGACATCATCGACCGGGTTGCTCGTGTCCTCGATGCCTCGCTCGGCGTGATTTTTCGAGATGCTGGCAGTGCGGGGCCCAGCGATCCCGCGAAGGCAACCCTCCTGTGCCTGTGCCTTATGGTCGAGGGGCTCCTAGAAGAGGGATCCCTCCTCCAGGTGTTTTCCCTCCTCCTGTCAGCATTCCGATGCCTCCTCAGCAGAGCCAACCGGAGCGTATCACAGGAGAGGATCTTCGGACATGGTTCCTGGCGTATGAGCTCAACCTCGACGTTTATATTTGCGCGACACGTTATCTTATGGAAGACTTTCGAAAGGCAGTGATGCGGTCGTGTGTTGACATGCTCGAGACAGCTGGCTGGGATGCTGCACATCCAAAGACGATGCACCTTTGCAGAAAACTCTATCACAGCGTGCCAGAAGTCGATGACTTGCTCAAGATGGTCATGGCACGCGTTGGGTTCCTTCAGCCACTTCTCTGGAGGCGCGCGCCTGTAGAGACAAGCGAGTTCTTGGTGAGCAACCCAGAGCTCACTGCTACCATTCTACGGGAGACAGTCATGAGGCATTCACAGCCAACGGGAGATTTGCCATCGATGGAGCATGCTCGGACTACGGCTTATGAAGACGAGTGGCAGAACTTGGGTCGTGCACCTGCGCGACCACGAGCCTATCACTAGTCGTTAGTTATAAACCTCGATGCTGTTTGCGGTCGTTGTTCTTTGCTGTTGCGTCTACACACTGGAGGCCGGTTTGGTACACTATGAGTATAGCCACTGGGGGGGAGTTTATTTTTCTACTTGAATAAAGTAGGTACCAGCTCTCATATGTATCTCGTCTTTTCCGTAAAGTTATTCTTCTCGGTGGCTTTAACTTCTGCAGGTATGCCAGTCTTGCAAGACATCCAAATCTACCTAGTCAATAACATCGTCTCTCAGGCTAAACAACTGCTGCAGCACCTCGTCTGATTTCGCTCTCAGTGCCGAGTGATACATGACGTTCGTCTCAAAAGTCTTTGTACCCTTGACAAGCTTGGCTGTGTCTCTTGCAAAGTTATAGTCGACGTACATATCCTCAACGAACGAAGCGGCATATACAGGGACTTGATTCTTACGAAGCTTCTCCTTATCGTAAAGAGCGGGCCAGTCATCACGACTGGCCAATAACTCAGCCTCTTGGCGAAGTGTCTGGAGCTCTGGGTAAGTTTCGAAGTGAAATGGGAAGATCATTTCTCCTGAGAAGTAGAGGCATCCGCTGGTAGATTCCGTTGAGTAGTTGTCATTCAGCCAGGAGAATGGGTTGAGTTCTTTTCCAATGCGATTCGCTGACCAGGCGGAGGCTAAACCAGGGCCGTCGCAATAAATGGCCTCATGAAGGATGGCGTATATGATGTTGGTATCAAATGGGTTCCAGCCTTCAAGAGGTACTAGGGATGCTCTGTTGAAAACCCCGAACTGGTCGAGGGATGCTTTTAAAGTCAGGATCGTAGAGTGAACCTGGTCGAAGCCACCATGGCTTCCAAAGGAAATGCCTATGGTCAGGAGACGAGGAACGGTGAGGACACCGCCAGATGGCAATGGAATACTGCCACCTTTGCTCTCTATGAATTTAGCCACTTGCCGGACGTTTTCGACATCCTCTGGGAATTTTTCATAGTACTGCTCGTTGCGCTGTATAACCCGTTGAAATGTTGCTTCATATACTTGGTCAGGTTTCTTACCCACAGGGGCTAGACCGCCAGTGAGAAAGACTTCCCGAAGACCTTCAGGGTGCATGGACAAATAGGATAGAGCGATGAATCCTCCGTACGACTGGCCAAAGATGGACCATGGTTGTTTGGCAGCGGGCCATGAGGCGGTAAGATACTTCCTTACAGCTTCGCAGTCCCGGACAGTGTTGTCCTGGCGCATGAGGCCGAGGTACCGAGTACGCCCTTCAACGTCTCCAGATACAAGGCTTAGCATATCAGCACCAACTGGTGTACTCAGGCCAACGCCGCGATGGTCAAGCAAGAGAAGCTGGTATCCCTTTGCAAGAGCGTGGCGGGTGAGGGGATGGTCCTGCGGTTCACGGTTGCCAAAGCCCGGTCCTCCCTCAAGATAGACCATATATGGTTTTGGGGGCTCGCCAAATTCGTCTTTTGGGCTGTTCTCTGACCCCTCATCATCGGGTGGGAATATGGGAACATCGTGTTTCTTGACAGCACGAGCGAATAGTGTGATGGAAGGGCCCTGGATGTCCGTGTAGTCGAGGGGTACTCTGAAGAAGAGCTCCGTGACACATAATTGCCCAGGCAGCACGTGAGATTTCCTGCTGACCAGTTCGGCTTGAGGGATGGACAGGTTATCAGGCGTTGACATGGTGACTCGTGTTACAATCAATGGGCAGGGGGTGATGGTGATGGTGTTTTAGTGATGGCGGGGTCGGCAGGTACCTAAGATGTTGAATGCCAAACCACCGACCTACCTCTTAGGTACTCTAGTAATAAGGTGAATCGATAGGCAGTCTTGAACAAAGCATAAATTAGACTCTTTCGTCAGATAGCACTGGCTTATATTGGCTTAGACCCATTGTTAAATTCTGTAGATAAGTTCAAGTTTCATTTACTATGTCACAATATTTTCGAGCTGTATCCATGTTGATAATGGATCGATACAAGCATCATTTCGTGGACTTTTCCTGGCTGGTAATCATGCTCAAATCCAAAACATATACCCCAAGGCATTACAATTAATCAACTAATAAGATTGTTAGGATAATAACAGAGACAACAAGATCTGGTCGCCTAGTTAATCTGGTTTACCTGTTGTTACCTGAATTGAGGAATTCATTACAGCGGTCAAATACGTCTATACCTAGGGTAGGTACCTAGGCAGCTTTGGCTTCTCTTCGGGTAGTCTAGGTACCTATGTACCTTAGCTAATAACCTAGTTAGTAGCATAGCATTGTCTCGGCCTGTGCTTCACCTCCACTCCATAATCCGCTTTAGAGGGACCGGGCCTCGCGCTATGTAGATACCCTCCTGCCAGCACATGGTGCGTCAGACCACATTATGTATACCTAGGTAGGTAGGTAGAAATGGCCTAAGAACCTCTAACGTGGAGCCAATAGAGCCTCATCGTCATGTCCCGGCGCTTTTGCGAATCACGAACTTTCCGCTCCGAAGTGGCTCGGCTATAAATTACTGAATTCGTCCTGTCCCCCAACACTGTCACCCACTGGAAGGATGGATCATGGATGGACCCTACCTCAATTTTAGCTGCCACCCTGCCTACCGTACCCGCTGTTGTATATAAACAGGCCAATCAGTGCCACTATCTCTCCACTTTGCTGCCGTCTTGCTCTGGCAACAGCACCTCCTGTCGGGATCTAGCAAATCTCTTCTTCTTTCTTCCCCATCTAATAAATATTTCATCTCCTCGTCTTCCTTTCAACTTTCTTCTTCTTCTTCTCTTTCTCTATCGCACTCACCTTAAGCCAAGGGCATGGCATATCTTCATCTTGCGCACACGTTGGCAGATGCTTTCAATGCCCTTGCTGATGAGGTCCAGACCTTGACAGATCGAAAGACCGTCTTGGAGCACAAGCTTCGCTTTGCTCATGAACAGGTAAGAAGAAATATTTTATACCCCACGCCTAGGACCCGGCTTTCCCCAACACCTGTCCACCACTAGACATATATCCTGGCTGAACAATGTCCTGGGATTGTTTCGGCGATACCGGAGCTGTCGGCTTCCCCCTACCAAGTCAGCATGATGAATATCATTAGCTCTAGATCAAGAGCATCAGGATGAATGACCCTGTTGCCGAGATTGATAACATATTTTTTCTGATATCTGACCTATCAACATCCTCTTCCTCCATCGTCTTCAGTGGACTCATCGCTGACTCGAAACCAAAAACAGTTCCAGTATCTGGCTGACAAATATGCTCCAGCCGCGCCAGAAATAGCTGATACCCTGGCCAAGCTCCAGATACCTCCGTATACATCTGTTGATAATTCATTGCCTGTTCCTCTTCCACGCGCGCACAGCTCCGGTTCCCAACACCAGCTTGCCCTCGTCATCCGTGACGGCCGCCGAGTAGCTAATCAGCTTGCCTCGCTGGGCGAAACGAGTAAAACCACTGGCACTGGCTCCAGCAGAGAGACCGGGTCGCAACCTTCCCACGTAGCCACCTCCATGTCGACAGCGCTAGAACAAGACTTCACGGTCCAAGGAAAGAAGGGCCATCTTCAATGCCCGTTCTCTAAGCCTGCCCCGGCTAGCGGCTCTGGGGTCCGCGACGAAGATGCACAGGACACAACTCCACATCATTCGACGGACCCTATCTGCGCAGCCATGTACGAAGAATCTACTTCTCAGCAAGCCCGCACAAACACAAACGGCTCATCAGCCGTCAAGTGCCCAATTCGTTACATGGACAAACACTCTGCTAAGGAGATCGCCCACTATGTTGAGACGCACAAACATGAACTCCCCCGAAGCCATGAAGTTTGCCTCCGCCGGTACCAACGTGACGAAGATCAAATCAAGAAGATAGATTCCAAGTATGGCGATATAGTGAGCATGATTGAAGGGCTGGGTCAGCTTCACCAACCTATGCTACCCGAGGCTGAACAGGATCCGAATCGACCAAATGACGTGGCCCAGCCATCTAATGAAAGAGTTGAGAACTGGGCACAAGCTGTCAGTGTAAATTCGGACCCGGATCATACACAGGTGCCGACTGTGGAGGATGGAGACCGGCAGAGTCATTTCGATCGGCCCCTCAAGGAAGTACGTGTTGGAGAATCGCCCAGTCGGCCTTGGGGAATATCCATTCCGGTCTACGACCTCTCAGGCCAAGGCGACGACCAACCTCTCTCACCACCACCAGCACCTGTCTGCATGCCGATTTCCGCTCAAGCTGCAACCAGTGCCCAAGAATCAATAAAGAAGACTCCAGGCAAATGTCCATTTGATCATACAAAATTGGCTGCCATGGGCGTGCCCTCTCCATTTAAACATGAGGCCCCTCCTCAGGTACCTGAGCACACGGTTTCATCCTCACCTCATAAGGAGGGCGGACCCCCTCCACCTCCTCCACATCAACATCAATACCAATACCAACATCAACATCAACATACAGCACCTCCTCAACCTGCCCTCATCAACCCTGATATGACCAAAGGGACAAACGACGGACCTCAAATGATCTTCACTGGGCCTGTTTTCATTGGTTATCCGATGGATCAGGCTATACAATTTATGAATCAATATAGGTGGAACCAGTAATTCCTATAATGGTGGTGTTTCACTTTTCAGTTGTAGCATTGGGATGAGAGTGCATAAGCGACGGCGTTGGCGAATTCGATTTTATGGAATGCAAGCGATGGTATTACGAAAGTCTTTGTAAATTATATTTCAACACATACTGATCGAGCGGACGTAGCAGCTGCAAGTTGCAATTGATTACATTTTTCGATTGTGGCGTAACTGTATTCAACGTTGGCTCTGATGGGTTTGCAAGAGGAGTTGATCCAAACACATCATCGTCCTCTATTAATCCAATTGCAACCGAATACTAGCGCCCGGGGATCCTCCAATATAATGATGCCCAAAACGCCGTCTAGTCCATTTAGAGATGTGTAGTCAATATAACCGAGCCGTGCCCAATATCCGTACCTTTATTATTGAATGACTTTGTCGTTGCTATTCCCCAATTTGAGTAGAGCCTCCCGTTGAAATGCGACTTCATACCGTTCGGTCCCTCCTCTTATTGGTGTCTCCCTCATTCTCTTCATCATCATCGTCGTGGTATCTGCTGTCTGTACCATCTCTACCCCACAGTGAAATATCATCGTCTGACATTAACACGGCTGCATCTTCAGGATCCATTAGCATTGCGTTTTCAGAGTCTGCATAGCCGGCCTCGCCCTCTTCAGCTGATAGGTCTGTGGGCTCAAGGCCTTCTTGACGAGCGAGCTCTTCGGCGCGAGCCATAGTACGACGGTAAATGATAAGCCCAACAATAAGACCGACGGCAGCACCCAAAATCATGCTTAAGTAATTGATGGCTTTGCTACCAGCTGACATTTTATCGCCCTTCTCAGCTAACAGAGCAAGACGGCTGCCAATGAAAACGTGGACGAGCAGTTTGGGGCTAAAACCAGATTGGCATCAGCAATCAGGACTGGGCAAATACCAGTCATTAGTGAACATACCTTGATAATGCTGTGGAAATGGTAAACGCCAGAGGTGTAATGCTGGGAATAGTGGCGAGAAAGCCATTGCTCAGACTGAATGGAAGCGGACAGAATCGGATGGCCGTGAGATACCAAATTCCCTCCTGGCGCAACACTTGACCCAGAGCGACAAAGCGATGATCCCGACCAACCATGCGATCAACATAGCTGCTTAAGACAGTTCTACTCGCGAGGAACGCACAAAGGGCACCAGCCGTACATCCGGATGCAACAATGGGCCAGCCTAAGGGAAACCCATACACAAAACCCGCGATTGTGCTCGCGGTCGAGTATCCGACAATCGGAGGAAACGAGGTGACGAAGACCAGCAGAAAGGCCAGCGTCCAACCTCCGGGAAGAGCGCGCCACTGCTCGGCCTTTGGCTCAAGCCATTTGAAGAAGACGTGCGAGTAGATAATAGCCAGAATGCCAAGCACGCCCGCTGCGACAACGCCTACGAGGGCGAGAATCCGCTGGAAAGGTGACAGGCGTAGATACACCTTCAGAACCTGCTCACCAAGCAAATTGACCGTTCCCCAGATGCGGCGCACAAAGCTCGTCTTACCACCGCCAGAATAGCTAGTACTCGCGCGGCGACGATTCATCAGCGGGTTCGATAAACGGCGGCTCGAGGACGTGGTAGACCAGGGAGGACGGCTTGGCGAGGGAGATGAGCCACGGTCCGGAGACAGGGCGAGAGCCTGGGCGGTTGAGCTGTAATCCGCAGGCATCTTTAATGAAAAGATCTTGGGTTTCGATCGACTGAGTAGGAGTAGGAGTTGAATTCTGACGGGGGCTATGTGGCCATGTCTGCGTACTGGGTTTCGATATAGGTGAGATTCGGAACGCGCGGATGGAAATGAGGTTATAGTGTGAGATTGGGGACCTTGAGGATAGGGTCAGGATGGCTTTCTGGTGGTATAGAAGATCAGAGGGCCGGCTTTACCAGTCAAAAATCGTGCTTTCGCATTCGATATCGCTCGAAGAAGATCAAATGGCCATGTAGAGCTGGAGCTGTCGACGTCGTTTCATTGGGGCTGCACCAAAGTTACATGACGTTGCTAGTCTAAGCGAATCTGGAGCCCAATTACCCCGCTAAGCATGGCGCTAATCCTAACCTGTTAAATACATGGGGTTGTATATATCAGAGGGCACATAGGTACCTTACATATCAAAGCCAATCTCAGCCAAAGTACTCCGTAGTGACTAAATCGACAGGTATCACATGCAACTTTCAACACATTGGCTTATAGAACGGAGTCTGGTTTTACTGCTTTCTTCTATTTACGTCTCGCGTTGTCATCGACGGCCGCTGGGCCCCTTGGGCGGATCACGCACCAGGAGTCTGACTTTGCCGTCGCCAATCTCGACGCCTTGACTTAGTATGTCCACCTCTTCTTTACCATCTGAGTCGCTCTCCTTGGCAAGAGACTTGTCCCAGCTACGAGCATCGATTCCCAGAATACCCCCCATATTATTGCGGTCTCCAGGAACAGAGAACTCCCGGTAAGCATATCTCCACTCGTTAAGAAAGTTCCGGATCGCCCTGCCAACCTTGTCCTTTCCGTTCTTACTGTGGTGTCCAGAGCCGGTGATGGCATAAATGGGTTGCGACTCCCTACCGTTTTCCATCAAAACCTTTTCAAGGTACTCGACAGCTTCTTCTGGGTGAAGACCGTGAAGATCGACGTACAACTCCAAATCATGAAAGTTGCCCTTGTTACGTTCCTCGTATAGTTCTTTTGCAGCCTCGCGATGAGCTTTGCGCATAAGATCGTTCTCGCTTTGTCCCCGCAGGCTGAGAGCTTTAGCCGCCCTAGCGTCATTGCGATTCCATGCTTGCGCAGCACTGTGACAGCCAGTCAGCATAAGGAAAACCCCCAATTCTTACTGCGAGAACACACACCTTTGAAGAAACTTGTTACGAAGGCCGCCGTGCTTAATGGCCTCCTGGCGAGCCTTCAGATATGCCTTGTTAGCACGCTCACCGGTCTCCAGCCACGGGATATGCTTGGGGCTAGGGATGGCCTGAGCTGCAGCGCTGTTTTCCCCGTTTCGTGCAACTGTCGAGCTTCCGTTGCGCCCCAGCCCTCTCTTGAGTTCGGGACGGATAGGGACGGGCGAGGGAGACATCTTGACAATATCAGCCAGGGAATTAGGCGCGTTATTCTCCTTGTGCGAATGTCCATGACCACCTCGCTTGCCATGATGCTTCTTGCCTTGCTTGATAGATGCAGAACCAAGTGAAGGGAAGGCATCGTTGTCATCTAGAGCAGGGGCGGAGATATCTGGCTCTCTGATCTGATGTCGACTGCTAGGTCGAGATCGAGCACGCGGACTGGAAGTTCCCTGGAAATGCTTCAAGCCTGGTGGCGGCGTAATGCCCACAGCAGGGAAACTGTTGCTGCCGGCGAAACCACTTAGATGATCGGGGGTTCCAGGTCTTAGAGAAGGAAAAGAGTTAGGATCTCCCAGCTGTAAACCGCCGTGCTTTGATGGTGGCGTACTGGCCCCGTCCAGGGCGAGCTTGCTCATAAGTTTGGTAGGATCATGCGAGAAAATGCATGTCTCTCCTGCCAAGCAATTCCCCATGACCCAATATCTGCAAGAGAAATTTTAGCTTACAATACGGAGAGACTCGCACGAAAACATACTTGCAAAGGTGGTTGCTGAGATCATGACTGAACCGGCAATCGGCGCGCAAGCACGAACCAGTCGACATATAGAACTTGCAAATAACACCCGACTTCGATTGACCTAGGGGAGTAGTAGGGCGATCGACGGATTTCCCAATCAGTACGTTTTTGGGTTCTTCCAACGAAACACCGCCGGGCTGGTTGTCACCTGCTTGGCTTTCCATAAAGGAGACAATAGTTGCGCTGAGATCATAACCATTCTGCGCAAGCGCGGCTTCAATCTCGTCATCCGATTTTGTCTGCCCAAGGATGGAACGCAACATATCATATGGTGACATATCAGCTGACTGTGCCGACATGGACGAGAACTCGGGGGCTGCTGCGTTGAGAGCACTCGGAGTACCGACAGATGAAGTCACGCTAGCGGCATCATCACTGACGAGCCACTCAACATTTTCCGTCTGGTATTCACCTAGAATCTCTGTGGCCGGGGTCGGGTCGCTAGCAAATTCGTATGCATTCAGGCTTGGACTATGAGGAATGACGGGTGTCGCAAGAGCCAGACGTGGCGATGCTCGAGGCGAAGAAAATGGAGAAACCGTAGAGGAGATTGTCCTGCCAAAGGTCGAGGGAACAAAGCCCGGGGGAGCAAGGGGGCTCACGGCCAGTCTTGGAGAGCCCGACATGGGAGTTGGCGAACCACGCCAGGAGGCGGGTGAAGGGCGTCGTAAGATCGTCTGCCTGATGGGAGGAGGTGACGCTGATGTGCCGCCGCCGTCACGAAACCGCCAAAGAGCATCTAGTATTGCGTTATCGAGGGAAGTGCCGGTGAGGCTCGTTTCTTTGCGGAAGAGCTCCTCGAGTCTATCTGTCTTATCCTCGTCCTCCAGGGTTGCATCCTGCAAGATGGGCAAGCACATCTCGAAGTGCTCGTCGGAAACCATGATGCCGGCTTGTTTTATTCAATACGGTTCGAACAGAAACGGGTCGAAGCTATGGACAGTTTTCTCGAAGCAAATCGAGGCTCACAATAGCGGAACAGGGGTCTCTAAGCTGATGTGGAGCTGATGCGAAGCGCAGCGGTATCTGGAACCGTGTTTTGAGCTTGTACAGTGGTGTTCTGCGAGAAGAACAAGAAGATGCAGAGGCTGGATAGTCTTCGATTAGCATTGCTACGTGTGGGTGATATAAGAGGTAACGCGGAGAAGCTGAAGAACGGACAGATAGCGGAGAGTTGGACATAGAGTCCAGTTCTAGGCCAGATGGCGACGGGGGTTAGAAAATGGAACTTACAGATTAAAAGGTATGGCAAGAAAAGTAGAAGGACAAGAATAGGAATCAAGAGCAAGACAAGAACGCAGAGGAGACGAAATAAAAGAGAAACTGAAATTGACAGTGAAGGCGAAAACAAAGAGAAGCGCAAGCGCATTCAAGCAAAAGATTAATTAGGTACAACGGTGAAAAGGAGGAGGAGAGGATGGGAGATGATGCAGTGTTAGGGACAGCTTTAGACTAGTCCAATCACTAAGGTAATAGAAAGGTGGAGGGCGGACGGGAAGCCGAGTGGGGAGTCCACGGTCCCCGGGAAGCCTCCTGGCCTCCTTCAGGGAGACGAGATGCTAAGCTGTACTCCATGGAGGGTTCGTGAATCAACCTCCATCCATCCATTACCAGTAGGCCAGGCTTGGCCAGGGTGGCAGGTTGAGAAAAGTATGGCGGGAGGTTACCACCTACCTACATCTAGCAGGTAAGGTATACCTTAGTAGGTACATACTCCTGGTAGGTAGTACAGTCAGGTAGGTACTATGTAGTATAGGGATGGAGTGGAGGTGCACCCAAGTGTTCATCTATTGATTAATAAATTAGGGGGGAAGTGATTCAGATCGTGTTTCGGAATTGCCAGACATCAGCTCTGTTAGCAGAGACATCCAGTGTGCATAGGTCCATGTGTGCATGTCTGCATTAGCTGATTGGTGCCTAGGTACCTGAAGTACTACCAGTAAGGTAGCCGTATCTTAGGTTGTAAGACAGAATTGAGGCAAAGGTGAGGTACTGGCCTCTGGTTACTTGCATAAGGCCAATAAACTTGGAAAGTTGAATGAATAGAAGCTGAGGACAATTTGGCACTTTCAGTATGAGACAATTGCCATTGTCCTAATTTTCAAGTTATTGTTTCAATATCACCTACTCTGTAGTCACCTTACTTTTAACTGGGCACTTATTCATCATCGATGGCATCACGTATTCACGACGACTGTCTGCTTTCACGTTTATCGCTGGCGATTAGATAAATGCATTCTTGATATGTTAAATTACCTATGCGGTATTTCTCTTCTTTCCACGACAGACACGATAAATTCTCCTCCTCGCACTAGAAGAGGTACACAACTAGAACACAAATCTCGGGGACAGAGAACCTCTCCTTTCCTCCATTTTGGCAAGGTCGTGTTAGTACCTTAGTAGTTAGGTTAGTAGTTAGATCTTAGGAGTGTTTTCAAAGACAAAAGAAACTATCGCATGCCCTGGTTGAGTGATTTTGCGGCTGATTAAGAGTCTAATCGTAACAACAAGTATGTAGGTATGAATAACACATTACGTCTGTCTCTCAGGCGCCACATTCATGCAACGCACCTGGAATTAATCATCGCACAGAGCGTCGCCCATTACACAACTCCCCCATATTTCGATACTACCTAAGAAAGGAGCCATACATCGCCAACTTGGATTGAATTGCAAGGGTAGAAAGGGGGAGTCTTTCTAGGGTATTTCAACATCATCACAGTCGCCGCCGAAACCAAAACTGAAACCGTCACCTCCTTCCTGCCCTTGGTTATGGTCTATGCCACCAACAGCAGCATCCCACTTACGCTTTTTGCCGCTCTTCGTATCGGCCAGGTCCAGGGCTTTGTCCAGAACTTCTGGATAGCTGCTCTTCATTCTCTCCACGAAGAGTTGATAAGGGTCCGCCACTTGATCATTGAATCCACTGACCTGGTCAGCCTTGTCCCGCAAGAAGGAAACGACTTCTGCTACGAGACTTAAGGTCTGTGGCACGAAGTTCTGCGTAAGTGCAATGCCGCTCTCGAGATTGACCACCAGATGCCACCATCCGCTGGGAACATGAAGAATCTCTCCCGCTTCGCAAATACCCTCGACGCAGTCAGGAAGCTGCCGTGCTTCTTCATGAAAAGTGAGAAGCCACTCCGCAATGCTAAGGGGACTGGTGACTTCGCTGCTGTCATCGGAAACATAAACACCGGGCACCTGTGTAGCCGGTGGGAACATTATCCAATACTTAGATCCTTGAATTACAGCGTTCCAAGCACTCGTTGCGTTGGGGTCTTTGTGGAAGGTTGAGCCACTTCGCTCAGGACCGACAATCAGCCATCGATGGGCAGGGCGTTCGTCTCCAAGAACCTCGAACAGATCAGGGCCAAAGCAGTCTGGTCTCCAGTACGCAGTGCCTGGCTTCTTACCGACACTGATCCCCATCTTCTCTGCAAATCTCCTGTCAAAGAGATACAGAGGGCTTTCGTCGCTGTTGTTCTTCATGTATGTGTGATAGGTTGCGAATGGCCAGTCAACAGCCTCAGCACGAAACTCGACCTTAGAAAACATCTCGAGCATGCTATCGAGAGTCCACTCCTCGCATACTGGCCATTCCTGAATGCATTTGGTAAGCACGAATGGCTGTTCAGTCCATTTCTCAGCATACTGGTCGTAAGTCAGGTTCTCGAAGCGACGGATCTGGTTTGCCTTAGGAATATGCGAGGTGAACCGGGTAAGGATGACATGACTGCAGGCAAATGGCCGGTGAAGAACATCCGAGAAGACATTGCTGCAGTCGATTTTGGCCCCTTGGTCACTGGGCAAACCTAAAACGGTTGATCTCCATGATCCTTGCCATCGGATATTCTTGCTACCTGTTGGTGGTGTCCTTCACAGAACTTAGTTTAACAGCTACTTCAGAGTGCCTTTATATCTCAAGTGACTTACCGGAGAAAGATAGGCTTCCAAAATTCATCAGAGTGGCAAAAGGCGTATAAGAATTTGCAGGTGTGGCCAAGCTTCAAGAGAGCTACAGCATCAAACTGCTCAAGTACAAGCGAGAGAACCTCGTCTGGCAGAATTCTCCAGCTCCCAATTGAGCGCCTCGCATTGCGGCCCGTAAAGAAATACTGGTTGCCTAATGGCTTGAGTCCTAGTGGATGAGGAGGAATTGAGTCACTTTGGGAAGTTGACTCATATGTGTCGTCTCCCCTATCACAGAGTGAATCAGGGTGACCAGTGCCATTGCTGACGATGGCTGAAGGCATTTGAGTGGTGCCGAGCCCGAAGTTGCCTGGGCTGCTATAGGAAAGATGAAAGAAGTAACTTGTAGAGCGAAAACGGCAAGAGTGCGCTACAAATCAGAACTCATGAGAAAAATGAAGACTGAAGTGTACTAAGGTAAGGGACCTTATGATACGATATAGGTAAGGTACCTTATGTAGGTACCTCTACGTTGAGGCCACCCAGATACGGCGAGTTCTAACTTCTACCTTAGTAGGTAGGTACCAAATTTAGTGTGGGCAGAAGAAAATTCGGCTGTGGAATTGTTTCCGGTAACAGCCTTATGGGAAAAGATCCATATGAGACTACCTAGAGTTACACTGCAGCTTGACTCTTGCTCCAAAGTGAGGCTACGACGACTTTCAATAAGGTAACTAACTTCAGGTGCCTGATCATAGGTATTTGGCGATTGTTCATTGCAAAAGGTAGGTTCATAGTTTGTTAAACCACCAGAGCTGACTTAGTAGCTTATAACAAGCTGAGTGATATGGTTAATCATTTCTCTCAGGGAGCGAGGGAATATCTTGGATGTGTGGTGAAAGATGACAACCCCGAAGACTATATATACCGTTCTCTACAGTTTTGGAATATGATTTTTATAGTGCATTTGCAGCAGGAAATGCACTCTTTTGTAAACAATGTTTCGTGACAGAAGTAGGATTCAGGCGCATCCATTTTTTCCCGTTCCCTGCACCCTAAAGACACACTAGGCGCTTGACCTGTGTACAATTTAGGTATGGATGGGTCAATCTTGACCAGCTTCTTATTGAAGTTGAGAACAATGGCATGCCACATGCCACACACAGGCAGGCAGGGCAGGCTACAATCAGTCACTAGAAACACCAAAAGGTTGCGTTGTAGGTGGCGGGCGATGATCCGTGGGTAGAGGGGCATATTTTTTTTTTTTCTTTCAAGGTTCTAGTGAGGGGCGGGGCATAGTGGGATGGCTGCAGCCTGTGTTATCATTTGGAGGTAGGTAGGTGGTGAACATGAGGCAAGGAAAAAACTTCTCACGTTGCTAGAAAACCTAGAGTTTAAAAAAAAATTCAGGAAAAAAATTACTCGCCATCCATACTGTACTGTACCGTGCTGTAAAGACCTTAAACTGGTGGCTGCCCTGTGACTGGTGAGTGCCCTGCCAATGCAAGGCAGAGACACCGAACCAAATGTACCCTAATCCCGATGCCCCGCTAAGGTCTTGTATCATTGGTCAGTGCCTCTCTTGAGGTAAGCGGGTGGGCAGCAATGAAAAAAATATACTGCCTCCACGACCGCCCCTCATTCGACTTTTTTTTCCTCTTCTCCTTCATACTCCATCCAAAGGAAACAACACAAATAACCATCCCCATCCTAGGTTCTTGTCGATTCTCGTCATTCTCACGAGACTCCTGATCCTAGTCGATACCAGCTTTTTTTTTTCAACCAAACGACACAACGGCGCAGTCTTCTCGAGTAGAAGTTCTGCCCTCTTTTTCCGCTTCCGTCACCCCGCGATTTATCAACTCTAGATCGAGCTGTGCTTGATCTAGATTTTCCAAAGCCTCAACCGCAAATATGGCTGACAAGGGTCTTGAGGATGTCCCCGAGGGTGAGTTATTGCGTCTTTCTCGCTGTCATCGCCTTCTCTATGCGCTTGGGTTCCTGAGCGGCTCATGCAATGACAGCAAGCCACTCGTATCACCAACAGACTTGCTGACCACACATGCCTTGCAGGACAGATCGAGTCCAACTACGATGAGACCGTCGACTCCTTCGATGACATGAACCTCAAGTCTGAGCTCCTCCGAGGTGGTAAGTGTCTCCCACACCTCAGCAAATCCCTCGCATGCCGCTCACAATGATCTTTAGTCTATGCCTACGGTTTCGAGCGTCCCTCTGCTATCCAGCAGCGTGCTATCATGCCCGTTATCAAGGGTCACGATGTCATTGCTCAGGCCCAGTCCGGTACTGGAAAGACCGCCACCTTCTCCATCTCTGTTCTCCAGAAGATCGACACCAACGTAAAGCAGTGCCAGGCTCTGATCCTTGCTCCTACCCGTGAGCTGGCTCAGCAGATCCAGAAGGTCGTTGTTGCCATTGGAGATTTCATGCAAATCGAGTGCCACGCTTGTATCGGTGGTACCAGTGTCCGTGAGGATATGAAGGCCCTTCAGGACGGCCCCCAGGTTGTTGTCGGCACTCCCGGTCGTGTTCAGGACATGATCCAGCGCCGTTTCCTCAAGACCGACAGCATGAAGATGTTCGTTCTCGACGAGGCCGATGAAATGCTTTCTGTAAGGGAAACAACTTGCCATTGATATTCAACTGCTAACATCATCTCAGCGCGGTTTCACCGAGCAGATCTACGATATCTTCCAGCTTCTTCCCCAGTCCACTCAAGTTGTCCTTCTCTCTGCTACCATGCCTCAGGATGTTCTTGAGGTCACCACCAAGTTCATGCGTGACCCCGTCCGCATCTTGGTCAAGAAGGACGAGCTTACCCTGGAGGGTATCAAGCAGTTCTATATTGCCGTTGAGAAGGAAGAGTGGAAGTTGGACACCCTCTCCGATTTGTACGAGACTGTCACCATTACCCAGGCTGTTATCTTCTGCAACACCCGCAGAAAGGTTGACTGGCTCACCGACAAGCTCACTGCTCGTGATTTCACCGTCTCCGCCATGCACGGTGATATGGACCAGGCTCAGCGTGACCTGATCATGAAGGAGTTCCGATCTGGCTCTTCCCGTGTCCTGATCGCCACTGATCTCCTGGCCCGTGGTATCGATGTTCAACAGGTTTCCCTGGTCATCAACTATGATCTCCCTGCCAACCGTGAAAACTACATTCACCGAATTGGCCGTGGTGGTCGTTTCGGCCGAAAGGGTGTCGCCATCAACTTCGTCACCGCTGAGGATGTCCGCATGATGCGTGAAATCGAGCAGTTCTACAGCACCCAGATCGAGGAGATGCCCATGAACGTTGCCGACCTCATCTAAGTTCAATCTAAAAAAAAATTGAAAAAAGCAACACGGGTCTTCCAATATCCGTTACCAGGCTGCCTCATCCTATTTACGAGTGGACGATACAGGGCAGCCTGACATCTTTGGGAGGAGCTTACGGAGAAATCTCTTGTGGCAGTTGTTGATAGATCTCGTTTCTAGAGTACCGCGACGGAAGGGCGGCAGGCCTTCCCACACGAGCTGCCGCCGGTCCGGAAGGTGACCGCCGGGGAGGAGGTCAGAACTTCGACTTGGCCGCATGGCAAAAGGCTTCGGGGGCAGTCCTTTGCGCCCTTAATACCTTTGGGGGGTGCATTGGGGGCTACCAAAAGTAATGCAACGGTTTTTTTAAACCTGCTTTTGTCTCTGTTATTTAGGGTGTCGTTATCATGATGAATGCTTTTCCTTTTTCTATTTCAAGATTTTGACCAAATTTCGCGTGAATTCAAATACCGAGTGACTTGATAGGATGTAACTACCTGAGTTGTGATGTAATAGCATGTCGACATCCATAATTACGGCCTATTTATTCATTCGCTCTTTCAGTGATAGGCGTCTCTACGACATTTAATGACTTGAAGAATGCTACCTTCTGAAGGTCACTGTACCGTCGACAAATTAGATACCAATTTGAGGATTAAATAAAGTACCTCTTCTGATAGCCTGCAAAGCCCCCGTAAGCGAAAGTATTGTGTATAGCTCGTTATTCCATCGTCTTCATCATCCTCTGCACATGCTCGAATGTACATCCATACCCAAATTACAGTACACTATATACGACTCCTGCTATCTTTGAGGAGAGTGAAACAAAGGAAAAGTCAAAGATGAAGTGCACCCGAGTCAAATCTTGGATCTGCCCATCATAACGCCATGTGTGGTATCGCCGCCTAATGATATATAAACTCAAACAAGCCGTGGCCTAAAGAACGCGGCTGAAGCTCGCTGAGCCAGAACAACAAATTAATCAAACCTGCAATTTTGTCTTTTTGGGCAAAAGTCAACACCATCTAGTAGCCCTGACCAAAATGAGTCTGCGTAGGAGGTGGACTCCTGACAGCCTGGCCGGCATAGGCACCAGGGATAGGGACAGCCTCATAGGTAGGTTCATCAGTGCTCACAGGCCCGTGTTGCGAGACTTGGACAGTGGGGATGGCAGGAGGTGAGGCCTCAGTGGGTGTGAAGGCAGTTTGATTTAGCTTGGGAGTAGCCGAAGGGGCCTTCATAGGAGGAGCCTGGAGCTTGAAACCAGTCTCCTGGGCAGCAAATTGAGACTTGGGCTCAGCAAATTGGGTACCAGGCGTGAAGGTCGTGGGGTTCTCGCTGATGTCGGACAGGTTTCGATAGGCAGCGGGAGGGTGACGGGGAGACATGGCATATGCGCTGAGAGCGGGGGACTTGGGGCCGAAGCCGGGAGTGTTTGGAGCAGACTGGCTTCGGAGCTGGGCGAGGTAGAGGTCGGATCGAGCACGGTCTCGCATGTCCATAGACTTGAAAAGGCGTCGCTTTGTGTAGTAACGATAGAAGACGACGCTGTAGAGGAGAATGCAGAGAACCTCGATGACCACTTCGATGATGATGCAAATCATGGCCCAATTCTGAAGACGGCAAACAAGAGCATAGTCGACTTTCTCACCGAAGACTTCAGATCGATGGTTGTTAACACAAGACCAACCCCACATATCTTGGTTTCCGCTATTGTTCTTCGAGTTCTGGAAAACAACAGCTGTGACAACCCATAGAATCAAGGCAAGAATGAACTATATAAAGTCAATGCTAGCTCAAATCAAACCCACGAGATGCGTGACTTACCCAGCCAATGGCGAACATGGTATAGTAGGTACCGACTTTCTCAGCACGTCGATGACCACCTCGACAGTAGGAGATAAAAACAACAATGCAAGCGACGAGAGACACACATGCCATGGCAAGAACAAGTTTCTGGGGCCAGGCGCTGGTGTTCTTGGCCCATGACGGCATCTTGCTTTGATCAGGCAAAGCTTTGGTAGCGTTAAAGATTGTAAATGAAGCAGAAAGCATGGCAAGGATAATAAGAGAGCAGCTGAAGTTAACACCACGGAGAGCGAACTTGGCCAAGCGGACTCGGGCCTTGATTTTCTGTCAAAGTGTAAGTGGGATGTCGCAGAGTCAGTTGTTATGGCGGAGTTACATACCACATCGCGCGCTTGCTCCTTGTCAGTTGACGCCTCACGCTTCTCCAGAATATCTTCCTCCCGAAATGTTGGGCTCAAGGGATTCTTGAGATGAGCAGGCGTCCCTGGCACCTTCATGGCACTCTTGAGTGGCGTCTTGGGAGTCATTGGGACAGGAATGGATTCTCGCTGGCCGATATAGCCAAAACCAACGTCTGCGGGCTGAGGTTGAGCAACGTGCGACTTCTCGGGGTCGGCAAAGGGGGACCGGGCCTCGACAGGTGAGTGGACCGAAGTAGCCTCAGCAAATCGAGGAGTTCTGGGTTTCAGAGAGCCGTCCGAGGATGAAGATTCCGAGGTACCAGGTCGTGCTGAAGCGAGGTTGAGTGCGGCAGGCCGCCTCCTATCTTCTAGAGAATAGTCAGTCAGCATCATGGATCGTTGATCGTTGTCAGCTCTCTCCCTCAGATCAGAGACGAACCTGGGCCAGCCATGTTTATAACAGGTGAATGTGTGAGAGGAGAAAGATATCAACAGAGAGACGTGCAAGTGGATGTATAAGAGCTTCGACACAGTCCAAGCTCACAACCGCAATAGAATAGAGCAAATTGCAACAGAACAGAGAGACCAGCTATCGAAGGATTGGGAGAGAGGTCCGGCCTGGCGGACTCGAGTGGGAAATGGCGAGTTTTGAGGTTGGCGGCAACATAGGGAAGCAGCACTCTCATTCGACACAATGAAAACGCCAGTGACGGGACAGGGCATGAGAGAGGGGGGAGGTGCCGAGAATAGTAACAGAGGATGGCCTTACCAGAAAGAAGGGCGGATAGGTAGCAGCAAGACTTGTGATAGGCAGATGTCAGGCGCCCGTTAAGTGACTCGGTTTAGATTTAGACGCCCAAGTGATTGTGAAGATGTGAGGTCAAAGTCCACTGGCCTGGTTCAGTCAGTGACAGTCGGCGCTTGAGAACTTTGTGTTGCTGAGGTTCGTAATACCAATATAGGTATGAACTCTGAGGACTCTGTAGTCTTGAATAATTTAGGATCACGGGCGGAATGGGAAATAGAGAGGGGATCACAAGAGAGACTTGGGAAAGCTGCTGTGTTATGTGAAGCGGTGCTGTATTGTGCGGACAGGGTACCTAGTCCTCCCATGACCTCGAGACACCAACAAGGCAATTGTCCCATTAAAACAACGATACAGAGTACCTGGCTGGAATTGTCCGGGACATCTTTTGCATGGTACCTGGGTATTGGATGTATGTAGGTTCCTCATGCCGATTGCCCATGCTGAGCAATATCACTGGATGGCAGAAGTTTGCCCGGCGGTTAAAGGACTTGGTGTTAAGGTGTGGGTCTTTGATAGAGTGCATCCTTGTTGTCCTATTGGCTGTGCCAGGCAGCCCCTCTTCGGTCCCTGGACGTAGATCTGCCGGTCTGATAGGCTGCTACCTGCAGGCGCTTCACATCTTTACCTTTGTATGACCAATCAGCACTGTGGAAGGCGTGATGAGCCAGATGGCCATCCAGCCACCTGCAGGCTTCGGCGGCAACAAACGAGTTTTGTTTCGATATTGATGAGATCCATGCTAGCCATGCTTGAGCTTGGGGTGTGGCCTAGCAGGCCTACCAAGGATGTTTGTTGCATTAAGCATCTGTCAGGGTGACTCGGTCCATCCCAGCTTACGGATACCGAAGCTTTATTTTCAAGCCGATGCATGCATTTTCCTTTGCACCTCAGGTGGCCAGAGTCTTTATCCATCTTGGCAGCCGAATGAATGAGTGACTTTTCAGCTCCGAGGCATTGGTCGAGTTGGTAGTTGGTAGCACACGGTCTCCGGAAAATTGTCCAAGATGCAGAATGCAGTCATGGTCGCTCATGGCTGTGCTGTAACAGTGAGACACCATGAACACAACAAGCTATATCCCCATCCAAGGTTACATGTCAAGACTTTCTAGGAAGGTCAGTGATGATTCGGGATACACAAATTGATAAAGATAGCATCAAGCCCCATGGCATATGCAAGCATGACTTGAGAAGTTATATATATATATATATATATATTCAATTATGCAGCCTCACCGTCTTGAGAAATCGAGTGTTCTTGACTTGAATGTTTGATAATGTAATAAGTTAGTAGCCTGGCTGATGCATTCCATGATTACCTCCACTGCTCACCCCTCATCTTGGCGTCTACCTTAGATACCTACCTAACAGTTGAAGGGTTAAATCCCTGGCACGTGATCACTTACGAGCAGTATCATTGCCAATCTGCTCCTAAGTTAAACCCAGACGCATCGTCAATCATATAGTCGTTAACATATTTATATCCATAAGCTGCTCATTAACTCAAAGCGGCTGACAACAATGATTGTTTGATTCCTGATTCATTCCTTGAGCTTTGGTAGGGCCTCTCACAAAGCAAGAGCCTTGATTTATGTATAGGCTGATTGATCCGACCGGAAAGAAAAGAGAAGGATTCGAGACGAATTAAGTCTTGACAGGCAATAATTCATTCGAAAACATGAGGCGCTTTGAAGCCTACTGGCTTGTCCTATACTATTGTCGTGATGATACTCTGTAGTACGCTTTGCCTCAAGACCTATGATGGGCACGAAATAATTGACATGATTGATAATGCCAACCTCTTGTTAGAACTATAGGATCGCTTAAAAAGGCAAATAGCCATACAACACCCATCAACGCCAATCCGCGATGAAACATACGGCTCAAAGGTCTCAACCCAGGTTAGGTAGGTATCTTATAGTATGGATTCTTCTCATAATCTAGAACCTTCACTGTCGGGACTGCCCACTATCATGGAGGTGAGACACTTTGGATACTTTGGCCGAAGCTCGCCCGATGAGGGGCATCAAATCCTTATCGCTCTATCGCGCCCAATCAGGCTTAGCGTAAGAGTCATACTGGCAGCCATTTCAAGAGACTGCACACGAGTAATTTTACCATCACCAAGGTGAAATACGCAAAATCTCGGCTCTCTACGATCCGCAACCTAGCCACCACTCGTGAGACCTTCGAACATTGGGCTGTAATTTTCTACCGATCCAGCCGACCGATTTCCTTACTCGAAACCGCTCTCCCTCTGCTCTACGACCGAAAAACCACTTCTGAAAACCCGTCCAAATTGCCCCGCCTTTCATCATGTCTGCCAACGGCGACCCCAAATACGACGACATCGAGTCCGAGTCTGACTCCGGCGAGTCTGTCGGCCACAACGAGGCTGGCGACGAGAAGACCCTCAAGTCGGCTCTGAAGAAATCCAATCCAGCTATCGCAGAGCCCGCGACTCAAAAACCTCCTCTGCCCCCACAAACCGACCCTAAAGATCTCGATGTTGCTAGCCTGACCCCCTTGACGCCCGAGATTATTGCCCGTCAAGCTACTATCAACATTGGTACTATTGGCCATGTAGCTCACGGAAAGTCCACCGTCGTCAAGGCTATCTCTGGTGTCCAGACAGTAAGGTTTAAGAACGAATTGATACGCAACATTACGATCAAGTTGGGTTATGCAAACGCCAAGATCTACAAATGCGACAACCAAGCATGCCCTCGCCCTGGCTGCTACCGCAGTTACAAGAGTGAGAAAGAAGTTGACCCTCCTTGTGAGAGAGATGGATGTGGCGGTACTTACAGGCTATTGCGACACGTCTCGTAAGTTGATCCTTAATTTAAATTCGTGTACAGTACGGAATAATGGCTGATGCTTACAGATTCGTTGATTGCCCTGGTCACGATATTCTCATGAGCACCATGTTGTCAGGCGCCGCCGTCATGGACGCCGCTCTCCTTCTCATCGCTGGTAACGAATCTTGCCCTCAACCCCAGACCTCCGAGCACTTGGCTGCTATTGAGATTATGAAGCTCGACAAGATCATCATTCTCCAGAACAAGGTCGATCTTATGCGAGAAGAGGCTGCGCAGCAGCACTACCAATCCATCCTCAAGTTCATCCGAGGAACTGTCGCCGGCAAGTCGCCAGTCATTCCCATCTCTGCCCAGCTCAAGTTCAATATCGATGCCGTCAACGAGGCCATCGTCAACACCATTCCCGTTCCTCCCAGAGACTTCAGCATAGATCCTCACATGATCGTGATTCGATCATTCGACGTCAACAAGCCTGGTTCCGAGATCGATGACCTCAAAGGTGGTGTCGCCGGTGGTTCTATTCTCCACGGTGTTGTCAAGCTTGGTGATGAGATCGAGATCCGACCTGGTATTGTCTCCCGAGACGATAGCGGTGCCCTCAAATGCACACCCATCTTCAGTCGAGTCGTCTCGCTTAACTCCGAAGCCAACGACCTCAAGTACGCCGTACCCGGTGGTCTCATCGGTGTAGGCACCCGAATCGATCCTACTCTGTGCCGAGCCGATCGTCTGGTCGGTTTCGTCTTGGGTCTCAAGGGCCGCCTTCCCGAGATCTACAGTGAGATCGAGGTCAACTTCTACCTTCTCCGCCGCCTGCTCGGTGTGAGGACCGCCGATGGTAAACAAGCCAAGGTTGCTAAGCTCGCTAAGAACGAGGTTATCATGGTCAACATTGGCTCTACCTCCACTGGCGCCAAGGTTGCTGCCATCAAGAACGACGCTGCTAAGCTTGTCCTGACTAGCCCCGCCTGTACCAATATTGGCGAAAAGGTTGCTCTGAGCAGACGTATTGAGAAGCATTGGCGTCTCATTGGTTGGGCTACCATTGCTGCGTAAGTTTACACATACATGAGCCCCCCTATTACAGAATAATTTCACTGACTTCCATTATAGTGGTGTGACCCTTGAGCCCAGTACTGCTTAGACTTTCCACCTAGACCAACGAACAACTTAAGCAGCTTTTTCGTATGATTTCCGGGCTACATGACATGAAGAGCTCAAGAACGCCCAATTGCAGAGGCAAAGCCCCAGACGGCATTTTGAGTAGACGGTTGGCGCTGGAGGGGGGCCTGGTGTTTGGTGGTCTTTTACAAGAGAGCATGGGGACGAAAGAATAAGGGGAGCTAGATGAGTCCATGCCACGAGCTCTAAAGAGCATGTGGCTGTGACTAGTGGATGAGAAATGTAGTTACGCTGTGAATGCGTCGAGGTTACACCAACCTCAAAGGGAGACCCAAAAGTTTTAGCCAAACGCTCATAGCACGAATGAAGAGATTTCGTGACTAAACTCATATGCAACATCTATTTACGCGTTTTGCGCGCATGCTTGACCAAGTTTTCTATGACTCCTTCGAATGCTTCTCGATCGCCAATCTTTTCGTCGGTTCTCTTCTTCCAATATTCCAATGCTTCCTTGGCCGCTTCCTGCAAACCTTCCAGTTTGGCTACGTGAGCTTTCAATTCCTCGTCAGTCATACCATCAAGCGCTTCATCTGTTGTTTGGCACAAATGACGAGCAGCCACAAGGTCCAGTTCGGGTTGTGGTGGAGGCCCGCGCCGCTTTCTTGTCGAGGCTGATGTCTTCCCTTGGGTATCAACTGATGTGGATGAATTGTTGCCTTCGCCTTGCCGTAACCTAGATACAGACCGGGAATCTGTGGATGTTCTAGGCGACAGTGAAGGGATGTTGAGAGAGGGAAGAACGAGTTTCTTCTGCTTCGAGGCTGGGAGGATCTCGTCGAGATCGACAGGAACACCGAGTGACACGAGAAAGAGGCGGCGTGTGCGAGAGCGGATCCAATCAGGAGGTGCGAGAGGAGGTGGCGCTACCAGTTGTGACCAGAGAGATGCGGACCTTGCTGTGAAAAACACCGAGTCTTTGGAGAGAGGTGGGAATGTGGGAAGATCGAGTTCTTCTGGGGGGTATAGAGTAGCGAGGAAAGGCTCCAAGGCAGATACGACTGCTTCTGGATCGAGTCCATCGAAATCGGGTATGGACTAGGTACACAATGGTTAGCGAAGTACAAGGGCCATAACCTAGATATATCTTACGAATGGCAATGTTGGTTGCTGCGAAGGCTGTGTGGCAGTGGGCGCTGGTGTCTCTGCTTCCTGGAAGCCATCTTCAAAGTCATCGAAGTCATCGTCCTCATTACCCTCCTCGAAATCATCAAAGTCGTCGCCGAAATCGTCGTCGCCATCATTGTCTTGTTGTGGTTCGTCATCGCCATCATCATCGTCAGCATCTCGTAAAGAAGTAGCTATGGCACGGGGGCTTTCAGAAGATCCATCTTCTTGTAATTTCGAGTCTGCAGTATCGCGTGACGGTCTTGACTTATCTACGCGGGCGAGTCTCAGTGGTCAATGATCATTCCTTTGGATTTTAGGACTTTGCTACTCCCGTACCAGAATTGCTGTCAACATGTGCGCTCTCGCCTTGAATCTCCTTGACCTGACCATCAGAATCCACGAGAATGTCTGGGGAAGCATCTGCCTTGCGCCTCTCCTCATATTGGATTGAGTGCGATCGGCTTCTAGCCCCAGGAGCCTCCTCTACGATGGTCGTTGGCGCTTTGATTTCGGGGGCAGAGGGAGCATTTTGAGATGCGCCCATCTCTGGAGCAATCGCAATCTCGTCCGGCTGAGCATCCTGCCCCCGCATCTCGTATGCTTCAGTTCCCGGAACCTCGCCGTGTGATGGCTGATCGTCGACCTTCTCGACTCGGGTCTTTGGAATTGGTGAACTAATCTTGGGACTTCCCGCGCCAGATGCCGCATCGGTAAACTGGTCGTCAGATTCGGACTCCTCAGCTACAACATGTCAGCAAAGGTGGTCGATTGTCCGAAAATCGGTGCCATCATACCAAGTTCGTGGGCTCCGGGGTCCTCAACGGGAGCACCCTTTGGAAGCTCAAGCTTCTCGGCGTCTGTCATGATGACGAGAGTTGTATGGAAATGGTGTCTCGAGATCTAACTAGAACATGCAGTATTGATGGTCGGCGCGGGGTGCGAGGAACACAGGGCTAATAGCTGAGCAGGCTTAATGGCTTTAACGCGGTATTGGGAGAGTCTGAGGTGCTAAGGTGAGGGCGGTAAAGTGCAATACGACTGCTGTTCAAGGAGGGCCCGCGCACAGAACTACTCAATGCTAGTTACAGCAGCGAAATTTATTAGGTAGACTATGGTCGGTACGAATAGATCAAGAAAAGAGGTCGTTTCCGTCAAGCAGGTCGTGAGAAGCTACCTCACCTAGGTAAGGTTAGTAGGTACTATACCTACCTACTTATGGAAGAGCTCAAGTGGTCAAGTATCACGTGGGGCTACCGAAGCTGGCCTCTTTCCATTTCCTTCACTCAGTCGAGGGCCCCATCCAATCCATCCATTCGCGATCCTTGGCTTTGAGTTATCCCTGCATCACCCTCATAAGGTCTAGAACACGGCATGGTGACCGTATTTGGGTCGTACGGTTCGATTGACGCTACGATCCTTGGCATATTCGCCCATTAGTTATGATAGTGAGACTGCATGAAACTTGAAAGGAACGATGCAATCACTAATTTTCGATGCTCGTAACCTTCTTTGCTACCGGCCCGCCTACTAAACTGAGGTAGAGGCACCTTACCTCCTGTTTGGGTGCGTCAGCATGGGTCGGGAAAATCGAGATGATGACTACTACCTGTTGGCGTTCATTGTCAAGTTTAGGTTGGCACAAGGTATATGTTTCCTTCATCTGCAGCTGAAGCACAATTCTTACCATGTTCAGCAATATACCGACACAAAAAACTATACCTATCGTCCCATTGAGACAGTGCCGCATCTTCCATTTTGCTTCCTATCATTGTTATACTGGTAAGTCAACTGATCTCAATTTAAAGACTAGGTGCTCTATCATGCAGCGTAGCTCATGACTTGTGTTACGTCATCATGATGAAAAGCCATACCATTATAGATTTTTAATTCTTGACTGTCATGGCCCAAAGCTCTGTGTTTTAATTCACCTGTTATAATTGTCGATACTTTAACTTCATCAAGATCGAAGTTACAGCCAAACTGGAACCTGGAAGGGTAAACACCTTTTATAACGTATCTACCTAGGTACCTACTGGTAGGTACCTTATAGAGCGAAACGGTTGCAAAAGTGGCCTAGCGTGGACACGGTGCAGCCAGCGGTAAATGCCCATCTCAGGACGCGTCTCCACAAAAAAAAGCTCCCAAATACTATGCGGACACCAGCCGCCTCCAACACATCCGTTGCCATCAACGACCACAATCTTCTTCCCATTCGGACTTACCTAGCCATCATCCCAGGTCCTGCTTTCGACTACTGGGAAACTTCTTCTTCGACGTCTCAATACTTCTATAAACTGGGTCAGGTACTCGCGACTGATACATTTCCCGATTCGAGCAGGCTGATCTCGGCATTCAGCTCCCAATATGTCGTTCAGCTTCGGAAACGCAAGCTCTTCCAGCGCGCCCAACAACACGACATCGACTGCGCCAGCTTCGGGCAGCCTTTTTGGAGCAGCTACAGGAACTCCTAGCTTCTCATTCGGCTCTATTGGTGGCTCTGCCAGTAACACTACAACACCGACCACCAGCGCAACCACTATGTTTGGTCAACAAAGCGGTGCCTCGGCGCCGAAGCCTGCCAGCAATCTCTTCGGCGGCGGCGCAAACGCGGTCAACACTTCTACCACTCCCTCTTCTGGCGGTATCTTCGGTGCTGGTGGCTCTACAACTCCTGCGACAGGTGGTCTTTTTGGGGGTGCCTCGTCTACTACCCCAGCGGCTACTTCAGCACCTTCTAGCGGTGGATTGTTCGGTGGTGGTACCAGCAATTCAACGGCCCCTGCGTCTTCAGGACTTTTTGGAAACAATGGGAATAATGCAAGCAAGCCAACCACTGGTCTCTTCGGCGGTGGTAGCTCTTCTACCACTGCTAGTAGTGGCGCTGGTCTGTTTGGCCAGAATAATGCCAACCAGGCAGCGACAGCTACCCCTTCTTCTGCACCCACAAACCTTTTCGGAACCACTGCCTCTGGAGCCGCAACTCCTGCTAAACCAACTTTCGCTTTACCATCTACGACTCCAGCAGGGGCACCACCCGCCGACTCTTCGAAGCCTGCTGGTGGATTATTTGGGAATACAGGCGCGCAAGCATCCAGTGGAAACTCTGGCTTATTCGGCGGAGGGAAACCTGCGGGGACTTCTGCTCCTTCTGCCCAACCCATCACTACGGCTGCTGCATCACCCAGCGGCCTCTTCGGAGGTGCGCAGTCCGGAAGCGCTGCTTCTACCGGGGGTCTTTTTGGGGCGAAGCCGGCTTCGGCCTCTACCCCCGCAGCCGGAGGCCTATTTGGTGCAAAGACTGAAGGGGCTCCGCCTGCGGCGGCTTCGCAAGCCGGAAGCACGGCCTCCTTATTCGGTGCCAAACCTGCAGCTCCAGCGACTACAACTTCAGGCTCGACACCGGCGAGTGGCCTCTTCGGCGGCGGCGCAACAACTTCTGCTGCCTCAGGCGCTTCTGCCACAACAACAACAGCTGGAGGTCTGTTTGGAAACAAACCTGCAACGGCTACAACTTCTACTGCACCTCCGGCCACAACTTCAGCAAGCGCTGGCAGTCTTTTTGGCGGCGGCCCCAAGCCATCTACTGAGTCATCTACTCCGAAGCCAGCCGGTGGTCTGTTCGGAGCACCTGCATCTAGCCAAGCAGCCGGTTCCGCAGCTACCACAACTGCAACAACTGGTGCAACTACTACTACTACTGCCCCTGCGACTGGCTCAACACCTGCTGCTGCCAGCAGCCTGTTTGGTGCGAAGCCTGCCACAGACTCCAGCAAGGATGCAGCTAAGTCTGCGACTTCCAGTGCCACCCCCGGGGCTCTAGGCGCTTCCACGACTGGCCCAACATCCCAGATGGCGCGACTCAAGAACAAAACTATGGAGGACATTGTTACACGTTGGGCATCCGATCTCTCCAAGTACCAGAAGGAATTCAAGGAGCAAGCCACCACTGTGTCGACCTGGGACAGAAGCCTCGTGGATAACGGCGAGAAGATCCAGAAGTTGTACTTGGATACATTCGAGGCTGAACGAGCCAGCCATGAAATCGAGCGACAACTTGCTGCTGTAGAAAGCCAGCAAGATGAGCTCGAGGCGTGGTTGGACCGATATGAGTCTGAGGTTCAGGATATGTTTGCGAAACAGCTTGGTCCTGGCGAGCAGTTAGCGGGCCCTGACCAGGAACGAGAACGTACGTACAAGCTTGCGGAGAAGCTGACGCAACAATTGGATGAAAAGTCGCGCGATCTCTCCAAGATGGTCAAGGAAATCAATGACATCTCAGGAACATTGAACAAGGGTGCTAAGCCTGAGGACCCTGTAAGTTACATTCCATTTTTAATACCCGGATAAGGTTTGCTAACCCAGTGCACAGCTGAGCCAGATTGTTCGGGTCCTGAATGGTCACCTTACACAATTGCAGTGGATTGATGCTAATGCCTCGTCGCTGCAAGCCAAGGTTGCGGCTGCTCATAAATCGAGCAGCAACCTAGGAAGTCATTACGCTGGTTCTGATAACGATGCGGCAGAGAGCTTTTATCGCTCTTACATGGGTCGACGATGAGGAGGAGTAATAATTATTGGCTTGGAGTTTTAGGCAAGGAATTCGGGTAATTTTGTATCAGACACGAATGAACACGGAGACAAGACGTGCAGTAGCGCTCAGTTCAGAGTAACCAGGGATGCGGGCAACAAATGGAAATCCAATGTTGAGGAGTGCAAATGCGTGATTGTTCTTGTACACTAGTTTACCTTAGACTGTGGAAAAAGACAGGCACTGGAAGAAGTGCAATCTCTAGTCAGGTCGAGTTCCCCCAATTGATAAATGTACATCCATCGATCTTGGCGAGCGGGATTGAACCTCACTCAGAGCTGATGGTTTCTCCCCGCAGTCTTTGCCGGGGGTTATCCGGTAATCCGAGGTATGAGTTGTTTAGTTCTTCTCGCCGCCCTGCTCACGGGTGATCTCGTCACTGAAAGGGGAATTGACGTTAGAGAGGTATGCTCAACTCGGGCCCGTCAACTGCACGGATGGTACATGGGTAGCTTACATGTGCTTCGAGAGACGGTCAAGGTGCTGCTGCTGCTCCTGGAGCTTCTTCTTGAGCTCGATGAGCTTCTCCTTCTCGCGCTGGCGGATAGCGTAATCCTCGTTGGCCTTCTCCCGTCGCTGGAAGGCATCACTAGGGAATGACAAATGTAAGAATGCGTCAATCGCCATGTCAATTGGACCGTAGACCAAGAGAACTCACCCGGAACCACCAGTGGGACGGACTGATCCAGTAGCTCCCTCAGTCATGACGCGAGGAGTGGTAGAGAAGCATCGAACAGGCCGGAAGGCGGCTGTCTGGCGGAAGCTTGTGCGAAGCATGCTGGTACTGAGGTTTTGGTTTGATTTTTGTTACTTGGCTTGCTAGTGACAAGGAAGAATTGGAGATGTGCTTTGTTCTGTAGCCGATGACGTTGGAGGGTTGCTGGTGAAAGAGTCGGCCATGATCTGACGACGAGCTCAGGCCAAGGGTAGAATGCCATGGTCGCCTTAGGCCGTTACCTGATTTTGGCACATGACGGACTGGTAATACCAGGTACTGGGTTAACAATCGTGGCTGGCCTACCTAGCGGTAAATCCCGGCCAGCTCCGCCTGCAAGCTCGGATCTGGGTCATGATCTTTCAGCCTACGAGACACCCGAATTGAGCCAGCCAGGGACCAGGATATAGCTCTAGGGTGCCTGGTAGGCATAACTACCTACCCTAGATTGTACAATGTCGCATTTTGGTTTGTCGGTATTGTACATACCTAGGTACGTAGGTAGAATGAAGCTTGGGGTTCTCTTCCATTTGATACTGGACGTTCACAAGCTTAGTAGGTAAGTAGGTACTACCTAAGGTACCTAGTAGGTACTAACCTATGGATGGCGCATCACATGTACCGCACACACAGCTTGGTTCCACAGATAGGTAGTCATTGCATGACATCAGAGCTCTCGTCAGTTGGGGTTTATCCTACATACCTAGACCTTAGGTAAGTAGGTCGGTAGGTGGTACTCACAGAACAGACATGATAATACCATAATAGGTACTAAAGTATATACTGGTAGGCCGAGTACCATGAGGTGTTCCGTGCTACTAACCTACTAAGCTGATTGAGTTATTATCATGTGTACAGGTAGACCTCGCGAGTTTCGAGACAACTGCTCTGGCAGGCAGAGGAAGCCATATTGAAGTTTTAGACGACGATGTCAGCAAATCAAGTAAGTAGTTAAACTACCAAAGCAACCTAACACAATATACTCGACCCAACTACAAACCGGGTATATACTCCACCAATATACAGTCCATTCATTCCATTCATTCTCATGGTTCCATGACTTAGTTCCACAGACTACGTACTAACGAAATCGCATGCCTCGACTTTGTCGGAGTAATAAATTGCAATGCTAGCTGTCTTGCGGATTTGCAATACTGAGGCGATACAGGCGTCTGAGGCGAGGTGTATTGACTGCAGAGCAGTCAATCGACTTACTCGAGAGCGAGCGGGATCTCCTTCGTGTTCCAATATGAGAATGATGAAGCTGACCAACAGCATTGAGATTGCCGTTCCTGTCCCACAACCAAAGTCTCGTGTCGGGACTTCTGTGGCTGCTCCGAGCACACCAACAACCTGACTAACAAGGCAAAAGAAGCAATCAGGTTGGGCCGTATGATGACGATGATGACACTTGACACCATGGACCCCTCGTTTCTTTTTACTTTTCTTTTTCTTTTGGTAAAGCCGCCTTGTTTTATTAACGTACCCGTTTCTTAACCGTTGACGTGTCTTTCCGCTACTGTCAACGGCTTTTGTCAGCCAGAGATTGAAGGTCAAGATAAACATAGTTCTGGACGTCGAGATGCGAACTAAAAAGAAACATGGTCAGCTCTATGAGACCACCCAAGCTGAGAAGTAAGGCGTGACTGTTCGGTAGACGAATAACGAAGGGAGATAATGTAGTAAGGATGCCAAGATCCAAGATCCAAGATCCAAGACCCATCACCCATCGATGCGAGGCCTCAATGGAGGCCCATTTCGGTCGGCAACTCAATCGTGACAAGACAACTAATGAGATTAAGCATGAATGTGAAGAGCGATTGTCCATTGTTGGGTGTCCACTGAAGTTCCAAGGCCCAGCCAGTTTCAAATGGATCACCATGGCAGGCAGCAGGCAGGTGGGTGACAACCTATTGGGTGGGGGGCGGCTGCTAATCAAGATACGTAACGTATATGGGGCTGACTGAGGTGCCCGGCTGGTGGTTGATGGCACTGGCAGTCACTGCCCAGAGGTGCCCCTTCCTCGATATCTCTCGCGCTTTCGTCACCCCAACCAATAACTTGACAATAACTCCCCCCGTCTAACTCTCTCAACTCAACTTGTCCCGCAAAACAAAACCACTTCTTTTTTTCATCTCTCTTCTCTTTCTCTTGGCCCCATTCGCCATCTGCCAACTCCTTCAACTGAAGCTACTCTCAGCCGAATTTTGTTTATTCGCTTTCCCTTAAACAATCCCTCAAGCTACTATAAATTTCCACGACTCAAGGTACGTATCTACACTTCTGCCCAGCTCAACACTTTTACTTGTGGACAAGAACCCTCGCCATGTCATGTTGCGGCTATCTCGTCTTCTTGTTGTTGTTTGTGTTTCGTTGTGCCCTTCCACCACCCCCCTCTGTCGTCATTGCCCCCCCCTCCTCAGACCGAAACGAACACGCACCCATTATCCCCCTTGGGATCTCCGGGCGCCTTCACCACCACAATTAAGCGATAGCCGCCCTATCTGTACTGCCAACGACAAAAACACCTTATTTCGAGGCTACTCGTCGTTTAGTTACCGTGTGGTATTCGTTGTCGCTTGTCGCCCATCTCAGGAGGCCGTCGTCTGAGAAACCCCTCCGCCACTGACAGGCCTAAGAGCGGGGAGCCTCACCGAGTCGTCGCCGCCGCTCTAGCCACGCACTAGGCGCGCAACTGCCTCTCCCTGTGTCGCCTAAAACCGTCGACTTATCGCCCCTCGTCCACTTCGAAGCTTCCTTCATCATTCCATTATCGTCGCTTTCACCAACGCATACGAGCTTGCGCCGTTCGACTCTACCACTCTCTTTGTGCCTGTCTGCCTGTGTCTGCACATATCGCTTTTATTTGCTTCGTCTGACAAGCTTGACCACCCCCTTTACTAACTGTCCTGAAACACAGTCGCCAAACATCAACAAAATGGGTCACGAAGACGCCGTCTACCTTGCCAAGCTCGCCGAGCAGGCTGAGCGATATGAGGGTATGTTCTAGGACCCAAACACAATATGTCAACGGCGCGCTAACGTATGGGGCGCGTGCCCATTGCAGAGATGGTTGAGAACATGAAGATTGTCGCTGGTGAGGATCGAGATCTCACTGTCGAGGAGCGAAACCTTCTCTCCGTCGCCTACAAGAACGTCATTGGCGCCCGCCGCGCCTCCTGGCGCATAGTCACCTCTATCGAGCAGAAGGAAGAGTCAAAGGGCAACTCTTCTCAGGTTACCCTTATTAAGGAGTACCGACAGAAGATCGAGGCCGAGCTTGCCAAAATCTGCGACGACATTCTCGAGGTTCTCGACCAGCACCTTATCCCCTCTGCCAAGTCTGGCGAGTCCAAGGTTTTCTACCACAAGATGTAGGGGCCAACCCATCACATTCCCTTGCATACTTTTATTGACCAGTCTTGTAGGAAGGGTGACTACCACCGTTACCTCGCTGAGTTCGCCATCGGTGACCGCCGCAAGGACTCTGCCGACAAGTCACTCGAGGCCTACAAGGCTGCTACTGAGGTTGCCCAGACTGAGCTTCCTCCCACCCACCCTATCCGCCTGGGTCTTGCCCTTAACTTTTCAGTTTTCTACTACGAAATCCTCAACGCCCCTGACCAGGCTTGCCACTTGGCCAAGCAGGCATTTGACGACGCTATTGCTGGTACGACTCGCGACTGCTTTCATTTGGCCAACAATATACTGACACGGACTTTACAGAGCTCGATACCCTTAGCGAGGAGAGCTACAAAGACTCTACACTGATTATGCAACTGCTCCGTGACAATCTCGTGGGTTTCCTGATCGCTCATTTTCACCTATTCGACAACAGCTAACACAATGACAGACCCTCTGGACCTCCTCTGAGGCCGAGACCTCCGCTGCTAGTCAGGCCGAGGCTCCCAAGGAGGACGCACCTGCGGCCGCCACCGAGGAGCCAGCTGCCCCGGCTGAGGAGCCTAAGGCCGAGTAAGGAGTCGACTAGTGATTTGTCTATGCAGGTGTCAGGTGGACTGGTGTCTACGGAGTGTGGACGGAAGACCTCGTTTTTGATCAAGAGCTTCGGCATCGTTTCAGTACAGACAATGGCCATGGAAAGGACTGACTTTTTCACCAACGGGCTGGCAAGGCGAGTCTATAACAGAACACTTTTACATTCTGCTGTTAGACTTTTAATGCGTTGACCGTCTGGACAATAAAAATACTAAAATTACTTTCAATACACGAAATATATGACTAGTGATGACGCAGTTGAAGAAACTGAACTGGGTTGTTTTTGGCATGCAAGCAACAACACCAGGTTATGGTGTAAGGCATCTTGTTTCATTGTCGGCTAGGTTCTTGGATTATGGATCCTGACATGGTTGGTTTATGCCCTTGCCAAGATGTAAGCGGAGAGAGTTTCAACCGTAATCTGATTATGAGGAGGCCGCAAAGTCAAGTCTTATCGTTCGATGTTTTATTTGAAGGATGTGAATGTTGTTCATCCTCAATAACGACAAAGTGAACTCGAAGCCACAAACTACAGTCGAGACAGCCAACCACAAGCTCCCCCTCATCACTCACTTCTTCCAAGTCTGCTTCGCAAAACTCATAGCTGTGCTCATTCCCACAGCGACAAGGGCGGTACCAGCATTCCTTATCCTCATCAAATGCCAGATCATCTAGGTCAACATTTTCCACGCCAGTCTGAAAAGAGCCGTCTCTCTTGTGGCTTGGGCGAGACACACGCAGAGCGGCATCGTAAGCTGCCCGACAAGAAGGGTCGGAAAGAGTGTTGAGAGCAGTTGTGATTTGGTCGACTGTGAAGCAGACAGAGGATGGATCTGAATTTGTGACTTTGTCTGGGTGGTTACGGAGGAGGGCCCGGTGATAGGCGCGCTTTATGAGGGATGTGGAATCATGCTGTGTGTCGAGCAGCGTGGGCGTGAGGCCGAGGACTTGATAATGTGTTGTCACTTCTGATGAGGTGACTGTGACCTGTGAAGGGGCCATGCTATAGGGCCGAGTTATGCAGATGCGCATTTGACTAGTGAAATCTGGACAGCTAAAAAGCTCGGAAGGCTTCAGCGTTTGATATCACGTGATACACGTTCAACGGATAGGTAGGTATGGATGGAGCTATCGGTGAAATCGTAGATATCCATCTACCATGGGTTACGTGGAGAAATAAGTGCAATATTAGTTAATGATAGTTGGCGTACAAGACATGAAGTTCATGTCTGTTCCAGAACCTCCAGACGCAGTGGTGGTTGGATGGCCTCTAATTTACGGAAGCGATTCTGGATCTTGAGTGCACAATCGTTCCCGACAAGACGGTCGCTGATATTGTTGTACATAAAAATACATGGTGAATGTACAGGGCGCGCCAAAGCAGGCATTCCATCTCTCTTCTTGTTGTTTATTTGGGGAACTTGGTCCAACCGTATTTGCCCACCTGTTGATGTAGTTAGCAACACATGCTTCCTTGGACGATCAAGGCAGTCAATCTTTATTCTCACCCTCTTCCAGCGCTTGATAAGACTGGGCATATCCAGCATGGCTTTTCTTCTTGTCTCCATCCTACAGTGTAGTTAGTCAATGCAATGTTGTTCTAAGCTCATGGCAACATATAGCCAGCCAGTACAGCTGTGATGGCCATGATGGGACCGTTCACTTACTTTGCAATCATATGTCGTTCGTGGATATGACCCTTGACCTTCTGCCCTACACCAGTACCCTTGACTCTCAGACCATGCTCAACCCGGTGAGCCAGCTTGTACTCAGTGCCCTTTCGTGTTTCTGGCAGCAGATCCTCAACGCCATTCTCACGGGCCATCTTGACCAGCTCAGCCTGGCGACGTTGCGAGTAGACAGGATCCTGCCATTTGCCAGTCACTGGGTGCTTGTAGAAGCGGAAAGGGTTCGGCCTCTCCTCTTGGTATCGGGTCTTTGGGGTATTTTCGGGGAGGATGGCGGCGGGAGGATAGCGGGCAAAGAAGCGCTGCAGTGGTGCGGGCAGCGACTTTGCAAGCCCAATGAACTGTGATGTTGACGCCATGGCGATTCGCTAGAGGGCAATCGGTTGCATGCCCCGGAACTGAAATAATGAGGTGAGGTGGTCACGAATCTGGAGCTTTCTAGTCTTCAAGGCTACGGTCCCCAAGTTTTCAGTTAAGTAACTAAGGTAGTTAACTACCTTAGGTAGGTACTGAGCCTACCCCCGGCCCGCCCACGCAGGTGGACCCCCCGTTGTTGTTCATCAGCCAATGATTCGTAAAAGCATCAAGAGCTAAATCCACACTTCCTCAGCCTCGTCAACTCTTTGTCATTCAACAACATCATCAGTCATCGCTTCTATTTGTGGTGGGCGACTGCCTAACAGGAATCTTGTAATAACGTGTCGCTCTCTTGTTTCAGGTCTTTAACCACACAAAAATGCCACTCGATATTGAAGAAATCTTGCGGCAAAAGAAGGCTGCAGATGCTGCCGCCGCAAAGCCCAGGTTCATACCCAAGGCTGAACGAGAGCGACTGGCAGCTGAAAAGGCAAAGAAGGAGGAAGACGAGCAGAAGCGCAAGGCTTCCGAAGATGCGCAGAAACGGCGAGAGGAAGAACAAAAATGGGTCGCCAGATCAAACGGCTCTTCAAGGCACAACGATTCCACGAATGGTTCATCGCGCGTACCGACGGGGCCCAAGGCTATGAATCAGGAGAATGGCCGTGATCGAGATGGATATAGAGATCAAGGACGAGGAAGGGGAAGAGGAAGAGAAGGTCGGAAGGGAGATAGACAGGCCGCGGACAAGCAGTCAGCAGAGGATATCGAGGCCACTCTTCTCCGGTCCCGATACCTGGGGCCCCAAGTCAACCAGCAGTCCAACTTTTCGGCGAAGAAGAAACGAATGCGAACAACAGAGAAAAAGTTCAATTTCGAGTGGGACGCTGACGAAGACACGTCACGCGACAACGATCCCTTGTATACTCGACAGGCCATCAACCACAATGGATCATTCGCCGGTGTTGGTGGAGAGTTCGACGATGAAGCCGAGGAGCGCGCTCGCAAAAGAGCTCGAATGATAGAGCAGAGAGATCCAGAGAATGGAAAAGAGAGAGCAAAGGGCATTATGGAAGACTTCTTCCGAGCACGCGACAAAGCGAGACAACGAGCTGATCGAACAGGACTGGGCAAGCGATGGTCTGAAAAGTCTTTGGAAGATATGCGCGAGCGGGATTGGCGAATTTTCAAAGAAGATTTTGGAATCGCCACGAAGGGCGGTATGATTCCCAACCCCATGCGAAGCTGGCAAGAATCGAACCTCCCTAAGCGCTTGCTCAACATTGTCGAGGACGTGGGTTACAAGGAGCCGACGCCCATTCAGCGAGCTGCAATCCCTATCGCGCTGCAAGCCCGCGACCTAATCGGTGTAGCTGTCACTGGTTCCGGAAAGACAGCCGCCTTCCTGCTACCACTGCTAGTCTACATCTCTGATCTACCGCCCCTCGACGAGCTCAATAAGAACGACGGCCCCTACGCTCTCATCATGGCCCCGACTCGAGAACTGGTGCAGCAGATCGAGTCTGAAGCCAGGAAGTTTGCTGGTCCCCTCGGCTTTCGCGTTGTGAGCATTGTAGGTGGCCACTCTATCGAGGAACAAATAAACAACATGCGCGATGGTGCTGAGATTATCGTTGCCACACCGGGTCGTCTCATCGACTGTCTCGATCGACGAGTGCTCGTCCTAGCACAATGTTGCTATGTCATTATGGATGAAGCAGATCGTATGATCGACATGGGTTTTGAGGAACCTGTTAACAGGATCCTCGAAGCACTACCAGTCAACAACGAGAAACCTGATACGGAAGATGCTGAGGACGCAACAAAAATGAAGCGTTATTTAGGTGGGAACGATCGTTACAGACAGACCATGATGTATACAGCAACCATGCCGCCTCAGGTTGAAAAGATTGCGAAGAAGTACCTCCGCCGTCCAGCCGTTGTCACCATTGGTAATGCAGGCGAAGCCGTTGACACTGTCGAGCAGCGTGTCGAGTTCATTCCCGGCGAGGACCGTCGCAAGAAGCGTCTGCAAGAGATACTTGCCTCGAACGACTTTGCGCCGCCCATTATTGTCTTTGTCAACATCAAGCGCAACTGTGATGCTGTCGCCCGCGACATTAAGCAGATGGGTTGGACGGTTGCCACACTCCATGGTTCCAAGACTCAAGACCAGCGAGAAGCTTCTCTCCAGTCAGTGCGCAACGGCACGACGCAAGTTCTCGTTGCAACTGACCTTGCTGGTCGTGGTATCGATGTTCCCGATGTCTCCCTCGTCGTCAACTTCAATATGGCCCCTAAAATCGATAGCTACACCCATCGTATTGGTCGAACAGGTCGTGCTGGCAAGAGTGGTGTTGCCATTACTTTTCTGGGTCCTGAGGACGCTGATACCATGTACGATCTCAAGCAAATCCTCAGCAAGAGCTCCATCTCCAAGGTGCCAGAAGAGTTGAAGAGACATGAGGCTGCACAGTCAAAACCAGTACGTGGTGACGGCGGAGGATCAAGGAAAGACAAAGAAGAAGGGTTAGGGAAGGGAGGCTGGTAGACACTGATCCTGGAGAATAATTTAGGCGGCATGAAATCATCAAAATGGAAAGAATCCATTAGTCTCTTCAACTAGGTAGGAGAAAGAACCTGCAGAGTGAACCCATTTATAAATATCACATGCACATCTTGCATGAATTCTTTCCTATATCTGGAGCATGCCCATTGCGAAACACACACACTTTCACACGCCTTCCTTTTGTCTTGTCTTATCTACTCTAGCTTCAGCTGCTCAAACTGCTTAATAGTCTCCTCGAAGCTGTTAAGCTCTTGCTTGGCATCTGCCAATCTCTTCTCGTCTGTCTCGCGGACGGCGTCTGAGACCTTCTCAAGGTAGCCAGGGTCATTGAGAATCTTTTCCTGTTTTTGGATGTTGCTCTTTGCTTTGTCGAGCTTCTTCTGCGCCTTAGCGATCTCAGCATCAAGGTCAACGCGACCCTTGACGTGAAGGAAAACGGAGGCCTCGGTTGAGACAGGATAGGCGACGCACCCGGCGGGTCTAGTAGCATCGGGGTTGAGGATCTCTACTCCCTTGATACCCTTACCGCTCAAGGTCTTAATAGAAGATGACTGCTCCTTGACGGTAGTGAGAGCAGTATCGTTGTAAGCCTGGATAATAACTATGAATGAGTCAGTAAAAATCGTTCACGGGATCACAGGGTTATAGCACTTGCCCTCAGCCTCATCCTTGAGGGCGTACTCCGCCATCAGTGAGCGAGCGGCCTTGGAGCAGCCTAGAACAAGCTCGTAAGCGCGCTCAGACTCGGGGTCATTGAGCTTCTCGTGGTAGACGGGGTATTTCGCGACCATGATAGACTTGGTCTGATCCTCAGGTCGTCGGGGCATTCGTTGCCACATCTCCTCGGTGATGAAGGGCATGAAAGGGTGAATCATGGTGAGAGCGGCCTCGAGAGCAGTGTAGAGAGTCTGGACAGCAGACTCACGCTCCTTTGGAGTACCGTCACGGATGATGGCCTTTGAGTTCTCGATGTAGACATCGCAAAGCTCGTTGTACCAGTAGCGGTAGACAATCAATGTTGACTTGGAAAACTCGCGATCCTCAAGAGCACGGTTAATCTCTTTGGCAGCGGTGTTCATCTTGTGAAGAATCCACCGCTCGGCAAGAGTTTCGCCCCGGACAACCCCTGACGTCGAGGGAGTGAAGTCCTTGGGGAGACTTCCCAGAACATACTTGGTGGCCTGGAAGATCTTGTTGCAGAACTTGCGGTACCCGTGGATAATCTTGACATCCAGGTTGATATCACCACCACCGGTTGTGGCGTTAATCATGGTGAAACGCAGGGCATCAGCACCACACTGGGGGATACCCTCAGGGAAGGCAGTCTTCTGATACTTGGTGGCCTTTGTAACCTCGCTGGGGTGCAGGTTACCTTGTAGAAGCTTGTCGTGGAGAGACTGCAACTGGATACCTGAGATAACATCCAGGGGATCAACGACGTTACCCAAACTCTTGCTCATCTTACGGCCTTCTGAATCTCGAACAAGACTGTGGCAATAGACCTCCTTGAATGGGATATCGCCCGTCATCTTCAGACCGAGCATGATCATTCTGGCAATCCAGAAGAAGAGGATGTCCCAGCCTGTCTCGAGGACCTCTGTGGGGTAGAGAGTTTGGAGGTCGTGGGTGTTGTTGGGCCAGCCGAGGGTGCTGAAGGGCCAGAGCCCAGAGGAGAACCATGTGTCTAGAACATCCTCATCTTGCTCAAGTGTATATGTCTTGCCAGGGAGTGCAGCATTAGCTTTCTCCTCAGCCTCCTCTCGTGTTCGGCCGGCAAACCAGAGCTTCTCCTCAGGGATATCTCCAGCGCCGCCCTCGATCTTGGCGTAGTAGACGGGACATCGGTGACCCCACCAGAGCTGCCGGCTGATGCACCAGTCGTTGATGTCCTCAAGCCATCGGAAGTAGCTCTTCTCAGCAGTCTCTGGTCGTATCTTAATGCGTCCGTCTCGAACAGCAGCCAAGGCAGGCTCGGCGAGTTCCTTCATGCGGACCCACCATTGGGGTTTCAGAAGAGGCTCAATGATATCCTTGGACTTTTCGCACAGAGGGACCTTCATGGCATTGTCCTTCTTGTCGACATATAGACCCTTGGCCTTGAGATCATCTTGGATAGTGTAACGGACGTCGAATCGCTTCTGGCCCTTGTAAGCACCGGTGTTGTCGTTCATAAGACCATCGTCGGTCAAGATGTTGATAAATTCAAGACCGTGCTTCTGGCCGAGAGTGAAATCGTTAGGATCATGAGCTGGAGTAAGCTTGACAGCACCGGTACCGAATTCCATATCGACATACTCGTCGGCGATGATGGGTAGCTTGCGGCCCTCGATAAAGGGGTGGATGGCAGTCTTTCCGATGAGGTGCTTGTACCTCTCGTCCTTGGGGTGGACAGCAATGCCGGTATCACCAAGCATAGTCTCAATACGGGTGGTGGCAACCTCGACAAGCTCATCGGAACCTTCAATGGGGTATTTGAAGTGGACAATGACGCCGAACTCGACCTTCTTGTCGTATCCAGGGACTTCGAGCAGGGTACGGCCAGTCAACTCCTTGTTGACGACCTCGAGGTTGGAAAGCGCGGTGTTAAGCTTGGTGCACCAATTGACAAGTCGGTTTGCTCGGTAGATAGTGCCCTCCTCGTGAAGCTTGACCCAGGTCTCAGTAACAGCAGCAGACAAGTTCTTGTCCATGGTGAAAGCTGGTTTGTGTTAGCAGTTTCTTGCTCCTCGGATGGGTTTGGGGCTGACGTACCCTCTCTACTCCAGTCAAAGGATCCTCCCAGACTGGTCAGGGCCTTGTTGATGCGTTTGTGGTATTCGTCCTTCCACTTCCAGACGGTGTTAACGAATTCCTCACGGCCAAGGTCATGTCTTGTCTTGCCCTCCTTTCTCCAAAGCATGTTCTCAACAACGCTCTGCGTAGAGATCCCAGCATGATCGCATCCGGGCAACCAAAGGGTAGTCTTGCCTTGCATACGGTTCCATCTAATCATGAGATCCTGAAGGGAGTCACCAAGTGCGTGGCCCATGTGCAGAGCACCAGTGACATTGGGAGGAGGGTGAACAATGACGAACTTGCCCTCGTCCTTGACGCTTCCATCGGGCTTGAACTCGGGCTTGAAGAAACCCTCTTTCTCCCACCAGCTATACCATGCAGACTCGACCGCAATGGGGTTGTAGGCCTTGAAATGGGGATCTTCAAATGACCGGATTCGCTTCTTCTCGCCCTCCGGGGTGTCTTCGACGTATTCGGGCAGAGGCTCCTCCTCGACCTTCTTTTCCTTAGGCTTCTTTTCCTTGGTAGCTTTGGGGGCGGTGGCAGCGGCCTTTTGCTTCTTTGCTTCGAACTTGGCCTGTTTCTCGGCCTTCTTTCGTTCTTTTTCCACTGTGAAATCATGTCAGGGGACGCACCCAAAACTGTCAATGGACTGCGTGATACATACACTCCTTCTCGGTCTTCACCTTGGGCGCGCCGGCTGCGGCCGCTGCGCCGGCATCTTGGCCTGTAGCGTGCGCACCGGTGGCAGACTCGACAATCTCCTTCTTCTCCGCGGCGGGAACGGCTGGAGGAGTGCTGGTAGCGTCCTGGATGCCCTCGCTGGCGGCGACTATGATGTTATGATTAGCATCAGCGCTATTATACATACAGGAGGCTGTAACGAACTTGGGTTTCCTCGTCCACTGTTGGTCGCCATGTTTACTCGCGTAGTTGTTAAGGGTCGGCTTGCTCTTGGGGAAACAGATCGCACCCTCAGTGCTCGAACCGCGAGTCTGAACGTCGTGCCGGAGATGACTGAATGAAGCCCGTAACTCGAGGGCTTCAAGCAATGACCTGCACCTCGAATTGATATACCTAGGTAGATGTTGTGTGACTCTTACCAGCTCACTCAGCTACAGCACTGCAATTTCGAGGATTGAGTCACCCACCCGCTTCTGATGGTGGGGGATAGATAACTTTTAGTTCATGGAGGGGTACTCCGTACTGGAAGTGTGGCGTAGTAGCATTAATGTAATTCAGCACCCAACACAGTTACCTGGGTAGGTAGTATGTACCTTATTTATTTGCCATCCATGTCAAATCACATCAAATCATTAGAAATAATGACCAACGCGGCTCATCTAGTGTGACTAGTCAATTGACTGACAAGTGTTGATCATCACTTGTTCAGTATACTCATCGTTATTCTGATGACTCTTTTCTTTACACCAACCTGGAACCTAACGATATCGGACCACCTGGTTCCAGTTGAGCGTGGGAAATGTGGCGCAGCAGTTTACTACCTTAGCCACAAAGGCTCAACTCAGCCAAGTCAAGTAAGTGCCTGAGCCTGATGTCGTCCTAGGCATGCAATATGTGGTGACGAAATTACTCCAAAGGCCAATATTGAAGCATCTACTCCAACCTGACGTATTTGGTTTGACCCATCTTTGAATTCTGTCCCGATGGCCTTGCGGCTAGCACTAAGAGCTCCCAGGAGCCGTCTCTGCAATCGCATTTCGACCACAACCGGGAGAGTCTACTCAACAAGTAAACAATCGGATTACTTTACTGTGGAGCTGAGCCCGAAGATCAAAGTAAGTTCTCCAACAAGAGGAGTTGTCGAATTTGCTGACCCTCCAAAGGATCCCTCAAGGTTATTACAAACCGTCAGATCACAGATCAACATCACCAATCCTAGCCGCCACGATGCAGCAGTGATACTGGCAACTCCACAGTATGCGCAATGGCTAGGGAAAAATGAATTCATGTCTGAGTTTGTAGATATGCTGTCGGGTTCTGAGGGGGCTGGCGAGTTCCATACTCTGGGCGCCGTCGTTGACCACATCGCCCCGCCAGTGCCGAACAACAAACCCATCCAGGGCATATCTATCCTCCGTGGTAACCTCGACGGCATCCTACCAGGATTATGGACAGAGGCGCCCCCAAAGGAATGGTCCGACGGTGGGAAGGTCTCAGCTCTAACAATGGATCTTGGCAGCCCGCATATCACTATCCCTCTTACCAACACCACTTTTCAGAACCACAGGACCTCGACACTCATCATTAGCCGCTACGACCGGTCAACCGGCTTTCCGAAACTCATTGAGCAGACTGACAAAAAGCACTTGCAGAAAGTAACCATTCCCGTTCAGAAAAGGCTCTCGTCAATCAACGAGCTTGGTATCTGGGCTCCCCTCGTACCTTTGACTCAACCCCGTGTGGTGACTGAGAGCTTTGGCAATATCGTACGGCGAATCGACATTGAAGACGAATCAGTTCCAGCATCAAATGAGCTCGAGCCTGCAGTGGACGGGCTCCATGCCAGCAAATCGGACTTGGTTCAGTCTCCCATGGGTATTTGGGCAATGATCACACCCCCGACTTTTGTTCAGTCAGGGGGCAGCTCGCCCTACGTCAATCCGGATCCCGACGCAACATTTGCTGACGGCCAAAGCATCACGGAGCTAACGGCTGTAACCTCGAACCAATTGGGTATCCTGTATAGGCAAGGGGGCAGATTATATCAAGTTTGTAAGCAGACCTGCCAGTCCCCGTGCCCGATTGCATCTTTTAACAGCTTTCAGTGAGTGGTGGCGGTGGTTGGGGGGCAAAGAAGGGTTTGCTGTCGCTTGACCCCGAGCAAACTCACTTTGTTGTATCTGAAGAAGAAGAGATGCAAAGGTTCATCCAAGCTATGGAAGGGGGCAACTTTGTCCCTGTGAGCTCCAAAATCCAGTTCTTTGCATCAACAGACGCTTCTGCTAGCGAGCCGGTCGGAAACAAACAAGCCGGAGTGGTGTTTGGAACATCCAGCAAGGTCGAGGTCGAGGTCGAGGTCGACACTGATGTGACCCCTTCTCAACCTGAGGCACTATTGTTGGAGAATCATTTCGGTGCTCTCTCCAACGTAGGTATCTTTGTAACCTCGTCCGATGCCTCCATGTTTTCAAAACCTGGGTTCAACAACGACTGGAAACTCAACGTGCCTAACTCTCGAATATATGTCGTATAGGTCAACGCGGAGTTGATGGTCCTCACTGATGGCTGTCGTATGTATGATAAGAATGTACAAGTACCCCTGCCAACGACTAGATATGGCCGTACGTGTACGTGAGTACCTGGTATTCTACCTGCGTTAGCCTACTGTGGTCTTTGTTTCTTGTGCAATCCTTCTGCTGCCGCCTTGGCGACATCATCCAGCGTTGTTCCCCTCTTCCTCTTTCCTATCTTCTCGTTTCCAAGTACTTCGTTCTCCGCAATATCCTTGTAGACACTCGCGGCACCCATGAACATCTTTTTATCCCAGCCCGCTTCCTCATTGAAAGTGAGTGCAATCTCCTCCATCTCTCGCACCCAGCGATACGCCTTAGGTGGCATGCCGGGAACACTCTTTTCAGCGTTGGCAAGCGTGGCTGGATAAAATTTACCAATCTCATCTTTCAGAGCGTCCAGGACGCCAAGATTATGTGCCGTCGTGAACGATTGAGTGGCAATGGCGGTGAATCCCTTTGAAAGGGAAGCAAAACACATTTTGAGACCACTTGCAGCCCCGATATCGGGAGAGATTTGCTTCATGTTGAGAACAGACATCAGTTTCTTTCCAAAGGGGAGCGAGCTAAAACCATCCGAGCCTGATATAGGAATGCTCGGACGGTACCAGTCAGAATAATCGTTACTGCTCGATGATTCTGCTGCGGCCTCAGGAGACGTCTTCTTGGGGGGAGCCCCAATAATGCTTCCGTCAACGAATCGTATAGGCAGATTTGATCTCTTAACAGATGCCGCAATGGCCTTGACCGTCGACGGTGCAACAGCATTGAGATCCACAAAGTAAAGCTCTCTCGTAGTATCTGAGCCTGCTAACGCATCTGTAATACGAGTGGCTGTTGCCTCTGCGTCTTTAGGCGGCACAATGGAGAGTATAACGGAACTCTGTCTGACCAGACCAACATCAGACTCGAGGAGCTCAACTTCTGCATCCCGGGCTCGTTCGATGGTATCTTTGCTGGAGGAACCGTTAGCTGGCGTTTCATCCTCATTGCTTGATCTATCAGCTGGTTACCTTCTGCCAGAGATGTTGGTTGCAACAGTGAAACCGTTGGCAACTAATAGTTTTGCTATACCGACTCCCATATCGCCAATGGACAACAGTCCAATTTTGGGAAGAGATCCGACGGTAGCTGACATCTTGTGATTGATAATCAATCCAAGTTGGGCGTTATGCGTTGACTTGAGGTAAATATGTGATGGAGATAGGTTGACGCGGGGAACTAGTTAGTGGAGGGTAGGTGAGTTGCTACAAGACTATTGAGAGTATTTACTGACTCTTATTGAAGATATTTGAGGTTTTCCAATACTTAACGTTCCAACGACGACCAAGTGCGAAAGCTATTTGCCTTATGCATAGGTACCTACTAAGTTAGTGATCAATGAAATACACTGCTGCTTATTTGGCGGAGCAGATATTAATCTAGTTGATAGGTTGACCACCAACTGACTAGGCGTCTTGTTAACTTCACTTGAATGCTACAGGGTATGTTGCAGGCACTAATGTTACGAGACTTGCTTACACTGCATCGAGATTCGAGATCATCTGGTTATTACGTGGATGTAGAAAAGTGTCGAAGATGGGAGAGCGAGGTGAGTGCGGGGCCTCCAATGGACGATACAGTGCTTTGCTACCTATCCATTTGATAGGTACCTAGGTAGGTAGGTACCTGTAAGTTATCGATCGATCGATCAACCGAGGATGAATTATATCCATAATTGAAAGTTATAGTGATATGCCCGCCCTCATCTACAACAGGCCCTCTGACATGGTAGGTAGGTACCTAGGCAGCAGCCCACTTGGGCTCTCTATGGGCGTTTTTATACCATCCGTACTATATAGCACTACTGAGATTAGTGAATGTATATGGAGTAAACTCTCGACAGTTTTTGAAATCATCAGCCTGACTACATTACGTGAAAATAGAATGGTTTCGAATGATATGATCAAAATGAACCGAGGCCTGTCTGCACAGCGATAAGTCGTTTCTGGTGGTCAAAGTCGACGTCACTCTTCAAGGATCCCACCCTGTTTCTGGTGTCGCGGGGAACCATTCATGGCCCGATTCGATTCGCCTCCCCTCTGAAGATACCTACCTATAAAGCACATGATGACGAACCTTTGACAGGCTGTCGAGGGATAGCTACCTATCTTATGTTATAGATTAGACTGTCACTCAAGATACGATACATGATAGTTACATAGAATCGAAATTCGTAACTCAAACTACCTATTCATTCATCATCGACCAAAACTCACCGAGTTTATCGATTGTTTCCAAAACTTCGATAACATCAACTGACAGCCCATCATGTTGTCTTCTCCTCAACATCAGCACGATACTACATCGGCATCCTCATCCAGACCTACCAGATCATCACAAGACAAACGCAGCGACAAGAAGACAGAGACTATTCCTGCTTCAACCCCTCGGCAGCCAGACGAAATCGAAGAAGCTGATACGACAGTACCAGTAAAGACGTATCAGCCAAACCCGAAGCAGAAACAGAAACGAGCTGAATCGTCATCTGACAAAGATACCGACGATGCCGAGAGTGTATATCTATCATCCGACGAAGAAGACACATCAGATGAAGACTCCTCAGACTATGACTCAGACTCACAAGTTAGTGTGGAAGAGCTACCTCCTCGTCAACTATCGAGGAGAGCAACAGATCGAAGTGTAAAAACAACTACGGGGCCACCATTCACAGTCACCCAGACAAGAAGCGAAACTACTCGCTGGGTATCAACGCAGAGCAATGGAGGCATGGTGCGAGGGGCCAGAACTGTCAACCAGCAGACAACATTGCATGGACACAACGTCAATGGACCACAGCGAAGACCGGGCGGCAGGAACAGTATCAGCTTCAACATGAGCGTCAATGTTGACATGTCCTTCAACGGCTTCGTCACAGGCCGAAACCTGGGCTTCACAGGGGTAGGCAACCTGCCATGAGTTTCTTTCCCTCTTTGTTTGGAACCCAATCGAGACGTTACTAACAACGACAGGGATCACTATCATATGCATGGAGCCGGCGCAACACGCAAGGGGGTTGATGCCTCTCTTTCCATGTGGACTATTTGACTACAGGCGACCAAATTATCACTGACAACTTCGAATTCGAGGGTGGGATTTTAGGTGCAAGGCGCTAAACATTCTGGTGGTGTACATAGGTAGTTGTGAACATGACGGATACCAAAGTCAAGTATCTAGGCAACAAAGCTACTCGAGCATGTCAATGTCGTCGGTCGCAGTTTGAGCTTGAGTCTGCGCAGGTGCCTGTGTTTGACCAGTGGGTGCATTTTGCTGGTCAGCATGTTCTGCAGCCTGCGTGTTGTCACCGCCGCCAAAGTAATCCGCCATCTCTGCATCCAGCTCCTCCTGTGTCTTCTTTCCACGAGGATTGCCTCGTCCGCCGCGACCGCCCTCCTGATCTCTGCCACCATCTCTGCCATCGCGTCGAGCTCCGGGGCGACGACCGCCCTGTCCTCGGCCCCGACCACCCTGTCTAGGCATTGGGCTACGGCGAGGACCCTGGCCGGGAACATATCTATCGATTCCTCTGCGGGCAGCATCGTCGTCATCATACCGGCGATGGGGAGAATGGGATCTTCGTTCCCCCGGACTCGAGATTCGCTCTGCCAGTGGACGGCCGGGCATAACGGCGGTATCAAATGGGTTTCGCGAGGGTAGCAGAGTCAATCGAATGGGTTGACCTGGTTTCTGTTAATCAGGTTGCACAATCCTGGGAAACCGGCTTTTCACTCACCATTGGCATTGGCACCATCAAACTGTTTGACCGCCTCGTGAGCGTCCTCCTTCAGTTCGTATGTCACGTAAGCAGTACCCTCGGATCGCCCAGCGCGGTCATACCGTAGCTGAAGGCGAACAACTGGGCCAATCCTTCGAAATAGCTCCTATATGCCTGTGAGCTGCTGTGCAGTAATTTTCATCTCAGCCATGTCATCTGCCTACATCCAGGTCTTCCTCGGTGAGATCATAGTGAATGTTGTCAACTCTGAGCTTGGCGCCCTTGGACTCCCTATTGTGCACAAGGTTAGGGTGTTCGAGATTGTGGAGAGGTGCGACTCACTGGTCTGGGGATTCGCGGCGGCGGCGAGGAGCAGGAGCTCGGCGATTGTCTGGATACGTGTCAAAAGGGCGTCCTGGGCCAGGAAGGGGTTTCAAGTATTACTGTTCTCTTCGAATCGGTCATGGACCCATTCGCTGCGTACGGTTAGCAAGCAAGAGGAGTAGGAAGGCAAGACTTTGACTGACCTATCAAGGTTTCGTGAATCGTCGCGAACGGACTGCAAGTGGGAGGGACGCTCTGGTCAGCAATGGATTTTCAGAGTGGAAAGCCGTTCAATCGACAAAAGCCCCGAGCACTGAAAGGACGAGTTGCGAGGAGGGTTGTACAGGTCGAGTTGGCATCATTGGAGGGCGAGGGAGGTCAACCTGCACCGCCGACGTCAACAAAGACTCATGAAGAAGGCCAAAGTTGCCATCTGAGGAGAAACCAACCTTTCTAACACCATCGCGAGGGTAGTCATTACGGGGTTCACGTCGGCGACCTTGGCCACGGTGGTTGCGAGATCGATTGGCGCGCTGCGAAAAAGAAAAGTCAGCCTGGGCTGGTTGATGCGAGATGGGGGCGCGTTCATGTCATGTACTGCGGGAGACGGTATGAAAGAATAGGAGGGAGATGAGAAAGACGTACAGTATCAGCGATGATCTCATCGAGGCCGCGATCCATCTTGTCAGCCATCTTTGCTTATATTTGCTGCGAAGCTTGGCAGAATCCGCGACGAATTCGGCAAGTTGAGGGTGAAATTGAAGAGGAGAGGCCGTGTTGCAGGCTTGACAAAGCTGGGCCAAGGTTGTCTAGGTACGCACATGCGATGGATGAGGTGGATTGGATCCATCCAATGTCATGGGTGGGTGAGGTGCCACAAATCAAGGCTTCAAGCCACAATCTGGGCGTTGAATCGCCCGTGGTGGAGCCTCCACCTCCACTACATACAGTACCTTACCTATTATTAGTGCGACAATACGAGGAAGCATCCATTGGATTGCTCATGGAAGTCGATAATGAATGATATTGTTGGGTTTCGGACGATCGAACAGGACCAGTTTACAGTTGAAGCAGCTAAGAGAGACCAAAAAATCACTGCCATTAGTGATTTATCAAGCAACACATCACATCACATCACATCACATCACATCACATCACATCACATCACATCATACCGCCAGGTTGACCAAAACAAGGCCATTGCCCAAGGGCCTCGACCAAGCTGGGCTCTTTTTAAACTTCACTTCACTGGAGAGGTCTATGACAAGGCCTTGGATGAAATATGCGAACGAAACCTCGAATTCTCACTGACCTTGGAATGGTCCCCAAGCTGTAGACAAATTACGGCCTCAGCCCTCGTATACGGTGATAGTTACTTTCCAGAGTCAAGGTCTCTCCGAGCCTCCAAGTCACAAGATGGGTAAGTACTAGGTATCTTGTATCTGCTCCATGGGATTCACCGATGAGATGGGTCTCAGCGCTAGACCTGTTCTGGGGACCCAGTCAACTGAACCCTTCCTTCAGTCGCTGCGCTGTGTCTTCAGTTATTAATTATCCCTTTGGAGCTGGAGGGAGGCCAGAGAACCACTTCGTATTCCTGTCATATTACCCCTTCGCTCAGTCTCGTCTGCTACGACCGTTTCTTCCTTTTCTCTTCTCTTGTCTTTTGCCTCTTCAAAGGCTATAATTGAGATCCCAACCGTTTATGAGAATCTATCTATCTTAAGCCCCTATCACTTATTCCTGAGCTGTCCCTCGCGGCGCATCTTGAAACAGCTCTTAACATTTAATTTGATGCCCTCGACTTCCTCGCGATAGCTGGTGCTGTGCTGTCGCACTCTCTGGCATACCCGAACACTTCGCCGCCTCCCAGGCGCATTAATACACATCTCATGGCCCGACCCATGGGGGCGGTTCGTCTCAAGAAGACGAATCCCTTGACCCTCGCGCTCGGAGCGATCCTGTGCATCTTCATCATCGTCTTCCTCGTCTCCCCGTCGGGCAAATCCGCAACCGCTCGCCGATTCGAGTCCATAACTGCAGAACATCACCTCTCGCCGCCGACCTCACCGTACCGAAAGTCAAAATCCCGATCTGGCGTACCGCTCAAGCCACCACCCGTCGTGCACTACAACCTAAACAATGTCACCATTACGACCTCCCCCATCGCGAACCGAGAAAACGTCCTCATCCTGACTCCCATGTCTCGATTCTATCCCGGCTACTGGGACAATCTCTTGCGCTTGACTTATCCTCATGAACTTATCACGTTGGGATTCATCCTACCCAAAACCAAGGAGGGCAACCAAGCCACCACCGAACTCCAAGAGCACATCCACAAGACGCAAAAGCATGGCCGCGAGGGCGACAAATTCAAGAGCATCATTATTCTTCGTCAGGATTTTGATCCTGCTATTGTTTCGCAGGATGAAGCCGAGCGCCACAAGCTTAAAAACCAGAAGGCCCGTCGCGAGGTTATGTCCAAGGCTCGGAATTCACTACTGTTCACGACTCTCGGACCCGATACCTCCTGGGTCCTGTGGCTAGATGCAGACATCATCGAGACTCCTACGACCCTGATCCAGGATCTCGCCTCGTTCGATAAGCCGCTCATTGTTCCAAACTGCTTCCAGCGATATTACGACGAGGAACATAAGCAAATGGCCGAGCGGCCATATGATTTTAACAGCTGGCAAGACAGCGAAACAGCACTGGCACTGGCTGCCAAGATGGGGCCCGACGAAATTCTCCTCGAGGGCTACGCTGAAATGCCAACATATCGAATGCTTATGGCATACCTGGCTGTTGAAGGTGGTGACCGTAATCTGGTCATCCCACTTGATGGAGTTGGAGGCACCGCCCTTCTAGTCAAGGCAGATGTGCATCGCGATGGCGCCATGTTCCCTCCCTTCCCCTTCTACCATCTGATTGAGACTGAGGGATTCGCCAAAATGGCTAAGCGATTAGGCTGGCAACCATATGGCCTGCCCAATTACAAGGTCAGTCATTTCTCTGTTGCAGCCAACATCTGGCACTAATGACATTCTACGACAGGTCTATCACTATAACGAATAACGTTGCCACGCCTTCACGAGGGCAACATGATCCATCTCCTTTTACGGCCTCTGTTTTCTAGTTCTTATGCCGAGAAGACAAACATGCTGCTCTGGGATTAGGACCTTAGGTGGTTGCTTAATCCCTATTGCTGGGTAAATCACGATTCAATCTGGGCGGGTACAGGTCATGGCGTTTAGTAGTGCATCCTCTGGACATTTATTGAAAAACAGAGGGGAATGGAAGCCTCGTTGCCAGAAAAACACAAAAGAAAAACAGCGCAAAAAGCTTCAGCGAAGATATCGCGCCTTTTTAAAGGCATGCGTACTGTATTGGCTTACAAAATTTCTGTAAGAACATTCGGGCATGCAATGCGAAAGTAAAGTGGAGGAAGAATCATGGAGTACCTTTAGATCAGCATCTGCGAGTGCGCGTGTTAATAAGCTGTTCAATACAAGCTTTGAGTTCATTCTCAAATAAGCTGTCCTCTCGTGAATTTTAATATTATTACTGAGAATCATGCGATACCGCTCAAACAATAAACTCATGAATATCTGTAAGCCCAATCTAACATCCAACTTCTCCCCTAGGTGTACCAATAAAAATAAACCTTCCATGCGAACCAAAACTCCATATTGTGCCGCCTGAACCCAAGCGTATCCCCCATCTTTCGACCGGTGCAAACTCCATATGTAGGTAGCCAACATTTCAAGGCCCCTCATATCGCCCATCAGAATCCCGACACCAAAACTCGACTAGCTTCCTCGTACCAAGCACATCGCCGGAGCGTAACAAGGCCGCAACGTCCACGTTAAGTGGGCTATCAGTCTCCGGGCAGCCCAGCAACATGCGCACGGCTCGAACACACTCCAAGACACTATACGCAGGTGTCCATGCATCCTTGAGCAGGTCGAGGCAGATCTCACCAGTTTGAAGGGCAATATTCGGGTGAACAATGGGCGTGACGAACGTCATCTTCGGTGGTGCGAGGGGGTAAGTGGATGGGATGGAAATATTGATGAGCCAGCGCCCCTCTGGGAGATGTTAGTGGATGAATATGGCAGAATCAAGAGTTGAGCTGACCATCATAGCCGTGGCCTATATCTCGTCCGTTGATGACGGCTTCCCACTCCATCAAGTCGCCTTCGTTGACTGGTCCAAGACGTTCGATGCCCTTCTCTTCCTTTTGCTCTGTGCTCCATGTATCCAACTCCTTTATCAGTCGTCGACTTGCGCTTCGCGACGCAGCGGCTGAGTTTGAAGACGATGGTGGCATTGCTTTGGCCGAATGCGATATAAGGGCCAGGCGGAGTGATATATAACATTTAACAATTTCAAAGGGTTTGGGCGAGACTCTTAAAGTTGGAGTCGGAGTCAGAGTTGGGGATAGGACGAAGCTACGACTGATCGGGGTCGTGACTTATTTCGTCACGTTGTAGCTGTTGAGCTTCCCTCGGCGTGCCCAGCTGGCGACTCATTACAAGGGTACCTTGGTACCTAGGTCGGCCAGAGCCGAGGGATGCCCGCACGGGATGTATACCTACTTTAGGCTGCTTAGGTGGAGGGTACTAACAAGGTATTTAGTTAGGCCTCAGGGAGCAAGAAAGCATTTGACCTTGTTATAGGTAGGGTGTCAAAATAAATTTGGGCAAAACTAGCCTAAACTTAGGGAGCTCTTTGCTAAGTATTTCATCGCTTATTAAGGTCAAGGTCCTGACTAGGTTTTCTTTCCTCCCCTAGGCGTACTATACTTAGGTACCTAGGTAGTACCTACCTAACTGCCAACTTAACGGGCCAGTGGCTGTGGCAGCGTGGCTCAACCTTCGTCTCTAACGACCCCTTTCATGTGAAAATGCTGGTTTAGGTATACAATGTCGCGGACTTGGCCATGTTCAACAACAAAGATTGGGAGATGGACATATTCTGGTAGAACTAATTGATGGTCTACAAATACTGAATAGAGACGTGAATTTTCTAGAACATAGGGATATTCTTCTCTTTTGGTCTAGCATTCTAACTCACTACTTTTTCCTTCGCCCACCATTTGCCGCAGGCTTTCGCTTGGATGTGGATGATGAAGCAGAAGTACGAGGTGGATTCCTCCTGACTGGCTCGGGCTTAGAAGGCTCAGGAGATGATTCTTCAACGACAATCTGAGCTCCACTGCCAACATCGTCGCTAGATGTCGTCTCTACTGATGCCTCTCTTTCCTCGTCAGACTCATCCTCGCTCTCGCTCTCTTCCTCGCTGGACCCGTTGATTTGACGGGATCCCCGTGATGAACGCTGAGCCCCTGAGAATTGTCTCCATGATCCCGCTGGACTAGAGGCCTGAGCGCCTGGGACCTGGAACTGGAAGGGATCGAGGGGAGCTTGGCTTGAGTTCCTACCCCGACGAACAATCACTGAGCTATCAGAAGGCTGACGACTATTAGAAGGGGCCCTCACTCGACTTTGAGGTCTTTGTGACGATGTCCCTGAGCGTGGTCGTCCGGCTGTCGCTGGTGGTGGGAAATAGCCCATGGAAGGTCGAGACGAACGGTCTTGATCCTCGGCAAGGTTGCTGTTAGAAGAAGATTGCCGGGCTCGCGACTGTGCGCGTGGTTGACTCGAGACTGGGGGTGCTTTCTTTTTGCGCGATGACGGCTCGAGCTGGGTGAGAGGCACAGAGACTCGCTGATCTTTACGCTTCTTGCTGCTCTTCTTCTTCTTTGCTGCCTCGTCTCTCTTTCGGCGTCGCTCCAGAGCACCCATTTCTTCCTCATTGAGATCAACATCTGTCCTTCCCTTGGCCTTTGCACGCTCGATTCTGTGCATTGCCGACTGGACCAGGGCTTCCTCCCGATCACGGACAGCCAATTCGGCAAGATACTGTTCAAATTCCTCATCCTCACTGCTCTCACTGTCATCCTCTGAGTCATCCGAATCCTGATAATCACCCCTTCGTACCAAGCCCCGTTCTCGGTTACCCAAATCTATTCCCGTAAAACGAAGAGAATCGCTAGCAAAGCGGGTACCTGAGCTGGCACCAACGCCTCGTGCATCCTCATCTGAATCCAACTCCTCCACACGAACGTCTCTTCCTTGACGTCCGCGAGACGCAGAGTCCCCGTCTGTTCTCCTCCGACTGCGCCTCGATGGTCCTCCCCATTGGGGCGCGAATTCGGGAGATTGCGGCCGACCACCTAGACCGCCTCCCCGGAAAAAGCCTCATCGATGGGCTTGTCCAAAAATGCAGCGTGACCGAGGATAGTCACGCCAGATGCGCCAATGAGCCAGAGCAGGGTAGTGAAAGGTGAAGCAATCAGACCCAGAGGAACGGCGACGCAAACGAGTGCAGTATAAAGCTGCGAACAAGAAGCACGGAAAGTGCCAATCTCGAGATCATGGCCATCGAGCTTACCAATGAACCACATGCCGACAACTACAAGGATGATGTCGAAGAGCAGCAACCAGTTTGTGAGCAGAGCGTAGATGCTCAGCATAACAAAGATAACAGCATAGTTGCTGGAGTAGTGGCTCAAGTTGTAGTTGACGCGCGACTGCATCTCAACAAAGTTGGCAGGCTTGGAGAGACGCTTGAAGTCGAGGAACTCGCCAACAGGTCGCAAGTTGGAGAAGCGGCCGCTGAGGGGACCGGATCGAAGGCCCTGGAAGCGATCGCCGAAGTTGAGGCGGGACGTGATTACGTCGAGAGGGATCTGAATGCGAGACATGATGGCTGATTCGTGCGATGAACTCTCGCAGAAAAGGGTTGATGTTGTTGGCGTGGAAAGAGTATAGACTGCTTCGTGAATCGAGTGGATGCTTTTATGGCCTCAAGAGTGTAGGCAACAGAATTATCAATCCGGACGAGTGACGAAAGTCAATTGCGTGTTCAATGTGAAAGAATGGATACTCTGGTGATGAGCTGAGCGAAGAAATCACAAGTTAGCGCAAAGAAAGTGATAATGAATGCGGATACAGGCAGCAGAGAAAAAATTGAGGACAAGCTGGCAGGAAGAAATAACACATGTTAAGGGGATGGTCCATGGGATACGAGGCGCAGGCTAATCAAGGGGGAAGCCACAAGCTGACGAAAAGGATAGCTTTGGGGTTATCTGGGTAAGTACGGAATAAAAAAAAGGGGGCAAGCATACCGAGACGCAGTTTTATCAGCAATTTCGAAAGGGCTTTGAGTCCAAGAATGAACGGAATGTTGCAAGATTATTTGCACTGCAGTGTTGGGAGAAGGGGTAGTTCAGGTATCCGTACTCCTTATTAGACTCCGTACCTCGTAGGTAACTTGTTGTTCTGTCGGTACCTTACGGATACTGTCCAGATTATCGATAAGATTGGCTGGCCTTTTTTTTACCCAAGGTAGGGGCCAACTTTTTTTTCTCCGAGACGTGATTTGCTAGAGGGACGCGTATCCTGTCAGCTTTGGCTCCCGTCCTCGCTTCAGGGCTCCAGGCCTGAGGCTTCAGGGGGGTGGTCAGGCTCTCCAGCTCGGCAGGGCCAAGACTGACTGACTACTGACTGACTGCCCTGACTGATTGACTGAGGTGATCTCCACAGCTAGGAGATATCTCAAAAAGGTACGTACCTCGGAACGGGATCTGCCCCCCCGGACGTGAAGATGAAGGTGAAGGATGAGGCGGTGATGGAAGGAATTCGATATTTACGAAATATTCGGTCAGGGAGATGAACCAGTAAAGGTTGCTGATCTCCAGCCAGTTGCAAACTGGGCTGGCAGCCCGCAACAATCAATGCCTCTCCCCTTCGAAAGAGAGAGGCTCGACGGAGTATACTTGAGCTCAGTTCTTGTCGCCTTCTCCTCTCCAACCCAAACAGATGAGGCTTTATTGGAGGAGGGCCGTATCAATGACTGACCTAACTAGAAGAGAAGAAGAAGGGGAAGGGAGAGGAAATACGAGGGAAGAAGAAAACTAAATAAATACAAAGGCTGCTGCTATCCATACCTAGTAGTAGTGTAGTAGCTCCGCATTTTCTTGCTTCCATTCACTCTTGATACCTTGCCTTAAAATACCTACCCAAGAACGAATAAACAAAAGAGCCCAATCACGCACGACACGACCACCATTGGATCGAATTGCACACCGCAATCCTCTTTTCTTTCCTCTTCCGCTGGGATCCGAGGGGGGACTTGGCCATTCCGGGAGCTTGCTTGTAGCTCGTACAGCTAAAAACCGGGTTGTAACTTTTTTTCCTGCTCCTCTCCAAACAACGCAAATGCAGAGCAGAGCAGAGCAGAGCAGAGCAGAGCAACAGAGAGGGGCCTCACGCTTATGCACGCGACACCAGTTGCAGCAAGCCAAGTGGAAGACGAGGCGTCACCGCTACTGATGTGTGCCTCAGCGTATTTCTCGTTGTTTCTCCGATAACTAGTACCTAGGCTACCTCAGGTTTTCTGGCAGGTTTGTTACATTAGTACTCTTTTACGCACAGAGCGAGGACTGGGATACTTGTCTAACTGTGCCATGAGTAGAGTAACTCAAGATACCTACCTACCTAGGTATTCATCATCCTATCAGCCTGCGAGAGGGGAAATTCACTGTCAGTAAGTATGCATGCAGTATGGTACCTAGCCCGTCTTACAGATACCATACCTACTGGTAGGTACCAGTATGCAATACAACTCAGCCCATATCAGGCCAGCCCACTTCAGTAGAATTGGATCTCTCTCCATTGTACCGTTACACGATCCAACCATCATGATCCACGATCTGTCTGTAGATCCACCCAGCCACCCAACGCATGCCACTCTGCCACTCCATCCTCGAAGCTCCAATGAAACCCGTTCCGAGCTGCCCAAGCCAAGCCAGCTCAACCTTACTCCGTACCTTTCCATGTACTACCCTACCGTCCTAGCTCTCCAATGTCGATCGATTGGTTGAAACTGACTTTGATGTTTTGGCATGGATGTTTTTAAGTCGGTATCTCACAAAGAGAGCAAAGAAGAAGAGAGGGAAAAAGAAAACTCAATTCCGGCGGACTAATAATAATTCCTGCAAGTTACGACCTAGAGTCCTATGTACCGATACCTCCACTACCTAGGTAACCTCCCAGGCCTTCCAATGCCAGATCCTTCATCTTGACTTGCCCCTAGCGACCTACCTTGCTACTTACTTACCTTAGTAGGTACGGACCAGGACTCATTAATCCATTGCCGACCCCCGTACCCCCGGACCGCTCCTTGGCTTGCCTCCGAATCGGCCTGAAGCCGAACGTTCTAAGCCATTCAATCCATCCCTCCCCCTCCACTAACTAGAAGTTTAGAACTGATCACCGTTGCATGAGTGACCGCTACTATCTGAGAATGAAGATGAGATCCTTTTCCTTCGGAAGTCGAGGCCATAAAGTAGGTAGGTAAAAGTTTGCGACAAGATCAATGAGAGGTCTGAGCTTCGAACCAACATATGCAATCATGTTGAACTTTTCATGCCATAAAATAATATGGCGAATTCGTACTTTCACATAGGCCATACGTCAAAATATGTAGACAAAGTAGCGAGCAAAGCTGATGCTATGCTATCACCATGATAAGGCATATAATAACCAGCAAAATGCCCAATGATAATACCTCACTTGTATCTGATATGTTCCTCTTTTAGCTGTATTGAGCTTGTCCAAACAACTCTCGCTATGCCTGTCTATATTGGCCTTGCCGTGCAACGATATGGGGTATAATTCTGAATCGCCAAACACAATCGAACATGACAAAAGAGAAAACAATATGCTCGGCCACCTTTCGCGCTCACACCTCAAAAAAGTAATCCTCATCAAGACCATCCCGGCTCGGTATCACCCCAGCTCCGGGCTCCGGGCCCTCAAATGCTGTGTCCATTCGGACGTTCAAAAGCCGGATCTTGAGCCCGTACTCGCTCACCAGATTCACAAGCTTGTTGGTCTCCGCGGTTATGGGTGCTTGGTTCAGTAGCATCAAGAGTCCGTCCAGCCATTCCGAGGCCAGGCTGTGGCTCAATGGCCACAAAGTAAAGATGGGCTGCTCCTTGCTATCCGCTCCCCTTGCCGCTTCCGTTGCGTTTACGAAACTGTAGACGGTGATCTTGGTTGTTGTCTTAGGAGTTGCATCCTTGCCCATCAAATCACTCCTGGTGCTCCGGGTGTCTTCATTGGGCGCCGAAACATTGGACACAACAGAGCTGATAGTACTGAGATCGACCTTTTCACCCAACGAATCCAAGCTGGGCGCCGTTACTGTCCTTTCCTCGAAGTCGGCGTAGTGTAGGTACCGTCGGTTATGAGAGAGCTTTGCATATCGCCAAGGGGTGGGTGTGAATAGTCTGTGCTTCACTGCACCATTGTCTCGCTTAGGTGCCGGCTTTGAGAACCAAGATCCTTGTAGAAGGCATCGAATTCGCTGCTCCTTGACAAATTGCAGAGCCTCTTGTTTCAGCTCTTCCCTCACTTGTTGTAGATGTTGACCCCACGTGCCCTCAAACGACATTTCCAACAGGCGCATTTGCTGTTCCCGTAGTCGCGGTACGTCGTACTCCTGCATCTCTTCTTCCACCTCGGCCACATCCTTGGTCCTTGTAGCTCCTCCGACAACGCAGTCGGTCAAAATTCTAACCAGCTCGACCACCTTTTCAAAGTCACCCTGTTCCGCACCAGTGAGTTTCCAGACACGGAAAAAGGCATACAAGCCGGCAGTGTGTAGCCGAGACCACTGGAGGAGTAGGGGTCTGAATAATCTGTCGTGATCCTTGGCCTCCAGTAACTGGTAGCCCCTGACATCATCCAGATCCGTCTTGTCCACGTCAAAGTGGTCGTACAGTATCATCGTCACAGCGAAACTGGCCCTGGCCACGGGGCAGCGCTCAGGTGTAGGCTTCCCTGCCTGTTCGAGCAGCAGCTTCTGGAACCCATCCTCATTCCTGCGGACGTAGTCGCTCAGGTCCATCATACCCAAGAAGCCAGTCATATCAAACTCCTGTGCTGGACTCTCCGTCTCGAATCCCAGTCTCCTCCATTTTTCTGGATTGTGCCGCCTGCTGCCCTTCTTCCCTGGAGCCTCGTGCGACTCTTGTCCTGGGGAATGTCCGTTTACGTGAGCTCGCTCCGGTGCACTCGCCAGATGAAGTCCCTTGAGAGCCCTTCGGTGCTCGGGTCGCTCGAGATCAACATCGACTTCGCGCCACTTCCTCAATAGAATTTTGGTCAGCGTTTGAAACTCCAGCATGGGATGTGCCAGGTCCTGAAGCGCAGAACTTTGCATGAGCCTGTGAACTGCCTTAATCAGCCCCAAGTCTTGCAACCGCTTGATGAACTTGGCCCAGTCCTCTCCTGAACCTGCGTTAACCTTTCCACCATTTGTTGTACTCTCGCCAGATACAGCGTCTCGGATCAGGGCGTTGATCAACATCAGTGCATTGGCACACAGGGCATGATCTGCGCTCTGCAGCTGCTGTATAACCAGCTCGAAGAAGTTCGGGTGCACAGCCACGGCGGGTTTCAGGGCGCGGAAGCCAAAGGTTCCTGGTGTTCGGTTCGCGACATCACTTTGGTTGGTAGACTGGGAATGGCCAACAAGTGCGACCAAGATTGACATGGCTCCTCTGAGGATGTTGACAAGAGGGTTTGTAACGATCAATTCGACGACACGCTCGACGAGATCGCTTGCGGTTGGGCCCTCAAAGATGTCCCATCCCATATCAACTTCCAGCAATCGGGTAAGACTTTGAAGAGAGTATGCGAGCGTGTTGCCAGCAGATGTCATGATGAGTCGACGGAGGACGACTAGACCGCCCGATGATATGAAAACATCGGCAAATGCTGGATCATTAATCGAGTTTTGCAGTTTAAATACTGCCATCTTGCGCGAAGCATCTTCATCACTCGCCATTCGCGCCAGCAGCGCGGGGATGTCTGCTTGATCCATGGTCGAGGTATTGCTCCTTTAGGTAAACAAACAGAGAGAGAGGGGGGGGACAACAAAGACCTTATGGTGTTGCTATCATTGCCCGACGATGCATATCAAGAAAACAATTGTGTATGCTTCATATGTGGGTTTGGCGATCAGACTGTAGTTATGCCGTATGGTTGAGAGTACGGAGTATAGGAGCAGGAGGTCACCTTGACTGCGGATTGTGTTGTGTTTCGTCCCCTTAACCTTAACTAAAAGGTCCTAAACAAGGTCCCTGTCGAAATTAAACCAATTGCCAGAAACTGTTTGGGGAAGCTCTCCACACTAACTTGAACTTTAGCCTGTCGGAGCTCCTCAGGAGAGGCTTGCCTAGCTTGCGTCTCAGGCTGATGAGATGGATATTGAATCAACCCTGTCAGAAGAATGGCGCTAGCTTTTAGTCAGGTGTTGGATCTGTGGCGACGAGGCTTATCAAGCCACAGCACGGAAGGCTGGAGTCTTCCATTGCACGTGAGAAGGTACGTACCTCGACAAGCATCTTCAACGCCGACGATTGCTTTCCATATTCGATCTCAAATCCTTTCCAAGCCTTCATCAACTTGCTGTCGCCTCATTTATCTACTGTCCAACAGAATCGCAACAATGGCCAATTTTCTTGCCTCAATCTTCGGTACAGAACTCGACAAGGTCAACTGCTCTTTCTACTTCGTAAGTCCTGAAACGCGTCTCAGTCGCAAGTCCAGATTACTGACTCTGTCCGCGCCTACGTAGAAAATCGGTGCTTGTCGTCATGGCGATCGCTGCTCGCGAAAACACGTCAAGCCTTCCTATAGCCAGACGATCCTGATGCCCAACCTCTACCAGAATCCGGCTTACGATCCCAAAAATCGAATGAATCCTTCTCAACTACAGAACCATTTCGATGCCTTTTACGAGGATATTTGGTGCGAGCTTTGCAAATACGGCGAGCTAGAGGAGCTCGTTGTTTGTGATAACAACAATGATCGTAAGTCGACCTCTTTCCCAAACTCTCTGTAGTCTTCCGATGCTAACTTCGAATAGACTTGATCGGCAACGTCTACGCCCGCTTCAAGTATGAGGAATCGGCCCAAAAGGCTTGCGATGAGCTCAACAGTCGATGGTATGCTGCGCGCCCGATATATTGCGAATTAAGCCCTGTCACCGACTTCCGCGAGGCTTGTTGCCGACTTAACTCTGGGGAAGGGTGTGTTCGAGGAGGCTTCTGCAACTTCATCCACCGAAAGAACCCTAGTGAAGAACTCGATCGCGATCTGACTTTGAGCACAAAGAAGTGGCTAAAGGAGCGTGGTCGTGATGAGAAGAGCGCGTCCCGCTCACCTACACCTGAACCCGCAAGACGTCGTTACTAGTGGCTTGTATACTCGTACTGAGTGGTGAAGGGCCTTCGATGGGAACAAACGCAATATGGATGGGCACGGTCACGGCGTTATAGGGGCTGGGGATTTGTTCTAATAGTTTTATGTAAGGATTCTTGGGCGATTCAACCATTACGGATACCCCTCCCTTCATCAAATATATCTCAAAAAGAATATCGCAGTAGTCACCTGGCGGAGGCCGGTGTTGAAACCCTTCTGACTCTTTGTAAACCCACGGAGAATGCAAAACCCCGTGTATAACTAATCCCGATGCGCGCCAATGTTGATGTAGCCTGCCTGTCCCCTGCTTCCGTCATAGTCCAAATGTTCCCAGGCAAAGTCAGTCCTCACTGCCTCGTTCCATATCTGAGAAATAACTGATATTCATTTCTTCATCGCGTCTTATTGTTGTGTGGCAGACGGCAGGTCCTTTTTCAGATCGTTTGTGAAGTCAATCAGTGGTCCGTCAGCTTTCTTTCCTGTGGAATTGAGCAAGCCTTGGATCTCAGATTGCTTTGTTGCTTTTTCAGCAGCGGGTGTCTGATCCGGCTTAGCAGGCGGAGATATCTCGTCAAAGTTGATGAGGTTATCGTCGATATGATTCTCTACCGGTTGAGCTGATGCTGTTTGCGCAGGTTTGGCAGAAGGGCTGTGCGGGGGGATGACGTTGCGTTGATTCGACTTTTGTCCTTTGACGATGGGATAGATTGCCATAATTTGCTCAGCTTGCTTCTCGGGTGTCGCCGCATGGTCACTTGACACGAGTTAGTGAAATGCCCACTGAGTAGGTTTACCAGCACTTACATGCTGGCGTTAATGACCCATTCCAGATCTTCTTCGCCTTCTTCCAGTCCACCGGGACCACCTTGGACTCTCCTAAATAATCGTGGGTGCCACTCGATGTTTTCCTGTGCTCGTTGGGCAGCTTCTTCACGTTGTCGGTCTTCAATCTTGGTCTTCTCGTCTGTGGCAAGTTCATGGTTGCGGTCCTTGACAGCTCTAGCCGTCTTGTCCCACAGTCGCTGAGACTCTCGTTCCTCTTGCTCCTCGATTGGTCGAACAGTTGGTGGTGAGGGCTTTGATCTCAAAGCGTTGAAGAACATCTCTCGGTGACCAGTCTGACCATATTAGTCAAAAATGAACTTGGGTTGTAAGTAGGTGTACCCACCGTCATGTCTTTGATGTACATCTCCTCACTCCAGAGGCCAGAGAGCTCAAACAAGACCTCACCAGTGCTCTCCCGCTTGATCACTCCGCCAATGGCATTGTAAGTACCACCGACCCAGCCTTTTGTTTTGAAGTCGACATCAGCAACCAAGTCGAGTTCGGGGCATCGGACAAAGCTATGATCGCCAAGCTCGTACTTCATTTTGCCGAACAGAATGCCGCGGGCATACATGTTGGGTTGGGTGAGAATACTGCATCCTGTTAGAATACATACGACATGTTACGCAACGCAGAGCCACATAGCCATGCAAGAGTTGAGTGCGTTGGGTTAACATACTATTGCTCCCCCTTTGCAGCGTCCTTTCCGCGGTTCAACAAACTTAGAAATGCAATACCTTCCATCAAACTGGCGGCAGAATTTCCCAGGAAACGACTCCGAGGCTTGAGAGTTCCGTCAATACGAATGTGGTGGTCTGGGGCCATGTAGAAGTAACTCGACTTGGGTGGGTGATGGGAAGTCTGTTCAGAGATGTAATATGCGCGCTTTCCATCCTCAAAGTCCCAGTAACAGGTGAAGATCTCACCCAGGATAGGGTTCAGGGGTTTCTTGACGCCTCTACAGATTGTCAGTAACCGGCGCATCGACATCAACAAGCACAAACTCACGGAGGACGAATATGCCAACCACTGAGATAGAACTTGACTACGGATACAAAGCGCTCGACGGGGTCGTCTATGGATGGAATTTGAAGGAGCATTTCGGGGTGGCACATGAAGCTGCAGCCAACAGGTTAACTTCTGGTTTTCATGACTTAGACAGGGGAATTCACTTCGTGATGCGCTCGAGCATACTGCGGGGTTCGAGAATGAAGGTAGGAAGAACGACACGACTCAGATCGGCCCCGGGTCGCAGCTGGGAGATAATATGGGAGAGGACTTGAAAACATCACGATAGTCAGTCCAAGTTCGAAAGCCTGAGCCGCTCGGTTTGAGTCGCAATCGCACCGTTACTGCGAGGGTCGACGCAACCTGCAACGAAGGAGGGGCTCACCATTGCCCTGATCGGGCTCCATCACTAGGGTGTCATCCTCAGCGTCGGGACCACGAGGGTCATCGGTAGAGGAGCGAGTGCCTGCAGGTTGTGAGAACCAGTTTGTCAACATAGCGACTCTTCAGCGGCCAAGAAGAGAAACAAAATGGTTTTTTTTTGGCCCAAGAAAAATACAAGGGATTTTGGAGGGGTGCAGATTTGGGAGGGGCAAGAACAGAACTCGATCAATAACTATAAGGCCAGGGATAGGGACAGGGACGGAGGATTCGGGTTTGCTGGAGTGGGGATCCAAAGTGAAAGGATGTGGGTGAGTGAGCGCTTGAGCCGAATAGAGAACACAACAGAACAGAAGGGGGGGCGTCCTTCACTAGAGCTCCAAGCTACCAAGACCTATGCCGATACTGCAGCCTCTAGGTGACGTCTTTAACAAGGGAGACAGTAACGCAAATTCAGTGTAGCGAGCGGAAGATTCCACGGGGTCGATAGGATAGGCAAACTCACTGGCGGTGCTGCCGGTCCTGCGGCGTCCATGAGAGACAAGACCCATGACCATTGTTTCTTGCTGCTAGAGGCTGCTGCCTAGGTAGGTAGGGACGTTGGTTTGCGAACGACGTCGAATGCTGAGGCCCTCAAAGAATATCGATATAGGATACAACCAGATGAACGAAGAGGACCGCAGTCCTTTATTAGAAGCGCAGTGCGAGCTTTGTTGGGCCGGGTGCGGGGGCCTATATGATGTAGGCAAACAGGCAGTCACAACGTTCAGATAGCTCGAGCTCAAGTGGAGCTTGCGGAATAGCGATATCGTTTGCGAGCGGTGGTCCAACGGAGGTGACGAGGTGAGAATAATTGCTATGGAGCATAAAGACGAGTTGGCAGGGTAATAGTGAATTGGATTGGATGGGAGGAGAAAAAGATATTAAGAAACAGCGAGGCAGTCAATCGCCAAAGATTAGGTAGTGAGGTATCTGGGCAGGTAGGGAGAGAAGAGGGCAATAGATACCTAGGTACCTTAGCTATGGCAATGACGGAACGGATGGCCCGGTATTGACAAAAACGGCCTTGAAATGACCAGAGTGACGCCAGGGGAGGATGAGCACTGAAAGGATCACGTTTCTGAACTCCTTCCAAGGCAGATTAGGATCAGGTAGGGAGGTAGTGCAGGTAATGATGGCAAGTGGCGGCATCAACCATCTGAGCAGGCATCGAGAAGAAGACTCCCATAGGTAGGTGCCTATGTAATAAAGATCCAATCATTTCCATGAACTACTGGGTAACTAATCCGTCAGATCTGCCCCGCGATTGTCTTTGCGTTGACCAGGAAGTGGGGGCTGAAGTCTGCCCTGACTGCCAAGGAAAAACCCTGCCAGAGGGAACATGTCCCGAATGGAATGTGTTATGAAGTCCTTGTGTTTGTAAGGTAGGTATGCTTCCCTGCCTGTGTACCAAGGTAGGCAGAGTCAATATGAGTACTTCCCTTGTAACTAGTGCCTGTCGTAGAAGAGTGCAGCATACATAGGAGTCGATACTAGGTAAGGTATGGATGTAAATATTCTCTTGTCACAAGCTGAACCGCACTGGAGCTAACAAGGAGCTTGGCTTGAGCTAGGTACGTCAGAGCCATGAGCTCACACACACCGACCATTCCATCCCAGCGGGAACGTCACGTAAACGAATCAGTGCTGACTGTACTCCGTACCACAGTGAATGATATCATCCACACTGCGCTAGAGTGAGGAAGATCTAGCAATCACCGTACCGACCCAAACAGGGGAGTGGTTGTTTTCAAAATGTTCGGTCCGTCATAAAGGATTACTCGTAAATTATAGATATGTAATCAGGACGCTCACCGCATAAGTCGGTGAGCGATTAAATACAAAGCCAAATGGCTGCCATCTCACATGTCAAGACTACTAATATAAACGAATCCAGTCAACAACCTACCTGCTAACTTATTAGTAGTACCTACGTATTAGCATCCTCGTATTGTGACGATACGAAGCGCCTGGACCAATCACGATGACCGCTATCAAGCTTCGGCCCCACTCGGCCCGGGTCCCTCTAGACCCTTTCTTCTTAAGGCTGAGGGCTCTTCCGGGCTTGGGCGGATGCAGTAACTAAAAGCCTCCTAACAGTGCAGCATAATTCGTCAACAGTATTTTAATATTTCCTCTTCGAGGGGACGTAAAGTGTTTTTTATTATATTTTTTATATTTTATTATTTATAACTATTATTTATTAATATAAGCTTTTAAAGGGCTTTTTTTAGGCTATATGCCAGTTCTAAACTTTTCTCTTCTTTATAAGATTATATTTATCTTAATAGTCTTTATATTATATAAAATACTTTATATTTATATTTTATTATTATTAATTATTAATTTCTTTAAAAAATTAACCTTTTAGCTAAGAAATTATTTTTATTTTATATATAAGGCTAGGATTTTTAATTACTTTATTTAATAATTAATAAATTAAAATAATTAAAGAGATAGATTTATTAAAAAAAGCCTATAATTAAAGACTATTAATTTAACCTAATTAAGCTTATTAAAGTATAAAAATAAAAAAAAAGATAATTATTTTATTTTTATAATTTTAAAAAAAGATTTTAATTTATATTTTATTAAAGCCTTTTATAATTTACTATAAATAGCTTTTTTATATTAAAATATTAGGTATTTTTATATAAATAATAAAGATAATATTTTTTTTTTAATAAAAAGGTAATTTTTTTTTAATTAATACTATTTTTATTATTTTAAGACTTAAAGATTTAAATAAATTTAAGAAAATAAAAGGCTATTTAGTCTTTTATTATAATTATATTAAAGAAAATATAGCTTAATTATATATTTATAAGAATTAAATTAGTTATATCATTAATAAAACTATATATTTAATAGCTTAATTATTAAGAGTTAATATTAGCTATAGGAAAAATAGAGTCTATTTTACCTAAAAGAGGGAAAAAGTTAATGTATTATTTTAACTAAGTGGCTTGGATCTATCCTATGGGATGTTAAAATAGCCGACTAAATGAAATAAGTATTTTAATATTGTTGTCTCTAGTGACTGACGGCTTGCATACCCAGTCCTTAAGAGTACCTATGACCTGCTCTCGGTTGCTCTATTTCTCCTTACCATCCAATCCTTAATGGACGATACATCTACTCGTAGAGTGGCCTATCTACTAAGGTACCTCTGGTTCTCACTCCCTCTCATCTTGGTATTCAATGATATTGGATGATAGAACATTCCCACATGAAAATAAAAACAAAATAGAACAAAAGCAATGCGGCTTGCTTCAGGTGATGGTTCGCCGACGCCTGCACTTTCGAACAGGTCAAACTGAGGTACTATCGTGTTCGAGCCGACCCATCAATCATTCCAGATTTGCTCGAGGCTTTATTTCAAATATAGCCCATATACAAATTCAACTCCTTTCGTTCTTGCGATTTCGGCTTCTCGATGTCTCCGTCGTCTGGGAGTACCGATCTAATTCGGCCCGTTGCTCTAGCTCTCCCATCAGGTACGGGTTCGGATTCTTGTGGTATCCCGGACCTCCGATTTGTCTTCCTGGCGGCAGTCGAGCTGCCGCGATAGCCCTTACTCATTGGCAGTTCCGTTCTGGGTATAAAGAATCTCATCTCGGCCTTTTGTTTGATTTCAGAGACGCATGCGTCTCACAGCCACGCTCTTCAATGACGGTTCATTTCTTTTTTGAACCTTTAATTGGTGCCGGTAAGCACTGCGCCAGCGCGTCTCGGTCTATTCATTAATGAGTCAGCATTGTCCAAGTTATTATTCGCTGTATTCACTGACCTGATTCGTTCTCAAACAAAATGGAAATATCATCATGCTCGCCTGGTAAATCTGGGAGGTCGAGGCACACAAATGCCATGTCGTCGTAGTCGCCGTCTTTGTCTGCTGGTAGACGTGGTAGAGGAAACTTGGCGTCAACAAACTTGATACCACATTTGCTACTTCGTTGTACACTTTCATAGACGTCGGTCCCCTTCAAGAGGAAGTTCATGCAGTGGCCGTGTTGGAAGTCCTCGAAGAAGGCCAACAGCTGTAACTGTTTGTCTTCCTGTCGTATAACCTGGATTCGTGTGTATCCTGCTTCCCATTTTTTGTGAATTGGTACAACCATACGACGTCGCTGGATGGCAAATGTAACTGCAAGGGCATCGAAGATCACCTCGAACCCTGTCATTGCATATTGGAAATCGTGCAGGTCCTTCAAATTATTGAACTCGAACGTTCGGATCGTTTGGTTGTGTCGCAGCAGCTGCAATGCATCAGACATGTTCCTGGGGAGCTCTTTCGGCACCTGCGCCTCAGAGACCGAGATAGTCATGTCTTTTTGTGGTTGCCGAAGAACTCGAAAGACTTTAGCGTTGCTCACTTCCAGCCTAACACGTAGCTCCCCAGGCGCCACATTGATGCGATCAGCAACATTACCATTCTGGTAGTCTATTACAACTTTGAGGTGATCGGCCAGTACTGTTGGGGGCATCTCTCCGCCATACTCATCATTGACAACTCTCACGGCCTTCCAAGGCATGCGACTGAATGGAGCCATACCCAGGGGTTCACGGAGGCTTTGAGCCACAGAGAAGTTCTTGAGTGGCACATCTGAGTAAATCTTCTCGTCATGATCCAGAGCGGTTCCGGTGAGAATCGAGTGAAACTTGATTCTTGCCTTGTCATCACTAAACACCATCACCATGCGACCCTTGGATTTGCCGTTCTCATACTTGATAGCCAAAGACGGAGCATCGCCATCACCACGAAAGAATCCAAACTGGACAGGCTGAGCTGGGGAATACACATGCTGAACACCACTCAGTGTCCTTGTCTTTGGTCCAGTCACCACCGCGATTCGGAAACCAAGATGCCATGTACGAGTAGCTGCGGGGCCGTTCTCCTTGTAAAGCTTCTCAAAAAGCGAGATCTCACAATACGGTGTTGGCTCTTTGGGGAATTGACGATAGTTGGGGTCTGCATCCATGACCTGGAACGATCGCAATGTTGACCTGAATACCATGCTCTCATCACTTCGTGGATAAAGGGAGTTGTTGACCTTGCTTCCGAAATCGTACATGTTCCACAGTGTTCTGAAGTCTTGCTGGACAAGTTGGATAGTCAACATGAAGCCACGTCGTAATCGAATGTCGACGGTGCATGTTTCCTTTCGCCATCGCACGTCGTCCCAGATTGGACCAACGTTCTTGTTCTCTTGAATGACAAGCTGTACGTGACCGTTCTGACTGGCAAGGATGAAAACAAGCCCGGTAGACTTCTGCGGACGAACCATTGAGAGCAAACACGAAAAGTAAAGTTTTTGATCTTCATGGCCTTGTTCCATAAGATAGGCATCAGCTGGCACTCTGCCATAGTTGAAGTTATCGGTAGTATCGCCCACGGGGAGAGAGTCAAGAAGCCTCAACTTAGACATCGGGCTTGTCATCGCTGTGAGACCCGAAGCCCAGTTGCCAGAAAGAAGAGCAATCATATCTTGGCTCAGAGGTGGGTACTCAACCCATATCGACTTGTCTATGCTCTGTGGTAAAAATGCATCTTCAGGGGGCAAGAAGCCGTTACGTTTCATAGACATGGCCAGCTTCTTAAGCGCTGAGACCAGACTCGTGCTCACATCGTCGACTTCGGGATCAATTTCAGTCCCCTGCGCTTGTGCAATTTCTGGAATTACAAGCTCGCAAAGCCAGAATGCTTTGGCCAAATTAGCATATGCCTGCTGGCGATCCCTGTCGTTTTGCATCTGGCCCTGAGGAGAATTGGGCCTTTCCCTGATTGCGACCTCCAAGCCCATGCGACCTTTGAGAAACCACCAAAGTGCGCCACGGCCGAATTCAATCAATGAACAGGTCGACAAAGGCTTCACGGATTCCGCATGGAGTCGAAAGAGCTCAAAAAGATGGCTTGTCCTGGAGGTGAATGTCTCAAGGGCTTGCTCGGCAGCCGCAGAAGTACCGTCGGCGACTCTTACAGACAATGCTCTAGAAGCCATCATGGGGGGAGCACGCTGCGGTGCGATGCTCGGTTGCCTTGACAATTGGTTGACTTCTGAGGTTGGAGTAGAGGTTGCAGAAACCGCAGTTGGAGCTGGAGCCTGAGCCCCAGACGGTGACCCAGATAAGCTAGGAGCAGAGGCTGGAGCTGCAGCTGGGGGCGCGGGAGGAGAATACGAGGATGAGTTGGAATGAAGAGAAGCTGCAGGGCTGTACTCGAGGCTCGGTTTCGAGGCTTGAGCTTCGGGAGATGGAGGCCCCCGTCTTCGTGATTCAACTGGCGAAGTCGAAAGAGGCGTGGCGGAATGAGGATCGTCCCAATTGTGTGAGGATGCAGAGGTGGCACTGGCTACCCGAGCAGCTTCAGCAAAGGCCCTGCCTTCTGCCTCTCGCTGCTGCGCAGAATGAATCTCGATATATGACCTCCTATTCTCATCTTGTCTTGCTGCTGGACCCAAAAACCTCGCGCCTATTGGTCTTCCTGGGCTAAGTGAGTGCTGCTGCGCAGATACAGGTGAGACCAGCTCGTCTGATTTAGAATTACGGTCAAGTCCAGCCTCAGGCTCTTCGTCGGAATCGGGAGTGTAAATTGACGAGAAGCCCGTTTGTGTTCGAGACAAAGGCTTCGGTCGGAAATCGTCTACGGGTGAGCCTGAAGCAGTTGAATCAGGAGGAGGGGGTCGTCCTGGTGGCATTGGGGCTCTGCGATGAGCAGGAGGTTGTGGTGGCTGTGACGCTTGCGGTTGTTGCTTGGGACGGGCTACTTTGCGCTTCGAGATCTCTTGAGTAGGTATCTCGGACTCATCACCTCCTTCGCCAATTATTTCGGGGGCAGCATCATCAAACCTAACCGTCAGGCCTTTCTTGTTGGGCCGTGGGCTTCGTCTCGGTGACTTTGTAGTATCAGGTCGACCTGCGACGAGAGGACGGTTTTGCTGGGCTGCATGATTAAGTCCTAAAGCTTGAGGATAACGAGAGATTGATGTGGTATCGAGCTTGGCCAGCTTTGGAAGCGACGACGGCGGGGGAGGCGGGGGAGGGTTTGTGATTGTTAGATTATCTGAGGAGCTGTGAAGGAATGATTCGACATTGGCAGCGGACCGCGCTTCTTCGCCTTTGCGGTCTTTGGCACCAAACAGCTTGCCCATAAGGCGGTCTCTCCTCGAAGATCGCCCATCAGGGACCTGGATGGTAGGTATGTCGTTCTCCATGGGGGATATAATGCGGAAGGGAAGCGAAAGGTTCAGCACACCGACATTGACCCAAAGAGGAGAAACTGAGAGTTGGGTCGAGGATAGTAAGCACAGAACGCCTGTGTCTTTGCAGGAACGGAGAGACGTGGTTCCTGGTCGCTGTCACCTCTACTGGAACGATTACAGGACGGTACCGGAGCAGTAGAGATAGTGGAGTCGTCCAATGAGGCAGGCTTGTTTCTGGCGACACGAGGATCAACTGTCGGACATGTGGGGATGTAGGCGGGCGGTTCTATGTGGCGCTTGACGGTCGGCCAAAAGGTCAAAGCAGGATGGGCGGTATCGTTGATGAGTTCTTTGTGGCGAGCCTGACAAAGGGGTCGTCGAGAGTTAGGGGATATCTGCGATAAGCAATCGTGGGCGGAGTTGAGGTGTAAGTGAGCTAAGGTAAGGTACCTGGCTGTTGGCAATGGCGGCGGGTGGTGTACCTAGATATGGCGGGGAAGATGGAGGTGAGGCGTTGTGTGCTGCTTCGATGCAGGCCTCCAGATCGAACAAGAACCGAGAATATGTACTAACTAACTGGGTAGGTAGGTAGGTAGGTAGGTAGGTAGGTGGGAAAGGAAGAAAAAGGAAGTGCACCAGATTCATAGAGATCAGACACGCAATGGCCAATCCAATCTTTGTACGTGTGTGTAATTATGTACAACCACCCTCTGGGCTCGAATGTGTGTTACTGTACATACAGCAGAACGTTGGGCAGATGGGAGAACACCCTCAGCCGGGGATGAGACCGTGTGTACGGAGTACCTACTGCGTTTGCGCTGCGCTATTCTACGCTACGCTACGGCTCAAGTCAAGTGCACAGGCAATTCTCCTTTGTCGCCAGGGCACCAAACAAGTCAGGCTCCAGTTGCGGGCAGGGGAGAGCACGGGCAGGGATGGGCTGAGCAAGGATCATGGATGAATGGTAGAGGGAGAATGTGCCAAGAAAGGGTCTTTTCTTCCCTTCGTACTTTATTTCCTCGTACTTGGTCTGGCGAGCGGCTCCTCTGTCATAGGACGAATTGCATATAATAACGAAGGATGAGAAAGCCGATGTGGCTGATTGGATCACCGAATACAGATAGTCGACAAGGGAGACGGCAAAGTGAGTACCTAGGCAGTACCAACGCCGACTCAACACCAAATAACTACTAAAGACAAAGTATTGCTGTAGTTGGACGATGGAACAGATCAAAGGGGAAATAGAAAGATGAGGTCAGAAAAGAGAGGGGAGGTGAATTTGTGACAGGCCGGGTATGTGTGCCTGGCTTGCTGAAGTCCCCATGAGCGATGATCCACGGGAGTTTCAGAGTCACAGGGATCAACATCAAAGGGCAGTAAGTGAGTGGTCCCTGGTTGGGCGGCCAAGTGAAGACCAAGTTACATACCTGGCAACAGTCAAATCAAGGTCCATACCTACCTAACGAACAATCATCATCAACTTTTATTAACGCGCTTCGCAAGCGTAAAGTCTGGAAATCGCCAACGTGGGGCTAACAGGTACTGATAAGATACTGTACATATCCATACCTAGGTACCTAGGTAGGTAAGGTAGGTAGGTATGTGTACCTAGGTATGGACTGTCGAGGTACCTATTCTCTCTCCAACGCCGTCAGCTCCAGTCAATCTTTGCCGTGTTCCCCGTCCCGCATAATGAACGAGATCATACAATGACGAAGCTTGGGCATGTCGACATGATTACTACTCCGTAGTAGCATACGAATAATGGCTCTCGCCACAAAATACCACCCGACTTCATCCTGGATACTGGAGATTGTGAAGGTGCAGAACGAGACCCTTAATTCGATTTCCCCATCCACTCCAGACTCATCAGCCTCCACTCACACTCATTAGGCCACTTGGTGTCGACCGTGTTGGTGGCAGATCGACCTGTGGTTGCGCAAGCTGTTCATTGCTGTGCCGAGAGTGATGACGAGACTGTTTTCCCTTGTGAAGATTCCAATGTGTAGGTACGGAGTAGCAGATCTGCCCTCGCAGCTCTTCCCGATTCGGTAGCCTCCCTCGTGTCTGAAGGACGAATAGGGACTTGTCCGCGTGTGGTTCGAAAGCTCGAGGATCAAACCCCTAACTACCTAGACTTCTAGGGATAAGTGCGCAATGGTGGCTTGTGAGTGCCGGGCTGAAACACACAGGTCCCCTCAGACTATCGGCTACGGCCGTAGCCCGTTATTCCACCGTCCAGAAGAACATCGGAGCGTCCAATGTCTGGTATACAGTAATGTAGTTACATTTACTCGCTATAAAGCTCGACTGGATATGTCGCGACTCTCACGATGTCTCCCTTCACTTGTCAGGATATGGATCTCATTGTTATTTCGTCTTGGGGAACATTCTTATCTACCCCTCGATGTTTCTCCTCATCAAATCTCTCGAATCGGATCCTGTTTGTACTAGCTTAGCTCAGGTAAAGTCTTGCAGGCGTTGAATCAAATCCTTCCAGTAAGTAAGGTACATATGTACTTGGAGACTACATAGAGGCTACCTAGTGCTGTACTACCTACCTAACTTTAGCTGGATCTCAGGCGGGTGCTTGGACGGAACGTGGGGCTGGGCAGCTGGGCTCTTGGAGGCCCCTCTGCTGCGTAGGTAGGTAGTTACTATGTATGGTTCATATCCGTTTCTTCGTCGAGTTCTAATCGCTTCTCAACTTTGCGTACTATATGGGACCTTCGTAGGTACTCTGTAGCCGGCTGAGGGACACGTATGTATGCGCTGGTGTAATTTGTGACTTGATCTAATCGGTTGGAACTTTATAGTTGTGTAGCAATTCAAGGCGTAATGAGATCGTGAAGTAAATGAATGGGAGCCATGACGATATCGTATTGATTCATTTCGTGTCCCAGTCGATCAATTATTTCCTCTCCATAATACCTACCTAGTAGCTTCTTTCCATTGCATGCAGTTCTCGTATATCGTTAGCTTCCCAAATTCTCCTCGACAATAAATAGCAGCTCGTCAAGCATCACTCCGAGCCGAGGCCGTTCTCTTTTTAGACCTCGTATTGCAGTCTGTGTCCACAGAGCTCATATCCAGCAGGAGTATGCTACATGCTCCCTGTCACAGTACGTGCATCGATGGCATTGCGCCTGAAGTGATATTGCATTGTCAATACATTTCTCGACGAGAAAACCGCGATGATATAGGTAATATAAAACAAGCAATGCTTGGTACGGATGCAGATATGCAATTCCAACTCGGTGGGGTCTGAACTAAGACCAAGTAAACAATAAATAAAATGAATTTGTCTCCCCGTGGATCTCTCAATCTATCAGCCTTGGCCAAAGTCAAGCTTTCTTACTAGACTCTAATGAAACGCGTAGAGTGATGAGTTTGTATGTGTAACCAACCCTATATGCGATGGTTCGCCGTCGAGATAGATTTGATAGGCAAACATATCAAAGGCCCCGGACTCATACATCTTTGCCCGCGATTCACGCCTGTATATAGCAATATCTAACATCTGCATATCTCAATGACATGGTCATCATATATTTCAATCTGCCAAAGTCTCTTTTTATTTGGATCATCGTTCTTCTCATCAGCCCTCGATTTAAGTTAAACCTTATCTCAGGTTAGTACTGTAGGTAGTATGTTCCCAAGGACTGGGTACCTACCTAAGCTACCTAGTCTTATCGATAAGAAAGCCTGTTGATGACTAACAGAAATCGCCTCAATTCGCATTCTGTGAAGAATTTATTTATGCAGGCTAGTCTCGGTCCCAAGCGGCAGAAGGATGTAAACGGTTGTCAACCAGGCATGCTCACGCAGATAATTCGACGAACCATGGCTACAGAAGTCAAGCGAGTACCCATTCCCCGACGGGGTGTAGATTACCGTGGCAAGGTTGTTCTTGCGCCCATGGTCCGCTCAGGAGAGCTTCCATCAAGACTTCTGGCTCTCAAGTATGGCGCAGATCTTGTCTGGGGTAAGATGCGTAGCAAAAACACGTTAAGATATCATTTTCTAACTTCCGCCGACAGGTCCTGAAACTGTGGATTACTCTATGATTGGAACTTGTCGTCGATTTGATGAAGACTCAAAAACAATAGAGTGGTATCGTCTTTCGTCCCATGGCCAGAAGGACCCTCCTCCGGATGCCAAGGAGAGCATAATTTACAGAATGCTGCCGGAGGTTGAAAGAGACAAGCTTATCTTCCAAATCGGCACATCAGATCCCGATCGTGCAGTAGCAGCCGCTAGGCTGGTGGCCGCAGATGTTGCCGGCATTGATGTCAACGCTGGTTGCCCAAAGCCCTTCAGCACTAGCGGAGGAATGGGTGCCGCTCTTCTCAAGACTCCAGATAAACTGTGCGCTATTCTTGAAGCTCTTGTTCAGAACATTACCCCTGAATTTGAGATTGGAATAAGCGTTAAGATCAGACTCCTCGACACTGCGGCGGAAACAGAGGCGCTCGTCCGCCGTCTTTGTGCGACAGGCATTACAGGATTAACCATCCATTGCCGGACGACGCCTATGAGGCCCAGAGAGCGGGCTATTAGAGGTCAACTCCGTATGATTGCGGAAGTCTGCCATGAGTATGGTGTTGCCTGCTTGATGAACGGCGACGTTGAGAACAGGGACCAAGGTCTCCAGCTCGCCAAAGAGTTCGGTGCGGACGGTGCAATGATTGCAGTTGCGGCTGAGAAGAACCCAAGCTGCTTCAGGAGTGTAGCAGATGGCGGGCTGGCATCCTGGGAAGAAGTTGTCGATCATTATGTGAAGACTGCGATTGATGTTGACAACCGGTTCGGTAACACCAAGTTCCTGCTCTCAAACATGGTCCCTGGAAAATCAAAATCTTACCAGCCAATGAACCAGTCCAAGAATTATAAGAGCATCTGTGAGGCGCTATCCCTTGACAAACACCTCGAGTCCGCTCGTATTATAGATAGCAAGCGAGGGCTGGATCAGCCCCTGCAGGGGAAAGCTGCAGAGAAGGCCGCAAAGAGGGCTGCAAAGAGGGCCAACGCACAGGCCATTTCACCGCCGGTGAAGTCAGAAGAAGAAAGTCAACAGAAGCGCAAGCGGAGAATGTCTGACAACAGACCCGTGAAGCAGGTGAAGACATCTGAACCTGCACCAGTTGCAACGGCTGTTTAGGAGAAGGGTCAGTTCGACGGTACAAAGGTAAGGCAATGACAAGGGGCGTACGGTTGAGTTAGAAACCTTGAGTTCGCATTACATGGAGTTAAGGACACAGGCCCAGAGGACAAGAGCCTAGGAACAGGGCACATAGAAAACTACCGCATCATTAGGTAATGAAGGAATAACGGCGGCAAGGAATGTTTTTCTTTTTCATGAACAAAGAAGAAAAGGAAGCCCAGCCTATTCAAAATACATACAGATATTGGTAGCTGGCACTAAGGACCGGCCATTGATACAAACGAACAGTTTTTGGAAACTCTATTTAATAGTACATCTCATTTCATCTCGCTTTTTGAAATCCTTTATTTGCCCTTCTGGACCCAGCCCTCAACAGCCTCTCGTGCATCTGTCACTTTTTCATCTACATAACGGACACCAACCTGGCTATGCGCCTTGGCAAAGCTGACGCTGTTGACGATACTCTGGCGCAGGCGGATGTGAGACTCGGCAATAACAGGGAACCTCTGCTCGTACTTCCAGGTCAGGTCGGAGATGTTGCGCATGGTGACAGGGAGAACGGTCCAGCCAGCGCCGATACCCAGGGCGAGGGGGAGCGAAGCGCGAAGGATAATGCTGCGATTGCGAGTGATGATACTGCCGGCCATAGCAGCGACCAGAACATAAATGGCACCGGGCATAAGTTGCTCGCCGCTTTCACGGGAGGGAGCCAGTGAAGCGATGGTACTGGTAAAGGATTGCTCGAGATTGAAGGCTGAATCCATGGTCTCGTTGACCTTGTTCTCGGCAGCTACTGCGTACTTGTACAGAGCCAGGCGACCTCTACCGATATGGACGGCCAGCCGCTCAGTAGGAGTAGGCGAGTGGTGCCTCTCCTCGTCGTCGACCGGCTCAACGGGCGTCGCAGCAACGGGTGGCGGTGCTACAGGTGCGGGATTTGCTGTCGGGATATCGTAATCGTCGTAGATGGGTTTTCGCTATGGGGCTATTAGGGAATATCATTAAAGTCCATTGATGCTCCATGACAAACCTTGAAGTCGCTGGGACCTTCGGCGAAAACAGTAGCCGGAGCCAGAGCCATGCCGCCGAGGGCCATGGCCGCCAGTGGTGCCAGGGAGCGCTATACAGATCAATCAGCATGAAGAAGCTTATCTAGAGCTAGGAAGTATTACTGACCCGCGAGAACACCACTCGTGAAGCCATTGTGCGCTCAATTGACGAGTGAGTGGGTGAGAAAGACGTCACGCGAATTCAAGATGGACGTCGGATGCTCGTGAGCACAATCACCACTGTCGGAAAATCTAGGACGGAGGCTTCATCGGACCACTCAGAGCTCAGCTTGGGGCCGTTGACTGGATGACTAAGATTTCCATTCCCAGTGCAGCAAGGCACAAATCAACCTATCTACCTGAGTACTTACTGGTAGGTACTCTACCTTTACTACCTAGGTAGGTAAGGCTGCTATGTCATTCCGTACCTAGGTACCTAGGAAATGCCCAGCTAAAACAAGGAAGGCAACAAGGGACGGATCCGAAGCCGGAAAGCCCGACAAGGCAGGAAAGTCGCTTCTGAAAGTCTTCCTCCGATATCTTTGATTCTCGATCCATACCTTCAGTAAAGGATATTAAGCATACCTGAGGTATAATTAATATCCCAGCCGTGTTTTCATTCCAATTTCTGCTACTCTTCCCCGCCATTGAGAGAGAACACAGGATCACCATATCACTTCGATTGTTGTTGGATCATTCATGGGTTCGATCCTCTTATCTGCATATTTATAATGCTGAGTTCGAGGGGTAACCGCCTCTGGATCTGTAATAGATGTGTTCGACACACGAGCAAACCTCCACAGCGGCGATGGAACTCTATTGCCTCCGCAGTAGCCCAGGCGATCTCCCCAAGTACACCGGTCGATCATACCACGAGTACGAATCACGATGATACTGTTTTGCGCAACTTATTCGACGCTCCCACGGGCAGAACTTTCCCCAAGTTCAGCTTGAAGAAGAGCCAAGGTCTCTTCAAGAATCGATACCTCACCAGCCCTGATGGCTTCCAACATTTCGCTCAGAAGAACCTCGAACGGGCAAAAAATATCGTCAATAAAGTCCTCAGTGCATCCTCTGTACATGAGTATCGTGCGGTGGTCCGCGACCTTGATCGGCTTAGCGACCTATTATGCCGTGTACTGGACCTCGCAGATTTCGTTCGTATGACGCATCCAGATGGCCGGTTCCAGGAAGCGGCTGCCAACGCATGGGGTATGGTATATCAGTACATGAACCAGCTCAATACCATGACTGGCCTCAGTGATCAGTTAAGTCAGGCACTATCTATCCCCGAAGTTACAACGGTGTGGTCGGAGGAAGAGAGAACTGTGGCTTTACAGCTTAAGTTGGACTTCATGAAATCTGCTGTAAATTTGCCAAAGGCTTCACGAGACAGATTCGTGGATTTGTCCTCGCGTATCAGCGAAATAGGATCGGCTTTTGCACAGGGAATGCAGCCAGCAAGAAAACAAATTACCCTTCCGGCTTATAAGTTCTATGGCCTCTACCCAGGCATCGCAGCCACGCTCAAAGTACGCCAGAACATCACGCTGCCCACTCTGAGCTCAGATGCAATTGGAGCGCTTCAAAGTGTGCATGACGAGGAGACTCGCAAAGAAATCTACCTGGCCCAACGGACCGCTTCTCGGGAGACTGTCATGTACCTCGAGGCAATGTTGAAGTTGAGAGGTGAGCTCGCAGAGCTTGCAGGTTTCGAAAGTTATGGCCACATGGCCTTAAAGGACCGCATGATGGCCAAGACTCCTGCGTCTGTAATGGAGTTTCTCCTTGCTCTGAGAAATAACAACACGCCGGTAGTTCAGGCCGAACTGCAAGAACTGGTTTCGAAGAAGCGAGACAGACTCAACCTTCCAGATATCCCACTCCAAGCCTGGGACAAGGATTTTTATATGGAGAAAATCAGAGTTGACCTAAGGTCTAGACAGCGGCAAGAAGATCAGCTCAACGCATTTTTTTCTGTTGGGACTGTCATACAAGGCCTATCAAGACTCTTTGATCGGCTTTATGGTATCCGTCTTGTGTTGCGGGAGACTCTTCCTGGTGAGACATGGCACCCTGAGGTGAAACGACTTGATGTTGTCACTGATAAGGGGGAACTGATTGCTGTTCTCTACTGTGATTTGTTTCATCGTCCACAAAAGTCCGGCAATCCCGCACATTTCACAGTCAGATGTTCCCGGGAGATCCTCCCCGAGGAAGTAGCAGAAGTCGCTGCTGATTATGACAGCACTGGGCCAAGCTTCGAATCACCCGAGATGGCAGCCAACGATGGCATGGAGACTTCCTTCGCGGACGGTATACTGAAGCAGCTGCCCACTATTGCACTCGTCTGTGATTTTCAGCCAAGTGAGAACTCTAAGGAGCCCTCTTTGCTATCCTACCAATCCGTCGAGACTTTGTTCCACGAAATGGGCCATGCCATTCACTCTATACTTGCACGAACTAGCTTCCAGAATGTCTCCGGAACTCGTTGTGCGACCGACTTTGCTGAGCTACCATCGACACTTATGGAGCATTTCGCTGCTGATCCTACTGTCCTATCTCTCTTTGCACGTCACTGGAAGTCGGACCGGCCTTTACCGTACGAACTCGTTGCTGAGAGAATCCGGTTGACTAAGAGATTCGAAGGCTTGGAGACAGAGAACCAGATCATTCTTGCAATGGTAGACCAGGCCTACCATGCTTCCACAATGCGGGATGCAGAGTTTGACTCGACCGCTGTTTTCCATGATATCAAGGCTCGTTTTGCCCATGGACCTCGAGATCCGCCAAATACTTGCTGGCAGGGGTTCTTTGGTCACCTGCATAGTTACGGAAGTACCTACTATAGTTATCTCTTTGACCGTGTACTCGCCGAGCGTGTTTGGCGTGTTGTGTTCAAGGCTGGCGAGCATGGAGGTGCCATCAATCGCGAAAACGGAGAGCGGCTGAAGGAGAACCTGCTAAAATGGGGAGGCGGCAGGGACCCTTGGACTTGTCTCGCCGACACGCTTCAGGATGAAAGACTCGCACCTGGTGATGAGAAATCCATGGCCTTGGTAGGGAGCTGGGGAATAAAGGATGACTACCACCCATAGGAACATAGAAATCATATACGAAGCATCAAAAGTAATCAAGTAGATCAAAGCATGCAGATGCAAATAGGCCTCCATACGCAGTACAAGACCAGCAGAGACATGAATTCATACCTGCATGGCAGTGGCAATGGGTATCCATGGTTCTTGGTTTATTATTCTCAAAGATGACCTTCAATCGCTAATTCAAAAGTGACGTGCCGTTTTCGCCCCAAAGTTCCTTGTACGCCAACCTGTGACACCCAGAACTGGGTACATCCAATGCAGAATAAAAGAGGATTTAAAAAACAAAATACAGAAACAGAAACAATAGCACGCCACACGTTCCAAAGCGCTGCGCTATGTCTATCGAGACGCCGGTTGTGAAAGAGTAGATATGACAAGTAAATATGGTAAGGTAATGAATGAGTGTGGCGTGATGAGGAAGAAGGCGGTCGTCGTAGAGAGGTCATAAGTCATATGCCACAAAATATCGTGCAACCGAGATAGGTATTCTTGGATAAGAGAGACATGATGTGTGATCGGGTATGTTAGTTTTTGGAGCGCCTCGAAGGTGTAATGTGCTCTGTGAAGAGGCGTAACTGGTTATATCACCCGATGAACCTGCTGTGAAGACTTCTGGGTGCCACGGCCCATGGTGAGTTGTGACAGGGAAAGGGTTCGTGCGGCCTTGGTTTGCGCCAGATCTTCCTTGTCCAGATCTTCCCCAAACGCTCCAAAGCTGTGGCCCTCTTCACGAGGGGTTTCGAAAGTGTCAGAGTATTCGCTTTCGTCTCCATGGCCGGTTCCAATACCCGAGTCCTCAGGGTCGATATGTCGATTTTGCGACCTTGTCATGATTGCCAAGGACGCGAGATTATCGTCGTCATCATCGTGGTCAAACGCAGACCTGTCGCCGAAGGATTTGGCTGTTGGAGGCGGATCGAATCCGCTATTCGTGTTTACCGAGTGAGACAAGATGCTGAGTTGGTGGCCGAGCGTCTTGACCTGAGTCTCTAGAGCTTCTCGGGCTGAGCGCTCGGTATGAATCAGGGCGAGGAGTGTTGTATAGTGGTCCATGGTGAAGATCTCGGGGGTGTTCTTGACGAGACCTGGGAGACTAGCTGTGCCACGAATTGTTGCAGTCGAGGCAGGACGGTCTTTGTTGCTGTCGCTCAGAATAGCTGAAGAGTGCGGATCAAGCAACACGCTTCCCCTCTGACCTGCTTTTGAATAATTTGGGTAGCCGCTGGAACGACCGAAGCTCTTCCTATGGTCCCATCTGCTTGAATCAGCCTGGTGACCTGGGAAATCCGTTGTGACTTGACCCTCAATCGGAATTGGGGGCGCAGGTTGATCCGGTGGTCCCTGGTATGACTGCCAGCCTGGAGCAGCATCACACCTTCGGTCGAGAGCCTGCTCCAACCGATAGACGCGAGATTCAAGATTTTTTATCCGGGTTTCCAGGTTTGCTGCATGTGTGATTTTCATACCTCCCACCTGCTTCATGTCTGCAAAGGATCCAAAATTGAAAGGCTCAGCCTGTGTTTGTTTTGGAGCGTCTTCTTGTTGCTGGGCCTGTTCGATTTCTTCTATGGCGACGCCTTCTGCTTCAGCGGGGTTTGAAGACACTGGGGACATGAAGGTCGGGTCGTAACTCTCCCTCCAGTATTTGATCTCATCACTGCGTCGACGAGCATGGCCATGGCTTTCATCAGGTAGTCCTGATAAGCTCCGCGATCTTCGGCGGACGCCCGGGAGGTCGCTGGTGATTGCACGGCCAATCTCGTGAGCGTTGTCGTCGCTCTGATCTTGCCGACTCTCCCGGCCATGGCTGCTAGCAGGTCGCGGTGAAAGGCCCGCCAAATTGTACTCGCGCAATCTGGTTGCACTTAACCGGGCGTGCGATAGACCAAAGTCAGCGCTCAACGAGTTGCGTGCGCTCTCGATGGCGCGAACATCTTCTGGGCGGATAGAGTGGGATCTCAACGCTCGATCGAATTCAGTGATGGGCAGGGAAGCTGATCGCTTGGATTCCGCTCCTGGGAAAGGCCGAGTCCGTGACCTGGGAGCTGACCTGTCTCTATGACTTAAACTAGGCACCGAGTCTTGGCCATCTTCACCGGTTGATCGACGGTATGGGCCGGGGCGCATTGGGGGGGAACCGGTTTCTGAATCAGTATTGTTGGAACTGTCGTTGCCGCTTGATTTCTTTTTTCGATTGAAAAGCTTCCCTAGAGCGCCCCGGAGAGTCGACTGCTTGCGTTGAGGGCGCTCCTTGTCCCTTGTGTCCGCGCTGACGAAAGAATGCCGCACATTGTTAGATGGTTCAGCCTTTTGCAAGCGACTTATTGTGCCGGGCTGTCGAGCATGCAACGAGGACCTCGGCTCTTCTCTGAAAGAGTGAGGTCCATTCCGACGAGGCTCTGGGAAGGTGGGAGATCTGAATTCGTTGCGTGACGGGGTGGGCTCAGTGGTCGGAGATTCTTTGAATTCACCCTGCACAGGCGTAGCCATGTTGGTTCCTGGGTTGCGAATTGGGAACTCGTCATCCAAAGAAGTGGAAATAGGGACAGGCCCAGATATCCTGCCGCGGATGTTGGACTGCTGTATATCAACAGGTTGAGCAGCGGGAGCAGTGCTGGCTGCTGATCTCCACGGCTTCTTCATGGTGGAAACGTGCAGGAGGACAGCAAGCTGCGGATCGAAGAGAGAAGTGGAAAAAAAGAGGACAAAAAGGGTCTTAAGCGAAGGTGACAGAATGGAATGTCCGAGTAAAAGCGGTAAGAGATAGATAGATACTGTAGATGGATGACATGCCCCGGCGCATATTCGTGAAGGAGTACTCGTAAAACAGGCTCACAACCCGTGCGCTCATCTATACAAGGGCAGCCTGGCCTATCATCCGGTTGATGAGCTTGGTTTGTTTGCGTTCAAGGGCGCATTAAGACACGGCGTGAAACAGCCAAACGAGTGTGAGAAGAGAAGAGAGGAGAGGAGAGGAGAGGAGAGGAGAGGAGAGGAGAGGAGAGGAGAGGAGAGGAGAGGAGAGGAGAGGAGAGGAGAGGAGAGGAAGGAGAGGAGAGGAGAGGAGAGAGAGGAGAGGAGAGGAGAGGAGAGGAGAGGAGGGAGTTAATCGGTTGATAGCTTATGGCATCGCGGGACTAGAAAAGAAGAAGTCGCCCTTGCCGTCCGAAAAGGGCGAGCAGGAATTCAGCGACTGGAGAGCAGGAAGAATGGGAGGGAGGACGAGAGGGTTTTGAAACAAATGCATACAGACAGCACCGTGCCATACCATGCAGCCAGTACTCCGTGCCTTGGTAGTTAGGTATTACACATGGGCTTGGAGCGGCCCGAGTGGGTGGGCGACTGGCACCTATTAATGTCGGCTCGCTCAGATACTCCGTACATACTAGACACGTACTGGTAGCTAGCTAGACATGAGACGCACGCCATGCGAAACTGCGCTTGATGGTGCGGGACAGGGACCATTTGCGGGTTCTTGAAGCGCGACGACGAGACGTTCAATGCCACGCTGGATGACAAGGTAGCAAGCAACCTAGGAGCCTGGGACGAAAGGGGGGCCCTTGTCAGCTTGACATTGGATGCCTTACAAGGGTCCTGACGTGGGAGAGGCAGGATGTATGTGTGTACCTATGTATGTATGTATGTATGTACCTAGGTACAGTCGACTGGATCAGTTAGATACTACCTGGGTAGGTAAGTAATTTAGGTAGTGTCTGTCTGGTAGATGAGCGGTGAATTGGATCAGGGTAGACTGCAGAGTGGTGGTGATGAATGGACAAGCCGTTTGGATTCGCAGTGTTCTCAAACGTTGAGTGGAGGGAACCACCTGCCGCCATTGGATGTGTGTCGCGTATGTACATACTCCGTGCATAGGTACATATAATAAAAAGGCAGCCTGAGAGCCAGTTGAACCGATCTCGAGAGCTCTTTGGTATTAGACCACCTTGGCTAGACAGGGGTTCGTTCACCTGCACCTGTCGTTGCACCCTCTCTCTCGCAGATCCTTGTCGAGCAGACGGACGAAGCAGAATTGAGAACAACGGGCATGATTACATACAGTACCATGCATGCATACATACTTAGGACTCGGGGTGATGCACCGCTCCGCTGAGAACCATGGACATGACATTTCAGTTAAAGCAATAAGAAAAGATAAGACAAGGGTGATGCCTCAAGATCGAAGCGCACGCAAGGTTGACGAGACTGAGTGAGGTGTCGTTGCCAAGAATGGGTGCTGAATTCCATTGACTGTGGGACGGAACACAACAATGGCCTTCATCGACAGAGAGAGTACTCTACCTACTCTGTACTCCGTACCTACCTTACTAAGGTAAGGTAAGGTTCCATACCTAAGGTACCTACCTATCTACCTTACCTTAGGCTTACCTACCTACCAGGTAAGTAGTAACTGGGATCTGGGTAGATTCCTAAGGTACTAGGTTAAGTATCTTGCCTCGTGGCTCGAGGCCGGGTACAGGGCCTTCCGGGGCATTGTTGAGACAGGGGCTCCCTGTATGTTTCTCTCGCCTACCTCCATACCTACATCCATCCATACCTACCTACTGACTTGGAGTGCCTCCATCAATCACCTTTAGCTGCGGAATTTCTGCAGGCAAAATAGGCACAGCAGAGTTGAGCAGGTTTACAATGTTACCTTAGTCTCAGTAGAGAGCAAGACGACAGATGGAGTAATGCCCAACTAACGATGCTGGTTATTGGTTTGCCAGACAATCGTGCCACTCACACCCACTGCTTGGGCACGCGCCGCCTCCGTACTAACTACTAAGTTAGATAACAAGAGACGGGTGCCCTGAGCGGCAAAGAGGTGGAAATGAACGCCAATACATACATACATACATACATACGTACGATACACACTGTCGATACTACTAAACTAGCCATGACAGTGCATCAAGTATGAGATGAAAATCGAGCTCATGGCGTTACAGATGGACCACTCAATGGGGAGAATGGTAGACACCCTCACAGCTGATACTGCCCATCATTCATGCAAGATGCCTCAGATGCGTCTTGAAACCTTGGTCGATTATACCTTGATCATCTTTCCAGACCATCTCGTCCTCAGCTGCTGTCTGTTGATAATATCGACAGTCGCTGTCTGTACTAGCCTCCCGCTATCTGCGGCCCCATGCGATCTAACGAAGCACGACAGAGCCTCTAGCCACTTAGCGTCCGAGACCTTAACCGGCCCAGCTCAACTAGGTGGGCTCCATTGTTTGCATTAGGTAGGTAGGTAGCGTCAGGGCCACCGCAAAAAGTAACAATTACGGAGTAGCCTCTTCCATACTCTGAACTCCAACCGCGCAGCGCCAAATCCCCCAGCTGTTTGGAGATCCAAGGTACTAACCCAGTGAGTGATTTGGTAGGTCATACAGTACTAAGGCACATACTGGCACTAAGGTACACATCCATAATTACGAGTAGTACTCCTTACGTGTAGAGTACAGAGTACAGGCGAGACAACAACACTCGAATACAGTTTCACATAGCTCCAACTTCATCACCAGCTATTCGTTCCCTGTAATCAGATGGCATACATACATACCTACCAAACCTACCTACAACAAGACATCGACAATGTATGCGACATCATACCTAGGAAGTAAGTACATGTTGATGCCCATAAGGTACTAAGGTATCTAGATACCTACTTAGGTACCTACCTACCTACCTAATGATATATGGTTAAACCCTCTTGAGGGGCATGCTTGTCTCCCTACTGGTAAAGTGTCCTTCTGCATTACTATGTAGACCTACATCCCCCCTTCGGCCATTCTCTACGTGAGCTTCAACAAATAATATCACTTACTCGGGGCTCAGCGGCAGCCTGTTCAGGTGTGGGCCAACTAACCAACGTTAGGTAGATACCTAGGAACTCACAAACAACGGTGATCATCCTCCCTCCATAAGATCGACCCTGATCAGGCGGGTCTATCTATGTATCTCATGTCAGCCCGTTTTAAAAATAGGCGACGTCCTAGAGACAGGGAGCTAGTCAATTCATTGACCAATCAAGGCATTGCTTCGACTTCTTACAAATGTATTTACTGGTGCATCTCCGTTTCCATTTGCAAATTCCATCCTTACGTCCGGAGTATAATCAATAATCATGCTGTCTTCTATTATGGGGGAGTCTGATCATATCTGCTGTGTAACAATCGATACCCTCTTGTTAATCTCAGAGTCTGTCAAAACTACGTAGAGACACTTCCTGACAACTGACGTTGTACGTATGCTGTTGAGCCAGGGTTCCCTGAAACTGACACGACGGCGTTTTTTCCATCTTTAACTATACGCTGCCAAGCCGGAGCGTATAATGTCCTGCCACTATCTTCAACCAAAGAAATCTTCCCCCAATTCCGAGAAACTCACTGGAATGCTGGGTTTGTCTTGAGGGGGCTTCTCACCGCTCTTGCAAACCCAGGGGCACGTAGAGTGACTCCTGATGGCTAAATCAAGAATTCTGTATGTAGATGTGGTCGGGTTTGACTGGACTGGACTAGATTGTCACCCAGAAACAATGCCTTCTGGCGTTTTCGGCAAATTTGACAAGATCCGCTTCCTGGTGCTCTACGCGAGTGGGAAGGAAACGGACAAGGAATAAGTGTCCCCCACGGTTCGGTACAGTCCCACAACGAGTGAGCGACCTGAAACATCGCCGGGATGTCGACAATGACATCCATCGCAACCCCGTTTCTTGAGTAACTATCCCAGCACCTTTCCTTTCTCACCTTTTCCCGGCTATCTCCAACAACACATGGGCTCGCAGGAATCGAATAGGTCCTGGCCCGAATAGGTCCTGGCCCGACTAGGAAAGGACTAATTGCCAGCTCTTCTATGTATGTAAGTATGTAAGTATGTATGTATGTATGTGTATGTATGTGTGCACTCCGTATGTTTGAGTATGTTCTCTATCTTTGTCACTCGAGCCATCAATCGTTGGAGCTGCACGCTACTGCAGGTGCTGTTTCAGGACAAGCTGAGGTCGATCGTTCTGGCTAGCCCCTCGTTCATCGCGTCAAGCACCGTGGCAGTCTTGATCTGACAGCTGCTACGCAGTCAACCGTTTCGGCCGAAAGATTTAGGTCGAGTTCCAGACCCTATTGCCCAACCTTCTGAAATTCTGAATTTATCGACGACAAGCATGTCGACTGGAAGCGAGACGGTGAAAGCTTTCAGTTCCGGTTAGTCGTGCGTCAAGCTAGATGCATCTGGGTATCGCAGGTCGGCGTTGTCTTCAAGATACTGCATCCATTTCTTCAAGAAGCCGCTTCCCCTGTGAAACAGGCACGTTAATAATGTCTCGTCTCAGGTGAATGGTTGGAACAATCTGCGCAGCACTTGTCAAACCAGCGGCTGCAGCTTCGAGGCCCAGTTCCCCATCCCAAGTGCACTGCATCATCGCTTACCTCTGAACTGTCTCCGAGTCTCCGATAACCGTCAAAGAACGCTTCGGGCGTGTCATTGCGACTAAGTACACGTGTATTAGTCAAAACAATCTTTTGAAGTCCGGATGGCCTGAATCATGACGGTAAGCATCGGGATGTCAACTCACCGTTGAGACGGCGCTTCTCGCCGAGGAATCCAACCTCGCCCTCAGAGTTGCTCCGAACGAGGCTCACGATTACGGCCTCTTTTTCGCGACCTTGAAAGCCGTCAACACTGCCGAGCTCGATGCCCGGGAATTTGTCTTTCAGCGGAGCTAGTATGGCGAGCTTATAGTTCGCTCACAGTCAGTATACGTCTCACTCCACATTTTGGGACGTACCTGGGCATTGTAAGGTGTCACGACAGCTATATCTTCTGGGCGGACCCCAGCACCCACGAGTTGCCTCACGTGCTGTTGTACAAGAGCAGCCTCCATCTCGTTACTCTTACTGTCACCATGCAAACCTGCTCTGCCCTTTCTAGGAGTCTCCTTGTCGTCTTCCTCGTTCTTTTCGGGAAAGTCACCTCCCTGTGTATCTATGAAGATGACAGGCTCATTGGTGTCCTCATTGTCCTGTACCTCATATTCAAGGTCTTTCAGAAGGCGATGTTTCACCGCCTCGGCAGCGATCAACTTAGAGTCGTATAATTCATCAGAAGGGAACCGCATAATACTCTCGTGCATTCGATACTGTGTGGTTAGCATGCGTTTGATGGAGGGCCCATGCAATGCCAGCAGTCTGTCAAACAAGGTGATCTCAAGCGCGGTGCCCTTTGTGACTGTTATGCCATCTTTGACTGGCGCCTTGACCTTTGCATTGCTTGATTTGATGGTTGGCGGGAGCTGCAGATGGTCACCGGCACAGACAACCTTCTTGGCAGATACGAGAGGGACCCAACACTGGGCTTCCAGGGCTTGGCTGGCCTCATCGATGATAACAACATCGAACTCATCGTTCCGCAACTGATAGCCTCCTGCCCCGTGCAGTGTTGCAAGAACGACCTTGCTGCCGCCAATTAGTGTACTAACACAGCGACGTTCTCGTTCACGAAACTCCTTTCTCAGTTCTTTAAGGTCAGTATAGATTGCTTTGCGCTCCTTGCCGCTTTTCGTCTTCTTGATCGAGGCCTGCTTGGTGTCCATTTCTGTCCTGATATCTTTCACAATAGCACCCGCTTCTGATGTTTGCGTGAGTACGTCGAGCGAGTGGTCAACCACGGAAGGCAGCAAACGAGCGGGATGGCCCAGACGAAGGATCGGGATCTTGTGAGGAGCTAGTCTCTCGACGATGTTGTCAACAGAAACGTTGGAAGGCCCGCAGACAAGAATCCTTTGACCGAGTTTGATCATCTGGAGAATCAGCTCGATTAGAGTATGAGTTTTGCCAGTCTACGCATAAACACGTGAGCAAGTGTTTTGCACTCCAGTATAAGTAAGTCACTCACTCCCGGAGGCCCGTGAATCAATGCGACTTCTCGAGACAGCAAAGCGAACCGAATTGCATTTTTTTGTGAGTCGTTGAGCGTCGGATCAAACCAGTCGAGATTACCCACGGTTTCATCTTTAGATAAGTCTTCGGAAACTGGCGATGGGCTGGATAAGCCGAAGAGTACTCTGATGAAACTAGAATATTCCGACTCTTGCATCTTGTTTAGCTTTTCCATCGCCCAGTTCATTCTTCAACGGGGATGGTCAATTATGTGATCGCTGTCCGTTATCAAGGCGATGGCTCAACATACCTCTTGTATGTCACTTCGTCTGCCAATTTGACAGCCCATACTCTGCCCGAGAAGCCAACTTCTTCCTTGCCCTCTTCGATCGCAACAGAAATCCATCCTCTGCTCACTCTGGTAACAACACCTCTCGCTCCCTTCTTCTCCAGGTCCTTTACTTCACGCTTTTTGGCGCTTCCCGCCGGCTGCTCAGCGACAAGAACAATGTCTCCAGCGCGCAAGCCATGCTCAGGTAGTTCGTCAGGTGAGCCCGTGGCGGCATCCGGGGAGAGCTCAAGAACTGTTCGGCCCCCAAGACCTGTACGCTGACCCGAGACAACGAGGTTTATAAGAGCAAGGCCAGCTCGTTGAAGGGCTGTCGGGCTGTGGTTGGAGATGAGTGTGCTGGTCTCGTTGATCTCTGTCTGAAGTTCTTGTTCAAGAAGGGCGAGTTGCGTGGTTGCAAAGGAAGGAATATCGACTGGCTCTCTTTTGACAGCCATTGTTACTGACCTTCTGTGTTGTTGGAGATGTAAGTGTAAGAGCAGAGTACAAAGTTGGTGGGATTGGATGTTTGGTGGGGAGCCAGGGAGCTTCTATGGTTAGACCCCGCCATATGGAACCCTCTCTGACGTTAGGTACCTACCTAGGTACCTACCCGGGTGAGGGGGGGTCTGGGTCATACTGTCTGGAGCCTGTTGACATGACATTTGACCGCCCTAAGACCTGCTATTATTATATAGTAAAGCCATTATGCTAATAGATATAGGATTTTTAAGAAAGATAGACTTTAAATCTATTAATCTGTTATAAGTCTGTTATTTCTATTGTTATTCTATTTATCCTAAAATCTGTTATTTAAAGTAATAATGCCTTCTTCTAAAGTGCAATATTATTATGCCAGAAGGCACAGCTGACCTAGACCCCCCCTCACCCGGGTAGGTAGGTAGTATCTTGTCTGACTTATTAGTACCTTACTTACTTACCTTCCTACTACCTACTAGGTATATTAGGTAACTTAGATACCTCAGCAGCTACTTCAGGCGAAGTCATGATGCTTCCTATCATGAGAGCTCAGACGTACCCGATTACTTACCTTATTAAATAAAAATGGCAGTAATTGGTGTATATCACTTCAGATATCTGCATATGCACCAGCCTACAAGATCATACAACAGAGCTCAAGATTCAAATACTCCTAATGGTATCAAGTCATGATGTAAACCCCCATAAATGCGCCGCGTCAAAAGCAAACCACTTGCGATGGGCAGAAACATTATCGCTCCAGCGCGAACAATAAAATACTATAAGTGGACTTGAGTCATGTCAGAGTCGAAAAATCATAGCTCATGCTCAGACGGGTGGATAGCAATGACGACCACAAGAGAAACAACCATGATGGCCAAAGCTACAAACGCAACAATCATGATTGTGCCACGACTAGCGGGAAACTTTCCCTGCATGACCCAGTGCTGAGATTGAAAGTAGCGCTTGTAGCCAAGGAAGAGAATCAGTATACTGATACCGAGGAACGTGGTGCCAAGCGGCTTGCCCATATGTCGTAGCGTCTGGGTGTTGCTCCGAGAGTTATTGCCATGCTCGCTTTCGAGAGACGTGTTGAGACGAAACAGCTGTGTCACTGCTATCCCTATGGATGCAAAACTGAGAGATGTGCGTAGCCATGCCAGAAATGTTCGTTCTTGGAGGTTGTTAGATTGGCAACACGAAGTACCATGGGTGAAGCTTACCAATGGCGAGGTGATCTCGGGCAACACTGCCTTTGTTCTCCAACTCTATCGACTGAAACTTCTCTGCCTGGGTTTGCCACCACGACGCATTCCCACTCTCCGAATTGGCTTGTCGTGTTGTCTCCGGGTTCTGAGCAGCGCCATTGTTTTGTTGGGAAGATGGTCGCTGGCGTAGGGATGGTTTACGGATCTGTGGGGCCGAGGTCGCAGTACTTGTAACATTGAGCGAGTTGTAGTTGAGAGGCGGCGTATGAGATATGAACCCAGTAGCCTCGTCGGCGCTGCTGTCCTCGTTGACAGGGCTCGGCTTGAGCGACGAGTTGGGCGGGAGGATGGGACTGCCGGCGGCCCGGGGTGAGAGATGGGTAGGAGAAGGGCCAGCCATTGATTCGGCGCGTTCACGAGCGTTCTGCTACGAAGAAAAGTTGATCTGATTAGCGGTCACTCAGCATCGGGGTACTGTACTCGGGCGAGGGATACTGAGAGGTAGCGAGAGAGAAGAATAACGAGGAGGACAAGAGCCAGAAGAGCACCCCAGATTCGGATGATCTTTCGGAGGCTAAGGTCTGGATGTCGAACAGGGGGTCGGCAGTTTCCCAGACGCCACAAAGACCATCTCCGTACGGACGGCGAGATAGATAGTCAACCACATGCATGTTGATATCTACCAGGACCGGTACCAGCCTGGAGTGCTATCGGGCTTGCAAGGAGTAGCTGCCAGCCCCGCATGACATGCAAAGAACAGAGCATCATAAGAACATTGGTCTCATGAATCACCCGTGCCGTGTCTCACTCGCTCGCTCACTTTACAAGAACGGGAGGATACACACCTCGAGTATCTCGTTTATGCGCACATTTGAAGATGAATGCCGTCCTAGTTGAAACCCGACACTTGAAGCTCGCGGGCCGGGGCCATTCGCATTTGAATCTGCATTGGCATCTGCATCTCGAGAATTCTCAGCCATCACGAGATCAGCACGATTGATTGATTGGCAAGAGCCAAAGGGCCTGGTGAGAATAGAACGCGGCTATACTGCACTGCGATATAGCGTTACGAACAAACGGAACAGTTCTAGTACGATATGGCGAGCGAGCGAGTGAGCGTGCGTGTTTTCCAACGCTGACAAGGTTATTGTAAAGTCAAAGAACATTTGAGGTCAAGACAAGCTTACCTAGTCCGAGGTCCCAAGTTAGGTAGGTAGTACCCAACGACCCAACGTACCGTAGGTAGCCTCCTACAGTGGGGTTGTCGCCGTGACAGGCGCTCCACACTCTTCAGCGGCTGAAGCATCTGTAGGCATGGATCTCAGTCTCCATTGGATAACACCAAATTAAGCAGAAGAAGCACGTCATGGTGCTAGGTAATCTAGGGAAGCAGAATGACGTTGGGGAGACCAAAGCTACCACCTATCGAGAGGTCTGAATACCTTCACTCCGGCATGTCTGAGCCAAGCCTTGATAGCCTACATAGTATGTTCCTTTTTATAGGCGTGAGATCATCATGGATGGGAGTCTTTTGTGAATTCTCCCACAGAATTGTGTATCGTCTTCCTTGGTTCATTTATAAAGATAAACGGGGACTGTTGATCAAAAGGTTATTCCTCTGGTTGCTCTATTCCACCTCGTGATATTAAACATGGTGTTACCTGTGTCGCCAACGACGCCTTATTAGAGTCTTTGAAAATGCCTTATAGCGCCATTCATTCGATACCTTTGTCAGTTAATCAAAAAATGTTTCGTGCTTCATGCCTGGAACACACTCACACAACTCACTATCTGATCGCGGTATATACTCACATAGCAAGCCAACTCATAGTGGTTCTTAGGTCTCCGAGTCCTGTTCTATACATCTTTTCCTTCTTCGGGTCTATGAAATCGCAAACTCCGGGTTCCCTACTAAACGCCGGGCCTTACTCTCAACTGCCGGCGTTTCGCATCCGATTCGTTTTCCTATTTAGGAAATCAATCCAATGCTCCACTGGCTGGCTCTGCTACGTCGCCGGTTTAATTCCGGCATCTGCTCTTACAACCGTGTAAGAGAACCACGGGGGCATCATGGAGAAGCAATAGGGTTGGACAAAGGTGGTGGATTCTAAGAGGAGTCAAATATTTAAATACAGAGGTTAAGTAGCTCAAGAGACCTGGTTTCCTCATCCTATCGATTCGCACCACGCTGCTCCAAATAACTTCCTCTCCAACAGATAGCTATCTCCATCTTCTCTATATACATTACTTCCACTTCCATCAAACTCATCATGGCTCACCAAATTCTCGGCAAGCAGGTTGGCCTTATCGGATTTGGTCCCATGGGTACTCATTCCCCTTGACGAACCACAACTTCTCATTGTTACCATGCTAATCCCTCCCAAGGCCTGACTGCGCGTCCTCTACCTGACGAGGACGCTTTCGCAGCCATTCGCACCGCCCTCGACTCGGGTTGTAACTGGCTCAACGGTGGAGAGTTCTACGGGCCCCCGGATGCAAACTCACTAGCTCTCATGCGCCGATACCTTGAGAAGTATCCCGAAGATGCTGATCGGATCGTTCTCACCATCAAGGGAGGCCTGGGCCCTAACTACGTTCCTCTCGGGACCAAGGAGAATATTCGCCGCAGTATCGATGATTGCCTCAAAACACTGGGTCCTGTTGGTCGGATAGCTTCCTTCGAAATCGGCCGTAAGGACCCCAATGTTGACTACGAGGAAGACACTCTGGCAGCAATCAGCGAGTATGTCAAGGATGGCAAAATCTACGGCATCTCGTGTAGCGAGCTCAACGCCAACACACTCCGAAGTGCCGCAATGAAGTTCAAGATTACTGCACTCGAAATTGAGCTGTCCCTATTCACCACGGACCCCCTGACAAACGGCCTCCTCGAGGTTTGTGGCGAACTTGGCATTCCAGTTCTTGCTTATTGTAAGTGCTCTGCTCCAACATTCCAGGAGGTGACATGATCACTGACACAGAATTCTAGCACCGCTCGGACGAGGTTTCCTCGGTGGTCAGATCAAGTCTGTCGAGGATCTTCCAGAGAATGACATGCGTGCCAAGATCCATCCGCGCTGGCAAGGCGATAACTTCCGCAAGAATGTCATGCTGGTTGAGGATATCGAAGCCCTTGTAAAGAAGAAGGGATGCACAGTGAGCCAGATCGCCATCAACTGGCTCTTATCACTCTCTCGTCGCCCGGGGATGCCTACGATCGTGCCCATTCCTGGCTCTACCAAACCCGACCGTATCCGTGAGAACGCGACAATCATCGATCTTACAGAGGAGGACTTGCGCGATATCGACGGGTTACTTGCATCTTTTACGCCTGCCGGTGACATATATCCGCCTCAACACATGAAATACGTCAGTGCTTAGCAACAGATATTGCGGAATAGGATTACGTTGCAAATTGGAGTCGACACATCGGGTAGGATTGGCTGTGTATTTTTGCAAACCAGTTAAACATCGTCGTTTCAGCTTGCTAAGCAAGGAGCTGCCTCTGAGACCTGGCTTGGCCCAACATCTTGGCCTCCTGTACAACTTTGGTTGTGGACAAGAGGGTATTGGGCATAGAGGACGTTTGAAAGTTGTAAATTTTTGTAATTGCATTGATACAATCAGTCTAATGGAGTTATGGTCCTCGTATGAAGGTCGTTTCAAATAAGCCCACAATGACAACACTTTGTCCATCAGACGACCAGACTGACCGGCACGGGATCAGTGCCATCTCGCATTGATCTCCCAGGTCGTTCCATATGGAAACAATTTGAGACGCATCCGCATACACAAAAGTCAGTTTGGTTTGTACCGTTTCTGGCCCATGAGGGTGGAGTTGATGAATTGATTCCTGCATGATTTTGCACATATCGATCTTCAAGATGTCCAGGGAAGCAGAATGAGGTCTACCAGCTTGATAATATGCTGCCGTACTGTATATTACAGTGGCCCTGGTGGTTGTGACGATGGAATGCCATGTTTTCCAGCCTGGAAGCGTGAGCTCAGGCAAGGAACACATTGAAAACCTCGACTCTTCGATTTTCGAAAGACCGTTGTGAGCGTGCCACTCCACAGCAGCCTGCCGTGGCAGCTCTTCCACTTCAACAGCAAACATAGGCGGGATACAAGCCTCAGGCTCATTCTGCTGATGTAGAGTCAGTGCCTCCCAGTCCGGAAGGGTCTTTCGGGCTGTCTTGTCATCGTTACCAAGCGACATGTAAGCAGGATTGTATTTCAAGTCCCAAAGATCAGGGCCGCCATCAACGTCCACCTCCTCGTCCGGGGATCCGTGTGCTTGTTTCCAAGCATACCCTGCCAGCTGAGCGCTGCGTTGGATTTCGGACGGGTTGGCACGGGGGAAGTAAGCAACTGAGCTTGTCCACCACTGAACTTTCATCTCCTGACCAACTCGCCACAAATGTTGCAGAGATAGGACAATTTGAAGCTCATGTGATTTCTCAGGCGTGGAAGGGAGGACCATTGTTGCTGGAATCAGGGGTATTTGGCCGGCAATGGAGATGCACCGAAGACCTGTAGGCTGGCCTTGAGCTGTCACGGGCACGTCTATCGCCTGACTGTAGGGACCGATGTTTGCAGGTGCCCAGTATGACCTGGACTGGACATGGAGACCATTGCGGTCCTGTGTCGCTCCAGGTGTAGGAGCAGCTAAGGAGATGGCAATATTCACACCAGCCGGCAGGAGGTCACCACACGAAATGGTCACTCGCGATGGTGGGTTTGGCTTGGTGAATATCTTGCCGTACTCGCCATTAACCTTAGGAAAGTCTGACATGCGCCTTAAGACGACGATGGTATTTGTGATCTGAGAGAGTTGAACACCGGCCCCTGACGCCAAATCTCTGATCTTCTCTACGACCTGGATGGTTTCATTTTGTATTGGCATTTCACCCAACCCCGGGTCTGGAAGTACGGACCAACGCAGAACCTCACTATCAGCAGTGAAGGTTCCTGCATCTTGGGGTAGTGACGTCAAACCCCTTGAAATAGTAGAAGCCTTTGCGGCTTTCAACTCATTCCTGGGTTGCGACAGGTCGTCAAATACAGTCTTGAAGCGAGGATCGAGGAGATTGGGGATCCGAGCTGCCGATTTGACTGCCGCATCATGCTTGTCAGCTAAACGCGCACGACCCAACATAAGCCATGAGCAACCACCTCCTTCACGAACTATCCTACGCCCTTGTTCTGGGACAACGATTCTCTTCTTGAACACGGAAGATGGGCCATCCAGGACGAGTGTCTCGAATTCACCACCTTCTCCCAGAGCTGCCGCATCTTGAGCTGAGCCAAACCTCCGTAATGCATTCTTGACACGCCTCGAGCCTGCTTCGCTTGACACGCGTTCCCAGAGATGGTTCTCGTCGAGTCCAGCACTGGCAACTTTGATAATCCGTGCCTCTAGCCCAACGTTGGCCATATCGATCAATAACTGGGTGTCGGCTGAGATGGCTGGGGATGAGGGTGGTAAGACTGGATACTGCCATAAGTAGGCCAGGGGCACAAGACCTAGGCGCAGTGCAATTGACTCAACACGGGTGCGCTGGTAGGTGGAGAGGATGGCACCAGTGCATACAGCATTAGCCTCTGGATGGCGGGCGATGATGGACTGTAACAAGGGAATCATGGACTCCGTCTCGTCAATGTCCTGGGCATTAGCAGCCGCGGCATCGTAATCCCTCTCATGGCGAACCGCACGTCCAGTGATGGGTAGACGATATAACGGTAGGCCAGTTGCATCGGCATACAGGGGGAGGACTTCGTGCCCGACTGTTTGGTACATGAAACTATTGAGGTCCGTGTCGGAAGATTCCCCGGAGCCCTGGGCTTCCCGAGGGCTGCTATGAGCCCATGTGGCAGGATCAGGCGGCTGGGGTGTCCAGGTACCCGGATCGATGCGCTGGAAGCCTACGGGAGATGGGAGATCCGAAGGTGTCTGGAGATTGGTTTCTGATCCAGCCTTGGTGGCGTCTTCTACGCGGGACGGTGATTGTCCGCCTGGAATAGCAGAACTTGAGTGCGGTGCTGATCCTGGGAACAGGTTTGCTAGAGCCACGATCTGATGGCCGTGCTCGATGCAGTGTATCAGGCTGAAGAAGCTATCTTTGCCTCCTGAGATCAGAGCAACGACATAGAGCTTTTCGGAAGACATGGCTGATGGAACAGTGGCCGTTGGCCAGACACTGCTCTGCGGGAGTTATACCCAGTCAGTCAGGCAGGCAGACGGCTAACTTGGAACCAGGGAAATTAGAACTGAAGGACAGTTCTAGCTGTACTCCGTAATTTAGCAATTATTCTAAAGACGGGATGAAAGGCTTGAAGAAAGCCTCTGGCGTACTTTTAATTTGGAGCGGACATTTGATGTGGTGTACTGAGTAGTGTAGCGGAGTTTGGTAGTGAATTGGGATGAGGTGTGTGGTGTTAGAGGAGATATTGATAGCGCCAAGCCAATTCATTTGCTGGTAGATGTTTTAGGCTGGTTTCTCTGTGGGCCTTCTGTCTACCAACCTAAGGTACGCAAGGTACGGAGTACTAACCTAGGTGGTTACCTTAAAGAAATTTTGCGATCTGAAGCTTTTGTTAGCCTGTGAACTACTACTCCATGGGAGGCATGAGAAACTCAGTCCACCGTGTTTCATCTTGGATTTGGCTAGACTAAACCGAAATAAACAAGTGCCCGGCTGTGATCTAGCAGGCCCTCACGGATCAGCCAACAATGCTTTTAGTCTACCAAGCCAAGAGCTTATCTTTTCCCCGAGACCTTGACATGACCAGCCGGATCCAGTGCCAATATTTGGGGAGGAAAGGCGTCAAATTGTCAATATCAGCCGAGAGAATGGCAATTCAGTGACAATCAGCCGTCAAAAATCCCATCCCATGTGCACAGTCATTTGCTCGTCTCTAGCTCATCTCCGCCTCAGGCTCATGAGATCCTCTTTGGATGGATTGGATCTAGTGACGGGGAGTCAACCCGGCAATGAAGATCACCCGAAGACGGTACGAGGTGACAATCCAGGGTCTCTGGTTCAGCATCAGCATCAAGTTTTAGGTAAACGACATGGAGTACGGATCCTAGGTACTCGCGACGTGTCGTGAGTAAGGTACCAAGGTAATCAATCAGTCCCACCTACACACTGCGCTATCCTGAGATTTTCAACACCAACACCGGCGCCAACACGGACAGCACGGACAGGGCCTTCGTCCCTGAGCGCCCAAGGCGCCACACGAGATCGCCGATCCGGACTGGACTTTTCTATTGCGACCTAGCCTCGACTGAAAGGTCCGTCGACAAAATGGGAAACAGACGACAGGGAGGCAGGTAGGTCGCAAGCCAGTCAGTCAAAGATATAGTAGTTACACCAAGAAATCCTGCGGGAGAGAATCACAGCCAAGCTATTAACGCATCCGTGGCGAAGTAAGGTTTCACACAAGGTCCAGTGGATTATGCCATCAGTCTTTAGAGGGCTGACGTAGTTCTCAGTTGAGGGCTCCGAGGATCAAGGCGTAACCACGTAGCAGTAACGAGGAGGTTTGTCAAGTTGAACAAGTCATTAATGGACTGTCAAGCTGCAAATCAAGAATGGAATCACAGGCAAGTTGAACGAGATATGTGGCAGCATTGTGGAAATTGTTGATCAATAGACCAAACTTCTAAATTGTACATGAATTGTTGTGAGGATGAGCGTCTGTCAATGATTGTGACCGGCACACTCCTGTACTCGACATCTCTAAATCTCCAGCAACAGGCAAACGACAGACAAAGAATCAGAGTAAACACAAGACTATGGAAGAAGAAAAAAGACAGACGCCTTCACCTTCATCTCCCACTGCTCTCAAGTGATACCTTCGTCCCGGCGAGCCTTCAGTTCCAGCTTCCAGCCGCACAGGATGATTACAACGAGTGTAAAGAACGGCAAGCCGCCAAGTTTTTATGGTGGTCGTTGTCGTTAGCAAACTCATCCATCACCATTCTGATGTGAAGTGAGGAGCCGCTCCCAAATGTTCTCAAAACCAAATAATTTTTCCCCTCTCGCGCCAGTTGTGTCCATTGAATAAAGTCACCAGAACCCCAAGTCTAACCAGCTGTGTCGCACAGCTGACCTTGGCGATGCATTGCAATTCTTCAACAAAAACAAGAAACCGATGAAATCAAATGTCCTCCCTATTGTCGTGATGCGTAGCGAGGCTGTGGATATTGTTGATACAGGTAAAGTGACGATGTGTAAATGCATTCATTATCGCTTTGCACTCTTTTGTGTGTATGTGAAGACTCCCTTTTACCCAAGGTTGTAACCTAAATGGAAAAATGTTCCGTGACTCAAATGCCACCGTCAAGATTGAGCGGATGGCCGAAGAAGAAGAAGGTCGTCAGCGTCGTATCGGGCGTATGTCAAGATAATCGACTAGCTTTCTTGAGCATTTTTAATGATGTATGATTGATGGACCATTTAGTCAGAGCGCTTGCGCTTCTTCTTGCCCTGATCGCTGCCCTCGTCAGAGGACATTTCACTTGCACTACCAGGGATCTCAGAGGCAATCTGGAACAGGACTTTGCCGTAGTTGCTGTAATCTTCGGCCGTAGGAGGGATCATGGAACCATCGTATGGGTGCGAGTCGTCATCAATGAGGTTCATGACAATGGCACCGCTACCATGGGTTCGAGCATGCTGGGCCAGGTTGTCGCTTCTGGAGAACTTCTTGCCGCACTCGTTGCACTCGAAAGGCTTCTCCTGGGTGTGCAAAGAACGGTAGTGGCGCTTGAGGTGTTCCTGGCGACGGAAGCGGCGGTTGCACAGATCACAGACAAATGTCTTTGAAGGGTCCTCGGTGAGAGACTGCTTACGACCGCGGCGGTTGGCGGGAGCAGGGAGGGGAGCAGGGGAACCCTCTGAGCCAGACGAGGCAGCAGAGTCGCTAGCTTCAGCAGCCTGGTTGGAAGACTCCTGGGTGTTACCAGATTCGGTGGCGGAGGCAGCCATATCCATGATAGGACCTGCAGTGCTCTCTTTGGCGTGAGTCTTTTTGGTACGCTTGTCCTTGTGGCAATCCTCGGACGCACAAGAGACAGGAGGGCTGGGATGAGAGGGAAACTGGAAGGCCTCGTTGTCGTCAAATGAAAGGTCTTCGTCGCCGATGAAGCTGCCGTGTCCAAGGGAAACAACTGACGAGCCAGTGCAAGCCCGAGGCCGGGTGATATCAGCAGAAGCAGTAGCAGGCTGCTCAGAAAGATTGACGAGGCTGTTGACGAAATCGTCCTCAGACTCGAAATCAGAAAAGTCTTCAAAGGTGGGGAGTCCGTGGGGAACAGCAGGGTTGAAGTCAAAAGGCTGAGCAGCAATCTTGGGCTCAACCTTGATCTCGTCGAGGGCGAATTCAGGGGCGAGGGTGCTGTTGATGGCACCAGTACCGACAGTCAGGTTCCTTGGGTCGCAGAAGTCGACGTCCAGATCCGGTGTAGAGACGGAGCGGGCATAAGGCGCGGGTGAGGGAGACAGAGACGGGGTGGACACGAGGTCGCTGGCGGTGTTGCTAAGAGAGGGAACCTTGCCGAGTTGAGATTGAAGGTAAACTATCATGCACAGTTAGTCTCCATCAGGTCATTCCCGTGTTTGCTCCACTGTTCAGGTACTGGGACAGCGCACTGCAGCCCTGCGCCTCACAAGGTGATTGGGCCAAGATAGCGACAGCCAACGTCAGCACCACCACCTTACCCACTACCAGGCCCAAAAATAGGCTCCAGCCCGAGCTTGCGGCACAATACCATTGTACGATTCGGTGATTGGAGGCTTTCAGATAAAAGTAAACTTACCAGGTGTCATTGGGGGGGATCCGCAATTGGACCAGTCGAGCACCGCAGTCTCAACAGGCTCGAGAGCCTCCTTGAAGCCATCGATGCCATCCAGCCCGGAAAACATAGGGTTCATCGGGGTCTGGAGCACCTCGCAGGCGCTGGGGCTGCCTATGGTACTGCCAGAGGTCGACAGGGGCGGTGTCGAAGGGAAATACGAGTTCTCGTACAGCTCATTCTCCAACAGAATGGCGGGCTTGTGCGACATGGGTTGTGGCGAGGCAGTAGGAGTCATGACTGCCGGACCATTGCTGTACAGAGTTGGGGGCTGAGAGTTGCTGGCTGAGCTGGGCCGCGAGTAAACAGGAGTTGAAGGCAGTGTAGGAACTACAGGATACATATGCATTTGTTGCTGGGCGAAGTGTTGTCGCATATCATGCTTGGACTCAGGGTTGTAGAAATAGAAGGGAGCTTGGCCGACTGCCTGGGGCATCATTGTGGAATCCATTTCTATACAAGACCATAATGTTAGCCACATATCCATTGCCTGGTATTTGCAGGATTCCACAAACCTTTAGAGTTGCTTGTGGTGTTAGCGGGTTGGAGAGTTTAGATATTAAGTTGGTATTGGTGTATGTATAGTTTGCTTGACTGGCAATTGGCCTAATGAAGGTGTGGTGTTCGATTCTTTTGTGGTGCTCCAAAGAGTGGACGACGAGTTGAGACTCGGTATTAGGTGCATGGATTGGGGACGTTCTTGTTATACATGCAACGTCTCAAGTCTAGTCCAAGGAAGTTGAAGCAAGAACAAGAGACTTATCAAGTATGTCGAGAGTGCCGCAAGAGGTGGTTATAATGAATGTGAGGGACTCTCAAGGAACGAGGATATCCAGCAAATAAGAACGATTCACAAAAGAAGGAAGGAACCTGGTATAAAAGAGAAAAGAGTATTACAGAGATACGACGCGGTTGTCGATCATACCTTTCGATGAGGAGGGAAACGAAGGATGGACATGCACGGGGACGTGGAGTGATAAGTACTGACGACGAGACCTGGCGTATTCACACCAGATGTGCTCGATAGGCAGTCAGTTAGAAAACCCTCCATGTCGTGTCTCAATCACCAAGCCAGGGTCAGAGAGCTGTGGATCATGATCCACCACCACCACATCCCATTCTCTGGATCCACCACCCTCACTCTTTGGTTCACAGGCCTGTCACTCGCAATCTGTCCCACGCCCACACACGCCCTCAAGGGCCCGGCGGCGGACCAGACGGCAGAGTGCCCCCAGGCCCCTGTCAAAGCACCCAAGTCATGTCTGGGGCAAGGGAAACATGAAGTACATACGGGCCTGGGCGTCCCTGGTCTTCTTCAACCAAAGTCCATGGGCTAAGCGTGGCAGTCGTCCGCCTGTCCTGCCAGTACGGGCCATGGGGCCACGGCTCCCCATCCACACCACTATGGCGCAGCCACTGGCTTTTCTAATTCTGGACGGTATCGGCTGGGAACTTCGAGTCTATCCGTCGCCGGGTGGCCCGCCGCGGTATGAGCGTAGCCCCCCGAAGCCTATCCAGTCCCCAACTTTGTACACCAATGCAACAACCCATGCGCCGACTGAATAACGAGCTCGGCCATAAAGTAGTGGATAAGGTATGGATGTTCATGTGGATGCTCGCAACAGAGGGTCCTTGGTCGCTTGTGCAAGACCTGTGCAAGTGTGCACAAGTCTCATGTCTCATGTCTGGTCTCCCTCTTCTGTCCCTAGGTACTCCGTGGTCTGTCATATATTTCCCTTTTTGACTATGTTCTGGTTGGCTTGCGTACGCGCTTCGTTTGTGATGTGTGTGTTGATCACCCACAAACCCGAGTCCAGCACAGCATAATCCAGTCTCCGACGAACGGAATGAATACCACAGCCGCCATTAACGATAAGCACATCGCAATGCACATTTCTCCCATCCCTCGTCTTATCCCTTCCCTTTGTTTGGGCTCCCATCAACCAGTGGGGTCTCGAGAATGGCAGACGCGCCGCGAGTTATGCCATGACCCTAGACAAAGTGCGCGCCATGGTGCAATGCCACTCACTTTGAGCGGCCTCCATACCCCCAGGTGGCACGCAAACCGCAAACCGCAAACCGCGTCACAGAACCTGCATAATCCCGTTCACTGATAGGATAGTGCCTTGGCGAGTCGCCATGCATCAAGGTGCATTAGACTCACCGCGCCTCGTTGTAACAGAATAATCAATACCTCGCATGCTAAGTTCATAATGAGGATTGGGCACGTCCATAATGGGGCCTGGCCGTGCACAACTCCAAAACTGGCCACTCGGAACGGCGTTGTGCACCTCCTCCTATCCATTTTTGCCATTGCACAGTCGACGGCGCCGATATGCACGCTTCCATTCGTCGGGCTATGTTGTATCACCTCCACCCGATGCATATCTGGATGTGCTACCGTATGCAAGGTACAGACGACGCTTGCCTCATTTCCAGACCTGTTAGGTTGGCTGATCACCCCGACGCGGGCTCTGGCAGACCACATACTCGACTCTGTGGAGCGTTCGACGTCACCCATCCCATCGAAGCAGCCTCCGCTGTTTCGTATGTACTGGTAGAACGGTCCAAAGTTAGAAGGAGCCTGTGATGACGACTGGCCGCTTTGGTCTCTGGTTGGACACAGGGTCGTGAGTATACTGGTAGATGACGATACTGTATGGTACAGCATGCCTCGTCGGTGGACAGCTTTGCCAGTCATGGCTGAATATAGCTGGAAGTTGAAACAACGAGTGAAAGCCAAACCTTTGATGACACAATAGGTAAGGTAGGTAGACCTTGAGAGAGACGGACGCGTGATTGGTGTTTGGCCAAACTGATCCGTTGCGGTTCTGCAGTTATTGTCCGAGATCCAAGTCTCTGTCTGATCTGATTGCTTATTGCTAGACATCTTTGGGTTCCTGGTTGGTTCTTAGTTCTATAGTGATAACTTCCTATTGCCTGTCACTTCGCATGTCTTGCTTGACTCGAATCATGCACCTTGATGCTGTAACAGCTCGTTGTCAGCATGTAAAGATACACTTCTTGGACAAAGTCCATCCTAGGTCGAGTCAAGTGCTTGAGGGACAAGCCAAGATACCAGCTCAATATAGAAGTGATGCCCACCAAATTCGACAAGTTGGGCAATCATGGTGCGGAGTCGCTAAACTGGCCCGCGCTGCACCCAAAAGTGTTATCTGTGCCCAGAATAGTCAATACCTGGCTTGGGAAGGGCACATAGCCCCGTTTAGATGAGGATTAATTTTATGCGGCAAGCCCGGTTGCGCTCTTGGACGCCTCATCACCCAATGTCTTTCTGCATAAAAACTGGACGGGACGGAGCGCCAGCGGCACCTACCCAGTTAGGTCAAGCTGCTACATGCCTACCTACCTTAGTAGGTAGGCAGGCAGTAGGTAGTGCCATGGAAGGGGCCCAAGCATTACCTATCAGGTATGTACATAGGTATGTACATACGTACGACTGACTCACTAATGCAACTTAGCATCTCGTACCTGAACTTACATTATCTGCAATCACCAGCATACATATGACCTAGTCTAGGGGAGGAAAGAAAACTCAGGTCCTTGATCCTAAATGATACAAAGACTTAAGTAAGTTTACCCTAAATATAGAATATACTTTGCTGAGTTTATTTTGACACCCTATATGGAGTCCCGTGTTTTCTTGTTCCCCGAGGGCCAGTATGTTGGCACTGCGCGCGCCAGTTAAGTTGTGGATAGAAGAAGACGTACTCCGTAGTGTGCGATCTATTGCGTATAGCGTATGATGATGGGCCACAGCTAAGGTGCCTTCTAGGCAAGCTGAAGGTGCATTGTGTAAGTGCTCGATGCCGTTCAGGTACCAAGAACGTCGCCTGCTGCACTGGGGTAACTTGGCTAAAAGATAGGTACTAATCGATCGTTGGTCACTGTTCTACTCCGTACGAAGTTTCTCTCCATTATGTATGCTGTCGGCTCTATCAATTATATGGAATGGCTCAATATCATTGCTTCAGTCATGCGATCGTCAACCAGGTACCAGGTAGGAACCTACCCTTACCCAAGGTAAGTAATAATTGGCATCTGCCTTCCCGGAGTATAAAGTAATTTGACATGTTCAAACAAGGATAAGCATGACCCAGCCAACCGTCCTTTGCAGTGATTGGCTGTCAACTGGCCAAAGGGTCCGATGGAAGCAGTGACGGCTTCTAAATGTAACGTCAGAGAAGCATACCAGCTACCACGGCCCAGGATAAGGGCCATTCGGTACCCAGACTGTCAGAATCCTACCCAGCAAACCCAAAGTCCTGAATGTCCACATCATCTATCTCATCCCGCCACTGGGTGCCCGCTACAATCCATGACCCTGGAGACCGACGTCCGGCCCCCAACCCGACCAATTATCGACAACTTCCGTCCCTTCTTGGGTAGGTTCTATGCGATCGAGTCTTGGCTTCTTGCTTCGTCCCGCCTGGCCTGGGCGTTCAAATGCGCCTGTTCACTGTCTGGGCCTTGCCCAGGCTAGCCAGGCTGCCTCCATTACTCCAGTTAGTTGTCTCGTCCACCTCTATTCGAATTTATGTATGTACGGTTAGACGGTCCACCCCAATGCCCCAATCATCTACGGTTCAAGAGCACCATGGTCCTCTAAATACGCCACAGATTCAGCTCCCCAGCTCTCCCAACCGCCATGGGCGCACGAACAAGCCAGTGCACACTGCGTAGTGCAGCTCAGTCATATGTGCCATACTGCAATAGGCTGTTGGCAACGACATCGAGTCAAGCAAGTTCATATCAGTAACAACAGTCACAATGGCACCACATTCATGCTTGTTGCACCGCCAGAATTGACTCGCCTAGAACGGTGCCTTCCTGTTCCAGCTTGCTGGATATCGTTCGTCTCACCACTGCGCCCAAGGCGAGTCAGAATACACAGGTACGGTATCAGATCAGGCAGGCCACATGGTGAAAACCGCTCAGATCGAGATCTGCACTAACACGGGCTCCTAATAATATAGTGTCCGGGAACTACATAGTAGACTATGGTTTCGATTCCCTGCTGCGCCCGACAGTCTCTCTCATGCCAAAGCGTCTGTCATCCCAACTTTGACCTCATCTCAACGGGTGTCGCCCCCAAATGTTCATGGCATCTACATGAAACGATGAATGGTCGCCTCTTCCCGCAAGTCGAGCATCTGATTTAGATCATATGAATCTTCAACGGGAAGCCGGGACCAGGGTCCCTTTTTCCTTCGGTATCCAGATTGAATGAGAGAAATCTCGCCTAATGCCTTACATATTGGTACCTCGAATGTGAAAAGAGCAGTAATTTGAGCTCTCCAGCAAACCAAGCACCAAGCGAATGCTATAGCAGAAAGCATCATGTTGGTAATGTCCGTCCTACGTATGTATGTATGTATGTACATGGTTTCCAATACTCCGGGGCACCTGACCCCAGAGGGAAATGTCCCCGAATTGTTGCAGCCTCCAAACGGAGCAATTGCCATGCTGCATATGAGGCTTCATGACCGCAAGTCAATTTACAGAACCATGCGATAAACCGCCGCAGAACCCAGCTTCTATGTAGCCTCGGTCGGAAGCTTGACGTTCCAGAAGGTCCCAAAACCTTCGGTGCGGAACCCTTCAATTGTCAAACTTCTATTGGAAAGGTGAAACACTTTGGTGTACTGCACGCGATTCATGGGTGAAATCCAGCACACACTCGTTCTCGTTCTTGGCATTGGCGATACGGACGGAGTAGCTCATGAGATCTCCTCCCAACTTGTCTCGCCTTCTTACGGCTTCCGTTGGATATCTCTGATACGAATGTTTCTACCCGTGCAGCCCGTGTTTCCGCCTCACTATCAAAAACCCAACGGTGGTTTGACCCACTATCCGTAGACTCGATTATCTCCTCTCCTTCGAGGACGGACGCGACGTTACGGACCAACTAGCCAACGTACGGACTAGACGGAGTAGTGAATAACTAAGAATTTCTACCTTGCCTATTATGAACGTCATGACCGAGTTGTGACCGTTCACCGGTGCCAGGCTAGAGCTTCGGGTCGCGTCCCATTGGACAGCATAAAGGTATCCTCAAACCTGAAACCCTAGCTGATGCACAAAGTCTCTGTGCCTGACTGTGGTGCTATGCTTTGGGGGTTGCATTAGCCAGGAACAGTTCATACGAGGATGCCATTATGTGGAATAGTGCATGTGTCGCTTGCTCAAATAAGCACATTGGACGCATCCCCATGCACAATCAAGGCACAAATCGACTTCTCATTTCCTGATGCAAGCCACATATGCACGAGCACCTGAGCTCGCACATGCACAGGAGGATCCATATTTACTCAATCCAATGTTTTACGATAACCCAAGGATGGATTCAGTCTTGTGTCCCTAGGTCAGTACTTGTGCGTGCTTATGCATACGAGCGCCCGCTCGATGAGGTGGTCGTCTGTCTGTACAAGTCTAGGTCCTCCAGAGCCATACAAACCTCTTCACACGTCACAATGAACTACTGGTACCTTATTCTCTGCGAAGACGATTACCCATGCCAGATTTCTGAAGATCTTCACCCGTCATTATCTTTCTGCCGATTCAGAGCCCCCACAGACTTTAGGCTATGATCATACAGTACATTTGTTTCGTTCGATAAAATTCCTCCGGGAGCTTCCCACAGTACTTGAGGTTTACATCATTCCCCAATGCTCTTGATAAACCGGGCATCCCATCTTTCCTCTCAGGTACATAATTAGTATGTCATTCGTCAAAATGGCCTCCAACAGCCGGACTACTAACGATTCTGGGGTGCCTGCTAGGTCCTCAAGGATCTCTTGACAGCTCGGGTCAGCTCCTGTGGGTGAGTTCGTGTCGTTAGTAGGGCGACCCCCTCGTTGGCCCATGTCGACTTACATATTGGTGGCAACTCTTGGTACCTTGCATGACAACGGTCCAATCTGATGCAGAAACATACGTAACAGGCAGGGCTTTTCCAAGCGACCGCCACCGTTATGCAGGAACAAGAACAAGACAGGTCAATTGCGACTGTCACACAAACAGTTTCCTTGCAAGCCGGTTTGATAGAGTGTGTGGCTTTGTGCCGCGAACAAACATATTCAGACCTCTCAGATTGCCAAAGAATAAGGTCCTGTCTAGCCTGTCTTTGCCTAAAAGGCGGGCAGCGCATCGCATGTTCCTGGATCAAATTGAATTATAGCTCATCAGAGAGAGATCATCAACTGCGTCGACCAGCTATGTACAAGAAAACGTCGCTGTTCATGGTTTCTGGCCAGCCAAAAAAAGAATCTCCAACGCATCATTGTGACATCTCAAGCGAGGACCCCAGAAATGCAATCAGTAATCCCCATAGGCCACTTGCAAACATGATATCAATGGCAAGCGACTACTCGATTGCGTTGACTACACACGGAGTACGTTGAAGAGTTTTGGGCTATTGGGCCGCCCGTCAGTCTACCAACTGGTATGCATGCGTGTATGTACCAGTATGCTCGCTCGGGTTATCAGCTCCGCTGATACTCTTTATGGGCCTTTTGCAGACTCTGTTTACCTCACAAGTTTCTATAAGAACGTGCTCTGAAGCTATCGACACCGCCGTCGTGCAGAGACCACAAGATGGCACAAGCCCTGAACATTGAGGGCATCAACAGCTCCATCGTTTTGCTAGTGGCAGGCTCTGCTGCTCTCGCGGAGCCGGGTGTCGACATCCTGGTACAGCAACGGGTGTGCAAGCTCGGCCTAGTTGGATATCAGTGGGGGCTAACCACTTTGAGAGCGACGCAATAGAGAGGATCCGACGTGTTGGATTCGTTTTGTTCCGCGAGCTACCAACTGTGTACGCCTAACCACCCCAGACTGTAGGCAATCTGAAGCCGTGTCCGCGGCTGCCAGGGCTTGCGAGAGAAGTTCTCTCATTGGGAATCCCAAATGCCTTTCCGCCGCGGCGCAATACTCTTGAATATGTATTCCTTCAATTGACGAAACCTAACCATCGATATTCGTCTTGAGAAGCGGACATTTGAAGGTTTACCGTCAATTCTCACAATGAACCCTCTCAACACATTCAGTTGATACCATCATGATGTCCCGGCACAGCGTCTCTGGGAGGCGAGTTGCTTGGCTTCACCTGGGCCTGGGTCAACCGTATGTACCGTCTGGGATAGGATGGGACCCTGATGGGCGGTCGAGCAAGGGGCCCCCGGTGATCCCACTCAGTCAGGGGGTCCCTTGTTTCGAGATGGACTGGCGGGACTCGTTGGAGATTTGGCAACGGCCCGGATAGGTAGCCGTGTGGCCAGCCAGTTTGGTTGATAAGGTCCCCGGAGACTTAGGCTGTAATAATCCCTGTCCTCCGGCCTTTGGGACGCTCCCCGGATTTCAGCCCGGCCAAATACAGTCTCGAACGAATCAATATGCTGGTCGTTCAGCCCGGACCCTTCCTACTGGCATGATTCTCGAAGATCGCCTTTCAGGACTCAGATTGTTCACATACAGACAGTGCCTGACTTGTTCTGGTGCTAGCCAGTCCCAAAGAGTGTCGTCGTCCCGTGTTGATTGACCGGAGTCGAATCTATAGTTCAGCTTGATGAAAATCATGAGTTGATGCTAGTGGCTAAGTATGAACGACCCGTCCAGGCCATGTCATGGTTCTCGCCTTTGCTAAAAGGTGGTGTCGCCGTGGCAAACCTCTTGGACTGGCAAATATTCGGTGTGAGATGATGCCTGAATTATCAGAGGGTAGTAAGAGAATGCCAGATACCGATCAACAGAGATTGTCTTACGTCCCCAGCCAGGCCCAGGACACCCGGCAGTCCAATGCGTTCATGCACCCAGCCCAGCATGAGAATTAGTGGGGTTACCTTGTCACACCCGCAGCTGCTCTTCAAAATCAAAGCCGCAGCAGACTGGCCTTCGATTGGAGAGATGGCTGGCTAGACCCGTGATGCAGGATCGGACGTGCCTGGCTGGTGGTGATTGTACATACATATGTGTGTACGGTGTACGGAGTACATGGTTGCTCATGGGCGGTTCGATTTGACTGTTCCGTCTAGCATGTCCAAAAGTCGACATGAATGGGTGGCCCACTCAACCGCGAGTCATCTCAAGTGCGTGATACCAGACTACCAGAGAGATAAAATGAGACCGCCCGCCTGTGTGGAGGACTGGAGAAATTTCAAAAATCAGCTGGTGGCCGGGGTACCCCTGGCTGGATAGTGCGTAACCGGAGCCAACGCTAATAATACATACTTACCTTGTCCAAGACGACTGGCCATTCCGCCGACCATGTCCTTGGGACTTCTCGAAGGTTTCACATCGCACCCCAGCATCGCGCAGGATCACACCTCGACGCTCGAGAAGATGAACTGGCTAGACTGGCTAACTGGCCACTGGTTCGGATTGAGTTCCCATCAATCCATGTTGACGATCTACAAAGGTATGGAGCGGGAGGTCAAGAGCCTCGGTCCATCCGAGTCAAGCAAGTTTCTTTCGTGGTTTGTTTGATGCAAGACATTGTTGTGTATTGCTGCTGATGAAGCACTTTGAGCTTCACCATCAAGCACAATCCACCTCATGGCAATACCAGTAGACAATAGACGGAATACGGAGGCCAAAACGGAACAGCGATTCTGCCTCAATCGTATCCAGCAAGCCTTTGTTGGTACAACAGTCTATGTATGTATGTACAATGCTAGCACGGCCTGTCAATGTGAGTACCTAGTCTGGCAGCCTTTCCGCCAACCTTATCAACCGACACCGCACGGTCTTGGGCATGCCCTCGATGAAAGCTGCCAACCTACCAACCCACGTGGAACAAGCTTGAGATGCCGTCGGGGTCAAGGCTCCGTGCGTGACCTGAGTCTACAGTGATGGATTGAATGCGATTGGGATGCATGCTTCATGAGACACTCGGTATGGATCGAGAGAGAGAGAGGTTGTTGGATTGCCTGACTAGCTGCTGTGTACATGTACAAGTCGAACAGCCTCACTTTGTTGGATCATATGTATGTATAATCTTGATGTTGCACCTGCAGAGGGTCCGCAATTTCGCAGCATCATACCGTACCTACATATGGTTGATGAACCAAACGAACGCGATGCTCGACTAATACCTACTAACTAATGCATTGGTGTGCAGCAATCACCGAATACATACATACATACACACATACATACACACACACACACACACACACACATATGTACATGCCTTGACATCTCGCACAAGAGGCAATGGTTTAGCTTGCGATGTACATACTGTGTTGCAATGATGAGCAAGAATACTGGTAAAGAAGAAGCAAAAATTTCAAGGATGTGAGAACTTAGAAGACGGGAACAGGACCCGGTGGCATCTCTTTTCATGTGACAACTACCGACAATCGCAAGGGAAAAAAGAAAAGGAAAAAGAAGAAAAAAAAGCTCAACGTTTGGTGGTGGTATCACCCTCAAGGATTGAACATACCGTCAGTACTCCGTCTAGTCCGTCCCGCCATAGCCTACCATACATACTATGTAACCCAGCCCGCAAGCATTGCATGGGGGGGAAAAGCAAAGAGAAGAGGGAAACGGCTCGTCGCCTCATTGCAAGCCTTTTCTGTCTGTCTGTCTGTCTGTCTGTCTGTCTGTCTGTCTGTCTGTCTGTCTGTCTGTCTGTCTGTCTGTCTGTCTGTCTGTCTGTCTTCTCTCACACCGCATGGAAGGGCAGTGTCTGTGTGTCTCAGGTAGTTATGGGTGTACCTGGAGTAGGTGGAAGAATGATTGCCTCTCTCTGCCTTTGCCTCTGAGTCTGAATCTGAGCCAGCCAGGCCGCCTGTCCGTCCGTCCGTCCCACCCCTGGCGAGCAGGCAGGCATATGAATCTAGGATTCTCTCTTTCTTATTAGTTATGCGATGCGTCTATGCGTTGATGGCTCGCCTCTGTCAGACCCAGACGAGCGTGCCTGTGCGCGATGGGTCTTTACGAACGTTGATTATGCCTTTCAAATTTGCCTGGTTCTGTGAGACGAAGCGGAGGCTCGATACGACGGTGCAATTCAAATCAAATCTGGCGAAACCCGAAAATTTCAAAATAGCATGATGATGACTTGGGGATATTCGCGGATGAGCGCGGACGAGCCCATACCAGTCTCGGAATGAGATGGCAAACTCTTTAGTTATCGTTTGTCACTGATGGACATACATACTGGATGGATACATACATCCATTACAGCATCTAACTTAGTTATCCACCCATTGAGGATGCGCACGGCAGCTCCGGGCCAACCCGTCCGTACGTACAGTATGAGATGAGGTGCGGTCTGCAAGAGCCTGAGTCTGGTTGGTTGATTGATTGGTTGATTGATCAAGTCTGAGGGCAACGGCGGCTCAAGTCAATGCCCAGACTAAGTTTAATGATGCCGATAGCTGAGATGGTGTATCATTTCGGCACAACAGTTTATCATTGTTACTGTACCTACAGATACGGATACAGAGTAATAATTGATTAATTAATTACCAATTTATCAACTTTGAACCCCCACTCCGCAGGTTGATTCGATTCCGTCATGGCTTCACCATGTTTACCTACCTACCGAGGAGTCAGGACTGATCGGCTAATCATTTGCTTTGCTTTATCTTGTCTTGTGCTATCCTATTCTATCCTGTCCTGTCTTATCTTGTCTTGTCCTATCCTGTTCTATTCAGTTCTGCTTCCGCTGCTCTGTCGTGGCATACATGGTTCGCTGTCTCTTTTGCCTCAAGTTTTTTGTTGCTTTTTACTCTCTCATTTCTGTGGCCTCTTCCCCCCCATCTAACCATTTTTAGCAGTCTTTTCTTTTTCTTTTTCGATTTTTTTTCTTCTTTTTTTTTTCTTGTCTATATCACGTTTTCTTATCGCTATTTCGCAACATGTCATCATATGATGTGATACATTACATATGACTGACTTATGCGAGGGCCATTTGCAATTCTCATGGTTATGCATCTTGGACCTCTGATCAGTCTGATGGGCCACGAGGGTCCTCTCATGCCCCGGCCAGCAAGTCTTGCCTGGGTGAAGCGGTCACGGATCACAGGCTGTCTCTAATGATGCATGTCGCATACCCGGAGAATGTCAGTTCTGGCCTCGCCCTCAACAGTACATATGTACTATGTACAGTGTAGGCTGGGGGGCAAGCAACGGAACATGACACGAGGCCGAGACAAAGGTTTGGATTTGCTCAGCTGAAGATGAAACGATCGATCCAATGAAGAAGAGGGGGACAAAAAAAAAAGCGTTGGGAGATATCCGAGGGATTGTCTGAAACATGTCGAACAAGTGAGCGTTTGACGTCAAATGCTCTAGTTCAGTACATAACAAGTACATAACACAGTTGCATCAATGATATTTTCAACATCAACTACAGTATTGCATGCCTCCACAGCCTGCATGACATGTCGAGCTTTGTGCGATTGTCGACTGTTTGGTTTAGCCGATGAGCAAACTGACTTGGATCTCCCAAGCCAAGCAGCCTCGTCTTGATACATGTTTGGTTCCATAGCCTGCAGGCAAGGCAACTGTGGAGTGCTCTCTACGGGTTTATTAGAGCATGCAGTACTCGAGAAGTACAATAGCTAGGTAGGTAGAATACCTAGTGAGGCCGGTATGCGAGGGTGGGGAATCAATCGACTGTCTCTCACTGCGGTGCGGGATAATAAGCAGTAAGAGAGAGGAATATCCCCGAATTGCCTCTTGTGGCGGCGAGGCACGGAAAGAGAAGCAAGGGATCAGGTCTGGCGAGTGCAAGGAGGAGGGGGAAGGATTCTGTACATAGTTACTGTACCGTCGGGAATGTTTATGCCCACCAGATGCAACGTATTGGATGTGTTAGTGTGTGTATGTGTATGTAGGTAGAAAGAATGGCGGTCACTTGTGATATATGCGAGGGATAACATCCATACTGTTATGTACAAGGTCCTTTGGAGAGAATGAAAAAGAAAGAAAGAAAAAAAGGTCTTCACAGAGGACTTGGGGATGCTGATTGGGTGCTGCCTTTCTTTGCTGACATGTCACGCGTGGATCAGGTTTTGGACCTGCATCTGCGAGGGCAGCGTTTGTGTGGTGAGTGAGATGTTTAGTCTACCTTAGCAGACGCATAATGGAGTTGGTCTATAGGGTATGTACCTATCATGGACTGGAATTGATCATCTATCTAACTACATACTACTACAGTACTGCATGTATGTGTCTGTCTCTGTCGTTAGGAGGGAAGCAAAGTTTATGTACCTATCTATGTATGGATGTCGGTCGATGCGGGGGTTTTGCTAATTTCATGCTCTTCCTCGTCAACTTTCTTCTTTCACCTCTTCCCCCCACTTGCTGGGTGGTCAAAATGTCGGTGACTCGATTGCCTACCGTCGGTGTAGGTGTAGTGCACTTTATCCCAGTCGCGATGATTTCCTGAGTGGAGGGTGTAGGGTACCCGACTTCGACAGACAAGCAATATGTAACATTCCAGCAAATCCCGTGGCATAGGGAGGGATGGATGGTATGGAGGCTTAGGTATATGCGAGTGATGATGGTGCCAGAGGTGATGCAAGGGCTGATCTGATCTGCGACATGGCTTACACGTGTAGGTCTTGGATCTGGTCTGGATAGAGTGGTTGTGGCTGTACGCTTCATGCGAGGGGCGCGCATCTTATTTAGAGTGTTTCGTGAGACAAAAGATCTAGCCCTAACATGCCAGTAGATTGACGATTGATTCTGATTGAGTGATGTCGATTTAGACTTCAGCAAGGGATGTTTCGCTGCATGCCGTTGCAACAATCGAGATCAGTGCGAGACCAGCCTAGATGACCCTCACTAAGGTAGCCTCAGTTCGCGTACTTGATATGTGCGGGAGATATTGTCCTGCTTATCTGAAACAAACCACTTCTTCTTCTTCTTCTTCTTCTTCTTCGTCTTCGTCTTCGTCTTCGTCTTCTCAATCTTGTACGCGTGTACATACAAGTTGAGATTGAGGTCGACACTGAGAATGTGCGCAACCTTGAGCTACCTTAGCTAGTGGAGTGTCGAGGATCGTGGGCGAGATTTTAGGTGTAAACTTTGACGGCCACTAATGAACTTCTTTCAGTGAGGACCTGGACACGTATACCGTGCCGATCCAATGCACTACAAGGCTATTGAGAAGATTGACGAGGTTAATACCCCACAAACTCTTTATTTATGAATGTCAAGCGATTGCGGGTGATATCAGCTCACAACATAGACCAGACAACGCCCCGGTATCGGGTATAGGGTAGCCAAACTTCCAACAACGGTGCCGGGATCCCGTAGCGCCATACGGGCCGGTCCAGCCCCAGCCACCCGATTTCCCAGCCACCCGGCAACACGGAATTGGGTACGGCACTACTCTACCAGTAATATCCCAATATCGGGCTACATACAAGAAACGCTCCCAACCTCCCAATTCATCATCCTCGGGCAGCCAAAACAACCAAGTACGGGCCCAATTGCTATTACGCGGCTGCCCAAGAAGAAACCGGAAAACGGTGAGCGTTGAATATCCAGTGCCAACCTAGCGTGTGACGTGACGTGTCTTGTCTTTGCTCGTAATATTTCGCTTTTTAGTCTTTGAGCGGGAACCTGCATCTTCACCACTTCTTCCCCCCCCCTACACCAACAATTGCCATACCTCTAGGCCTCGAGTCTTGTTTCCTTGTGCTACTGCACATTATCGAGTACTGATACATCGATACGAGACGACTTGAAGAACAGAGTAATACTCGTTTATTGACGACGACGTTGACTTTTCGAAAACTACTTGTCCACCTCTGTACATATCATACCATATACCATATACCATATACCAACCCACCACAGCACACAGCACACAGCACACAGCACACAGCCCAAAGCCCAACATGAGATGGATATCCAGAGTCTCGACCGCAGCCACAGTGCTGCTTGCTACTGCAGTCTCGGCCCAGACATGGAGCAAATGCAATCCTCTCCAGAACAGTACGCACGCTTTAGCTATCCACCAGTCAACCCCATCATCCCACTAACCAGACACTTACAGGCAACTGTCCTAGCGACGATGCCCTCGGCATGAGCATCGACATCGACTTCTCCAAAGGCGAGGTAAACTCCTTCGCAGCCTCCGGATCGCCTAAATACGACAGCGAGGGCGTCTCCTTCACCGTCGCCCGCGCCAATGACGCGCCGCAGCTGGCATCCCTCTTCTACATCATGTTCGGCCGTGTCGAGATCACGATGAAGGCTGCTCCCGGAGCCGGTATCGTATCGTCGCTCGTTCTCCAGTCCGACGTGCTCGACGAGATCGACATCGAATGGCTCGGCTCCGATAATGACGAGATCCAGTCAAACTACTTTGGAAAGGGCCAGACGACCTCGTACAACCGTGGCGAGTTTCACCACGTGACAAATACGCAGGGCGAGTGGATTACATACACCATCGACTGGACCAAGGACCGCATCGTCTGGATGGCTGGCGGCACCGTCGTTCGAACCCTCAACGCTGGCGACGCCGAGGATAATCAGTACCCTCAAACTCCGATGCAAGTCAAGTTCGGCGCCTGGGCTGGTGGTGACCCCAATACAAACTCCGCAGGCACCGTCAAATGGGCCCGTGGACCGACAGACTACTCCAAAGGTCCCTTCACCATGAAGGTTAAGAGTGTCGTTGTCACGGACTACTCGACTGGTGACGAGTACAAATACAAGGACACATCCGGCTCCTGGCAGTCAATCGAATCTGTCGGCGGTGAGATCAACGGCAACGAAAACGGCGATGCCATGACCGTCACTGCTACCGCCCAAGGAACTGTCGCCACAGCAGATGGAAATGTTCCTGTCGGAGGTATCGCCGAGGACGGAAGTCCCGCCACAGCTACACAGACGGGATGGCCATGGACCGGCTCCCGACCCTCTGGCGGAGCTATCCCCGAGGGCTGGAGGCTCAACGCCAAGGGGAAGATCATCCCCGCCGAGAACAGCGCCTTCGCTCTCCAGCCTTTACACAGCGTCATTGCTGTTATACCCTTCTTGGCCGGCATCATGACTTTTGCTGGTCGTTTCTTCTAGAGCAGAAACACCTTGACTTTACTTGACCTCACTTGACCTCACTTCACGGTACATGACCTATATATTTCGATTCGACAGCATGTTTTGTCCTGGGTTTGCCCTCATATATATTGTCCAACATATGATGACTTCTAGATAACACCGCGAGTATGTATATGGGTGTGATGCTTTATTTACATTGCACGGTTGGTTGGCGTTTCTGGAACTGGGGGCACTGAGTTGCCATTGCTTGATATTTGGGTTTTGACATATTGCTCTTAGCGATGGCGCAGTGCATTTGGTAGGGTAGTAAAGAATAGACACATAGTAAATATAAGATAGACAGGCCGTGTATCATGAAAGAACCAACATACCTACACATTCTACGAGGGCCAATCAATATACACTTCAAAATGGAAAACACACTCTTTTGGTCATACAAATGTTTGAAAAAGATAGCACTAGTATCAGAATCTTGCCCGTCTCGTCTATGCTTAAGCCTTCGCAGAGAGCTATAGATGAAGCCAACCCCTTCCCAGAGGCCATCAAACTCCAATAGCATGCAAAGTGCTTGTTCTATAGGTATGATTTCTATGATACTAAATTCTCTGCCGCCAATAACCCCCTTATATGCTCCGAGAAACCCATCTCAGCGCCTGCGAGTTTCGTTGTCTGCGTTCTACAGCCGTTCACTCTGCACCCAAAAAGCACATCGCGAGCTCGCGCTTCGCTCGGTGTACTTTCTCCTCTTGTCTCCTTAGCCTCGCCCCGGCCCATGTCGAAAGCAATATCCGATTATTCTTACAAAACTTCCGAGAAGAAAAGTAGAAAAAAAAAAAAAGCAAGCAAATTAGTATAAAAGCAATAGAACCAAGAACCCCCTGCACTTTTCTTTTTATACGCCAACACCCTCACGGAGAACTTAGAAGGTCCAGTCATCCTCATCCTCAACAGACTTGATGGCCCATCGGAATTTGTCACGAAGAGTCTTGGAAAAGAACTTTTCGATAGGAACGTCGAACTTCTTGGAGAAGACCACTGTAAGGCGAGGATCAATGTAGTTCTACGAATAATAAGTTAGTCAACAAATCTCAACGTGTTTTCGGTGGGACTCACGATCTTGGAGGTGCCGAGCGCTACCTCCTTGTTGCCATCACGATCCTGGGCCTGAAGCTCCAGTGTCTTGATGCGCTCATCAAACTTGTCCACAGCCTTTAGAAGCTTGTCGACAGTCACGCCTCTGCCTTCAGCCTCGACCTTCTTGGTCTTGTTCTCCTTTTTGAACTTGGCCTCCATCTCCTTGACAGCCTGAAGACGTTCTTTCAGCTCCTTCTCGGGAAGAGGCTTCTCCTTGTCCGCCTTGCGCTTTTCGTTGTCCTTCTCAAATTTCTTGGTGATCTTTGTACGCTGCTCCTCAAGTAAGAATTGCTGGTGTTCCTTGACCCACTCGTCATTTAATTCTTCATCCCTCTCAAACCAGGCGGCACCCTTCTTCTTCTTGTAACCAGATTCAATATCGAGAATCATCATCTTTGTACGCCATTGCTGGTAGCGGAGGCCTTTAATCTAGAAAAGAATCAGTATCTGGAGTGGTCGGCCTATACACAAGTCAGACTTACCCTGTCACCAAGCTTGGCCATTTGCTGCTCGTGCCCAGCACCAACTGTTCGCTTATGGTTGCACAGAACGGCAACCTCGCGGTTGCAGTCATTGTACAGCTTTACTTTCTCAGCAACTGTGCCGCGGGAGCGAGGATCCGAAGCGAGCTTCCTGAGCAGTTCTGACATTGTCCAGGAAGCGTTGTAGGTACGGAAAACCTTGGCGGTCAGACCTTTCATGTAGCCGGTCAAATGCCTATTCAGCTGAGCTGTCTGTAATTCTGTCAGCAACTAATTCTTATACGATGAACATGAAGAAAAAAAAGGAAAGAAAAGGAACTGACGTTGAGGCGGTCGAAGAGATCATCTCCTGTAGTCTTGGGCGCCTTCTTGAAAAGCTTCAGGTTCTTGAAGACCTGAGGCTCAACTATGGCAGTTTCCCTGTACGGAATACTGTCCTTTCCGAGGAAATCGAATGTAACCTTGTTTGGAGGTTCAAGTGTGATATGCTCGTACTTGAGAGAGCAGCAACCCACAGTGTCGGCCTCGTTTTCAGTGTCTTTCTCGTTACCAGCTCGAAGTGCCATTTTGTCGATCAGATACATGGCGGTGGCTCGTTGACGATCTGCCATTATTTCACTCTTAAGCTCCTTGGTGTAGTCCTTGCGAATCTTGTCGATGTGCTTTTTGAGTTCACGTGCCTTCTCGAACTTCTTGAAGTCACTCTGACCTTTGATATCGCTATCAGCTCCAAGCATGACGTACTTGTAGTTCTGGTTGATATTCTCCTGCCACATGGCTAACCAGGTTGCCTTTTGGTCATGCTGCACAGCCTTCCACTTGTGTCCCTTGGGAGGTTCGGGGACCTTGGCACCCTTGCCGATGTTGATGGTGATTTGTTCGGGTTGGACACGCTGTTTGACTTTGCCGGTTTTGGGATGTTCACCACGTCCACGGAACAAGCTGGGAGGTTCGACTCTGAAGTTGCCAACCTTCTGCTTTCTACCATCCCATAGACAGTGAGTGAAGGGGGCTTCGAGAGCATCCTTCTTCGCCTTCGCCGCCTCCCTCTCCTCCTTGGTCATGTTTTTCGACTTGTTCTGCTCCACCTTCTCGCTCCAATATGCGTAAATCTTATCGAAGTTACATTTTTCGAGCGATTTGACGGCGACCTTCTTTCCCTGTGCATCTCTAACACCGTACTTGTCGCAGTATTCTTTAAAATCTTCGAAGAAGTTTTTGCGGAAAACAGGGTTCTCCAGGTGATGGGAGGATGCAGGAGTCATCATGGCAACCCAAAAGGTGGCAACCTCTTCAACCTCGGGAGCAAGAGTAACTGGTTGTCCATCGTAGAGCATCTTGACGTGCTTGGGCAAAGGCTCGTAATCAGGCGGGAAAAGGACGCCATTGTGCTCAAGAGTTGTCCACTTGATATCATCATTTTCCTTCTTTGGTGCGTTCCACCAAGCATACTCTTCTTCGTCCTCACTCTCGCTGGCCTTCTTGGATTCTGCCTTGACGGCCTTCTTGGCAGATGAGGTCGGTTTAGCCTTGGCCTTCTTGGAGATGGGCGCATCCGAATCTGACTCCTCTTTCTTGACGCCATTCGACTTTCGCTTCGCAGCAGTTCCGTTAGATCGACGCTTACTCGCTGAGGATTTTGCAAGTGGGACATCGTCGTCAGACTCATCCTTGACAGCGCTCTTTGCCGCAGGCTTCTTGGCTCTTTCTTTGGCTCGTATGACTTTGGCTTGCTTCTCAGCTTCCTTCTCCATGTCGCGCTTCTTTTGCGCGAGCTTCACACTAAGAGGCTCGTCATCATCTCCCGAGGACTCGGGCAAGGCAGTCTCGTCGTAGGAAGGGGGAAGTTTCTTTCCTCGGGCTCTTGCAATGGGTTCATCGTCGGAGTCGGAGTCGGGAACTCTGTTGGCTTGCTTCTTTTGCCGCTTGGCCTGCAGTACTATCGTCAGCATACCTGGCCCCGCAGGAAGGGTTTTCCTGTGTCATGAATACGAACCAGAGGGGCAGCATCATCACTCGACTCATCGTCCTTGTAGTTGACCTTGCTGATAGAGGTACGCGATTTACGTTTGCTAGCTCCGTTGGTAGCGGGTTCATCGATGTCCATTGCGTCTTCAAGGGGACCATTGCGAACGGACAGACCAGCCATCTTAGCAGCCTGCTTGGACACTGGCTGATCCAGGGCATCATCTTCGGCGCGAGAAATCTTGGACGAGGAGACTATAGGAAATGCTTTTATTAGAATAGGGACCAGAAAGAGCATGCGCGTGGTAGGTGGTGTTGTAGTTAAATTTTGTTTTGAAAACGCCAGCGTGATGAGGACGCATGAGTGCGGGAACAAAACCCAGTGCAGGTAGCATGATAATTGACCAAAAAAAAAACAAAAACAAAAACAACTCACGTCTATTGCCGTTGGCCCTCGCAAGAGGACGATCGTCGTCAGAGCTGTAACTCATGGTTGCGAAGTTCAAGGCAAGTTTCCGTTCCGTGGCTGGTCGCCTACCAAAGTACAATGAGGTCAGGGACTGGGATTGAAGATGCGAAAGCGTGACAGAACGAAGAACAGGCCTCTGCAAACGGAGGAAGAACGTAATATCGAAGGAAAAAGCGCGAGGAAATGAGCCCCTCAACGCCTTGTGTAGGAGAAGAGGGTGCGTTTGGCGATATTCACGAAAGCTGGAGAGGAGGGAATCAGCAACAATGGGATTGGGGAGAATAAGTCGAGAGGCGGCGTTCCTGCTTTCTTTAAGGTCAAGACCAAGACAGGCCCGGACCCGGCGACGGAAAGGCGAGGCGAGAAAGGACTGGGCCTACAAGGCACCTGAGTGAAAAGACAGGCAGTGTGAGTGTGGGCACTGCAGCGCTGGCTCTCAGTGGTTTAGCCAAGTGTTGCGCAGCAGTTGCAGCGACTCAGTAATGGGGCTAAATGTAGAATTCTGTTATATGATTGGATAAGGGAGGGTTGACACAGAGGATGAAAACCGGGGGGGGGAAGGGCCTAAAGAGCTTCTTGCCTTAGTCATGCATGCAGTAAGAAAAAGAGGTTTGCGGTGATTGCGGCTTAAGTGGAGCTTTGAACACCGTCTCACGTGACTGTACCAGATCATTGCTGGAGCTGTGTCTACTCCGTAGCTAAGGGTGGACAAAGCACAACGCCTAGAAGTTCCGGTCGGCTACCTAATTTACCCGGGAAAATAGCGAGAGCAAACCTGAATGCTTTAGTCCGCAGCGACCAATACACCTCATATTCCGACCTTACACGACCCCATCTCTATCAATTGATCCATATATCGCGATCAATTGGGCCACCGTTGGCAGAGGCTCTTTCTCTACGTCCTAACCCTCAGTCACGATGTTGTCACGAGCCGCTAGACCAGCTCTCCGAGCTGCTGCCGCAGCCAATGCTCGGTAAGTTTCTCTCCTCCTTCACTTCCGTCTCCCCTTCAGTATCCAGTGGCTCTCTTTCGGCTGCCGGGAAGTCCAAGGATTTGTTTGCCGGTTGAGCACTTCAACCCTCGACCATCGTCCACATCGCAAGTACATACGCCCGCCCAATACCGACCGAGTTGCAATAAAATTATGAGAGGCAATTGATTGCTCTGAGGGGAATATCTCAACACCATCATCTCCAATAATCGCCAGAGAGAAAAAAACAACAAAAGAGAAGGAAAATGCTGATGACGTCCTTTTTTGCGCTTCCAGGGCCACCGCCGTCCCCAGCTCCGCTGCCACCTATGCGACTCTCCGTGAGATCGAGGACCGTCTCAAGTCCATCCGAAACATCGAGAAGATCACAAACACCATGAAGATCGTCGCCTCCACCAAGCTCACTCGAGCCCAGCGCGCCATGAACGACTCTCGCAAGTACGGCCAGACCTCTAATGAGGTCTACGAGTCCGCTGAGACCAAGGCTCTCGAGACTGAGGACAAGAAGACCCTCATCATCGTCTGCTCTTCCGACAAGGGTCTTTGCGGTGGTATTCATTCTGGTCTGTCCCGATATGTCCGCCGACTTCACGCCGAGCAGCCTGGCTTCGACCTCGTCCTCATTGGTGAGAAAGCCAAGGCTCAGCTCTCACGAACCAACGCCTCAGCTATCCAGCTGAGCTTCGCTGGTATTGGCAAGGATGTTCCCACCTTTGCCGACGCCCAGGCCATCGCCGACCAGGTTATTCAGCTTCCTACTGAGTACACCGACATCAAGATTCTGTACAACAGCTTCGTCAACGCTCAGACCTACGAGGCTTCCATGATCGAGGCATTTTCTGAGGAGGCGATCCAGCAGTCCCGTGAGTTTCTCTGGATGTGAAAGTAATCGCTAATATGTCTAACTTGTAATCATAGCCAACTTCTCTGCCTTTGAGGTTGACGAGGAGGTTCTTGGCAACCTTCGCGAGTACAGTCTTGCCAACTCCCTCTACTGGGCTCTTGCTGAGGGCCACGCCTGCGAGCAGTCTGCCCGACGAAATGCTATGGATGTAAGTATCACTGAGTTGTAACTCTTGTGGCTAGTACTGACAATTCCCACAGAACGCCTCCAAGAACGCTGGTGAGATGATCAACAAGTACCAGATTCTCTTCAACCGTACTCGACAGGCCGTCATTACCGGAGAACTGGTTGAGATTATCACTGGTGCTACTGCCTCTGCGGACATGTAAGGAGTGGGAGTACAAGATGGGGTGTAAATGCTTCCCTTTGTAACAAATGTCATCGGGCTACCATCCATATATGGTTCCCCCCATTGTATCAAAGCCTTCAATAAATTCCTTAGTAGCCCATGCAGTCAATGCACGGCAGTCCAAAAAAACGAATCACAGAACAAACACTGTATCTCGATGGCTGTAAGCGGAAGTAAGAATTCTCATTGTAACAGAACTTCGATGAATTTAAGTACAACTTTATAAGTCAACCAACCATCCTCGTCTTAAAACGCCGAGTACCGATACTATTATATTTTGAGAATGATCAACGACCAAAACGGAGTGGCCTCTAAAGTGTAAGTCACAGAAACCAGAAACGCCATCAACACCTGATCGAGAGGACATGGAATGTGTCGAAGCAAATCTCAGAACCCAATGTCACTGTCCTCCGCATAACTTATGTGTCTCGTCCTGCGATATTTGCTGGAACTCTCGTGAGGAATCTCTGCTATCTTGGCGGTACCAAAGGGATTCTCTTTCTCGTAGGCTGTTCGCAGCGCAGCGGCCTCCTGATCCCATCGTTCAGTTGCTCGGGCCCATGCCTGAACAGCTTCAGCGTACCCGCGCTTCTGCTCGGTTGCCTGGTCTTCATATGGCTTGCGTTCCTCAGGCGAAGCATCCCTCCACATCTTACTAGTCATGATTCGAACTTCGTTGGGGACAGCACGCCCGCCTTTCCCTGGTTTCCGATTCTCCTCACACTTCTTCCTCGCAACATCGAATAGATCCTTGCTATAAAGTATATACGCATTCCCTGCAACTTTAGCCGGACGAGAGGGTCGGCCCCCAAGCTTCGATTTTATATAGTTCTGAATCTCGTTTTCGTAGGCCTGGAGTCGTGCTGGTTGCTGATCTTGGACGGGCTCCTTACGCTTGCGCAGCAGCACAGAGTCTCGAGGCAGTATCAGTGGTGTTGGAACCTCAATGGGGCCGATCAAGGTCTCCAACACTTCAGAAGCTGCCCTTAGGCCGGACAGATACGCCCCATGAACCGTGGCTGGGTGCGTACCGATGGTGTGTTCACCAGCAAAGAAGAGGTTCCCGACAGGTCTGGCCATGACATCGTAGTCTTCCGGCTGCATCCCGGGAGCAGCAGAAGAATAACTACCTCGGGCGAATCGATCTGAACCCCAGCGGGTGACCATGGCCTCTACAGGATAGGGAACATCCTGGCCGAAGACGCTGCGCAGTACTTCCGTGGCTTCAGCCACAAGGCTGTCATTACTTGAATGCTCTGTCTCAAAACCAGCCTCACCTGCCATCAGAGCAATGAGACAAGGAAGACCTGTCGTGTTGGATACGTTGAACCATTGAAAAAAGCGACCACGATTCGCGGCATAGTCTTTTTGCGAGGTGCTCAGTCGGTTTGAAGACTCCCTCAAGACGCCGAAGATATGCCTGTCATGGTCCCAGAAAATCTTATCGTACACTAGGACAACCTTGTTCAGAATGCCGAATCCAAGTCGCTCAATGACATCAGTCTTCCACGATGGAAGAGGTGGATTGAAGACGATATTATTCTGTTTTAGAACACCGAGCGGAATAGTGCAAACCACGGCATCGGCATCCACTACTGAGCCGTCCTCACATTCAATCGCAGCTGACGCCATGCCCTCTCCAGTATGATAGGATATGCTCTTGACCGGGAATTTAGTCTTTAGGTCAAGTGAGTTCGGGCAGTGAACCAAGCCACGAGCCACACTTTGGTAACCGCCCACGACCATGGTATGACTTCCCTCCCATTCGTTACCTGCATCAATATCCCACAATGGGAGGCTCAGATTGTGCAAGCTTGTAGCGTTACTGTACTCCAAATTGGCAATGTGCCAGTTGATCAGTCGGTGATCTTGGGCATTCAGCCCTATGATTTGTTTGTACTGGGAAATGGCATTGTCGAGAACAGATCCTAAGGTTGCCCCCTCTTCATTCACTGCCAATGTTAAATCAATGTTCTCTCCTTCGGCTGAGTCTCGTATTGTCCAGCCCATCAATTTTGCTTTGTCGGAGGCTTTAGTAGTCGCGGGGGTGCCAGGCTCCATATGAACCCGACCCGTAAGCTTGTCTGATGATACTGGTATCAGGTTGACCTTTGCTGGGATGTTCTGTTGTGCCACTGGTGGTGCATCTTGCTGCGCAGCAGCAGCCTCTTCTTCTTGAAACATTGTCTTGTTGCCGTCTCCAGGACTATCACGCCCCTCTTCGATGAGGTCCCGTCTACCTTCAACAAGTTTGGCAAGTTGATTTTTATGTTTGTATTCGCTGACCCGGTCTAAACAGTCATTGTAAAGCTTTTCAACAAGTTGATCGCGTACAGGGTCAACCGCTCTTCCACTGCTGTCGTAGATTGTAGTATCAGCTGTCAGTGCATGATAAGGAAGTCCCAATTGTCCCCGAAGCAGGATGTTGATAGGGTTTCCCCGGTCGAACCCAGTGATGATCATGCCGCCCATTTCCGCAGTGTGTCGCTTGCCTTCAAAAGCCGGTGATTTTTCCTTCGGTTTGGTCTGGAACTCACGAGAGTATACTCTTCCTCCAACGCGGGCTCGTCCTTCGAGCACAACCACTCGAGGCGCAGGCTCGCCTCGTTCATGGAAGCGATCAGCAAATTGCCTGAACAATCCCTCAAGCTGTCTAGCACAACCCAGTCCGGAGATACCAGCACCTATAACAGCGATTGTCTTTTGTCTCTTGACAACCGGCGCAACAGTATCGTCTGTCTCAGCTTCGGGGAGTCGCACACAACCGTAGTTGATATAGCCTCGACGAACAAGCCAATCATAGCAAACACTCGCTGCGTCGAACCAGCGAGCGTTGGCACACCCAACCGCTTCCAGCCGGGTCACACCGACCCAGGGGTGTTTGAACCATAACCGTATGATGCCATTTCTAATATTGAGATATGTTGTTACTTGCGTATAAGATATGTGATGACGGAGGAGGTGATATTCCTCCGGATGTAAAGCATATGGGTTGAGCCGGCTTGACTCGGCGGCCAAGACACATTCTGACGCATATTGGTATGCTGACATATCAGTTGGTATCGAAGCCTTTGGCCTGATATTGAAGTTGTAGCGTTCGGCATCATGAGAAGGTGATTGTTGATGAGACTGCGGCTGGTCGTCGGTTGAAAGGTCTTGGTCTTGGTCTTCTTCTTCTTGTGCACCATCAGTACCGATTGGTGTAGGGGTAGTAGCTTTACTCGACACCGTCGAAGGTATCGATGAGAGGTCTGATAGTTCTGTGAGGTTCGAGGGAAGAGAGCCTACGGGGTCCTCTACAGTTGCCGTTGGGTCATCGTCGTTCTGAGGAGGCCCCTCCCTGCGCACGGTTAGAGCTGGGTCTGCAAGACTCTGTCGAGTCATCGAGCACGTTAAGTCGAGGCATTAGACTACTCACTCGGCATAACTTTTGACGCTTGACAATTCATCTTCGGACTCGACGTGACTAGCGTTGTCGATATCCATATCTTCAGTCCACACAACAATCTCTGGCGCAATTTCAGACGCTATTTCTGTCGAAGTCTGTCGCGACTGAGGCACTGAAACTACATCAGGAGTGATTGGAGGTGATATGCGACCTGCAGGGTTCGACATGACAGTATTGTCGGACGGAGTCAGCGAATCAATCGCGTCCTTATCGTCCAAGTCTCTCTTCCTAATGCCAATCCCCTTGCGGAAGCTCTGCCCGAAGTCTGGCCCCATAGCGGCGTTGGTTTCGAAGGGTTTCCTCGGGTATTGGTCTGTCTGAATCTGTGGCCGCTACTGTCTGGCGGAAGGAAGAGTATTGTTAAGAGCCGAATGAAATGAGGAAAGTTGCATTATGCGAAAGAACTAAAGAAAGCTCGGGTCCCTACTGAACAGTCAGCTTCTTGTTTGTATATGGAGTTTAGTGGACATGGATGAAATGACCAACCTTCCAAACTCGTTCGACGTCGTGGATTAATGAGAATGGTACTCAGGTAGGTAAGGTAGGCAGTGAGAAGAGTTGAGTGGATAGACTCGTTACAGCGACATGCTTTTTCTCGATATCGATTCTTTGGACGATTTCTAGTCCATGGCTGATTTCAGAGTAAGTTATTTCAGAAGACAACTCAGTTGTCAAAGGCTGTCTCCTTTGCCTTTGAGGAACTTGCCATCCATCGTCAGCCATTCAGCCCCTCAGAATAAGGAAAGCAACCTTCAAGTCCAATCACGTGCGGCGCTACGGTCAAATCAGACGCATCCAGCGGGTGGGTCTACAGTCGATTCAGACGACATTCAAGTTCTGAACTTGTATAAATGAGCTTCATCTTCAAGGTATTCACCATCATGTTGTTGGGGTCTGGGACAGTCCATCAAAGAATTGGCTCTGTGCTTGCACGCCGTAACTTATTGATGCACTCGGTATCTTGCTCCCATCATTCAAACGCCATCGAAATGCGCCAAACCAGGTGATCAGTACTTGACAATATTCTAGGTATCATAAATAAGTATAGCATGCTGACTTTGAATGTCACGTCGTTGAAACGGGCACGCTCTCCTTCGCAAACGATTCTTTCTCGATCGCCGACTCCATCATTTTGTTTCCATTGATGATTGACGTTGTGCAAATCACAATATTTCTCCGTCCTGTCGAGGCAATGTTAGATTCCGTTTTAGAGCAACACTGGTGGCTGTAAGAGTACTTACCTTCTTCTTGCTTTGCAATAAATCTTAACGCAGCAATCTCGGTGAAGGAGATACCGCCGACGAACGCAATAAAGACAGTCTGCTTGTTGCCACTCCCAGACAGCAATGCCCGCGCTTTGACAGCCTTATCCTCACCCTTCTGGTGCTCGTAAAACGTCTGCCCACGGACGTGTTTGACAGCTTCATCGAACCCTTGCCATCCCTGCGTGCTGACGCCTGGGGGCGCTCCCGCTGCGTTGGCGCTGTTTCCCTTAGTCACCGAAAGCAGATATTGCTTCTGCAAAATGCATTGAACGAGGCGAATTGAAAGAGGAGCATAACCACTATACACATAGGAAATGTCGTTTGGGTCGTCCTCTTGAACCTCATCAACGATGAGCCGAAGCTGCTTGCGAAGATACGTATAATTCGTTTTGCTTCCAGTTGGGCCGGCATTGTTGCCTGGGATAGGGATCATGCCAGCCAGAGGCGACGACTTGGACAGGAAGAGTTGTAGTTTCTCTAGGTTGCTAAGTGTGAGGAGATGCTGGTAGCCGTAGCCTTCCAGAATCAGTCGCCTGAATTGATCGAATTCCTTAGGTCTTATGCCCCCAGATATGCACGAGTAGATACACAGTAATCTTAGAGTTTGCGCAATAGGAGCGTCTCGCGCTATCAATTCTTCGATGCCATCGAACTGGCTTGACGGATCAGCCCCAGCAGCGAGATTTTGTTGAACCTCCAAAAGACCCTTGAACTGGTCTGTCCGGGTATGTTTAATGATCTCCTCCGCGAGGCCTGTGTGTATTCTCGCACTCTGCTGTTCTTGTTGATATACTGGCAATTGGCTGACAAAGTCTTTGAGTTCCGCAATAGTCTTTGTTTTGTGTTTACTCTCATAATCACTTTGCACCTTCTGCAGCCGCCTCGCAACTTTATTGAGGAGACTTCCAACGATTGCAAAGTTGGCGTCACGCAATTGTTCGTAAAGCTTGTCGCTCGAGTCCAACTGGATTGTTCGCTTTCTGCTTTGTGAAGTTGCTGCCGAGGCTTGTGCCGGTGCACCGACAACTGTTGTGTCGACTTTGGTCTGATTGTTGTGGATCTCGAAGACTTCATCAATGAGCCCCTCGTACGTCAATTGAGTGAGTAAGGGTGTAACAAAATCAACTTCGCGATCGATGATAATCACGCTCTCATTGGTTGTGCTAGGTGTCAACCCAATCTTGTTGGCTTCTGACGTATCTTCTCCAGCAAGAAGCTCCTGGCGCATGCGAGAAAGCAAGTCAGCAACACGCTTTGCGTTATCACCCTTCCCTATCACTCGCGGGAACAGGCCATGGTTTCTTTGAATCTCCATAAGGGCTTTGGCCATGAGGAAGTTGGGTGTAACGTCTTTGGATAGGTACAGGTCGCGGAATGAGTCGTCGAGCTCGAGTGACAGAACGTCCTTCTCCAGAGGGAAGAACGATAGCGGCAATTCCGCAATGTTGACATCGCCTAATACCCCGGCCTCTTCTAGAAGCTTGTCGGAGACGATGGTTCTGCGAGGGACCCAGAATATGTGAAAGTCGTGCCCGGTTTGGCTTTCGCGCTGAATACGCTTGATTTGAGCTAGGAGGGGGTCAGAGTGCAACTTCCATATCGCATAATGGCAACTGACCAGCGATAGCTTCAGCATGGCGGCCGCATTCGCCACGAGAAATAAAGACAACATTGCGCTGGCTGGTATCGGCATTGTCATTCTCTAGAATGAAGAACTTATCTACTCCATATTCTTGAAGGACAGCAACCTTGACTATAGTCCCGATTGGCCCGACGAGGCTTTGATCTAGAACGACATTCTTCTTCCCGCGAACCTACACAGAAGCAAGGTGTGAGTTGAGTTCGCCAGATGCATGAATCACATAGCTATTGGTTTGAGCGAAGCTTGTGGGGCAAGGCGGTGGGAACGTACGCCTTCGAGGAGATACAACAGATCCTTTCTCGCCTTGTTGCGAATCTGCTCGACGTTGAATTCTATCCGGGGAGCCATGGGATCGGCTGAACGCGATGGCGCAGGGTTGGCGAGAGAAACCCAAGAGGGAGCGAGGTCAGTGAGCCCAGTGATAAAGATGGATAGCTTCGGGTCAAGTGGATGGATTAGGGTGCGGAATGATGGAGCTCCAGGTACAGTATAGGTAGGTAAGGTATGGACGGTCCCTTCAAGGTTGCGTGTGGATGACGGCAGTAAAGCGGGAGAGGGGCTCTGAAGCTGCTGCACCAGCCACTGCAGAAATGCTTCATTGGTGGGGCCGGCGTATAATTGAAGTCCCGTCAGGTCAAGTCAGGTCTAAATTAGTTCGGGTCAACCTTGCTGATTTGAGAAGTATCAGGAGTCTAAGGTGATGGATAATTATAGAATGTAAAGTACTAATAAGATAAGTAGGTATAATGTAGTACACAAGAAAATACATGTGGCGGTAAACGGCCGTCTTTCTCTCTGTCACGGGATGTTATGTGAAGATTCTAATTAGCCTCTCAGTTCAGCTGATCGAGCCATTATTAGCAACAAGCATGAAAGATGCATGGCTTCGCAGTAAAACAGATGTCTAGCAGATTCTCATAATTATCATAAGCAGCTAGAAATATCATACGCCCGGCCATTGTGTTCTGCGGAGACCATCGTCCGCCCCGTTCATGATATTAATCATTGAGCAGCCAGCCCATGTTGACTGTACTGGATATGCTTATGCCCAGCCTCAGCCCAAGGCATGCAAATGCGCATCTCAACAACTGTGCTCCGTCGGTAAATGCAAATGCTATATCCCATACGCTGATCTCCTGTCACGACCAGATGGTGTGTCCTGAACGCCAAATGAATGCTATTTATATCCCGAGTCCCCATGCATTCGTCTGCATATGACGAGTCCGCATCGTCCCGTTCACACGGTGTTATCGTGGTAGAGAAACTCAATATCTCTGGGTCGTTGCTTGTTGCCTCGCACAAAGTCCTCATCGCCGGGAGGCCGCTCGTTTTTGTCATTGCTCGTCAACATGCTTTGGATGCTCATGCATACGCTCGAAACGCTCTGGACGGGACTCCAACCCTGTTGACCTAAAAGATCGAGACAGATGATGCCGTTGGAGTATATGTGAGGATGCATAGGAATGGACCGATCGGTTTGCTTGTCAAAAGTGACCTCAGGGGGCTCTATACAGTATTGTTAGTATTTGAACCATGGACGAGCGGTGCAAAAATACGGCGAATTCATCCACGGACCTATGGGATACATCTTGGGGAAATGAAACTTGAGGCGGTAGATTTGGTTCTTGTAAAGCGGATTGTCGTCGAGAACCTGGATATCAACAAACCAGTCGCCAGCAACACTGTCGTTGCGTTCTATCAATGTGATACCAGGGGGCATTCCGTCCTTATGAATCTGCGGGGCACCAGAGCGTCAGTCGAGTCCACGGTGTGTTGATCAAGGGATGCGAAGAACCAACCTTGCCCAGCTCCTTGACCAAACGCCTATCCCGCGTGGCTCCAGCCATCGTCGATGAAGTTGATTTTTGCCCTTGGTGTGTGGATTGATTAACGTGCGACGTAAAAGAAGCGTTGGCGGAGGATTCAGATGTAGGTGAAAGGTTTCGAACAAGTGTTGGGCGTTGGTGGAACAGTCGAGCATTGGGGCAATGAGGGGCCGTTTGCGATGCTGCGCCCAGAATCGAGAACCCCCGCCCCTCCTTCACTATGGATGGTAGGTAGGTACCTACCTAGTGGACAGAAGGGCCTGGGCAGTCAATGGATCTGAGGACAGCCGGACTCGGGAATGCCTACCTGGGTATGATTGGTTCAAACCGTTTTGAAACATTTCCTTCACACCAAGGCATTGCAGAGCCTGTTGTTTGCAGACTACCTAAGGTTGTATAATAGAACCCAAGGTGTTTGTCGGTATGGGGATTCGGCCTTTCCCATCACTTTGATTAATATCATTATTTATATTCTTTTCTGCTATAGGGCCTAGGGTCAATCATGTCCCAGTCTTGAAGATCGGCAATAAGTGTCAAGATATGGACCAGAGTTAGCTGAGCTAGGCCCGTAAACTGATTCGTGTTGTGCTATTGGGTGAACTTATACAGCCATATCATAATTTCTTTACTCGATCGACTTGTCTCATTATGTAGTATCTAAGTAAGTAAGACATGAAGCTATCGGCGTGTAGATAGAGGGTTTGTTCTTCAGCTATTCTTAGTCTTTACCTGTCACATTAACTCTGATTTCGGTTGTTTAACTCTGGCCTGGTCTCTATACCTACAGTAGACCTTTGTACTCCGTACCGCGTAAGTCAATGGGGAGTTACACAGGTTTTGACTATACCTTCGAGCCCAGGTTAAATAAGATTCAACTAAGAGATTTCCATATATACTATGTATGTGTCACGGATGGTCTCAACAACGTTGCGTCTCTTGTTAATAGCACATGTTCTGTTAGTCACAAAAGACATCCAATACATTATGTGTTCAGCTCACAGTGAGCAGCTAATCGCTGATGACTTCAGCTTACGGACGATCACCCAGATAAGATATGCCCATGTCCAATCGTTTTCTTTCGCTACCCAATGGAATGGATGGCCAGCCAGCAGGTTGCGCATGAGAATTGAAGATCTCCAGCTTCGAGGCGAGACGATCAAGTTGACCTTTCTGGTTACCACCCGCTCACTTAACTACTAACCTACCTAGGTAAGATACCTAGGTTACTGAGGCCTCCATATTTCAGGGCCTGGGAACGCTAATAGCACGTAAGGCAGAGTACCTGGGTAGTTTGCGAAATACCAACCTACTGGACCTTATGGAACAACGCCTGTAAGCAGCCTCATAGGGCTGGGTCCATAGGTACCTTGGTAGGTTGAGAGGCAACCTGCCCACCTTGGAAGGGTTGGAAGCAATGGATGAATCCATAACAATGGTACTCCTTTACTGCAGGTACGTAGTTTTGTTCTGCTCAGCCACGAACCTAAGCGAAAACTCGACGATTGCTTCCAGGAATGGTTGTATCATCATCCACAAAGACTCAGCCTCACCTGCAATTACCGGTATTGCAGGTGCGGTTTCTCCCCTGTCAGCATCCATCAGATGGATCCGGAGATGCCTTCAGCCCAGGGATCATAAATGCCTGAGCCACACTCATTCACCGGGCCTGCATCCAACCATAGCCATTCATGGTGGCACCCCGCTAGTGGAGTGCCCAAGTGCTAAAGTCCCCCAGAGGTGGCATACGGCGCTCCGGCTGGGCTGGGCTGGGCTGCTGACAGCCCCAGGTCTGCCCCGTCAGCCGTCAGTCGTCAGTGGAGGGTTCCGTGCCTACCTACTAATGGAAGTTAGTAGATAGGTGTCGCAAGCTAATTAACAAGGACCTCCTCCTCCTCCTCCTCCTCCTCGTCCTGTCCGTCGCAGTCGCCTACCTGCTTTTCTCTTCTTACATAACTCTCGTTATCCCAGAGGCTTCATCCTCTCAGACTTACTGTAACACTCTTTGCGTGAGACCGAATTGCCTTGGTACCGATCATATCGTCTTATTAGCAGAGGATAGACTCGATCTTATCTCCCTTTCTGGTTGCCCATCTCCAAAACCCAGACGGGTCGCTTTCTACCCCGCCAAAACTGCTACCATGAGTTGTAAGTTGCGACTATTCACAGCCTTGTTCCCCTCCCCGCTCTGGCGGTTTGGCCTCTGCGTCTGGTGTCGTACTTTCAAGCACCCGTCTTGCTACTTGATTCTCCTTCTACAGCCCTTTGCACTACCCTGAATTATACGCTGACCACGGTCGTCATGCGCAGTCGCCGGCATGTTGAACAGGCTTCATGGCCAACCCGAGAGCTACGATAAGAAGTGCGCACGAAACCCCCTAACCTCGATCACAAATCCGATGGTCCCTAACAAATGCTTTCTTCTGTAGAGCTAAGTACAGGTTTGGTCGAACACTCGGAGCTGGAACATATGGAGTCGTCCGGGAGGCTGATGGCCCAACTGGCAAGGTTGCCGTCAAGATAATTCTCAAGCGAAATGTGAAGGGAAACGAACAGATGGTCTATGACGAGCTCGAGATGCTTCAGAAACTCAAGCATCCTCACATTGTCAAGTTTGTGGACTGGTTCGAGTCGAGGGTAAGCTCATCTCACCCCAAATCTCCATCCCGATCCCCGCTCAGGTCAGGTTCTTGGAATACTGGCCCAGATCACTGCCCTCCCGCTCTGTTTCCCACGTCCCTTGTGGCTCACCCTTTCCGTGTCTTCAGGACAAGTTTTATATCGTGACGCAGCTTGCTACCGGCGGTGAGCTCTTTGACCGCATTTGCGAGCAGGGCAAGTTCACCGAGAAGGATGCTGCTGAGACTATTAAGCAAATTCTACTTGCTGTCGATTTCCTTCACAAGAACAACATTGTTCACAGAGGTACAGTGCTTCAAACGGCACATCTCTGGACACCAACTAACCCGGTTTTCAGATCTTAAACCCGAGAACCTCCTCTACCTCAGCAAAGATCCCGACTCTGACCTTGTCTTGGCCGACTTCGGCATTGCCAAGATGCTCGACGGAAAGGGCGAGTCTCTGAAGACCATGGCTGGCTCTTTCGGTTACGCTGCCCCCGAGGTGATGCGGAAGGAAGGCCACGGTAAGCCTGTGGATATGTGGTCCATGGGTGTCATCACTTACACTCTGCTCTGTGGTTACTCACCTTTCCGCAGTGAGAACCTCCAGGACCTTATCCGGGAGTGCACTGAGAACTCGGTGGTCTTCCACGAGCGATACTGGAAGGACGTCAGCAACGATGCAAAAGACTTCATCTTGCATCTGATCAACCCAGATGCTGATGAGCGTTGGACCAGCGAAGTAGAACACCACCGTCGTCACGAGGGGAAATGCTTGGACTAATTTCGCGATGCAGGAAGCTTTGGGTCATATCTGGCTCACCGGAAAGAACGCTACCGACTACAACTTGTTGCCTGAGATCAAGTCTTTCCGCGCCAGAAGCCGATTCAGGCGCATCATCGAGAAGATCAAGCTCCAAGCACGTATCGAGAAGCTCAAGGCTATGGAGGAGGACCCAGAGAACTCGGATCTTTCAGCTATCTTCTCCGAGGTCGCCAGAGCAAAGCTCGCCGACGACAAAGAGGAGAAAGAAGTTCTCCGTGTCACTCAAGAGGTCGAAAAAGATGCCAAGCGTCGAAGTTTCCAGGCTTAATAAATGTATTGAGGATCCCAATCAATTGCGGACATGTTCACATATATTGGACAGCATCACGGTGGGCGACCTTAGCACAACGCCGAGCTGGATGACAGCCTAAGTCCTCGCAAGATGCACGAAGGAAGGGCAATAACACGGATGGAAAAGACGAGTCGGAATCGGTCGCAAAGAGTGTTGCGACTCCTTGGGTTGAAAGCGTTGTTATTTGTTTCGGAATATTATTTGGGTCTAAAATAGGGGGGGAATTGAATGCCTCTGACAAGTTGTAACCCAAATGAATTCCATGCTCTTCTCGCAGCTCATAGTGCAGAGTAGATAAATGCTCTATATTCGGTAGCCTCCCAGTTGACCAACAATCTTGTGTGATCTTCCCTCAGGTTTTCTGTAGTAACAAGCGAAAGATCCAGTCTTTGGTGTGCTATTACAAATGACCGTCATTATTCAATCCCGAGCCACGCGTCAAGCGTATCCTTGGAACCTACTGCATGCTCCTCGTTATATCATTGAATTTCATAAGCATACATACGATGAAAGGAGCATTCTCCACTTTCATTCTCATAAACCTTGTGTCGACAAAGATAACCAATAGCGAGTGATATGGGTAGAGTTTAGTCGTTCATGTCTGCCGAAGCACTCTCACGAAGTTCGGCATACCGACGCGCGTCGAATCGCTTGCGTTCCCAGCCTTTTGCGCGGAGTCGCTCTATCCGTGCCTGTAGCTCCGGTGTACGCGTCTTGTCAGCGTTCACCGTAGCGGAGGCAGAAGTGACCGTGTTCACAGTGACAGGCGGCGGAGGTGTGTCTTCACACGGGGTGGTGGTGTGTTGTTGACCGAGCTCTGCCTCGATGAAGCTGAGATGTCGAAAGACTTGGCGCTGCAGGCTCGTTAGGAGGGCACTGTAGCGGTGAACAGAGCGAGCATGGCGGAAGGGATCGAGCTCTGAGTCTGTAGAAGGGGAGACCTCGTTTTGTGCTGAGCGTGGAGTGAGGATTGACCGAGGCGCCTGAGTCAATGGCCGCAGAGTTGCTGGTAAAGCAGATGAATCTCCCCCGGAAATTTCTGGGGATGTTGAACGAGCAGGTCCTAAAAAGCTGCCTAGGCCAAGCGTTGGTGAGTCCGGACGTTCGAGAAGCTCCATGGGCACGTCGCTGAAAGTCACTCGTTTCTTCTTACGCTTAGAAGCGGGCACGCTTTGGATCGATGAGATAGATGATGCCGGAGATACACTGTGAGACGAGGTCCATGTTGACGATACATATGAGCTCACAGAGCTATCGGCAGAGTGGAGGCTTGGCAGTGTTGTAGTAGTGCCAGACGGTCTTCTCAACAAGGCTGGACCAACAGTGGAGTCTGCAGCATTGATGAGTGTTGAGGCACGTTGATAATGGTCACGAGCCTGGTTAAGGAGTGTGGTTCGTGCTGGGGCGGCTTGATGAAGTGCGCGAGCAAGCATCTCTTGTGAGTTGGCTGCGTAAAAGTGAAGATATATAAGGTATGCTGGCTCAACAATGCTCTGATTCTCATTAGAATTGTTTTACCATTGTTAAGGAAGAATGACTTACGAAATCTTTGAGATTGTCCAAGATTTCACTGCAGCGAGTGGCACAGGGGCGATAACGGCGGTTAAGATATTCTCTCTTGACATCCGAAATCACCTTCGCCCACTCCGCGGAAGTGTAAGGCAGAACGTGCAGAGTCTCTGACAGAGCCTGTGGAAGCCATTCTGGCGAGTTAGTCGCTGTGACTGAAGCACGGCATGTCTCCATCCGTGGCGACATGGATAGTGATGATGTTCGTGAAGGCCAAGACGACGAAGTGGCTGTATGAATTGGTTGAGGTAGCAAAGCAGCCATGGTAACAGGAGATATTCTTCAGTCAAGGTAGCCCGAAGGCTCGTGTCTGGGGTTATGGTCGTGGTCTAGAGGCGAATGGATGGGGGGCTGTTCTGGGGGCGTTACAATATAAGAGTCCGGACTGAGAGCGGCGGCGCGCGTGGCGTGGCCAAGGTTTGTGTGGCCAATATGCCAATATTTTGTTACCAAGATGGTGCCTTATCAGCTCAGCTCCTCGTGGTCAGTCTCATGAGTGTGTGCGAACTGGGGCTCAAGTATGACAGAGCAAAGGTTTCGTGACGTGAAAGTGTCTTTGATGGTCTCCCCTGGCAGGTAGGGGCAAAGAGAGACAATTCTGAGTTGTCCCATAAATTGATTGGTAAGACAACGAAGGTATCGAATTAAAAAAAATAGTTCCGTGCAACGAGGTGTAAGTGGGAGCGCCAGTGTTGTAAGAGCTGTACAGCGAATTCTTGACGAATCGTCGAGATAGTAAAGACAAATGTCAAAGCCTCTGAAGCAGATTAAGGAACAGCCTCACGTTAGAAGACGAAAACAAGTCGAAAATACTGAAATCCGTGCGATGATGGTGGTCGCGGGTAGTTAAGAGATGGACTGGAATTCAAGATATCCGAAAGCGGTTGGTGTTGAGCATATAAACGCCACATCGATGAACCATCTAGCCAGTGCCAAAGTCGTCCAGGTGACAAGCACAAATCAAATATTATAGCGTCGATACTACTCTGTCGTCGGGAATACCGATCTCTGGGCAATGAAGATCATTTCTGGGCTGGGTCTCGTCCTTTGTGTCAGCGGCGCCGAGCTCTTCGCTGGTTGCCAGGCGGTTTCGAAATAGTTCTCAGAACGATGATGCCGTTGAGTCGTTTTTGGTCAGACACTACGAAAGATCGAGGTCCCAGCGCAGGGCAAATAGCATGGCATAAAAGAACAAAGGGTAGCGAGATCGGCTCAAAATGGACAGTGTGTGAGTTGGAAGTTGAGACGTGACGGCCAAGAGTGGCTGTCATACGTCGGTCCTCGGGCCAACAGACACTAACACAGATAGATGTAAGCACAACTCGACATGGGCTCACATAGCACACACGATCTGGGGGTGACAAGTTCAACCTCAATATCAGCCCTCGCCCTTGTTTGAAGAGAAGCACTGATCTTGTTCTTGAGACCCTGTTCAGCTACTCATGTGTTGGGCCATGCTCTGACTGCGTGGTTCGTATACAGCTGACATTGCACCACGGCAAGGGTCTTTCCATACTCTTATTTCCGATCCCTAGTACTGAGTAATGAGAAAAACTCAGCAAGAAGAGCAGAGCGGCCCCACGATCTTATGGGAACCAATCAAGCCGAAATGGGGATGGAGGCGCCGCGCCGGCCTCGCGAGCCTCAGACACTTCCGTGGTCCGGTCCAGGGAACCCACCGGGCCGTCACTTGTCGCGCCGTCCTCACTCTTGCTTCGCTCTTTTCTCACTCACTCCCTAGTAGCCCTACATATGCTGATAGGCTGGCCAAGAAAATAAACCTTTCTCCAAGGGAGCAGCATACTCCTCCACAGACGGGACAGGTGGAAAAGATGATGCAAAGAGGGGGGATATGAATAAGACATCATCGCACAACACAGAGCAAAAAATGCACACAGTCGAACTGCACTTGCAGTCACTCGATTCGGCTTTGTCGGCCTTGTGGCGTGAACGACATACGCCAGTGTCTCGGTTCCAGAAGGTCGGGATCCTGAGGCCGTCTAAATAGACACTTGAACCAAACTTCAGAGTTCTCCTTCTGATGCAGGGGCGGTGGTCATTAGGTAGCAGCAGAAACTTAGAGCCCCCTCCCGACTTGCTTGACGATGGTTGCGACTGCAAGCTCCCTTGATGCATTGGTCACTTGCGGATGCGGCTATTGATCCGCCACATCCTGGATGCGTGCGACTCGGTACCTGCATCTCTGGTAGAATAAGGCTCCCTAGGCTAGTGCCGCTATAGTAGTCTCTCCAGTCCTGTGTTCGTCTTTGTTTCAACTTCGGGGTCGCCATCCAAGCCTCTCTGCTCGAGAACGTCGGCTGGAGCCGTAAGCGGGGAGGTATTGGTCGCGGCCTGGCTTCCAGTTCATTCCGTAAATGGAGGATTACCTCAGTGCTCACAAGACGTACGCAGTCTCCATTGTTGCCCGTTCGTGGTAACGTTCTCAAAAGCCCCAGCGTTGGAGGCTGGATGCTTTTTGACAGACAGGAGGAACCCAGAGCACCGCCGTGTCGATCGGAAGCACATAGGTAGTTGTCATAGTGTTTGTTGTAGAGAGGAACAAACGTGGCTGCGCTAGGCAAAGGGGAAACAGAAAAACAAAACAGGCGACTACGATTGGCTTCACGGAACAACGTGTTTCCCCAATTTTGATGCCCATGATTGACAATAAGTGGAATCACCCATTAACGTGAACAGTGGCTTCGCGAGATGATCGACCTTTCTATTAAGACTTAACGCCACGGCCATCGTTTTAACTGTTTTATTGAGGTTCGTCACGAAGATCTCATGGTGTCGGATTGCTGTGAGCTGGCTCTTCCGTTCCTGGAGTTACTTCAACTGCTGTTGGTGTGGTTTCAGGGTTGGCATCCTCAACTTCTTTCTCCGCATCCTTTACCTCGTCTCCCTTGATACCATGGACAACCCTCAGACCCTCGGCTTGCCTGGTCATCTCGTCAAGCTCCCGCTTGCGTTGAAGCCGAGCCTTGATCTCCTTGGCCATGTCGGACATACTGACAAGAATACCCTCCTTCTCAGGATGGCCTTCTTGGAGTCCCATCTCCTTAATCTTGACCTTACCTGACTTAACTTCATCTTCGCCCAGAAAGATGGCAAATGGCACACCATTGGCCTCGGCGGCCTTGAATTGTGCGGGCAGCTTAGGCTTAACTTTGTAAAGGAACTCTGCCTGTGATAGCACAGTTAATCATCTGTTCCGTGGAATAGTAAGGTTCGTGGGAAAAGTCAACTAACCTTGATTCCAGACTCCCATAGCTTGGCGCACACTGACATGCGTTCTTTTAGATATCCCTGACCAAAGGCCATGACATAAACATCGACATCATTGTTACGCACAGCAGCATTCTTCTCAGCAGCCATCTTGGCCTTGGTGATAGAGAAAATCCTGTCAACACCAAAGGAGATACCGACGCAGGGGATTTGGCTCTTGCCCGAGAACATGCCAACAAGGTTGTCGTACCGGCCACCGGCAGCCACACTTCCTACGCCAACTGTGGGGTCGTCGGAACGGTCGTCATCCTCAGAGCCCTTCTTACCCTTCTTCTTGGAAGGCTTAGACTCAGCATTCTCCTGCCCGGGCGTGACCTCAGGAGCAGAGCCCTGTGTGACGACCTCGTAGATAAGTCCGGTGTAATAGTCGAGGCCTCGAGCCAGGCTGAGGTCGAAAGAAACTCGATCCAGGCAGTCGAAGGCCTCTAGGTACTCGAACAGCAGAGCAAGATCTTCCATTCCCTTCTTCATGGATTCATTTGCGGCCAAGCTCTCTGTGCTCTGAAGCTTCTGCAGGAGATCCTGCTTGCCCTTGAGAATAACCCACTCCCCAATTCGGTCAGCGACATCACCGTCAAGCCCCTTTTCCTCGGTCATCTCCTTTCGCACATCAGCCCAAGGCAGCTTGTCGAGCTTGTCGACGGCCGAGGAAATGGTGCGGATCTTGTCCTCAGGGACTCCACATACTTGGAAAATACCGTCAAGAATCTTTCGGTGATTTAGCTTGATCGTGTATCCACCGTTCCAACCAAGTCCCTCAAATACTTCTGTAATAATGCGGATGACTTCAGCGTCGGGCAGCATAGGGTCGTAGGTGCCGGCAATGTCGAAATCGCACTGATAGAATTCTCGCATGCGACCTTTGGTCATGGCAGGTTGGTCTCGGCGGTAGACCTTGGCGATGTGATATCTCTTGATGTTTTGAATCTGCTTGTTCATGGCTAGGAAGCGGGCGAAGGGGACTGTCAAGTCATATCGCAGAGAGCAGATCTCACCACCTTGATCCGCAAGGTCATAGATGAGCTTGCTGTCCTCTCCATATTTTCCAGCGAGGATCTCTCGGAGCTCAAAGACGGGGGTGTCGATCGTGACTCCTCCGTGGCGCTTGAAGACTTGGGTGATGGTGTTGAAGATGTGGTCACGGATAACCATATCCTTCCCCTCCCCTTAGATAGTGTTAAGGAATGACCTCTGCAGTACGATTGATTCGATCACTTACAGTCCTTTGTACCCTTGGGGGTCTTGAGCTCGAATTTGTTCTTGGGCGCCATTTCGAGTGATGTGGGAGACTCTAGAGTGGTGGTGGGGTTTGAAGAGGAAGAGAAAGAAGAAGCGTAGCGGGGCAGGGAAAAGACTGTGATGGAGGGGTCGAGGCTGAGGAACCTTGAATGACGATACCTCCGAGTAAGAGCAAGGCAGGAAGGCGGACACCGACAGGCAGGTGTGGACGACAGTGGTCTTGCCGTAATGCGGCTCAGGGAGAGGGATTTGATTGGGGCTTGTTTTGGCTTCATCTCCCTATCATTCGATGCGAGGACGCGACGCCCTCAGAGGAAATTGAAGCTTTGCAATTCACTCCAAAAATGGCGGCCGATGCTCATCATGCGAGCGGCGGGACGGGATACCTAGGTAGGTAGGCGTCACACTTTTGGGTACAGACAGCAGCGCATAAAACCTTTCCAGTCAGTGCCTAGGTACTAACCTAGGAGAAGCAATTGACTACCTTATTTACCTACCTTAAGGTAGCCTAGGCTGCCTGGCCCGAGAGAGTTGGTGGGGCATACCTTACTGATTACCTATGGTCTGAAATGCTAGGTAGGGAGAGCCAGGGGAGCCAACGCTGCACTAATTGGCTTTGATTTATGGGTATTATTACATTGGATCCAATAGGTAAGGTAACTTACCTTATGTAGTACGGAGTAGGTACTGCAAATTGGTAATCTGCCAAACTACTAAGGTAGTCAGAAAAAACGGCGACTGCAAAGTGTAACAAGGCTTGGAGAGAAGAGGATATTGTATCCATATCTATAGGTATATATGGGGAAGAGACCACAGGTATTGTCTTAATATAAGTTCAAGATTTGTTATATGGAGCACTGAATTTAATCAAGCGACGCGGTTTAAGGCTTCACCCAAATAGCGGCCTGATATTATGAGCACACCTAGATACCTACAGTAGTCACTCATTACACCAAGGACTACTATATAATAGACAATTACATAGGAAATGATCACAAAAGCTAGATACCTCATGGTAGTACATACATCCGATTGCTACTGTCGTTTTGTCGTAGACTTACATTATAGGGTAGCGATCTATGTCTCCCCTTCGTCGTCGCGAAGGTAAACTTTAGGTATTCAATACCTGTGTATATATTTGAGGAAGTTGATTAAATGCAGTTTCTCTGACTTATCATGTTGGAAGAAGTGATCCTACCATTCAGACTTGTCCGATGCGACAATCCGGCACCCACGATAATTCAGAAACGGGGACATGAGCCTCATCCCAGGCTTGTTGAGATTACTTACGGGACGCTCACTGATGAGGTACGCGTCAGATTTAAAGTCATCATTCTATGGACCCCATGCCCCAGAAATGGTACTCGAGTGCTGTGACGGGATATCTGGCATGCACACCACCAACTCACATTGGATCGGAATCTTGATTCGATCCGAACCCGAAGAGCTTACCCGAAGCGAGGATGGAAATTAGATACCGGTATCATATCAAGCCGGCGCTATTGGCTGGGCCAACTTAAGGAGTATGTAGCAGGACAGGTCAGTTTACCAAGTCCATGACGGGCATCCAGGCAGGCAGACAGACGACTTGTACAGGCTCGTGTTTATTGTCGACTCTCATATTCGTGAGAGTCGATAGGTGAGGTAGTTCACTGTGAGCGGTTAAATAAGCTTATTTTAGGAGATTTCTTGCATACCTACCTACTAATTACAATCACGTGCCAAAAGTCTAACATATTAATCTAACCCTGCTTCTTATAAAGGTAAATAAACTATTATAATTACTTTTAATAATAAAATAATTACTTAAAATAGCCTTAAAAGATTAGTCTTTTAGTATTAAAATAAATATAAATTATTAATTTAATTATAAATTTATTATAAAGTAAAAAGTAATAATAATAGCTAAGTTATAGGCTAATAAAACTTAAGTAAAGGTTATAGCTTATTTTAATACTAATTAAAGGATTATTTTATAAATAAAGAAATAGTAATTATAATATTAAAGCCTTTAATTTATATTAAGAAAAAGATATTTTAAAAAACTTATAATACTATAAATTATATATATTAATTTATATATTAATAAATATTATAATATTAGCTAGAATAATATTCTTTTAAAATTAGATTTATAAGTTTTTATTTATACTTTTAAATAATATTTATAAAGTTATTAGTAGTATAAATAGTAAACTAAAAGATAGATTAAACTTATAAAAAAAATATAAAAGCTAGGCTTAAATATTATAACTTTTAAATTTATTATTTTAATAATTATATATATATAAATTAGTTAAAAGTAAAGCTATTTAAATTAACTTTTTTAATAGATTTACTTTAATAATAAAATTACTATATAAAATACTTTAAATAACTTAAAAGGCTAGGTTTTTTATAAACTTAATAAAAAATATAAAAAAGACTTAATTAATATTTAAAGTTATAAAAAAACTTATTAATTAGTTATATTTTAGAGAGAAATAGCTAAAAAAAAAAAGGTTTTATTTAATCCTTATAATAAGGGATTTAATAGTAAAGAAAAAAGGTTATTTTAGCTAGTTTTATTATAAGACCTTTATAAAAAGTCTTTTTCCTTTTCTTAATAAATTTAAATAATTTTAATAAAATAATAATAAAGTTTATATTATAAAAGCTTTAATAAATTAATTATAACTTTATAGGCTTATTTTAATTTATTAGCTAGTATATTTTTTTAATTTAAATTTTATTAAATATATTTAAAAAGCTTTAAAGTTTAAATTATAAAGGATTTATTTTAAATATATTAAGTTAGGTAAAAATAAAGCTTATAAAAGGTTATTAATTAAATAGATTTAAGATATATAAAAAGCCTTATATAATAACCTAATTAAAAAGCTAATAAAGTTAGCTATTAATAGACTTTATACTTATTATAAAGCCTAAGATTAATATATAAAATATTAATCTCTAAGTTAAAAGTAATTAATTAATATACTTTTTATTATAATATAATTTTAATTAAATTTATAATAATTAAGTCAAATATCTGGTAATAACTAAATAGTGTTATAGGGTGCAGGGATATGTCAGACTTTTGGCCTTTAATTTTAGTTGCATCCAATATCATACAACTCCATCCATACCTGTACGCGTACTCGGTCCCTCTTCACAGGCCCTGAGTCAAAATATGGTCTGTGGTGACCAAGCCATTAGCATGCTGACAGACAGGGATCGGTTGATGAAAAGTGTTCAAAAGATCGAGTCCAGTCTCATAAATAGATGTGACAGGATACACTTGTTTTTCCGGCGTCGTTGATCACCATAGGCACCCTTCATCGACCGTCGTCAGTTTGAAGCCCTTGTCACGTCAAGAATCACCAGTTTTTTCTTTTTTACCTTGATGCCTGCTGGTCTCGTATCTTGTATCAACGACTTCCCAATACGGTAATTAACTAACTAAACAAGTCTGGGCTGTAACTTAGTACGTAACTTAAAGTCTTCGTATGAAGTGCATCAGTTGATGTCTGCCTATATCAGCCAACCATCGATTCCTCCTCTTCTTCCTTTATTACTCAGATTACTCTTTTAGCACATGCGCGACTTTGAGAGCCCCCGATTTCCATGATTGCTCTCATTTGAAATATTGAATCTGCAGTCCAAGAAGGTGTCTAAGTTTCGTCGCCATCATGACTGTTGATCATCATGACAAGATCGAGAAGTCCGCCAGCTCTCCTTCTTCGGAGCCTCAAGGCCCATTAACAAATGATGCAAAGGAAGACGAGTTGCAAACCAAGGCAAAGGCCCGACCTGAGCGGACAGCAAATTTCAAAGATTACCTGGTGAGTAGCCCTCTGAGGGCGAAATGTATCCATAACACTCTTGTAACATACATAACTTGTAGCGGATATTCTCCTACGCAACAAAATGGGACTTCTTTGCGTATGCTGCCGGCTTTTTTGCAAGTATTGGAGCAGGGATTGTAAGTTGCCCCAAACCTCGGTGTCGGACAAGATCATCAGCTGACGCAGCTTTCATTAGACGCTGCCATTAATGAATGTGGTTTTTGGTAAACGTACTCACAACTCCTGGCTCTGGATCTGTCTCTGACGACATTACCAGGACAATTCGTTGGCAACTTTACAGAATACTTTATGCCAGGCAGCACAACATCGCAAAGTGAATTCAACAAAAGCATCGATAAGTTGGCGTTGTATATGTTCGCTCTGTTTCTGGGTCGTTTCGTGCTCAACTCAATCAACAAGGTATGGTCGATCGACTAACTCTTCATCCAAGCACTCGGTCTGATTTGGCACCCTCTAGTTCGTCTTCCGCATGATAGGCATCAGGTTATCATCCGCCATCAGACTTCACTACCTACAAAGACTATTCGGTCAATCTATCCATGTCCTCGACTCAATGCCCCCAGGTTATGCCACAGGCACCATCACTTCGACAGCCAATGTCCTGCAGTTAGGCATATCAGAAAAACTTGGCACCTTTGTTGAATACAATTCAACCATTGTAGCTGCGATTATTGTAGCATTCGTCAAGAACTGGTCCCTGACTCTTGTCACGTCTTCAATCATCTTATACCTTTTCCTTGTCTTGGGAACATTCCTGCCCATGATTCTCAAGGTTAATGCGCTCATCACAAAGGTTGCGGTGCCCTTGCCCCTCAAAAACCTCGACTGCTGACCAAGAATTAGGCAGAGGGTCGAGCTGGTGCAGTTGCCAGCGAAGCTTTGGCGAGCGTCAGAATGGTGGCAGCGTGTGGTGCAGAATCACGCATTTCCAGGCGGTACGGCCAGTTCGTCGAGGAAACCCGACAACATGGTAAACTTCTCTCTCCCCTTGTCGGCGCACAGCTTGGTTTAATAGTGAGTAAACTAGATGGTGACTGAACTTCAAGCTGCTGACATACCTAGTTTTTCGGGCTATATGCTGGCTTCGCTCTTTGTTTTTGGTTTGGTGCCAAGTCCTACTCTGAGGGAAGACTGGACAACGTTGGAGATGTCCTTGTGTGAGTCCGTCCATATGACCAATGAATGATACTGTGCTGATAGCTTCAGCGTATTGCTCTCTGTTATGATTGTCGTACTTTCCCTCGAACGAACATCTACGCCGCTGCTAGCTGTTGGAAAAGCCACCGTGGCAGCCTGCGAATTTTTTGTTGTTATCGACGCTCCGCAGCCTGCCAAGGGTATTCTGAAGGATCCCGAAGTCTCTTCGACACAGGACATCATTTTCGAGGATGTTACCTTTGCTTACCCTAGCCGGCCTCATGTCAAGGTGTTGGATGGCCTAGACTTGCGTATAGAGGCTGGAAAAATCAATGCGATTGTTGGGCCGTCCGGGGGAGGCAAATCGACCATTGTTGGGCTCATCCAGAGATGGTATACCTTACAGGATCAACACGTTCTTGCCAAGGTCATTGAGAAAGAGAAAAAAGGGGGCCGCAAGAACAAGAAAGATGAGAGTGATGAAGATGTCGACACAGAAAACGTGGTTGATAACGAGCCTGAAGAATCAGGACCTCCTATTGAAGTCCACGGGCGAATCTTGACAGCAGGCCAATTGTTGGACGACATCGATTTGAAATGGTGGAGGTCCCAGATAGGTCTCGTCTCGCAGGAGCCATTTCTGTTTAACGACACGATCTATAAGAATGTTGCCTATGGTCTGATCGGAAGTCCATGGGAAAATGAGAACGAGGACAAGAAGAGAGATCTGGTTAGGGAGGCTTGTCGAGAATCATTCGCCGACGAGTTCATCGATCGACTGCCAGATGTAAGTTGTGGTCAAACCTTGGCGAAAGCACATCAAGGCTAACACATGCAAAAAGGGGTTGGACACACTCGTTGGTGATAGTGGTGCCAAACTCTCTGGTGGACAGAGACAGAGGTTGGCTATCGCACGCTCTATCGTGCGAAAACCGAGTATACTTATACTGGACGAGGCCACTAGTGCTATTGATGTCCGTGGTGAGAGGATCGTCCAGGCCGCCCTTGACAGAGCTGCGAGAGACCGGACCACTATCACAATAGCCCATCGATTGTCGACCATTAAGAAAGCAGATCGTATCATCGTCTTGAAGAAGGGCAAAGTCGCCGAATCAGGTACGCACGACAGTCTCATGACGATCGAGGGCGGAGTCTACTCAGGGCTTGTGCATGCACAATCCCTATCGCTCGGAGAACCCACAGATGCAAAGGATGGGTCGGCTGAAACTGAGGACAAGCCCGTCCTGGCCAACGTGACGAGTGTTGCAGCTTCCGAGGTTGATACGTCGACAGAGGCCTCTAAAGACAAGGCGCGGAACTTCTTTGCAAGCTTTGGTCGACTGTTCTACGAGTCAAAGAATGTCTGGCCAGCGTTTTCCCTGACTCTCTTTGCCGGTGCCTGTGTGGGAGCTGGAGTACCATTACAGGCGTGGATCTTTGGGAAGATCATCGTTTCTTTCAACGACATAGGGACTGACTCGAACCTGTCCGGGAGCAACTTCTGGTCGCTCATGTTCGTCGTCTTGGCTTCAGGAATTGGAATCAGCTACTTTGTAGTTGTCTTCGTGGCCACTCGGATGTCATCCACGATACGCGTGAAATACCAGAAGCAGTATTTCGATGCGGTAATGTTTCAGAAAACATCGTTTTTTGACCATGAAGATCACTCTCACGGAACAATAACGTCCCGGCTTGGCCAGGACCCCAAGCAGCTTGAGGAGTTGATGGGACTGAACATGGCTAGTGTCTTTGTCGCTCTCTTCAATGTGGTTGGAGCAATATCCATTGCGTTCGCTTTCGCGTGGAAGCTAGCCCTCGTCTCCTGCTGTGTCGTGTTGCCTATAATGATCGTTTCAGCGTACTGGCGCTTCAAATACGAGCTGGCATTCGAGAAGATGAACAACGATGTCTTTGCCGAGAGCTCAAAGTTTGCATCCGAGTCAATAGGAGCATTTAGAACGGTCACTTCGCTGACACTGGAGGATTCGATTTGCCTCCGATATCAGAACTTACTCAACGAACACGTTGCATCGGCATACAGAAAAGCCAGATGGGTGAGCGTACTCTTTGGTTTCTCTGATAGTGCCAGTATGGCATGTCAAGCTCTGAACTTCTGGTGGGGAGGTCGTCTTTTGTCAAGACATGAAATTGGTCTAGTTGCTTTTTTCGTCTGTTTCAGTAAGTGAACTTTATGACGTTCTGTATTCGAGTAGTGCAGACTGAGGCCCAAACTCTTCTGACCCTTACTTACACCTCACAGTGGCGATCACAAATGGAAGCGAGGCAGCTGGGCAAGCCCTTGGCTTTGGACCAAACAGTGCGATGGCTTCTGCAGCTGCGAATCGTATCCTAAACATGAGAGAGAGCAGACCGCGAGACAAGGTCTCTACCTCGCAGGAGATCCCAGATACAGATGGTGGAATGTCGATTGAGCTGGAAAACGTCGCCTTCAAGTACCCGACTAGGAGCACACCCGTATTCAAAGGATTGAGCCTGAAGGTTGAGAAGGGACAGTTTGCTGGCCTCGTGGGCGCCTCAGGCTCAGGGAAGTCATCGATCATTTCGTTACTGGAAAGGTAGGCTTTGACATGCAACTCCAAACATTGTACCGTGGCTGAAGAAACAGATTTTACGACTTGGACAAGGGCCGGATCCTCCTGAACGGCAAGGATGCCACCGATATCAACTTGTACGAATACCGAAAGTACTTTTCTCTCGTGGCCCAAGAAGCCACCCTCTTCCAGGGCACCATCAGGGAGAATATCTTACTCGGAGTCGACCCCCTAGCAATCACGGATGAGCAACTACACCAAGCGTGCCGTGATGCCTCGATCCACGATTTTGTCGTCTCATTGCCGGAGGGCTACAATACAAATATAGGATCACGTGGTGTATCACTTTCAGGTGGTCAGAAGCAGCGCGTGGCGATTGCTCGCGCTCTGATTCGCGACCCAAAAGTCCTACTTCTCGATGAGGCTACGAGCTCCCTTGATTCGGAAAGCGAAAAGCTAGTCCAGTCGGCGTTCGAAAGAGCTAGTGAAGGACGCACGATGCTCGTGGTAGCACATCGACTGGCCACAGTGCAGAATGCAGATGTGATCTTTGTCCTGGGAGATGGCCAATTATTGGAACAAGGATGCCACGCAGAGTTACTGAAGAGGCGGGGCGTGTACTGGAACATGGTGAGTATTCTTGCTCGCCGACTGAAATGGCGGGAGTGTGCTAATTGAATATAGTGTCAAAGTCAAGCCTTGGATCGTTAATAACGGAAGCGAGTGCAAAATCAAACATCTACTCCGTAAATCGCACTCTACTCTTTATTCTATCCCGGAAAAACAAAGGAAGGGCATGAATATAACAAACTCCTGAACCCAACTACCCGCTCTCGCTTTTTGTAAATGTCTGTAGCCCTGCTGTAGAAGACATCAAACAGAGACACAATAAAACACGATCACCATCACACCTTGTTCGTATTGAACATGTCGTCAATCTCGCTAAGGATGTCTCCCGCGTGCGTCATAACGAAATCGTGGCTCCCTGGAAGAATTCTCCAGCGGACATGGTGCTCACCGCCAATGAGAGACAGTGCATCCCGGCGATAGGAATCGGGGTCAATAATCTCGTCAGATCTAGCTAGTAAAATAGCTGTAGTGCCAGGAGCACGCTTGGACAACTTGGCCCAGGCATCATGCTGATCGGTCAGGGGTGCAAAGCGAATGCTCGACATGAACGCGGGGACAAAACCACCGTGATGTGTGACCATCCAGCGCACATACTCCATGACACGTTGCTCCAACGGCGTGACGGCCTCACCGGACGCTGGAACCACCTCTGCCTCGGCAACGTTGAGTGGTGGCGTAGTGACAGCCTCGATGGGCGTCTTGGGAGGTGGCTTGGCTGAAGCGGCGATAGGCTTTTGAAGACGACTGCGTGTAGCAACGGCGAGAATGCGCTCCGGGACGAGGCCAGAGACGAAGAGGAATCGAGAGACGCGGCCAAAGGAGGCGGCGCGGATTAGACCTGCAGGCGCGAGGAGCACAAGGTCGCGCACGAGGTTAGGAAACGCATTGGCAAAGTGAACTGCGATGCCACCGCCGAGAGAATAACCAACAAGGCGGAAGGCGTCTGTACCGGTCCATGCAAGAGGGCTAGAAGCCAGGACGAGAAGCATTTGGGAGACGTAGAGACGGGCATCGTGTGGAACATCAGCGACACCATCGGAGAAACCTCGCCCAAAGAGATCCTCGAGAGATATTAGTCAAGCTGGAGACATCGAGTAGGTACCTAGCAAGAAGCAGCTTACAAAGAGCATCACACGATAGCCGCGTTTGGCGAGCCCAAGAGCTATAGGCCCGAGAGTGATGCAGGGAGTGCTGATGCCGTGCACAAACAAGACCTTTTCACCATCCTCAGGGCCAAACTCGTAGACACGTATGCTTCCGTACTAAGTCTTTGGTCAACATGGTTCTGGGTATCAGGCCGTGAGATAGTGGCTTACTGGGGTTTCGACATCTCGAGCGCCAGGAAACTGATCAGGTTGATAAACAAGATTCTTCAGCTTATCAGCATTGGCCTTGTCGTACACGCCCGCCTTGAGCGGATTGCGAATGGTTTTCGGGCGCACGGGGTAGAGAAGTGCGCGGGCGATGGCGAGAAAGGCAACAGTTGAGAGAACAGTCGTAGTGACCACGAGGGCCGTTGGCGTATCTTGAGGAGACATATTTGTAGAATATTGAATGGCGAGAAGAGCTGAGGCTAAGGTAGAAATCAAGAGTACCTAGATAGAAGTTGATGGGCTGGCTGGTGAAGAGCAAGGGTGAACACTTGTTCAGCCACTTTATGAGATTGGTTGTGACACGTCTGAGTCAACGATGCAGTCACAGCGACAAAGTACTTATAGCTCCTTTCGCCTCTTTGGGGCAATCCGTGATCGACAGGACAAGAAACAAAATAAGAGGGATACTGTACTCTTTTGCAGCCCGGACTGAGGAGTACCAAAGCTAGGTAGCAAAGGTAACGTCGGGCACTATGCATATGTACGGGCCACGGGCCTTTCCACTGACTGAGCTGAGAGCTAGCCCCGCCGGCTGAGCCGGAGGGAGGGGACGGGAGTGGAGGTTCCATAAAAATATCCACCTGCAGTACCGATATGCACCCCCGGCCCCCAGAGCTTGTCATACACTCTATTACCATGGCATGGCATGGATAGGTAGGTATTTACTACGTATGTGATGATTCTGTCTCTGTTTTATTGGCCAATAATAATGCCCGGTATTTTGGTCTATTAAAGTCAACGCGAGCTGAAGTATCCATCAGTTTTCGGATACCTCTCTCAGTATGGTTGCTTTATATCATTCCATTGTTTTCTATTTACTGCATAACCTACCTAGGTACCTAGGCGTGAGTGTTTGAGATTAGTGAATACTTGATATACCACGATTCTAGACATTTCATCAACCGCGGCAACTATCTCTAGATGGACGTCGCCGGACAAGGTATGCAGTATTCATGGTTGTTTGTTTGTTTATTTATGGTAGGTAGACTAGAAAGTTATGCCTTTATTTCGGTGTTTAGGCTCCGGTTCATCGCTGTTAGCCAGCTGGCTGGACTCTATAAAGTCGCTTATATTCATATGTTCATGCTCAGCATATGGATGTTAGTGGCTATGTCGTAGGCTGACTACCTAGGTATGGTTGAGTACCTAAGGTCGGTCGAATGAAGCTCTCTAAATGCTGAAAAGGTGTCTTGACCAGTTGCAAGGGCATGGTTGACATTCTCTATTTTCTTCAGATCCTTTCTTTTGCTGCTCCTGCTGCTGAGGATTTTTACCCACCTATTTCTTTCGTCTAATCTTTTTGATGAGCTTATTATATATTATAGGTAGGTAGGTATGCTGGTATTATCAACTTCATTTTGGCCCCTGACCGAGTAATCATAACATCTTTTCATCCTAGGTACTATACACATCACGTCATGGCATTCCCAGACTCACTAACCTAACCCTACTGCCCAAGCAACATTTCCCAGTTGCCGTATCAAGATGCTTAGGTTTTCCACAATTGCTGGAGCCATTCTGTTCGCACCACCAAAGTTGGCTAGGAGTATATCATGAACAGCCTCCATGGTCGTCTTTGGATTCTCAACCGATGCCTCAATTGCGCCGTTGCGTTGATTCGGTCCTCGAATGACTGGGACGCCTTGTCCCGTAGCAATGTACTGCTGCACGCTCATCGCTTCCGGGCCATCTATGTAGACTTTGTCATGCTGAGAAGACATGTCCTGCTGGCTCCCGGCTTTTGTTATCACCCCATACGTCCACAAGGCCAGCGCCGCATGATGTACACCGACGGCGTAGAAATTTTTCAATTGAGCTGAAGGGAAGAGCTTGGCAAATCGAAGAACTTGGCCGGCGTGCCATATAGCTGCCCGAGAGTCTACACTTTCGACCCATTGCTGGAGCACAGGGAATGTCCGATGTGCCTGTTCATCCCCCTCTTTTCCTGCAAAGAGCTGCAAGTCGTCCATAGATATATGCAAGGCCATCATGAGCTGGTTGAGCAACAGGCGTTCTTGGGCCGTGACCTCGGGCCAGTTCGTAGTTGTGGTTTTGAAAGTCTGCAGGTCCTGGAGCAGTTGGTGGCGTCGTGCAGCTAGCAATGAATTGGAGTCTTCATATGTGTCTTGGATATATGATCGTGTTCTGCAAGACGAGCAAAGATTTCTATACTCTAGGATCAGAAGCCAAAAGGCCTGGAGATAGATCGCTGCTGAAAATTGTATATCCAAACGATGTCGATTCTCTGAAAGGAGGTTAAGATCGCGGAATAGGTCACCAACTGACGGCGCCCGTTTCATGTGTCCAGCCTCTCGTCTCAAGTACGCATCCTTCCAATCCTGTGCTGTCTTTGCGCACCACAATTCCTTAGATGCAGGTAAAGGCAGGGTGAGTTCAGCGTATGACATGACGGTGTTGGTCAGAGCTGTCATGGACTGTTGGCTATCTCGAAGGAAAAGATGGAACACAAAACTGGCGTGGTCAGCACTGAGAATAAGCAGAAAGGAGAATAGGGAAGGGAAAGGAAGGGAAGGGAAGGGAAGGGAAGGGAAAGGAAGGGAAGGGAAAGGAAGGGAAGGGAAAGAAAAGAAAAGCATGTCGCAAATACTTACCGTTTCCACTTCTCCATCTCGACCCATGTCCGCCACTTTTGCTCCAGGTTCGCACCCTCATCCGCCGGCGTTACTGAAAGCATCGGATACGAAGACCTCTGGAACTTGCCACGATATCGCATCATCGTCACGGGGATGTTGACGTGGCACTCTGCGATCTCCATCTTCCGTCGATTGCCGCTCCAAAGACCTGTGTCTTGACCCAGAACAATAGCCTGGATGAGGCCTATGTTGAGGATTTCTTCGTTGTTTTCTTCAAAACGCCTAGGCATAACAATTCCTATTCAAAGGTTAGAGACAAGAAGAACTTCCGAACTGGTTATACATACGGATGGACTCCTGCAGAGCATACCCGAATTTTCGCAGAGTCGGTACCGGGATCAACACAGCACCAGCAGCTGCCGCTCCTGCAATCCATTCTGGCTCTTGCTCATTGAGCTTGAAGGTCGGGAAATGTATGTAATCCGAGACCTGGTTCGTATGCGAGTTGAGAAATACATGCAACATGGTGTCCAAAAGATCTGCCGAAGGAAAGGACCCTGAGATGCGGCTCGACATCGTATCAGGTTGACAGGCCCTCAAGACCAGTGCCAGTACGCCATCACGAGCGGCGAAATCGAGTTTTTGGTCAAGGACCCTCCTGAAGCCCCTCTTGGAAGCCTGAGCCTGTATACTAGCTACGTCTCTCTTCGAAACTGGCAGATTTCCCTGCTCGCCGAAGGCGTTGTCATTTGCTACTGGGTCCCATCGCCATGGAGATACATCCCAAGCTGTGACAAGGTTCTGCCGCATATGGTCCATGTCGATGGGACTTTTGGGGGTCTCTTGCTGTACTGGAGCCGAGCTGGCCACCCCGTCCGCATTCCAATGATCCAGCAACCCAAAGTCCATGTCTGATAGTTCCATGTTGCTATCATTACAAAAGTTGAGTACTGCGAGACCTTGATTTTCTGGGATCCTGGCTGACTGGTCGTACTGGTGTTCGTATAAGACATCCCGAAGAAAATCACAAAATGGGAGTTGATCTGTCCCGGCTTGACTGGAAGATCCAGCCTCTGAGCTGGGCGGTGGATCCCCAGTGTTTGGTGTTGCTGACCGAGAGTGCCCGTGGAAGTGAGTATTCTGACCATACAGCGATGGTTGATCGGTAGGGTAAGAAGTCGGGTTGGGAAAGCTGGTGGGAGCGTATTCCGCGGAAGCATTGCTACTATCGTGTTCATCATCGATAGGTGTTTTGGAACGAGCACTTGCAGACAAGTGAACTAGGTTCATGGCTGCAGACGAGCTTGCCTCTGACGAGACGCAGGTCAAGCCACGACGAACGCATCGTTGACAAGGCTTTTCCTCCTGACACTTGACCCTTGCGGTGGCACAAGCCTTGCAGGCATGGGTGACCCTGCCGGTGTTGAGAGAAGTCGTACGCCTGCGTTTCTTGGTGTCGTCGTTCTCATGGTTGGTCTCATGGCGCTTCTTGAGATCAGCACGCGCAAATGTCTTTCCACAAATCGAACAGGCAAATCTACGGCCCAAGGTATGGGTCTGAACATGGCGCTGAAGATGCTCCGGCCTCGAGTAACGTCGTCCACAGTGACCACAGGCGTAAAGTGCAAGCCCTCTCTCTGGCTTCGCTAGTGAGGAGGCGCCGCCAGCTGGATCTCCTGAGGACGGCACCGGTACAGGAGGGGGGGGATATGATTGAGATGCAGGGTAAACTGAGGCTGAATCTGAACGTGAAGGATCAATGTTCTGAGAAAGGTTCGAGGACGAGGGCGAAGGGCCAGCCATTGCGCAACTCGTTTGGACGGATAGGTAAAGGTAGGTATGCAGGTAGGTAGCGTAGCAATCAGGCTTTGTCAAGCCCGCAACGGTGCTTAATTTGACATTGAAGAAGAAGTATATATCGAAGGAGAGCAAACTCCCGAGAAGAAGAGGGAGAAGAATAAGAATAAGAAGAAAGAGAGAGAAAGAAAATAGTGTACAACAATGTGAGGAGTTGAGATATGCGAGTGGTAGCCAGTAGCTAGTTAGTTAGCAGCAATCAATGCTGTAGGGCTGGAAGCGGAATTAATGTGGCGGATTTAGTGACGGATAATAAATCAACAGGAACCTGAAGCAGGAAACAAATGATTGGCCGTGGGATTTAAAGAGTGTAAAAAGCTTTTAAAGAAAGGTGCAGAGTGCAAGGATCAGTAACATGGAGCCTAGTCGGGAAATAATGGACAAGAGACCAGGAAGCGACTGTACTTTTTTTTTTCTCTCTCTCTGTCTCTCTCTCTCTTTAAGTTAAGTTGTCATGGATCCATCCAATGGATGCTACTAAAAAAGTCAAAGGTAAAAATGTAAATCCTGAACGGTCTCATTTGATGGGGAATGCCCTCATGATATGATTGGGCCCGCAGGATCTAAGCTGAGAGGTCTAGTCCCTTTTCTGGCCAAACTCTGGCCGGCATCAGTGTCGGACTGAGTCAATCAGCCTGGAGTACCACGTCAGATAAGTCAAAGCTCTAAAACGCTATCATGGCCTGCTACCTTAGTTATATCGAAACTTGGGCTACGTCCGATGTCGTCGTCAGCATATGTCGACTGGCCAGGGTCTGGTATGGGGATGCGATATTCCGCGACTGGCCAAGAAATTGAGGGCATACGTACTCTGCTCCATATTCAAGGGAGCCATCGTGAAACTATTACGTCTTTGTGCTAGCTGCGTACGTCTTCCTCTCTGCACTAACTACCTACCTTTACCTACCTTAGTTGGACAGGTCAGACACAGACCCTTATCTGATCGCGAGGTTGAAAAAAGATTCGCCATGATCCATCCATCGTCTGAAACATCAACGCTAACAATTCACCTGAAGCCGACTCAGCCGTGCCAAGACCGCTCCTAATATCGTGAGCCTTCTCATCCTGTCCTGGACCTGCATACACACAAGCCCGTCAACGTGTGATGGCGTCAATTGCCCAAGTTCTATTGGTGTAAAATAGATCGACCCCAATGAGACGCGAATGCCTCATTTATCAGTCCACGTAATGCACACAGTAGCGGCGTTTGCCGCTCTCCTGCTTAAGAATGAGGTCTCATGATGCTTGCAGTCGACTATTTTATTAGAGGTGAAAAGAAAGAGAAGAAAAACGAAAGAAAACAAACCATCCAATCCATATCAAGTTGTTGTTTGGCCTGGCTTTCATTGGTCGGGCTGTTTGCTCAACACCAGCCCCTTTTGTTCGACCACCAGCTACCTAGTTATTTGTTCTGTTGCAAGTTTGACATCACACCAAAGCACCAGTTGAGACATACGTCGTCAAAGTTCTGCGCCAACAGCAATGCCATTGCAGATTCACTGAGAGAGCTCCGATCACGGCGCTGGTATCGAGACGCAGAGCATGCCGCATAGGTAGCCGGCGCTTCTGTGGTGAGCCTTCGATTCGTCAAAGGGGGTTATTCGTAACAAATTTGCCTCAATCAACCGAGCATAGAATTTCTCGACGGACGATCCTACAGCTTTTGAGAAGCTCATGCATGAGAATAAGTCTAACTAGGTTAAGTTTGCGGGCTTTCTTAACTATGTTCAAAGGGGTTTGATGAGCAAGGGAGCACAAGGCTAACTTTATCTTTCACTTCTAGTGATAACTTATGAACAAGGCAGGAATCTCGAAATTTATCGCCCAATTTCTATCATGGCCACTGACTCAATACAGCAAGTCACATGACACAACGTCTACCAGCATCTGTCATCCGTAATAGTCCAGGCCCCGGATACTAGCAGCCTGTAGAAAGCTGTCAAGATTCCTTGGAAGGCCTCAAGGATGAAGTATATCCTTGATTACCTAAATTCCATTGTATTAGCTTGAGTTGATGATCAGCTGAATGAATACTCGAAAATTCTTAATGTTGGGCCGCAACCACCCCAGTGGGCTTCACTCTCACCGACTTGCCGACAACCGGTTCTCAGTGTTACACGGCATAGTCAATGGTTAATCATCTGCTCAAGTTGCCAAGATAATACAGTCGGATAGGTCTTTTCTCCCTTGACATGATTTTCAGAGGAGTGCTCAAAGGAGGCTGAAAACAATTCCCCCATGATAATACATCAATCTGTGACGCCATTATCGCTCTTATTCCTTGCATATCTGATCTGAACTCACTCCTGTTGTCAAGTTTCTCGTGGAAGAGTGTATTCGCCTCATATCAAGCTTAAATAGACAGATCCTTTGGGGTGATTATCCATCTCAGGGGTATACACCAAGGATGCACGCAACAATAGTGTTGCAACTGTAAGGTTTACATAAGTATAACTAGAGTATGACAGTCGTGTTGAAAAGAACAACAAATTGCGTCGTCACCAACTTCCAAGCATTACTATTTTCAGTCTGGATGGTGAATAAAGATAACTAAGAAAAGGGGTTGCCCCGTGGCACAAATAACATTATTTATACGCTTTTGAGCGGCGCCGGAATTATATTTCGATGTTGGTGAATAAATTCAAGAAGAGAGTTCCGTGCCGCCAATCTTTCTCTGAACTTATCCTCCAAATCTCGGCCAGGGACTTTCATTTTCAGGTAGAGTACCTGATACCCATTCGAGCAACCCGGAACAAATGTAGTATTTACACGGGACCCGAATAATGTTCAGGGCACGTAAAGATTAGAGGTATACCAGGCTGTGTACTACTTGAACACCAGGGCTTGCATTTTCGATGTGCTCGAACAAGCTGGGTCGGATGATTCAGGGGCCACAAGAACGTCATATTGATTCATCAACGAATAGTTTCCACAAGAAGGAAGTTTATGGGTGAAAATTAGCGGAGACCTAGTATTGGATGAAGGTTGACCCTGGAGTGAGCTATCCCGAGGTATATATATAGAAACGAGATATCCTCACTATATTCTCGAGCTCAACCCAAGAATAACCTCTGAACGGTATATCAGAATGACGCGTCAAGTAACTAAACCGCTTTTCTCGTTTTTCTCGTTTTTCGCATTGTTATCCTCATTCTTTCTCGTTGCGGCAGATAATACCCTGCCCATACCAAAACGGTTCATCACCAAGCATAATGACGACGGAAACGCGATATTTGACACACGGCTCAACGATGAGCTACCCGAGACTGTCCTCTCGACACACGTCTTCTATCTCGGTTACGTCACTCGAGGGTTTCCTGTTGATCTCGAAGACAGTACAGACATAGAGACATATGGGAACTACATTAGCAACTCTCCGGGGCTTAGTGTCCCTGGAGGTTCGGTGCTCCGGATTGTTGACTTCCCACCCGGGAGATCAGCCATGCATCGAACACTGAGTATAGACTACGGAGTCGTGATTGAGGGTGAGATGGAGTTGGTGCTCGACTCGGGGGAAAGTCGTGTGATGAAGCAAGGGGATGTGGCAGTCCAACGTGGGACAAAGCACCAATGGGTCAACACAGACGAGGAGAAATGGGCTCGAATGGTGTTTGTTCTTCAGGAGAGCAAGCAGCTGGTAGTGAAAGGAGTTAAACTAGAGGAAGATCTGGGGAGCTTGGGTGATGAGCTGAGACCATCCGTCTGAAGTATACTTGACGTTGTGGATTTGGATCAACTCTGATCCATAGACGAAGTGAGGTTACCTACCTACAGTTAAGGTAAGGTAGTTAGTTACAAGGTGAAGGGGTGCCTTTCGAGTCGAGGCCACTAACAACACTATGGGGTAATTGGCCACCAATGCCGGGCTAATAAGATGATATTGATTAATTAACAGTCGGCGATAAGGGTCCAGATCTGCCCAGACTCCCAGGTAATAAAGTGTGTCCACCTGATACATTTCAAGTTAGCGCGTGAGTGGTCAAGGGAGCTGCGGTGTGAGAATGGGAGAGGAGAGAAATGCTTGTTAGATCTAGCGCTATCTAGTAACCTATCAGAGGTCCAAATATTGATAATTAACTAGGTACCTAGCCTAGCGAGGGGAGTTCCGAACAATGGTATAAAATTGAGTTGTCTGTTTGAGATGTAAAGTACTAGGTAAGTTAGAGTAAGGCACCTTAAGGTTACTTACATAGTACCTAGCAAGGCAAGCTGAAATAGCACCTACCAACCTGTACACCTTGTTATGTAGCGATGGATGGAAGTGATCTCTGCCGCACGTTGAACCCCAGGGACCAATAAGGCTAGGTACCTACTAGACTCATAAGGAGGTACCTCATAGCAGGTATGGACGTTAGAACGTTAGAGGTCTCGTCTAGGTTAGTACCTGTTTGATAGGTGATGCAAGGGTGATCGCGTGGGCGAATGACTCCCCCAGCTCCACTTCTTCGGAGCGGGCAGCCCCTCAGATGAGACGGGCCTGCCGCAAGGCCAGTCCTAGCGGACCCGTGGAAGCCCAAGGCCATGAAGCCCTTTTGGACCAACTAAACTTTCCAACGACTCACTCCAATCAACAAATAATTCGGCACGACTAGGTTCGAATCACTTCTGAAAGGTTGTTTGTCTTCAGTGCGACTCTACATCATCTTCGCATCATCTTTTGATCACCTCAAAAGTACGTTCAGCTCGCTACATCTCCCAGACCTGACTCAGTATCGACTTACCATACCATCTTGGCTATCACCGAGCTACCTAGTATCTATCATGCATCATGCGAGTTAGCCTTGAACCAACCATTTTCTAATCGCACTTGATATAGGTTCAAGGAATACTACTGCCGACAAACGCCGCTCTCACTCGAACTCAGAATTTCTTCTTTTACCTACACACTACAATACAAAGCTCGTGTCCCATCCTCGCGACCGATACCATCAACCCATGTTGTCTTAGACGAGAGCTACACATTTCCAATCATCCCCCTCGTTAATAACCGAGTCTTAATGAGCTGCCATGGCCAGCCCTTCGGGTGCTTCAGGCCAGTTCGCCTCGGAGGCTGCCAGAGACCACAGTGCTCTTGTGTCGAGTAGTTCTCCGAGCTCACATTCGTCGTATAGCGATGACGGCGAACGCGAAGTCGACCAGAACAACTACCCAAACCCATATCACCACCAAGATAACGCCCAAGATCCAGTATGCCCTTGGAGGAATCCTCGCTTCCATCACCAAGAATGCTCGCGATACTTCGACTGCCCATCCCACACCATCGAGCGGAGTCTGTCGGAGAGTGGCTCAGGAGACGAAGAATCCACTCACAGTTCGGATCACCCTCGCACTGATGCCGAGCGAGATCAGTCTGGAGCACAAACTATTCGATTCTCAAACCAAGAGCTTGCACAAGTTGGGATCACTAGGGATAATGTCCCAACCCCGGACTCGGACCATGCGAACGTTGACAGAAGTGCTGCCTATATTACGAGCGATCCTCCATCGAACCAAGCTATTTTACCCCCCACGGTTGTCCAGGAATCGGGTCAATCTTCAATAGGTACACCACATAATACGCGGTTCGAGCAACCTGATTCTCAGAGTGTTGTCACTAGCAACTCGGATCAGAGAGCAACGCCCAGCCAACACTTAATCGCACCAAACTCACAGGGGGCTCAACGAGCGCACACAACTCCATCCCGGGAAAGAATGGATGCACCATTACCATCTCCAAGACCTTTAGAAGAGGCACTTCCACCACTTCCGCGCTCTGCTCGCCAGTCAATATCTTCAGATCAGCAACGCCCAAGATGGCAGCCGGATAATGAGGTCACATATTGCCCTATCTGCCACACGCAGTTTAGTTTCTTCATCCGCAAACATCACTGCAGGTAGGTCGAGTTGTATCCAGACAACATTTGATTGTGTATGCTTATCAGATCAGGAAATGTGGAAGAGTTGTCTGCAACGCCTGTTCACCGCACAGGATCATCATCCCCCACCAATATATTGTACGGCAACCTGGCTCCGAGGCAGCCATCCATCAATCACTGCTTGTGGATGGACTGGGAGCTGGATATTTTGATGTGAGTGACATGTCGGGAGGTGAACGGGTACGGCTTTGCAATCCTTGCGTACCAGATCCGAACACAGCACCCCCGCAAAGCCCGAGTCCACAAGCAACTCTTTCACCACGAACTTCTCACCAGAGGTCACGAAGCAGTATCGGTAATGCCTATGGGACCCTGCAGCCGTCTAACCGACATGGTGCAGTCTTCGCGCCTGGCACCGGTGGCGACCCGTACAGATATCTCTCTCTCAGGACGAGGAGTGTCACAATGGTATTTGGCCCTTCTCTAGTTGAGCTTGTGCATAAACTGACGTATCACTAGGGCTCGGCATCATCTGGCTCTTCTCCTGGTCCTACCTATAGAAGACGTAGTGGAGCGCTCCAGTCGCGTTTTGATGGAGTCCAAGCAAGTGGCCAGGCTGCTTCGGCATCTTCATATCCAGATCGCTACAGTTCACTAGGAGAATCATCGACCAGGCAGCGGGCACTTCCGCCTACGCCACAGATTGCCGAGGAAGACGAATGTCCTGTTTGTCACCGTGAGCTGCCGCCCCAGAGCTTGCCGAATGCTGAGGAACTTCGTCAGTCACATATCACGAAGTGTATCCAGACTCACAGCGCTTATGGAACATTAGGCGCTAGTGAGGATGGCGGAGCACCAGCTGTGCCCCGGTTAACGGGCATGTATTGTTATTCTGCAACGGAGAAGGACTGCATCGATGATGCAGAGTGCACCATTTGTCTCGAAGAATTCACAGTCGGTGATCAAATGGCACGTTTGGAGTGCCTGTGCAGATTTCATAAGCACTGCATCTCGTCTTGGTTCCGTAAACATCCCGGAAGGTGTCCAGTTCACCAGCATGGCTTGGGTTACTAAGGGGAGAGGCGTTCATTGCATATGAGAGTGGCGTAACGGATATGGGACTGGCCACTTTTCAGCATTTTCTTATGTCTTAGATTTGGCTGAGCACTGGCTACTGTGCCTCTGTTCATTGCAGCGTTTGAACTTGAATATGGGTCATGTAGTTGTGCAAGAAATATTGGATGTTTCAATAGGATGTGACGAAGAATAGAGAAATACACATGAAATTCACTCTAATGCAAACCACTGTGTCAATAGCCTGCTTTAAAGTTGACTCCTTGGTTTTGTCGATTCATTTGGATCCATTGCATGAGTCTATGCTCAGTGCTATCTAGTCAGTATCCTTACCTACCTAGGTATATCAAAATCAAACGTTATAGCACAACAAACAAAAAACGAGAGAAAAGAGAGAGAAAATCCGAAAATGGCAGGCTACGTGATATATATGCAGGCAAACTAAGGCGTTGATAGATAGTCTGATGATTCCATCAACGCAAGTCGTATTGGTCTCTGATGAGGCATGAAGAGTTCACATCTTACAATCTTGCAAAGCTTCAACTTACGAAGACTCTTGATGCTCCAATGCTCTAGCGAAAGAGAGATCGAACAAGCATACTACCAACACACTGCCTGGCAAGCTTCCCTGCTTCGTGACCTCAGCGGTTTCCCCAAAAAGAAAAAAGAAAAGAAAACAAACCTAGGTTTGTTTGTGATATGGTCTACATGAGTCTAGACACAGAAATTCACCCCTTGGGTAGAGATTGTGAAGCTTTAATGTTTTAGAAGGAATAGATCTCTATGCTGTGAAGAATCCCGGCGAGTCTCATACTATTTCTGAGTCTTGAGATTAATTTTCACTTCCAGACTTTCACGATGGCCCATCACTGAGACTCATCACCTTCCACGTTGTGTTGCTACACCCTTTGATGAATTCTTCATATGTCATCTCTCCTTTAGAGGTATACCGAAGTCTAAGAACACTTGCGATCAGCTGTCTCAATCCCTCTATTCCATGAAGTGGTATGATCTCGCGCTTGTCCCCATCTCGTACATTGTATAGTATGATGCGCGGTAACTTTCCAGACTCTGAGCCTAACAAATAAGCGTAAACGCAAGTCTGGATGACATTTTCGTTGGAAAGGCTTGAGACGAACTTGATCTCCCATACTGTTCGATTATCCATGTCGTCGTTGCTCTCGGCAGTGGAATTGCTTACAATATCTGCTCGGCCACAGAGTTGAGTTTCTTGGCCGTCGATATAGAACTGCTGCTGCATCTCAACTTCAAAATTCAGCCTTTGTTCAGAATCCACTAGCTCACTATCAAGTCGACGCCGAGCAAGTATGAGGTCTTCAGGCTTGATCCAGTCATACTTGTGGTCTTTCATCTGAATCATACGCGGCAGATATCCAGAGAGACTCGCTTCATACTCGCAAGCTTTCCGGCAAAGCCAAGAAACAAGCTTCTGGGAGCATTCCAGCAAGGTTTCGTCAAATTTCTCTTCGCCTGTTCGCCCTAGTGACCTTAATGTTCCCGCTGTTTCTAGCTCCAGAGCTGCAGCAACAACAAGGCCATTGATGTCGCTAACGGACTCATATAACCCCTTTTTCGGATCCGAGAGTACCACGTTTCTTATGTTGATGTGTTCATGGCGAGGGGTATGAGGCGCTAGCCTGTCTACACGAAGATGGTGCTCGACAAGTTTATCAAGAGCATCGCCCTGGACATACCGCGTTATTTCACGGGCTCCACAAGATTTTGGAAGCATAAGGTCCAGCCCTAGGGGGCGTCCGGGTAGATCAGGATGTGGGATCTTTGTTCGTTTCTTTGTCAGGGTGACTATCTTGGCGGTGTCGTACAGAGAATCGAGGGATACGCACGGCATCATCTTACTTTCGTCGTTATGGACCAGTACGAGTTGCTGCAGAGAGCGCGTTAAAGCCACAAAAACCTCGTTGGGGCAGCCGTCATCTGGCAAGTCGCGGCCGAAGAACTGGAAATAGGAGGCATCTATGCCTAGAAGAATAACAAGCTTACGCTCTCGGCCCTTGAACTGATGTATCGTAGAGATACACAACTTTCCGTTGATCACGATGTCGTCGAGAGGTGTTTCCTCATCAGGGGGTACATTTATCGGCAAACCATAGACCTGGGCCAACGCATTCGTAAGGTCTTGCAGCGGTCCTTTCGTACGAATAGAGGGTGCTATTATCACGCAGTTCTCGGGCTTGTAACGCTTTATCAGGGGGTAAATTGCCCCAGCCACTGCCAAACTGTCCCAAATATTGCATCTTAGGGCAATGGGCTTTGGGCCACGCTTCGAGCTGGAGATGTACTGCTCTCCACCAAGGAAGACACGGTTGATGAACTGGACAGCCGGTGAGGACAGCCTGAAACTGTTGCCTAACTGAACTTCTGCAAATGGATAGGGACTGATTGGGCCCAGCACCTCAGGGGCCAGAGTCAGATAGCGAGGGTCAGCACCACGAAAGCGGTATATCGATTGGCGCTCGTCGCCGAGGACGACGATGCGCGCGGGTTGGCCTCCTTTCCTGAGGTTGTTAGCCCGGACAAAGCACTCGACTAGCCAGAAGGTTTCTGGGTTGCAGTCCTGAAACTCGTCTAGTACAATAATGTCGAAAGGGTTTGATGTCCATCGTGGGAGTTTGCCGCACTTATCGATATTCTCCAAGAGCTTGATAAGTGCTCCATCGCTCGGAACCACTTGTCCAAGGAGGACACCCGCCATGCCATGAAAAGTGTATACATGGCTGTTGTGATACTTTTTGAGGCGATGGGAGGTTTCACTCTGAAGTATCTTTGAGAAGAGAATGCTTCCAATTCTCTTGTCAGGGTGCGCGGCCGCGATTGCTTCTATGGTGGCGGTTTTTCCTGATCCGGGCCTTGCCGATACCACGACATTCTGTTCAGCGCAGAGTTTTGCGACCCTCAGCTGCTGGGACGATGGTTTGAAGGCTGGTTTTGTGCCTGCAGACTGGAGGCAGCTGTGATTTCTGGTGAAGAGCCGAGATGGGCCTATCTGGCGAGAATAACATGACTTTTTACCGCATCGTTAGCTTGATTTTCTCTGGAGCAAGCATAGCGATACTCACTGTTCGCTGTCGAGACCAGGCTGAGAGCAACAGATGCATTATGTTGACCCGTAGTATTATGGTATTGATGACATCTCGATATTCATGGAAGGCTACGAAGAACACTGCTGCAACTGAAGAAAGTCCCCATACAATGACTCTTGGTTGGTAAATGTTTAGCGAATGGCACACTACTTGGTCTGCTTAGTTAGATGGTTCATGATGCACTTTGGGATCCAATGTCTATGGATTGTTGATTGTTGATTGTTCCGGTCAAATAGGTAGGTAGGTAAGGGAGCATATTAGGGCCGCTGTATACAGTACGGAGTACTTACCTTAGGTACCTATCCATCGAACAATTAATTGACTTGGTACCTAATCCCAGCTAGCAAACAGACTGAATTGCTTTTTTAACCCCCAAAGAGACTCATTAGATTTCCCCCAGAAATGGCATTATTGATATCTTTATATCCATGAAAGGAGACGTTGACTCAAGTTCACAGGCAACAGAAACTGGGAAAATGCGTCTAACAGCATGATACAGGTATTTAGGGTATCCGGCCAAAGCACAGCAATGGAACCTATTGGGGATTCCCTCATCCCTGGGGCACAGTAGTGTGAACCTAGCGTTCAGGTCAAGCGGAGTGGCAGTGCAGATGCAGCTGCAGCTGCAGGTGAGGGAGAAAGGAAGGCTCTGAATGCAAGGTGACAGACAGCTCGGCCAAAACAGTGTGAGTTGTTGGGAGAGGACAGGCGGCTGTTTTTGTGTCTTTCTTACAGCATTCTCCTTGTGGTGCGTGCACAACGAACGCGCGATACACTTACTGCCTCTGAGTATGACAGACTTGGAGGCGAGATTGCACAGCAAGGAAACGGTTTCGTCAAGACTAACCAGTCAGATCACAATTGTGTTTCTGGTACATATCAGGTTGTGCCAGCAGTTGGTTTCATGTGGCTACATATTACCTACCTACTAATGTTATGGAACAAAAAGGAACCTGGAAACCATCACCACAGGAGCCACGAATTCACGTCTCATCAACAATGGAAGTCAAACCTAATAAACTAGAAAGAAAAAAAAAAAGAGACACCAGCTGGAGATTCCGAGCTACGTAACCAACTTCAGCCGTGCTAGCAGTAAACGAAGCAGGGATTCCAGGGACCGACACCAAACCAAATACAGAAAAGACTCCTCTGCTCGATCTTGGAAACACCAGGATCCTTGTCGTCGAGGGTCACGGCCCACCGAATACTTCCGTCACAAGCAAGGTTGAGCTCCCCCGGACCATCAATTACGTAGGTCGTGTCCAGTTGCTCAGCGCGGCAGGGATAAAACTAGCCAGGGAATTTGGTGATTGGCAGGGGAGGGAGGGAGGGATCTAGGGAGGCTTGAGAGCTTTTCTTGGGATGAGGTGACTTACTGGTATGAGAACACTATTCACTGGTAGTACGGAGTACATAGATAACTTTTGCGGATAATGCCTCAGTACTATATTGCACTACGCGGCTCAGAGCATTTATGTCTCTGGAGGTACTGTAGTTCAGAAACAGTCGTGAGCAGAGCTGGTTACTAGAGCTTCCAAAGCTCTACCTGTGTCACGCACGAGAGGACAACTGCACAAAATAAGAGAAGTGGTCAATTACCTCCACTATTAACTAGTCTACAGACGTTTGTTTCACAGTCATGATACATACTGGTACCCTTTACATTCTGTGAATACTGATCATCATAGAGACGGGTCCTGGGGTTCTCTGCCGCTCGCTCGCTCGGCCCGCAATCAACACCCTCTATTGAAGCTCAGGCAACCCTCCACTCCCAACTCCACTGTGTCCGATCACTGGCTCGGGCTACCTACTAGAGGTACTAGCTTCCAGTCTGTACCTTAGTAGCTGGGCTGGTTCCAGCTGTCTAGGTAACCTAGGTAGGGGAGGGAAGAAAACTCAGGACCTTAGTCCTAAATGACAAAAATACTTAGGTAGACTAGCCTTAGTCTAGGACACCTTTTGCTGAGTTTATTTTGACACCTCATATTGAGGTCCGGTGTTTTCTTGCTCCCAGAGGGTAACTAACCTAGATATGTACCTAGGTACAGATGTTGACTCCGCTTCTGCTGATAATGATCGAACTCTCTCTCGGCTACTTCAATTTCCCATATTGAGCCACAAATTAGCTCCCTCCCGCTAGCGAGAGTAACTTTAAAATGACACTGCCCTACATAGAGCCATGTGCTTGGTGCCAAGTACTTACTTGGTACCCTTTATCAGTTCACTTTCCAGCACCTAGGTACCTACACCTCGACGACCACGACAAGCTTGGAACGAAGCCACTCAACTGGGCTGCAATTGCGTCCCCAGGTTGCAGGTTGCACCACTGGAACAGCCCAGGCCCAAACCTTGGTCTTCCATGTCTTGTCTAGTCTTGACTTGACTTGACTTGACTTGTCTCTTCTTGTCATCTTCTGCCAGGATTTCTTCCACCTTCAAATCCCTTGGCTTGGTTTCTTATTGCCTCTGATCCTTCCTTTCCACGTTTCCCTCTCTTACTTCAACCGTTCCCTTTTCTCTTTTCGATTTCCTTTCGTTCTCCATATCACCTCCCCCTCTTTTGTCTGTCGTCTAAAACAAGCTGGTGTCTCCAGCTCCAGCTAGGCACTTAATCCACCCAGAGGCAACCTAGCTCAGCTCAGCTCAGCTCAGCTCAGCTCAGCTCCAAGGTAGTCTGTGTCCGAGCTACCAGCTACCAGCTACCAGCTTTGAGCTGGCTACGCGGCCATTCGCAACCTCACCACCAAGTGAATCGGCCAACGCCATTACGACGGTCGTTCGGGATTGACCTGCTAGTTTGAATGCTTCGCGACGGTGCGTAGAGCTTGAAATACGCCAATTGACGACTTCGAACCGCCCAAAACAGACCCCTCGTACCAGCACGTTCCAGCAGCAACCGGAGCAACGCTGCACCACACAACATCATGTCTACTGCAAAGGAAGCGGATGAGCTAAAGCAGCAGGGTCTCGTCGAGGCTGCTGCAGACCCCCAATCCAATGTCACCGCAGACGATGCCCAAAAAAAGATTGTAGAGTCCTCTAGGAATGCTGGTGTCACTGCTTTCACATTCGACCCTGATGCGAGCCCGGAGCAGAAGAAAGCCCAAGCCAATGCCGTATGCCCCTCTGCTCTCGAAACCGCGACATATAACTAACGTGAGCCATGCGCAGGCCATCCCACCCGAACTTCAGCAAAGTAGAAGGCCCAAGGGCGCGGCAATTATCACCGACGTCGATGACGGCACCGGCCCTATTGAAGATCTGCCAGAACCGAGCAAAGAAGGGGCCTTGGATGTAGCCCGCGACGAGCAGGGCAAGCCGCTCGCGGATGGCACTGACCCTAAAGCCGACGAAGCCCCCTTCTCGCGGACAGGATGGGCTCCTCGACTAGGATGGCCAATTGACGATGCTACCGAACAGGATAGTCTCCTCGATCACGCGACATGGGTCGAGGGACAGCTTCCAGATACTCTCTATGGCGGTATGTCTCACTTCAACTACATGTGCACGCAGGCCACTAACAAGGGCAGATTGGTACCACAACACGGGAGTCATCATTTTTGCTTGCATCTCCTCCTGGCTTGTCGCTGTCTTTGGCGGCGGCCTTGGCTGGATCATCATCATCATGGCCTTTTGCTCGACCTACTACCGAACGTCCCTGCGACGAGTGCGACGTAACTTCCGAGACGACATTACCCGCGAGATGGCTCTTAAAAAGCTCGAGAACGATAACGAGTCTCTGGAATGGATCAATTCGTTCATGGTCAAATTCTGGCCCATTTATCAGCCCGTCCTGGCTCAGACCATCATCAACTCAGTTGATCAAGTTCTGAGCTCTGCTACCCCGTCATTCTTGGACAGTCTTAAGCTCAAGACATTTACTCTAGGCAGCAAGCCTCCTCGTATGGAGCATGTCAAGACTTACCCCAAAACTGAGGATGACATTGTTATGATGGATTGGAAGTTCAGTTTCACCCCCAACGACACCGCCGATATGACTTCGCGCCAGCTTTCAAGCAAGATCAATCCTAAGGTTGTCCTCGAGATCCGCATTGGCAAGGCCATGATCAGCAAGGGCCTCGATGTCATTGTCGAGGATATGGCTTTCTCCGGTATCATGCGCCTCAAGATCAAGCTGCAAATCCCCTTCCCTCACATTGACCGTGTTGAAATGTGCTTCCTGGAGCGACCAACAATCGACTACGTCTGCAAGCCCCTTGGTGGTGACAACTTCGGCTTCGATATCAACTTCATTCCTGGTCTCGAGAAGTTCATCCTGGAGCAGATTCATGGCAACTTAGCCCCGATGATGTACGCGCCCAAGGTCTTCCCTATTGAGGTCGCGAAGATGCTGGCTGGCTCTCCCGTTGACCAGGCTATCGGTGTCGTGGCAGTGACTCTCCACGGTGCTCAGGGTCTGAAGAACACCGACAACTTTGGTGGAACCGTTGATCCTTACGCCTGCTTGAGCCTGAACCGACGCCAGGAGCTTGCCCGAACTAAAGTCGTTCACGATAATTCCAACCCCAGGTGGAATGAAACCCACTACATCATTGTTACCTCTTTTAACGACTCGCTGGACATGCAAATATTCGACCACAATGATTTCCGCAAGTCAAAAGAACTGGGTATCGCTTCTTTCCCTCTGGAAAGTGTTGAGGAGCTCAATGTTCATGAAAATCAGCGGTTGGAGGTTATTTCTGATGGCAAGGCTCGAGGTGTTGTTTCGTGCGACATTCGCTTCTTTCCTGTCCTTGAAACGGTCAAGAACCCTGAGGGACAAGATGAACCTCCACCTCCATCCAACCAAGGTATCCTTCGATTTACTGTGGAACAGGCCAAGGATCTGGATGGTACCAAGAGTCTTGTAGGATCTCTCAACCCTTACGCGGTTATGTTCTTGAATGGTAAAGAAGTCCACCAAACCAAGAAATTGAAGCGTACCAATAACCCTATCTGGGACAATGGGTCTAAGGAGGTTCTGATCACGGACCGGAAGAAGGCTAAGCTTGGTCTGACAATCAAGGATGACCGTGATCTTGCTGGAGATCAAGTCCTTGGAAAGTACCAGATCAAGCTCGATGAGATGCTTGAATGTATGGAACAAGGTAAAGAATGGTACAACCTGCATGGTGCTCAGACTGGTCGTGTCAAGATGATGGCACAGTGGAGGCCCGTCGCTATCTCTGGCGTGGCCAGCACTGGTGGCTATGTCACCCCCATCGGTGTGATGCGTCTCCATTTCAAGAAGGCTACTGATCTGCGAAACTTTGAGGCATTCGGCAAATCAGATCCCTACACTCGAATTCTGCTCTCTGGTATTGAAAAAGCACGGACTGTCACCTTCCGCAATGATCTTAATCCTGAATGGGACGAGGTACTTTACGTGCCCATCCATTCTGCTCGCGATAGACTTGCTTTGGAAGTAATGGATACAGAAAAGGTTGGCAAGGACCGTAGTCTGGGAATGGTCGAAGTCTTCGCCGCCGACTACATCGCCCAGGACGAGACCGGGGAGTACCTTGTGAACGACAAGAAACAGCTCCGTGAGGATGGCCTGCGCCTGCATGGCAAGGGTATTGCCAAAGGAGTTCTGCATTACACTGTTGCCTTTTATCCCTGTCTCAATGTCGCTGATCCTGAGGAGGAAGACGAAGAGGAGAAAGAAAAGGAGAAAGAAAAGGATAAGGATAAGGATGCAGAGAAGGACAAAGATTCCTCCTCCGGTGAAGAACAAGCACCCAACCCGCAGAGATCCAGCGAAGCTGGTAAATTCAACGCCAGTCTGGACAAGCCAAAGGAGAACCAACTGGAGCCGCCTACGCCAACAACTGTTGGACGCCCCTCGATCGAGGCGCCTAAGGGTCCCCGTAAAATCCGATTGTCTCCTGAGGAGCTTCTCCGGTATGAGAGCGGCCTGCTCATCTTCAGACTCATGGAAGCGGAGATGCCAGAAAGCCATGGACTGCTCGAGGTTCTTGTAGACGATATGGCATACCCGTCCTACGTCTCTTCAACTGCTCGTAGCAAGCACCACAAGTTTGAAGAGATTGGAGATTGCTTTATTCGTGAGCTTGACTTCTCCCGACTGACACTTCGGGCCCGCAAGAAGGGTGATGACCAAGATGATCTCATGGCCTCACTGGCTGGCAACACCCTGGAAACTCTCAAGCAGTGCCTGGTAAGACTGTCATTGGATCTCACTGTATAGGCATGAGAACTAACTAGCCTCCAGAACAACCCCACAACTCTAAAGCTCAAGAGCGAAGATGGACGCCCCGCGAGTGTTAAGGTCAGCTTGAAGTACATCCCGGTTAAGATGCAGCTTGACCCGAGCGAGAGTATTAATAACATGGGTACACTACGCGTTGATGTTCTCGATGCTACTGACCTTCCATCAGCTGATCGCAATGGCAAGAGTGATCCTTACTGCAAGTTCGAGCTCAACGGCCAGGAGATCCACAAGACTAAGGTTATAAAGAAGACTCTGAATCCCACATGGAATGAATACTTTGAGGTTAATGTGCCCTCGAGAACTGCAGCACAATTCAAACTCTCTGTGTGGGATTACGACTTCGCAGACAAACCTGACTTCTTGGGTGCTGCTGACATCAATCTTGAGTCTCTGGATCCTTTCAAGCCATCGGAGACCAAGTACATCCTTGATGGCAAATCGGGAAGCGTACGCATCCGACTCCTGTTCCGACCCAGCTATGTCCAGCGATCACGACAGGGCACATCCACTTTTGGCAACACTTTCTCGTCTACTCCTGGTCGTATCGTCACCGGCGTTGCCGGAGCGCCGCTCAAGGGTGGTGTTGCAGTTGCGGGGGTTGTTGGCCACGGCGTTGGTAAGGGAGCTTCGTTCCTGCGCCGTGGCATCTTTAACAAAAAGGACAATGGGGACATCATCGAAGAAGATGGCGAGGCGTTTGAACCTCAAGGCTTGAGCTCTAATGGCACCACAAGCACCAATGGTGGTCTCCGCCGGTCACCCGCCATCAACGAAGAGGGCACGTCACCTGGTACTCGGCCTTCTACAAGCAACGGCCATGTTCGGGCAAAGAGCATTGGACAGTCATCAGTCCACAGCGCTAATCCCGGAGCTGCACCAGGAGGCACTGCTTCCTTCACTGTGGTCGAAGCCACAGGCTTCCCTCCCGCATCTGATCTGTATATCGTCGTCACACAGATCAACCCCAAGGAGAAGACCGTGGGCAAGACCAAGCACTTCAAGTCTACGAATGGTCAGTGGACCTTCGGCGATACATTCAAATTTCCATGCTCGCCTGACGCACAGTTCAAGATCGAAGCGAAGGGACAGCACACTTTCAGCAGTGATGATGACCTAGGCGAGCATGTTTACTTTGTTGACGAATCAAGCTCATATGCTGCCAAGGAGCTCACAGTTGGCAGTGGAACAGTGACACTGAAGAGCAGCTTCCAACCGACAGAGTCTACCCTGGTCCCTGATAGTCCCAAAGCCCATCTTCGCCGAAGCTTCATGAGTAAGCGGGACGGGCGAACCAGTCGGGAAGTGACGCCAAACCCTTAAGCAGGAATGGTTCATTAGCTGGATGATGACGGGGTATTTCATTTCACGCGAGTCTTGAAGCAATTGAGACATTATACTTGATCTTGATCTTTCCTTTCAAGTGCTTGTTTCTTTTTGTTTTTCTTTTGTTTAATTCAGAAGCAAATCTTTGGAGGTAATATCTGGGCCGGCATCGAGGAAAGGAGACAACGGGTTCTTTAACGAATCAAGGAGGATGCTCTTCTAAGGGGTGTAAGGCGTAAATCAGTATGCTTTACGTTTGTGGATTAGTGGGAGTCAGTGAGAGTGATAATCCTTGATTGGTGGTTATCTTTGGCGTATTGGGCAAGGAAATGAGGAACCTGGGGGAAACTTGGTCAGAGACTAAGAAGCGATCAATGAACGAATAAAATACCTTTTTTCTAATATATGTAATATGTATATGTATATGGAGCATCATGCCTTATCCTTTCCACCTACTAGGTACCTAGGTACCTAAGTACCTAATAAGTATGGTAAGGTACCTAGGTACCTACCTAGTACCTAAGGTAAGGTATTCTTCGAATGTTGTACTTAAGGTACATGCTTGTGGTTGGCTGTTTAAAGCCTTGATAACCAGGCATTCACCTGCAGCCCAACTGTGGAAAAGGTACGTACCTAAGTTGGAGGTGGCATTCAGTTGACGCGCGCAACGGAAGCTGCCTGAGCCAGCCTCAGCTTCCTTGTCTGGAGCTTCAATTCCCACTTCTACTGTACTTCCGCTTCCGCCTCCGAATTCAGAGCATCCATCATCATCACCCACGCACGTCAACGTCGATAACACCAATCTCAACCACGAGCGATATAGCGAAGACATCACGACCAGGGAAAAGACTTCTCTCCACCATTTGAGCGTCATCCGAAGCTAGGATTCGAGGCATACAGCTCAAGGAAGAAGGATTACAAAACGATTCTTTTGCTGCTACTGCTTCTCTTCAATAAACCCAAGATGGATTCTCTTGTTTCGAAATATAGTCGACCGGCATATGAGCAGAATGAGCCTTTTGAGGACCAGGATGAGCTGCTGAATTCCATGGGTGATCTGTCGCTCAAGTTTGCCATGCCCCCCGTCGCTCAGGTTCGTACCCTTGGCGTAACTTGGCCACTACGAATATCATACTGATTGTGTCGTCGTAGCCCTCATCATGGCTTCGTGCTGCCACTGATGACCGATCAAACCCCAACTGCCCTATCAAGATCGCCCACGGAACCACCACGCTCGCTTTCCGTTTCCAGGGCGGCATCATCGTTGCGACCGACTCCCGAGCCACCGCTGGCAACTGGATCGCCTCGCAAACCGTAAAGAAGGTCATTGAGATCAACAGCGTCCTGCTAGGAACCATGGCTGGTGGTGCTGCAGACTGTCAGTATTGGCTTGCCTGGCTCGGCATGCAGTGTCGCCTCCATGAGCTACGACACAAGCGTCGCATCAGCGTTGCCGCCGCCAGCAAGATCCTCGCCAACCTCGTCTACAGTTACAAGGGAATGGGCCTCAGCATGGGCACCATGTGTGCCGGTGTCACCAAGGAGGAAGGCCCTGCTCTCTACTATGTCGACAGCGATGGTACTCGCTTGGCGGGCAACCTCTTCTGCGTTGGCTCGGGTCAAACGTTCGCGTATGGTGTTCTCGATGCCGAGTACAAGTACGATCTGTCGGATGAGGAGGCCCTGGAGCTTGGAAAGCGAAGTATTTTGGCCGCCACCCACCGAGATGCTTACTCTGGTGGTTACATTAACCTGTACCATGTTAAGGAAGAGGGCTGGGTGAAGCACGGCTTCAACGACACCAACCCCATTTTCTGGAAGACCAAGCTTGAGAAGGGCGAGTTTACCAACGTGACAAGCGCACTTGATTAGAGGATTTTGGGCTTAGAAATTAAGATCCCATCAGCCTAGGAATAGAGACGTGCAGACAGATGTAGCCTGGGTGATAGAGGCGGCTCTTGGGCGTCTACGGGACCTGAAATGCAGGACGACCGTGTAATATATCAAACGACGGCTTTGCCCTGCCAAAAGAACAGATATCTCAAACCCCCATACCTCGTAGTGATGTCGACATAAAGTCGTACAAACTCCAATGCGATGAAAGCTATATATCCAACATGTCAAGCCAAAGCCGCTCACGCTGGTAGTGTACAGGGTGCAAATAGTCTCACCATTTTCTCATGAGTTCCCAGGAGTTGAGCCCCTGGTGTCTCTTCTCAACCACCCATCAACCCCCAATATCCCGTCCCCGACTTCAGGATCCATGTACCACTTTCCAATGCCCGTCACGGTCAACTCAGACTCATAACCAGCTTGATACATCTCCATTCCCGACCATGCAATCATGGCCGCATTATCTGTGCACAACTCTGCAGGCGGTGCAACAATTTGGATGTCACTAAAGCCCCTTACAGCCAACATAGACCGCAGGACATGCATGAGGAATTTATTGCTCGCTACTCCGCCCGCTACAACTAGTGTCTTTGCAGCTCGAAGCTCTGGCTTGTCGTCAAGGGCGATGCATAGCCTGCCCGCGAGGTGTGTAAAAGCTGCCATCATAGTATGCTGTGCCAGTGCCCGGCGTTCAGGCAGAGGCATGGAGGGGCGGGAGGTTGCGAGGCCGTGAACGTGAGTGTAGATGCTACTGAAAGAGAAGGCAAGTTTTCTAGTCTGTCGAAACGGCGTGGGGATGTTCCACTCATACCCTGTGGACGGGGGAGACATCTCTGCGGAGCGAGAACCTGGTGGTGTGAAAACAGCCTCGTAGGCAGAAGTCGAGCTATTCTCTGGTGGGAAGGCAAAGGCTTCAAGGAGGCGACCGTACATGACATGCTCGCTTGCTTCGAAAACCTCGGGGGGTAGGATATCGCGAGCTGTTTGGTCCAGAAGATTCCCAATGGCAATGTCGCCGCTCGTAGCAACGATGGAATGCTCTGTTAGGCCTCTTGAGTGAACAAGTTGAGTGTGACCGCCTGAGACAAGTAGGGACAGAAAAGGAAATTCTGGTCCCTCTTGGGATGCTTCCTCTTCGCCCATACTCATTCCCAGAGCCCGGACCAGTCGCGGCGTCAACGCATGGGCCTGCATATGATGGACGCCTACCAAGGGGACACCCCAAGCAACAGCCAGTCCCTTTGCCATGTCCAGGCCGATTCCTAGGTTCGAGCGCATGCCAGGCCCACGAGTCACCGACACAAAGTCCGGAACTTGCCTTCTCACGCCGCCGGCATCGCAGAATTTCTGGCCAGCATCTTCAGCAGCTGGCAGAGAGTCTATTGCTCGACGCACAAGAGGTGCTAAAGCTTCACTGTGGCCCTTGGCCGCTACAATTGGGTGTATACCCTTGAATGCGCGGTTATCAGATGATATGCGCTCGTTGAAGAGGAGCTCAGTTGATTCTGGTGTATGCCGAAGAACGGCCACGCCCGTATCATCACAGGATGTCTCGATGGCGAGGGTTGTGAGATACCGAGGCCTTTGAGGCCTGGAGCCAAGGAGCACTCCCTTATGGCGGCATTGAAGGAGAAGGGAGCGCATCTGCATGAAGAATCTTAGGGGAGGGGGGGGGTTGTTTAAGGGTAGTGATAAGACAGATCTGGAGGCATCCAGTTACGGTATTTGAAATAATATTAATTTTAATTATAATTAAAATAATAAACCTATAATTAATAATTATTAGTTAATTAAATATATAAAAATCTTTTTTATTTAGCTATAACTTTAAAATTAATTAAAATAAAATTATAAATTTTATTAAAAATATAACTTTTTTAATTAAAATATAAATATAAAAGCTAATAAAAAAAAAATTTATAATTAATTATAATAATTAAATAAATTATTAATTATTTAATTTAATTATTTTTAAATATAAAATACTTTATTATTTAAACTTTAATTTTAATATTATTTAAAGTTTATATATAATAAAATTACTTAAAATTTTTTATTAAAGTTAATTATATAAAATAAAAAATTTTATATATAAAAAAAAGTTTATATTTAAAAGTTACCTTTATTTATATTAATAATATATTAATATTTAGCTAGTAAGCCTTATTTCTTAATATAGTATTTATAATTTATATATTAATTAAGGTAAATCCTTAGTTACTTTATATAAAGACTACTTTTTAAAAGGTAATAGTAGACTTATATATTAATATTATATAGCTAATTAGCAATATAATATAAAGAAAGATAATAAATAGATAGTTAGGTAGCCTTATAAAGTATAAGTTTATTACTTTTTTATTTATTAACTAATTTATAGTGATTTTAAGGGAGGCTTAATTAAGGGTTATTTAGCTATTATCTATAAATATATAATTAGCTATTATAATATTAAATTAATACCTTCTCTTAGCTTACCTTATTTACTTTAAAGCTTAAGGTTTACTTTCTTATTATTTATATAATTACTTATAATTACCTAGGGTTATATTAACTAATATATTTATTTATTATATCTATTTATATTACCTTTTATCCTTGCCTTTTAATTATATACTTTATTTACTATTCTATCTAGCCTTATATTTATCCTAGGCCTTATCTTAGGCCTTATTTTAAGCCTATTTTAACCTTATTATTAATAAAATAATATATTATTATTATATTATTATATTAGCTTTAAAGTATTTCTATTCCTTAGACTTACCTTTTATTTATTTACTATATAGTTAACTTATACCTTTAACCCTTAAGGCTATATTAATAAGAAATTTACTATTTCTTATTACTTTATTAAGTATATAGATTATCCTTATAAGCTTAAAAGGTAGCCTAAAAGCTATAATAAACTTCTTTTTTATCTTAATAATACTAGTAAAGTTATAAATTAAGAGGTTTCTCTTTACTTAAAGATTTATATTAATAAGGCCTAGATAAGAGTTTACTTAGTATAAATAAGTTAAAGACTAATCCTTTAATTAATTAAGGCTTCTTAAAGCTAATAATAGATAATATTATTATATATAGCCTTAATATATTCCTAAATAGCCTCTTTAGTATTATTAATATATTAATTTAATTAATTATTACTATATAAATATTCTATTTTAACTCTTAAACCTAATAAATATTTATAATAACTTCTAGTAAATAGTTACCTAAATAATAATATTTAATACTAAATATAAATTTTTAATTTAAATTAGGAAATTAATAAGATAAAGGTAATACTTAGTAGTATTTTTTCTACTAATAGGGTTTTAAATTATTTATTGTTTTTTACTATAAAATATTGCCTTATTTTCTTATAATAAGGAAATTAGGTTAAGTTAAAAAGTATAATGCCTTACTTAAGGTTATTAATAGAATACTAATATTAGATACTTACTATTAATTTATTATTAATCTCTAATAGGAGATAATAAGGAAGTTAATAATAATAAGGAAAAAAAACCTAAGATCTTAATCTTAATAATAAAAAGATTTAGGTAATATAGCCTAAGCTTAAAATAACTTTTATAGAGTTTATTTTAATACCCTATATTAAGGTCTGATGTTTTTCTTCTCTCTAAGGGTTTCTTATATACCTCTTAAAGACAATATCATACAGGTTTGTTTCTAGAATAAATAAAATCTGCTAGATTTTGCCTTAGCTTTTCATAAGGTAATAATAACTTTAGCTTATATGTATGACTTAAGTCTTTAATAAAGGGTTTAAGAGTGCCCTAAAAGGAAATAGTGTAACGGATTATCTAGGTATTGTACTGTTTATATGATTTAATAAATTGCATTGCCGGGTTTTCTTCTTTATTTCTGTCGGTTTTTGAATCTGTGTGACGTCGCTTTTGACTTAGCTCCTCTTGTTTTGGTCCGTTTGGCGCCGGGGAGACGGAAAGGTTTAATGTAGTATCGGGCGGGTCAGAGAGTGCAACGTCTTACTTGAGTCATGTAAGGCACTGCCTTTAGCTGGCCCCGCACTTATGAACTAGGCAACTGGCAGATATAGCTATTAAGTAAGCTTAAATAGATATTAGAAAGAGAAAGGTAATAATAAAAAAATAGCTTTAGTCTTACTTAAAGATATTATTTTTAAATATATAATAAGTATCTAGTTAATATAAACTTAATATTTATAAATTAGAAAGTAAAGAAAGGATATATTAATATATATATTAATAGTATTTATATTTCTTTTTTTATATTATTATATTATACTTTAGTATTTATAATAAATATAGGCTATTATCTAAAAGGCATTTTAATTATATTATTAATTAGATATTATTTATTATTTATTATATAAAATATAAATCTATAAATTCTTTAATAGTAAATACCTTTAAGATAGTAAATAATTAATTATTACTAATTCTTTATAAAAAGATATAAGGTTTAGTTATAGGTATTAAAATAAGATATAAATACTAAGTATTATAATAGATAATATTAGCTTATAAAAAGTAATAATTAATTTTATACTTTAACTTTTATAATATTTTTTATAAAAAATAATATTATTAATAATAGTAATAATTACTATATTATAAAGCTAGTAACTTTTAATTTTATTAGAAATATTAAATAAAATAAAAAGTTATTAATTAGGTTAAATATAAAAGATTATATAAGCCTTATTTAGTAGTAGGTATTTAATTTAATTACTATATTTTAAGATAGCTAAGTTAATAACTTTATATATTAATTATATTATAATTTACTTTAATAAGTAAATTAGTATAAATATCTTAAATTATTAAGGTATATATTAAATATACCTATATTAAGTAGTATATTTATCTTAAAGATATTTCTAAGGTATGGTTTTTAAAAGGTAAGATTAAGATATTTTAATTTAATTAGGCCTAAAGTTTTTTTTTTTAAAAAAAAGATAATAAATAAAGAGTATTACTAAATATATAGTTAAGTATAGCTTAGGTATCTTTAACCTTAACTTATTAATAAGGGCTAATAAGTAATAAAGCTATTAAAGGTAATAACTTTTAATATATTTAAAATAAATACCTTTTTATAAGCCCTTAAAAGGATAGTATAATAAGAGAAATAAGCTATTAGATATAAATAAAATATTAATAAAGGGCTTTTTATAAAAGCTTATTTAGATTAAGAAAAAGTTATTATAAAATATAATAAGTAATTAGGATTAAATTAGCTATATAGATTAAGAGTATATTTAATAATCTGCTAAAGTCAGAGCTTAAATATATAGATTAAAAGTTTATTACTAATATAAAAAAGTAATTACTATTTTAAATTTATTAATATAAGTAAATAAAATATAGTTAAATTTATTAATATATATTTAACATAGTTTAAAATATTAATATAAAGATATTAAAGGTTTTAATAAAATAAGTAATTAGCTTAATAGGCTTAATAGAAACTATATTAATTATATTAAACTTTAATATAAAAATAATATTTATGCTATTTAATATAAATATAAAGTTAATTAATATTTAATCTAGTAAAGTAAATAATAGTATATTAAGTTATTTTAATATTACTATTTCTTTTAAAACCCTCTTAAAAGAAAGTATAAAAAGGCAAAGGTATTTTAATATAGTATTTATTAGCCTTAATAATAGCTATATATATTATATAAAAATATTAATATAACTATTATCTACTACTTAGGTAATATAGCTATATTATATTTAAAATACTAATACCTATATTAAGTAATTTCTCTTACTTATATTATTTCCTTTAGTATTATTAAGGGAATACCTTGCTATTAATATTAGAACTTTATAGAAATAAAATAAAACTATAATAAATTTATATTATATTAATAAATCTTATTAATTAAATTTAATTACTAAATATTAGTTAGCCTTAATATACCTAGGCTTACTTTTAATAATAAAATAGCCCTTATATAATATAAATAAGTCTATTTTAATCTTAAATATATAAATATATATAAAAGCTTTATATAGGTATTACTATAGTTATTTAGCTTTAAGTCTTTATAGAATTAAAACCTGGCCTAAGAAAGCTAATAAAAGAACTATAGTAATAAATATAGTAATAAAGTATTTAAAAGACTAAAAAGGGCCTATTTATTAGACCTTATTATATTATACTTTTAAAATTAAATATATATATTACCTATATAATCTATAGGATTATAATATAATTATAGTATTTTATATTAAATTAAATTACTTATTTTTAATATAGCTAAATACTTAAGATAATATATTTAATATCCTTTTTTATTAATAATTAGTACTTTTATATTATTTAATACTTTATATAATCTAGATAATATTAAAGTAATTATATTAAAATATAGGTATATTTTAATTAATAAAGGCAATATAGGCTAAAAATAAGATATTTCTTACTGCCTTAATATAAAAAATAATAGGATTTTCTTAAATAATAAAAATCTACTTAAGTAATTAAATCTTATTTCTAAAAGTAATTTAGTCTTTTACTAGCTAAGAGATTTATATAATAATAATAAGGTTTAATATTAAAATATTATTTACTTTTAAATGCCTTTAATTTAAGGTAATTAAAGCTATCTTTAATATAAATCTATATATTATTAGGAAAGCTTAGCTATTCTTAGTAATAATTATAGTTTACTAATAGTATATAATATAAAACCTTAAGATATTAATAGCTATAGTAATTAAAAGTATATATATAGGGTACCTTATAAGATAAATATAGCTTTTAAAAATACTAAGTTATTAATAAAAGAGAATAATAAAAAGGTTAGTATTATAGCTAACTTATAATAGTTATTTAATAGAAATAATAAGGCTATATATTATATTAATAGCTATATAAAGTATTTAAAAAACCTTAATATAATCCCTTATTATAAAGGTAATAAAAGACTTAAGGATTATTATATTAGGTATAAGTAATTTTAACTAAAGTATAGAATATATAATTAAGGTTATTTATATATATAGATAGTTTACTAGTTTATATTAAAGCCTTAAGGCTAGTATTAAGGTTAGGAAAATAATAAAAAATATAATATTAAGACTTCTTAACTTATTAAATAGATTCTATCTTAAAAATAACCTTTTTTTTATTTAACCTCTTATAAAGTAAAGATATATATAGCTTTATTAGTACTTTAATTATATTTTAATATTTTCCTTTAATAGACCTATTTAATATTAAATTATTAAATACTTATATACCTGCTATATAATTCTTTATTTTTAGCTTATAAAGGTTTTATAGGCTTTATTATTTTTAAGGTATTTTCTATAAGTTAAGGCCTTTATCTAAGGGGTTTCTATTAAAATTAAAGGCTATTAGGTAGCTATATTAAGTAAACTTTATATTCTATATAAGCCTATATTTTATTAAATATAAGGTAGTTTAATTAGATTATAGAGTTATATATATAGATAAGATACCTATTTCTTAAGGGGTTACCTTATATAAACTAGGTTAAGATAGTAAAAGGCACTATAATAAAATATAAAGTATATTCTATTTATATATAAATATTTAAAAGTAGTTAATTTCTATAAAGCTATATTAGCTATATATTTATTAGTAGCTAGAATTATACTTATAAGAACTATTATATAGTAATATACTAATAGTAATAATTAGATATAAAAGGTAAATATAGTTATAAAGCTAGTGCTGCTTAAAATAGCTAGGAATATCTATTAATACCTTATATAAATATAGCAGTTAATATCTCTTATATATTATAATTTTTAATCTGCTCTATTACTAGTATAATTATTACTTTATTATAAATATAGGTCTCTGCTTATTTAGAATATAGTTTTTATATACTAGTTATAAAAGGTATATATATATTATATATATATAGCAGTAATGTCTAATATCTATTAATAGGTATTTTAATTAATAAAGCTAAGTTATTAGCTTTATAAAATAATAAATTATTAATAAGATAATTATTAGTAATTTTATATAATAAATATAGATATATAATTTATATTTGTATTATAACTAATTAAAGGATATACTATAGTGTTTTATTTAATAGATACCTTAATTATAAAGTAATAATATATAATATAAATATTTAAAAGTAGTTTAAAATAGCTATTATCTTTATCCTAATGCCTTTAAGGTTATCTTAATTAGCCTCTAAGGATATAGCTATTAGAGATTATTATATAATATATTTAATTATATAAGGTTTTATAATTATATAATTATAACTAATATTAGTAAGTAGGATTAAAATATAGATATATTAACTAATATAAAAGCTTATTTTTATTAAATAACTTAAGTTATTAAATATATATAAAATAAAATATATACTTTTATATACTATAGCCTGCTATAATAAAAGTACTTAAATTATAGCTAAAAAGGGAAACTTTAATATTTACTATAGTTAATATTAGCCTCTATACTTTTAAAAAATAAGTATCTTTTTAGTAATAGTTAGAGACTAAAGGCTAGGGTAATTAGATACTATTAAAAGAGACTTAATAGTATTTAATATTTATTTTTTATTAACCTATTTAAACTTTTATTACCTATTATTAATAACTATATAATAGCTATTAAATACTAAAATTTAAATATATAGATTTAATATTAAAAGCTTTAATATTAGCTAATATTAATATATAATTTAATTATTATAAATATAAAAAAAAGACTATAATATCTTTTTATTATTTATTAATAGTTTATTAATTAGAAATATATATATATTAATATATTATAAAATAATATTAGTAAGTTATAATTTAGGGGCTTATATTAAAGCTATTAAAGTTAATTAATTTAGGCTTAAGGTTACTAGGCTTAGGGATAAAGAGCAAGAAAGGGATAGGAAATAGGTTGCCTAAGGGTTTAATAGAGATAAGCTAGATATAGCTTAAAACCTTAAATTAGCTAGAGATTTAAAACTATTAAAGATAGAAGTATATTCTTAATATAAATAAGTTAGAGATAATTAAATATAGGCAGATAAGAAAGTATTAAAGCTATTATAGTTTTTATAGCTAGTAGGCCAGTAAGCTAGTAGGCTATTAATAACCCTAAGGTTATTAGTAACCTTAAGGCTATTAGATTTAATATAGTTAGACCTAAATGCCTAAATACCTAGCTAAAATACTAAAATTCCAATCCCTAATTCCTAATCCCTAAATGCCTAAATACCTAGCTAAAATGCTAAAACGCCAATACCCTATCTAAAAAAGAAACTCCTATATACCCAAGGACCGTATCCTCCTTATACCTTTATTCCTATATGCCTAAGGACTATATTCTCCTTATACCTTTATTTCTACATACCAGAAGACCGTATCTTCCTTATATCTCTTATTTAACTGTATTTACTATATCTAATAACTAAAATAACTCTATGCTAGAAGATCGTATCTTCCTTATATCTATAACTTACTTAACTATATCTGCTATATTTAATAGTTAAAATAACTCTATACTAGAAAACCGTATTTTCCTTATATCTATAACTTATTTAACTATAATTACTATAATTAATAGCTAAAAAGACTTTACTTACCTAAGGACTATAGTTTTATAGCTAAAGATTAAACTTTATATTTATTAATTTATTTATAGTAATTTTTTATACTGGCATATATATTTATATAAGTTTAAGGGCTTTATAGTAATATATTTAGTATCTCTTTTTGCCTTTAATATTGCCCTTAATATTATATTATTAAATCTTTTTCCTTTTTTTTACTTTACTTATTTTATAAATAAAATATATTTACTTCTCTGTAAATAGTAATAGGCCTTTAGGACCAGTTTTATAGTATTTTTTATATCTTTACTTAATGTCTTTTTTATTACTAGTATCTTAATTATAGGCTTAAAGCTAAATTATTTACTTACTTATAGTTATTTTATTAATCTAGTAATTAATATAAGTCTAAAAGCTAGGTTTTTAGTAATAGGTTTGCCTTTTACCTATATTTATTATATTATTATACTCTTTAATATAGTAATAGTAAGTTCTATATATTAATAGACCTTTTATCTTATTACTTTTATTATAGAAATATCTTTTCTTACTATTAATAAACCTTAGTATTTTATACTATATATATTTATTTACTATAACTATTCCTTTAATAATACCTTATACTAAAGGCCATGCCCTATTTAAGGACTTTTACTAAAGATTAGGTAATTCTAGGCTATTATATAACTTATTAATAAGATTATATTTTATATTTAAAAAGAAGGCTTTAATTGCTATATTTAGAGAAATTATTAATTAATTATAGTAATTTAATAAACCTAGGTATATTATAATTATATCTTTATAAAATATAGGTAATTATTCTTAAGTATTATTATTAGTATTAAGGTCTTTTATTATATAAAGATTTAATTATATTCTAATAATATAAAGGTTTAAGGCTATATCTTATTATTAATTAAACTTATAATACTTAAAGAATATTAAGTAAATACTATTTAATTCTTTTTTATAATCTTATAACTTAATATATCCTCCTTAGCAGTTAATTAAGGAATTAATATATATCTTTATCTTAGTTTTCTTTATAAGCTATATATTTCCCTTAAGTATTTTAACTAGATTATTTTTATATATAAAAGATATTTATATAATATTATTAACTCTAGCTTATATTAGTATATTAATATATATAATTTAATATAATATATATTTTAATACCTTAAGTAGATTAAATAGATTTATAGTAATAAGATCTTTTCTTTTAAAAACCTTTTTTCCTTTATTTAATATATAACCTAAGAGATTATTAATTATATCTTAGATAATAATATTAGCCAGTTTACCTCTAAATAGCCTTATTATTTCTTAGTCTTTAGGCAGTAATTTAAACTAGGTATTAAGTAATCTATTATAATTCCTATAAGCCTATTTATATATGCCTTTAATTAATACTAAAAAGAGACCCTAGAATTACTATAGTTTTAGGTTATTTTTATTAATAAGGTTTTCTTTATTATAGTTATTAATCTAATCCTTAGCTAACTTAATTAAGAGATAGGCCTTTTTTAACCTATTAAAGCTTTTGGTTACTGCTTCTTTATTATCTACCTTTTCTTTTTCTTTTTTTTTTTCTACTTCTTTGCCCTTATTAAAAGAGAGCTTATTATAATTAATTTTAATATCTTGCAGATTAAAAATAAAACTATTTTCCTTTTTATCTTCTTTCTCCTTATACTTTTCCTTCTTTTCCTTTTTATTTTTAATACAATTAATAGCTTTATTAATTACCTATTAAATAATAAAATTAACTTATAACTTTTCTAGGCTTTTTTTTTATCTTTTTATCTCTTACTTAAAGAAACTTCTCTAGCTTTTTTAAAGGCCTTTATACTTATTAAGCTTTAAATATTAATATTAATCTTATTAAGTACAGGCCTAAATAGCATTATATTCCTATTTATAAGTATAGTAAATTATTAATCTATTTTAATAAACTTATTAAAAATAAATAAAAAGATCTTTTAAGAATTTATATATATTTATTTATATATATAGTTATTCCTTAGAATAGAAAAGTAATTCTTAACTCTTATAATCTATAAGATAGGATATATCCTGCTATTATTACTCTTTTCTATAAGGGCAAGGGCATTAGGAAAAAGTAATAATATTCTATAAAGGCATTAAGAAAGAGCAATAATATCCCATAAGGGCATTAGGAAAAAGCAATAATATCCTATAAGGGCATTAAAAAAGAATAATAATATCTTATAAAGGCACTAGGAAAAAGCAATAACCTCTAATAAGTAAATTAAAAAAAAGTAATATTACTATTACTAAAGATAAAAATAGTAAAATAACTAGCATTTTAAAGATTTTTTATAAAAAAAGTAATAAAAAATAATACTTTAAGCTCTAAAGTTTAATATTTATATAAATATTATAATTCTTTTTATTATAAACTAAAAGATATTATTATATATTTACCTATTTATAATACTTAAACTATAGTCTTATTTTAACTATAAAGACTATAGATAGTAAAGGCATTATAGTTTTATAATAGCCCTTATTATTATAATTATTTTAGTTATTAATAGAGTTAAAACTAAGGTAAGGATTATAAGTAAGGTTAGGAATTTATATAATAATACTTAAGCTATAATTTAACTTAAAACTTAACTCTATTTAGGTAAGCTTAGGTTTTTATAGCTAGCTTTAATTACTAATATTATACTTATATATTTAATATTATTTCTTATTATACTAGTTATATATATATTAAATACTACTTTTAATTTTAATAAAAGCCTCTATAGCTTAGTAATTAAAGTGCTTTGCCTTATTTTATTAATATAGTATATATACTTTCCTTGCTTTATTAATATAGGTATATTAAAGAGGCCTTAAGTTTAATTCTTAGTAAAGATATACTTTTTAGTATTATTTTAAATAGTAATTTTTTTTATTTTTATTACTAAAGTAACCTAGAAATATATATTACTAGCTATTTACTTTTAAGTAAAGGAATCTTATTATACTAGCCTTTTTTTTAATTATATTTTATAATTAAATATATAACTTTTAGTTAAGATAGTATTTTATTTTAATATTAGTAATTAGCTAGATTTATATATTAAACTTAAGGATATAATTATTTTAATATTTAATTTTAACTAATAATATTAGTAATAGCTTTTATTACCTTTTTATTTATATTATTATTATTACTATTAATTTATTTTTCTAACCCTAGCTATATAGCTAGTGCTTTTTTATTTTCTTTAAGATAATAGCTATTTTATAAAATAAACTAAAGTAAGTATAAGTTATTTTTATATTATACTATATAAAAGTAATAAGTCTTTATTATTTAGTTAAGGATAGATATTTTTATTACTTAAATATTATAACTTTAAAAGTATATTAAAGCTATTTTAAAAAAGTAATAAACTATTTATATTAAAGATTATAAGTACTTTTAATTTTATTATATAATATTTTATATTTATTTAGCATTTTAATACCCTGTTTTTAAACTTTATTATATTAATATTAAGTAAAGTTATAATATAAATATAAGTAATAAGAAAGTTTATAACTAAATAAAATCTTTTAGGTATTTAAAGGCTATTATTAACCTTAATAAAAAGGATAAGGCTATTATTATTCTCCTTATTATAGTAGCACTAAATAGTATTATTTATATTTTAAAAATAATATAAAAGCTTATAACTAAATAAGATCTTTAGAAAACTATTTTTAATAGTAATATATATAGTAAATAGCTATTATAGTTATCTTAAAGTAATACAGATAATCTAATAGGCTTTATAGTAAGAGAACTAATAACTATATATAATACTTATACTAATAATAATCTGGCCTATTATAGTATCTTAGTATTATTTACTTTTAATAAAAATATTTTAAATCTTATTATAGTTTAATTAAATATAATATTTATAAGTATAATATTTAGTTAAATAAATACCTTTTATAAATTTAGTTAAGATATTAGTTTAATAGTAGCTAAAATAACTCTATAACCTTATTTTATTAGATAGTCTAAGTAATAAGCTTAAGTAGACTAAGTATTACTAAAGTTAAGTAAGTATATTTAATCTTTAAGTTAATTAAATACTAACTTCTAGGTAGTATAGGCCTTATAGATAATACTATATAAGGATAAACTATATAAGATAACCTTATAATAAGGCTATTTTATATATTAGTTTATTAAATACTAAAATAAAAGTTAATAATAGTAAATAAAATAATAAAATTTAAATAGCTAAAAGGTATCAAAGTAATTTAAGATATATAGTATTAAGTTATAATACTTATATAACTATTAGGGTTACTTCCTTAGGCATCTTACTTAGGTAATCTAATTAAGTAGCCTAATAAATAGGCTTACTTAGATGCCTTATGTCAGGCCTTAGGCTGGCTTCTAGTCACGTGGGTAATTGTAGCCCCTCTTTAGAAATTCTCATAGCATATAAATTCAATCTGCTTTATCAACCAGCTCACTTTCTCTGCTTTATCGATATAGCATACACACTCTCCCTGCTCTATTAATATAGTATATATAATTTCCCTACTTTATTAAAGTAAGTACTATTTCTATTTAATCTCTTGCTACTTATTTACTTCTTTTTACTTTTTTATTATATTTTATTATATTTATTTATAAAAAGACTGCTTTTCCTTAAATAAGGCATAGCTTTAGCCTAGTTATATAGCTAAAGTCTTTTTTTAGTAACTTTAAGCTTACTCTTTCTCTTTTTAAGTAGAATAAATAAAGTAAATATATATTTTATAGATTTTATATATTTTCTTTTACCTAAGTAGTATATATAATGCCTATTTACTATACTAACTAAAGCCACTTATCTATATAAAAGTACCTAATTAATCTTATTTCCTAATAACTAGAAATACTCTCTTTATCTAAGTAATATATATAAAGCCTATTATATATATTAACTTTAAGCTATTTCTATATTTAAGAAGATTACTTATTAATATTATTTTATAAAGCCTACTAGTTATATTAACTTTAAGCCACTTTTATATTTAAGAAAATTACTTATTAACCTCCCTTTTAACTAACTATTTATATATCTTAAGCCTAACTCTAATGCCTTACTTACTTATTAGCCTACTATTATATTATTTATATATTATTTCTAATCCTTTATTATCTTAATAAAATTTCTTTATATTATTTTTTTTATTTTTATACTTTAACAGTCTTTATATTTTAATACTATATATAGATATACCTTTACTATTAAGGAGGTAGTTATAATAGCTATAATAGCTATAGTAATAGTCCTTATTACTATTATATAAGTCTACTTTTTATACTTTAGTAAAAAAACTAATTAATAACTAAATATAATATAATATTCTTAGGTATATTTATATTAACTATTTAATACTAAAGAAAAAGTAATAGCTTTAGGCCTAGGTAAAGCTATTACTTTTATATTTAATATTATTAACTCTAAAAGGTAAAGCTATTACTTTAACTTATAGTTATGCCTAGTAGTATATTTTAATAAATTTCCTCTCTTCCCTTTCTCTCTATGCCCTTTACTATTATAAAGGCAGCAGTAGCTGCTATAGTAGATATTACTTTATCTCTACTACTATATACTGCCTAGGTTAGGCTTGTTTTTATATTATAGGCCTCCCTGGCCTATTTTCCTCTTATTGCCTCTTCTACTACTATTACTCCTGCTACTGCTGCCACTACTGCTCCTACTTCTACTCCTGCTAGAGGTAATCTTATAAATTAACCTTAAAAAAAAAAAAAAAAAAAAAAAAAAAAAACTTTAAATTTAATTTTTATTTTTAATTTTTTATTATTAATATTTTTTAAAAGTCTATTAAGTTTTATTTTATTTCTTTTTTTAAAAATATTAATTTTTATATTATTTATATTAAATATATTATTATTTAATTTAAAGATATTTAGTTTATTTACTACCTTTAAAATAAGTATAATTAAGTAATATTATATATAAGTATTTAAAAGGATTATAATTTTTTATTTTAATATAAAGGATATTATAGTTAAGGAATAATTAAAGTATTTATAAGGAATATGCTTTTTATAATAGGAATTTTTTTACTGCATTTTATCTCTCCTGACGTGACGTGACTTCTATCACTCAGTAGATGCTCAGTTATAGCCAGCTTGATCATTCTCGAAATTGTGTTTCAACCGGGCTGTTCATCTTGACACCCAGTTCACCCATTGGCATTTACATCCTCCGGTCCCGCCGTCGAATCCGCCAAATTTTTCGTCTCCTCGAGACCTTTTGTTGATCCACGTGCCACCAGCTCCTATGTCGTTGGCCAGTAGCTTAGGGTTCTCCTCATCAATCTTCTGTCTGTCGTCGATAGGCCAGGCCCAGACAAACTTTTTCCCTGGGTCTCCTCCATGTGTATCCATCGTCACCGTCACCGGGTAGGGCATTGTTCCTGGCCGAATCAGCTCTGGTGATCCGTCGATGGCGCCTTGCCCAGTAGGATCGATCAGCTTCGATGCGTTGGCAGCCAGTGTGCGTGTCCAGATCTGAACGAGAAAGCGTGTCTCGCTCCAAGTCGCGATGAAATCAGCCTCTGTCTCCCGACAGCCGCCGTCCTCGTCCAGTGGAATGTCTCCATCCTTGGTATCATTGAGAACCGTGACCGACTTAAGGAAGATGGTTCGTCTGAAGTAGGTGTAAAAGCCATAGTGCTCGGTCGGAAGCCCGCGGTCGTAGAGCCTCACTGGCTGCTGCACCGGCTGCGGGAGCAGGACAGCTGGTTTGGATGCGCCATTCTCGTTGAGCTCAGGGGATGGGAGCACTTCGGAAAGGCTGACATTCACATCCAATTCTTGCCTTTTGGTCAGCTCTTTGCGGCTACTCTCCTCGACAGAATCAACCAGACTGATGTAGAATGGAGTCGCCTCGCCGCCCTTTTTATCGGATTTGATATTGTCAGTTGTATTTCCCAGAAACCACATCTCTTGGAATTTGGGTGGGCTGGGGCTGGGCTCAAAGCTGGGCGCCTCCCGTGCCCGGATGGTGTCTCCCGCGTATGCGGCACCGCCCATACCTCGACGCCTCTTCAGCGAAGGGGGATCCTCGTTGGGGGTTTTCCAATCGTTGCGGGTACTTTTGTCCCACTGGATCTGCAGGATAATGGTTGGCTGGTCAGGCTTGTAAGGCTTCACCGAGTCATGCTGTTCTTTTGGTAGAGAACAACTCCACAACGTGGACGGCTCAGTGCAGCCACTCTTCGCGACAGTATTGTCCGGTCCGACGATTGTCAAGTCTCCGGTTGGCATGGGTGGGAAATCCGTCAAGTTGACCCAGATTGATGGCACTTCCTCTGAATGCTTGGGGCGTGTCAGAACAACGCCCAAGGTGATCGAAAGAATAATAGCGGCAAGAAGAACCCCTAGAATAATCATCCAGACACGACGGCGCTGTCGACCTTCGCGTCCAGTCCGACCGAAGCAACCCCTCTCTGGAATACATCCTCGACCTCTCCAGAAGCCACCAAGGCGCCGAGCAACAGCCTCTTCCTTCTCGTTTCGCCTTCTCTGACGCTCCTGTTTGGTGGCATGTTCGGCCTCGCCATGGGAGTATTCGCGGGGTGCAGATGTTCCCAGCGGTCGTGTTGGGAGGGGCATTTGAGGGAGACGCGGGTTGTCTCGCGGGGCCGGAGTAAGTGGAATATCAGTTAGTTGCTCAGCTCGCTGCGATGACATGGTAGAGGAGAGACCAGGAGATACAGGACCCGGCGAGGGGGGGAACTGGCTTTGAAGTGGGTGTCCAGGCGGGAAAACAGCCCTATACCTAACCGGAGCAGCCTGGCTCTTCTTTTCGGGAGGCGAGTATGCAGGCAACTGTTCCCCGGCACTTTCTTCCTCCTCGGTCACAAGTATTTGTGGTTTTTCTGAAATGGATATGGTTTCAGGAACGGGGGATGCCCTTGCAGTTGAAGGTCCAGATTCGCTCTCTTGGGTGTGCTCAAAACGGGGAGGTGGTGTCCTGCGTGGCGTCGGTTCTTTGACAATTGGTGTTTGAAATGAGCCAGGAGCCAAGCTCGGTGTAAGATATCCTCCTTGAAGAGGCTTGGTCTCCTGCTTGTTCCACCATTCATCCCCGCGGATAGTCTTTGGTGAGTCAGTATACACCTTTGGACTGGTAGTGAAGGTCAGTCTGTTCTCCATAAAAGGTGTGACGACATGATGATCCCACCAGCCACGGGACTTGGATGCAGCACTATCGGGCGTCAGTGCTGATGTCTTTCCCCTTGCTTGTTTCTGTGGGCTCGAGGTGCCATCTTCTTCAAACAGTGTGCATGGCGTACCGCCATCAGAGTCATCGGGAGTTTTGCCTCCGAGTTCCAAGCTGATGAGCCTCTGATGAGCTGACTTCTTGAAGTTTGCTGGAACCGCAGGCACGGGTGGAACATTGACGGCCGTTGTCGTGCCGGGAGATGGAAACTGTGAATAGATACTTGAGGCGTATCGAATGGTGCTGAATGAGGAAACAGTGTCGGGTGTATCAGGCGACCACACTGACTTCTGCTGAACTGGAAATGGAGCCAGGTTTGAAGAAGAAGAAGAAGAAGGGTTTCGAGGCAAATAGGGCTGTGCTGGAGTTTCAATGGGTGTTGGAGCGGCGTCATACCGGGAAGAGTTGCCCGCTTCCTCAGATGAGAGAGCCAGACCAATGACGATGGGTCTGTCATCCGGCGAGAGCTTGTTGTCTGGTGTGCGTGCTGATTGAGCTGGCTGGGCTGATGACAGCGGCGAAGCAGTTGCTGGGCTTTGGTCCTTGCCCTTCTTGAACCAATTCCAATTTCCTACTGAAGCCGAAGTTGGTTCTCCCTCCAATGCCTTGAGAGCAGCAGCGTCTACAAATTTCCCAGCCCGTCCTACCGGAGTTGGCATGTAGTTCTGGCGGCGAAATGTTGACATGTCTGTGATAAGCTTGATGCCTGCCTTGGCATTCTGGACCTTCTGTCTCTGGCGTGATTTGACTCGGACAATTCTTGCAGCAGAAGCTCTTGATGCACGTCGAGTTGAGGGTTTGGAGTTTCGAGTCGACACATTCAGCGGAGCTGGAGAGACTTGCTCCCCAGCGTCGATGGGCGTGATGGGCTCGTCGTCCTCCCAATCCTCCCACTCTTCTCGACGCCGTGGCTGGGCTTCCGAGTACGGCGGTGGGTGTACCGGGACTTGATTGTGAGTATCGTTGCTCATGGTGTAAGGACTAGTCTTTGAATAGGGAAGGGAAAGCAAAACGAGAAGGAAAGGTAACAGTATCTAGTGCTTAGACATGTATGGCTGGCGATCGAAAGGAAACTGTATCGTTTGGTGTTTGTTTTTCCACAGATGACTATATCGTCGTTGTTTTGGATCAAGATTCGGAATGTCAAAATCTTTATCGTTTAGATGATGGTTTGTTGTTGGAAGCAAGCGATACAGAACAAAAGCCAGTTAGTATGAATGTAGTAGAACAAAGGAGAAAGTGCGAACAATAGGATGGGACAAGAATGGCTTGTTCACAATCAAAGACCGAAAAGCGACAATAAGAAGCCAAAGGAGAGAATGAAAAGAGCAAGTATCACTTGAGGGTGAGGAGAATGGATAAAAACCACGACAATAGGTACCTAGGTAGGGAAGTGAATCACAGTGAGGATGCGGTCCATAATAGCACCTCAAGCAACAAAGGTAGCTAGCTACCTACATTGTATACCAGGATCGAGCAGAGCCAAGGGCGCAAAGCATCTTGATTGGACTCTAGTGAGAAGCCCGCATCGATTTGATGCAGGCTAAATAAAGCATTTGAGGTCCAAACGTTGAACAATAGCTCATAGGCTATGGATTGAATGACCTGGGTCAACCGAGAGTGTGGAATAGCCGCCATCTTTCTGGGGTTAGAGTGTGTGATTGGCCAGTTCTAAGCGCCGACATTGGCGTGTGTGTGATTCGTAGGCCGTTGAATTGGCGACCACTGCCTGCCTCGAATCTGCGACTGGTACCCGTTCATCGACAAGGAGTTGGGGAGATGGCTCTGTATGTAATAGCCCAAGACACGTCTCTGATGGAGAGGCGGGATAATGCTCGATTGGCTATTGTTGCGATGCAGAGTGTATTCGGGGGAGAGGGTCCGGCATCCGGCTGCTGTTAGTCTGTCGATTAATCTCACTCACACACACACAGTACATACATACACACATGTTGGATACAAAAGCGTCGGTATTCCTTCTCGAAAAGAGCCACTCGGCTTGGCTTGTGGTGCTTGTGGTGCTGGTCGGCTGGTCGGCTGGTCGAGACAAGGTCTGTTAAGAAATCAAGCCAGCTTGACCAAACCTAGTCCTGGCTGCTATTGAAGCGTTGATCCAGATGGGTTCAATCAGGTCAACCTTGACATCTTCAGTCGTGACTTGATTTCAGGTATATTGGTCATGGACAGTATGACTGGGACAAGGTGAAAGGGCCCTATACCTAGGTATTTGGCATGCAGTGACTTGACAGGCTCTTGTTCGTTTAGGCGTACTCAAACGAAGAGATTCTTTCTGAGCCCTCAGTGCCGAAACGGGTCGCTCAACCGGCCTGGCCGAATCGACTTGACTTCACCGTTCTCCAGAAGCCATCATGTCCATTCGGGACAGTGTTGCATATCATGCCGGTGTCTCATGATTCGGTTCTGGAGTATCCAGGTACGCTTTGCAGGAGGCCGCCATTTGGAAACATTTGTCTGAGGGCTTCCTGGTCCATGGTGCATCCACCCACTGAAGATAGGAAGAGGGATTACAGATCATCTCTATGATGCATCACGTGCTAGAAGACACCAAGAATGACAGGTAGGTTATCCATGCCTTTCATTTGACAGTTGAGATGACAGCGATGCCAATGCTCATTGGAGGGAGGCTCAAGCTGTGATTGACAGGTACAGGTAGGAGGTAGGTACAGGCTCGGCTCGTAGGGTTGGCTTGATGTAACCCACCAAAGCTAATAGAAATGAACATCGGCATACATATAAATATGGATGTATGCACATAGTACATGCTGTACAAGATCGTAGGCGAGATTGGAAGAGGTAAATACGGTAGTTGCAGTGGAAGTGTGCCCGTCCATTAGTAGGTAATAACTAGTTATGATGGATGTTTGAAATGACAGAAGCTCTAGGTTTCAAACCCAATTCACTCTCCTCATCAACTTACTAATAAATTACTTAGGTAGCTGATTACCGCCAAGTCTTTGGCTTTCCGTTAATTAACGGTTACACCCCCCTGAACCTGAAATTCAATGAGGAATGTGGGGTCCTTGGACTCCATGTCAAAATGCCTGGGACACGAAGGATGGAAGGCAATCAAAGGCCCAGAGTTCCAAATCAGTGAGTTTACCTACTAATACAATCTCAGCATCCATCAGCACCTGGAGAAAACAAGTTCTAGAGGCAGAGAAGAATCACAAACCTAACACATTTCTGCCCTACAAGGCAAGCACCTACCTACTGCTTCAGACTCCACTGGCAGTCTTAGTACTCGTTAATCTCATCTTTTACAATGGATCAAATTGTCTCGGTAGATACAATTGGAGAAGATGAACTCTGACGTAATTCCGCTCTTTTTGCCCCCCCCCCCCCCCCCCCCCCCCCCCCCCCCCCCCCCCCCCCTCTCCTTCTCCCTGGGCTAAGATAGGGGTCCAAGGCTTAAGAAATAGAAGGGCTAGAAGGGTTAGAGGGGCAATGGATAGGAAATTTCCATCCATTGTAATGGATCCATGGAACCAAGGCCCAGGCCAGAACCTCAGGTCCGAAAAATGTCGCCTTTTCCAGCAGAGGTCACCAAATTCCCAATACAACAAGACCTAGCGAAGAGGCTGACTGCAGCTTGTCATCTTCTTGGGGACTGACAAACAAGGGACTTGTGCCTGTGCCTGTGCCTGTGCCTGCATTGGATGCAAAAAGATCTTGTATCCCCTGGTCTTGTTAAGAAAGGGAAATTCTTGGGGTCGGATTAAAACCAAGTGTAGCATAGTTATTTTCTTGGCTCTCAAAGTCCAGGATCCCCCTATTGTTTATGAGAAGGGAACCTTGAAGCAAGAGAAAGTCTTCCATTTCCTCCCCCCCTGAGAGCCGTGGAAGGTAATTAGTAGTTGGCCCTTGTTTGAATTTCGTTGATCTCTGTTACAATGATTTGGACTTGCTGGACTCTCATCCTCTCCTAGGTAGGTAGTAGTTTGACTTCCCACTACGAAGCAAACCTACATTGACCGATACGATAGGTACGGAGTACGATACAATCCAATGCGATACGAGCGACCGACTCGGCTAATTTGCTAGTGTGCTCCAGTCAATGCAGTATCTTGCATCTTACTCAGATCCAGTTGCGACAAGACTCGATTGCATTTACACCGACCGTTGTTCACCGTTACTCCCGCAGTCACATCGCATCGCATCGCATCGCATAATACCTATGATCACTGCTCGTTCAGCAATTCACTTACACCTCAAGACACTGCGACTCGGTGCATCACATTCGTTTTGATCTTCGCTACCGTGAACCCAATCCAATCCAATCCCAATAACCACACCGAATCCTTTGAGCAGCTCCATCACTGAAGCTACTGTGCCTACTCCGTACTAACTTGGTAGTCAGACTGGGATCCCTTATTAGTGTCGATACCATAAAGCCAAAAAAGAAAACTGCGCCATCACTGCCCTGCTTCACTGCGGATTCTCTCATCATTATCATCATCATCCACCCACCACGACGGGAAATTCTAACCTATTTCTGTCAGCATCGTCGCGTTGCATCGTATCAACCATCCCGTACACCTGCCAACGTCGCCCAATCCTCGTATACGGTGCTGCCACACCCATCGCCCTGTCACGATCCCCGATTTTCCATTCCGCCTACTATATTCTGACTCTGCGCCACATTTCCAGCTGAACAGTTGCGGCCGTGATTGTATACCCTCCCTTGCCAAGGTGGAAAACTCGGGACGTTCGTGGCGTCAAAGCAAACTAGAGTGGGCGAATGAGAAGGGGAAAAGAGTGAAGGGGGAAAAACCCACACAACAACACCAAGCATTGGCTATCACAGCAGTTTGAGCCTCGTGATTGCGACCCTCCACGAGAGTTGCTGCCCCTCACCCTCCACTTCGCGATAACCGGCATAAGCGGCACCCTTCTTAGAAGTCGCCGATTGCGACGTTGCTCAAGCTCGCTTCATCAAGCTCACCCCTCGGCTCTTCGAGCTCGTTTAGCGATCGCCCTTCCCGTGCATTTCATACCAGACAACGGTCTTCTGTCAGCCATATCGTGATCAACCCTGGCTTGCTATCCTCCGATCCCCAGAGGCCACAGCAGCCTAACAGCAGTCCCTTATCTCCTGTTCCAGGTACGTACAGTTGATAGTGACGCTCTCCAGTTGTCTTGTCAATGTCTCAGCTCTCATACCTTCAGGCTTCTTGGCGGATTCCCTTAGACTATCCGTATTTTGGACTGTCATCATCCCCACTGTCTCTTTTTATACATACTCTTGTGCCCGCCATTGCGCCTTATTTAGTCTCTGCATGGCCTCAGCCTTAGCTCGCTCTTGATCATCCTTCCTTTTCCCACTTCTTTTTTCCTTTATAGATATATCTTGCTCGTCTTTGACTTCCATGGACCGTCAACTGCAGTCAACCTAACGTTAGTTCGCGGGCTAATCTCTGAGCCCGCCTCCTACAGATACCCCAGGTCCCTCCATGACCCTTTCGCGAAGCCCTTCACCTGTTCCCGGTGGTGGCTGGTCAAGTCCAGGCTTGAGCCTTGATAGTGGGAGGTCGACTCCAGCGAACGTGAGCGGTGGTCCTGTTGTATGGGAATCGGCCAAGATGCGACCTCACAATTCTAGCACATTTTCTTCCTTTTCGACTCAAAACAAGGGTTTCTTCAGCAGACATATGCGGCGACTATCGAGCAGTCTCCCGCAGTTTAACGGCCAGCGTGAGACTTGGAAGGGAAAAAATGGACGGGGGCCAAGATGGATTCGAAAGGTACCACTCGCCGGTAGAGTTCGATCGATTTATGGGCGAATGGGCAGAAGACTAAAGATGTTTCTACTGTTCATGCTGGTAGCGATACTCTGCTATACCATTTTCTACACAACCCGTAAGTTGCAGCTGGCTTATCTTGGGTCTTGGGCTACGACTGATCATTTGAAGCTCTTGTATATTACTGGAGAAGATCGTTCGGTGGCGGAAACAAGTTTGTCATCATCTTGGGCGCAAATGTTGGAGGTGGTGTCATGGAGTGGAAGGGTGCCAGAGAATGGGCCATCGAGCGGGACAGCGTGCGAAACAAGCGAAAGTACGTCAACCGATGGGGCTACGACTTGGAAATTGTGGACATGAGCACCAAGAAGAAGTATGCGCACGAGTGGCGGGAGAGCTGGGAGAAAGTCGACTTTATTCGGTCGACCTTGAGGAAGTATCCCAAGGCTGAATGGTAAGCTGACCCTGGCTGTGTTGTGTATGGAATAAAAGACTAAGCTCCATGTCAGGGTTTGGTGGCTGGACTTGAACACATTCGTGATGGAGCCCTCAGTATCACTTCAAGACCACATATTCAACCACCTGCAGACAGAAGTCGAGCGCGACATCAACTACTTCAACCCTCGCAACATATCGCACCCTTTCACCCATCATTATCTGGATGAGGTCTCGCGAAGCCCGGTTGGAGATGGCAAGGCCAACTCGATCAACATGATCATGACACAGGATTGCGCCGGCTTCAACCTGGGATCCTTCTTCATGCGGCGCAGCGACTGGACGGACAGACTGCTCGACGTCTGGTGGGATCCTGTCACATATGAGCAGAAGCACATGCAGTGGGAACACAAAGAGCAAGATGCGCTGGATCAGCTATATCAATCGCAGCCATGGGTGCGCAAGCATGTCGGCTTCCTACATCAGCGCAAGATCAACAGTTTCCCGCCTGGAGCTTGCAACCCCGACGGCGGTCCCAAGGATAAGCACATCCACTATGAGGAGAACCAGCGCGATTTCCTGGTCAACATGGCAGGGTGCGAATGGGGCAGAGACTGTTGGGGCGAGATGTACTATTACCGTGAGTTCAGTTACTGGCTCAACCGAAACCCATGGGAACGCTTTAAGGAGGATCTCATTGCGGTCATCTGGTTCAAGCTCACCGGCAAGAAGGTCAAGTTGTGAAGAGCACTTGAATAAAGCTGTGGGATGGATGAAGCGACGACAAGGTTGATTGTTTGTTGGGATATAGACGCATCAACTCGGCGAGACGATATACGGGAAACGGGAAACGGACGCGGACACGAGAAACAGTCTGATGGTATGACTGTGCTGATGCTTGCCACGGAGTTCTGTACATGATTTGCACTTTTTCTTTTCCCGACTGCATATACCCACTTCGACGAGGCATTAGAAAGAGAACCGCGATAGTCGAGAGATGGAGGGGGGGTTTCTCGGCTGCATATCGCACGGAGAGGTTTGAATCGGGAAGCATTGCGTGCTTACCGAACAGTCACGGTATGAAATGAGAGGAGATGGAGAGTGTTTTATAGATATGAAAAGTTTGTCAGGGCTGTGGGGGAGGATGTATGTAGTGTTTCATGTGGCTGTCAATTAGAAAGAACACCTATACATACGACTATGTATGATGTATGTATGTATGTATGTACAGTGCAGTACATACCCGAACAGCTGGGATTGCGATCGGTCCGAAAGAAAGGATTAACCAACTACGGGGAGGTTGTCTGATACATACTGCTAAAGGTAGTGTGAAGATGCGTGGAGTGAAACTGTTTTGTGTCGAATGAGTGAGATCCTCCGGAAGTGATGGATGATTATTTGGCAAGGATAATCCCAGACACAGATCAAGCTGATACATACATACAATATGCGTAGCGAGACCACATATGTACTGTTTGCACGGTATAATCAGGGGAAATATCACGACATTCTAAGAGTCTAAAAAGATGGAGGTTGTCAGGGCGAATGGCCCTGGACCTTGACAAGAGCGCGTCGATCTTGTTCGTCTATTCTATATGTATGTACTCCGTATAGAGCCGAGATCATAACTGCCGGGATCTGGATGTGATGCGAGTTCGGGACCACGGCACGGAAGAATAGACCAAGAGTTGATTCTCCGCCAGTTGAAGCAGACTAACCTCGTCAGGAGAGTATGTACAGGTACGATGTAGTTGTATATAAATTTCAGGAGTAGCGGATTTTTATCGAGTTTGAAGGTTCAAGTGGGAATGTTGGAGTATCGTAGATGATGAGAGAGAAAGGAGGTGGCAGAAAGGTTCCGTGGTGAGGGCGGCAGCGTGAGCAGTGATTACATATGTCGACAACATGTGTGAGTGTCCAAAAGAGGTACTGCCTAGGTACTAAGGTTAGGGTACCAGGTAACTAGATAGGTTAGTAGGTACAGTAAGTAGGGAGAAGAGATCCATTAGAAAGGTCTAGTCTTGCTTCCATTCCTGAGACTATGTTTCAGAATAGGTCATTGTTTGCATGAGTGTGGCGGCGGCTGGATAACGCGCGTCGAGGCTAATAAGTGACTGAAATGTCTTGGTAAGGAATGAATTCAGCCTAGCTTAAATACGGAGCGATTCAAGACGGGGGGGCCAAGATCAGGTTATTTGAGGTCAATTGGGCTACTGTATGTAAGTAATTACGTGTGTGATCTATATGTATGATGCCGAGTGCTATGTTTGGATATTCTTTGTTCTTGCTTGCTTGCTTGCTTGCTTGCTTGCTTGCTTGCTTGCTTGCTTGATTGTTGGGATTGGGCTTCAAACTCACCAAGTTACCTGTGGATGGATGGCATCAGGTGGAGAGACAGGGATAGAAACGAGTTGAGCGCGCGGCTAAGGAGTATGTATGTACAGTTTTTTTTTATAGAAGCGCTGTTATGGATACCCAAAGTCTGGGTCCCTGATAGCCAGACTGACTGGGTGAGTGTAGGTATCCATTACATACAGATATCCATGGATCCATTAGCAGTCTTGGTAGGTAAGGTAATTAGTTGTGTGATTCACATATTCAAGAACAATAGCATTCACATGGTCAATCAATATATTGCAATAGAGGATTCCAGCAAGCAGAAAATATGTACAACCTAGGTATGTACCTACATAGGTAAGTACTAACTCACTCAGCTGATGAGCGGGAATGTTTCTGTTTCGTCGTCACCTGTTTCTCATCCCATCTGAGCCCTCGGCCCTCTCACTAAAACCCTCCCCCTGCCACGGGCACACATTCACTCACGCACTCCACTCCAGGGCTATCAGATAGCGTGCTCTCTAGTGGATGCAAACCCCTGAACCCGCTCGCCTACTTGACATGGGCCTATCACAGGCCTCGACATATCCATCTCCCTGCCTGAACCGGCCATCTCCAGGCACACCAAGCCGTATATGGTTCCGCTAAGCTTTTTCTCCGCTGGAGTGATTGGCCTTGGCCCTCTCTGAATCGGAACTGTCAAGCTACGCATTAGAGCCTCTGGACAAAAGTGGTTGTGGGGGATTCTATTGGTGGCACTCTATTATATGAAGAGTCCTGACTTCCATTGTTCAAGGCCGCCCCCCCCCCCCCCCTTTGGCTATTGTTTCGGAATCTTTAGCATGCACAGCACCAGCATCCAATGGATCTGATCTGATATCTGCCCTATCCCGTAGAGCATGAACTGATAGAAGCAACCCAAACGAGACAAGGGGTGGGAGAGGAACAAAGAAACATGGCTGGTCTCGTTTCTCAAAATAGCTTGACGTTGCAAAGGAGAGGCTGTAAGACATTCCGGTCCATATCAGAGACATAAACTTATACATAGCTCCCGCATTCCCTCCTCTCCTTGGAAGCCCTTCCTTTTACTAGACCATAACCAACCAACCTCACTCTTTTTTTTCTCTTGTTCTCTCTCTTCCTCTCATTCTGTCTGTCTGTCTGTCTGTCTCTCTCTCTCTTTCTCTTGCCTTGGCTTCTTCCGTCTTCAGTGTCTGGTTACTCTGAGGCTGAGCTGTTCTTGGAAACTTGGAGAAGACACATCCACTCCTTGACTTCTTTCTTGGCTGCATTCGTCGCCATCACCGTTCAATCCTTTCGGTAGCTGGCTGGCCGTCCTTGTTTTATCATTCTCTTCCATCCACTCTCTTTTTTCTCCCCCCTCTCTCTCTCCCCTGTGCCTTGGTTTCGTTGCTGCTTTTCCTATTGACCAGGAGCAGTAATTATATCGCTGGACTACCTACCTCCCTCCTTGGCAGCGTCAGTGTCAGAGCTATTGTCACTCACTTCAATAGCCTCCCCCTCCAGCCCTCCCTCCACTTTTGGCTGGGGATTCCCTCGTTCAGACAATAGGTGATGAATGGTAGTTCACGGTTCTATTGTTATAAATCGTTTGTTCATTGCACTCGACCCTTGTCAGAGCATCAGCCTCGCTCTGATACAACTTCTGTCTCTGTGAACTGAACGACTTGATCGCATTCTCTCCTTCACACTCAAAACTAGAGCTTCAAATCAGGATTGATCTGGCGAATGATTAACTAGAAGCAAAAGAACTCTTCTCGCCCTGGCTCTTTTACTCTCCAAAGACTCTTTCCCCTCTCAGAAGCAATGCATTCCTCCATCCTCGCGCTGGGCCTCACGGCCTTGTTCAATGGTGCCTTTGCACAGAACAACTCCTACTCTCAGTACTCCCTCAAGACCACATACGACTCTTCCAACTTTTTCGAGGCCTTTAGGTTCTTCAACGAAGAGGATCCTACCCACGGCTTTGTTGACTACGTCGACGCCGACGCCGCCAACTCTGAGGGTTTGGCTGGCTATGTCGATGGTGCTGTCTACATGGGCGTAGACTACCAGACAAAGAACCCCTCCAACGGCCGAAGGTCTGTCCGTGTCACCTCTCACGACGCCTTCACTCACGGTCTCTTCGTCGCCGATATTGCCCATATGCCTGGCAGCATCCCCGGTGTCTGGCCCGCATACTGGATGTTCGGTCCCAACTGGCCAACCTCTGGCGAGATTGATATCCTCGAGGGCGTCAACACCCAGACCGAAAACAAGATCAGTCTCCACACTGGACCTGGCTGCAGCATCACCAATGATGGCACCACTCAGGGCACGACCCTCGAGTCCGAAAACTGCGATTCTGCTGGCGCCTCCGCCGGCTGTGGCCAGAACACCTCAGACAACCAAAACTACGGCGATGGCTTCAATGACATCGGCGGCGGAGTCTACGCCACTGAGTGGACATCCGACCACATTGCTGTATGGTTCTTCCAACGTGGTCGCATCCCGCAAGATATCCAGTCCGGTAACCCAACCCCTTCGTCTTGGGGTCCTCCCGCTGCCAAATTCAACGGCGGTCAAGGCTGCAACATCGACGATCACTTCAAAGAGAACAACATCGTCTTTGATACCACTTTCTGCGGTGATTGGGCTGGCTCCCCCGATGTCTGGGGCCAGAACCCAGAGACCTCGTCCTTGGGAGACTGCGAGGACTATGTTGCCAACAACCCTGCCGACTTCAAGAACGCCTACTGGCTTGTAAACAGTATCAAGGTTTACGTTCAGGGAGGCTCGTACGGTGGTGGTGGTGGTGGTGGTAACGGAACCACTGGCGGCGGCAACTCTGGCAGCGGTAACAGTGGCAGCGGTAACAGTGGTAGTGGTAACAGTGGTAACGGCAACTCTGGCAATGGCAATTCAGGAAACGGAAATTCTGGCAACGGCAACTCCGGTAACGGAAACTCGGGCAACGGAAACAGTGGCAATGGCAACAGTGGTAACGGCCAGAGCGGAAACGGTGATGGATACTCCTCTGACAGTCAACAAGGCCAAGGCCAAGACCAAGGCAACAGCGATACCCCTGAGCAACAGCAAGACCAAGGCGGTGGCTACAGCAGTGGCCAAAGTTACGGTAATGGCCAGTACCATGGCCCCGGAGCCTACAAAACCAGCAAGCCCCAATCAAGCGGTACCACAAGCTGGGACGGAAACGGTTGGCGAGTCGGGTCCAAGCGATCCGTCATCTCGAAGCGATATCTTGCATGAGCAGGTCGAGCTTCTAACCTTTACATACGAGCATATGAGATACCCCCAGACACAACAAAGAAAGACATGGGTCGGCGGTAGCGGTGCCGGTGGCGGTGGCGGCTGTTTTTACATGACATTTTAACAGATATTGAACATCTGTCAAAGCATTTTCGATTCTAGATTTCTTATGTCAGCCTTTACTCTTCTCAGTACATACATATATATATATAGTCATCTATTGGCTACAAGTGGTTGATGACCATGCGAGCGAATGAAGTATTTAGCAATGCAAGTCTTACGGGCCTAGATGCTTGTGGCGTTTTCTGCCGTGTGAGTGTTGAACGTGGATAGATCACCAGGGTGTCAGTTTTGAGATGGGGGCGGGATGCTGATGAGGTTGAAAGGCGTTGAGAATGCCCCTGGTTCTTAGTCATAAGGTACTGATCGACGTTAGCGGTGTTGGGGATGGAAACGCCAAACCCGATATGGACAAGATTTTTACCTCTTCTTATCGTTGGCATAATGAATCCATGCCTGTAGACATAAACATTGGATGGATTGATGGATCTTACTTTCGTCTACACACCGTGTTAGGAACATCATTGAATATTTCATGACATATCAGCAGAGTTGAATAAGCACTTGTCACCTTTTGTTCAACAGTCGTTCGTTATCCTCACTTGGGATAAACGTTATGCTAACTCAACATGGCACGCATGTTCATCATACTCACTTAGACTAGGTATTCGAAGCGGGTCTAACAACCAGCAGCTACGCCTGATTATTAAACTGTCGGACAAGTTTGATAATTCTCCCAGGAACTCACGATAATTCAGTCTCATCAGATATTCGCTGTTCTCAACAGTTTTGTTGTTGTTGTGGTCGTTGTTGTTTTGTGATTTAAACCAAAGGTCTCCATCCATCATCCATCAAACAATTCAATTGAGCCCTATCAACCACAATGGAGTCCTTTCTTGGTCTCGATCTCACAAGGAACTATTCCTTCTTCACAGTACGACCCTTCTCTCCTTTCCTTCCCTCCCCTCGGGATCAACGGCATCTCAACTTAACGCATCTTATAGGTCCCAGCTGCATTCTTCGTCACCACGTTCCCTCACGCCTACACCATCACCGTAGGTGCCAAAGGGACCTACGACAACTGTAACCCTCGCTCTCACAAGGACACAATCGCCAATTGCCAGACTCTGGATAAATCTGTAGGTTTGGCCGTCTGGTTGTCCATCTCTCGCCCACAACTTCCACTAACAATCCCAGCATAAACAATTCCTCCTCCGTGCAAAAGCTGCCACAGAAAACGGCCTCGAAACTATCGGTTGCTATGCCGCAGGTGTCTTGGCCGCAAACTTTGCAGCCGTTCCAGCGCCAACAATCAATATCCTTGGTTTCGGCTATGTTGTGAGCCGTCTCCTGTACAACATCGCTTACCTGTGGTTGCAGGATATTCCCCGACTATCACGGGTACGCAGTTTAGTTTGGGTAACCAGCATCGGAGTGATTATGTCGTTGTGGGTGAAGGCTGGAAACAAGATGCTGTCCATGTAAAAGGAGAGCCGCCTGAAGGCCCGTGTGTGTACGTGTACCTACTTAGATAGTCACCAGAGACTGTTGGCTTACAGCCTTCACAAGTACAACATTCCCGCTCGGTCTCACAGTTCTCGGCCATTTTATTCGCCTTGTGGAATTCTTTGCCTTGGGTGTAGTAGGTAGAAACCGCATCTGCCGATTCCTTACGCGGCTCTTCGCCTACTGCACTTGTTCTCTGTTGTTCTAGTCCATATGAAACCCAGCTGCAGTATCATGTGAGTGTTATATACAACCATCTGCAACGCAAACAAGTACCTGTTGGTTGAATCGAGTACAGGGAAGCCTTCTCGAATGTAGCACTTGTTTGGCCATGGTTCTCTATAAAGAACCCGCCCTCTCGTGGAAACTTTGACACCGCAAAGTCTCGACTAAAATTCGACACAGAAGCTTCACAACTTTCGAAATGTTTCCCATCAACTATCTCGTCTTCCTCTTCGCCTCAACAGCCCTGGCCCTCCCTCACAACCCAGAGCCTTGCGACACGGATGCCCCTGCTATCACAGCTGCTCCCAAAGAGTCGTTCGACTGTGATTACAGCTACTGTGGCGAGGACGACGATGTCTTGTGGTGCTTTCGCTTCATCCCTTTCACCACCATCAATCCTACCCTTGGTCCTCTTCCTGGCGAGACAAGGATCTCTATTGGCACGTGTGGTCCCAAGTCAGCAGACCCGAACCCAATGGATTGATTTCGGGGCGTAGGCTCCGCTAACAATGTTGTGCGTCATGGCGGTGGCGGATGGGTAGGCTTGGGTATTTGAGCGATGTACATCAGATAAGACGAGCTGAGGAACGAATGTGATGTCTTGATCTAAGCTCAAACATGAAACTGTGGTTCTTGATAGCCAACCTATAGCCCAGCATTATACCTAGGGCTTCTAGCAATAGGCACTTATCAAATTACCTAACTAGTAAAGAAAACCGGTAATACATCCCTCCATATGCTCCTAGCGTTGGTAAATTGAGCCAAATGCCAATCCAAATGCTTTAACCTACGCCTTCCCATGCTTCGTTCAAGAGCGTGTACGTCTCAGTCTGCCTGTCTGTGAGTGTGTGTGTGTGTGTGTGTGCAGATTGATGCTCTTAGTGCATTTCGGCGCCTCCGAAACTCTTGTGTCGTGTCAGTGTGGCCCGGGCCTGTGTTGCTCTGGGAAGCTGGTCTTTGGTAGACTTGCGCCGGCTGAGAGGTCGGCGTTCTGGGACCTCTTCTGTCCCACTCCGACCCTGTTCGGCTTCGATCATAGCATCAGCTGGCATAGAAGCATCATCCTTGATCTTGGCAACGAAGAAGGACGCGATCAGGACACAAGCTCCACCAAGAGCGAACACAATAGAAATACTGTGGTCTCCCGGTGTACCTCTGGGCTTCTGCCAGAGCTTGAAGATGATACTGGAACCAACAGTAGCAATGATTTGAGGTGCCGCAATCGCCATGTTGTGGATGCCGAGGATCACTCCAGCCTGGTCGATTTCCTCCTCCTCGTCATCTGCGGTTCCGTTATTGTTTGCTCTGGCGGCCGCCAATCGTGTCTTTTGAGCTCGTATCAGGGCATCTCTCCGGCTGATCTCGGCACTGATGATGGCCCATGGAGCCCACAGTGTCATCGCCCAGGTGATACCGACAAGACCAACAAGCACGGTGGCGGCCTTTACGGTCCGGACGAAAAGGGTGGCGAACATGCACCCAGCAAAGAGAAGGAGTGACAGGAACCAAGCACGCTTGAGAGTCAGGCCAGGAATGGCCAGCTTGTCTAACCAGGAGGGCTTCTCATCCTCATCCGAGTCATAGTAGCCTGCAGGGCTCTCTCCCGGAATACCGGTGACTGGCTGGCTATCGTAGGTTGGAGCAATGAAAAATGGAAGGAATACATTTGTGAGCAAGCTCACGATCGAGTTGATGAGAAGTGCAAATGTACCTATCCGGGTCGCTTGCTCATACAGTTTGTTGAGCTGTTCCGGAGACATGTGGGGATTCGCTTGGAGATATGGCTCGACGTAGATCTCTCCGATGTATGAGGACGTATAGAACAACAGGGGGAAGAAGCCGACCCAGGCGCAGAACTGGACCTCGCATACCCTCTTGATCTGAGGCGGGAGGCGTTTGATCGACTTGAAAATAGTGAAGAAGAAGGAGAAAACGCCTTGTTGTTCTTTCTTGGCCGGGCCGTCAAGTCGGGGGTCCCTCTCCTTGATGAAGGCGGTGCTCACAAACACAGTCAAGGCGAGGGCAAAACATGCGATGGCACAGAGGATCTGGAATTGCGTCTTCCCAAGGAAGCCAAGATGACGGGTCAGGTCGACATACCCAGCAATGTATCCAACGATATTACCGAATCCGGTGATCCGACTGGCCATGGCATTGGCAGACTCTTGCTGATGAGCTGGCGCACAGTCGACGATGAATGCACGAATGGACGCCTGGACGGTGTTGATGGCGAAATCGAGCACATAAACGCCGATGACTGCGACCACAATAGTTGTTGTTTTCACATCTTTAGACTCTGGGTCAAACCCCATGAGTCCAGCAGCACCACCGACAATCTCTTTGGCCCAGGCAAGAAACAACAGGGAGAGGATGGTGGCAATAGATCCCCCGATCATGAACGGTTTTCTCTTGCCCATTGGCAGACGGCAATTGTCGCTGAGCATACCCACATATGGCTGAACAAGGGTTCCGGTCAAGGGTCCAGCAATCCAGACGAGAGCCATAAGAGATTTGCTCAAGCCAAGAGACAGAAGATATGGTGATCCGTTTGAAAGCTCAACAGACCATGCGATCTGGAGACCACCGATGCTGATGGTCAATATGAGCAAATACCATATGCTCTTTGTGACCTGTGAATCGTCCGCTTCCCCATGGACATTGTTGGCGTCATTGTTTAGTAGGGGTGATTGTTCGTCATAGCCTTGTGTGTTGGCGCCTCGAGCGATAGACTGGCTGCCTCCGGTTCTTCGTGGATTGGAGGATGAGGGAGAGGCTGGTAGCCCACCACCCTCAGTGTCTTCCGCGCCCATCACAGCGGTGTTGGACAAGGAGTTATTGTAACAAACTTGACAATCTGAAATCTGAAGGAGACACTCGATGCTTTAAAGACGTTGCTATCTAGCTGCCGTAGGTAGGAGTCCGGATGCGGGGAGTGTGTAAAATGCGAACTCAGACAATTACGACACGGCAGTTGTGTTGCTAACAGACGAAGACGGTGACAGGGGCTGTATCCGTCCGCGACCTGGGTATCTGCGAATGGTTATCACAATCGATGGAAGCAAGATGAAGGCACTGAGGAGCCGATCTCATGCAAACACGAGACAATGCGACGAAAAGCAAAGAAAGAAAACGGTGGACCTCAGAAGACAGTCGAAGAGACGGTAGGCAAGGTAGACAAGGTAGACAAGGTTCTTACTTCAGCGAGTTAGCTAGGTACCTTGGGTAGGTTGAGCTGGCTGGATCAATAAATGTCCGTGGATTATGAAACTACCTATCATGCGGTCAAATCAAAAACTCACGCGACCGAAGCTGCGCCTGTCGCAGGCAGGCCTCAGAGTCAGGAGTCGGGCGTGGCAGGTGAAGAGAGGTCGGGTACCGTGCTGTCAGAGTGTGAAAAGGAGTGCGTCACAGGGCCCGCCTCCAATAGATCGTGACGTTAATCATCAATTGACTGATCGAGGCCCCGTTCCTGATTCCAATCGCTGTCTGGGGCTTGCAGCGCGCTATGTCATTGGTCACGGCACATGTCCAGGTGGTACTGACCACTGATGTTCCCTGTAGCTGCCCCATTCGCTTGTGCTTCTTCTGTGGGACTTACCCTGTATGTAGATTTCACTGCATCAAAAGTGACGGATAAAATCAAAGATTGATTAATTAATTAATTAATTAATTATGCCTTAACTTCTACTATTTAGTTAAATAAATCCTAGTATTTTAGTAAAAATAATATATTAGGTTTTAATTTTTTTTAAATAAAATAGATTTTAATTATCTTTTATTTAATATTAACTCTTAATAAATAAGCTATTTAATATATATTTTTATTATAATTTATATATTTTTATATTTATTAATTATAAAAAAATTATTATATTTTTTTAATATACTTATAATAAAGAATTAAATAAATTTTTATTTTTTTAAATTATTTATTTAAAATTTTAATTTTAAAAAAATAATAAAATAGCTATTATATTAATTAAAAAAAATTTTTTTATTAAAAAGATATTTTTATATTAATTATAAAATTAATTAATAAATTAATATAAATAAGCTAATTATAAATAATTATAAATAACTTTAAAAATATTTTTTTTAAGACTTTAAAAATAAAATAATTTTTTATTTATTTATATATTTTAATAATTTTATTATATAGCTTTAACTTAGTAATAATTAAGAAATAAAATTTAAGTATTTTAATAAACTATAAAAGTATTAATAATAAAGTCTTTAATTAAATTAAATTTTTAATAAACTTAATTAATAAGGTTATATTTAAGCTATAGTATTTTAAATAACTTTAATTATAATAAATATATTATTTAATTTCTAAGTATTAACTACTTAATTTATATTTATTTTTAACTTATATTTTTTATATTATATTACCTTATAGCCTAATTTAATTTATTATTAACTTACTAAACTAGCTTTAGTCTGCTAATATTTATAGTTTTTCCTTTAATATTAAAACCTTTATTTTTTAATTTACTTTTTTTCCTTTTTTTCTTCTTTTATTTTCTCTCTTTTACTTTATAATAGCCTTTAATTTTTATAATATAATACTTAATATAATACCTTAATCTTTATAACTATATATTTTAATTATATAAATTATTATTAATATAAACTATTACTATTACCTAATATAATATTATTAATAAAGGCCTGCTATTAGCTTAATAGACATTAACTTTATTTTAAGTAATTAATTAAGCCTTTTAATGCCTTTATTTAATTTATAATATAATTAATTAAGGCTTTATTTCTATTAATATTTAATAGTTATATTTAATAGTTAAAAATTATTAGCTAAATTTATTATATTATTAATAGCTTATTAATATATAATAAGTCTTTTTTTATTATTTTATAATACTTAAAGAAAGATTATAGTATTAAGATATATTTAAAGTTAAGCTTATTAATCTTTATTAAAAAAATAATTATATAGATATTAATTACTATAGTTAGATAGTTATAATTACTATTACTATTAATAATATAATAATATATTTTATAATAATTTTTAGGGTTTTTAGTTATTATAATTTAATCTTTAAAGATTAAAGCCTTAATAATAATTACCTTAATAAGGTAATAATAAAAAGAGTATTTAGCCTATTAAGGCTAGGAAAAATATCTTTTTTATACTTATAAATTAAGGCTACTTATTTAACTAGATTATAAGGTTTATAGCAGTAATTATATAATTTTAAGACTTATTATTAAAATTATTATATTTTTTTAATATAATATATAATACTTTATATTATATTATACTAAAAAATAAGTATTTTATTATATTATCTTTTTATTTAAGACCCTAATTAGCTATACCTTATATATTGCTATAGGGATATTTTAACTTTTTAATATTATTTAATTAGCTAAAAAGCTTTAAAAAGCCTAGTTAAGTCTATAAGTTTTTTATAACTTTAACTTTTTTTAATTTATTTATTTTTTAAAAATTATTATTTTAATAATTATAAAATTATTAAAAAACTATTAAGCCTTAATTATTTATAAGTTTTTTATTTTAATTATTTTAATAAATTAATAATATTAACTTTAATTATAATTAAAATATTAAACCTAGGTAACTTATAACTAGTAATTACTATTAAAATTAGTTAATTAAGTATATAAAAAATACTTTTATTTAGCTATAACTTTAAGATTAACTATAATAGAATTATAAATCTTATTAAAGGTATAAGCTTTTTAGTTAAAAAATAGATATAAAAGCTAGTAATAAAGGTATTTATAATTAGCTATAATTATTAAATAGATTATTAATTACTTAACTTAATTATTTTTAAGTATAAAATACTTTATTACTTAAGCCTTAATTTTAATATTATTTAAAAGTAATATTAATTTAAGATTTTATTTTTAAAAATTAAATAATAATACATTAATACTTTAAAGGTAATAGATTTTTAAATTATTAACTTAAAAAATAAATATAACTTTTAAATTATAAGTATTATTAATCTTATAACTATAATTTTTATTAACTTATAAGTAGGCTTTTTATAAGTAATATTTAAAGTTTATATATAATAAAATTACTTAAAATTTTTTATTAAAGTTAATTATATAAAATAAAAAATTCTATATACTTTAATAAGTAAAAAAAAGCTATAGTTAATTAAATAAAATTTACTTAATTAAGTATATATTCTTTATAAAATAATAACTAATATTATAAAAAGTAATAAAAAGTAATATTAATAGTAATTTTAATAAAGTTAATAATTTTATATAAATTAAATTAATAGCCTTTAATTATAAGCTATTTTTAAAAATATAATTTAATTTAAATAAAATTAATTTTTTTAAAAATTAAATAAATTAACTAAATATTTTATTTTTTAATTTTTAAAATAATTAAAGGCTTTTTTATTAAAAGTTTAATTTCTTAAAAAAGCTTAATAATAATAAAAGTTAAATACTTAATATTTTTAATAACTTTAAAACTATTTAAATAAATATAATATAAAGTAAGAAAAATATAATAATATAGCCTAAAAAGAAGGTTTTAATAATATTATATTAATTATATAAGGTAATTAAAATATAAATAAAAGTATAACTTAAAATATCCCCAGTTTAATACACTGCTTCTTTACTAATATCACTTTATCTGCCCTTATACGCAAGGTTAATTAGTTACATGCCCCGGCACATATAATCAATTAGTAGATTCGTCATTAACTTCAGGTCAATTTGGCTTTTGCTGACTAACTTATATAAAAATTAACCCAATTCCTTTAAACCTTTAAACCCTGCTATTACCCTGCCTTTATTCCTTTGCTCTCATAGTCTCAGACTATAACCAGCCTGTCGCATTAAGAGCAGCACCCCCTTTACCATAATAACCCTTTTAGCTATATTAAAAAGCCACTCTTTATATGCATTCAAGTTTAGGCCTATAAAGGCAGTAAGGAATATAGCCTAGTCTAATTTAAGGGAATAACCTTCCCTTAAGACCCTCTCTAGGTCCTTTAGATCTAATAACTTATTATTAACCTAATTTAAATTAATTAAGCTAAGATAGCCTATATAATAGATTAACCTAATTAGGTTATAATTAAAGATAGCTATCTTAACTAGGTTAAATTAATACCTTAATAAGAAGTTCTTCTTAATAGTAGCTATTATTATATAGATTTCTTTTAGGTCTTTTTTATTAGCTCTCTGCAAAGCAGGCCTAATAGCTATATTAAGGTTATAGCCAGTTATATAATAGGCCTAATTATATAGCTATAGGCTATTTCATAGCATTATATTAGTAGCTATAATTAATATTAATAGCTATAACTAATAGAGGGAAAGTCAGGTTAGGGAATATACTTATAAATTTGCGCTTAATCTCTTACTTAGTTAGGGTCTAACTAACTGACCTTTAAGCAGAAGTGTAATAAACTTGGCCTATCTTTTAGCTAGGGTAAAGGAAGAAGGCTAACACAGCTGCCAAGAAACCTGCAGGCGGTATTAATACTGCTTAGTTAAGGCAGCAATTACGCCACTAAGGCAGATAAACCTTATATAATTCTGACTTTTAAGATATAGGCCTACTATAGGGGCCTTATTATTTAAGCATTTATATAAAAAGTTAGAAGCTTGATAACCTTATTAGGCTAATAGTAAAGGAAAAAAAAAAAAAAAAATAACTTAAAATATAATAAAAATTATATTATATCCCCTTAAAGAGGAGATAAAATCAAAGACATGCAGCAATTTAAGCACGTCGAGGACCTTTTTATCCGTGTCTCGAACTAATGTTTACTGCACGTGGTGATATGACGCTCAATGTCGAAGCGGTCAGTAGGATGAATCTGTTGAACTGAGTCTAATAAGCTAGCTGTGTGTAACCCATCAGCTTTCAACTCCGCTTGAGATAATGTATGACGACGTTTGGCCAAGAAATGCCCGTGCCAGTAAATCACGATGGTGTTTCGCACTAGTTCCTGACATAAGTGGTCCTTTTCTACCAGGACGGGAGCCTCAACAGATGATATCGAGTACCTAATACCCGGCTAGCCCATTAGCTTTGTGCTAAAGCTCTGTATCTTATCATCCATACATTCATACCCATCTTATCAAATCGTCATTTAGTAGGTAGTAATCGATACATAGGACTTTTCGACAGTACGTTGTACCGAGTCCCTACCATAGAAGGTACCTTACTACCAATAAAGTGCCTAAAGGTACCTAGTACTTACGGAGTAGAATATCAGAAATAGGGTATCCACACCAAATATATCATAGCTGCCTCAGGTTATGACCTACAAAGTAAATCCTGAAAATCCCATGCCACCGAGAACAGCGACAACCACCATGATGCAACCAGATATTTCCAGATGCATTGTTCACGATATCTTCCCCCATGCACTATGTACAGTACGCATGTCAAAGACAAGAACAACAAGCAGGAATTACCTTACCACAGGACGGAGTTACGCCGAACAAGTTCGAAGCGAGAAGTGGACCTGAGGGGGTATGAGACTTGGCGAGACTCAGAGATGGTCCACCAAGACAATCATCAGCGAATAGCACCGGCTTAACCTGAGCCTGAACGGTTGTCGACGGGTTCAGTTGACAAGGTCGATGTTATCCCCGCACGCCAAGACCAGGCGCCGTTATCTCTTCAAATATGTACTATGTCTCATCGCCAACTCCGGTAGCCAACAAGTGAACATACGAGAGGGAAAACGACATAAAGAAGAGAGAAAAAAGAGAAAACATTGCTCAGAGGCAAGCCAAGTCCAGCCGCCTCAATCAAAACCGCTCCACCAATCATCAGAAGAAGGTGTCATGTTCGACAAGCTCAAACTTCAAGCAATTATCCGCGCTGCTAACGGGATGCCAAGGCCGGCGCCGAGAGCGGGTGGCGAATGAGACATGCTGTGGGCTGCAACGGGAGCCAACGGGAACGGCGATAGTTGAGTGCCTTGGGGTTAGAGGTCAAGACCGCGACAAACACCGGTCCGGTCTCTGCCGAATTCCGTCCTGCGCTGCCCGTAATGGTTGCAGAAACGGAAGAATCAAACAGTGGGAAAACGCTGGGTTTTTTTTATTTGAAAATTTTTTAATACCGGCCAGCCAGAGAGATTCAGTATGTAATTGACTTGCCGGTCGTTTTTTTAGCAGTCCTGCAAAGTTGACAGCTGCAAACTCTGTTGACGGCTCCAACGGCTCCAACTGTTGCGCGACTGGCTATGTACCAAAGACAGATGGGGAGTTGGCTGACCTCGTTCACAAGTATTAACCGAGCAAGGGCCGATTCCCCAGTACGTAATTCGCATTGGGTGGTTCGAGCGAGAAGAAGGATCTCCGTGCAAGGATAACGTGCATCAACGTGCTCAGTCTTGGCAGAGTGCAGCATTGATCAGAGACTTCTTCATCAGGCTACAGATTGCTCGGTGCCTGGAAGTGGAAGCTGCTAGTAACCATTGAATTGGATGTCTCTATGTACCTGTCTAGCTGTCCTAGAGTCGTGGCCATCTTTGGTTCTCAGCAACCTGAACCCAGCAGCTCATAACGGAGTGAGTTCAACGGACTCAGCTCGGCGTTACCTTCTAACAACGACGCTACCTAATGACTTGCCACGCAGAGTCTAGCCTGTCGGTCTGATCACGACCCCGTCAAAACCCCAAGAACCCCCAACAATGCTAGTGGGCGAGTGGGCATGAAGTGGATGTTATCGTGCGGGGGCCCCTCCACGGCTCGACGCTGTCGCCGACCCCGTGTTTTTAGATTCAAGTTGGAGTCTAAATGAGGTGCTGGTGGTGTCGAAAACGGCCAATGTTACACCATGCATGAGACCCGTTACTGTCCTGCGGGAGTCGTTATTCAGATGAAAAGTCTGTTTTTAAAATGAGGCAGGCATTGTTGACGGCTGATACACGAGGCGCCTCACGATTCACCTAACTCCTGAACGCCATGTTTCCGCCGACTCCCACATCGACTACTGGACACATTCGGCTATGGTTATAATAGAGGTAGCAGGGTGAAATGGAAGAAACAAGGCGGCTCGGTATTGGATCCATCCTCTGTCAGACAAGCCTGGGCCAGTCGACATGCACGAAACTCTGGTGCCTGCAATCGTAGCCTCACTTGAGCACCCTTGTCACTGTCAGAACGATCATAGAAATGATCACCGGCTAAAAGCCCAAGAGGCAGGAAACAATCTTTCGCCCTCCTGCGGCCTGCCCCTTTGAGGCTGATAGTTTACCAATAGTGGCATGGTTGGTGTAGCCTCAACATGTGTGTCTACAACTCGTGGATGTGCAATGTTGCTAAAAACTGCTACTACCGATCCATCCACCAAGACATGGTCAACAGTGAGAGGATTGCGAGGCAGCAATGTACTCCCTGTACCAAAATCAACTCCCCGGCCCGACATTGCAGGGTTTCTCCATACAGTTGTTCTGGCCAACACTGACCTCATTGAGGGTCTGACCCTGTGTAAGCCGCCGACTCCTCCGCTATTCTCCGCCCCCGACACCCTCTTGAGCTAATCACAGTGCGGCGTCTTCATGTCCAGGGGCTACCAGATCCAGAGGCAATCCCCAATGTACCACTTGTACCTAGGGACCAGGGACCCCAAGGCGGTTCCACCTCCACAACCAAGCCCAGGTTTTCCAAGGCGCCGCCGGAGAGTAGGACGCATTGCATGGATACAGGCCGAAACGACCGAAGGCTTTGAGGGGTTTTCCTATCTCCAGTCTCCAGGGATTTCCTTTAAATGTCCTGGCTGCTGCACTTGCCTCTTTCTACCCATTTATGACAAACAATCGCCAATACCTCCAGCACTCTCATAGTTGAGGATCCTGTCAATTCCTGCTCATTGCCTCGATCATAACAACTCAACAACATACACTCATCATCGAGCTTACACCTTTCTCTATAACAACGCCAGACAGCCTGCTTTACAGCCAACCACAACATATTATCCACAATGGCTATTCGAGAGCACTTCCGCCGCGCTGTGCGCTCCGACGCTTCAAGCACAAATATCGTCGACGCCAACACTCCAGGAAAGATCACAGCTACCATGACCAAGTCCAGCCAGAACAGTGACAAGTCCGACTCTTCATCAAAATCATCACTCGTCAACAAACTATCCCGTACCTGGACATGGGGGTCCAAGGACAAGGATGCCACCAAGGAGCGCAAGACCAAGAACAAGAAGGGAAAGAAGATCACCCACCCTAGCGAGAAGCCAATGACCGCACAGAATCTCCAGCACCAGGAGATGCTCTCTCACTTCGACTTTACCTTTGGCGCCTCTTGTCCTGAGCAAATCGAGGAGGACAATTTCATCGGCATCAGCCCTTGCTGCACCAGAGCCCCCAGTGTTGTTGACTTCTCACTGGAAGGCGACAGCGAAAGCGATGACCAGACTTCTTCTTCGTCCTCCTCCGTCAAATCATCGTAGTACATTTCCCGAAATGGCAAGGTCAGTGATAATGGATGGGCGGGCATGCGGGCACGCCGATTGTCGATAGCGGCGAATCTTGGAAGAGTTCTAGAACACCTGTTTCAACGCCTGCCACCAGAAGCCCGCAAATGCTACTGAGGCACACCAAATCAGCTACCCCCCTTGGAAGATCCTCGCCTTGAGCGTTACATTTTATCCATCCGCCATCCATTCACGACTCTGGAAGCCGCCTCTGTTCTTGACAATATCACCGATTGGGCGATACAACCATCTCAAAGATCAGCCCCTGTTCCCCCCCAAACAGGAATAACAGCTGACGATTCGAGCAACACCACCTCGGAACTTCCCTTTAATCATTGCCTCAGAGCACAACAATAAAAGACACCAAAACAAAAGCAGTGCGCATTGGCTGTCTTTCTTATCGTCTTCTCTGACGACGGTGTCTCGGGCACCGAATGAAAACCGCATGAAATTATTTGAAACGCCACGACATGTGTGGCTTGGGATATAGCATCTTGGATTTAGCGACTGTTTTGAGGAGTTTTGCATATCGCTTTGGTCATGCACCGGGGAAATAGACCAAAAGGCGTTGAATTGAATAGACCAATAAAAGTCTACTTGTTTTACAATCAAACTCGTTCCCCTGTGTCATTTGAGGCCAAACTTCAACCGCTACTTCCAGTAGGGCCAGTATAGTACTAACTTGCTATCATAATAATCGGCCAGGAATCCCCGAGTTGGCACAACAATGGGGCCCATAGTTTGTGTATGTATAACGATTAATACAATATCGCAATCGATATTGTATTAAGTTGTCTCAGAAAGACTGTTTATGCCACAATTGCGCTGCCTTCAAGGCAGCCTTTGCATTATCCGTGGTCAAATAGGCCTTGTTCCAGCCCGAACAAGGAGCAACTCCCTTTAAACGTCACACAAGGATTGGATGTTTCTGATAGTTCACTGACATCAAAAACCCATGTGTTGACAACCAGGAACCAGAGCGAACAACCATATAACAAAGGATGGAACTCATTTATACTTAAGTAAGCATAAGCTTAGTACTCATCAACATACAAAAGAGTTGATGGATGACTTGACAGTGGAAATTCGATGTAACACAGACTATACCAAGGATATATATTAGTACGTACTAGGTACTATCGGTGCACCAATGTACTGCAACTCCAGCTCCAGCTCCATACAGCCGTCGTCGTTGTCATATCTGCGCTTACCCGCCAATGTCACTGCCGCTTGTTTGCGCTGCGTTATTGGCATCTCGCCAAGCTCGAACAGCTACCTCCGTTAGGTACCTAGGTATGTACTGATTTTACTGACTGCCTCTTAAGGTTCTTTCGCCTTTGATAAAGGTAGGTAGTCTCAACCTAAATCATTTGAGGTTCCACCAAGGTTGTTATCTGCCATTGACTCGGGTCAGTAACTTCCAGGTTTCGTGCTGTCATGGAAGGCAACACCTCAAAGGTAAGGTACCTAAGGTAGTAGGTAGTAGGCTACCTACTAACCTAGGTAATGTGAGGTAAGAGGTACGCATGCGCGCGCGGGAAGGCAGATTTGACACTGCGCGCAGGCTCCTGCTGCGAAGACCACAATGACCTCCACTGTGATTGACCCCGTCCATAGATTTCCGTCCCAGCATTGAATTAGCCGGGTACCTTACGTACGTAGGCACTACCTGCGTTACTGAATCAATAAGGCGTCGTAGGCGAGCTCCTTCACTCGAAAAGATTATCTTGGCTTGCTGCATGATCTTCTCAACACCATCATCTTTCTCTGACTTGCTTTCTCACACCAACATCGAAAACAACCGGCGTCGCTTTCAGGTATATCGCGTTCCCTTACTACCGTCGCCATGTCGAGCAAGTCTTGGTATGCCCTCAAGTCCAAGGCCGTACATACGCGGTATGGCTTGACCAAGAACATTCAAGTTCTCCTTCAGGGTTTGGAAAGCTTTCACGCCGGAATTATCGACGCTAGAGAGTTGGGAAGCATGGTCCGGCTGAGTCCTCGCCGCAGAGAATCAGTTGCTGCAACAATAGCCAAGTGCGCGCGAATGATCAACAAGGACCCCCAAGAGTCCAAGACCTGTGTCGACATCATTGAGATGTGCACCGAGATCCTCGAAATTGCCGGTAAGTAATCCCCAAGTATCTAGCCGACCGTTCCCAAGAAGCAGCGGGTGACTCCCTGACCTAGACCGACCACCGCCCATCGAGGGCTTTCCTTTCATGAGACTACCTGCAGAGATCCGAGAGTACATTGTCGACTTGATGGTTGATACCGTCTTTAAATCGAAGGGTATCAAACCCAGCTCACGCAAAGTGAGCTGCAACTGTCCACAGCTGGAACGTGAATTCGGGTCTTTCCACACTCCTCAGATGAAGGCTTTGCCATCTATCTTGGGTCCAGCACTCAACCACGAATTCTTTCGCATCTTCTTTCGGAAGAAGGCTGTCCGTTTCCGCTGTTGCTGCGAACTTTTGTATCATCTTGACAGCAATCCCCTGCTTGTGCAGAATGTCCGTGACATCAAGGTTCACTGGTGCGGACCCAAGTCGGCAAAAACTTTCAAAAAGCTTGCAGAATGTGATAAGCTCGAGGGTTTGACCATCAGCATCTCGAAATCCACACTTGCCAACCTCAGTCCACGAGCCGATCTGATGAAGCAATTCTTCCCGCTATCCTATCGCCATGTCAGGATCACCGACATTCTGGGATTGGACGAGATTTTGACCATTCGGGGCCTCAAGGAGGTGTCAGTTACCCACCTTCAAACAAGGAGCACCAACCTCACCGCTGAGACTGATAGAGCGAATCTCTCAGAAATGCTTGCTCACCAACTCAAGAAAGAAAAGGTTTGTTTTCCTGACCGACAGAGACCGTTTAATGCTGATGTCAGTAGGGTTACGACCCGCTTGATGAATTCTAGGTGGTCAGGAAGAACCCATGGAAGCTGAGAATTTGCGAGAGCGATGACACCCAACTACATGTGCAGAACAGGAAATAAACTGGCCTGAGTTTGGAGCAAGGCGTAAGGAATAGACATACTGATGCTTGTCCTCATGGACAGATTGATTTGACAGGCTAAGCATAGAAGGATGCGTGCTGGTACACAAATGAACGGGAATAGATAGGTTAATTACTAATCTAGGGAATGTAACAACAGTCAAATTACGGAAGACTCCATTTGGTGAAAACACTAAAGACTCCGTACTCAAAAAACGTTGCAATTATTGCTCTTGTCTTGTACCAGCACCGAGGTGAGGTATCCGGCTCAAGATCAGCTGGCGAGCTGAGCTGACCGAGCGATGGAAAAAGACGACAAAGTACGGATGTTTTTTGGGCTGCACAAGTTGACAGCATATGATGAGCAAAGTCCTACCTGGTCTGTGGTTGAAGTCCTTCATGTTGGAGCCAGACGCGGACTCGAGGCGCTTCCTAAAGTACAGTCGACTATTCGTCGTTGGGTGGTTCTGAGCGTTGAACCTGAGCAAATCGTATCTGACAGTGTAAAAACTTTGAGTTCAAATCGGATCAGTCACGAACACTGAGACCCAAGCTCTGAATCAGATAGATCACGTGACTTGTCAGATCCCACCTGGTAGGTACCTATGCTGACCTAAGGTTCTGGCCACGGATCAACTACCATCCGCAGCCTAATAAAGTTGCACTTGCCCTAGTACCCACCCACAGCCTTTTTTCTTAAGCGAGGGCAACTCAGTCTTCTATCTTCTACACCCGATCATCGAATTCAACGAGCATACGGCAACTGCCCGGTAGAAGTTGCCCATCATGTCGCTCGTCTCGGGAGAGAAGTCGAACTTCCAGTTCGTAAGTCATCCTCCCTAGCATCATTTCATCGACAACGAATTCGACACCGTTGCGCTCGAATGCGCTTGTGCCATCCTGTTGAGCGTTGTGTGCATCGAAATCGATGATGAGACGTGAAACCCGAAAGAACCAGATATTAACGATAGACAGATCCTCCGTCTTCTCAACACCAATGTTGACGGAAAGCAAAAGGTTATGTACGCCTTGACCAAGATCAAGGGTGTCGGTCGCCGATACTCCAACTTGGTCTGCAAGAAGGCCGATGTCGATCTCAACAAGCGGTACGCGAGTTTTCACACCTACCGAGATGAACAAAATATACTGACAATAATTCATAGCGCTGGTGAGCTCACCTCTGAAGAGCTCGAGCGAATCGTCACCATCCTCCAAAACCCCACCCAGTACAAGATCCCCACGTGGTTCATCAACCGACAGCGCGATATCGTCGATGGCAAGGACTCCCACATTCTTGCCAACGGTGTCGACTCAAAGCTCCGTGAGGATCTCGAGCGCCTCAAGAAGATCCGCGCCCACCGTGGTCTCCGACACTACTGGGGTCTCCGTGTCCGCGGTCAGCACACCAAGACCACTGGTCGCCGTGGCAGGACCGTCGGTGTCTCCAAGAAGAAGGGTGGTTAAACTTTTTATGGGTGTTGGTTACGGGTGGACAGGCGTGACGGCTGGTTTCTCCATCTTTCTGAGCATTTTGAGAGGTTTGCTTTCTGGCATATGCAGTCAAAGCAAGGGCTGTACTCTAGATCAGAGTCACGAATCAAAAGTATTCAAGTAAAGATGTTCAATGAGGGAACGGGAAATATCCATGCTACAAACACGTGAAGTTTATGGTTCTACGAAGTCAACGACAGCGTAAGCTGGGGGCAACATGGGTATTTCTACGGAAAGGGAAAGATACTGTATGATTCTAGGCGAGGGTATCATGGTTTTTCTTTTGACTGCTTAAATGTGTTTGTTAATCAATCCTCGTGCGTGACAGCCATATCCAAAACCTCAACTCTTCCTTGTCCCTTGGTCTCATTACCAATAAAGTCAGATAGGGGCTTGAAGGCCCCAGGTTCTACAAAGCCTACCACCTCCCATTCCGAACCAACGACATCTTGGCTCTCGACTTGCTCAACGTAACTGAGGATCTTGTCCTTGACTGTCCCCACGGCCTTTTGCTCGCCATCTTCTTCCTTGTTGGCTCCCTTGGCTACTTTCACGGCTTGCTTGAGGACGTTGGTAGTACAGGCGATACGAAGCCTCATACGTGCCCTCGCCACTGGAATGGGCTGATTAGAGATGAGGGCTTTCATAGCTTCAAGAGCCTGGCTCTTTGCGCTCTTGGTCGTGCTAACCCCCGTCCAGTTGTGCTGGGCCCTGGGCTTGGCTTCGCCCGCTTCTTCGGTCGCAGGTGTTCCAGTAGCACTTCCGGCAGCGCTCTTGTCTGGTGTCGCGGCGTGAGCCTGTGAGCTGAGCATGTCGAGAGCCTTCTCGATCATGCCAGAAGTGTAGACGCGCTTGGTTCTCGGATCGACCAGTTTGCTAGCGACTATGCTGACAACTTCGTTGTGCACCCGCTCTGTCTGCGCCGCGCGCTCTTTTTCACCGACTTGCATCTCGCCCTTTTTCAAAATCTCGAGGATGATGTCGTCTGTAGACTTGCCCTTGCCAAAGGCCTTGTCGAGATCCTCACGAGGCGCTGTTTGGCCCTTGGACACGTTGAGGAAGACGTTTGGGATCTGAAGAACATTATCGAGATCTGTCTCAATCCCGGATCGCCACTCGAGGACCTTGTTCTTGTAGCAGGCGAGCTCGAAGCGCTTCTTTCCCTTCTTGAGCCGTACGAGGGAGACATTTGTGAGCTTGATTTGGTTGGATGGTTGTTGGATCTGGCGAGACATGATGGGCGATTTATTTGTAAGACGGAAGAAATTGAACAAGAGAAATAGTGGTCGTTGCGTTGAGTTGCTGAGACTTGGGTAGAGAAATGAGGTAAGGTACCTAGTTAATAAAGACAGTAGGCACTTTCGCCTTCTGGATTTACCAGAACTTTTTTCTGGACCCCGCCATCAGTCAGGTTTGTATTTCCTACTGAGTACCTAATAATGCCCCGCACCAATGAAGAAGATAAGTACCTACTACCTAAGTTAACTTGGTAGACAGGGCCTCGTCATACCTTTTGAGTCATAACGATATGTCCATTTATTAGATTTAAACACCTATAATGACACATTCCGCCTTTTTTCAGTAATGATTCATACGATAAGCTTCTATGCCATACGTGATTGGTTTCCTATTCTTGTATACGAGTAGTAGTTGTCGGAATAACGCGGATGGGCCAAACTGGCTGATATCTGTAGTCAATATGACTTACACGGGGTGAGACTCGCAATATTTGCTATGAACATGACATATCCCCTTAGTGCCTTCATATTGCCTTTTTCCATAAACATTTTACAGGTAATACCCGCGCTGTATATTGACCACCGGCTACAATCATGTCGCCAAGCTTGTGAATAACAAACACCTTGCCTCGTATGATATGGCATGTCTTGGCCATCGGTATGACTGTTCATAGTAAACAAGGTCTACTTATAAATTATTATGTCTCTATTTGGAGACTGGGCCGTGTTGTAAGCTATTCGCACCCTGTCTGGCCATGGTTTCTGTATAAGACGGATGCTTTTGAGTGAACATGCTGACCACCTGGATCCTATAACCATAGGTGAACATATACATATCATTTCTGCGTGTTACTAGACACTAACTCCAGTATACAATACATATTTGCCTATTAGATGACTTGCGAAATATCAATCATTTGAATTGGTAGGCCGCCGCTCTAAAGTTGGTACCTACTTACCCAGCAGAGACCATGCGGTTGAGGAATTCAGCTTTTGGAAACCTATAGATAGGGTGGCATGTGTGTTTTTCACCGATGAAGAACAATGTGTGCATGATCTCTAGTACCCAGGATAATCCTCTGGGAAAGTAGAGTGATCCAGCTAAGCAACATTTATGCATTGGCTTAAGTCTGAGGATATAGACGCTCAGGTAGACGTTACACCTGAGCACATACTGCAGGTACATGGACTCAAGCTCAAGCTTTAAGGTATTTTTAGCGAAAATAAAGGTCGAAAAAACCATTAAAAAGGCTAAACTACCTAGGTACTAACCTAGGTTGTTTATATAGATATGGATAAAACTGATGTGTTTCTGCTACATAGCAGGAGGAATATATGCCTCTTCTACATAATTGCAACATAGGGTAGGTAGGAACTTAAATTATAATTTCAACGCTAATAAACCATTGGATGTAAAGGGTAATAAAGCTACGAACTTTATCTGGGGGATATAAGAAAACTCAGCACTTTAATTCCAATAACTAAAGGACTTAACTTGGCATACATTTATGATACATCCAGCACACATTTTACTGAGTGTATTTTGATCCCTTGTATCAAGGTCTGATGGTTTCTTGTTCCCTGAGGCCTGTCTAATTACCTACCCAGGTATCAGTTACAACTTGCCGCCTCACTCATGTTTCATGCCTTGCGCTGCTGCATCCATGTTGGTAAGCCGATTGTAGTCGCCTCAGGTAATAGTTCGTAGCGGAAGGGACGTTTATTACCATTACCTAACCTGGAAAGCAATGTACCTAGACAATTAAAATGAAATACAGTCAGACTTCCTTTGTGGTCCAGAGTCATATGAGCACAAGTTGCCTGTTGAGAATGGATGCTCTCCGTTTCTGGCAAGTTGACAACCATGAATGAGACACACTTGAACAGAATCGTAATCAACCTCTGACCATGTTTTAGTGCGTGCATTATCAGTTCAGACGTGAACGGTAACACAGCCCACGGGTCCTGTGTCGTCTACGTCACTGAACCGGCACCGGCTTTCACCCTGGCCACACCTAAATAGTTGCTGGAATCATGGAGTGAGTTGAGGGTGCGAGATACGGCTCAAGTCGGAGAACATTGGCCACTCCATAATTCCCTGCATCGATGAGAGCATCTATTTATCATCACGAGGCAGCCTCTACAGAGTAAACGGAGAGTTAAATCCCGAGCCGAGCACCTCTTATCAACGACTCATCAGGGTGAGATAGCGTCGTCGAGTCACGTTATACATAGAGCATAAAGTGGATATTCGAGTTGTTGGCGCAAGCTGCCTTCCTAGCTTAGCCTGGTCCTTTGGTACCTTGCGTATATGTGACACGCAATACTGCACTAACAGTGATACACGTAGTTAAAGTGGCTATCTGATAGCAGAGACCCCCGGCAACTGCCTGAATCGCCCCTGCCGCTAGGAAGTGTAGCCGCTACGCGGGGCGTGTTGAGTGGTCAGCTGCGTTGCTGGGCGTCCCATCTGATAGAGGTCTCAGACGGTCTGGGGGAGCTTCCCCAGCCATATTACGTCGCTTGCCTGGCTTGCGCGTTTACTTCTCTCTCTTCCATCAACATCACTTTTCTTGTCCAACAACTGCTCCGTATTCTCTAGTCTGCCATCGCCATCTCCTGAAAAAGCAGTCACTGAAGTTTATTCAAACAGCAGAAAATGCGTTTGTCAACTTCCGCGCTCGTGCTTGGCGCTGCCTCTTCGGCCGTCGGTCTGCAAGAGCAGCAGGTTCTCGGCGGCGACTCCAAGCCTCTCGTCGATATCGACGTCAATGCCTGGACCAAGCCCCTCGAGAAGTTTTTTGGCGAGATCTCATCAGAGGCCAAGGCTGTCTGGGATGAAGTCACACTTCTTGCCCCCGATGCTGTCGAGGCTTTCAAGAAGCAGGTCCTGACCCAGCCCAAGAAGGCCAACCGTCGACCCGATGCCCACTGGGACCACATCGTCAAGGGTGCTGATGTCCAGTCCCTTTGGGTCGAGAAGAATGGCGAGAAGCATCGTGAGGTTGGCGGAAAACTTGAAAACTTCAACCTCCGTGCCAAGAAGGTCGACCCGTCCAAGCTCGGTGTTGACAAGGTCAAGCAGTACAGTGGTTATCTTGACAATGAGGAGGAAGACAAGCACCTCTTCTACTGTAAGTTGTCGTCCCGACTCGCCCAATCTATAGCTGAGCTAACACCTTGGAGGGTTCTTCGAGTCCCGTAACGACCCCAAGAACGACCCTGTCGTACTCTGGCTTAACGGTGGCCCTGGCTGCTCATCCTTGACTGGTCTCTTCCTTGAGCTTGGACCTGCTTCCATCAACAAGAAGATCGAGCTCGTCAACAACCCTGAGTCCTGGAACAACAATGCTTCCGTTATCTTCCTCGACCAGCCCGTCAACGTAGGCTACTCCTACAGCGGTGGTTCCGTCAGCAACACCGTCGCTGCCGGCAAGGACATCTATGCTCTGCTCACCCTGTTCTTCCACCAGTTCCCCGAGTATGCCAAGCAGGACTTCCACATTGCCGGCGAGTCCTATGCTGGCCACTACATCCCTGTTTTCGCCAACGAGATTCTCTCTCACGATGACCGCAACATCAACCTCAAGAGCGTTCTCATTGGCAATGGTCTTACTGATGGCTACACCCAGTACGCCTACTACCGCCCCATGGCCTGCGGTGAGGGTGGCTACCCTTCTGTCCTTAGTGACAGCGAGTGTCAGTCCATGGACAACGCTCTGCCCCGTTGCCAGTCTCTGATCAAGGGTTGCTACGAGTCTGGCAGTGCCTGGTCTTGTGTGCCCGCCAGCATCTACTGCAATAACGCCATGATGGGTCCCTACCAGCGCACTGGCCAGAATGTCTACGACATTCGGGGCAAGTGTGAAGACAGCTCCAACCTCTGCTATCCTGGTCTGGGTTACATCGCTGACTACTTGAACCGCGAAGAGGTCAAGGAGGCTCTTGGTGCTGAGGTCAGCAGCTACGACAGCTGCAACATGGACATTAACCGAAACTTCCTCTTTGCTGGCGATTGGATGCAGCCTTACCATCAGCTCGTCCCCAACGTTCTTGACAAGATCCCCGTTCTCATCTATGCTGGTGATGCTGACTTCATCTGCAACTGGCTGGGTAACCAGGCATGGACCGACAAGCTCCAGTGGTCTGGCCAGAAGGATTTCAGCCACGCCAAGATCAAGAACCTCGAGCATAACGGCAAGGAGTACGGCAAGGTCAAGTCTAGCGGTAACTTTACCTTCATGCAGATCTATGGCGCTGGCCACATGGTGCCCATGGACCAACCCGAGGCTTCCTCTGACTTCTTCAACCGCTGGCTAAGCGGAGAGTGGTTCTAAGCTGGATCACTCGTGTCGTGTATGAGGTGTTTGGATGTACACTAAATGAGAGATTGCCAATACTGACTTTTGAATACGCGAATAAGGACGGAATTGCATGATTATGGAAATGGTTATTAGCTTGAGACAGATATGAATTTATCACGCTTTACAGTAATGAAAGATGATGTGAGGTGCCTTTGTGTTGGTTGCGTGATTATCAATTTTCGTAACCACAAGTAAATGGCAAGCTGCTTGTAGCATATGGATGGCCATGCGTACCTGACATGAATGCTACCGAGTGTACTCCGTACGGACGAGGGACATTGGTATTATGTCACATCAGGAGACTTCCAAGTCCGACGGAGCAGATCGATCTCCACTCCGGCCGAGTGACGGAAGACGAATCCACAAATACCGAGACAATCCGATTCCTCCTGACAAGATGAACTCGCTTGCATGAAGATGAAAAAGGACAGAGACACTGGATTGTATTGAATCTAACAGAAAGAAACCGACAAACCTAATGTGCTGCTTATTTTGTATGACAGTTAACTTGACAAATCTGATTGCTAGGCATCAAAGGCTTGTCCATGCCGGGCGGACGATGGCCGGGCAGCGGGATGAAGTCAAGTTTCCACCATGTACAAAACAGAGAGGAGCTGAGTGCGAGAAAGAAACAGGTGACTGGGGCTGATACGGAGTACCCTCTGAGGAGAGACAGCAGACGTCGAACAGCGGAGGAGGCGCCGGGAAGAGGGTAAAGATGCGCGGGCCAAGAGGCGAATGGATGGCGCAGAGACAAGGAGCTTCGATGCGTGCGTATGGATATCGTAGATTTGTTGAGGATTCTGGGATTTGGTTTTCGGACAGCCGCGGGATGACGGTGGAGAGAACGTGAGAAGACGATGTTTTCCTTTCTGCAGCCCCTGTAGGTTTGGCAGACGATAGAGTAAAAGACAAATTTGCGTGACTGTGTATGCCTCTCGTGGTAGCATTCAAAATAGGCGGTCTTTTATGACAACGAGAACATATATCAAACATCCATAGCACCACCCGTGAGATATGTACAAGAGGCTCGATAATTCAGAAACGGCACCAACAATCAATGAATAGGTAGCCAAATTCTCACTCGGTTCTCAACCAAGCGCTACACCGCAATAGCTGAGCTTCAAAGGAATGTTTTCAAGACAGTCACACGACAGCACGAAGCAAAACCACTTACACGACAGCATTTGATAGCTTCACTCAATAGAAGGAAAGGGGAGGGTGGAAAAAAAAGATTACCTAAGGTATGTAGTTTGACTTAACGGGTCCCACATGGCTATTGCATTAGCGTATCCCCAACAAAAATCAGCCTCCAAGATGGACAGCAGCCGCACTCTGTTGACAGATTTAGAGCAATTCCCCGCGTGCTCGAATACATAGTGTCAGATAGTTCTCGCGCATGATCTCTGACAGGAGGCTAACATTTGGATGTACTGATCTGGAACCCTGGTTCCGTCGAAGATTTCTCCCTGATCCATGGTACTCTAGCCCAGAACCCCCCGTTCCAATACACAATCATTGACCGGAGCAAGTGTCGACGTCGACCAGAGATCCACGGTGATCCTTGTCTTTTAGACGAGAGCATCAGAAATAGAAATAAGCAGTTCAGTTGTTAGGAGGATAATGACCGGCGGAACTTTGCAATCGCTACCTAATCATGAGCCCCTATTATCAATATCATCATTATTGGCATGATTGTCATTGCGCCGGTTGATGCTGGTATTTGGGATGCTAGGGAACCTAAGGCAAAGTCCCTAACAAATTAGAAAGTTTCCAGGGCTCAATTGCGGCACATCTGCCTCGGCTTTGGCCCCACATTGCCACATTCATCCATGATATCCGGGACTTGTTTCTGTATGTATCAATCACACAAATGCTTCAACGTCAATGCCCACAGGTCGCAATCATGATGATCAATTTACACAACAAATAGAGCCGCAATGCACATAAAGACACTTGGGACGTATCTTGAGATGCAAATGCTACTCTTTGTACAAGGAAATGGGTGTTTGTAATACGCAATCATGGTGTAAATAGTTTTCATGATGACAGCTTGTCGTATATAAAACAACACTCAATTAGGTAGTTGGTCATAATTGAGACCCTTGATACCAAAAGTGCCCTTGTACATACACCAAGCATAACAGTGACTCAAATGCACATGCTAAGTGAAACCTCGCATTGATAGCCTGGTTAATACAGGCGTATGAGGAAGTCCATTTGGGTCCTCCCGTCCCGGAGGCGGCAACGGGTACCACACTTGGTAGACAGGTGCCATTTTCATGTTCCGTATTCTGGTAACAAGACCCTTCACCATAGCTGCCTTTTGCCTCTAGAACAAAGGCACGGTCTCAACGGGTCCAATCCCCGGCCATTCTAGCTAGGAAGGCCGGACACCCAATTAATCCCCTTGACCACTCACTAAGGTAGTTGCTACCTTAGGTAAGGTACCTAACTTTTAAGATACCAACCTTAGTACCTTGACTTACAAGTCATGGAAGACCCGAGGCCCCCTCCTTCCGGTCCGCTCCAGCTTGAGCCGGGGGGTGGACTTGAAGGGGACGGGAGGGAAAAAAAAAAGAAGTTAAAGCCAACGTCTTCTCCTTCACCTTCACCTTTTAATAAGAATAGGACTCCAGCCTCTTACCTCTTACCTCTTACCCTTTGTAGTGCTCTCTTCTTCTCTTGCTGGACCCCTCTGAACTGGAATTGTCTTCGTCTCGCCTCACCTTACTTATTCTCATAACCTCCAAACTCGAAATCTGTGCTTCGCTTTTACCTTTTGCACGGCCTCAACCTCAGGTTGACTATCGTCTTTCAACAGACGAATATCAAGCTTAATTGATTAGCTGAATCTCCTGCGTTACTCTTTCACCCATAAAATCCTAGACAGGACTCATAGACCGCCGTCATGGCCGAGCACTTCCAGCTGCTGCGCTCGACGCCAGATTCGAGCCTCTTCAGCTTCCCTCCTGCTAATGCGCCATCCCCCATTGCGCCCGCCGAGGTTCCAACATCAATCCTACGGCCATTCAATATCCCCGAGCATATCTTTACCGGTGCTCTTGATGCCAAGGTCCCCCTGACCATCGCTATCCTATACGCCGTGACTGTTAAGAGTCTCAACATCTACAACAAGTCCAACGGCAAGAAGCCATGGGCTATCAGCAAGACTCGTCCTTTCTTTGCCTTCGTGGTTCTTCACAACGTCTTCCTCTGTGTCTACTCTGCTTGGACATTTTGGGGCATGCTCGCTGGTATGAAGAGGAGCATTGTCAACCCCACTGGTCCCCAGGGTCTTGCTGGTACGGCTGATAGTTTCTGTCGTCTCCATGGGTCCTCCGGTCTCGGAAACTCCGTCTACTACAACGAAACCACAAGCTCATTTGTGTCTTCTGCCGAGAATGCTGCTATCGTGGGTGGTTTGCCCAGTGGAACTGTTGGGGGTCGTTTATGGAACGAGGGGCTGGCCTACTATGGCTGGATCTTTTATCTCAGCAAGTTTTATGAGGTCCTCGATACATTCATCATTCTAGCCAAGGGCAAACTTAGCTCTACTCTCCAGACATACCATCACGCCGGAGCCATGCTTTGCATGTGGGCTGGTATGCGTTACATGTCTGCACCCATTTGGCAGTTTGTCCTTATCAACTCCTTCATCCACTCCCTCATGGTAAGTCCCTATCCAAGATATCCAAATCAAAGACCATAATTGACATATTCCAGTATTTCTACTACACCCTGACTGCCTTCAACATCCGAGTCCCTACTCCCGTCAAGCGGACACTTACCTCGATGCAAATCACACAATTCCTTGTCGGCGCAAGTAACACTGTGGCTCATTCTTTTATCTCTTACAAGGTTCCGGTCACCGTGATTCAGAAACTCTCCGCTCCAGTCGGCGCTACCACAGCTGCTCCTGACGCCAGCCAAGAGACCGGTGTTGACGGCGCGGTCGAGTCCCTCAAGAAGTTCATTTGGGGTGCTGGTGAGGGTGCCGACCCTATTGCCTCACAGGCCGTCACTGCTGAAGCCTTCGCTGCGGAGACGCAATACGTTACTCAGCCATGTATTATGACCACTGGCGAGACTTTTGCTATATGGCTCAATGTGCTGTACCTCGCTCCTTTGACTTACCTTTTCGTTAGCTTCTTCATTGCCAGCTATGTCAAGCGAAGCAACGCTGCCAGCAAGACCTCTCACAAGGGAGCTCACGATGTCAACGCAAACATTGCCCTTGCCGAGAAGGCTGGCTGGGATGCCGCCAAGGGCATCGAGAAGGAAATTTACGATGGTGCAAATATGGCTAATGGCTCCTCGGACGAGGCCTCACGCTCTTCTACACCCAAGAAGGCCAATGGCAAGCCACGACGAAAGGCTTGAGGAGGAAGATTTGGAAATACAAAGAAATAAAAAGGACAACCAAAAACAGAAGTGCGGTCTCGTCTCTCACTTGGGTGGTAACGGGCCGTTTCTTTCTCGGATCTTAGTAAAATCTAGAAAGCTGTTTGTGTCTTCTGTTACTCTAATCTGATGCAACCCGTGGGTTGGTATGAAGTGCGAGCTGATACTAGCCTGAGTCGCAACAATAAAAAGTTTCAAATTGGGATTTTGTTACATAACTAACTTTTGCTTTGAGCCAATATTCGTGAGTCTCAGGGATATCGACATGTCTGAGGCTTCTCGATCACAGGGCATATGTATGTATGTTCCGTAGTAATCATTTGTACCACTGTTCCTTGACAAAGTGGTCTATGGCCTTTGAGAAAATGAATTGCAGGTAATGCTGGGGCTCGGAGACTCGGATCTTTGTAGTCATGTAGTTCTTGCGGTTACAACAACGAACAGGGGCTATCACTTGTGTTTCATGTTGAATTGCCAGTTTGTGAAACAACTAGTTATAAATCACCATGAGGTATTTGTCAGTTTTCGTCCCATCACCACCAACACGATGCTCAAGTCACAAGCAGTAATGACAGATATGAACGGGTGCATTTGTAATTTGTAATCTAGTTAAGAGCAGCAACGGACCATAGAGATCTCATCACCAACCCAATATGGCCAAGTGACTACTGAATTATCATCATATCGTAAGTTCCCTTCCGTGCCACGTATGGCAATGCAAATTCCAAAACCATCTATAATTTGAACCAGGCTACGAGAGCTCATAAAAACGCCTTTCGAGAAAAAAGAAGAAAAACAAAGTTTTTTTTTTATAAAAAAAAAGCCCCCAAAAAAAGTAAATAGCATAGCCAAAGGAGCATTCCGTATGTGCTCTCTCAGGACTGGCCGCTAAGGTAATCATACCAGGCCTAATAACCACAATGTGGCAGCTCATATCGAGTCTGCTTTCCAGGACGCCTCGCTGTGAACAAGAGGAACTCATCAAAACCAGATGTGAGAGGCAAGGCCGAAAAAGTGGCCGGCGGAACCGCTGCTTGACCATTAAGGTCAGCAGAAAAGTGTATTACGGAGAGGAGGAAGGATTGGTGATTGGCAACACTTGAAAATGATCAAAGTCGCTCGTCGGGGAATTTCTATCGATCTATAATGCTTCTGTGGTGGCTTTATGAAGCTGATGGCTTCGGGTATCTTGTGCTGCAGGTTGGGCATGTGTGTCGTAAGGAATGTGGTGGGCAACGATGTGTTGGCGTATCGAATCTCCAAGCAAAATCTGAATCGACAATGACACTGAAACAGGAGAATTCTGCTGACGGGGACGATCTCAACTTCAAGAAAGACAGGTTGTCGGCAGTGAGTAAATTTGTCGAGTTTTACTCAGAAAGTGCTCCAGTTCCAATCCCTAGGCACACTGGCAGCGAGTTCGGGGCCACGAGGCAGTTCGGAGGCATCTCCAAGACCGGTACCGATGGGAGTTGATGGGGTAGGATTGGGCGCATCCGAAGAGGCGGCACTCGAAGCACGGCTGCTGTTGCGTGTATACCAGCTCTTGAACTCTTCACAACAGTGACGACAGGTTCGGAAAAGAGGAGCGCGAGGGTTGAACTTGGCATCATGATCGAGAGGAGCGGCGAAGGTGGAATGAGAGTCGCAGAAGATGTGACCGCACTTCCGGCAGTGGTGACGGCGAGTAAAGTAGCTAAAAGTCCGTTTGCAGGTCGGGTCATCACAAACAGTAGATTCGGCATCGGGCTGCGGAAATATGATGTTAGCTGACTGCAGCAAAGAAACAAGGCGAAGTATGCTGGCAACGGGTATGGGGTGAGACATGAGGGGGTCCAGGGTTGTACGAGTCGGAGGGTTGGATGGATCTGAGACAATGGCGGATGCAAGTAGCTACGTGTTGTGCGAGCAAGATGGAGCGATGGTTTGTTTCTATTTTACTGACCTTCCAGTGCTTGCGAGTAGGCTGGTCCTTGACTTCGGGGAACATCTCGGGATCGAAATCGCCGTCAATGCTGCTCTGAGTGCTATCGCCGGTTGAAACACGTGCTAGCTTGTTGCTGAAGACGGAGATGCCAGGAAGGTTGATGAGGCTGCTGTTGGTACGTCTCAAGGCGCCATCAGGCTCGGTGCTGGAGATGGAAGCAGCATCATCAATGGGCATTTTATTGGTCTTGGAAGGGAACAAGTTTGGGCGCAGAGCTGCAGGCATATACATGGGTCGAGTCTGTCGTGCATGATGCGCTCTGGGAGAAGTGGGAGTTGACGAGGCGGAGTCGGGGCTGGTGGACTCATTGGTGTTGATGGGTGAAATTTGAGGTCCAACCGAGATCTGATATGACTGATTCCGTTGATGTGTAGGGCGCTGCTGCTGGGGGAAGAAATGGCGTGAGTGCTGGTCGCCCGGAAGAGTAGGCATGATGAGGTCGGCAGCCATTATCGTGGGTTGAGTTGAGTGGAGAGTAAATTGTTGATATAACGGGAGAGGGAGAGAGGGAGAGAGTGTGTTTTGGCTTGTGACGTTTTGTATCGTAGCAGATGCAGGTTGGCTCCGAGAAACAACAGGAGAGGGCTGTTGCTTAGATGGCAGGTATTTGCACAACGCTTGGAAGTCGAGGGAGTGGTTGGACGGATATAGACGGGAGGGGAAGTGGCGTAGAGTTATCTGTACCTACACGTATAGGCAAGGTAGAGAGAGATATAGTTATGATCGATTCGAGGTTTTGCTACGACTGTATCATCCAATGTATGTAGTTGAACGGGAAGTTAGACGAGCAAGAGTCGAGCAAGGGCGGGCCACGGAGAGTTTAAACCAACGCGAACAGGCTCAAGGAGGGAGTACAGTACAGTATAGCATGGAATACATTGGCATTGGATAGATCCTGGCAAGACAGCGCGGGCAACACCGTCGCGTGGAGACCGGGGGCGGAAGAGGTACGTACCTCTCTCTCTTGTGTGCAGAAGCACTTGACTCTTAGCGCATGACAAGGATGTGGCCTCTCTTGCATGTGGAGAAGGGGAGGCGGTAGGCGGTGGAGCTGATGATGGATGGGAGTGAGTGGGTGTGGCTTTGAGGTTGTGGTTATGGTCGTGGTCACTGCTTGGCTTGGCTTGACTTGACTTGACTTTTCCTTTGGAGCAAAGCGCCGTCCGTCTGGCAGTGAGCGACTGGTGTCTTGTCTCTGTTTCTGCTCTTGGGCGAGCGTCGGTCGCCTCAACTCAACGGCCCACAGTCAATAATGTCTCAAGCAGCTCAGCTGTCCAGAATTGGGGTACTCGTAGTCAAGAGTCCCTAGGTAGGGGTTCAGATCAGAACCCTCCCTTTGCTGATGCAGTTTGACCGGTGTCGGATGCGGTCTATGTATGTGCATACACACATACATATGTGCAGTACCGTACAAACTCATGAAATTGGGTAGCGCCTGTGGATACCGCGCTAGGCCAAGCTACTATGCTCATTTGGCCAATGATGCTATTTAGCAAGATGTCAGATCTTTATTTAGCTTATCACCAATCAGAGGGCCCAAATCTTGCTAAAAAGACCCACAGGCGCTACCCAATTTCATGAGTTTGTACGGTACTTAAGTACCTTGCCCTGTCTGGTCAATGCCACGCAAAACAAGATCATGTCTTGCGATTTTCACACCGTGATGTAATTCAGGGCTCTCGCGACTCAGTCAAAGAAAGCTCGCAGTATCCGGATACGGTAAAGGGTCTTGCTTGAGAGATAAACATACTGTACATAACAGAAAAGAACGGAACGGAACAGCTGCTCGATGATACCTGGCTGTGTGTTGCGTAACTGTGGACAGGATGTTTTCTATGTCGGCTCTCTGGTTGGATGAATGGCTTCGGCGTTCGCTGGAGACAGATCCAATCCGGTGGGTTGACCTGGTCGATCGAAGATTTACTAGGTACCTAGGTACGCCCATGTACAGTATGTACATACGTATGTACGGATATGTCAACCATCTATGCACTGTATTGTACGCTACAAGACCATTCCGACAAGCCATTCATTTACCTACCCGCGATTCATTATGACAGACACTGATGGCAGGGTTCGTCGAGGACCTTGAGTGAAGACATCTGTGCTGTAGGGAGTGACCTGGCCCTGGGTAGGCAATTGCCGGCTGTGGGTGGTATTACTGCCGGTTCCAAGTGGTAAAGTCGGGTGGTAATAAATCACGTACCTACCTGGGCTACCTACTAACATAGGTACCCTCGGATACTGTGCTCGTGTCTGTGTGCTGTGTTCTCGACAAACGAGATTTCGGCTAAATCAAGAACCGGAGGCTTTCGAGTCAGGTGATGGGCTGCATACATACTGTATTTGAGCCACACAAGACCCTTGACAATTGTCACCTTTGAGTTCGGAATCCTGTTACTCTTTGAGGTCTTCCCCTCTGAACAAGCATGCCTGTTCCCGTCGGATCTTGATGGTTTATTTGACTTCTACTCCGTACTGTACGAGATAAACGGGAACGGCTGGTAATTATGAATACTGGTTAGGTGTGCAGTGTGGCCAACTTTGTCCGGTCCGCGGGGCTGACTATCGTAGGGCGGCAATTGGACAAGCGCGCTGTTTAGGCCAAGCATGTCTCCGTTAACGTTAGTACATACCTTAGATTGGTACTGTAGTGAGCCTGGGGTCAAAGTCAAAGCCCCCAGAGCGCTCTGCAAGGTTCAAGGGTCGAGCCACTAGAGTCTTTATTGTACTGTACGGATGTTGGTACAATATGTATGTTGTTTGATTGGGCAGCTCCGGTCCCCCCCCGGCTTTGCAACGGGGAGTTTTTGGTCTGTTGTTTGGGTTGGGTTGGCCGGTTGGGTTAGGTTAGGTTGGGTTGAGTTGAGTTGTGTTCTGACTGGCAGAGAAAGCGGAGTTTCTTCACCGTCATCTCGCAACACCATAATACCGGTATGTACATACATAGGTAATTAGGTACTCAGAGCACTTGAGCTCGAGCCGGTGACTGCTGAAACAGAAGAAGGGGAAAGACAACGGTATGTATCGCCCAGCGTTAGGTAGTTGCTGAAATCTTTTTATCTCTGGTCATTCTGATGATGTTTGGGAATGAGCCAACTGTTACGTACAAAACAGTCAAAGGACCCATAGATTCCCGAACAACCTTGTGATGGATGTGGAGGGATTGGATTCAGGCGTCAGGACAGATGGATCCATGGATCTTTGGGGACAGAGGGGCAGCGGTCTCGTCGTCTCGAGATGTTCGGTGTTCCATTGACATGAACGGTGACGGTGGGCGGTTGCAATTCGACAAATGTGGTTGCAGCCGCAGCGTGCGTCCCATCGCTCGCTCACTCTTCAGACTTCACCGGTAGGTACATTACTGGTACGTACAGTTCAGTAGTAGGTAAGGTACCTAGGCATCGCAGCAATCTGCAATACAACGCACATGCTTTTTGCTTTGTGTACATACATATACACATACATAATAAGGTACCTTAGGTATATACATACATATCGTGTGTCGACAATTGTTTCTTCATAGCAATATCATCGTGCGTCGTCGGTCGTCCTCTCTTTCATCGCGCCCGCCCCTGTCCAACACTACCTCTCTAGGTAGGTATGCATGCATGCATGCAGATGGATCGGTGCTCGCCTTCTATCCTGCCTTATGATTTGACAGGACCCGAGATATCATGATTGCCGTGACACAGACATTACAGTACATACAGGGCCGAGAACATGGGGCTTGAATTGATGCTGGCAATTTCAACGATGGATCTCTTATCTTATTACGATCCGATCGTATGTATGCTAGTATGTATGTGGGTATATCATCTATGCAAGGTAGTTTTGTACATATCTGAAATGGCTCATCTTCTGCCTGATCAGTGATGGTGATGAGCAGCATCATACATAGGTATCATGCTCGTCACTGGCCGGCACGCTTTAGACCATCACATCCATGCCATGGAGTACTAGCCCTGCCGGATCCTCAACTCTTTCGCCGCCTACCAACGAGAGCGTTTCGATATCATCTTGTACATATCGTCTCTTGTTGTTAGTAGCAGCTATTTCTACCTGGCTTACGCAGTATTAGGAACGACCATTTCATAACAACAGCATCATCCCGCCCCTCCACCATGAGTTTTACCTTTCGCCAAAGGCCATAGGGCACCCATCATTTGTGAGATTCAAGCCTCCCCTTTACGCGACGTGTGGTTGGCTCGTTCGGTTCTTTGATGGCCTTTTCTTATATACATGCATATACTCCACCTTGGAAGTCCCAATTCATTGCACGAATGGGCTGTACTCTTATTACAATGTTATGTACCTACTGTGTGTACGGAGTGGAGGATCACCAACGGGCTTCACTTGATCAGGCAGTCGGGCTAAGCTTTTGGGGCGAGCGGCGGCTGGGCTTTAGAAAATTCGACGATTGACTAACAGACAAGACAAGCTCAAATCATTACTGCAGTACATATTTATTACCCACCGAATCCACTGCTTAATTACGGATACTGGGTTCGTTTGTTGCGTTTCAAGCTGGGAGGGACCCTTGCGATGTTCTCTGCCTTGTTCTTTTGAGCTTCTCTATGTGGTCAATTGCCGTTCAATGGTCTCGTGACCTTCCCGTCTGGTTGTTCTTCAAGGGTCTTCTGTTTCACTTGGCCCTGAGCTCCGAGATGCTCGGCCGGTGCACGGCCATGCTTTCTTCTCTGGACCCCTCAGTCTTGATGGGAAAGAAAAGACCAGACCAGGAATTCAGACAGCTCGGGATTCTGTTTGGCCATTAACTTACTACTCCGTATACCGAGTGCGCTCACGCCATTCACGTATTCACGCAAATTCGACATTGGTTGGTTGCACGTCTTGCTGTTCTGGGTAATTTCTATCGGACCGCCATCGGAGCGGAACATCGCTCGAGTTCGGGAGTAGATATGTATACCTAGCTACCTCCCTGTAAACGGCGGATGCATATTGTATGGTTCAAAGCTACCAGTAGGAGTAGGAGTTGCGGCTCCTCGGCGCTTCAGCATTCCCTCATGGTCTTCCGCTAGGCTGTTGTCGCTTTCTTCTCGAATCTTGGAAGCTCTTGAGACTGGATAGCGATTCATTCCACGCCACCTCAAGTTCCACCATGTTGGCCTGTGCAGGATTTTCCATCTCCACGGTGTGTGTGTGTGTGTGTGTGGATGATTCTACTAGTATGGATGGATGTATATGTACTACGGCAGCGCGCTCCGTACTTGGCTGGATCCTTGTCCAGTTATTTCCAGTCTAGGCGCTGCCGAGATTCTATGGGGCTTCCACCGAGGCTCGTTGTCTGCTTGCAGCCACGTTTTCTAACCTTTCTAGCCTAGTCTCCGTCCTTAATTCGTGGCGCTGTCGACCTGTCCGTCACCATGGGGAGCGGAAGCTGGGGCGCCTCTTCTAGATCTGCCATGTCCAGCCAATGGCTACCATAGTTAGGTAGTATCAGTTAATCGAGACTGGCTTCGTTACCGACTCCCTGCCTCAATCAAGTCTTTCAAGACACTGGGGCGCTAAAAATGAAAAGGTGATTCAGAGTACATACGTGCTTGTATGTACTGTATGTGGTCAGAGGAGCCAGGATACAAGGGCTCGGTCGGCTTCGGTCGGCCATGTTCGAGGCAAAATGATCGACAGTCATTTCCATTGCCCAATCAAGGCTGAAGCACTCGCATATCGCATCTTGTTATAAATTCAGGGTCCAAGCAAGTGGTCCAAGCTGTGAGCCATAAGATGTAGTAGCTCATCACTTTATACGGATACATACCGACATTAGTATGGAGTAAATTAGGGAGCATTTACGTACTGCTTCCGAAGCCACGGACAGTCTCACCAAGGTAAGTCTACAACTGTTGCATTGCATTGCCGTGGAGGAATCCTCGAGCTGGAGAAGCAAAAGTCAAGCAGAGGCGGCTGTATGTGGTCAAATGTGACAACTCTTGATGATGTCTGTTGATACTACTTGGCACCAGACACAAAAAAGGACTTGCTCATTGTCCTGCCGATCTGTCCATTCTAGACATTTTCATTCATTGGTACTGAGAAGTCTAAACAATACCTATTCAGGGTCCGAAGAGGCCTCGGAGTCTGGTGGTAAATGTGCTGCTTCCACCGCTGATCTACATAGTCAGAGCAGGGCCACTCAGTTGGACACATGCAGATAGTGTTTCAAATGCTCTCTTGGTGGTTGGTTGGCTGAGGCTGGTATGACTTGTTGTTATTATCCATAGTAGAAGGCCAACCAGACGGTTCGAGACTTGACCCAGGAGCACAGGCAATGGGCCAGAAGAGCGTGCAACACCGTTCCCCATCATAAGGACCAGTTTAATGCTCAAGCTTGACCTGTTAGCTTACACGGTTTTCAATACTGTCGTGAATACGGATATTGTGAACAGTGACTGGTGGGCAGTAGTCTAGACGGGACTGTCGTCGCGTGGTCAGGGTCCAGAATCGATGACAACTGACTGGGTCTTACTCTCACTCCCAGGAGTGCTCCCATGGTAGCGGCTCCATTGTATCTGGTTTCGATTCAGCTGCTCGGCCCCGAAACTTGATCAAATTCTTTCGAGAAATATAGAGATGGGGACTTCTAGCGAATTACGCTGCACTAACTAGTTACTACATAAGTGCCAAAGACTTGCCTCCAGCCAAGAAAACAGGGGGAAAAAGCAAAAAAGAAAAATATTAAAAAAATATAATAAAAAAAATAGAAAGAGGGGGGAAAAGAGTCCCTGGCCTAACTGGTCTGCTCCGTGAGCCCACACCATTTGACTTTACTAGGGCCCGTAGTGCCAAGAGTCTAAGTGGATGATGTGCTTTACCTGTATCGGAAGTCGACCTTCAACGCTTTAATATCCCCTGTACACCTGCGGCTCCTCGGCATTCTTATCAGTTATCTTCGATTGGCTGTGTCTTACACCCTCCCTAGGTACCTAGGTAGGTTTGACATGATGACTTGCCTGAGGCATAAAGATGATGCTCAGTGAGGTGCAGTGGTTTCGGTCTTTCGTCCTGACCAATGGGAAGCCCCTTTACCTACGTAGATACATAATCAGTTTCTACTGCACATCACAACCCAAACAAGTGAGAGGACATCGATTAATAAAACAGAGGTATAGTAAGGTAGGTAGTTAGTTAGGTAGTTGGTACATACAATCTCCTCCACCGCCTTTTGTTCCCCTCCTCTCTGATGCACACCTATCGTCAACGCCTCACAAGGGTCATGTGCATCAGACAATTCCCTCTCTGCATGCAATGCCGAACCCTGTCAGAGTCAGACAGAGCCTGTCACATTCTTGTGTTTCTCGCTTCGTCTTGATTAGGAAGTTTACCGCTTAGCTATCGGTTTCCCTGCCAGGGCGTTAATCTTGGAGGTGCCGGGCCTGGCGCTTCTGCAGTACAACCCTAGATTGCCGTTAAATGTCTCGACTGTCACTACCTCGTTAGGTATTTGCTTTTCCCTCCTTGCCTTTGTGGCCATGGTGGCTTGCGCGGCTCCTGTTTAATCAACATCAACCTCGGCGATTCATTGTCACCCGCAGATGATGGGTGATTATAAACCGACTCCTGCATTGTGGCTGAGTCAAGAGATCAGATAGGTAATAGTATTTATTCTCTCTCAATTGTCCCATCACTGCCAGTGGCGTAGAATATGACTACAGGTTAGGGCACTTCTTTCATGTGCAGTGATGATTATTGTATGTTGCTTCTCGACTTCTGCGCATAACTCCCTGTGTCGTCAAACGACGATTCGTCGGGCTTGAAAGGTGTGAGACGAGGCGGATTGGATGAGTCACTCTTTCTGTTTCGTTCAAGGCGGGACCTACTACCTATGCATATGAGGTTCTATCACACCGTATAATGGTAGTTGCATATTCATATTGTGTATGTGGTTGGGTAACCAGGTAGGGCTGAGGCTCACTCCATTTCCCACCTCCCACTCTTCCCCCCGTCCTTGAGGACAACTCTCAACCCCTCGATAACCATGCCCTTATCCACAGCCTTGCACATATCGTAAACTGTCAATGCCGCCGTAGACGCCGCCGTCAACGCCTCCATCTCCACCCCCGTCTTTCCATCGCACGTGACCGTGGCTGCGATCTCGACTCTGTCGTCACCCCTGACGTCGAGATCAACCGTGGCCTTGGAGAGCGAGATCGGATGACAGAGTGGGATCAGATCCGGGGTTCGCTTCGATGCCATGATGCCAGCGATCCGCGCAACCCCCAGGACATCTCCCTTCTTCATCTGGTTGTCTCTGATGAGCCCAATCGCTGTGCTGTTCGAGAATCGGACTGTGCATGCAGCTTTGGCAATACGTGATGTCACCGTCTTGTCTGATATGGAGACCATCCGTGCTTCCCCAGAGGCAGAGACATGTGTCAGCTTCGCGTTGTCGCTGTTGTCCTGTCCTCGGACACGGCGAGTTTTGGAGAAGAGTCGCTGCTGTGTGAAAACAGATCGGCCAGCCTTGAAGCAGGGACCGTTACACAGAAGGGATTGTATCCGAGGAGGCATGGCGCGCAATGACGGAGACGGACCAAGGGCATCTACAATAAAAAAACTCAATTCAGCATTACTTCCGTCTCATATAAGACAAGAGGGTGTCCAAGCCTCAAAGTTTAAGTAGCGAGGGAAAAAAAAAACAGAAACCAACCCCCTTCAACGCCGCTCCATATGTGCATGATAGTTGCCCCGTGAACAATCTCTGAATAAACTCTTGAACCATACACTCGAGTATGGCATTGCATGTGAATTTTGCACAAGATGAACAGAGGGGTGTAATCACCCACCTATCAAGATCATGGGCCTATTCTTCATATGCTCGAGCTCACCGATGCCTGCATGCTTTGCCTTCTTTCTCTTGACAGCAGCACCAATGACTTCGAGCAGCTCCATCTCATTGGGTGCCAGGCCGAGAGGGGTCCGGTCTGACGTTAACAAGTCCCTCCGCCGGTCCATCTCGATCTGTTTCATGGCATCGAAAGCATGCTCATCGATGGGCTCGCCACTGTTGGACTTCCTTAGGATATCGCGTAGAGAGACCTCCGCATTGCCAAATAAGCACACCTTGAGGTTGCCGTCACCTGTTATTCGAAGACGGTTGCAAGTACCGCAGAAGTTGTGCGTCATGCTCGTGATGAAGCCTATCCTTCCAGTGAAGCCTGGGACGTGCCACGTCTTGCTTGTGTCGTTCTTGTGATCCTGCACTTTTTGCAGCGTTGGGTACTTTGTCCTGATAAGGTCCAGCATCTCTTGATAGCTAAACATCTTGTTCTTGCTCCACTTGTTACCGTCGAATGGCATGTACTCGATGAAACGGACTTCGACGTCCTTTTCTTCCGTCAGGTCCACGAAAGGGAGCACCTCTCTGTCGTTGACACCCCGCATGACCACGCAATTGATCTTGAGCTTGATGCCGGCACCAAGTCTGTTGAGCTCCAGAATCCTATCGATGCTCTTCCGCACGGCCTCGAAGCCTTTTCTCCTTGTCATGATCTGGAATTGCCAAGGATCCAGAGTGTCGAGGCTCAAGTTGACACCCGTCAGTCCACTCTCGATCATGCTGTCGAGCTTCCGGTGCAGAGAGATGCCGTTGGTTGTGATGCAGATCTCCTTCAGACCATGCCGTCGTAGCTCTCCAATCTGTTGCATCAGAGGTAGGATGTCTCGCCGCACTGTCGGCTCTCCTCCCGTCAGTCTGATCTTGGTCACACCCTGCGAGACAAACACGGACGACAAGAGGACAATCTCTGGTGTTGTCAAGAGCTCTCGATTTGGCGACAATGGCACGCCTTCTTCGGGCATGCAGTAGACACATCGCAAATTGCAGCGCTCCGATACAGATATGCGGAGGTAATCATGTTGTCGGTGGAACGTATCTGTGAGGAAGTCGGAGAAGGGTTTTGGATCTCGGATACGCCGGCGACGAGACTGTAGGAGGTCGATCTCCGACGGTGCAGAGGGAGGTTCGCGGGTTGCTTCTTGGGGTCTCGCAGAAGCTGTCGCAATGGTTCTAGAGGAGGGACAAGCGAGGAGCACTCGTGAAGGAGCCGCCGTCCGTTGTAGGGTAGTTTTAGTCTTGGCTGGGACCGAAGCTTTTGAGCCTAAAAGGCGAAGCAGCAACATAATTCTGATGCGTTATAATACCTTCCAAGTTATTTACTTGACAAGTTGGGGGAAGGAGGATGGTTAGGTGCGTGAGGTGCATATATGGATGTATGAGGGGTTCGCTTCCTATGGTTCCATCGTTTCGTGCTATCGCAAATACGATGCGACAATGGGGGAGAAGAGAGAGCAAAGAGGTTGGCAGGTGAAAAGAATAAGAAGCTGACCTGGTGTCTCTGTCGGCCATCGGCGCCTCGCTCTACAATACCTTACCTTCCTACCTACCTACGCTTACCTAGTTCCAACCCTAGGTACCTACCTATCATGACCTTAGCAAGTAGAGTGCTCCGTAGATAGGTCGAATACGCAAGTATGAAGTGTCTTCCCTCTTGGGCTATCCAATCTTATCATAGGACCCGCTCGCCACAATTCGATCCCCGCGCTGAGTAATGGAAATAGCCTCCAGTCTAACATTAGTTCAAGCCGCGGAGTTGCACAGACTGCAACAGTAGCGTTAGTTCGAAAGTGGAATGATAAAGATGCTGCTGTAACTTGTCAGCGGTGACAGTTTCGCCTGGACTCATGTTGTTTCAGGGGATTCCAGTCATGTGGAATACTCACCCGTCCGATGCTGAATTGGCTCTTCTTCCAATGCCTCCTCTGTACCTAGGTACTCAGAACGCAGAGGACTTGTTCGTGTGCATGATGCAAATCCATCATGGAACATGCATGTCAGGCCCTGATAAACTGATGACCAATTAGGAAACACTAGCTGACCTATAGCCTATAGGTATGATGTGCCATACCTGGGTACATACTTACCTTATTATATACGTAAATTACCTTAGTATTTCCGCACGGGTACTAAACATAGAGCCCCCTGATTCAAACGCACCCAACACAGCATCATAGGTGGCGTGTCCAAAATTTTGATGATGGTTGAGTTATTGTTATCTAGGCATATATCCATACAATGGGAAGGAAGCTTAGGGAGGTAGTAGGTTCCGGGTATGAGGTGTCTAGGTACCTAAGTGTTCTGCGCATCAGGAACCCTCCACTCCACTTTGATGGCTGATGACGCTAGCCCAGATGAGGAAATATCAAAACATTAAAACATCCCCCCACCTTTAAGTGCTTCCTCATCACACTAACTATCTATCAGTGAAGACTGAATAATTGAACCACTCAAGGAGCATCGATGCTAAAGAAAGAAAGACCATCACAACACGAAGAGGACTCGACAGATCGAAGCAATACTTGAACGAGACCGTCGCCTGACTTTCCCCTTTTCATTTGGTACCTTGGTCAACCACTTTGTAACCCCGCCCTCACGATTCGATTGCCAGCTTCCACTCACTCACACTCTCATCTTCAACACTCAACACTTCTTCGGGTGACAGTCGTGATGCATCCATCACGTGTCTTCAAAGGTAGAAATCTACCTTGCCATACCTACCAATTCTAGAACGCATCGACTTCCTGGGCTCGGATCACCCCCCCTCTCTTCCTTTTACACAGCACCCGAGACACTGAACACTAACCAGGATTTACAGCATCACCTCATTGCGTGCCCAGCCCCGACGGAAGATTTATTGCTACCCTATCATCGCAGAACGTCACAGTGCGCTTGGTTTTCTCGCTCTCGATTGCGCATGTGGTCAAATTGCCCTCAGATCTCACGACCCCTGTAACCACGCTCGCATGGTCACCTTCATCGTCTCGTATCCTTGTTGCAAGTGCCGATCAGATTCATGTCTTGTCAATAGTTGACTCGTCATTTCGTGCCACGATCAAGAACCCTGCAGTTGGAGGTGGAAAGCAGACACTTGTACAGTTTGGCGCCCATGATGATGAGGTCTTTGCCTGTGCTGCATTTGGCCTCAAGTTTTCCATTTTCGATCTATCAACTTCCAAAGCTATCGAGATAAGCAACCCCAAGTTTTATCTCCCCTCGTCCGCCCCCAGGGGCCTTTCTGTACGACCTCAGACGTCACATCTTGCCATCTTGACCCGGACAAATGGTCGAGATGCTATCAGTATTCACCACCCCAAATCGAGGCAAGTTCTGCGATCTTGGTACCCGGAAACAGTCGACGCTCATGGTTTGAAATGGACCCCTGACGGCCAATGGCTCCTGCTGTGGGACGCCCCGGCACATGGGCATAAGCTCTTACTCTACACACCCGACGGCCAGCCTTTCCGCTCTATCCTGGCGTCCAGCATCACTGGAGGCGAGGATGCCGACTTCGAGACGGGGATTAAGAATTGCAATCTCAGTCCTGACGCGTCGTTATGTGTCATGGGCGATGGCAGCAGAACAGTGGGCGCTTTCAGCACGCAGACATGGAGAGGTGGCCTGAAACTTGTACATCCCACTACAGTCATCCCCAAGGACACCCTGCAGGTGAGCTCACTTCACATACGGCTTGCTTTCATTCTCACAAATTACCCTAGGTCTGGCAGGAGCAGCTGAACGATTCGTCCCATGGAGGGAGCCCGTGTACATTTCTTCGTGCGAACCAGATGGTCGCACCTCCGAACCGACTGGTCGACGGCAAGGCCCCTAACGAGGTCAGAGCTGGATGCTCTTCGTTGGCCTTTGATGCATCTTCAACACTGTTAGTTACCAAGCTTGATGATACCCCTACCACGCTGTGGATCTGGGATGTCACCGCAGCTGAGCTCCGGGCAGTACTCATGTTTCACTCAGTTGTGGACTTTCATTGGCATCCCACTGCCCGTGAGCTTCTTCTCGTGACATGCCAAGATGAAAAGTATCGCGGTGTGTCCTTCGTTTGGGACCCCCTGTCCGAAGGGCCCAAGCCAGTCTCTTTGGGCGCTTATTTGCCAAACGGAAAGACTGTTGGAAGGACTAGAACAACATGGATCAACAGTGATCCCGAATTCCCGGTTATGATGATCTCAGACGCGCAAAACGGAGTCTTAGTATCGTGCTCAGATGGGGCACAATGCCCGACTCTATGGCGTGAAGGGGCAGTTGGCGATAGAACCATAGGATCGGTACAGGATCTTGGAGATACCGTCGACATATCTTCTCTGATGCCGGACGACACATCCACATTGGACGATACCTTCTCTTTCAAGCACGTGTAGAAGGATCATCGTCAGGGTCACCTCTGTACGGCACAAACTGAATCATCCCCTTTAGGAAATGGTTACGGCTTGGCACGTGTAAGGTTCAAAAAGGAGGGAAGGACGAGGCTTGACTCTATTGGAGATGATATCCCACATTTGAGTCATTATAGCGGCAAGGGTCATGTTACACAAATGGCACTTCCATTTGATGTCAAGGGCATGGCTGCATAACGAGGCTGTCATCAAAGGCGTGTAGTTTCCTCTTCTCTCTTGATAGCGACAGCTTGAAAATTGCACCTCCAATAAGCAACGAATCGAATCCACGTTTGTTGGTGGCACGGAAGCGACGTGCACGCATGGCTGCGAAAAGAGACCTCAGGTTATGGGCTGCCACTGCTCTTCTCGCCGTGAGATCAAGGGAGCGCCGGGCATTCGATCGTCGCTTGGTTGTCGATGGATCTGTCACTACTCAACACCCAGCCACTCAAGATTTCTTCAGATGGTGGAGCAGTGATCGCAATATGATATGTCATTATCTCATGCGGGACCCAGCCCGGTCCTCTGCATGTCGACCAGGGAGAGACATACCTAGACATTTACGGCCGGTGGCTTGGATCGATCTACAGCACCTGGGCATACAGCGGAGTTGAGGGACAACGCCTAGGAGAATGTGCACCCTTTGGGGATTTCTGTTCTGGCGTCCAAGCGCGAAATGAACATCCTTAGTTCCGCAACAACATTCAACCCTACGTTTCCGGACGATCTGCCCCCTCGCCGGAACCCCACATCTCGAGGCTGAGAGTCAGGATCTAGAGGATGCCTGTTGAAACGCTGACCGGGGTCTCGGGTTACACTGCACCGTTAATCATCCAGGAGGAGGCGAGCTTGCCAGATCCAGACTTGTTAGTCTCAACGTTTCTCGGCGTTCTCTCAATGCTGAGACGATATGCACCTCTGCAAACCGCCCATATTCCGGTGTCCTTTCCAGACCCCGGGGAGCCCAAATTATGGCCCGAGTGCTGGGATCGAATGCAAGCGAATCCAGAGCTGGTAAAGAACGATTGAAAAGCAACGTTTGGAAGATGCTAGACGGGTTGTTGTCTCTTCTGGTTCTATCCTGCCGCTCCAATGCCAGATGTTGGGAGAAGCTAGATATAAATCATATATAAGGCCCTTTCTTGTCATTGATTCACAATATGACCGAGCCTGATTCGAAGCTTCCAAGAGCCCTCATTCAGAGCCCTAGAGAGCAGCGTGACTCAGTGACGAGATAGTACAGTTGGCCAAGCTCCCAGCTGTCACTTTTCCAGTGCTCACTCCCCGTTGCTTCTCGTGTTATCGTCACACAGCTTTCGACTTTCTTTTCAAACTTTTGTAGCATATCACAAGACCTTGTTCGGAACTGGAAGCTTGCCGGCTTCGTGCAGATTCCTCGCCTTATGCCTGCCGAAGCTACAGTCCAAGCGGACGTTGGTCCCGGCGACGAGACCGGCATCTACTACATTACCATTTGCAACGTACGGTCTCTCGCACCCGTCATTGCCTGTGCTACGGTCACAAAGCTAACCACTCTTTTAGTTACCATTCGCAACTTCGTGGCAGGAGTTGAAGGATTGGACACGCACAGCATGCGTAGTGGACCATATCGAGGTCTTCCAGAGCAGCACCTCAGGATGGGTCCGGGTCCGGGGAAGAGAGAACTTTGAAAGGGCATGGGGTAGCATACATCTCGCAACACGAATATCTGGCCGAGCTAATATGGTAGCAGCACTTCTCAACGGCGGTGTTTTCAAAGGTCGCTCGATCATTGCGTCCGACAGAAACCGTAAGCATTCTATCAAGATCAAGGAGCTTGCTGCACCACCGCAAGCCGTCATTTTGCAGACAAGGCAGTATCAAGCCACACCTCCCAGCCCCTATGTTCTGCCAACTCAGATGGCAATGACTCCGCAGTATTCTGCTGCACCTGGACAGGTAAGCCGGCCTGTCTGAAGACACAGGCTTTGAGGAGAATCCCGGTAATGACTCTTTGACTCTAGTACTACATAGCTAGTTACCCTCCGGTCAACAGCTCCCGATTCACCACCCAGTCTTTCTCGGACCCAAGCTACTCCCAGCAGCTACCAGTCACAGTAACCACAAGCACGTCAGCAACTTATGCAGCTGCCAGCCCGGGGAGCTACTACGCATACAATGATACCGGTACTCAGTTGTCTACCCCAAAACCAGGCGCAGTCTCGTACTCTCCACAATATCAACACGGAGTAAGCCAGCTTGCTCTTCCTTATCGCGGTACTAGTGAGCATCCAGGGTACTACCCGAATTGTAGCTTCCCCAGCGGCGAGCCCTCCTATAGGTCGGAATACGTGGTACCGGAAACACGCAAGCTATGTGTGTCGCCATTCCCGCAACAAGCGGACGCCGATGAAGTCAAATCTTGGGTTCAGCGCAAAGTGGACAATGACAAGATCGAATCCATCGAGATACCCAAGAACAGTGACAGCAATTACCTCAGGGGCTACATCATGGTCTTTTTTGAAAACGTCGCGGCCGCAAATATTGCGATGGAGCAGTTCAACAAAGCGCGTTTCCAAGGCAGAAGAATGATAGCGCGACCCACTCATGAGGATGCAGAGGTGGAAGAGCTTGGGGAGCCCATGGTTTCGCATGAATCGTCAAATTGGGCCGACTCTGAGAGGAGCGAGGCGAGTGCACCAACTGCTCCATCCCGCAGGAGAGATGATGGCCGAAGACGGCACGAGAAGTCCCAAAGGTCAAAGAACAAGGGGACCAAGCCAACGGGGTCTAGCAAAAAGAAGGCAACGGAAAAGAAGTCGTCTTCGAGCAGGAAATCTTTGGGGTCGCAAGTGGACAAGAAGTTGCCATCGAAAAAGGCATCCGCTGAAAAGGAGAGCAGCGTCAAGGATGAAAAGCCGGTCGTCGTTGATGGAACCTCCTATCATCACGACAAGCATTGATGTAAAGATACTGCCCCTGGATAGAACGAAACCGAGCGAACGATGCAGACCCCTCAGCAGATGTCTATCAACCAATGTGAGAAACTGCTTAACAACAGGTGACGGACAGGCGAGAGCTGGAATTTGTGGCCACTCTGACAAAGTAGCAAGAGTTGAATTATCATCGCCGTTACTTGTCCTAGCTCAACTGAAGACCGCATGGGCATGTTCCACTGCGTAATTAGCAAGCACTAAAGTCTGACGCAAGGTCAAAGAGCTGCATTTGGGTCTACCGGTATGTACTACAGTACATACAGTACAGGAAATGTCACGGCCCAAATCATTGATCGTTGCAAAGGCCGTGCATCCTCATGCCTAGCTTATGTAGCTGGCCTACTCCGTAGATCGCGTGGAGAAGTCAGAAAAAGAAAGGAAACCATCTCTGATATCTGACGTCCCTACAATACTACTCAACTACCCACCATGCCATGGTGACACAGACCAACAAGATTCTGCGGAGGCCCACCGACACTCTTGTCTCTTTTGATACGGGGTTTCCCGCCAAACGGATCAGGAGAGAAACGCAAACGCAAATCAAACCAGCCAGCCAGCCCTTATTTGGCGCTCGCCTCAACTGTTGGCTACCTGTTCTTCTCTTCAGGGGAGTTCTCGCGATGGGGTTTCCTATCTCGTTGCCCTCGCTCAGTAACGATAGCATTGCCCAGCCAGTGTAGAGGCCTAGTCTGACACGGCTATCTTATTCCTGACCGTGCTGACTACCGTAGAAACTCATGAAATTCATAATGCCCCGTAGACCTAATTAGCACCTGGCTAGCCTAATTAGGCAGGTAGCAGGATATGGCTCTTCCCTATACTTATTAACCTAATAATACTAAAAATTATTAATATAGAATTATAATTAAAATATATTAGCTTTTTTATCTTTTTTAAAGTCTTATAACTATATATTATATATTAAAATAATTAAAAAATTTAATAAAATTAAAGAATTAAATAATAAGTAATTTTTCTTTAAAAAACCTATATAATATAGCTTAAAGTTAAAGTAAATTTAAGATTAAATTTATTCAATTTAAAAGCCTATATAATAATAAAAAAGACTTATTTAAAGGCTTATTAGCTTATTATTATAATATTTTATTATTATTATTAAATTTTTAATTTTAATAGCTAGAAATTAATTAATAAGTATAAAAAACTATTTTTTAAAAAAACTTTTAATTATTTTAAAGTCTTTATATTAATAATTTTTATATAAATAAAAAAAGATTTTAAAAATTTAAAAATTTAAAAATAAAGCTATATATTTTAATAGCTATAGTTTAAGAAATAATTATTTTAAGATTTTTTTTAATTTAAACTTTAATAATATATTATTTTAATAATATAGTTTTAAAAATAAGTAAAAAATATATTTAAAATATGAATATTATTAAATAAATAAATAAAGCTATTTATATTTTTAAATAGATAATAATAAGGCTTTTAATAGTATTATAATATTATTAAAAGAAAAGTTATAAAATAAGCTACTTATTAGCCTAAAACTTATTATAAGATTTATAAGTTTTTTATAAAGTTTATTAAATATATATAATATAGTAAATAAATTAATTTATTAAAAAACTTAATAAAGGCTAAAATAAATATTAAAAATATTTTTATATTACCTAGAAAATACTTTAATTAATAATATACTTTAAATATTAATAAGATTTTTATATTATTTAATAATCCTAAATATTAACTATTTATATTTATTTTTAACTTATATTCCTTATATTATATTACCTTATAGCTTAATTTAATTTATTACTAATCTATTAAGCTAGCTTTAATTTATTAATATTTATAATTTTTTCCTTAATATTAAAACCTTTATTTTTTAAATTTTTTTTAAATTTTTTTTCTTTTCTTTACTTTATAATAGCCTTTAATTCTTATAATATAATATTTATATCCCTAGTTTAATATACTGCTTCTTTACTAATATTACTTTATTTACAGCCCTTATATATAAGGTTAATTAGTTATATACCCTAGTATATATAATTAATTAATAGATATTAATTTAGCTTTTATTAACTAACTTATATAAAAGTTAACTTAATTCCTTTAAACCTTTAGTCCTAGAACCCTGCTATTACCTTGCCTTTATTTTAGAACTCTATCTGCAGATATGCTTTAATTTTATATAACCAGGAGGATACAGTATATATATTTAGCCTTAATAATTATATTACTAAGCTACTCTTTATATAAGGCTAAGTTACCTATTAAGGTAATTAGGAAAGCTGCCTTTTCTATATTAAGATATAAGCCTTCCTTAATAGCCCTTTTTAGCTTTTTTAACCTTAATAACTCCTAAGCTAGTTAAATTAAATAAATTAAATAACCTAGGCTAGCCTAATTTATATAATTAATTAAGTTAATTAAGATATAATTAAAAATAACTATTTTAATTAAGCTAAATAGACTTTTTAATAAGAAGTTCTTTATAATAACTATAGCTATTATATAAATCTTATAATAATCTTTATTATTAGCCTGCCTTAATACTAATTTAATTACTATAATAAGGTTATAGTTAGTTATATAATAGCCCTAATTAGGTTCTAGGCTCTTATATAGCATTATATTAGTAGCTATAATTAATATTAGTAACTATAACTAATAGTCAGGTCAGGGAATATACTTTATAATAAACTTAGCCTGGTATATTAAAAAGGTTAATTTAAGATATCTTAGTCTTTTAGCTAAGGTAAAGGAAAAAGGCTAATATAGCTATTAAGAAACCTATAGGCAGTATTAATACTACTTAGTTAAGGCAGTAATTATGCTATTAAGGCAAATAAACCTTATATAATTTTAACTTTTAAGATATAGGCCTACTATAAGGGCCTTTTTATTTAAATATTTATATAAAAAGTTAGAAGCTTAATAGCCTTATTAGGCTAATAATAAAGGAAAAAAAAATATTTATATTATTAATTTAATTATTATAATTATATATTTTAACTTTATAAACTATATTTAATATTAATTATTATTATTACTTAATATAATATTAATAATAAAAGCCTATTATTATATTAATAGGCCTTAATTTTATTTTAAGTAATTAATTAAATTTATTAAAGTTATTTTTTAGCTTATAATATATATAATAAGAAATTAATTTTTATATAAATTAAGTAATATTTTAAAAAGCCTTATTTAATAATTTAAAATTATAAAATTAACTTTTTATATTAATATTAACTTATTAATATATAAAAGGTCTTTATTTATAATATTTTATTACCTAAAAAAAGTATATAAATTTAAAATATTTATAATATTAAGATTATTAATTTTAATTAAAAAATTATTTATATATTTAAAGACTATTATAGCTAGATAGTTATAGCTATTATTAATATTAATAATATAATAATATATTTTATAATAAAGTTTTAAGGTTTTTAATTATTTTAATTTAATTTTTAAAGATTAAAGTATTAATAATAATTACTTTAATAAAATAATAATAAAAAGGGTATTTAACTTATTAAGGCTAGGGAAAATATCTTTTTTATACTTATAAATTAAAGCTATTTATTTAATTAAATTATAAGATTTATAATAATAGCTATATAATCTTAAGACTTATTATTAAGGTTATTATATTTTTTAATATAATATATAATACTTTATATTATATTATATTATATTAAAAAATAAGTATTTTATAATATTATTTTCTTATTTAAGACTTTAATTAGCTATATTTTATATATTATTTTAAGGATATTTTAACTTTTTAATTATTTAATAATAATATTTACTAGCTTAAGCCTATAATATATTTAAAGGTTTAATAAGTAATAAAAAAAGAATTTTTAAAAATAAAAATTATTTTTATATTTTAAGAATTATAATAATATATAATAAATATATATATAATAATAAACCTAAGTATTAATTATTTATTTTTATTTTTAACTTATATTTTTTATATTATATTACTTTATAGCTTAATTTAATTTATTATTAATTTATTAAGTTAGTTTTAATTTATTAATATTTATAGTTTTTTTTAATATTAAAATCTTTATTTTTTTTTTTTTTTTTATTTATAATAGCCTTTAATTCTTATAATATAATATTTATATTATTAATATAATTATTATAATTATATATTTTAACTTTATAAATTATATTTAATATTAATAATTATTATTACTTAATATATTATTAATAATAAAGGCTTATTATTATATTAAATAAACTTTAACTTTATTTTAAGTAATTAATTAAATTTATTAAAATTACTTTTTAATTTATAATATATATAAAAAAAAACTAATTTTTATATAAATTAAATAATATTTTAAAAAGCTTTATTTAATAATTTAAAATTATAAAATTAACTTTTTATATTAATATTAATTTATTAATATATAAAAAGTCTTTACTTATAATATTTTATTATTTTAAAAAATATATAAATTTAAAATATTTATAATATTAAAATTATTAATTTTAATTAAAAAACTATTTATATATTTAAAAATTATTATAGCTAAATAGTTATAGCTATTATTAATATTAATAATATTTTTTTTAAGTTTATATATTAGCCTTAAAAGGTATTTAAATATCTTTAAAATTTACTATAATTTAAATATTTCTTGCCTTTTAAATAATAAAGTTTTATTAAATTAATATTATTAAATTAGCTATTTTAATTATAGCTTAAATTTAAATATATTTAATTTAATTAAAAAGCTTTATTTACTTTTTAGCTAGTAATATATTAAGTTTTATATAGGTTTAAGCAGGTTATTAAAAGTTAATAATTATTAATAAAAAAAGGTAAAAATAGAAATTATATTATATAATATATAATTAGTTTATAATTATAAAAACTAGTTAAATATTAATATATTATTAATATAAATAAAAAAATATTAGTAATATAATAATATATTTTATAATAAGATTTTAAAATTTTTAATTATTTTAATTTAATTTTTAAAAGTTAAAGCCTTAATAGTAATTACCTTAATAAAATAATAATAAAAAAAGTATTTAATTTATTAAAACTAAAAAAAAAAAATTTTATATTTATAAATTAAAATTATTTATTTAATTAAATTATAAGGTTTATAATAATAATTATCTTTTATTTATATTAATAATATATTAATATTTAACTAGTTTTTATAATTATAAACTAATTATATATTATATAATATAATTTATTTTTGCTTTTTTTTATTAATATTATAACTTTAAGTTATTAACTTTTAATAACTTATTTAAATTTATATAAAACTTAATATATTTTCTCTTTAAACCTTATAATTACCTCTTTTTTATTTATTTTATAATATATTATTTTTTTTATTTTTTTATTTATATAATTTATATATTATAATAGCTTAATTCTTTTTAATATCTTCTTAGCCTATAACTAAATAGCCTTAAACTACTTATTATATATATTACTATAAAAGGTATTAATAAATATTAACTCTTTATAGCTTAAATATATTTCTTTAAGTAATTTCTCTTTAAGCTTATTAAGTTCTTTTAGCTTTTTAATAAAAAAGGCTTTTTTAATAAAAAGATTTTACCTATAAAAAGATTATATAAATAAAAGAATTTTATAATTAAAGGCTATTAGCTTAATATAATTAATATTATTTATATTTTCCTAAGTATATATAACTTCTATTACTTTATTATATAGCTTATTATAACCTTTTTTATTAATAACTTAATTAATTTTATTTTTTATATTATAGCCTTTTTTTAAATAAGGCTTATAAAAATTAAATTATAGGCTTTTTTTAATAGATATTATAATAATATAACTATATTATTATTAGTAATTATAATTAAAGGGGAAATTAAGTTAAATAACTTATTATTAAAGTATATTAAATAATTAAAGTATAGTTATAAGGGTTAGTATAAGACTTTTTAAGTAGTTATAAGAGAAATATTTTAGCTAGTTAAAAAGTAAATAAGGCTTTTTAATTAAATTAAATATATTTAGGTTTAGGCTATAATTAAGGTAACTAACTTAATAATATTAACTTAATAAAGCTTTATTATCTAGGAAATAAAAAATATTTAAATTATAATAAATTTTAAAAATATTTAAATATTTTTTAAGGCTAATATATAAACTTATAAAAAAAAAATAATAATAATTATATAACTTTAAGACTTATTATTAAAGTTATTATATTTTTTAATATAATATATAATACTTTATATTATTTTTTATTTATATTAATAATATATTAATATTTAACTAGTTTTTATAATTATAAACTAGTTATATATTATATAATATAATTTTTATTTTTATTTTCTTTATTAATAATTATTAACTTTTAATAACCTGCCTAAATTTATATAAAATTTAATATATTTTCTTTTTATAAAACCTTATAATTATTTCTTTTTTATTTTAAATTTTATAATATATTATTTCTTTTATTTTAATTATACTTTTATAGCCTTTATAATAACTTAATTCTTTTTAATACTCTTTTAGCTTATTATTAAGTAGCTTTAAATTCCTTATTATATATATTATTATAAAAAGTATTAATAAATACTAGCTCTTTATAGCTTAAATATATCTTTTTTAATAACTCTTTTTTTAATTTATTAAGTTTTTTTAATTTATTAAAAAAAAAGTCTTTTTAATAAAAGAATTTTACTTATAAAAAGGATATATAAATAAGAAGATTTTATAATTAAAGGCTATTAGCTTAATATAATTAATATTATTTATATTTTCCTAGATATATATAACTTTTATTACTTTATTATATAGCTTATTATAGCCTTTTTTATATTATAGCCTTTTTTTAAATAAGACTTATTATAATTAAATTATAGGCTTTTTTTAAATATTATTATTAAATAACTATAGGGTTATTAGTAATTATAATTAAAAGTAAAGTTAGGTTAAATAATTTACTATATATTAAATAATTAAAGTATAATATATTATAAGGATTAATATAAGACTTTTAAAGTAAGGTTATAAAAAAAAGATTTTAACTAGTTAAAAAGTAAATAAGGCTTTTTAGCTAAAATAAATATATATTGGTTTAGGTTATAATTAAAGTAATTAATTTAAATAATATTAACTTAATAAAGCTTTATTATTTAAAAAATAAAAAATATTTAAATTATAATAAATTTTAAAAATATTTAAATACCTTTTAAGGCTAATATATAAACCTAAAAAAATAATACTTTATATTATATTATATTAAAAAATAAGTATTTTATTATATTATATTTTTATTTAAAACTTTAATTAATTATATTTTATATATTATTATAAAAATATTTAAACTTTTTAATATAATAATAAAAAGCTATTTTTAAAGTAATTAAAAGATATTATAATTATTAAAAATAAGTATAAAGATTTCCTTTTAATTATAAATATAGCTTTTTTTATTTAATTTAAAATATTAAAAAAAAAGTTAAAAAATAAAATTTAATTATAATATTAATTCTAGTTAGTTATATAAGCCTTTTTTAGCTATTAAATATAATAATTAATAAATTATTTAAATAGTATTTATAAAAAGAAATAAATATTTATAAATTAAAAAAAATAAAAATAAAAACTAAGTAATTAATTAATAATTAAAAGGTTATAATAATATAAATAATTAAAAAGGCTTAAAATTATATAAATATATATATAAAAGTTATAAAAAACTTATTTCTTTAAGTTAAAATAACTATTAAATTTAATAAAAGTTAAAATTATTTTATTTTAATTAAAAAAATAAAATAAAAAAATTTTTAAATTAAAAAAATACTAAAGATATTATTTTTAAGTCTAAATAGCTTATAAATTAACTTTATAATAATAAAAAGCTTTTTTTTAAGCCTAAAAAGAAATTTAATAATAATACTTTTATTTATATATTAAAAAGCCTTAAAATACTTTAATTAAAAAAGATATTAACTTTAAATAAGTTATTTATAAAAAGAAAAAAAGCTAAGTTAATAAAATATCTTAAAATATATTTTATTACTAATAATTATTTAAAGGACTTAATTATAATTTAAATTAATAATTTTAAAGTTAAATTTAATATATTATAGTTTTAAAGTTATTTTTAATTAGAAATATTATTATTAATTTAAAAAAAGTCTTTTTTTTTTACTATTTATAATAATAATTAAGTTTTTAATTAAATTTATTTTACTTTTCTTTTATATTTAAACTTATAAAAATATTTTTTTCTTTTTTTTAAAATATTATTAATAAATTAATAACTTTAAATTTATATATATATATATATAGCAATTGCGCCACTGAGGCAAATAAACCTTATATAATTCTGACTTTTAAGATACAGGCCTACTATAGGGGCCTTATTGTTTAAGTATTTACATGAAAAGTTAGAAGCTCGATAGCCTTATCAGGCTAATAGCAAAGGATAAAAAATATATATATATATATAATATTAATAAATATATTTTTTAAATTTAAAGTTATAATAACTATAAAAAATTAAAATAATTATAAGTTATAAAGAAAATTAAAAAGTAAAAAAGGATAATAAAAGTTAGGTTTATAAATTAATAGTAACCTTATATAGTTAGAAACTAGGGCACTATATAGTAACTTAGACCTATAGGGCATTACGAATTTTATAAGTTTCTATGGTAGCTGATGTTCTAGAAACTGGTCGTATAACCCCCGAATATTCGCCGTGTTATTCCCCTCTAGACCAACTCTAGTCGATGCTAGCTTTAAAGCTAAAGATTAGACCCTTGAACCGAAAATACGTAGGGCCATGGGCCGACAGTACAGACTACAGAGTCAGAGCACAGTTGCACTACCTATTATGGGCGTCTTAGAGATGAGGGCTGATGATGAGGGCTGATGATGAGGGCTGAGCAGTACAACAGAGCTGCTGTTACACACCACATGATTGAGGATGCCACAGGTGCTTCGTGTTTGTATCTTGGTGTGTCATGACGCCATAATTATATATGTAGCCATTAACCATATCTATCCCATTGCATGTATAAAAAGCCCCGTCACCACCCCATTCTATCATTCTCCCTTCTCGTCTCTATGTCACACAGAGTGAGACTTGTTGATTGGTAGTTCTGCGACTTTCAGACTTGCGTGTTGCCACCAAATTGCAGTTAATATCGATAGCACGGCATATTGGCGGTAGCCCCGGGCGTGCTGCACAGTGACTGGAGCTATGCTATGCATACTTGGCCCACAACATTGTGCGGATAGGCTGCAGCGATCCTTGTGTAGCATGACAAATGACTCCACAGTCTTTCTGTCGGGGACACGCCGGCCGTCGAGCCAGCTGAATCGTATCTCGTCGAATCATTCTACCTTGAGCTTTAGCTGTACTGTAAGTCGCTGTCTGTCTGTTACGTGCTGCCGTCCATCGCCCGTTGTCATCTTCTGTCAGATTGTCTAGCATGACAAGCGGTGCTTCTGCTTCACTGACACACGCCCCTCAGGGTCTCAGCGTAGATGGCTTGTGGTCTTGTGCTGTTTTTCGTCTTCCCCCTTCCCTTTTCTTTTTCTTTTTTCGTATTTGTAATAGCTATGTACATCCGACTGAGGGACGCACATAAGTTTAATCCTGCCAAGAAGGAATGTAGCTTAGCTTCGGGGATTGAGCTCCACTCACAATGGCTCAACCTCATCGCCCACCCTTGTACGGATAGGCACCTCGTGAATTGTAAGTCAGATCAACCTCCGAAGTCCATCTTCAGTGCAATACTTGGTTGCCCGGACTCCCCTGTTGCCGCCTTGCTCACTTGGCCTGTGGTTTGCCTGCCGAAGCGAATCACCTCTTCGAGGAATCCCTTTTGACCATCGGTCATGCCGCCTACTACGGCTCTGAACGTCTCCTGATCGATCGCGGCAAGCTCGAGTAATCGTGCGCTAGTCTCTTGGTATACCTCCTCACCCTCAGCTGTTGCTCGGGCCATCAATGTTGGTATCACCACTGCCATAGCGGCCAAATGTCTACCCCTGACGCCCGTGCCCACGTATTGGCAAAGAGTCTGGGCAACCAAGGATCTAGCATTCTCGGGATCCTCAGGGTCCGTATCGGTCACAAAGGCCACAAGCCGGGGAAACAGGTAACGAGCAATGCTGAGATCAGCACTGGTCTGGGATGGCTGGAGCAGCAGCGACTTAATGCAGTTGGCCGCGATCTTGGCAGTCTAAAGTAGGCTATCGTTAGTTGATGTCCCTAGAGTGGAGGGTGAAAGTGAGCTGGACAATACATGCCATTCGATCTGTGAGACAGTCCATCAACTCCTCAAGATAACGGGCCACAAGAGCTTCAGAAGCTGGAAGGTGATTCTGGCCTCCAGTAAAGAGAATTGTCGTAGCCAACAGACAGTTCTTGACACAAGTAAGGGACTGAGGAGCCTCACGCTTCTGTGCGTTGAGGTATACCGACAGGAACCGGCGTAGACACCCCTGCAATTGAATATCCGTGGAGGATGGCTCGCCATTGCTTTGATTCCTTCTTGACTTGGACATGCTACCAACGAAACGCTTCAGTGTGGACAGCGACTGTGGGACAATGAGCTCCTGGCAACCAGGCGTTGATAAAATTGTGGCAAAGATGTGTATGATGCAAGCATGCAGATCGGTTTTGATGATAGCCGGAAAGACCTCTGCGGCGTCCACGAGCGCGTCGAGAGATGACCGTATGAGAAGAATGGCTTCTTCGTTCATCTGGTGCCTGGCTGGTTGGTTCCCTTCGGAAAGATTTGGAAGAAGTCCTGTAAGAACAAGAACGATGATTCGCGTCAGCTCAAAGAGCTGGTCGATATCATCAGACAGGTCGCCCTCTTCAGTAGCGTGTCTCCTTGCAGAAGGGTGCGCAATGCACAAAACGCTCGCGATCTCCACGATCACACCTTGAACGTCGAGGCTCTCGGTGAGCACTAGACGGTCCAGTAAGTCCATGGTCTCGGAAAACACATCTGGCCTGTAGATAGCATGGCCAGACACACTTGGATGGAGGATCTTCTTGAGCGCTTGAAGGATGGCTAACGTCTGTTCGTGCGTAGCCAGAGAATCGCTTTGCCCAGAACGCGTGGCAAGCGCCTCGAAGGCCAGACCGAACAGAACAAAGAAGAATGCCACAGGCTCGTCTCTGTAATTGATATCCGAATTCTTGCTCTTGCCGCTCGCTGAGGGACCATCGGATTCCTTTCCATCGAGGGCGTCAAACACGAATTCACTATCCTGTTCGATCAGGCTGGCAATCGCATCTACCAACTTCAGCCATGCATCCTGGTAGAACCGCAGCAATGTCTCGCGATTCAGGGCTGCATAGATGGTGTCGAGACTCCCGGAGAGTGAAGGGGGCCCCAAGGTCATAGAAATGTCAGGCTCGAATCGAAGCCGTGCGAACTCACGAAGTGACTCCAGCCAAAGGGGCGTCAATGTGCCGATGTGAGGCCTGAGCACATCCAGAAGATATTTCTGCTCTGAGCTTGCAACCTGGAGCTCCGCCCAAGCAGAGAACACCGATATCTTTACCATGACCTGCGCATTGGAACTCAGGCTTTTCAGGTCACCAATCGCGGCATTCTCACTGTCTTTGGAGAAATTCTCTAGAGCGCTTACAAGAGTCTTGAGAATCCTACCCATGCGATCTACGTCGGTGACGATACCGATTGAGATGAAACTAGCACAGACATTGACTGCTTCTGAGGCAAGTTCAGGCGACGAGTCGGCTGCGAATGCTGGGGTGAGAGCTGAGCTGATTTGAGCCTGATACTGCTCCAGCAACATCGCCTCTTCAAAGTCTGGATCCGGTGTCTTGCCAAACATCTTGAGTATGTCTCCTATGATCTTCAGGCCCCAGATACGGAGCTCTAGGACACCAGAGGTTGACGCCGAGAACGCCATGCGAACAACATCTGCAACTTTGCCCTGAAGATCGCCCTGGGCCTTGGACTCTCCATTGGCAGTCACGTCCTTTGCAATTATCAAGAACATCTCATCGATGCAGCTCAGTGCAAAAGTCGTTACTTGCCATCTCAAAGGCTCAACTTCAGAAGTAGCCTTGGTTTCCTTCTCATCTTTAGCAGCACCAGCTGCTGCAGCGAACCCAGCAACCTCCTCGTCTTGCAAGTCGGGTAGGCCACTGCCTTTAGATCCAGATTGACTATCATCTGTTTTGGGTCGTGCTCTTGTCATCTTGAGTACAGCTTGGAATCTCTGCAGCCAAGCGTTGGTCTCCGCAAGACATGTGTGATGCATCCAGTTGCGTATGATGTTGCGAATTCCGTCATGAGACGGAACGGTATCAAGGACTAGCCAAAGCTGTTCCTCAAACCCGGTCTCTGCTTCTCTGAGCACGTCCTGTGGGTTCCGCTTCATCATATTGTGTATCCCATCCACTGATACATCTCGTAAAGTTGTCGATTCAGACATCAGGTACTTTTGAAGCAACCTGACGTAGTCAGCGAACTGCATGTGTCCAGGGGCGTAAAGCGACACGTGCTCTAGACAGCCCAGCGCAGCCCGCAGCACCAGCCAATCATCTTCCTCACGGAAACGGTTAACAAGGGTGAAGATCAGCTCTCTTGACTTCGTGGCATCCTGCAAGTCAGGACCCAGAACGTTGATGAGAGAATCAACGCAACGAGCGATAGCGGATGTCGTGGAAAGTTCGAGCTCGAGATTCATTGTAATTGCAGAGGAAATCTCGGCATGATGGGTTTCTGAAACATAAAGCTGAACAAGCATACCCAAAGTGCTGGGAACGTAGCCAGCGAAACTCAGCCCCGAGGCATCGGCTGCGAGTGATAGTGCTTCGAGTGCCCAGAAATGGACCACCGGGTGAGGGTCATTGCAAAGAGACATCAAGATACCAAGGATTGTCTTCAGGTGGTAACCGGCCGCCATGCCACCCACCTGAGTTTGGATGGACCCGAGTGCCATGGCACAGCCCGCTCTCGCACTAGGCTCACGATTGCCCACAATGGTATCGACTAGGTACTTGATCTCATTATTCGTAAAGCCATTTCCGTACACATTGCATAAGCGAGCAGTAGCAGCGTACCCCAAGCTTCTGACATGTTCATCTGGGTCAAGGACAAAGTCGCGAACGATATCTTGGAGCAACGCCTCCACTGCTTGGTTCGAAATGTCACCGGAAGGCGACTTCGTCTCTTTCACAGCTACCCTCATGGTGGCGAGAATGGCTGCAGCAAGGTTGACGTTGATGGCGGCCTTGCGCCCAGGATCCCTGATCAGAGTGCCAGCAGACGCAAATGTTCGAATCTGTTCGAGTATACTCTCCTGAACCTTGCCAGGGGTGAGCGGGAAGGCGAATGCAAATAGCTGGATAGCCGCGTTGATGACCTCTGTGGCAGGGGGGTCAGGACTTGAGAATGAGTCTGTACTGCCAATATATAGGACAGATGCATCATGCTCTAAGCTGCCACAGATTGGCGAGCGCAGGAGGTTATTTATCATGTCTTCTGGACTATCAAGTTCATCGGAGTTTCCATTATCGGAGTTTTCCTGCTGCCCAGGAAGCTTTCTGACACGGGGGCCAGCGACAAGGCCAGTAATCCCGAAACCCAAATTGTCGCCCACATCCCAGACAGACTCGAACGTAGCGGCTGCGTTCGCAATCGAGGCACTCAAAGAGTTTGGGGCATAGTTCTCCGGATCGGCGAAGAGTGAAATCGCTAGTGTCAGCAAATTAGACTGCAAGAGTGCCTCGCTTCCACCGGCAGGACTGAGGTTGACGAGCTTGACGTAACATTGCAAGACTCTGCGCTGAACCATCATCTCAAGATCTTGGAGCTGTAGAGCAGGCGCTAGTCTCTGACTGACGTCGTCAGAGATCTTCTTAGACGGCAGAGTTCTAAGGAAGGCCGTCGTGTTCTGGAGCATAGCGGCTATTCTCTTTGACACATCCACGGTCAAAAGACGACTATTGAACTCGAGGAATGCCAAAATCGAGCCCATTGCGCATTCTCTAACATGTGTCAGGAACGACACCTCTAGGAAACTTCGGGCCGATGTGTTATCCTTGGCAAGGGGTTTTGGAAGCGCATTCTTCCAAAGCAAAAGGAGCTGCGACAGATGTATCTTGACAAAGTTTGGCCCCAAGGACATCAAGCCCCCAATAAGAACCCAAGCGACTTGAATCTGGGTGCTTGCAACCCTGAGCTGCGCTTGACTGCTCGATTTCAACATATTGGTCGCAATAGTCAACACTCGACTGTTGATCTCAACTGATCCATAGAGTGGGCGAGCAGGGCTTGCACTCAGGGTCGCGGCGAGTCCATGAGCAAATCCAATGCATCTTCTGGGCGAATTGCGTCCCGATCCAAGGAGGGAGAGTTCTCGGTTCAAGCTGTTCATACAAACAGAAAGGCAAGGAAGAAGCTGCTGGGGGCAGGCAAGGACAAGCGTCTTCATGCAGTGAGATGCAAATACCTGAACAGTATAGCTGGAATGTTGCAAGACTTGCAAGAGACCATCTCGACATGATTCTGCGAAAGTATTTGCCGCAGATCCTAGTGATTGAATAAGCGAAGACACAGCGCTCAGCGTCGCGATCAGAGTATGCTTAGAAGGCTCTGGCCTTTCAGCTAGAGATTGAGGGTAGTTCTTGAAGATATTGTTGATGAGGGACTTTGCAGCGGATATTTGGCCAGACTCTCCCAAAATCTTACGCCCAATGACATCTTGTATAACAACGTCGACTATATTTCTGGAAATCAGAAGTCGATGTCGATTGCTAGCGATTGTAGAGTGACCCAGCACATCTATGGCGAGACTCTCGACTATTTTAAGATAGTTTGTCTCAACAAGCTTTTCTCCCAGGCGCCTGAAAAGCTTACCATAGCACACACCAATGGCTGCTCGGATTCTGTTTGAGGCTGTCGATTTCACGTATTGGGATGCCAGGTTCTTGAGAATATCCGTCAGAGACAGGGCTAGCACTTGACTGCGCTTGCCTGAGGGAGCTGGGCTAGCTGATCTAGAGGGGATGTCCAGCTCATCGTCGGCAATATTAGGTATCGTGGACTGGCGTTTCAGTGCTTTTTTGGTCTTTTTTCCCTTTGGGGACGCTACCTCTGCTGGACCGCCCTCTGAATGACCCTGGAACAAGGCCTCGGCGAAGCACTCTGCTGCAGCTAGTCGAACCTGGACCGAAGGAGAGTCAAATGCTTTGGATGTTGCAGCCTCGAGTTTGTCCAGGTCACTCGAGTACAAGAAATAAGGCGTGTGCCTGAACAATGTTTTGAGAGTCTGGCAGGCGGAAGCAACGACAAGATGGCCCTTGTCGGATGAGGCATGATTTCGTCCTTGCTTCCAGATGTCACGCGCAATCACTTCGTCCATGCTACCTTCAACCATACCAACGATCTTTCCAAGAGCGGTAAGGCATGCTGCACGGATTCCAGCATTGTTCGATGAGGACTTGAGGAGCTTGAGCAAGGTTGAGCAAGCAAGGGGGTGCAGCCCAATGGCGCTATCGCCAGCAGAAGCGAACACATCGCCTAGGCAGACAATAGCCGCATGCTTGGTCCGTATCTCAGCATCGGACTTTGACTTCCCACTCGATATGATTGCGATCAAGTCGTTGATCGTTTCGAAGAGAAGCTTCCTGTCTCCAACTCCGAAGATGTGTGCCAAGCACTTCCCCAAATTATTCCGGATGACTCGAGAAGGCTGTGGTGAGGAGAGATTGATTATCTGGAATATTTCCTTCTTGAGATAGAATTGCTGTGCTGTGCAATCATCCGCTGCTAGGTCAAGGACATGCTTCGTCAAGCTCGAGACATAAGTGAGCAGGAAAAGATCTTGCTGTTCGGTGGGGAGAGACTGAAGCTTGGGTAGATCGAGCTCTGGATTCGTGATCGCGGTGTCGGAGGGAGCTTGCGCTTCGGGATTCCGTGCTGGAGCTGGAGCTGGAGCTAGACCTTCAGGCTCCTGTGTTGACGACATTACGCACGAAAACCGACGCCGTCAACTATATGAGAGCTCAAAGAATACGTAGTAAAGTCGCAGGAGTAATTGGATTCGTGGTCTCCTGCAATGAATGTTTCAAGAGGCAAGACTAGGTACTACCTAAGTAGCTGGCTTCGAGATCCCCTAAGGTAGTTAGACTCCCTAACTCCATACCTTAGGTAGTGACACTTACCTTGGCCACATGCCACTTAGGTTCCATTGCTTCTAGGAACCACTGTACATAAGCCATTGTGGGGCATCCTCAGCGTGCGTCCGGAGTTTGGCCGATTCACCCTGAGCTGGGCCATGCCCGCTGAAGACTCGGACGAGAAGTCACGAAACCCGATTACTTTCTCTATTGACAGATTCTGAGACTCGAAGGTTGTGTCTCAGTGTAGCTCCCCCGTTAATTATGGCGACACGAAAATGCCTGAGTCCGCTGATGAAGGCACCAAAGTCAATTGCCAGCTCAATCTGTCATCAGTGTCAACGATCTTTTGTGACGACACCAGCTCAATTGGCTGGTCACAACAAGTGGTCCAAGACAAAACACATCAAAGCTGTAACTGATAAGAAGAAGATGACTGAGAGATCCAATTTCACTAAGACGATTGCTATGTATTCAAGAAGTAGGCATCAATATGTGCGTACTTGTGGCCTGGAGGGTTTTCTAATGTTCAATAGTGTATGGAGATGATGTCAAATTCAACCCTCAACTGGCCGCTGCAATAAACGCTGCAACAAAAGGTATATATGCACATTGGGGGGTTTTTCTTTTTTCTTTTTTCTTTTTTCTTTTTTCTTTTTTCTTTTTTCTTTTTTCTTTTTTCTTTTTTTTTTTTTTTTTTTTTTTTTTTTTTTTTCTTTTTTTTTTTCTTTTTTCTTTTTTCTTTTTTCTTTTTTCTTTTTTCTTTTTTTCTTTTTTTTTTGGGAGTTTTCTCTGACTCTTGGTCTTAGCGAGTATACCAAAGAATTTGATCGAGGGTGCGATTGCACGAGGTCAGGGGCGTTCAGCTACAGGCGCACAGCTCGAGTCTATGTCTCTGGAGGTTCTCATGCCCCCTGATATCGCGATGGTCATCGATGCTGAGACAGACAACAAGACTCGGACTCTTCATGACCTACGGCTCGTGGTGAAGAAGGCCGGAGGAGTGGTTGGGTCAACAACCTTCTACTTTACAAGACGCGGTAGAGCCGTTTTCAAAGCCAAGGAGTGCGGCCCGTCACTCTCAGATGTTCTGGACGAGGCGATTGAGCACGAGGGATTAGAAGATGTCGAGGAACTGCCAGAGGGTGACTTCTTGGCTTGGACCCAGCCAAACACGTTGACAGCCATCACCGAGGCCCTGTCCAGGAAGTTTGAGCTCGAGGTTCTCGACGCAGACATTGTCTGGGCACCGAATGAGGACACGAGAGTTAGCATTGACACCACAGATCAAGCCGATGCTCTCGACATGCTCTTCAACGGACTCAGGGAATATCCCGAGGTCAGAGCCATTTATGCCAATGTACGTCAGGGAGCTGTAGGGGATGAAGAGTGGGACAAGGTTGAAAGAAACCTGGATGTATAAAACATAGAACATCGACGAATTTGTAACCATTTTGTAAGATGCTGTAACTTGCCCAAACCAACAGAGGGGAAATATTTCCAATGCCTTCCAAACGCCACGAGTACATCGTTAATGCTGCCGTTGCCGAACCCTCTGGCTGATAATGTACATGCTTGAATCCGATTCGCTCGGCTTCACGAATCGGACTGGTCATTGTCGGGCTGCTGTGCTGCTCTTTTGCGTTCCTCTTCAAGCTTTTTGGATTGTCGGAGCTTTTGTCGCGCCACGATGCGGTCATACTCGGCTTTGATCTCGTCTCGGTCCTTGGGGATCTTGTTGCACTCTTCTGGTTTGGGCCAAAAGCCAGGTACGGCAAAGCGGTTATCGAGATTGGTGCCAAAGTAGAACATGATTCCGATAGGGAACATGACATACGTGCCGAACTGTGGGCAAGCCATGTCAGTGTCTTGTTCGCATCTCTTCATCGTCTTCGAACATGGCCACTTCGAAACGTATAAAAGTACCTATGCTCTAGAGAGACAATATAAACATACCTTGAAAACCTCTAGGTTAAGACCACCCATTTTGAATATCGTTTTCTTTGGCTCCCCGTTAGGCAATTGATTGAGTCGACGCTGAGAATGGAGGCAAAATGTTTTGGATGACGGAATGATGCTTTCTAGCTACATACCCCCGGTAGAGCGTTAGAAACCACTTAGTAGGTACCCCGCTGTGGAAATCAGATCATGACGGGATGATTGGTAAATACAGGTACTGGTAGCTTTCCATGTGAGCTGATGCACGATGTTTCTTGAGGCATCATGATACCAAAACTACCTACCAAGAACCTACCTGTACAGAGAGAAACTAGAGATTTATATTACGGTATTCCCATGAGATTTTGCTGTCTTCTCGAATGCCTTAGCCAACCATTCCCTCAACGAAGAGGTACACATAAGGTTTTCTAATCGTATATCATGGATCCTTAATCCACAACCCACCACCTGCACGTGTATATCTGTATAAAATATGTAAACTCCTTATCGCAATATGTTCAACGCCAACAACGAGCTATCCAGAATTCCGGGCCCAAGGCCTTGACGTATGCATAAGATCCCCAAACTCCTTGTGGTACAATGTATTCTTAGCTTAACCTCGGACCACCAGCCCTTGCCTTTTGAGCTTCTTCCATCATCAGGCGTTCCGTGAAACTGCGTGGTGTGCCAGAGAAGCCGCCGGGATTGGCGACGCTGGCGCGGAAGCTGCTTAGATCTGCTTCATCCATGCCGCTGCGTCCGTCCAACCCCCCAACAAACGTATTGAAATGCCCTAACGAGGCAGCTTGAGCATGTACTTCCGGATTGCGAACGACAGGCATGACTACTGGCCGTCCTTTGTATGATCCCACGGAACCAGCTTGAAATCGTGCCGCGATTGGTGTCGTCGGCCCAGAGCCAGGCCTCTTGGTTATGTGTACTGCCGGCGAAGTTGCGTATAGAGATTGCTCAGTCTCCGGTACATTTGGTAAGTCAACTTCGATATCCTCCTCGGCCGCAAGAGGTTTTGGTTTCGATTTGGGCTTTGGCGGCGGAGATAAGCCACCGCCTTCCTCAAAGTGAAACAGCTCATCTTCTTCATCCAAGTCTTCGTCGATGATTCCCACTTCGTCGTGAGTACCAGAACTTGGAGCTTTAGTAGGTGAAGGTGGACTTGCATCATGGCCACTGATCTGACTCTCCTCGGGGATGCTGTTCAAAGATGGCGATGCAGGCGCTTTCTTGTTAGTAAAAGATCTAGGTTTCGCCATCGAGAGAAAGTCGTCATCGGATGAGTCCTGGTCCTCGTCTGGGTCCTCACTCACGCTCCCCAAGGTGCGATCGATCCGAACAGATTCAGGAACATGGCGTGGCGATGGTGGTTCTGGTGCAATAATAATAGAGCTGGGCCGTTCTTCCGACGGAGATTCAGAAATTCTAGCATGTTTCTTATCCTCTTCACCGGCCCTTTGATCTGGATTTGAATTAACCTCGGTCCACACTCCTTCCTCCAAAGGCGCCCTAGATAGTGCTCTCAGTGCTTCTGAAGATGAAATCTTTCGGGGCGGTGGTAGGTCGTCCAGGTCATCATCGAGCATAGATCCAGCGCGAGGCTGGTCGGTGGATGCGGTAGAGGCCGCGGACGGAATCATGGAATCGGTAGGTTGTGGTGACGCTGTAGGTAAGACCTCTGCTCCCATGACATCAAAGCGCACACGCCTGGGACTCTGTGGCGGTTTGGAACTACTTGAAGACCGTCGCAGGGCGCTCCGTGGTGTTTTCGACTCACTCCGATCCGAATGGCACGATGAGACAGTATCATTGGTTGAGCGGCGAACATGACCTGGCCGTCCAGGCGAACGAGGCACTACTGGCAAGGCGTTCTGCAGTTGGTCAGTGCCGTTATCGGGTTTCCTTCCTGTCTCAATGGCTGAGCCTTGCTTCTCGTCTGCCTGGATGCTGGGGTCAGGCAACAACATGTCGAGAGGAGGAGTGTGGTTATCTGTGAGGGGAGGAGAGGTAGGCGGTCTTGGAGGAGAGCCCTCTAACAGGGGAAGGTAAAAGAGCAATTCGTGATGTCGATCGCGGGGGCTGCCTTGAGGCTCTGCGGCTCCCGATCCGGAGGTAGCGACAGTGGCCGGCGGGGAAAAGTGGCGTTGAGTCGACTCAAATGGGAGAGTTTGTGAGTCAGCTGCAGCTTTATCAAGGACCAGATTCAGACTTGTGAGAACTGAGCTGAGGTCTGGGTATTTGGGCAACGACTGGGTTATGGACTGGGCAACATTGGAAGCGATGTCGGGTTGTGTGTCTCGGAGCAGATCGTGGTAGTAGCGCAGGAAATCAGCTGCCACCTCGTGGCGAAAGGTGTGAACCTTGTGCTCGAGCTCCGAGAGCCTCTGGGAGAGGCTATTGACAAGGCTTGCCTCATCCATAGTCTACTCGTATACCTACAGTACTCGTAGTGCCTTGAGTTTTAACAGGTTCCTCCAGGCGAGCTAAAACTTGACAGAGAGGGATGTCTCGGTATGCGCATGACGCAACAAGCTCGGGAAAGACGGTAGCCTTGCCAGAGAATGGGATTTTTATGAGAGACGGCACGTGAAGGATTTTGCGGGATTGTGAGTTGTAAGGGCGGGAGATAAGTAAATCAATGTTAGAATGGGGATTTTTGATTTTGACGGCGACGAGGCCGTGGGCAGACCAAGCACAAATCGAGGTTTGGGGGGGATGATAGTGCGAACATTGGTACGCCCTGGTTCTAAGTCTGGCTAGACCATTCTAAAACTTCCATGACATACTGGTAGTTAACTACAATGGGCCACGATTAATCGGTACTCCGTACCTACTAACTATAAGGTACCTACTAGGTATGTCTCCAATATTTCGACAGCTCGGGGAGCATGATGAGTCGAACGAATGGATGGATAGATACGATATCGGATGAGTGAATGATTCGATTACTATGTACCAGTCCGGTTGCGATTCGCCAATTGACTACTACTTATATGTTTTACTCTATGGACGAACTGGTTGGTCTTCTCTGACTTGGTCAGCTCTGATCTAAGGCTATAGTAGCTCGGCCAAACAACAATTCTTTGTCCTCACTGGCCGGTTCCGGACACTTATTGCGACGATCACTTTTCTACATAACGTCCGTCTGATCGATCCAAGGATAAGACACGACTAAAGACAGAAACCCCGCCGGTTGACCCCGTTATCCAAACATCCAATCCATCCATGACTTGCATCTTGGTCACCGTCAACACCTCTCCAGCTATCAGCTGCAGTTACCGGCATCTGTTTCGCCCTGCTATGTATGAGAATGCTCCCGCGAAAAGATCGATCGAATCCAACTCGGGACCTCTATCATGCAGTACTGTCAGAAATCTCACCCAGTTGCATCATAGAGCCGTCGTCAGGGTAGTTCCAGGAATCCTTGCTTTCATTACCTGAGAAGACCGGTTCAACGAAAATACAATGTTCCTCAGAGCCCAGGTAGCCTCGATACAACTCTTGGGCCTAGTTAGATCTTACCCTAGCAAGATGCCGTTGCAAGTATAGCGATGAAGGTTTGGAAAGACATCCATGAGAAAATGGTGCGCTGGGGTCAACGCAGGTCCCAATCGGGTTTGTTACAAGCCTCTTGTCATAGACACATCAGACGACTGCTCATAAGTTAATCTCGAAACATGCTTAGGTACTAAATAAACATTGGTTCCTATGTGCTTTACTTTTCAAATCGACATACATATACACTCACATTGCGGGCCACGTTAATTTTGCTATTCTTGAGCCTGGTGTCTGTCCTAATAGTGGAGGTGATTGTATATGGATCCATGTATGCCCGTACTGGTACATAACAAGCTTGTCACAACGGATTCAGAACGTCAACTCGCTGGAAATACCACCGTTTTGCGCCACACAGTTACCAATGCATAGTTAAGTACTAAGGTAGTATCGACTCTGTTGGGATAATATTCTGATGAGTTCGTACACTCATTGTTTTGTATGACGGAAGCCATAATAGAGGATTATGAGCCCCTCAAATACGATTTATTAGCTGTCATCCATCGCAAACACTAGGCACCTACGGAGGTAGGTAGGTAGGTTACCTAGGTACTGTAACACTTCCTAGTGGCGCTACACCGCCTTCTCGTTTAGAAACTTGGGACATATTCTGCCACAAATAATCCTGGAGCTCTCCAGGCTAGGCACAGGCACTGACTGACCTGAGCTCTCCGCAATTGCTCAGGTGCCGACCTAGATACTACTGCATTCTACTCGACGACAGCATAATACCTTGAGCAACTTCGAGACACCTGACTATCTAACAATTCTCCCTTGGCAGCGCCCGAATAGCAGTCATGTCAACAATAACCCCCGATGCGCTTCAGTCAGGACAGCCGCCCGTCATTCCCCTGTCCTTCAATGGTAACCAGCCCGAAAAGGTGACGCTCTACCCACTGTCAAACTACACGTTTGGGGTCAAGGAAACCCAGCCCGAAGAGGACCCATCAGTCATCGCTCGTCTCAAGAGACTTGAGGAACACTATGCGGAACATGGGATGCGCCGCACTTGCGAAGGCATTCTCGTCTGCCACGAGCACAACCACCCACATATTCTGATGCTGCAAATCGCGAATGCCTTTTTCAAGCTCCCCGGAGACTACCTACGCCCCGAAGACGATGAGATTCAAGGCTTCAAGTCGCGGCTGGACGAGAGGCTGGCGCCCGTCGGCCGCTTGGGAGAGGGCGAAGAAGCTGGTGACTGGCAAGTGGGCGACTGTCTTGCTCAGTGGTGGAGGCCTAATTTCGAAACATTCATGTATCCGTTTATCCCGGCGCATGTGACGAGGCCAAAGGAGTGCAAAAAGCTCTACTTTATTCAGTTGCCCAAACAGAGTAGGTAAACCGATCATTATTGAGAAACTAGATACTTATTCTTCCTGTAGAGGTCCTGAGCGTTCCCAAGAACATGAAGCTTCTGGCCGTTCCTCTATTTGAGCTCTACGACAACACTGCGCGATACGGTCCACAGCTTTCTGCAATTCCGCATCTTCTCAGTCGATACAACTTTGAGTTCGTGGACGAGAATGGCAATGTCGTCGCTGCCACACCAGGGTCTGCCGCGCCAGAGGGCTATGTTCCATACACAAAAGTATTGGCAGGCGACGATACGGACATGAAGGAGGAGAATGGAACAAGCTGATCCCCTTATAGAGCCGCGGAGATACGGCGATGGTGTTCGGCGTTGTTGGTTGTTTGGCCGTGGAGGAAAGATGTGTCAAAGCTCAAGTATAGGTTTCCTGTCTTCTCCCTGTTTTCTATACATATAAGTCCCACTTTTCTGTGCATCTCACTCAAACCTTTTCACCCTGGATAGTTGCGACGACCCGTCTCTGGTGGCGAGCGGCACGGAACTCGAGGTACCAGATTCCCTGCCAAGTTCCTGTAGCCTAGGTATGGCGATATTAGTCACTTGTGGCCGGGTCAAATATTGGCTGACACTTACAAGCTTCCCATCCTTAATGGGAATAGTAACGCTCGCCCCAATGAGTGCAGACTTGATGTGGGCAGGCATGTCGTCTGGGCCCTCGGCACTATTGGTTGTCAATGTCTCCTCTTGCGACTTATACGCAAAGCACTCACTCATGACGGTACAGAGCCTCCCCCTTGGGTCCTTCAGCTGGCGCGATTCTGTCAAGAGCATCGCTCATATCCTCTCGAACATCAGAGTCCCCTAGGTATTCTCATATCAGCATCAAGAGCTCCCCAGGCCCGAATGATCCAGCGTAATTACAGTTCTCGTTCAAGCTCAAAGCACAGCTCGTGTGTTGAACGAAAAGGTTCAAAAGGCCAGTCTTGTAATCCCGAATTTCGGGAAGTGAAGACACAACCTGGTCAGTTATGAGGTATGAACCCCGTGACTTGGCAGGAAGGGTGAATTGTTTCTGGAAAAAGCTCATGGTTGTTGCTGTCGAACAGTCTATCACTGGAGGGGCAGTTGAGCGGGGTTGAGGGGGTCCTGATAATCCAACGAGGCTAAAAGGCAATGTCCAGAGATAGTGAAACAGACCGGGGAACAGAGAGATTACAAGTAGTAAGCAGAGAAGCACTGGTGTCGTTGCAGAGTTGAGACGTGATGTTTGAAGTTGAGGCATGGCTTATTAGAATGAATCGTGCCTGAAAGCAAACAACCGTCATAGTGGGGCCAGAGTTGGACTCTACCTATGGGTCTCTTTCTCTCCGTTTATATCAAGCTCTTATTGAGCCAATCACAGCGCGTCATTTATAATCCCTTCTAGGTACCATCGCGGGAGGGGGGCGTTTTTGGACATCTATCAGAGGGAGGAAAGGGTGTCCAAGTTATTTTATCACCCTCAACATTCTGCCGCATAAGGCTGACATGATATTATCAGCCGAAAATAACCAGGACAGCTTTTTCCGTCTACTAACCGATGTCCAAAAACACCCCTCTCCCGCGATGGTACTATCTGTACCTACCTAAGGTACTAAGGTACTAAGGTACTAGGGTAGGTAAGGTAGTTCCCTTACACTCACTCTACCTATCGTCCAAGGTAGGCAAGCATCACATTCATAATGATGATGTGAGACGGCAGCATGATTCCGTATCCGAACGCTTAAGTGGATGTTTGTGATAATTTTTTAAGAACATGCGCCTGAATCGATGGTGGTCTTAACAGGCCATCAGGGCGGATAGACATGAAGACCACACTGGGAAAGCTGTCGGGTTTGTTCTTGTTGTATTCGCGGAGTATATACAGAAGTTTGAGTTCTCCATTCAGGAACAACACAATACACGGACCATTTCTGCCTCTAGCACATGTCTAGGTAGCAATCCAGATAGCAACCCTCCCTCTCCGGTCCTATCGTTCGATGCGGATTATGACAGAGGGTAAGAAGTCTCTGGGAGGGATTCGAGATGGGTTCGGTGATGTTCGTGGGCCTAAAATATAGTATGAGTGTTGAAAAGCACAAAATGCCAGGGGTGTGTCGTACGAAAGGCAGGCCGCAGTAGCCACAAACAGCAATCTCGGGCTTGTCGGTGTTGATAAAAACTCTGGGATGACCCTCGGGGCCACCACCGCCATTGCAGGCAACAATGCGCTCGTGCGTCCATGTAACTGGTTGCTTGTGAATCATCTCAATGGCGGCTTTGGGTTGAGGCTATAACACGGTTAGTGGTTTGATATTCCATCCTAGCTCCCTCGCCTCAGTTGTACCTGGAGATCGAAGTCGGTCTGCTCGAATCGGGGGCCGGTCATGGCCTGAGAACGTGGTCTCTGGCTACGGGACCAGACGCCGACACGATTGGGAGCTTGCTTGATCTCGACCGGCTTGTTCTCGTTGACCGGGGCGGGGGCAGTCTCGTTAGTTTTGGTAGAGACGACAGCATCGAATTGCCGGGCGGAGGTGGTGAAGGCGCGCCGGGAGAGGCGCGCACCACGCGCAAAGACGCCAATTGCTCTCAAATGAGATGTGGCCATTGTAAATTCGTCAGTTTCCCAGTGTGTAGATTGAGTCGTCAGTGTCGGCACTGGATGATCTTCTCGTGGACATGAGGCATTGAACTTGGCAGTTGATGATAGACCCGGACTCCGGGTTTATCCGCGACCGAAATATTTTTATTCCTGTAGACGGAGCCAATGCGCCTGGGCACCTAGGAGCGTTGTGTTTTGCGATAAACACGATCCTTTTTGCCCTCTTGCAATCGAATTACTGCAAGATTTTGTAAATTGATCTTCATGAATTAACCTAATACACAGGGTCGTTTTCTGCCCTGTAGCTATAGCCTCTCCACGTGTTTGCGCCACCGGAGCTTTTCCCACTCGAATTATAACGAAGCGTCTTCGCAAAGATAATACCTAATCATTGACACGAACATTCATCATGGCGCCCGAAACACCACGAGCAGTCTCTTCGAGACTTCTTACTATGAAGTTTATGCAACGGGCAGTAGCCTCAGAAAATTCTTCCCCGGATTCAGAAACACATTCATCCAAGAAAAGGAAGACTGGACATTCCCCAGCGGCGGGTCGCCTTGATCTGAACATTGACCAGGCTGCAATCAAGGCTGCTCTCGATGCACAAGAATCCAAACGACAAGAGGCCCTGGAGAAGCATGTTGGGGCCGACACCCACTGGGTCCTTGACAACCCATTTGCTGGGTTGAAAGCCACAAGTCAGACCAAAGCACCTCTCAATGTCGTGTATGTTGGGTATGGTGATATGGATTCATCTAACGACTCAGGCGATAATGAGGACGTGCCGAGTAACGGGCGTACTTCAACAAATAGCTCCAAGAAGGCGGCGAACCAGGCATGTGGATCACTACCTTATGCCGTGATTGATGGGACCAAGACTGCTGACTGACCGTGACAGAAACAAGAATCCCAGAAGACATCAGACGACAACAGCGATAGTGAAGATGAGAACTCAGACGACACAAATACGCCAGCGCATGGACAAAAGCGGAAGCCATCCAGTGATAGCCCAAGCCGTTCACGATCCCGTTCCCGGTCAAGGCCAACTCCAACTGCAGAGAGTGTCAAAGCCAAAGAATTCCGGGATAAGAGAAAGAAAAAAGAGGTGAAGCTCAGCAAGCCAACATCAATATCCTCCGGTGGTGGTATTTCCTCGGGAGGCGGGAGCCAGTTCTCCCCTGCTGGAAAAACCATGACCTGCTACAAGTGCCACCAGACTGGTCACAAAGCTGTCGACTGTTCTAAGAGGGGTCAAATGGCACACATGTATGATTAGAGCCATACGAAGTCCATGGATATGTCTTGAATTGATGTCATCCGCGGATTTGGCACTTGGCATTATCTCTGGCCCCAGTCTGGAGCTCCTTCAAGGTTAAGTGAAGGAAGTGGGCAAACGAAGATACTGGCATTGCATAGCTCACAGCAATTATGACAGTTGGAGAGCAAACCCCTTTGATAACGACTGTTAGACAGCAGCTTCATGGGTAGTCAAGCACATTCCCTGAGCAAAGACAGGAAGGCCATAATCATTTGCCGATTTTCGTAATTAAAGGCATGTTGGACATAGGGGTTACGGGGGCAACATGCATTGAGCTTGTACCATATGCACCCGAGGTATGTGATGTATACTCCTGAGACTGCAATGAGATGCAGCCACTATTACTACGGTATACAATCAGTGAAACACTCTAATGTAGTATGATACATACATAAGCTGTGCGTATTTGCCCATCCTAATCAAAATCTCTACAAATCTTGACCAGCCGCTAAGTGGTGTTAACGCCAAATTAAGGCCACACGTCCACAGACAACCAATAACTGTGACATTGGCGACTTTGAGATGAGGCTCAGGATTTATGTGATGTTGGGTAAATTGCCTCAGCAGAATAGCGATCGATATGTGTAGCACTACGATTACAAGTCCGTAGATGGTGATATGAAGTGATCGAGATGCCGAGAAGGTGAGCAAATATCCTCTCAATTCACTCGTACAATCAATCTCTTCTCTTCTCTTCTCAAATGTACACAGAAGTTGGACCCGTATTTATTAAAAAATCTCATCAAGGCACTTGGGCTCATTCAGCATCATGGTTCATTAATTACCGACCTTTTTGGCCCGCACAACATAGCACAGAAGTTGGAATTCGGCAAATGTTTTACCAACGAGAGTTGCAAAAAAGCCACATACTTATGCAGGCAGCATATTGATTCGGAAGCCAAGGAACAATATCTAATTCTGCGGCAACAGTGGCGCTCTGTTTGACGCCTCACAGATACATACAGGCAGTACGGAATAGCCTGCCTTTGTTTATAAACTCCAGGGAGAAAGACGATCTCTGAGTTTTCTTTGTCGTTTGGGATAGAGATCCTAACCCTTCCTACCTCCCCTTGATCACCTCTGTCTCCAGGGATCCGATGAGGATAATGACGAATATCCATGGATGGATGCATTGGATTGGTCAGACGCTGAAGAATCTACTGCGACCAGGGGTCACTAAGGTATTCACAATTTTTGATACCATAGAGTAGAAGTCCGACTTACTAAGCATTTGGGAGATAGAAGAGAACAGTCTTATTCATTTCAGCGCACTTGTTCACCAATCACTGAGCTTGTATTGGATGTCAACAGAAGAACTCCGTTGGGAGGGTTGCAAGAAACTGCCCGGCTATGAATTAAGTACTACCTTATAGCATGAAAGTACAAGGTCACCACCTCAAGGTATAAGGTAAGGTACCTAGGTACCTGGTGATATTATTCAGACTTACCTGCCTACTACCTAGTAAGCTTAGGTCTAGTAGATTGGCATCATTGGTGATGATCCCCATGTGTGTAAGTAATGACCATGTTCAGCTCTCTCGATACTTACTAGTACCCTACGAAGGAGAAACGAACAACATCCATACCCAGCATTTCACGATGGTTGTTAATAGACAGAGGCTTTGTTGTCTACCTAGACAAGCTCCTCATATGCATGATGGAGAGACAGCACACTGCTGACGAATTGTTGCTCATCTGGTTGTTTAAGGTTAGCCACCTCAGTTTGAACACATCACATTAGCAAGGACAAGAACGAACAGTAAGTACCTTACCCAGTCTCGAAGGACATGACTGCTTAGGTAGGTACCTACCTTACCCAGCATCAACTCCCCGGCATTACATTAGGTTAGCATCTAGGCATTCAAATCTGGCACCCGCACGACAACTGAGAACTGTCTTGTCCCTCAAAGAGTCCAGGGACCAGAAGGTTCGGGTCTCGACATCAGTAAACCATCAATCACCCAACAAGGTTGTTTTTGTCCGCCCTCGATATCAGGGACCAGCCCAGACCCTTGATTCCAAAAAGGATTGGGGATTGGTCATTAGAGAACTGATCCTATTTCAAGATAGGGCCCGTATAAGCCGAGCAACTCTTTCATCATTACCGAATCGGTAGACTTCAGTATCTTTCTCTTCTCTTTTGTTCCCTTCCTAGCCTTCCTAGCCTTCCTACCCTGACACCCAACTCAGCGGAGGCCTGGGAGCTCGCGCCAAGCTTGCCCATCTTTACATACATAGTCTATGTACTGGCGACTGGTAGACTGGTAGCACTGCTCCACAGGCATCAGTAGATCGCTGGTTCTGCATAGACCCTTGGCTTCTTTATTCTGCTGTGCGCGTGCTCAAAATCGAGTGGCGCACCCCACACGCTCGACCATCGCCTTCAAAGTGGTTCGGTCATAGAAGGACACAATTCAAAAGTTCAACTCCATTCAACAGTCTGACTGGTCTGGCTCAAGAATATCCCCCGTTTGCGCCAGCGATATTCTAACCCTAGTCAGTTAGAAAGCGAGGAAACTAAGCTAAGGCACCTAACCTCCCCATGTCCTTGCAGAGCCCTCCCGAGGCCCATGTTTAATGCCTTAGTAGGTACATATAACCAGCACAGGTACCTTTCTCATGCCATACAGGTAGGTACCTTAGGTTAGTAGATAGATATCCATTAGTACCTAAGGTAGGTACTGAGGTACTAGGTGGCTAACTGTCTACAGCCATTCCTAGGTCCAGGTATGTACCCACCTAGCTCCCCCATTTTCTTCATCGCCATCTTTCAGATCTAGGTCCTGTACTCCATTCTGTATATAGGTAAGGTAGGTAGCCATCCATCCCATTGCTGGCATCCGCCGTCATACCCCTCGCCCCTCAGCAAGTAGTGGAGGTACCTAGGTAGGTCTCCCCCGCGGTACTGGCCCTGCCCTGCCCTGACCCTGTCTGTACCTTTAGGTTATGTTTGGATGTTAGTACTTAGCCTCCAGGGTCTGTCTTACGGTACCTACCTACTAAGGTTCCTGAACCTTACCTACGGGACGGTATCGGTTCTGTACCTTACTTCCAGGTCACATCTGCTTTGCCATTGCCATACCTACCTACTTACCGCACTGCATTATATTTTTTGGTTCTCGACATCAATTGGATCGCATTCGTTCCATTGTGTTGCGCCTATCGTCCTGTACGCGCCGACTTTGTCCAATCGACTCTCTTACCTGAGCACGCAACTCGTACGAACCCTTGCGATCGGCGACCTGCCCTACCACATTTCACGGCCGTTTTCTTCCTCCGGGTTCCGGACACAACTTGTGCCGTGTGTATCGGTGTCACGGTCGGTGTCGGTGTCGGTGACAGTATCGGTGTAGAAATTTGGTTTTGCGCCTGCATTTGCATCCGCATTTGCAACATACACAATGCCTCACTCTCAGCATGAAGAAGATGCCTCCGCAGCGATGGGTGGTGCTCCCATACCGGTGACGCTTGTTACCGACTCCCTCGAGAAGCCTTCCCTCGACGATCGCGACTATCGAGTCATTCGTCTTGGCAATGAGCTCGAGGCTCTCCTGGTGCATGACCCCGAGACCGATAAGGCCAGCGCTGCTCTGGATGTCAATGTGGGAAACTTCAGCGACGAGTCTGATATCCCCGGGATGGCCCATGCGGTTGAACATGTAAGTGCCCCAATTCGACATTTGTGATGTCATACAAACAGACGGTGGACTAACATTTCTGCTTGTCAACAGCTTCTTTTCATGGGCACGAAGAAATTCCCAATTGAGAACGAATACGGCCAATACCTGTCCGCCAATTCAGGAAGCTCAAATGCTTACACTGGGCCAACATCGACGAACTATTTTTTCGATATTTCTGCCAAGCCGGACAATGACCAGGATCCTTCTGATACCAACCCTTCTCCTCTGCGCGAGGCCCTGGATCGATTCGCTCAATTCTTTATCGAACCGCTCTTTCTACCCGAGACCCTGGACCGAGAGCTGAAAGCTGTTGATTCAGAGAATAAAAAGAACCTGCAGAATGACACATGGAGGCTTCATCAACTGGAGAAGTCTCTATCTAATCCCAACCACCCGTTCTGTCACTTCTCAACCGGCAATTTTGAGGTTCTTAAGACACTTCCTGAGGCACGTGGAATTAATGTGAGGGACAAGTTTATCGAGTTCCATGCCAGACACTATTCAGCAAACCGCATGAAGCTGGTTGTTCTGGGTAGAGAACCGCTTGACGTGCTTCAGAAATGGGTTGCCGAGTTGTTCTCTCCTGTCGTCAACAAAAAGCTTCCACCAAACAGGTGGCCGGGCGAACTTCCTTTCAGGGAAACTGATCTCGGTATGCAGTGCTTCGCGAAGCCCGTCATGGACTCGAGAGAGCTTAACCTGTATTTTCCCTTCATTGATGAGGAATTTATGTTTGCTACTCAACCTAGCCGATATATCAGTCATCTCATCGGGCATGAAGGCCCTGGAAGTATCATGTCATATATCAAGTCCAAGGGTTGGGCAAATGGCCTTAGTGCCGGCGCCTACCCTGTTTGCCCTGGTACTCCTGGTATCTTCGATGTACAGGTTCGCTTGACGGAAGAAGGTCTTAAGAACTACCCTGAAATCGTCAAGATATTTTTCCAGTATATCACTCTCCTGCGTGAGAGTCCACCGCAGGAGTGGATATTCCAAGAACAGAAGGGAATGGCTGATGTCGATTTCAAGTTCAAGCAGAAGACGCCCGCCAGTCGCTTCACCAGCCGAATCAGCTCGGTCATGCAAAAGCCTCTTCCTCGGGAATGGTTACTCAGTGGACACAGCCGTCTCCGAGAATTTGCTCCTGATGAGATCGAAAAAGCCCTTGCCACCATTCGCCCGGATAACTTCCGCATGGTCATTGTATCGCGCAATTATCCTGGCAACTGGGACCAGAAGGAAAAGTGGTACGGAACTGAATATCGACACGAGAAGATACCCGAAGATCTTATGGAGGAGTGCAAGAAAGCCTTTGCAGTCTCTCCCAAAGATCGACTGCCTGCCCTTCACCTGCCTCACAAAAACCAGTTTATCCCCAACAAGCTCGAGGTCGAGAAGAAGGAGGTGGCCGGGCCGGCACTGAACCCCCGGGTTCTTCGCAATGATAGCATTGCCAGGACATGGTGGAAGAAGGACGATACCTTCTGGGTTCCTCGCGCCAATGTTATTGTCAGCTTGAAGACACCACTCATATACGCTTCGGCAGAAAACAACGTCAAGGCTCGACTATTCTCAGACCTCGTCCGTGATGCACTCGAGGAGTACTCGTACGACGCGGAGTTGGCTGGCCTGCAGTACAACGTCAGTCTCGATTCGCGCGGTCTGTTCTTGGACGTTAGCGGCTATAACGATAAGCTTCCCGTGCTCTTGGAACAGGTCGTCACCACAATGCGAGACCTGGATATCAAGGAAGACCGTTTTGAGATTGTAAGGGAGCGCTTGATTCGAGGATACAGCAATTGGCAGCTGCAATCATCCTATCACCAGGTTGGCGACTACACTAATTGGCTCAATGCCCCCGAACGGGACTTTATAGTGGAGGAGCTCGCAGCAGAGCTTCCAAGTGTCACATTGGAAGGTGTCAGGCTGTTCCAGAAGCAGATGCTTGGCCAGGTCTTCATCGAAGTGTACGTACACGGTAACATGTACAAAGAGGATGCTCTCAAAGCCACCGATATGGTTGAGTCTATCCTGAAACCACGGGTTTTGCCCAAGGCCCAGTGGCCTATCCTGCGGTCACTCATTCTGACAGAAGGTTCCAACTACGTTTTCAGAAAGACTCTCAAGGACCCTGCCAACGTTAACCACTGCGTCGAGACTTGGTTTTATGTCGGTAGCAGAGAAGATCGTGACATTCGTACCAAGACTCTCCTTTTAGACCAGATGCTCCATGAGCCAGCCTTTGATCAGCTCCGGACTAAGGAGCAACTCGGTTACATCGTTTTCAGTGGACCTCGAGCCTTCTCGACGACTTATGGATTCCGCTTCCTCATCCAGAGCGAAATGACACCAGAGTTTCTGGACTCGCGTATCGAAGCCTTCCTCATGAGATATGCAGACACTCTGGAGAAGATGAGCGAGACAGAATTCGAGGGCCACAAGCGAAGTCTGATCGTCCGGCGTCTAGAGAAGCTCAGAAACCTGGACCAGGAGTCCACTCGTCATTGGAACCAGATCACAAACGAATACTACGACTTCGAGCTTGGTAAGTTAACAGAGAGCATGCTTTATGTGGTTAACTGATACTGACCTTCTGCATAGCCCATCGCGATGCCGCACAGATTAAGCTCCTGACCAAACCTGAGGTCATCGAGTTCTTCAACCAGCGCCTCAACCCTGCCTCCTGTCACAGGGCGCGGCTATCAATTCATCTTCAGGCTCAAGGCAAGGCTGAAGGGGTCGACAAGCGACAGGAAGAGGCCCAGAAGAAGGCCGATGAGGAGCCCTCCCCTGGAGATGCTGTAAAGACGGCCGAGGAAATCACTGATGTCAGGCTTTACAAGGCCGGTCTTACCGCAAGTTCAGGGGCCAGACCCGTCAAAGACATCAACGAGTATGAGGATACGGATGCAAAGTTGTAGAGGTTATGTTGGGTCTCGGAATTCTCTAGGTTAACGACTTTATGTTCTTGAAAAGACAAGTTGGAGGATGGGGGTCACATCTAGACAGAGACGCGATACATTGACATTAAATGGTAGAGGCGCGAAGAAACTGTACAGCGAGAATTAGGGGCCTGTACTAACGTTAGTATTTAGAAACTCGTTTTAGCGAGTGGATTTTGCACATGACTATCCATAACAGCGGTCGATCGCGCTGGGGTAGCCTTTTGTTTAGACACAAAATGAGATGTGACTTGGTGATGATACAGTTGGCCATTGCGATTGCAAAGCTCAGGTCCGTGACAAAAGGGAGAAGAACCAGAACCTACTCCGTCTTTTGCATTTCAGGCTTGTCTTCTACAGTCAGTAACAATTGTGAACCAAAGCATTGCACCTGGGCAGGGGACAGACGACAGCCAATAAGTAACCTACCCAAACCTAGCGGTCAACTCTGGGTGGCTAGCGGGCGTACTTCTTGTTTGAGTGTGGGAGAGAGAATGGAAGTTAAAATAGATGCAAACAAACATATGGAAGATTCTACCTATAGGGACCTCTCTACTTAGGTAGTAGGTAGTACTATGAGTAGCTTCCAAGCCGTAATAATTTCAAGACCCTATATAAACTCGAGTTTCCTCTTGATTCATCATTATCGCTGCCTAATAAATGTACGTGACCTTTAAATACCTGTACCTACCTAAGTACTAAGGTAATCATAAAACTCGAATCAACCTGGAATGGCTGCCCCACACTATAGGTCGTTCTCAGCGGTCAGAGCCCCAATGCCATCATTAAAAAAAATTATAGAACCTGTTCAAACCCCCCGCCTTCCTCTGTGAAAGAAAAAAAAAACCTAAAGAACCTACTTATCCAAACTCTTACACGGCCAGGCTCTATTGGTTTGGACCTGTCCTGATTCAGAGTAAATGCAGCAAGACTGTTGTCCTTACTCGTGCCTTGGCCACCACCGGATTTATACTTACACTCCCAGTCTACGTCGACTACTTATTTGCCCTCAAAACTCGTTTGGCTTCAAGGATAGGAACATAGCCTTTGTCTTCCGCCTCCGCCTCCGCCTTCGCCTTCGCCCCTCCTACTCATACCTAAACCCCCCGAGCTGCCCGGGCAGCTCGCCTTCAAGACGTCGTCCTCAAAGAAGAGAAAGCTCTTGCGAAGCGATCTACCTCTAGACTCGGTTGATTCATCGTCGCCCTCTCCTGACTCAGTCCTGCCCTCTTGCGAAGTCGACGACGATCCCGCTCTCTCCTTCTTCGCCTCCGTGGCCTCCAACTCGAACTCGTTCCTGAGGGCCGACTCACAACCCGCCTCGAGCCTCCCCCCTCGCCTCCAGCATCAGACAAGTTCTTTCGTTTCGGCCGACTACGCTTCATCCGCTGCCTCGAGCCCCTGTGCATCTGCCTACGCCGATCTTTCCATTGAGAGTGACCGTGGTGGCGACGAGACTGGCCCGGCCCCGACTTTGGCTTTGGCCAGAAGCCAGTCTCCCTTACGTCTCTCCCACCGAGCTATCATGAGTGGCGATGCCGACCTGCCCCAACGCTCGTCATCGCCTTTGAAACGACGTGCTTCCAGTATGGATCCCGAAAACGATGCGGATAGGACCCGCGACATAGACATGGGTACATCACAAGCCAACGAGTCTATCGAGGGGGCCTCACAGCTGGTCCCTGAATCGCTGCCTCGTGATATGAGTGTTGAAGCGCCTGAGCCCACAGCAGGCTCGCCCGCCGAGGCTTTCCCTGCGCAACGTAAGGCTCGCCATGTTTCCAATTTGCAAGCACCGCAATCCGTCGCTAATTCTAGTCTCATAGCAATTCCTTCGCTGCAAGAACAGATCAAGATCATAGAGACTCTCTTGAAGGCCTACCAAGAGGCGCAAGTGAAGGAAGGGGACAAGGCCTATCTCGTCTCCAACACCTGGGTCCAAAAAGCACTCTCATTACGCGGCGGCCCCAAGGACAGCAAGGAAGGGGATTCCACATCGGACCTTCTCGGCCCTGTTGACAACTCGGATATCATCGAAGAAGTCGTTACGGAACCTACTGGCAACGAATACATTCGTCTGAAGCAAGGAACTAACGAGAATGAATTCACACTCTTTCCAGAGGATGCGTGGAAGATGGTTGTTGACTGGTATGGTATCAAAAACGGTCAAGAAGCCATCGTTCGTGCTGCTATCAACACTGCTGAACTCGGCGAAGACCCTGTCATTCAATTCGAGTTCCACCCTCCAGTTTTTACAGTTCACCGTTTATGGTCTGAAATTAGCCCGCTTCCCATCGAGCAGTCCCTCAAGGCCAGAAGCCCTTCTCCTTACAAGTTCGTCAGAAGTCGCAAATACCATGCACAGACATTTGTCAGGGAGATGAAGACAGCCACCGGCGTGCCGCTAGACCGCAAAATTCGTTTGTTTATGGTACCTCAAGTCCAGCAGGTTTCTGGTCCGTCTGAGCCCTCACGGGCCCTCACGCCTCCGGACTCCCCAGGTCGAACAGACAACAGGGCTGGTTCTACAGACACATGGTCGAAACTTCTCCTCGACAATGTTTCCTTTTCTCAAGTCCGTGACCAAAGGATCAAATGTAAGCTGGAAGACAGGACCACTGACCCCAATTTCAACGGCAGTTCAAACTTGACCATGTTCGATCTCGTGACAGATCAAACTCTGGTCATCGATGAGGCCATCGACTCATTCTGGGTTAGCAACTACACTGGGAAAACTCCTCCGAATGGATTGGCCATTCCCACCAGAAGTGGTCTAGCCTCTTCTGATGCGAGCGGTCGAAGCAGTCCTGCTCCTGGTGGCCCATTAACACGCGGCCGAATGGGGAAGAAGTCAGGTCGGAGCATTGGCGTCGTCGGTTTGCAGAACCTAGGAAATACATGTTATATGAACTCTGCACTTCAGTGCGTACGAAGCGTTGAGGAGTTGACCAAGTACTTCTTGACCAACGAATATCTTGATGAGGTCAACAAGACTAACCTCCTGGGATACAACGGGAAAGTTGCAATAACCTATGGAAACCTTCTGAAGGAAATATATATGGAGGGCAGGGGCTCCGTGACTCCGCGAGACTTCAAGAACACGATCGGCCGTTGCCGGTCGACTTTTTCTGGATACGGGCAGCAGGACTCCCAAGAGTTCCTTGGATTCCTCTTGGATGCTCTTCAGGAAGACCTGAGCCGAGTGAAGAAGAAACCTTATATCGAGAAGCCTGACTCCACCGACGACATGATCAACAATCCGGAAGCTATCAAGGAAATGGCAGACAAGGTCTGGGACATAACGCGCCTCCGGGACGACTCAGTCATTGCCGACCTCTTCACGGGTTTGTATAAATCAACACTCAAATGTCCTGAGTGTGGCAAGATCAGCATCACGTTTGATCCTTTCAACAACCTGACCCTTCCTATTCCTGTCGAGGACGTTTGGACGGCTAAAATCAAATTCTTGCCCCTCAACGATGTGCCGGTCATGTTTGAGGTCGAACTGCCCAAGCACAGCGCTATCGAACAGCTCAAACAGTTCCTGTCCGCCCGGACAGGTGTACCTGTGGAGCGACTGATAGGAGGAGAAGAGTACAAGGATCGCTTCTTCAAGATTTACGACAACAACTTAGATGTTAGCGAAGAAATCGCCAAAAATGATCTTGCAACCTTCCACGAGTTGGACGCTGTCCCAACCAACTGGCCACACAAAGCGAACAAGCCACGCTCCATGCTGGATATCGACACTCCTCTCGAAGCTCCCTGGGATGACCCACGGTATGAAAGGATAGTGGTACCCGTATTTCACCGCATCCCCTCAAACTATGGTCGTGCTCGGGATGGTGTGGCTCCCCCAAGCTTCATCTGCTTCACCAAGGAAGAAGCTTCCGATATTGACCTCATCCGACGCAAGATCCTGGAGAAGATCTCGAACTTCTCAACTTGGTCCAAGCTTAGGAACGGTCCGGAGGAGAACTCTGATATCGCTGACGGAGAGGTGGTTACTTCGGATGCTGACTCGTCTGGCGACAGTAAGGTTGTGGCCAACTCGGTTGAAGGTGAAGACGACATTGTAGATGTGCATATGAAGGACACCAGCGACGCTCTCCCTCATCAGCCACAGATTCTGAAGCAATTCAACAAGAGCAGACCCAGGTTTATCGACCCAGATAGCTTCCTTGAACCTGAACTGCAAAACCTTTTCGACCTTTGCTACTTCACGGACAAAGCCTATTCTGGCCATGTGCCAACGGGTTGGTCTAATGTCGACCACCATCAATTGCTCCCTAAGTTGTCAGATCGCATCCCTCAACTGTCACCCGACGATGACGATACCGCCAGTCGTGACGACGAAAGCAGCACGCCCTCTAATGAAGACGTAAGCAGCAATGACGAGAGTATCAAGGCGGAGACGACACAGACTAGAATGGTGGAAGAGTCCAGTGAGGAAGAAGTTCCAGAAGCTCCACGAGTAGGTCTCTCTATTAGCCTGTCTAACAGCCCCAGTGCTTATACAAAACAGAAATTCAATGGACGTCCCTCAAAGGTAAAAGGACGCAAGTTCAAGGGCCAGAAATTCAATAAGAAAGCCAACAAGCGCCGAGAACGTATGCAGAATAAGAAGCACAAGGCGGCTTCTGTCAAGCCCCAGCCTCAACCTCCTGCTGTTGCTGATGGCGGACCTCTGATTCGTCTGGGAGAAGGCATCGTGGTAGACTGGCATGAGGAAGCTTGGAATAAAGTGTTTGGTGGCGCTACAAAGATTCCCGCTGATGAACAAGGAGCTCCAACATTTATTGACCTGGAAACGCTCACGGACCCTGCCCTCAAGATTGCTCAGAGAAGAAGACACCATCGCCGTACACGAGGCATCAGTCTCGAAGAATGCCTGGATGAGTTTGAGAGAGCTGAAGTCCTCTCCGAACAAGACATGTGGTATTGTCCCCGCTGCAAAGAGCATCGGCGAGCCAGCAAGAAGTTCGACCTGTGGAAATCGCCAGATATTCTTGTCGCGCATCTGAAGCGCTTTAGCAACTCTGGATGGCGCCGCGACAAGTTGGACGTCATGGTTGACTTCCCCATCGAGGGCCTCGACCTTACTTCCAGAGTCATCCAAAAAGAGGATGGTAAGGATGAGATTTATGACTTAATCGCTGTTGATGATCATTACGGAGGTCTCGGCGGAGGTCATTACACTGCCTACGCCAAGAACTTCGTCGACGGGCGATGGTATAACTACAATGGTGAGTTGCTACATCTCTCTTGCGCCCTCACCGATGGATTCAAGACGCTGACAAACACTACAGATTCGTCTGCAAGCCCCGTGTCTGACCCTTCGACCTGTATTACATCAGCTGCATACCTATTGTTTTACCGTCGCCGCTCGAGTACCCCTTTAGGCGGATCACGCTTCGGAGTCATCTCTGAGAAATACGAGAACAGCGAAGAAAACTCTGAAGAAGAACGCGAGGTGGGGGAAGGTCAGCGTCTCGGCGAGGGTTCCTCCCCGAATGGGTTGTCGAGCGCTGGGATCGGAGCCGCAGCAACTCGCCATCTCGGCGATCGTGGTTCGGATAGAATCACAGTCACCTCTTTAGCTGGACCGGACGACGAAGACGAAGATCTCCCACCCTATGATGGAGCTGACCGGATGGGGAGCATCCACAGTACCGTCGAGGACGAGGGTGTAGATATTAATGGAAGCTACCAGCGCCTGGACAACAAGTCACTCAACCTCGTCCAGGGTTGGAACTTCGAGGGCCTGGGAGATAGCGGTGCCGAAGACTCTACAGGTGCCGACATTGGTTCTGATGATGTCCAGCTAGACTCTTCAGCTGATGAGCGTGGCCTCAGCCAATTTGATGATCACGACACAATCATGACAGGACAGGACCCCGCTGAGGGCGAATCCGAGCCTGCCGCTCCTCAAACGACGATTCTTGCAGGCACCCAGAAGTCTACATGGGACCGCAAGGAAGTGGTCGATGTGCAAACCGCGGTAGGGAGCGACAGGGATTCGAACGAGGTGGCCGAGATCCATCTTGAAAATGAGAAGGGAATCAAGGCCGAGTAGGATGGCTATCCAAAGTCGGGCAACAAGCGGCCCAAAGTCATGATGACATATGGTAGACGAGATACGAGAAAACGGCTAAAACTGCATGAGATGATGACCCGGGACAACCCAACTTGTGAAGGGCATGTTGACGTTGATGTGGAGAGGAGAGTAGCTAGAACGAGGTGGCGAGAGAAATAGATGGTACATATCGCCGCACATCTCGCATAGGGTTGAAGGGTAGAAAACGGCGCTGGGTTTTATTTTGCATGGAGCATGTTCGGCTGAATGGACTTGACGAAGTCAAAAACAGAGGATGCCTTGTCTATAGGTGTGTAATTTAAGCAGTAGTCATAAAATGATAGACACTCCTATTCTCTGGTGGCTGGTGATACACAATGTAAATTGCCTTACAAATTCCATGGTCTTGGACACCCTTAGTTATCTCAGCATAGCCAAATGTGAGCCAGGACTCATGAGAGACGCAAAGTATACCATTCTACAAGCATGTTACGGAAAAAGCCACAGATTATATGTCGCTTGCAAGAGCATAACGCTACCCCCAATGCGTAATCTGTAGCTTGTCATACAAGGCTGGATCGTTATATCTCGACACTGGGGACAGAATGGCATCAAGGCTTCCCAGCTCATGGACCCTGGTTCTGAGCATGCTCCCCTTGGCACGCTTGGTGTATTTGGGACTGAGGACGAGAGAGAAATTGCGAGAGGTTGAACCCCGCGTTTCAGGAGATCAAGTTGGGTTAGAAAGCATCGCAGTTGAAGACTAGGTACCTAGGTATCTGAGGAGTATGCATTCGAGATACCAGATGAGCAGTCACTTATGTAGTACTGTACGGAGTAGGTACGTAACTGATTAGGTATTCAGATACAGTTAGTTCGCAGCTGGCAGGTGGTGCGGCGTACCTTATGGGCCAAACCCTAGACCTAGACTACAACTCTTCAAGTTCGGGGCAGGTCCTCGATAATAGCTTATAGTCCATCAGCCTACCCACCAAATGTGAGCCGAGCGCTACCCTTTCTCACTCCACGCTCCACTCGGGCGGGCTGGAATCTGGATTTGACAGCCAGTACAGCGGCCGCTAGATTGAGGGCGTTTGATATCATCTCACTACCAGTATGCTTCCTCGGGGTTTGGCAACTGAAGAATGGCTTCATGGTTGACACAAGTGACGAAATAAAAGCAGATATGCTTCGTGATCGATATCTCGAAATCCATCTCGTGTTTGCATCCAGGCTATTTGGTTCTCCACAGGCTTCAGCTTGACAGGCTTCAGCCAGCCACCACGTTAAAGATTCGAACCTCTACAGTATGTATTTTGACGTATCGAGGCACCACCGGAAGTCAGATGGTGTTTGGGAAGAGCTCATCATACACCAAGACCAGGACATGCTGGCATGTACCGAGACATATGGATGACTGGCGATAGTGGTTCGACCAACGTTGAGAATATGAAGTCCGTGTGTCGCAGAGCGGCAAGATCCAACATATCCCCTACGTGACCCATATCTTTTGCGTAAAACAGACAAGTATCTTCTTCTTCTCACATGTAAGACAAGCAAGACTGTTGATATTACTGTCAGCAAAGAAGTGCGCCAAATACCCTATACCAAAGGTTTCCGGAGACTCCAGGGCCCGAGCCATCCATTCCTTGGTTGAAGATTTGAAAAGTCGAACCGGAAACGAGTCCAGCGAGACGTTAAGGACCAGCCAGAGCCGCGGGAGGAACGCGATCCTCTCGCCGTCTCGGTGGCCCTGTGGGGGTGACTGCAAATTCTAGGAAACAGGGCCGCTGGCCTAGCAGGCAGGCATGGCTTCTTGCCTCGGTTCGGGGACTCTGTGGAGATGGGCATGGAGAAGTGAGTTTTGCTCATTTTGAGGCTCGAAGTGGAGTCTTCGTAGTACCAGCAGATCGAGCCTTTGAAATGCGTCATGTGTGGCAGGCCTTTGACAGATCCAAGGCTGGGTACCTAGGCTAGGTACCCTACTTTGGCCAGCTGGAGCGATGAATGGCCAATTCTTGTGCGGCTACCAGGAAGAAGGTCTTGGCTTCTTTCGAGCCAATTGAGGAAACGGAAACCATCTGCTCGAGTATGTGTGCGTGGAGGAGTATCAATATACTGTTTCACATTATTCATTGGAGCGAACCCGAGAACTCTGGATGCGGCTTTGGTAGAGGTTGTTGGAAGTTGAATGTATGTACAGACTGAGTCCAGGAACAAACCGAGGATGGCTCCATTCTGTTGGATGGACTTGTTGCCTCCTTTTCTTGCTATTTACTGCCAGTAATAAGTTTGTTTGTTAGTTATGTTTGTATGTTTCCTCATATGCAGATTGCCAATCAGGCAAACCTAAGGAAGCTTCCTTCTGGAAGTCTAGCCTAGCTATATAAGCCACAGCTGCTTTCAACCTACCTACCTTAGATAGAGGAATCAAGTTGCTTCTGACATCTCGTCACATTCTGCGTATGGCACCGCGATGGCCTGGCAGCCTGCGTAACTATCGACAGCCATCCTATACCTAAAGCGTAGCTGTTGCGTACCGAATCTCTCAGTAACTTCACTTAGAGGCGGGGAGAGTTTCGAGCCGGTGCGGTGCGGGGCAGCGGGCCTATGGCATATGGCGAAAGCGACAGGTGATGGAATGGGGCAATGGAGATAGGAATGAACAAGCAAGACAAGAAGAGTTAAGAAGAATGAAGGCGGAGGAGATTGGCGTTGCTGACAAGAGTTCGATAGGGTCCCGGAAAGCTAAGAGGCTCTGGCGACGAGATCTGGATCTCAGATCTGCTCCGTCGAATCACGTCATATTGGATTTGGTTCGTTCGTGTGTGTCAAACCAAAAGGGAAAGCAGGCTCCCTAGTCGACGTGAATGTGGAGTTGAATGGTATATGTATGCTGTGTACGGAGTATCTAGGCACCTATTGATCCTCCCAGTACTAAGGTAGGTAGCCAGTCTCAGGCAGCCCAGGTAGTAGAATTAATCAATCAATTGTATGTACCTTATTGTACGGAGTAAGCATAGGTATAGATCCAGAACCATAAAGATGGATATCAACAACCAGTCACTGCATTAATGCATGGTAGCTCAGTAGCCCATTGCCCAGGCTACTAAGCCAGGCAAAGCAGGGTCTACCTTAGTACCTACTGTAGAGTTGGGTTGGTGGGTTCCTGGCTGCACTTTACCTGCACGGAATCATACCCGATGCTTGTGTGCCTACCTACCTACCCAATACTGGTACATACTACCTACCTAGGTAGTAGGTAGCCTCTTGACCTGGACAATGCATTATCTGAGTAGGTACTAGGCACCTTACTGCCTTGGTAGAATTCATGTATGGATCCATGGATTCGTATGTTGAGAGGTAGGTAGGGATGCTGAGATCGTCGTGGAGAGTTTGCCTCCACTATCTGAGCATAATGACCTACCTTACCTATGAACCTGGCCCTGACCATGCCGGAATCTTGTGAGTCTTCCATTTTCCAGTTGGTGAACCAAATAAGAGCTTTTACTGCGGTAGACTCATGACGAAAACCCCATTTGGCTGGGCAAATGACAGTGCATCACTTGGCAGAGTAGGTAATGAGCTGCCTTGCCTTTTCACAGTAAAACCGGTGCGGTTAGGCAGTTGCCCAGCGTCATACAAAGCTCGACTGATCAGTCACCAAGTGTACAAGCACACTGGTGGTGGGTGTCGAGGTTATTAGGTAGCAATGACAATAAGCACGGGCATGCATGCCCGTGCTATGTCGAAGGCACTGTACCTAAACTGTACTTCCTTCGAGAATGATTCTTAGGTGGTTCCCCTTTGCGTCGCGGCCCATCACGCACCCCTGCTCAGTAAATATGGGGCGGGTGACCCCATTCTAGATTCTCGAAGACGGCCAGAAGAATTCAAAGCAAGCCGCTTGGACCCTCCGTCATCAACCCTGTTGGCTGACGCTGCACACACGACATTATTGGTTGCCACAAAGGCAAGGGAGCCATGATCCTGGCCAAGGATGTGGAGCACGAGGTGGGTTCTGCACTCAATTCCTAACCTCTCTGCTCTTAGGCTCTGGCCCAGCTGGCCTTGGTGCCTCGCGTCGCGTTGCAAGCACGTTAAGGCACGCACCTCTGGCTCCCATACCTGCAAGCCCATAAGGTAAGGTAGCGACGATCCTCGACCACATCCAAGAACATCATCCAACCTCACGCTCACTCACGATGGACCACTTCGGTCCTTGATGCAGGCGGCACAGCAGAGCACGTAACCCTAGGGTGGCCTATAATGAACGTTATGTCTGGTCTTCCCTCGGTACACTTGACCACGCCGACCAGTCGCTCGCCACTGTAAATCACTTGAAAAAAACAAGGCCTTGGAATCCACACAACACGGAACCTAAGTCCGTGCCCTCTCCTCCAGCCCAGACGGCACTTCCGCAAACTCTGATGCCTTCTCAGCCCTCCTTTGCGAGTGCCTATCTAGGTAAAAGTACTAGTTAGGTAGGTAGGTACTCTTTGCTGTTATATATTTGATTGCTTGCGTTAATCAGGAGCCATTCCATAGTGCATCCTGGCATCGAATGAAGCATTATGTTTGATTACTTTGGTTACTTACCTGGTTTTAAGTAGCTGATGTTCATAAACTGAGGCCAAATGGTGCTGCATATATCCTACTACAGCTCTACCAAAGCCCATTACAAACTGCGAGATCTGCGTCATCAAGCCAATACCAACAAACTGCACAGAACTCCTAGTAGGAGTTCTGCTTTGTACGCTTTTCACAGATAGGAACACCTCGAACCCCCCGCCCTTCTTTTAATTCATGCTTCTAACAGAGCACTCATTTCCACACTCCTTTGTTTGCGTATGGTTATCCTTTCTTTTTCATTATCGTACATTTAGGTGCCTTAGGAAACCGGGGGGAACAGTAGGTATTTCTCAAGCAGCGTTACCTTATATCCATACCCTGTACTCCGTGGTAGCGCTATAGTCCCCTAAAACGATTCATGGCGACCTCCATGGTTCTAAAAAGTAGTGAATGGGTATAGAACAAGATCGGTTTAAATCCTTCGATAGCCCCTGGTTCTGAGACCTCCCCTCACCCACATTCCCTAGGTTCCCTCCAGCCGCTCTCAGAGCAGCGTGACCGTTACCCTGATGCCTCCGGACTGAGTCTGTCCCACCTGAACCAGTTCGACACTTGAACTTGGCCCTCGATCAGGTCGCATCTGACTCGCCGTTTGAACCCCTTCTTCTCCACGTCTTTCGTACTTCTTCTTCTTCTCGGCAAATCGGTCCACTAAGGCGGTTATCAATCTATTCCTGCAATTCGACTGCCGGCGCCAGGCTTGGTTCCCGCCTCTGTTTCTGCCTGCCAACGTTGTCTTTTGGTTCTTGGCTTCGCCTTGCCCTGTCTTTGTTCCTCATCATGCTCCACCTGTGAGGCCAAAGGGTACCGGTGGATGGGCTCCAGAGGTTAGAACTGTGTTGCGTCACATTTTGGTTCAATTCGAACTAGTCAAGTCCAGGCTTCAGTCCAGACATTTACACTTCCTCTGCTTTTCATCTGGTCTTTTCTCACCCTGATCCCAGGACTTCCATCAGCAGTGAATATTGCTTTCGCCTTGTCCTTTCTGATTTTTTTCTGGTTGTTACATCGCACTATCACCCGGGCTGTCTGCGTTTTGTGCGTTGCTGTGCTGCCCTACCAGACTTACACTCACACTTGCGCTACTGTACACTGCAATCGCTGCTCCTCCGCTTGCAGCCACGCTCGCAGATCTTCTCCTTCCTGCCCCGGACCCGGTTACCGCGACTGTCGGTGCCCTTGCCCTGTCTCTGGGTCTTCCCTTACCCTTCCCTAGTCCTTCCATTCTCCGACCAGGGTCAGACACCTTCTGCGTGCCGCTAAGTAGGTCTCGTACTGCTGGACATCCAGTAGGCAGCTCGTACCTTGAGGCTTGAACCAAGCCTGCTAAGCTAAAGCCTGGGCTGATTCCCTTCCCTCACTCATTACCCTGATACCATCCATTGTTCCAGCACGCGCGTGCCCTGTTCTGGTCCTGCTTGTAGTAGTGTTGGTTGTACTGTGCTGCCTTCAGTCCAGTCCAGTCCAGTCCAGTCCAGTTCGTCCGTCCGGACTTCCTTCTCACTACCTGAGGTGTGAATCCAACCCTCAATCCGACGTCCTTCCTGGCCTCTTTTCCTTCTTCTTCATCCCCTGGCCCTTCCTATTGCTTGGTGGCTCTTTCCATCTTGGCCCAATCCGAGTCTAGATTCCGAGTCCTTTTGTCCCCCCGCCCCCCCCCCCCATTTACAATCCATCGCGCTTCTCCTCCTGCGCCATCATTTTTCAAATCCCTCGTCTTCGTTTCGCATCGCCGCATTTACCACTTCTTTCGCGATATCCTCCTCTTGCTTTTCCAGCTAATATCCGCCCCTCGTCTCTCAGCCTCGACCGAATTTTCTAATGGTACGAACCCTGTCGCCAACCGACTGTTCCCGCCCGCCTCGACGCCAGTCTGACAGCCTGTCCAACCCTCCCAGCAGAGAACACCATTCGTCTGTACTACCAAACTAGGTTCATTGAATCAACTCAACTCGACAACATCGCATACGAACTTCTCGAGACGAATCAGCATCACAGTCCCTTATCTCTCATTTTAAACACACCTTGCTAGCCACAAACCCGTATGTCGTGTGGCTACTGAGTCAATTCTTTTGGGCTCCTTCGCGACAATTGGGTTTTCAATCACGACCTCGAAATTCAATTCTACTTTGCTCTCTTCCAACGTTCGAGGCTCGATCGGCTCGCTCTTTGAGATAATCTGGTCTCCGGCATTCGTGAGGCTGTCTGGTTCCGGTAAATCGCTTTATCTTGGTACAAATACGCAACTGCCCGAAGGGCTACGGTGCTCCAGTCGCGAGACTGGTAGCTCTCCATGAGCACCATGGACCGCGCCGCCTGTCACGTTATTTACGTCAATCGCAATGTCAGCGAAAATGGATTGATTCACAGCACTTCTGGCGACAGCACATCCGATTGGGCAACGGATGAGGCTCGCCACGTCGTACAACCTCTGCTAGATGCCTTCGGAGATGGTTCGTTCTTTCGTTATGGCGTCGCCATGAGTCATTTCCCCACTCACTAACACACTGTCCAGTTCACGTTTGCGCATCTGGAGGTGCCTGCTTAGCAAAATTATTCGAATTACAAGAGGGTTCAATGCTTGACCTGAAGCCAACCCTGGTTCTCCTTGATACGCCAAACGATGACCCAGTACCCGAAGCGCGGAGAAGGGCGTCGTCACCTTCCCCTTCATGCAGCTCTTCCAACGAAAATGTCGACATTCACACACCCGACGAAGCACTATACGGTCTGGGACTGCTGCAAAAAATCATCACCGAAGCGCATTTGCGCGGTATGTCTAAACTCGTTGTACCGATTCCGGTGATAAGCAATTCCGAGGCAGGCCACCCCACAACCAACGGACAGATGACCGACGGCACAGCTGAGCAGAAGCCTTTGCCATTGGCATCGCTTGACAAAAATCGTCAACTCATTAGGAGGTGCCTAGATCTGGGAGCAGTCGACGTCATAATTTGTCCAATGAGCACTAAATGCATTACAAGTCTGGAAATCTGCGCCTATCGGGCTCACAGAGATGCCGCCAAGGAACAGTCAACCCTGCTGGAAATTAGACAAGGTCGAAAACGGTCGTGGGTGGGAGTCAACGAGGAGAAGCCCTTCGCATACCTTCGTGAAGCCATGGTATCCGGTCTGATGAAAGGAATATGCCGTTTAGGCACCAGTGACGACCAAATCAACAATGCTCATGTGGCCGTCTCTTCGGAACGACAATCTGCCATTGCTGAGGCAATAGGAAGCTGGCGCTTCTGCGCTCACTCATTCACTGATGATGAGTTATTGGTGGCCGCAATGGACATGTTTCGACATGCCTTGTCTATGCCAGAACTTGAGCGATGGCGGATACATGCAGGTACGTTGTACTGTTTTGGGTTGGTGTCGGTTGCCCGCATACTGACTCAGCTTCAGACCAACTAATCAGCTTCCTTGTTGCATGCCGTGCTGCATACAATAGCTTTGTGCCTTACCACAATTTCCGTCATGTTGTGGATGTACTACAAGCTACCTTCAATTTCCTGGTACATATCGGTGCTCTGTCGCCGTATCCTTCGGGTACCGAATCCCGTCCCATGCCAGAAAAGTCGCCCATGGCTTCTCTCATAACTCCGTTTGAGGCTTTGACGCTCCTCATCACTGCTATTGGGCATGATGTCGGACACCCTGGCGTGAACAACGGTTTCCTTGTGACACTAAATGCTCCCCTAGCACAGTTGTACAACGATCGATCTGTTTTGGAATCGTTCCATTGCGCTGCTTACTCGCAGATTCTTCGACGATACTGGCCCTCCGCCTTCGAAGACACAAAGATGCGTAACTTGATGATTAGCTCTATCTTGGCTACGGATATGGGCTTGCATTTCGACTACATGAAGAAGCTCGGAGATGTCCAAGAAAGACTTCAAGCTAACAATAGCGCCGACGGTTGGAATGGTCGGCAAATTGAGGAGAACAAGTCTCTTGCTTGTTCGTTACTCATCAAGTGTGCCGATATTAGCAACGTGGTATGCCTCTCCCTTGTTAATGACACCATGAGGTCACCAGCTAAAAACGCAAATCTAGGCACGAAACCATGAAATAGCTTTGAAGTGGACTTACATTCTCTCGGAAGAGTTCTCTCGACAAGCTTCGATGGAGAGTGAGCTGAGCATCCCCTCATCACTTATGACACCGCCCAAGCAAGACATGACTTCACTGGCTAAAGGCCAACTCGGCTTTATGAATCTTTTTGCCGCCCCTCTATTCCAAGGCGTCGCCGACATCATGCCCGCTATGCAGTACACTGTCGACGAGCTTGAGATGAATAAGAGTCTTTTCGAGCTTAAGCTTCAACAAGAGAAAGAAAAGCAACCCCTAGATGACCCAATCAGGAGACGTCTCCTGAAGGAAGGTACATTTTCCCCAAGGACCATGAGTTTTGCTGTACCACAAGAGGAGGAGAAAGAGGAGAAGAGAGATATGACACCTCTGTTCGAGGCATTGGATCGCGGATCGGACACGACCCCTGTAGGGAACGGCGAACTACCCATGCCGCGCCCAGAAAGGGATGACTTATCGCCGGCCGACAGTCAGAGAACCATGGGACCATCAGCCGCAAACGGTGTAGCTGGTGACCACAGGGGATCGAGCGGATCAGCTTCAACATTTGATGCGGTTAGAGAACTGGCCAACAGTGATCCGTTTCAGACGCGAACGAGAAGGGATTCAGCGAAGCAACGATCCAGCGAGACGACAGATGGGAGTGTTTCTGGGGCTTGCTCGGGAGACTGGGCTTCACAAGCGACAAGCGCTACAACGGGCAAGATGCCGATGTCACCAAGCACACGTGGTACGAGTATCGTGAGCGGAGATTCGACTGAACATGCCGTTGGAATTCCTAAGATCAACGTCGACTCTGCAAGTTTGAAAGACAGCTCAGGAACCCTTCACCAGGATGGCTCACCTATCGATGACGAAACAAGGTCCGATGCGAGCACGACAGGTGGAAGCATCGGCAGGGCTGAGGGCAAGTCGCTACGAAAGAAAACAAGCAGGTTCAGGATAAAGGATCTTCCCTTTTTCAGAAGACACAAAGGCACGAATCCTCCGTCTACTGCAGACATGACTGGATGAGGTATCACAGCACTTATCAGCCAGGAGTGAAAAGAGGGGCGTGGTCAAAATATGCTTCAGTGACGTGCCCATGAAGCTGGAGAGGCAATCCAGAGCGACGAATGAGTTGAGGTGATTCTGGCTGAATATTGTGTGTTCTATAAGTTTTGTTTTGGGGGAAGGTGTTGGTCTATGTTGCTCTAATGATTGCAGTATATACGTGTACAATATCGATGTGTGGACGGACGGACGGACGATGTGTCTGCTCAGAAGTCCGAGCAACGGGGGTCCAAATCAGCATCTCGAGTCAGAATGCATCCCCGAAGGAACAGAGAAACAGGCAGGGCTACTGGCGTTGGCGCAAGGCAAGGTTGGGACGGTGACGAAAGCAATGTATCAAAATTAAAGAGGACAGTGGGACGTGGGAAAGGGTTTATTTGGTTGTCTTAGCTCGAGTATATGGTATGGGTTGGGTATATGGTATACGGCATAGGATGATGGACGTAGTGTTGGTGTTGAGTATGGCTGTGAGGCTATGATTGCGCACAAGCTGTCACATGAGATGGGATATATTATTCAATGATGAACTATTTTGAAGCCCAAATAAGATATCGGTTCTTTTCTGCTTGCTGATGGAGGTGACAAGCATTGCTTCGCTAGCTCGGAGCCCACGCCTACAAGCGACTTTAACGAGAGAAGAAGCACGCAGGACCCCATGTCGGCCACATATTTCCTGTCCAATGAGATGAGTAATAGATACATACTAAACAGTCGGTTTTCATTTAGCATTTGATTTGAGAGAAGGGTTGCAGCTAGGCATTATACGACTAAATCCCGAAGACAAGATGGTGAAAGATGATTGATCAGAATTTCCGAATCTCCCTGACGACCCTTGTTTGCTTAGTCCTTAGGGCGCATATGAGGCCCGTTGGTCCACCGAATCTGCATCCTAGAACTGTCAATGATCCTCTGGAAGAGATTCATTAAAGTTAATGTGACCTTGGTCAGCGGGTATGAGTGGTATATGTAGTGAGAGACTGGAGGACCAAGATCAAGTGGGCAGTTGGGACGGTCTGGGATTCTCGAATATGTACATACCTACCTACCTAGTGGGTAGCCGAACCTTAGGTAGAGGAACAAAAAGTCTTCTGACATGGATAACCTCGCCCAAAGGCCTGCCAATATACACTAAACGTACATAATTCTTTTTTTTGGTGTCGTCAATAAATGATTTGATTTCATGACAAACACTTTGATTTAAAATAACTTTAAAAGACGTCTTATATGGGTTGTGGTAGTTGGCATATTCGAAGTCATGGATGACAGGCCACATCTCAGTTTCCAGTCCCTACCTGCTGCGTTGAAGACTTACATACACAGTACTGCAGCGAAAAGACCCAGATGCTTGGTTGATAGCCGTCCAATTAGAAGTCATACTGATTGTCAACACCAGCCAGTAGAAACTCCAATACCGAAGGTACAGGGAGCAGATTCATGGCCTCGCTCCCATTCCCGGCTATGTCAAGGCCGTTTGAGAAGCTCTCGCCATATGAAAGACCCTGGTGCACACCGAAGCCGAAATCAAAGCCGTATGCTGGTTCAGGTACTGGGACAGAAGATGGCTGAAGAGTTGATGGAGTATCACCTGTGATACTGGGGACACCTAGAGGATCAGGGCGCAGCGAAAACTCAGAAGCGCCCGTACGAGTAGTGGGAGACTCTTGACTTTGTTGAATGGTCCGATCTTCAGATGATCCTATGACATGCCCTCTCTGTCTCTTTTTCCACATAGCCCGTTCCTCAAAGAGCCGCAGTAGACTCTTGGCATATATCCAGTACTGCGATATATCTCGGAGTGTATGGATAAGAGAGTCAAACATGCGGGATGACTTTGCAGCAATGAGAGGATTGGGAGAGTTGAGCTCACTGGCAACATGCAGTAGGCTGGTGAAAAGAACATGGACGGAAGGCAACCATAGGCTGCATAACGAATTCCTTGAGCGGAGTGATTCAAAAATGGAGTTTATCGCTACAACAGCATCGCCACAGATGCTGTGGTCCATGGCAGAGTGAGGTGAAGCACGGTTCGGATCTTGATGAGGCGGAGGTCGGTGGAGAAGGATAAGAAAGTTGTGATACGAGAGGTGAAGAGTTGCTTGCCAAGTGTCCGGGTAGGAGTGCGGGATTTGGAGGCTCTGCGGCAGTTGGGTTATGAACTCAGCAAGTTCCTCATCAGCTTCCTTGGTTGCCGCGGCTCTATCGGCTTCTGTGGCTCGTAAGGCAACACGTCGTCTCATGGCCTTGGAGAAGATGATGCACAGTTTTGTATGCTCGATGGCGAATGTTGGGTTGCCATGAGGAATTCCTTGAAAATGACTTTCGTCGAGCATTGGGGTGTCCGACTCTTCTAGATTTCTTGAACATGTTACGATGAGGATGGTCAAAAGATTCTTCGTACTCACATTGCTTGCGGTCGACCAAACGAAGCCGAAACCATGACATCAAACTGAAATAGACACCACCAGAGCCGGACCCATTGGCGCTTGTCTATGGTGTTCAGGGTACTGGCACCGGCGTTCCGGTGCATGCCCATTCCAAAGGCAGTGCGGGCCCCGATTCCGATCCAGTGCCATGAGTTATCAACGATATCTTCGAGATTGTCACACTGCCATGTCAATAGGAGAGCCACTTGGAGGTACGTCTCACGGTGCTGCTCGAAGCGGTAGTCGAAGAGAGTTTTGGCTCTACGGAAGAAGGTGTAAGTGCTAGCCCTACAGTCTTCTCGGGTGGAGGAGAGTACATGGGCGCCGACGAGGAATATGGCGTTCAACAATGGTAAGGACACTAGTTTCGGAACATCAGAGCCATTGTAGCTTGTCATGAATTCATCCTCATCGACAATTGGAAACCCTGGATTGACGTGGGCAAAATACGCTGTGACAAGCTCATCAGCCAAGGCTTTGGGGGGTAACTTTAGAGCTTCTTCAGGGACTGGAGGAACCTTTCTCGCAAGTCTACGCGTCCCAAAGTGCAACACGTCCTTTTGATCGCTTCGTAGAGCTCTGTGACGCACGAGATGGTTGAGGTTCGAGAACTCGGTGCCGATAAAGTAGAGGCGTTCAGAACGTGAGATCTCGCCGACTTTTGGCAAGTCTTGGCCGATAAAGTCAGCTAGGTTGCGAGTCTCGTAAGTTTCCTCGTTCTCTCCAGAGTCTTGCATCGTTGAGGGAGAGTCGTGCTGACAATGGCCAGTACTTGAACTTGGCCGAGCAATCGGATCCATTGTCACTCCCGGCCAGAGGGCTGCCGTTGCTCTGGGTGTCGCAGGAGCTGTGAGGCATTGCGGTTGCTGTCGCTGATGCTGATGCTGGTGGTGGTGGTGGTGATGACGATTTGGCTGAGTCTGAGGCTGTTGAGAAGAATAACGAGGCTGGAGGGGGATGGGGCTGGGACGAGAATTAGATGCACGAGATGATCTTGTCTTTTTCTTCTCGTATACTGTGCAGTTGGGCTTATTTTGGATCCGGCAGTGAGAACAGGGTGTGCCCTTTTCAAGGATATCACAACGGACTTTGCGTTGGTGGCAAGCTATGCAAGCTCTTCCATCTATTGCTATGTATCAGCTGAAGGTGTAAATACAAGATGATCGGTGATATCCTCAACGGGGTGTCCAGGACATACTGGTTCGTCGTCTAGTGACAGCTTGCTGAGCATGGGCAGTAGCATCGCGCTTTTCTGTGGGCATTGCGATCTCGGTCGGTACCTTGGGAGGTATAACTTAGGTTGTACTCTGTTGTACGCCCTTTTCGCCGAGAAGAATACTTCCGATTCGGTTGTTACGAAGAGAAAGTCTGTGGCGCCTCAAAGTGCCATGGCTTACAAAAGTTCATGCTAACCTACCTAAGTTCGAGAAGAAGTTTAGGTACTAACAAGGCAGGTAGTGTGTGGATTGTGCCTGCTGTATTTCGTTGTCACTGTTTTTTTTTATACATATATTAAAAAAAGAAAAGAAAAAAAGGAGGAAGCATCGACTCCCTATTACTGCAGGCACTGGCTGGGTAACTACTAAGGTACTGCCTACTTAAAGTTTCAAGGTGTTCTTCCTATGGAAGGTACTAATCAAGAGGTTTATAATCATATCTCTCCTTTAAGGCCTCCATTCTGTTCCTAGGTAACTACCTCACCTAGAAAGGTAACTTTGCCGCGCACAGAAGAGCGCTCTGTACTCCGTGGAGTACAACCAAAGCAAATTGGCCGACCATCCCGATCAGATTTCTGTAGTACGCCCTTGCCTCGGAGAAATTTGGAAACTTAGTACCTATCAAGGGGCTTTTCATTGGTGACTCGGAAATTTCACCCAATCGTTGTTTACCATTTCCTTCTCGGAAGTTACCCCATGAAGCTTCTCCATTAAGGAGAAAATATTGAATCGGCGATGAGAACCAATCACAGCTGGATCTGACTTAGACACCATCACCCAAACCATTGCGCCCTTCACACAAACTCGAGTCGAACATTTGCAGAAAACTAATCAGATGACGTGAGAAAAATGGCTGTTTGAACAGTAATTTGTCCATTCATATCCACCTGATGTGGAACTGTCATGGAGAAGCAAACTACATAATATACCTAGATAGATAGATGTGCCTGCAGCCTCAATATGATCCAACTTCAACTTCAAGTGAACGCACACTACAAGACTCTCTCTTATATCAACCATGGGAGGAATCGAAACTCAACTATACGGCGGCGATTCCGCCCCGGCTGGCTCTCCCAATGTAGACGTCGAAAAGAGGCACGACTCCTCAGACGAATCTGGCTGGTCTGACACAGAATCTTGGAATCCTCTCAAACTCTCAAACATGAGAAAACTACATATTGTCATCGCCGGCTTCACTTGTACTTTCAATGGGAACTTTGGCTCTTCTATGCCCTCGGGGGCACTCGATATTATCGCCGAGCAGTTCAGCATTACCAACCCCGTCCACCTCACACTCCTCAACTCTCTATATATGGTGGGCTATGTCCTAGGGCCTCTTCTCTTTGGACCTCTCAGTGAATATATTGGTCGGCGGCCTGTTCTCATTGGCACCTACCTGGGATACATCGTCTTTATCCTGGCTTGTTCGGGTGCACCCAACTATGCTGCCCTCCTAGTCTTTAGGTTTCTCGGTGGCATCAACGCTGCTGCTCCAACCACTGTCATCGGGGGCCTGTACGCTGATATCCTCGACAATCCTTCGACTAGAGGTAACGCAATGGCTCTTTACATGACCGTCACTACAATCGGCCCTCTCATTGGGCCCATTGTGTCTGGCTTCTCGTCTCCCGTCTCCTGGCGCTGGCCATTCTGGATTGCTGGCATGATGGCCATTGCAGGTCTTCCTCTTATCATTACCATTCCAGAGACTTATGCCCCTGTGATCCATAACAAGATGGTCAAGGTTCATATCAAGAGGCGAGAGAAAGGCAACAAGAAGAACAAGACTGGTCCTACTGATGAGGAGCCCCTGGAGCTGAAGCCCTTCAACGTCCGCAAGATCTTCCTTCGACCCATGAAGCTTCTCTTTACTGAGCCTATCCTTGCATCCACTTCGGTGTATTTGACCTTGGCCTACTCTGTATTTTATCTCATGTTTCAGGCGTATCCTCGTGTTTTCCAAGGTATGTTGATATCTACCCCCGACTCGGCCAAACAATCTAAATGTCGACTAGGATTCTATGGTCTTTCTCCCGGCATGGCAGGGCTTGCGTATATTCCATGTGAGTCTCGTCTGCTATACCGAACGTCTCTATACTAACGTGGTGTTAGTCTGTGTTGGTGTTGTACTGTCTCTGGGTGTCTTCGCAATTTATACCCGATACCATGACAGGCAAACTACTGCTGGTGCTGAATGGACAAAGAACCATATCTATCGAAGACTTCCTCTTGCGTGCATTGCTTCACCTTGGTGAGTTCCCCAACTGTCCACTGTTGTGAACTGCAACTGACTATCTTCAGCATGGTGATTTCTCTCTTCTGGCTAGGCTGGACGGTCCGGGACTCCATGTCTCCCATCATTCCAAGCCTCGGCGGTATATTCTTCGGCCTCGGTTTCCAGCTCCTCTTCATGGGAATGACCAACTATCTCACCGACGTGTTCCGAAGTCATTCTGCCTCTGCCCTCGGTGCTGCTGCCATGCTGCGATCTGTCGGGGCCACCACGCTACCCCTCGCCGCGGACAGCATGTATGATAACATGGGCTTTCACTGGGCACCTTCGGTCCTCGCATTCATTGCTCTAGCGATGGGTGTCATTCCCTTTGTTTTCATCAGATATGGTGAGCGTCTGGCACGTAGTAGCAAAACTGCTAAGGAGGCGTTTGCTATCCAGGACTGAGCGATGGAGAGTCAAGGGCATTATTCTCTGGGATTTAATGGCTTCATATCACGGAGGAAAAGGTGAAAAATACCCTGTTGAGTTACATAGACCGAGTTGATCTAGACAGAAGTTAGAGATTCAAGCTGGGACGCAAACATGAAACAATGTTTAATCAACTCGATCTTCTGAAGCCTTCTTTCCATGACTCTTCGTGACAGGTCACAAAATACATCACAACAAAAGGGAAAAGTTACATATTTTTGAACATGCTTTTTTGGGGGGTTCAGATTAACTAATACTGCAACGACAAGACAACGAGCAGGGAATCGTTGTAGTAAAGCAGACTTGTCCTTGTGCAAGGGAACCGCCACCAGGGCGTATCCTGTTTCCCTTCCACGTTACTTAGATACCAGCATCTTTAGCTGATGAACTCAAAGGTCCAGAGGAGGTGGAGTGCCCTGCCCAGCAGTAACTATTCCCCCTCTCTTGCAGCTACCTCTACGCTTTGTGATGAGTCAAGCAGGCCGAGCTGCGTGATGACTCATCTGGCGCGAGAGATTTGTAGGAGATGATCCTACATTCTGCCCTCAGCCACCCCTGCCCTGTCCCAGTCATTCCATCGACCCAAATCTGAGCAACCACAGGTTTATCCTCGAAGCGGCGTCCTCCACCGGCCGAGGCCCGTCTAGCAGACTCACTTGGCGCGATGGTTCTCACCTCAACTCGGGAACGTGTGTTCATCCACATTCAGGGCGATGGGGACACCTACAGGCAGGGCGGTTGAATACGGGGGATGGCTGGCTGGAGCAGATCGGGTTAGACAGAATACTATGCAACTGACTCCGCCCAGCAGAGATAGAGTGCCCAGCTCATTGGAAGAATGCCATGATTTCACTCCACCTTCCGTTCTCCTCACACCGAAGACTCAAAGTCGATCGGCGCAGGGTGGTGATCCCGTTTGACAGCCAGTGTCAAGCCTTTACAGGTATATCCCAGATATTCCCTTTATGGCGTACGCGACTTAGTCGAGACGGCCTAGTGTTCAGATGTAATGTCCTGGAACCAGCCCAGTCACCATCTTCGAGGCTCGATATCGTGCCGAATGAAGCGTGAGGTTCAGTGTTCGATACTCTTTCGAAAAGAAGTCAAGTTTCGACGTCAAGCCGATTATTTGTGATTTCGCTCGTGAATCGTATCATGTCTGAAAAGAAGTAGTCATTCGTCATCGAGTCGTAGAAGAGGTCGTCATTAAAATAATATCGTCGTGAATCGGGAAGCAAGCCAAAGAACGAAGCGAAGCGAGTGTGTCAGTTGTAGGCGGACCGTAGGGTATCTTCCAAGAAGCCTCTCTAAACCGAATAGATAAAGAAAATAGGGGAGAAAAGAAGGAAAAAGAAAGTCCCGGGGATATCAGCGAAGAATCCGCAGAGAAGTTTCTGTCTCGGACTAGAGCCGAGCGTCGTGCATTGCTGCGTGTACGTCTTTTTCTTGAGAACCAAAGATGACGGAAGAAAAAAGGCCAGAAGAAAACAAGCCGCCTGTATCGGATCCCTGCCCAGTTATAAATGCATCCAAATACCCGCCCCCGGATCCAGCCATGTGGTGTTGTGGTAGATGAAAGAAAAGTCCAGAGACGATGTAGAGATTGTGCGAACGACCGTTGTAGAGTGTTTCCCGGAGAGGAATGATAAGACCAGATTCCCCGAAACCAAAACAACGCTTGCTATGAAGACAAAGGGAAAAATGAAAAATAAAAAATAAAAAACAATGCGAGAGGGGATATTGTTATAAAAAATTGTTTGAAACACCGTTCCTGATGCAATAAAACGCCGATATGCTGTGCCCATGATGGATGGTTGTTCTATGCCGCTGCGAAATTTGAGAGCTTCAACTTTTCTCCGGGAAACGAGGAAGGGATTGGTGCAGTATTAATAGCTCGAGGTCGTCACCACTGGATAGCTGTCCTGGGGCCCTGGTTGTCACATGATGGTCGCATACTCTTGGTATCGGTCCCAGCCAAAGCCTCCCATGCCGCTCATGCCGCTCATGCCTCCCATTCCTGTCATGCCCATACCGATGCCACATTGAGCAGGGGCGAGCATACTAGGAAGAGGGAGAGCGGGGATGGGTGCTGTCACTTGAGGCGAGCTCCAGAAGAAGCCAGCCGTAGAGTGAGGCTGGGTGAAGGCGGGAGTAGGTGAGAGATCATCCATGGTCATGGGCGCCCAGATAGGACTTGTGTTTGAGTCGGCCGATGATGTAACGCTGGGGCTTGAGGGAAGCACCCTCCATGAGTCAACAGCAGCAAGACTGCCGTGAAGACCATGTTGCGACCACATGTTGTTGACAGGAGAGCTAGGGAGCAGTGTGGGTTGTCGGACAACTTCGACAACACGGGGAGGGGGGGGAGGTAGCAGGGGCTTCATAAGAGCGCTGATGCAGTTCTTGACCTCCTCGCTCTTGCCACAGAGTAGTTCACCAGCACCCTCCTCCTCGAGACCCTCGAGAGCAGAGACGTGGGTGCGGAAGACAAACTTGTTGATGTCTTGAACGAAATCGTCGTGAAGCTTCTTGCATTGCTGCTCCTTGTCTGTCCAGTTGTATGTGTTGGCCTTTGCATCGACACAGTGGATTTCCTTGTGGTACTCAACGAGAGCATCGATGGTGTCCTTGGTGAGCTTGTAGGCGACCTCATTTCGTAGAACCATGTCGACATGAACAATGTAAGCCTCAACATGTACGAGCTCGTAGTTCATGATGGCCTCGACCAAAGGGTTGCTGGCATCGCGCTTGAAGTCTGACTCGGGGGTCTTGGGCAGCATGAGAGAGGTCAAGGTCCAGATGGCGTTTGGTGATGAGAGAGTCTCGGTGAGGCACCGCTGATGCTGGGGTACAGAGTTGAGAGGACGCTTGACTCGGTTGATGCGCTTGAGAGTCTGCGTAAGCCAAGGCTCGACTTTTGAACCCAAGACAACGTTGACTGATGACGCCCGGGGAGCGAAAGCGGCGGCCGACGCCGGAAGTAGTTGGACGGGCATGTTAGTGAACCGAAGCGGAGCGGAGCGCAGGGGTGTCTATGTCTATCGCTAGGGCGGAACGGGGCGGCGGGTATCGTAGAACGGTGACGGGACGTTTTAATAAACGTCAAACGTCGGCGTTGGGCGTTGCGTTTATCGCGGGCTGGTTAAAGGCGGAAAACGGTGCAAGTGATGTCGAACAATAATATAACAAAAAGAGAAACGTCGGAGACGGAGCAGAGCAGGGATTCGGAGAGGATTGGTTAGATAGATAGGTAGGATAGTAGGAGGTTGATGGGTGGTACTATAATATTATCTTGTCTGATCTTTTGAGGTGAAATCGCCTGCTAAGCTGCCGCAACCGAGTAAGAAGAAAGAGAACGTAGGACGAATTGCTCGTAAAGAAGGAAGAAGAAGAGGGAAGGGGAAACGGAGGGTGCAGGTGGTGTGGGGAGATGATATACTTTGGGGGTTTTGGGAGGTGGTGCTGGTGCTGGTGCTGGTGCTGGTGGTGAAGTCGGAGCGGGGACTGATGAGCTAAAAGGCAGCCCTGTATTTAGTATTTTAGTGAAGTGGCTATAGGCGGTGGCCCACTGTTGGAGGGAGCCAAGTCACCTCACTCACCAAGTCACCCTACAGCGGGTGGAGGTCATGACGGGCACCGACCTCCAAGCCCGCCCCGGGCAGCGTAAGCCCGACTAGACTAACTAGTAGACTAGCCAGGCTCTTTGGCCTCTTCCACATCTGCGATGCATCTGCAGCTGCACGGCACACTGACCATGTCCGGGGTGTCTCGGAGGGTGTGCAATATTTCAGGTCAGGTTCTGCATTTTTGCTCGGAGGAGGCGTGCGGCTGTGTTGAACTGCATATGCTGGCTTATCCAAGAGGCAATACTTACATCCATAGGTACCTACATGCCTACATACCTACTGTACCTTGCGTATCGTACGCTGAGAGTCTGTACCTATACATGGATACCTTGACAGCTGAAAGAATGCAAGCGGACGGCACAAAACAATCGTGTTTTCTTCTTCTTCTTCTTCTTCTTCTTCTCTCTCTTCCTCCTTCTCCTTCTGTTTTTCACACTGTTACTATACTCCGTAGTCCGTATGGCATTGACATTGACTCACAGCGCGTGAATGAACCCTGGTCTAGGTACTCACGTAGGGCAAGAATAAAATAAAACTGGGGAGGTTTTTGCTGTGTGGGTGTGGCGTTCTCTTCAAGTACTGGTACTTGGATCGCTACAGTGTCCATGTACCCGCTTCTTCTATCCGTACCTACTGTCACTTGGTTCAAAGGCACTCACTCCCTCGCCTTTGCTTCAATACAACTTAGGTTGGGCAATCGAAAAGCAGGCTTCAAGCAGTAGGTATCTGATCTCGACTCTATGAACCAATATCACCTTTCCACCCCTCCCACAAATCTTACCATTTTGACGTCTTACCACACTTCAACGCCTAGGCCATGCCCTGCACTAGGCGCTCTCCTGTCAGGAAACAGGAAACGAAACAAACGCCGGCGCTTCTTCATATTCCCTGTCTTTGATCCTGGTCTCTTATCAATGCCGTCCTTTCCACCAGTCTGGTTTATATGTGTCCGTGTACGCACCTTGATCAAAGACCAGGCCTGGCCCCTGTGTAGTATACATACTTCCTCTAACTGACATGGACCTTCAACGAAACCACACTTGGTAGTGTATCAGCAGGAAAAAGTTGAAAAGTGATAAGTTATGTTCCTGCAGCTTATTGTTTAGTCCAAGCTAGCAGGCCACTTTCACCCTCACATAAACCCATACAGAAGAGACTGATCTCCCAGGTCGGCACCCTTCATGGCGAAATTATGCGGCCTGCTCCTGGGCCGATCGATGGTTGATGAGTCCTCTTACTCTCTGTTTCGTTCCAGTCCCGTACGCAGTGGGCTCATGGCCCTTCGGCATATTTTGTTGCGCTGCCTGCCGAGTGTTTCCGTAGTCCGCCATCGCAAGCATATAGAAACTTTTGAGGAGGGGAACTTTGAAGCGCCGCTTATGCGGGCTTCAGAATTCAGTAAAGCCTCGAGGGCGGGTATGGCCGTTTCCACAGAAGATACTGGCGTTTTCGCTCATTCGTGCCCTCACTCTCAGACATTCATGCGCTCCGGTATCCCGCGTCCCACAAGTTACCATTCGAGGAACTCGCACGACTCGTCCACCACACCCTCCCTAATCGACACTACGCTCGGTGAGATCAATGCCAATATTGTGCCCGGGGCTGGCTGATGCCCCCAGGATCTTCAGCTGGCGAAATGACGGTAATAACAATGTCATTACGATTCTGTCAATGGGATTCAGCGAACGCTTTGTCCAGAAGTATCTTATGAGATGACCTGCATGCGCATACGCATACGCATGAGATGACACTGCACTAGATGGGTAGCAGACGCACGAATTCTCAGCTTTTCGAAGCAGTTGCATGCATCCTGTAGCTGGTTTAGTTCCCGGTATCACACCCGCCTCTGTGATGTGAGCCGCTATTCCCCTACCTTGAATATGTACCATCATGGAATTTTCGACGGACCTTGCATTGAAAGGTGAGGGAATTACACTCCCACGACTACAAGAGCAGCCTTGGTTTCCCCGTTCTCCACCATATTCCTCTGTATTGATGGATATCTAATAAGGGGTGTCTTCACCTTCAACGGCTCGGGTCCCATAAGGTAGCGGTCGCTCCCGTCGTTCCCGTCTCGTCTTTAAGGGGAAATTAGGCTTCTCAATATGTGGTTGGCCATGGAACTTCATCCCGTTGCTTCAAGAGTCCAAAGTCGAGGGACATGATCCATGCATCTTGGATAACTCTGTGCCTGGATACCAGAAAGGAGAGGACACTTATCCAGATGTGAGAAAGGGAAGGAGCACGAGGGCTAGATCAGGAGCTAGGGTGGCTCCCAAAAGACTGGAGAGGAACGAGAGCCCGTCGATGTCCTGGTACGAAGAAGAGTCATCCATGCTAGTGTCAGACGTGAGGTGAGGCTCTCGTGAAAGTGCTCTTACAGTCTGTGATTGGCTCAAATTTCAACAGTATGAACCAATCAGAGCTAGGGGCACTTCTCGGCCCAAGTCCCCAAAGCCAATCACCGTTCAGAGATGGCTCAAGACAGAGAGAGCTGGGAAGACCAGGCAAAGGGTCATGGAGTCGATGGAAAAGCCAGTCCCAAAGTGGAATATGAGCGACTTTGACAAGAATGTTCATAGTAATAGGCGCCTGGCCCTTTGTGTGGAGTTTGCATTGGAGTCAAAAAACGTCTGTCTTGTCTCGTCTTGGCCCGATCCGCTGTGGACTTTTGGAGGCGTGATGCATTCCAGAGAAGGGGCACCAAGACCCAAGGTCGAGGTGACCCCCCTGTTTGTTCTTGGAGGAAAGGGCATAGGTAAGGGGTCTGGTCACCCTTTTCCGTCCTGTTGTTGAAGCTCGTGGTGCAGTTCTAGAAGCATCACGGCATCAGGTAATCTGCCCTTGCATGACTGCCTCGCCAATGACCTTGCCTCGGGCCATGAGTACTAGACGATGGTGAAATGAATGATATGTACAACGCGCTCAAAGACGCGTAGCCGAGGGAGGTTGATTGCACGTCAATCACCGACTGTACATACGTAGATGCTAGTACCATCCATCCATAGAATGTGTGTCTTGGAGCTTGGGTCCCAACTCCCAAGATGGATGGATGGGATCCACTGATCGCTCGGTCGCGCGCCGGAACCAAGACTCCAAGGGACGAAAGAATCAACAGATGCACGTGCAACTTCCGAAATGCCTTCTGAAAAGTACCGATACCAGGTGCTGAAAAGACAGTAGAGAGAGAGCAAGGAACTCTAGAAAATGGATCCATGTGTGCCACTAGCCCGGTGTTGTGGCGCAGTCTCCGTGGTTCCTGTACTATTTTTGGACTCAAAACCTCATAGTAAGTGCTTGTCGATATTGGGTACGTACTATCACTGTGGTGCATGATACGTTGATTCTTACTCCATAGGTAGGTACATAGTACATCATATCGAAGTTTGATAGATCTCTAAAGACAGAATAGGCATCTACAATTCTTCAATTCTGCCTTTCCTCTGCAGGCCCTGATACTGCATGAATATGCATGCACGCAGGCACATGGGAAATGCAGCCGGAGAAGCCCGTTTCCGTTCTTCAGATATGGCCGCTCACTTGTAGCCCGCAGGATTTTTTTCCAACGTTCGTCATAAGTCACATGGAAAGGTCAGGCCGCATTTCGTTCCACGGGCTCTAACTACTCCGTACACGGTACGCTATGGCTATCATTGTAGTGGTTGGTGGCTGTCAGAACCCCAGGTTTCACAACGCCTCTGTAGCCGCCCTGGGTGAGGTACACAGTAAGAAAACATCTCGAATTGAAAAATACCTAGACAGTCTCTGCACAACTTAATCAGCCTCTCGGCTAGTTATTTCTGGCACCTCAATCCAGGGTCAGAAGTCTCTCCCTGGGCTGGGGCAGCCATCGGATCGGTACCATTCATGCCGAGGTGACATCGCTGGAGAGTCACGAGGTTCACGGAGCATTTTTGCTTACATGCATGGCATTCCGGTTTGACGAGGTTGATACGTTAGTAGTCAGGCATGACTATAGGAAGCCTCGCGTTGTATGTCCGCCCATTGAGCTGCTTAATAGCCCGATCAGCTATCTCTGCTGGAACGTAGTCCTGCAACTAGGATATGCGGCCACACACTTCGCCCTCTCAATTGTGGACATGACTATGGTTGTGAAAAGGCATTGCCTTCATTATCCGTGCTTCTAGGGTAGGATAAATGCTACATGACTACCTACCCATACCCAGGAAACCTCTATTGCAGATTGGTATTTACGCACCACTAGTCCCGGCCCGCTGCTTTACTATATCAAACTCTGGGGACGCAGATAAATGTTGCCAAAGATAACGCGGGTTTCAGAATTCGAACATCAATGATGGATTTTAACGGATTTGCCAACTAACGTTACATACCTACTTGAGAGGCCGGAGCGATGACGGCGTAAGGACCCACTCAAACCGGCCGGCCACTTGGCGGACAAGTCCGTGAAGTGGCTGAAATGTCAAGGGTGTCAAGAAGGGTGTGGCTCGTAGAGGTGTGATATGTGTGTATAAGGAAGGAATCTAGCTAGCTGGGGCCCTAAGGTGGGCAGGCTACCAAGAGGGATGTGGGGGCCTGAGGCACCCATATCTTAACACTACCCTATAGCCTGACCTGCCGGCCAATAAAGCTATCTAGATATATAAAATCGGCTCTTTTTAGCCTTCCTTAGTATTTTCCTTTTAATAAAATAAGTCCTTTTTTTTTTCTAATTAGTTAAGAAAATTATAACTATTTAAATTATATCTCTAAAAATAGCCTTTTTATTATAAAATACCTCTGCCTTTATAATAAAAGGCTAGCTATAATTATTACCTTTATAGGCCTCCTTTAGTAACTATTTAATTATATTTTTATTAAGGTTAGGATTAAGATTAAGATTAAGGACTATTTTCTTAATTAACTTAACAGTAAGCTTATTAATTAGCTTAATTTTAATAATCTTTTTATAAGGATTAGTTACCTTAATTAGCTTATTTCTTTAATTAGTCTTAGTAATTTTATTAACTTTAATAACTTTATTATTAACCTTAAGATCTTTAGATATCTTATTTTTAATAAGGCCTTTTTTAATAGCTTTAATAACTTTAAAATTAACTTTTTTTATCTTAAATACCTTTTTATAATCCTTATAATAAGGCTAAGGTATTTTTTTAAATATAAAATTAAGCTTTTTTTTATTATAAAAATCCTAGGTATATTATATTAATCTTTAAATATAAGTTAGCTATTTTAATTATATACCTTAAAGGGTAAAATAAGGTCTTTTTTAAAGTCTTTTTTTTAATATACCTTAATAGGTAAGGTAAATGCCTTAATAGGTAAGAAAGGTATCTTAATAAGTAAGATAACTTTATTAATTAAAGTAAAGTTATTTATAACTTTATATAGGTTTTTAATATTAATTTTTATAATATTAAGGCCTGCCTTAAGTAAATTATATATAGTATTATTAATAATTTACTATAATAGCTAAGTCTTAGTAATATATTAATTAATTAAAAGGCTTAAATTATATTCTTTTAATATAATATAAATAGCTATAAAATATATTAGCTTTTTATTATAGTAAGCCTTATTAATAAAATATATATTTATAATATAAAATAAATAGTAAGTGCCTTAAAGGCCTTATAAAAATAGAAATTATAGCCTTATAAAATAAAAAGTTATTTCTATTAATCTTTATAATTAAAATATAACCTATTTAAAGGCTTAATTAAAGGCATTTTCCTTTATTATATAAAAGTAGGCCTTAATAATTAGTTTAATTAATTAAAAGCTATAAATCCAGGCTTTAGTATAAAGATATTAATTTTTTAATTATATTATAAAAAAATTACTTTTAAAGATAGTAAAAAAGTAGAAAATAATTTAATTTTAATTAGAATTTTAAAAAGAAGGAAAAATATATACTAAAAAATAGTAATTTTAAATATATAGAAGCGCATAAGGGCATATAACCTATTAAGAAGGGTATGGCTTATAGAGGTATAATATATATATATAAGGAAGGAAGCTAGCTAGCTAGGGCCCTAAGGTGGGCAGGCTACCAAGAGGGATGTGAGGGCCTGAGGCACCCATATCTCAACAAAGGGTATTGATCCTAATTAGGAAATGCACCCGGCATGAGTGTGGAAGATTGGGAGATTGACCCGCATTTTCCTTTACCGACTTTGCCAGTCAACACCAAAGTATTTTCACTTGACAAAATACTTGACGGCAAGCACAGGATGGGCGCTGAAGAAATCTGACGGCTAATCACCAAAACTACAGACACTCCCGGGCTCCCATATTGCTAGTGCTTGTGGCTGTCGTAGATCTTAGGTTCAGTGGCTACCGAGACAGGGCTGAAGTGGTATTTGAATAGCACCAAATGTACGGGAACTCATATTAATCGATCGATTTACGATTTGTAATTAGTAGCTCTATGGACAAGGTGAGATTTTTCTCTTTATACCTTGAGATGATCTGCATTATGTGAACCGGAAACTGCTACTATGAAAATTCCAACCAGGTCAAAGACACCTGCTTGTCACTTTTGTGTTGGGAATTGCAACGATGGCAGCCTATTATCGAGGCGTGGCGTCGATATCTGAAACAATCTCACATCTGATCTTCAAAGCGTCATCTTGACTCACAAGCATACTACTATGTAGTTAGTGGCAGTGACAGCGACATCTGTTGTCAATTGTCCCTTGAACAGCTGAGAACAACTCACTCACTAATGCCGTTGTGCCTGGACCGGCACTGGATTCAAGTCGGGCGTGGCTTGCAGATCTCCGGGTGGCTGGCTGTGCTCGCTTGTGGCGAGCCGTTCCCCGCGCTGGAGCCTTTATCCTCCACTCTCAATAGGCAGGAGGCCTACGCTACCGGTACTACCGAGGACTCCAAGACCGTTGAGAGCCTCACTTGAAGTTCCATCCAAGACGTGGCACCAGCAACCGCTCCCCCGGGACTTCTAGAAAGTACCATTAGGCCAAAACGGAAGGTACCTTCACATTTTAGAAGGCAGGTATTTCAGGTTTTAACCTTTTTATACTCCCCTTTAAGCCTAGCTTATTTAATATACTAGCTTAGTCTTAATAGGCTTACTATAGCAGATTTTATTAATCTAATTTATATAACTATAGAGAATTAAACCTAAGAGTAATAGGGAGGCAGCAGAAATATATTATATTATATATACCAGGCTTATAACCTCTAGAAAGTACTATTAGGCTAAAACGGAAGATACCTCTATATTTTGGAAGGCAGGTATTTCAGGTTTTAACCTTTTTACAGGACTGGATACGAAGCAGGGCTATTGAAACCCCGACAGCTACTTTTCCAAGGTCTGATGGTTTGAGGGTTGCCTAGTTCTCATGTCACCAACCTAAATTTACCCTATATCCGAGGAGCCAAGGCCCATGCAAACAGTCTAAGCGAAGCCGTTTTGCCTCACTTGTACTGTACACTCACCTTACTTGCACCCCATAACTCGTTGTCTACACCTTGGCCACATGACATGGCCGTGGCTCAAGCCTCGTTGCATCCCTGGAAGAATGTCTTGAGTGGTATTCAAGCGGGATGTATTTCGGCCATGAAATGACTCCGAGTTTATGCGTGGTGTAGACCAACGAATCCAAGAATTGCCGACGGAAGCAAAGCCCTCACTAGTCCTTGTTTACGAGTTAATGGCACTTCGTTGCTAGGAAATCGGTGCTCAGGGGCAAGTTGACTAATGCGGACTCGAAGATCAGTCAAGGTATCGTACTGTACCGCCGACCATGGCTCTATCAAATCCCTTGCATGTCTCTCGGAGATAACACCCAGTCGTTGATAGGATAACAATAACATTACACACAGATACAGCTACAGCTATATCGCCTCTCCTGTCTTTCCGTATCACAATCACTGCCCCTCACGCCCTCAGGTCTGCGTCCACGCCGCGTGATATCCAATCCGCAATGGCCATAATGGTGATCATGGGATTCACGCCACTGGCGCTGGGAAACACGCTTCCATCTGCGACGTAAAGGTTATCCGTGCCCCAGACCCTTCCCTTTCCATCAACCACGCCCTCGTCGCTGCTCGCGCTCATGCGGCACGTGCCCATCTGATGGGCTGAGCTCCAAGGGGCCGTCGGTGGTTTGTTGCCCACTTCGCGGACGCGGCTGAGCCAGGCGGCAAAGGCTGGGTCAGTGGTCTCTGGATCGGCCACTGAGCCTTTGGAGTCGAGCGAATGCTCCGAGGACGTTTCCCCCTTGCGCACGAAGGGCTCCAGGCCCTTAAGAAGAGGACGTATCTCGACTGCTCCCGTGACATAGCATATCTTGGCCAGAGCCTCCACCCCCTGGATGGTATGGGCTCGATCATAGTCCGAAGGAGTATAGTCAATGCGAGGTCGACCAGTCGCTGGGTCTGGAAAGACGCTGCCTGCGTCACGATCTCTGGTCAACGATATCCAAGCGTTCATGTGACGCAACTTTGTCATATGGAGTTTTGCATCTAGGCCACTGGTCCATGATGGTTGCGACAGAATCGTGAATGGCTATGACGAGTTAGGATGATTCGGCCACAATACTGGACTTGTTACCCACCACCATGCATGTCGTTTCCAGCTTCGTTCCGTATCCACTACCGTCGACGTTGTCAAACTGGGGACAGTAGCTGGTGATAATGCCTCCCTCCCAAGGTATCGTTTCCTCCTTCCATACTGCTGTGACAAAGTTGCAAGGATGAAGGTGCAAATTAGCTCCCACATTCGGATTCTGGACGGGTTAGCTATAAGCTCGTTCATTGCTGACAGGGACACGCACAGTAATACCGCTGTTCTTGAGGATGATCGGGCTCCATAATGAGCCGGCTGCAAGGATCACCTTCTTGGCTCTGACTATAACCCGTCTCTTGATTCTGTTGCTCGAGCCATTCGTATCACCTGCACTATCTCTCGACACCCACTCTCCCTCGATGCCAATGGCAGTCTGCCCGTCGTAATCAAACAGGATCTTGTCGACCTGAAATCCTTCCATGAACTGAGCGCCGGCCTTGGCAGCGTCCGGTAACCAGCTCACAGCTGGGCCTCGCTTTTCGGCCAGGCCACAGCCAAGGTGACACTGGCCACAGAAGTGCTCCCTCCCTCCCGTGTTGACAGGAGCTGGACGTGCCGTCCAGCCGAGCTTGCTTGAGCCATTTAGAAGGACTCTGTTTCGGTGATTGTGGCGTATCTGGTCAGTGCCAGCCCCTTGAAACTCCCACACACGGTCTAGACACTCGTCGAACTCTGCGGATGTGAAGAAAGGAAGGCCCTCATCCGCCCATTCCTCCCGCACAAAGTCCTGAGGCTTGAGACATACGCTCCAGTTGACGGTACCTCCCCCACCCCATGCACTGCCAGAAGTGACGGTACAACCAGAGTCTTCCGTCATGAAGAAGCCCGCGTTGTCGTAGAGGTGAGCACAGGCGGCATCCTGAGCCATGGGGAGGTGTGTTGAAGGATAGTGATAGGCCTTATCCACGACAATGACTTTGTGGCCAGCCTCTGCTAGATTCTTGGCACAGACACCTCCGCCGCAGCCGGAACCGATGATGACAGTGTCGGTCTCTAAGGTATGTGCATCGTCGCCGGGCTCGATCTGAAGAAAGTCATAGTCGAAGGTTTCCTTGGGCTGCCAGTCCTTGGGGGCATCTGAGTAGCCCGAGAGCTGATAGAGAGCCGAACTGGTTTGAGAATATGCCTTAAAAGACATGGCAGCCATCGTTTTGGCCAGAGCGGACCAACGTTCCTTGGGAGATGTGGCCCATGATTTGAGGATGGTTTCGCGGACGTGTGTGGGCTGGTTGTATATTGGTTGCCAGTAGCCGGTGATGAAGTAGCTACCAGGACGGGTGCTTGAGGGGTGGGAAAAAACTTAGTGACGTGAAACAAATGGAAGCGTGGCCCGTTTAATTGTACTCACGACATCAAGCTCAATAACCCAGCAAGGCGTTTGAGTTGGTCGGGCGGGGATATGGCCAGGGTCCTCATGAGGTTATCTCTAAAGCGAGCATCATTGACAGGCCTATCACGGAGAAAGGCACGGATATTGTCTCTAGTGGCTGGGGCTGCCAGAGCCTCGGCACTACGATCGAGAACAGCATTGACTTGATGGTCCGGAAGCTGAATCTGAGCCTGATCGTCGGTCACATCAGACTCTGAGGTGATGGAGGGCAAGACACCGTCGACAAGTGCAAAGAAGACGTCCCATTGAATAGGAGAAAAGAAGTCGGTTGGTGGAGCATCGGGCAAAGCTGTGGCAATAGGAGCCTGAGGAAGAGGAGAGATCGGTTGTGGAACGGTCATGATATGATGATGGTCAAAATGAGGGAAGCAGTTGGACGAGGAGAGAGTTTGAGACGATTCTGTCTCACATTCGCTTCACACAAGACCAAGACATTCATTAACTTATGTACGAATGAGACCAGCAGTTGAAGCGAGAACGTCTGGCCCGTGCCACTAGGGGGACTTAGTTTAGGTGACCCCAGCCGGGACTGGGGTAAGGAGAGCCTACATAGTACATACATACATACCTAGGTAGGTAGGGAGCTAGAGCGTAGCAAGCAGCTAACAACCATAACAATAAACTGATATCCCTCTCTAGGAAAATGAGGGGAAGTCCCTAAAGGGGGAAGGTCGTAAGAGAGGAAACTTATTATTGAACAAAGGGATCCTCGGTAACCGTGACAGGTCTTGTGATAGATGTCCTCTCAAGGTTTAGTTTGCGAGAGAGAGAAAAAGCATGGTTAACGTCACAAGGATCAGAATCAAACGGGCAAGACAAAATAATCGAATTGCATCCGACGCCAACGTTTCACGGACCCAGGCACACAATGTGGACAACCCCCCAACACTTACAGGTATATTGGCGATACCAGTATTCCATATATCGAACTGTATAACCACCACCACACAGATTCGGAGGCTAAGTTACTCCGTACCTGCTGTTCATTACATACTCTCCTTGACTACCGACTACCTAAGGTACCTACTTAGGTAGTCGCCCAATCATGATTTGTCAAATGTCTTGACTTGAGTTAACTACCTTAGGTACCTAGTAGGTACTAACTATTGAAGGTGCCTGAGGCACCTACCTTGTATATTAGCCGGACCACTTGGCCCGAGACCTTAGTTAGCTATAGTTAATATATATATATCCCCCTTAATAGGTTATAAGCCCCTTATATATATATCTGCTATATAAATAGGGGGATTTTAGCTATTATTAATTAACTTAAAAGGTAAAAATACCTTATTATAAAGGTTATATTATTAAAAAAGCCTTTAAAAAAAGAATTAAGTATTTTAAAAGCCTTTATATTTTCTAAAAATACTTAAAATTAGTATTAAAAAGGCTAATTATATTTTAAATTACTAAAAACTAAGGTCTTAATTAATTAGACCTTATAAGTAACTTAAAAATATTTATTAATAAATATACTTTATATTTTAAATTAAATTATTAAAAGCTTATTATTAAATAGTTATTTTATATAAATTAATTAAATTATATTATTTTAATATAATTAAAAAATATTAAAAATATAAAAAAAATATAAAAAGGTAAAATTAAACCTTTAGCTTAAAGAAAAATAAGGCTTTAAAGATTAATTTTAATTAAATTAAAATTACCTTATATTTTATAATAATTACTTATATTACTTTATTTTATAATAATCTTAATTATATAACTATTTAAGTTAAAAAAATAAAAATTATATAATAAGTTAAATTATAAGCTTTTAATAATTTAATTATTATAAATATTTCCCCAGTTTAACACACTGCTTCTTTACTGATATCACTTTATCTGCAGCCCTTATACGCAAGGTCGATTGGTCACGTGCCCCGGCACGTGTGATCAATTGGTGGATGTATGTCTCCTCGTTTCTGGTGTTTAACTCTGGTCCAACTTACTTAAGCTAGTCGTCATTGACTTCAGGTCAATTTGGCTTTCGCCGACTAACTTACACAAACAGAGTCAACCCAATTCCTTCACAGAACCCCGCCATTACCCCGCCTTTATCCCAGAACTCTATCCGCAGACATGCTTTGCATCAAGAGCAGCACCCCCTTTACTATAATAACCCTTTTAGCTATATTAAAAAGCCACTTTTTATATATATTTAATAGGCCTATAAAGGCAATAAAGAATATAGCCTAGTTTAATTTAAGGAAATAACCTTTCTTTAAGACCTTTTCTAAGTCCTTTAAACCTAATAGCTTATTATTAACCTAATTTAAATTAATTAAATTAAAATAGCTTATATAATAAATTAACCTAATTAGGTTATAATTAAAAATAGTTATTTTAATTAGGTTAAATTAATACCTTAATAAGAAGTTCTTTTTAATAGTAGTTATTATTATATAAATCTCTTTTAGGTCTTTCTTATTAGCTTTTTATAAGGCAGGCCTAATAGCTATATTAAGGTTATAGCTAGTTATATAGTAGGCCTGATTATATAGCTATAGGCTATTTTATAGTATTGTATTAGTGGCTATAATTAATATTAGTAGCTATAACTAATAGGTATAGAAAGTCAGGTCAGGGAATATACTTTAGAAGTATAATAAACTTGGCCTGTCTTTTAGCTAGGGTAAAGGAAGAAGGCTAATATAGCTGCCGAGGAGTAAGCGGTATTAATACTGCTTAATTAAGGTAGTAATTATACTACTAAGGCAGATAAACCTTATATAATTCTAACTTTTAAGATATAGGCCTACTATAGGGGCCTTATTATTTAAGTATTTATATAAAAAGTTAGAAGCTTAATAGCCTTATTAGGCTAATAGTAAAAGAAAAAAAAAATTATAAATATTTATAAAAATTTTTTTTTTTAATATATTAATAATTAAAATAATTTATTTATTTATTAACTTAATAATAAATATTATTTATTACTTTTAAAAAAATAATATTTAATTAAAAAAATTAAAGTTTTATTTAATAAATAAATTATTAATTATTTAAATTAAATAGTATTATAATAATCTTTATATATTATTAAAAGTAATATAAAAAAGGTATTATTATATAAAATTTAAAATATTTATTTTATTAGGCCTTAAAAATATAATAAATAAAAATATATAAAAGATATTTAATTTTTATTATATTATTTAATATAACTTTTTTAAATCTTTTATATTAATAATAATTAATTTAATAATTATATCTTATATATAATTTAACTTAATAGCTAGTAATATATTAATAAGGGAAATACTATATATAAATATAAGTAATTAAATTATTATAATTATATTATAATTATATAAATAAAGCTATTTATAAAAAATCTTTTATAAAAGATTATAATTTAAGGGATAGTTAATTAAAAAGCTATTTATAAAGTATATTATTTAAAAAAATTTAATTATTATAAATATAATATATTACTATTATTATTAAATATTAAAAAGTAAAATATAATTAAAGAAAATTATATATAATATAGCTTTAATTATAAAACTTAAAAAAACTAATAATTATAATAAGTAATTTATATTTATTTAAATTAACCTTAAAGTAATAAAATTAAAGTATTATATTAATTTTAATATAATTTTTTAAGATAATATAAATAAAAATTAAAAAGTAAAGTTTAAATAAAAAAACTTAAATATAAAGATAATTATATTTTAATTCCTAAGTATTAACTATTTGTATTTATTCTTAACTTATATTCCTTATATTATATTACCTTATAGCTTAATTTAATTTATTACTAACTTTTTAAATTAGTTTTAATTTACTAATATTTATAATTTTTCTCTTAATATTAAAACCTTTATTTTCTAATTTACTGTTTTTTTTATTTATTTTTTTTCCTTTATTTTATAATAGCCTTTAATTTTTATAATATAATACTTAATATAATACCTTAATCTCTATAATTATATATTTTAATTATATAAATTATTATTAATATAAACTATTATTATTATTTAATATAATATTATTAATAAAGGCCTGTTATTAATTTAATAGATATTAACTCTATTTTAAGTAATTAATTAGGTTTTTTAATACCTTTATTTAATTTATAATATAGTTAATTAAGGCTTTATTTCTATTAATACCTAATAGCTATATTTAATAGTTAAAAATTACTAGCTAGATTTATTATATTATTAATAGCTTATTTATATATAATAGGTCTTTTTTTATTATTTTATAATACCTAAAAAAAGATTATAATATTAAGATATATTTAAAGTTAAGCTTATTAATTTCTATTAAAAAAGCAGTTATATAAGTATTAATTACTATAATTAGATAATTATAGCTATTATTAATATTAATAGTATAGTAATATATTTTATAATAATTTTTAAGGTTTTTAGTTATTATAACTTAATTTTTAAAGGTTAAAGCCTTAATAATAATTACCTTAATAAGGTAATAATAAAGAGGATATTTAGCTTATTAAGGTTAAGGAAAATATCTTTTTTATACTTATAGATTAAGGCTATTTATTTAATTAAATTATAAGGTTTATAGTAATAGTTATATAACCTTAAGACTTATTATTAAAGTTATTATATTTTTTTAATATAATATATAATACTTTATATTATATTATACTAAAAAATAAATATCTTATTATATTATTTTTTTATTTAAGACCTTAATTAGCTATACTTTATATATTATTATAAGGATATTTTAACTTTTTAATATTTTAATTAATTAATTTATTAATCTTTATAAAGCTTTAATAATTAAAATAAAATTACTTAATAACTATAAAAAAAATATAATATTTTATTAAAATTATAATATAAAAAATATTAAAAAAAGATTTTTATATACTTATTATAGTATTTATTAAAATAAATAAAAATAACTTTAAATTCCTTAATAATTATATTAATAAATTAAATAAAATATAAAAATAAATTTTTATTAAAAAGCTAATAATACCTAATAGCTTATTATTTATAATTACTTTAAAAGGTATTAAGACTTTTAATTTAAATTAATATAATAACTAAAAATATAATATAAAAAGAGAAAGAGTTATAATAAAAAATAACTTTATAAAATATTTTAATAACTAAGTTAATATAAAGCAACTATAAAGAATTATAATAATATTTTTTATAAAAGGTAATAAAAAAGAAAAAAGGTAAATAATAAAAATAAGTTTAAATAAAAAGATAAAGATATATTATATTTAATTTATTTTTATAAAAATTATAAAGTTAGAAATTATTAAATAATATATTTTAAGTAAATATTAAATTAAATAAGATAAAAGAGAAATAAAAGTCTTTAAATTAAAAAAAGTCTTAATATTATATAAATTAGTTAAATTAAAGTAATATTAATTTTAATAAATAAATATTAGAAGTTAAGTGCTATTACTTATAATAATTATAATATCTTTAAATATAATTTTATTTTAAGTATAAATCTATAAGAAAAAGAAATAGCTTTTAAGCTATTTTAATATAAAAAGAAAAAGAAAAAGATAATTTTAAATCTAAGCTAGGAAATATAATTATAAGAAAAAATTCTAAATATAATAATAATTAATTTAATTATAATAAAAAATATTATTATTATAAATATAGGCTATTTAATATATAATTTTAATAATAAGAAATAGTTTACTTATTTAATAAATATATAAAAAAAAAGAATAGTTATTAATAATAGTAATATATTTTTCTTAAAAAGTTATAATTAAATTACTATTAATATTAATTATAATAATTTTAAGATTAAAGCTTTATATAATTTAAAAGTAATAATAAATATATTAAGCCTAGGATTACTTTATAATAAAAATATAATTTTAAATAAAAAATTAAATTAATTAATTTCTTTTATTAAAGATAAAGCTATTATAAATATTAAATAAAAATAAAATATTATAATATTAAAATACTAAAAATATTAACTATATTATAACTTCTTTATAATATTAATAAATACTAAATTTTATTTTTTTAAATATAAATTAATATATTATAGATTTAATTATATAAGCCTTAAATAAGTATTATAGGCTTATTAAAAAGTAAGAATATATATTAATATAACTATAATAAAGAATTTTTATTATAAGATATATTAATTAGTAAAAATAAATATAATAAAAAGAAAGTTATATCTATATAAAGTATTAAAATTCCTAAAGTATATCTTTTAAAACCTAATTAAATATAAGCTAAAAGTATATAATAAATATAAATATACTTTATATAAAGTTAATATAATAATAAAGTATTATTAAATATTTTTTTTAAAAAGAAATTAAAAGTAATATAATACCTTAAAGTATAAAAAAAGGAAGTTAAGTTATATATAAATAGCCTTAAAGTTTAAATAATAAGATTTAATAATATTAAAAAGTTTAAAATAAAAAAACTATAACTTTAGCTTAATAATAAAGAAGTTATTTATAAATACTTTATATTATATAATCTAGAATAAAATAGTAAAGTAAAAAAAGTAAAATATCTATTAATAGAATTAATAAAAATAATATACCTAAAAATAAAATTTCTAGACTTTTTTTAGCTATTATTTATAAAAGCTAGTATATATATTAATAATAAACTACTAATAAAGATACTATAAGGATTTAAATTACCTTTTAAGGTAATATATAAGTTAATTAATATTATCTATAAGTTATTTTTTAATTATATTTATATTTAAGAATATATAACTTATATATATATTTCTTTTAAATATTAAGTAAAAAGTAAGAAAATAGTATTAAAAGTAAAAAAAAAAAGGCTTATTAAAATTAAAGATAATTATAGTTATATATTTAAGATTTAAACCTTAGAAAATTAAAAAGTAATATAGGTATATAATATATACTTTTATAAAAAATTCCCTAGAAAAAAATACTTAATAAATAAATAATATAAAATATAAAATAATATTAATAAATCTTAAGATTATAAAAAGAAAATATATAATATAATATAATATAATATTATAAAGTTTATTAAATAATTTTTATAATAAATAAAATAATAAAAATACTAAAAACCTTAATTATAATATACTAATTAATATTAAAAGTAATTTTTTATTATTTTTATAATAATAAACTTTAGCTATTAATTATTTACTTAATATAATAAAAAAAGAAAAAGAAAAAAAAGGTAATTTATATTTTAATAGTTAGTTCTTTTTGCCTTTATACCTCTAGTAATTTCTATATACCTATAAAAATAACTAACTTTTAAGATATTTAGTAAAAACTTATTAAAATTATTTCCTATAAAAAAGCTTTAATAAATTTAATAATAAGTTAATAATTTAATAGTAAATTAATATAAAAAATTAATAAAGCAGTTTTTTAAAATACTAATATTTAATTTAAAAAAATAATATAAGAAAAATATCCTTATTATTAATAAAGTAAGAATACTATTAAGTATATTAAAAAATATTTAAAAATATCTTAATTATAATAATATATATTTAGGCCTTTAATAATATTTATAAAACTAATAGTTATTATAATACTAAAAGTACTTTATTTTAAATAATAATAAGATATTAATAACTTATTATTTCTTATAAATAAAAAGCTTTAAAGTAGCCCTTAAGATTTTTAATATAAGGTTAATAAATAAAAGTAATATATAGAAATAGTAATAATATTTAGAAAATAAAATAAATTTAAAAAAGCTAAAAAAATATATATTTTATAATACTTATAATTAAATAAATTCTTTAATTAAAAATCCTTAAAATATAAAAAAAAGCCAAGAAATAATATAATTATAAAGTATTATAAATTTTAATTAAATAAAAGTAATATAATAGCTTTATTAAAAAAAAGCCTAAATACTAGTAAATTATAAGCTTTAAATAAAAATTCTAAATAGAAAATAAATATATAATATTAAAAGCCTAAAAAGAGAAAACTAATATATAAAAGTATAATAAGTTATAAAAAGAAATTAAAAAAAAAACTATAATATAGTTAATTTATATATAGTAATTATATATATTATATTAATATATCTATTTCTTATAATTACTATAATCCTAGCCTATTATATTAAATAATATTCTTAGTTTAATATATTACTTCTTTACTAATATTACTTTATTTATAGCTCTTAAATATAAGGTTAATTAGTTATATACTTTAGTATATATAATTAATTAGTAAATCTAGTTATTATTAACTTTAAGTTAATTTAAATTTTACTAACTAACTTATATAAAAGTTAATTTAATTCCTTTAAACCTTTAAACCCTACTATTACCTTGCCTTTATCCTAAAACTCTATTTATAAATATATTATCTCTTTACTTTTATAGTCTTAAACTATAACTAGCCTATTATATTAAAAGTAATATTCCCTTTATTATAATAACCCTTTTAATTATATTAAAAAGCTACTCTTTATATATATTTAAGTTTAAGCCTATAAAGGCAGTAAGAAATATAATTTAATTTAATTTAAAAAAATAACCTTTTTTTAAAACTCTTTTTAAGTCTTTTAGACTTAATAACTTATAATTAATTTAATTTAAATTATTTAAGCTAAAATAGCTTATATAATAAATTAATTTAATTAAATTATAATTAAAAATAGTTATCTTAATTAGGTTAAATTAGTATTTTAATAAGAAGTTCTTTTTAATAGTAATTATTATTATATAAATCTTTTTTAGTTTTTTATTATTAGCTTTTTATAAAACAGGCCTAATAGCTATATTAAGGTTATAGCTAGTTATATAGTAGGCCTAATAATATAGCTATAGGCTATTTTATATAGTAAGTATTATATTAATAGCTATAATTAATATTAATAGCTATAACTAATAGATATAAAAAGTCAGGTTAGGGAATATACTTATAAGTTTATACTTAATCTTTTACTTAGTTAGGGTCTAATTAACCTTTAAGTAAAAGTATAATAAACTTAGCCTGTTTTTTAGCTAGGGTAAAGAAAAAGGCTAATATAGCTACTAAGAAGTAGTATTAATATTACTTAATTAAGGCAGTAATTATATTATTAAGGTAAATAAACCTTATATAATTTTAACTTTTAAGATATAGGCCTATTATAAGGGCCTTATTATTTAAGTATTTATATAAAAAGTTAAAAACTTAATAGCCTTACTAGGCTAATAGTAAGAGAAAAAAAAATATTAAATAATATAATATAATTATAATATTTTTAAACTTAGTAATTAAAAATAAAATTTATATTATATAACCTTATTTTTTTTTTTTTTTTTTCCTTTATTATTAGCCTAATAAGGCTATTAAGCTTTTAACTTTTTATACAAATACTTAAATAATAAGGCCCCTATAGTAGGCCTATATCTTAAAAGTTAGAATTATATAAGGTTTATCTGCCTTAGTAGTGTAATTGCTGCCTTAACTAAGCAGTATTAATACTGCTTACTTCTCGGCAGCTGTGTTAGCCTTCTTCCTTTACCCTAGCCAAAAGACTAAGATATCTCCGATCGACCTGTTTAACATACCGGGCCAAGTTCATCACAAAGTACATTCCCCAACCTGACTTTCCCCGTTGGTTATAGCTGCTGATATTAATCATAGCCACTGATATAATACTATAAAATAGCCTGCAGCTATATAATCAGGCCTACTATATAACTGGCTATAACCTTAATATAGCTATTAGGCCTGCCTTATAAAGAGTTAATAGAAAAGACTTAAAAAAAATCTATATAATAGTAACTATTATTAAAAAGAACTTCTTATTAAGATACTAATCTAACCTAATTAAAATAGCTATCTTTAATTATAACCTAATTAGGTTAATCTATTATATAGGCTATCTTAGCTTAATTAATTTAAATTAGGTTAATAATAAGCTATTAGATTTAAAAGACTTAAAGAGGATTTTAAAGAAAGGTTATTTCTTTAAATTAAATTAGGCTATATTTCTTATTGCCTTTATAGGCTTATTAAATATATATAAAGAGTGGCTTTTTAATATAGCTAAAAGGGTTATTATAGTAAAGGGGGTGCTGCTCTTGATATAAAGTGTGTCTGCGGATAGAGTTGGATAAAGGCAGGGTAATGGCGGGGTTCTGCGAAGGTTTGAAGGAATTGGGTTGACTTTTATGTAAGTTAGTCGGCGAAAGCCAAATTGACATCCACTAATTGATCACACGTGCCAGGGCACGTGACCAATCGACCTTGCGTATAAGGGCAGATAAAGTGATATCAGTGAAGAAGCAGTGTGTTAAACTGGGGATATAACCTTATAGCTTTAAAGAAAGAAAAAATAAAGTATATAAGTTAAAAAAAAATTATATAAACTTATAAAGTTATTATTATAGTAATTTAAAAAAGTAATAAAGAATTTATAATTTATTAGCTTTTATTATTTTAATTTTAAAATTTATATTTTTTATAAAAATAATAATATATTATTTATTTTATATATTAATAATATAAAAATAATTACTATAATAAAAAAAAGATTAATTTAATTATTAATAAAATTACTAAATTACTTAAAATTAAAAAACTTAATAAAATAAAAAAATTCTTTAGACTTTAAATAATTAAAAATTAAAAAAAAAACTATATTTATATTTATTAAAAGAAATATATTACTAAAATATTAAAAAAATTTAATAAAAAACTATTTAATATAATTAAAATATTATAGTTATTAAAAATTAAAATATTTATTAATTAAAAAAACTAAAAATTAATAATAGAAATTAAAAAATAATTATAAAAAATAAAAAACTTAAATTTTCTATTAATAAATATAAGGCTTAATATAATATTTATAATATAAAAGCTTTTAAAAAAATAAATATTAATTTAATAATAATATATTTTAAAATCTTTAAATATTTATTTAAATATATATTTAAAATAAAAAAATATATTTTAATATTAAATAAAAAATATAAAATAATAAATTTAAAGTTAAAAGTATATATAAATATATTATTTATAAATAATAAGTTTATAAAATACTTTATAATAAAATATATTATATTTATTAAAAATAAATTAATATTTTAAAAAAATAAAAAATAAATATTTATAATAATTTTAATAATAAAAATAAAGTTTATAAATTTAATTTTTATAAAATATATATTTTTATAGTTTAAAAATATATTAAAAGAAATTTAATTAAAATAATAAATATTAATACTTTTATTTATAAACTTTAATAATATAAAATAAAATATCTTAAATAAAAATAAATAAATATATATAAAAATATATTAATTTATATTATAAATAAATTATTTAAAAAATAAAAATAGGCTATTTTAATATATAATATATTAATATAAATAAAATAATAATAAATAAACTAATAAAAATATTAATATATTAATTATATAGTTAATTTATATAGTAATTTAATTTATAAGTTTTATTAATATAAAAAATACTAAAAAAATAAAGAAAAAGGTAATTATTATTTTATAAATAGCTTTACTTATAATACTATTATAGCCTGGCTAAGGGGTAATATTAAAGGTGCCTAAGGCATCTACCTTATATATTAGCCGGACCACTTGGCCCGAGACCTTAGTTAGCCACAGTCAATATACACATATCCCCCTCAACACTAACCTATAGATACCGGTCCGTAGCCGGCCCCGCATGCAACATGTGCGCCCTCTCAACAACCATGATATCGATTACCGGGAATCAATACTTCTGGGTTGAACTTTTTCTTCCAGTCTTGATGACAACACCAAAGAGTCCCAATGGATAAGGCAAGAATCCTACTCGTCGGCTGTGGGGGAATAGGCTGTATAGCAGCCCTCAACCTCGAATTCGGAGGCCGGGCTGAGGTTACAGCTGTGCTGCGCTCAAGCTATCAAACAGTCAAAGAGCGAGGATTCACCATCGATTCTGTCGATCACGGTAAAGTTCTAGGCTTCAGGCCAACCGAGAGTGAGTTACCTCGGGTCTCACATCACCCATCAACTGACCTTGATACAGTCCTACCATCTGTTCCTGATGCCTCCAAGCCCAGCATCTCACCCTTCGACTACATTATCTGTGCCACCAAGAACATACCAGTCATCTCTACATCGGTGGCTGATCTTATACGCCCTGCTGTTACAGTCGGATACACCACTATCTTGCTCCTTCAGAACGGACTCAACATTCAAGTTCCTGTCCAGGAGGCATTTCCAGACAATGTGATTCTCTCTGGTATCAGTATGTGTGGTTCCTCGGAGCCCAAATCTGGCATCATCGAACACAATCTGCACGATGAGCTGCGTATTGGCCCCTTTGAAGACTCTGGCAGCGCTGCTGAGCGAGCAAAGGATCTTGTAGCACGCTTCAATGCTGGAGGACGCTGCACTTGCCACTACGATGATAACGTCACCTTCTCTCGATGGAAGAAGCTCCTCTACAATGCTGTGTACAACCCAGTTGGTGCTCTGACAAGACTGGACACTGGTGATATGCAGCTTTGTCCTGGCCTCGTTGACGAGGTTATACGGCCTGGCATGAAAGAAATACAAGCTGCAGCCGCAGCTTATGGACAGGAACTTACAGATGAAATGATAGAAGCAACGATTGTGACAGAACCCATTGATGCCCATGTATCACCGAGTATGTTGATAGATGTTAGAAAGGTCAGTGTTCTCAGTCTATGCCTGCCTACTCAGCACCTCATGATCTCCCCCCGTTCAACTCATCCCCACAAACACACCATAGCCATGGTCCACATGTTATCAACATTCCTTACTCAGAAGAAAACCGTGCTGAATCTCCCTCAGGAACAATACATTGAGGTAGAAAACCTCCTCGGCGAACCGCTTAGAGCTGCTCAGGCACGTCGAATACCAACCCCGATTCTTCAGAACCACTACTCTCTAGCAAGTAGCTATCAGTGGAAGCTCCACAGCAAGAAAGATGTTTCAGAGATGAGATGATGTAGAATGTTCATCAGAAGTTCCAAATGAGAAGTTTGCTCTGAGCTGCTCAGAAGGATAGCTCTGGTGTGAGCCCGATCTCATGTCAGCCTTTTAAGAACCTGGCATTCACCAAGACACTGAGTCAAACTAATCTAGTGCCTACGTGACTAGCATCCTCTGGCCAAAAACCGCTGTAACTCTTCAGTCACTAGCCACCGTCACATCGTTCGCACCTCTTATCAAGATCAAATATCCTGCGAGAAAAATCTAGCAACGAAAAATCCATGAGAATCATAGCCAGGACTCAATCGGACCCGGATCGTAGCATTATAAAGTTATACTATCATATATCCTCCCTCAAGAAACGCACTCATGTTGTTCATTCCTTCCATCTCTTGTGAGGAAGAAGAAAAAAACACATTCTCTCTGCCAAGACGCCGATATCTGCTCCATCCGTCTCTTTCCCTTGTCCCTTATGGTCGCTGTCTACCAAGGTGTGATGGAACCGGAAAGTGGTACTATTATTTCATTTTGTCTGTTGTACAATGCCAAACCGGGGCTGAAGAAGAAATCGTCATCGAGCTTAGTCCTGGTTGACAGTTTGCTGAAAATGCAGGTGTTAGCACCTCGAGGGTTGTACGGGACTATACCAAAACTCACCACAAGCCAATCCATGCCCTCGTTCACACCGCTGCCATCGACCGCTGAGCAGGCCATGATACTCCAGTTGCGGTCGCGGAGCTCGCCCAGACGCAGTGCCTCTGAAATCTCACCTGCGCCCTTGGCGCCTGGTTGATCCTGCTTGTTGGCAAAGACGAGCAGGGCCGCATCCTTCAGTTCCTCCTCGTTCAGCATAGCCGAGAGCTCCTCTGAAGCGGTGTGTAATCGCTCGATATCGGTCGAGTCCACAACGAAGATGACAGCTGCTGTGTTGGCGTAGTAGCACCGCCAGTAAGGTCGGATGCTTGTTTGGCCGCCGAGATCCTGTGGTTGCCCCGTATTAGTATTTCTGGCCCGTTTTGAGACGGGAAGAGGTCGAGATCGTACCCAGACGTTAAAGTTTAGGTTCTTGTATGTGACAGATTCGACATTGAAGCCAATCGTAGGTATCGTTGTGACAACTTCGCCAACCTTGAGTGCCTGTTAACATGCATCATGCGCGTGTATATCTGGAGATTCGAACCTTGAGTCGATACAGCAATGTTGTCTTTCCGGCGTTATCCTATGGTGCCGCCTTGTTAGCGTCTCGGGGGGGCCATGCGATCGATAGTCGGATAGACGGCATCCTACCAGGCCGAGGATCAATATTCTGATCTCCTTTTTCGCAAACAGCAGGTTGGAGAACCATGACATTGAGTTTCCCATGATGAACAACTTGCGACGGCTTCGAGGCTCCTGTCTATCTTGTGCCGCTATCGGTTCTGCTCTGCGACTTGGATTGTTTGGGTAGTACGGAGTAGGTAGTGGAGGTATCTTCTTGCACTGGCGCCTGGACAAAGGAGAGGACCCGACGATGTAAAAGAGGCGGTTTATTAGGCTGTCAAAAGCCAGACACGGATCGAGTTCGTTTGTCGTTTGTCGTTTGTCGTTTGTCGTGCAACTTGTGTTTGTTTGCCTTGGTTAGTCAGTGAAGTAAGTACTAAGCTAGAATAGAAAGCACGGGATACGTTAGTAACGTAGGTAGAGGTCCCCTTTTCTGGACCTTTAATAAGTTATTAATGCATCTCGGCCTCTCATGGACAAGTTGCTCTTTTTGGCGGCGTTGGGCTGGTCCAAGCGCCTGACAAAATAACCCGGACCACCTCAACCTTGAGCCCCTCCCCCCCCCCTGCAAGACAAGAGTTCTCTCTTGACAATCCTGACAGTCTGTCTGTAGTGTACCAGTAAGTCATTCGCCAGGGAATATGATGAGGTTGTTTGATATGTGGTAGTGCATGGCCTCCAAGTCTATATATGTAACCTTAGTAACTACCTACCTTAGGTCCTCCTGAGACAGAGGCGTTTTCATTAATAGGTAGGCATCCGAGTACTCCATATCCAAGAGAATTATCTGTACAGCCACATGTACATCGAGAGCTTGTATATCAGATCGACTCATTGATAGGTAAGTACCTAGCTATCATGCTTCTCACAAAGGACAGACACGTCCCAGTAAGGTGATCTCCTCAGGTGGACAACTCACGGGTCACTCACTCACTGCCTGCCTTGAAGACCTCCATTAGTAGGTTGCTCAGAGCTACCAGTAGGGACTACTGTGTAATTTTGTCATGAGTTCCAGCGAAAGAGTCACGAGCCGAGTTCAAAAGTGCTTACCTCAGCAGCCATAAACCATCAACCATGACGGAAGGACCTACCTAGGTAGGTACCTTAGGTCTGGTGGATCTCGCTTCACTCACACTGTAAACCTCAGGCACCAACGTCTGCCCCCACCCACAGAATCAAGTGTTGAAAACCTAACCCTAGAAGCGAAATTCCTCGAAACAAGTGTACTGCATTTCGATACTTTATCACCATTTGGCAACGACTGACCGACTCGACCATCAACGCCCCGTCACAATGCCGGTATGACAGCCCCTACCTATCGTCCTCGGAAGCACGCTCTCGCTCTCTTCATCATCGACAATGGAATTCTGCACCGAATGAATGAATATATTTCCCGCCGCGTCACCGTCGATGATGAAAATTGAGTCGCGATCTCTCGAGGGCTCTGCTCCCATGACACCGGATCGCTAATTATTCCTTTTCACATAGAGCCACAAGTCTTTCCGAACCAAGCAGAAGCTTGCCAAGGCCCAGAAGCAGAACCGCCCTGTGCCTCAATGGATTCGTCTCCGAACTGGCAACACCATCCGGTGCGTTTTGAGCCCCCCCTTCGACACCACAGCTTGACGACTCTTACCAGTCCGCCCGCGAGCAGAGTAACCCTTGGCTAACATTCCTCAACAGCTACAACGCTAAGCGAAGGCATTGGCGCAAGACCCGCATCGGTATCTAAACCGATCGCCTCTCACCCGCCCCTCAAGCCCAGCAACCGACTTTTCTCTCTTGGGCATGGTATCACGATGATTGATGTGAACGGAAAAGGGGAGGGACCACATTGTTGTGACGTGAACTGAACCAAGGGGCCGTGTCTGCACTGCACTGCACTGCGCGTGCGCACGGGGGCGACGGGCCGGTTTGCCTGGTTCATCGATTATTGCCGGTTACTGCATGTCACGGACGGTCATAGGGAAAAAGGAATGCAAAGACTTTGACGCCCCCAAAAAAAGAAAACGGGCCTGAACTACATGGATGCAGTCTACCTCGCCTGTGAACGACGACAACGCAAATGTTGGCTCCTGTGTGCTGTCTTTATTACCAGCAGACTGTATGCTGTTACGCAAGTCTTGAAGTAGTCAAATGAACGAAGCACGCCCCAAACCCCAGCCCTCACTTTCACCAACATATTCATCAGACCTCGAGCTGACCACTGCATAACTGAACGTCTTGACAACCCCAGGTTTAATGGCAATCGTGAATTGAAGTCCTAAGCTAAGTCGGAATGACCTTCTACCATTGCTTCCATGTGTAGGATTTGAAGCTCGTGTTCAAATACTGCCCGGCGGCGACCTACATCCCGTGGAGAGCCTGCCTTGGACAATATCGTGTTACCGTAAGCAACCATATTTGTGCTCCTAGCGTGCCAAAACACTGGCCCAAGCAACCCGGAAAACCAAACTTTAACGCCTAATACGACCCCTGTGACTCATCAAGTTCCATATGATCCTGGATTGAGAAGGCTCGAAGGAAAGTTTCCTGTAAGCCATGACCCAAGGATCGATCCACGCCACAGTCAGACTTGCACCTCACCGCAACCTCTATCCATAATCATACACAAACGGGACCTTAACGATCCTCAGCCCACTCATTCTCACGGCGGATCTGCTCCTCCTCCTCAGGAGTGAAGTCGTTCGTAATGTTGAAAGTTTTGCGGATCTCTTCGGGAGACTTGCCCTTGATCATGTTGGCGACGGTTTTGCAGCCAACGTCAAGGAGAGGCTTGATGTCGAGGTAGTTAGATGCCTGTCGTGAAATGTCAGTTTCCAATGATTTGATGAATAGGAATGGGTGGGCGCACAAGGATGATCTCAAACAGCATCTCCTGATCAACCTGCATAAACTTTTGGTCCCACTCTTCGATATCGGTGGTTTTCTTGCGGGCGTCGGAATCGTCGTCCTGTGCCTGGAGGGGGTCGTTGCGGTGATGGTCGCACCACTCAATCACCTTGCGAAGAACGGCCTCGTTCACCTAAGGAACTACAAGTCAGTCGTGGAAAAAGTCAAGTACTGAAAGAAGTTACATACGTTGGGAATAGGAATAGGGTTGTCAGCATTGATACCCTCGTCACCGATGTCTTCCAACATGTTCTTGATCAACATGGATCGCTCGGCAACAACGCGGTCTGTTGATGTTAGTTAGGAATATGAGCAAGATCCGTCGCAGAGTGTCCCTTGAACTTACCGACTTCAATAATGGCGCTATCATTGGAGGCCAGCCAAACCTTCTGCGTAGAGGTAGAATCGGACATTTTGGGTATGTTTATGGTTCGTGCTAGAGTAACTGGTGATGTAAGTAAGGGATTTGGCGGGTGGGTTGCGAAGAGAAAGTGCAGAGAGGAGGATTCGTGATTGTTTTTGGGTGATGATGGAAGTTGGAGGTAGGCCCGTAGCGGAGGCTAGGTAACCAACCGACCAATAAACCAATCACTGTGGCGGGGTAAAAGGTAGGCTGAGGTGGGTGCCTCGTGCTTCAATCAGCTACGTACCTAGAGGCAGGGCTGTGAATCACTTATACAGTAGACTCGGGGACCCTTTCGTTCAGATGGGGCGGCTTAGTCAGATAAGATAAGCGGGTCGATGAAAAGTGTGTTGAGTATGAAGAAGTGATCTTGATACTGGTGGTCGGTCTTGGAGAGTGAGGTGGTTGTGATGATGGTGATGATTGTGAGAGTAGAGAAATCCAATTCTGTGGGAGGAATCAGGCGTTTTTATATCAGTGAATCTCAGCCCGGTTGCCCAGGTAAGGTTTATATGAGGTGAACCTAGGTAGGTAGTGGACCTGTGCTGCTGCTGCTGCCTTGAGAACCAGAAATAACCTCAAAGACCACCTACCTAATGAGCCAAAGGGAAGAAAGAGTCAGGCGGCAACCTGAAGTTAGAGGTCATGGTTCGCACGAACCTACGAGGCGCGGGCGAGTTTAATTGGCGACTCGTGAACCATCATATCGTCAGTGGACAAAGGAGCATGGTTATTCAAAGGTTTAATATGGTCAAAGTGCAAGATAGCCACGACTTGTCCTACCAACAAATGCTTTGTTCACATCCATGATCTATCCAAGTACACCTTGTGCTATTGTTTAAGCTTCTAGAAAACTTCTATTACGTTGCGTCTTGATTGTAACTAAAGCAAAAGACGCGCGTGGAATCGAGGGAAACCATGCTTCGTTCACGGTATTGCTATGGCGCATTAGTCACAGAGCTTGTTCGCATCCGAATTCTATCAAAACATTTCGAATTGCTTCTTTCCATTGTCTTTCTTTCTACTTTCACCGAGCACTACCTAGGTACCAGTACCTTCTAAGGTACTAAAGGTACCTAGGTAGGTGAGGTATGTGTGATCGAGCTCATCGCATTCTTTTATCCATGGTCAGTAATGAATGGTACACGGCTGGCATATCAAGCTACTCCTCAAGGCACCTCAGAATTTATTTGAGGCCACAATGCTTGTCACTGCAACGAACAAACTCGAGACGATCAAGACACAGCTGCGATAAGTGAGTACTAATGGAATCGTCATGAGCGGGCGATCCCCAAACTTTGGCAAGGGAGAGAACAGAACAGTCGTTAGCAAATGGCTTCAAGACACATTCAATGCAAGAGCAACGACCTACCCAATGAAATCAACCTTGTCCTCCCTTAACTTCGTGGCGTCTGGCCACCCAAAAGCTTCTTTTGTTGAGTCGAACACCGCAAAGGAGAACAATCATGATCATGTTGCTCAGGTTGATCAACAAATCATGAGAAGATCGTGCAAGATTCCCAACCGTCTTCAGTGCCGAGAGGCTGCAACGGTCTAGTTGCACTGTTCGTTCGTTGCTTACTCGTTGACGCAAGCATGGCCAGGCAGTGTTTGTATACGATCCGTGTCCGTTCCGTGATAAACAGCAAAGGCCATCATCAGGTTCGACATGCGGAGCATCACAAAGGATAGAGGCGGTATTGTAAGTGGGATGTTGATGTTGCTCTCAACATCGTACAACAAAGGTGGTGATGTCTCATCGACATACATCCATTCCATTACAAAACCACATTCGGGACATCAGTGGCATGCACAACACAACCATTGAACCCACCTTTCCCCTCATCCCACCAAATAAACAACAGTTGATGGAACCCCCAAATACACACGAGGGTTCCAACTCATCGGTAGGATGATCCTTTGCACGAATCTTGGATTGACGGCCTTTGAAGGCATCCTGCAGACCCGCAGCAGTATCCGTACTCGAGCTCGCTTCCGGCGGCCAGCAATGCACGAACATTGTCTTGCAACGAAATAACTATAGCATTACAATCATGCGACTTTCTTATGTCCGTAATTACCATCCGATTCAATTCCAACAAGATTACCATCTTTGTGGTACACAATCGTCCCAGTTGGTGGCTGGAAGCTGGCGTATCAGCGGCCACCATGATTAGATCTTTTATTGGCAACCTTCCTAGGTACCTATGGGCCTACCTTGGCGCTGGCCAGGTCCACGGGCCATCAATTCATCAATTCATCAACAGAGCCGCTAGCTCGCCGTGTTGTCATCCTGGCGTTTGGGTTACCGTGTGGCTTGATTTGGCTCCAAGACAATACACAGGATTGTTGTAGGGATGCCTCGATAAATCACTTGTCCCAGCCATAGGCCACCACGCATGAAAGGCTGATGTTATTATCTGTTGGATCAGAACTTCAGGAGGCCTGCTCGTCCGTCTGGGCTGGGCTGTCTGTCAAGCCTCCCGTCCCCCCCCCCCCCCCCGAAACCGCCTCCCCCTGTCTTGTCCTGTCCCGTCTTGTCAGTCTAGGGAGCCCAAGTCCCTAAAAGAAAAAAGCTTCTAGCGGACGCAGTCTAGCAGTCTAGCAGTGGACCTCACCATCGTCAGTCCCTTCCCCTACCTTGGGCTTGGGATCCAGCTAGTGCCGCCAATCCCGGATCACGGCGTCGTCTCCCACTGGCCACGTTGTAAGCTGGCGCTCCCCCTGGGCTTGAAATGTTTCCCCTTGGGCCATCTACATACTAACTGGGCCCTGTCCGTTAATTACCTGGCTTGGGCTCTCGAGACGAGAAGAGTCGAGCTTCTGCGATGAGATTTGGTTGTTGATCCTTGATCCATGAAGTGGCCCCCCTTCCATCCATCCACCCATGTCCTGCTGTTGAACTCAGTGGGCGAATAAATCCATCCATTATCTCGGGCATGGATCTGGCTGTCTCTGGTGGGGGGCAGTAGGTGTCACTTCACTTAAACAGAACCTGACCTCCGTACAGTGGAGGCTTGCTTCATCTTCATCTTCACCTACACCTACACCACCTACTCATACACACATCAGTCTCGCATTTCCTCTTCCATTCTTGTCTTGGTCTCTTGTCCTCTTCTCTTTTCTTTCTATAAATCCTTTCCTGACCTGGGGGACTGTTTCTCATACTTGTCGATCTAACAATATACCTTCGTAAACCTTGCATCTTCCCTTTCCCCCTCCCCGACTCGAGCCTCTTGCGACACCACACGACGTACATATCAGCAGCGCATAGCGATCCGAATTCAATCTGCTTAAATTAGCTCGAATATCCTGCGACCGGCGAAATTTTGACGCTTTTCTCTACTTCCCCCACTTTGCGATTTCGGCACGAGAGCGCCAGCCGTCGGAGCGCATCGAGTCGAAGCACTCATGTTCGTTCGGCTTTTGTTTTATGCGAATACTCGATGCCTCTTCCCCTCGAAACTAAGCTCATGATTGCTCTCCCAATTTACAGCTGCTCAGATCAACTATGTGGCGACGCACATATCTCACGCTCGTCCTCATAAGGCTGTGGTTTGCGCTGTCTCCCAGTTATTTACACCCGGACGAGAACTTCCAAGGGCCTGAGGTCATAGCCGGTATGTTTCTCTCCGCGCAAGCTTCCAGGTGCCCTCACGTTGAAATGCCTGTATGTCCAGAGGATGCATTTCAATGCCCTCTGTGTTCATTTCATGCAGACTGTCACGACGAGTCCAGCTGCTAATTTACGCCAGGCCAAATTTTTAGTTATCCCGTACGACACACTTGGGAATTTACAAGCGAGAACCCTATCCGTAGTGTTTTCCCACTATGGCCCGTCTACGGTCTTCCTATGCTTCTTCTGCGGTGGCTATGGATCGGTAACGGCAAAGACGGAGAGATCCCGCCTATTGCGGTTTTCTGGACTCTGCGCGTTCTCATGTTTGTCATCAGCTTTGTTCTTGAAGACTGGGCGTTGCATGAATTGATCCCGTCACCGAAGCATCGCCGTGTTGCCGTTCTCCTTGTCGCCTCGTCCTACGTGACCTGGACCTATCAGACGCACACGTTCTCCAACTCGGTAGAGACGCTCGTTGTTGCGTGGAGTCTTGTTCTGATCCAGCGAGTCGCTGATCCACGGGTGCGTCACTTGCACGCCATCACCACTACTAAGAACTATCAGCTGACTTCAGATTCGACACACAGCAGCGGTCATGTGTTTTGTCTGCCACGGTGCTGGGAATAGTTGGAGTATTCGGTGTATTCAATCGAATCACGTTTCCAGCATTTCTTGTTGTTCCTGGACTTCGACTGCTCCCTGTGTTCTGGAAGAGGTGAGCAACCCTATTTGCGCTTGGCGCGGAAATGTCTGAATCAAGCTAACACATCCACAGGCCTACGTCTCTCGTATACTTAACGTTAGCTGCGGCACTGACAACTGTCATTGCCATCGGTCTGGACACCGCGTTTTACCTGCCCGGTCCCATCACATGGACCGATCTGATCCATAAACCTGTAATCACCCCTCTTAACAACTTCAAGTACAACTCAGCGACCGAGAACCTGGCGCACCATGGCCTTCATCCATGGTACCAGCATTTGGTGGGAAATTTGCCGTTGCTGCTGGGCCCAGCTGCAGCTTTGTTGATTGTCAGACCCAAAATATCAATCCGACTATGGTCGGCAGTGTCGGGTTTGGTGGTACTATCGGCGTTTCAACATCAAGAGGCGAGATTCTTGCTCCCAACGGTACCACTATTTCTTTCGTCAATCCGCATGCCCCGAAACCACACAATATTCTACGCCTTTACGGCAGTTTGGATCGGGTTTAACCTCGTCCTCGGCTCCTTGATGGGTATCTATCATCAGGGAGGTGTGGTGCCGGGACAGGTCTTCCTCAGTCAGCAACCAGATGCCACCCAAGCTATCTGGTGGAAGACGTATACACCGCCAGTCTGGCTTCTTAATGGCAAGAATGAGTTCTTGACCACGCGAGACGTTATGGGTCTCAAGGGTGAGGTGCTACTTGAGCAACTCTACGGACTCGCCACATGCGACACTCCCGCCGACAGACGAAACCAGGAGTATCTGAAGGAGAAGAATGGCACATACCTGATAGCCCCGGCATCAGCAACGTGGCTAGATCCCTACCTGTCCAACAAGGGCTTGGAGGGGCTACGATTTAGAGAGGTATGGCGTTACAGGAAACACTTGAACCTAGATGATCTGGATTTTGGCGACGACGGCGTTTGGGACACCCTGGCCAGGGTTATTGGGCGACGGGGCCTCGTCGCCTGGAGAGTCACAAAGAGCTGCCCAAATTAGACAAAAAGGGGGGCGTGACTGCTTTGTCGAATTTTCTTTGTCGCGTATACATAAAATAGAAATCATTAATGACGATCCAATTTTCTCGGCTTCATGGAATAAGGTCACCCAAAGTTCGGCTCACATGATTCCATCTGTGACGCACCGTATTTGTATCCGTAATTATCTTTCTTCACTCGAAAAGTTGAGCTTATCCCCCAACCCCACCGATTGGCTTCGCTTGGAAGAAACCCTGCTCACATCTCCCCGCAACTAAGGTAATGAGCTGGAAGTTGAGTCGACTTGAAGAAAGCCAGTCACGTCACTGATAGTCCTATAGTGGCATGTAGTGCCGTAAGTTTGCAACCAGCGACAGTTGTAATCTTGGCATTCATGGTGTTGCCTTGCAAAACATTGAGCTTGGCGATGCGAACCGAAGCGAACGTTGGTAGTTGGGTTAACTTGGAGTCTGTATACTCTGCATCATCTGTCTCCACATTGTACATGTTTATCCAAGTGATTGTATGGATTCGGTTGACAATCGCGTTTGAAAAGTAGATTTGTCTTATTTATTGTGTTATTTCTCCTGCCACCCTAGTCTAAGCTGCAGTCCACGTTTCAGTGAACACAATTGCCGGAGCCATCTCAGGCAGAAGCTAAAGAAGCACGCTTAGTACAGGCGCTTGGGGGGAGACATGGAAGCCTTGATGGTAAGGCTTCCAACGTTCTGCCAACCCTTCTTGAGAAGAGAGACGAGGTAGTTGATGGCCAGCATGATGTTGGCGACGAGCTGCTCCTGGGTCATCTCGACGTTGCCGACAGCGACACCCATGCAGAGAACCTTCTTGAGCTGGAACTTGATGGTGGACTTGACCTCGTTGATGCGGCCAGTCAGGTCGTCGGCGTGAGAGACGGGAGTGGGGAACTTGCCGGCCTTGGACAGACCGGGACCCAAGAGACGGGGGATCTGCTTGATGAGAGCCTCGGAGGCGACAAAGGCGTCGTACTTGCGGGCAAGCTTCTTAATGAGCTTCTTGTTCTTGTTGAGCTTCTTCAAGTCATCAGCGGACATGGCGTCAACACCACCGTGCTTGGCACGATCAATATCGTGCTGGTCACCGAGAATGCTGTCAATTTGTTAGCCTCCAATTCTCTTGGCTCTGTCGATTCTTCGGCCGTACCAGATGGACATGTTGGGTCGGGGGATGGAGGGCAGGCGGATGGTGCCAGAGAAACGCTTGTCACGCTGAGGGTCATAGTTCTTCAGGCCGATCTGAAGCTCAACGGTCTCAAGGAAGTTTCGCTTCTTGGTCTCGTTGGAGTACTCCAAGAGCTCTCCGACCTGCGTCCGGACATTAGCTGCATCGCCGTTAGCATTCTTGCGGTGTCTTAATATTGTACTGTGACTCCTCTTGCGAGTTCAGTCTCCTCCGGGATGTGCCATACCGACTGTGATCTTCGACATCTTGACAGTCTCCCAATAGATGGCTGTATAATCTAATGGTGGTCAGGGCGAGTTGGGATAGGAAATCAGAAATTATGAGCGCAGTTGAAAATCAGGCAAAATTAGAAAGTGCGTCCCGGCAGAAAGGTGGGGCTCCTTCCAGGGCAAAATTTTCTCACGGGATCGCTCACGTGATACATCCCCCGTGTCTACTACCCTAAGGTACTGGGTAGGTAGGTAAGTAAGTACCCAGGTACCTACCTAACTTATGGCATTTCCTCTACCTACCTAGGTACTAGTAGTAAGGTTGTCGAAGAGATCATTCTTTTGAGGACGGTTTCGAGGCTTGGTAGATTCATTCATGGACCAAAGTTAAGTACAGGTCAGTTTACTTGGCAATCCAATTGTCTCTGTCTGAAATACGACGTCGAAATCACACACTGTCCTATACGCGCTCTTCAAAGCCCATCAAGATGGAAGACACGGCTCAGCGGGTTGACGACTTAATCGCCAACTCGAATCACATCTCCAAATGGGTCGAGGAGCAGCCAAGCGAAGAACAGTCAAGGTGCGCAATTCCTCCGATCTCGGTCTCGTGTAGATATCCTAAAGAACCTTTGTCTGTAGTTGGGCCCAGTCGATATTCACAAGACTCCTCCAAAGTGCTTCTCAGCCAAAAGGCGCTTCAGGCAACTCATGCGTGAAACTCTGCGGTTTTGTTGAGCAGTCGTCAAAATCGCAGTCACGGAGTCTGAAACTTTGGGCCTACTCTAGGGATGTTACTATAAAACTCTTCAATTTTTATGTTGAATGGAACGAGTCAGACAACCACCGGTCAATGAAGCTGGTTCTCGACCTGCTCCCTCAGCTCATCAGGAGAAACCCTGATGACAAAGATAGCCAAGAGACCAAGTCTGCCATCTTGGACAATCTGGTCTCGATTGTGACTGGGAAGTCATCGAAACCGCTGGCCAAATCTGCCATAAAGGCATTGGACCACCTCCTTGCCAAGGACATCGTCACCCTGGATGAGATACGGTCCAGCTATGTCACTCTTCAACAAAGGGACACATCAATAAAGCCCTTGGATGTCTGGAAGTCTTTTCTTTTTGAATTGTTCCATTGGATGACACTTCACTTTGTCTGCCCTACTGCTGGAAGGTTTATTGTCTGCTTGTACCGTGGTCTTAGAAGCCAAGACAAACGAGGCACTTCAGGACAGTTGAGCGTTGAGATTTGGCACCTGTGGCTGCTTGAGGCCATAAACGAGGAGCCTTCCATTCTAGAATCAGTCAAAAACTACATCTTCCTCCCTCTGTTCAAGGCGGACAAGTCTGAGGCCCTGGGTTTCTTGAAGAGAATGAATGAACATGAGGCTGTCTCTGCAGGCCATGAGATAGATATCAATCTCCCGGCCCTGCTGCAGCTAGCAGCGTTAGAGATCGGTAAGAAGGTTGGTTTAGTAGAAGAGCCAGGTAAGGCACCAAGTGAACATATCCCAACGCCTGCTAATCTTCAACAGCACTCGGTGATGATAAATCTGCCGATAGCGACTCATCGATTGTCCTTGACGAGAAGGTTCTGGAGAGTGTCTTGGCCCATCCATCTCACGAAGTTCGCTCTCTCGCACTTTCATTGCTCATGAGCTCCCCATCAACAACAAGGCCATATTCATCCACAGCCCTCGACCTTCTGCGCAAGCATCTCGCCACATACTTTGCCGACTCTGATGCCAAGTTCAGAAATGAAGTAGCTGGAAAGGTTCGAGACATGTTTAGAAGGGTAAGGGGTGCCATCTTTGTACTCAAGAAGAGCATCCCAAGAGCCGCCGCTCGTAAGCAAAAGGAACAGCCAGGCCAGGCCCAGCAACAGCATATCCTTTATCGAACCAACCTTATATCTCTCCCCGAAGCTCAGCTGGTGCACTGCTTGGAGTATCACGAGAAGTTCCTGTACTGGTACATAGGCTTCTTGTGTAGTGAGTTAACACCCACTGCTTCTTATCAGCGACATAGTGCTTCTCTCAAGGCCGTCACTTTCATTCTACGAATGGAAGGGGAAAAGTCAAAGACGTGGGAGACCGCAGATGACCAGACACTATTCTTTGATCAGTTTGGCGGCTCATGGCTCCGAGCTTTGTCTGACCTGATCATGGATCCATTTGATGACATCCGGAGCCATGCTGCTACGGTACTTGGATGGATATTCTCGGATAGCCGGTACAGGAACTTCTACCTGCTGGCCCGACAAACCAAACCAAACCCCACTCAAGAGCTCACAGAACTTCTGAGAAGAGCCGAAGCCCTTGCTCGCAAGACTGCTCGAGCCGATCATTCAGACGGTGTCGCCAGAGTATCTCAGCTACTGTACAGGTTCTCTGAAAATGAGCAACATCGAATCGCACTACTTTCAAAGCTGATAGGAGGCCTGGAAGAGAGGCTGGCAGTCGCTGAGAAGGATCTCGGCAGAGCGGTTCTAGATGCGCCGCTGCACGGTGATTTTGCTTCCCTGTGCTACATGTGGCAGGTTGTTTCAGAGCTTCAGTTTTCTGAAGGAGAGTTGCAGTCCATGCAGGCTCTGCAAGACACTCTGGTCACTTGCTGCGAAAGAGTCTGGGCAGCAGTCCGCGATATTCTCTGTGATGACTCGCCTGAAGGCCATTTACCCCAAGAGCTAGAAGAGGTTGATGGGCTCGACACCAAAGATGTGTTGAGCTACAGCTTCCGGTCTGTACATGAAGCCAGGTAAGTCAATCAATGACTTGGAGTATCACTTCAGCTAAAACCCAGTAGCAATCTTATGCGCATCATTATCCTCTCTATCAAGCAACACTCCCGCCGTGGCAGAATATGCCCGTCAAAGGAAGCTTATGAGAGAATAGGAAACTTGTCATTTACCCAACTAGCCAGTATAAGACACCGCGGCGCTTTTACGACAGTCGCCCTTACTTTCTCTACATGCTGCCAACTTGTCAAGCACCTAGACCAAGCTAAAGCTGGCGCCGAGTGTGGTACCGCTCTTCTCGAGCAGTGGTATGCGGTGAGTCCTACGATCTACCTGCTGAGTCTCTGCATTTTCCAAGACCTATACTCTACAAGAAATGGAACAGATGGATCGGGAACTGACCAAAGGTAGGGCACATTAGAAGCCATCAACGCTCAGGTATCGACCACTCGGCGATCTGCCGGTATCCCTGCGATGATGACAGGCGTCTTATCCGCCAATACGTCTAATCCTTCATTTGAACGAGTTATGAACAAGCTCATGGAGATCGCCAGCCAAGAAGCCCGCGTCACTGAGACCGACGGTTCGAATCTTCCCCAGGTCCATGCTTATAATTGCCTGAAGGAGATCTTCAAGAGCTCCTACTTAACAGCCATGGGCAACAAGTCTGAGAAATTCTTACCGCAGTGCCTCGAGCTGGCAGCCAATGGCCTCAAGTCTGAACTATGGGCCATTCGTAACTGCGGCTTGATCCTACTCCGAAGTCTGATAGACTGTCTCTTTGGATCCCATCAGAGCAAAGCTCTCATGGAAGCAGGTTGGGATGGTAAAGCCAACCGGATCGCCTACCACCGATACCTTTCCCTTCCAAGGACTCTCCTCCTCCTTCTGAAGTCAGGCCACCAGATGATGGCCTCCATTGCTGCCAGTTCAGCTGCGGCCGAGTCAGTCTTCCCAGCCCTTGACATCATTCGAAGAGCCGGCCCCCCTGAGGTACTTCGTGAAGAGCTCCAGATACATATAGCAAAGTATCTGGCCAGCCCGGTGTGGCACGTTCGCGAGATTGCAGCCCGAACTCTATGCTCGTGTCTCCTACATGCTCAATGGCTCGATGCTATCACCAGTATTGCCGCTGAGTCTGTTCGCTCTCAGATCGGGAATATTCAGAATCATGTACATGGCGTTCTGTTGGCACTAAAGTATATCGTTGATCGGTTGAGCGAGATTATGCCCGAGCTGTTACAACGTGAGAAAGACTGTATCGACAAACTAGAAAATCCGCTAACAGGCACTACACAGATGACATACCCAAGCTCTCCGGTTTCCTCATCGAGTACTGGCGCGAAATCCAGGCCTTGGACTCCCCTGAAATTCCTGCCGCGTATCTTGAGGTTACTAATCTTGTACGAGCTCTCCCCAGGCCTGGGTCAACTGATCCAATTCAACTCGAATTCCCTCCCTCCAGCAACCGAGAGGGGGCTCTACTCAGGGCACAGAGGGTAATGCACGAGGTCCACTCCATCTCCGAGGGTAGTGGCCCCATCGAAAATCTCAACACATTGTTTCTGAGCACGACCATGGGCGTCAACACGATAGTGACTGGCCTTGAGACAGTTCCCAAGCTTTGGGACATTTCTCACCTCTCAGAGCAAGACGTGGGCAAGTTCTGCAACCTGTACCGCGATATTTGTATCAAAATTGGACCCGTTGAGCCTCGGGTCATTGCTCTGCAGAACCTCACAGAGATTCTCGACCAGGTTTTAAAGAGTGGAAGGATCAGCCTCGTTGCACCGGGTCTGCTTCTGGAGATTTGGAGCAGCCTGCCCCTGAGTTCTATTAACCCTGCCCTCGCCAATTCGGTGATCAGAATTAGTGGCTGTATCATCGCCATCCTCAGTAGAGCACAGGTTATCACCCCAGAGGGAATCAAGAACTGGGGACATATGATGGCCGATGCTGGTCTGGATGATAAGGTGAGTGATTGGGAAGCCGGTGATATACGATCTTTGACCACTAAAACCTTTTGCAGGATTTTGATACTCGTCTCGCTACAGTCGAATCACTCTGCTCATTCTTTTCTGTCATTGAGCTGGGCCAATCATGGGCTCAAGAAGAACACCTTGTAGCTATCCTCGCTCTCTATGACTCCCTCAACGATGACGACGACGACATTCGAGACGTGGGATCCGCAGCAGTGCAGAGCATTCTGGGCAAAGCTCTTGTACCCATCGAAGCGGCAAATCATCTTCTCTTATGGCTAGCCCAACACTACGCTGGTAGCCCAGCGTTCCGCCAGGTCGTTGTGCGTCGCGTCATGGGTGATTCTCGGTACCCAGCCCCTGATAACAACGTGTTCTCTATCCAGGACCAGCTGCAGGAGGCAATGAAGTTTGATGATTCACTTTTTGTCGTTGAGGAGCAGAACTTGTTCGTGGATGAGGTCAGAGAGACACAGCGCTGGATTGCTCTCTACGAGATCTTGACATGGGAGTCTAATGACCCCTCTCTCGACTCACTTACGACATGGACCAGTGCCGGGATAGAGGCAATGGAAAGTCTCGCGAGCCAAGAAGACGGACCTCTTGGATATGCGTCGAAGCCTGAGGTTTTCGCCATCTTATCACGGGTTGTTCGTGCTGCTGCAGCGATAGCAAGAAAACAGCCTGATTCCGGTCTTTGCGAGAGGATCAACAAGTCAGGCTGTGTTATGCAAGACGGCCTGGGACATATGTCAGGTCTTTTGTTACAGTCTCTCTAAGAAACTATGCACGAACAAAGAGAGATCACTGCAAGTAAACCAAGCAGCAAAGAGAAAAGTAATGCATTGATGCTATTTATGATTTATTGAAAAAGAGCTCCCCTGACGCCTCGCAGTAGAACAACGGCCGTAACACGTGTGCTGTATGTGAACAATAGTAGTTTTTAGAAGAACCAACCCCTCCTTTCGTCTCCTGACTGAGTCAAGACTTTCCAACATGGTATCTCAAACACCTGTCTGGGCTCTCTGAAAGCTTTTGATGGACGGTGATGGAGAGCCTGGACTGTCCAGCAGTCCATTCTTACCAAGCTTTCGGACAAGCATCGTATTCTGTGCCTGCAACTCGCCAACCTGCCCTTCAAGGAGCTCGATCTGACGACGAGCAACGTCTCGCTCTGCACGAACACGCTCGAGTTCAAGCGAGAGGTTGTTCTTCTCTTCCTGCTCGGCTGCTTTGCGACGTCGCTCTTCAGCCTTGCGCTGGTCCCGCTCACGTTTCTCCTCTAGCTTGCGCATCTCGCGGCGATACTTCTCCTCCTGCTTAGCCACCTCCTTTTCATGCTTCTCACGCAACTTGGCCAAAGTAGCAGCGTCCTTCTCCTTGTCCCCAAGAAGCTTGCTCTGTCGCCGCTCCTCAAGACGAGCCATCTTCTCATCAAGCTTCTTCTTCTTTTGTTCGAGCTTCTTAAGTTCCTTATCGGCTAGTGACTGCTGTGACTGCTGCGGGTTGGAGCGGGAAGTCTCCGATTGGGACTCAACAAGACTATCGGGAGATTTGTTCTCGGCAGTCACACTCTTTTCAAGGGCCGAGGCAAAGCTTCGGATGGAGGAGGTGTCGCTATCGTCATCATGTTGTTCCTCAGCAATCGCGTGAGCGTCGGACACACTCCCATCGGTGGACACAAGATCTGAACCAGTTCCCCAGGTCTTGAGCAGGCTTGTGGGAATATAGGAACTGGCAGCCCCTATGGCACCAGCTATGACACCATATAGCCCATTACTGCCCGGGAAAGGGTCGTCTTGATTTGTAGACATGACAGTTTCAGCCTTGGTCCTTTCAAGATTAGCAGTAGGGTTCGATGCAGCCGTGGACTTTGCCTCGTTCGTGACAGATGCTTCAGCAACGTCACTAGTATCATTTACTTCGCCAGTCTCTTCTGGCTCAGCAAACCCATGCATAGCCTTCGACGTCACCCACTTAAGGAACTTGCCAGCATCACCAACGATGCCTGGCGGTGTTCCCTTCTCGATAAGAAAGCGCGGGACGCTGCCACCAGGGTCACTGCGAGTCACCATGAGCCATTCGACAGCCGTGGGGCGTTCGTCGAGTGGCATTGAGCCGTGGCCCTCGCTGCCAGGTTTGGGGCTCGCTAACCTCCCCTCTTCTCGATCCAGGAGATCGGCCGACGAAAGGGATCTCTTAGAGGCAAAGTTGTCGACTGGGACTTCACGGATTACTTCGACTGATTCGTAGTAGCCACGGATAATGCCCTGGCGGGGAGGGCACTCGGGGTGCTCGCAAGGCTTTGAGACTATCATGTACTGTCGGAGGGGCCGGGATCCTTGGGCGGGTTTCACGGAGGTCTCGGAAGTCAGGAGAAGAGTCACAAAGTCTCGCGGGGCGGTCGGACCAGGGAACTGGGCAGAAAGTTGGAAGACTATTGGCTGTCAGCTAAAGGACGGTTTGGTAGTGATGGCATGATTCGGTCGACGTACCTTGCAGCTGGCCATGATCACCGATCTGCCTGTCCTCCACGCGCTTGTCTGCGCCGATACCACGGATATTGCCACTTCCAGGAGCACCTTGGACCTTCATCGTCTCCGAAAACTCAACAGAGAGACCCTTCTTCCAGTCGTCGAAGGACAGCCCTTCGTGCACACTCCGGCGAGCGAACCATGCGCCGCGCCCATCTTTGGCGCTTAGCTTAAAGACGCTGATCCCGAGAGGATTCTCTTTCGCGCTGACTCTGATCTCCTTCCACTCCTTCTGCAGATCTTGCGCCTGGCCGATGGCTTCAGCTTTCTGCCGCAGGGTCAGAGCACGTTTGATATCGGGAGCTGAAGCCGCCGACTCTGTCTTGGATCGAGCTCGCCCTGCAGAGCTTGAAGGGTCCTTAGTGGCTGGTGCTGGAATAGATTCGACCACGGTCTGCGTCTCGGAGAGAACATCGGCCAAGAACTCTTCAAGGTCATCGTCTTGGGGCACTTGTTCCCACTCAACAGGGCCCATAGCCCCTAGAGGTTCGTGGTGATTACCCCCCATAGCTGCTGGCTGAGTGGATAGCTAACCTAAGTTCTGGTACTTATGGAGATGAACGGCGGATGGATTGGACTTGGGTTAGGTAGTGAACAGAGCAAGTGTGAGATGTCGTGGGAGTGAGTATTGAGGGACCAGTAGTCTCGTGCCTGCTTACGAGATGATACAAGAAAAATCCAAAAAAGAGTCGCTAACTTGATGTTTCAATAATAATGAAAAATGAAAAATGAAAAATGAAGACGTCAGAAGGGGAACAAGATGAGATAAAGCCAAGAAGACCGAAGACCAACGACCAACCAACGCTAGAAATCATCCAGTTCCATTTCAATTCTCTCGGCCGCTATGGGCCATGATCAACTGCCGTCATTCCCACGATTGACGTCACTACCTACCTACCTACCTATGTACCTACCTATGTACCTACCTACCTACTAACCTAAGGTAGCCAACCTTCTTCAGTGGCCAAGCCTCCTGACCTAAGTTCGATAGGTAGGTAGGCCCGCCCTCGCCTACACCATAAGGCACCTTAGCTTAGTCATGCAACACAATACTCCTTTACAGCGTCGGGAGCACGGTATCAAGTTACCAGCCAACTAACGACTAAACCCAGTACCTACTAAGGTACCTAGTAGGTAGTGCATGATTATACAAAGCACAAAGACAATGTCCATCTTTTAGATTTTCGAAAGGTGGCTGCTTCATGCCTAGCTAAGGTACCTAACGTTAGGTACGGATAGATATTCAATATTGGATATAAGGCACTGTCAGTTGCGATAAGGCCAACAGACAGACCCGCTTGCATGGATCCTTGGTTCTCCGTATTCCGTACATGGATAAACACGAGAAGGACTTATTAACGTAGAATTATGCATAATCAATTCCAGAATATCCTACTCCCGATTAGTCCAGCATCGCTTCTCGGCATTTGTGAAAGAGTCCGCTCCGACTCCGTACGTATGATGATTGATGACAGATGAAATTCGCCAGGCGAGGGCGAGCCCGAGCTCGAGAGTTCTATTCACCTCTCGAGTGCTTACTTACAGCTACTGCCAAGGAAAAACTTACTTAAGGTGCCTTACCCGATAACACAGTATGCTCTTTCTGTTGTATTACACTACACAATCGACAACTTCCGGTCCTTCATCGCAACCTGGTAGTCCTGCTTACAGCTCCCGCAGTAAGTATCCCGCCACTGCTCGAGGGCCTGCCGTCTTTTAGTTGGCATAGGCTCCATGGCCTTCTGTGGCCCCTTGCCCGCTTCTCCCCCCTTCCTCTGCCACTTTGTGTCGCCCTGCTGCTGCAGCATGGTATCCAGTTCATCACATAGGAACTTTTCATCTACCAACCAATTCTCCCATTCTGACTGTAGCATTTCTCGCTCAATGCTGTTGACAACCCTCATGGCTACTAGCAAGTCATGCCGGTACGATCCTAGCCGCTGTCGAGTCCGTCGAAGTCGACGGGCTGTAGCACGACTAGTTGGTGTAGTCAAACTAGCACCAGCATCCTCCCAGGGCGCATCCAGATCTGTCGTATCCAGTAGGTCCTTGAAGGTCGAGAAGCATGTGCTGTTTTCGGGAAAAGATAACCCTTGATTAGTCCCGGATGCTGTATCCAGATCCGCAAAGTATATGGCCTTGCTCATCATGGAATTGGGTCGAATTCCGATGTTTTGCATGAATCCTGCTGCCCTTCGCTCTCTCCACCACGTCGAAGTCTCGCTCGACGTTAGTAGGAGATTCGTAAGTGCGCTGAATGCGAGAAGCGCAAGGATGATCCACTGAGCTGTAATCAAGTTGAACAAGTTGCGCAGCACAGCAATAGCCCACATGATGAGTGACGATACTGCGCTCTCTCCCAGTGACCGAATCGTCTCAAACACCATTGTCGTTAGGGTTCGAGGCTTGATAGCCTGCTTCTTTGCCGAATCTGTTGCAGCAGGCGAGAAGACCACCACCTCTGTCTGTTGCCCAATCTGGCCATACACCTGGATTGCTCTGTTTGTTCGGCTGCGAGTCCCAAGCTTTCGAACTTGATCCGTAGCAACTTCAGCCAACTCTTCAGCGTCACTTGCAGCATCGTGAATGGCTTGGCGGTCAATCAGGTTCTTGGAGAGTGCCGGGTTTTTCGACCAATCCGTTTTTGTGTAGATGGCTAGTTTGCACTTGGACTTGGCTACGTGCGTTATGACGATCTTGGTCACAACCTTGAACCAGGTTGAGTGAGGCAGATGCCACGCCGTCTTGACATGAGTCACCACGTACGTAACGTGATCGCTGAAGACATCGATGATCTGGTAGTCATTGACATCGGCCGTCTTGGACCGGCCCAAGACATCCTTGTAGTCAACCTTGAACTGGAAGTCACGCCTCATCCTGCCTTGATCAACTAGAACCCAGGGTCCTTGAGCAATCTGCTGAGCACGCCGTTCAAAGTAGAGCTTCGGGAATACGAAACTCTTGTCACCGAACAAAACGTGGAAACAGGACTTGGCACTAATTTCAAAGTGTCGCTCAGCCGCCATCTCCTTCATGCCCTCTGGTTCATAAATGACAGGGCGAGCTGGCAAGTGAAGTTTATGGTTATGTCGAGTCCTCGACTTCGAAAGACGAAGCGGAGGGCTGAACTCCATACGTCGAGCAACAGGCCGCCCCATCGAAGTACCGTCATCCATGGGCGTGTTTGCTGAGACCTCCTCCCAGCTTTCGACACTGGGACTTGGGCGGTCATACTCTTCTTTTTCGAGATTGATCAAGGTAGTGATGATCGCTTCAACATCCATGGGCTCCTCAGCCTGGATGTCGTCTATCAATAGGTTGAGACGAGTGTGAAGTAGTCCAAGATCCTCCAAGAAGACTTTGATAGTGATCCTGGTATACCCTGTTTCATTGGCGTTTTCATTCAGATGCAGGAAAATGAAGTCGCAGTCCCTGCCTGGGGCTGCCGTTACTTCACTGATGATATCCAGACTGATATTGTAGGCCGTGACGAGTCCTATTTGTTGTCCATAGAAGTACATATTGTCGGGTGTAACGTATATACGGCCATCGCCCGCCATGTCTGGTTTGCCGGGCCCTCGCTCAGGAGACCCAGTCCAGGCGGCCCGGAAGACAAGCACCAGCTTCTCCTCCAAGGGCGCATCTGGGAAAAGGAGTCGAAACTGGGCGTGTTGCGCTCTCAACTCTGGGGGATAGTTTCGGGGGAAGTATTCGCCACCGTCCTTCCGCTGAACACCTTGCCCTACAGTGCTTCCAGGAACGACAACACCAATAGGGTCATCCTCATCGAGTCTGGGAAGGACGGGTTGTGGCGGTGCGTTCATTGCACCCCAGAGACTTGATCCCCAGTAGTTCGCAACCACAGATGCAGGGAGTTTCCTATTGTTACCTACCGGTTGACGTTCTCCTGCTGTCAGGACTGCAATTCGACTCAATCCAGTCATCGAGGGTGGCTTGGCCAGGGTTGCTGGAGCCAAAGTGCCAACCTGTGTATCAACCGATGGCAGCATACTAGGCGTCTGCCTGAAATTTGTTGTGCTTCCAACAGACCCTGGAAATCCTGGCGGTAGCGTGTGGCTAGTAGCCATCATGCTAGCTAGTCCAGTCGTGGAAGCTGAGCCTCCCTGCCCGGCTTCCGAGCCTTGGGTGCCAAAGGTCGCTTTGCGATGTAGGTCGAGCTTCTGGATGATTCTGGCAGCATGCTCACGGCCACTCTCACCCTCCTCTCGGGCCAGGTCTCGACCCAGAGCAGTGATAGTACGACGAGAGATGCTGCCGTTAACGTCAAAGCTCTGTCGTGTACTGAGGTTACCGTCTGGTCCTGGTATAGGCAGTGTGTTTGTTCGGTCAATACCAGGGCTTGATTCATCGTAGATACCGATCTGTGCGTCGAGGGTCTTGGCAGAGAACTCGGGAATACTAGGGGGGGAGATGGAAAATGCAGGATCAATGGACCCGGGAAGAGAAGCACTAGTTCTGTTCATGGTGGTCTCGAAAGCTCGCTTCTTGGTAACCTCAAAAACCTCCAACCACTCGGTCAGCTCACCCTGAGTCTCTGCCTGGAGTAGGATTGTCTGGCTCTTGGTCTTGACCTCGAAGCAGAAGCGTCTGTCTTCAGCCACAGCCGGCTTTGCATTACAAAGCAGAACCCCGATCTCGTCACCCTGAAGAACTCCCAGAGGCCCTGGTATCAGCCAGCCAAAGATGCCATCACGGCAATAATACCACCTCCTGATCCACGTATGTCTTGCTGGCTTCCCTGAGAGCACCCGCAGGAACAGCCATCCTTGCTTTTCAGAGACAACTGTGGCACCTTCCTCAAGACGAACAGTGATGGGGCCACGAGTGCCGAGGAAAGGAACGGTTGAAGTGCTGTAGTCCTCGAGCTCACGGGATGGCTTGAATCCTGCTAGCGCATTTTCTCCAATCTCTCTCCTGGCAGACTGCAATTCTCGCCTGAAGACCATCTCGGACGCTCCCATTTCATTCGACCACCCCTGAATGCGCTCCATTTCCTGATTCCAGCGCGTAGTGTTGATTGCAGCTTCTTTGGCACGCCGCAGCTGGCTCCAACGCTCACTGCATATTTTGACAAGCAACTTATCCATACTAAAGCGCAGCTGCGGTGCAAGCTGGCAGTAATCCATTGAGGCCTTGAGGTATGCCTTTCGGGTTTCGAAAACAGCAAAGGCATCTTCGCGCAGAGCCGATGGCTCCTTTGTCTTTGACTGACTGACGTATCGAGCGAGCGTAGAGTCAAAAGTTCGCTGCGCCTGCTCCATGGCCCTCCTGCACTCCTTGAAGTTCCTGAGATCGCCAACGATGAACTGCCGAATAGGGTCGACGACTAGGCCTTCCATCTTCTTCATTGTGCTTATCATTTGAATCCAATACTCACGCCATCCATCGCCCACCCTCTTCAAAGCCAAAAATGTATAATCATTGTCAACAACGCCGTCAGCCGCCGAGGGCATCGTCTTCACGAGAAAAGTATTAATGGTCTCTTCGAGGGCGAGGATATCGTGCAGTAGTTTCGACGTCGACTGAGCATATCCGTTGAGCCATTTTTCTATAGCATCGACTTGATCGCCAAAGTTTGCGGCGGTTACACGAAAAGTCGGAGAATCGAGTGCTGCTTCGTTGAGGCCGACGGGGATGGCGCGGCCAGCCTGGTTGGCCGCTGGCGGAGGGGAGTCTTCAGGCATTATAAGAAGATAATTATGTTTAAGCAAGCGCCCGACGACAGCTTCAGTTGGAACTGAGCTGAGGTCCCACTATAGCGCAGAGATTGGAGAAAGGGAAGATTATATGATGGTGAGAAGATGAGAAGGAATGATGTTGACAAGATCCATGTGTTCCTTGATAGGTCATTTCCAGGTATTGGATCCCAGGTGCAGCCCATGTGAGCTTCCAGTAGGTACCTACTAAGGGACTGGGTAGGTAGGTAGGTATTGACGTAGCACACCCATGCTAGGTACCTCCTAACCCAAGGTCCGCGGACCCCCACAGCGACCAGAAACACCGGAATGGGGCATGGAGCTACGGATAATATCGTTCAAATACGCGGTGATTAACAATACGATATCATACAGTACAGAACTAGTAAGCCTTGGTTCATAAAACCGTAGAGCACAATGTGAGTTCCCTTGGCTCATGGTTAGTTCCTCTCCGGAGAGGTTCTTTTCATCCCCACCCCCTCTGTTTTCAGTTGGGTGATACAAAGTACATAAAAATATTTCACTTGAACTCAGGAGAATGGTTATGCAAACAAGCGACTAGTATTTCGTTGACCCGGCGTGTAATGCCTGCTCATGACTATACATGCCCAATCAGGGACAAGCCTTGCAGCCAGCTAACGCCGACTCTACTCAAATAACAACAATCTTCAGGCCGGACGTCGCGATATGATGCTTTACCCGTGGTGACCCTCAAGATCGATCCCCTAGCCGCCGTGCCACCGCTATCCTTCAATTTTTAATGGTTGGGCCTACCAGCCGTTAGACCTGACATTCTGATTTCCCGAGGTGCAAGAATTGGAGGGTCTGAGATGTACCTCTATTCCCGTCGATCATAACTCAAGCCGTCATCATTGTGCGAAGCGGACTGGGTCGCGATGCCTGGCGGGAAGAATGGAGAGGCGCGAGACTGTCCCTCTCCACCACGCGGTGCTGGGCGATTGACATCGGCGCGGCATCGGTCGACCTCTGCGCCTCGGGGCGCATGGCACTGTTGTTGTACATGGACGGATGAACTTGAGTCGATCCCTCGCTGGTAACGAGGGGATCCGCTGGTCAATCTGCTTGCTGATTAGAATCAAGAGCTCTCATTTCCCGGGCATTATGCCAACTCACCGTCGTAGTACTCGTCGTCGTCACTCAAGTCAGCCAGTTGCTCAAAGTTGACCTTGTAGCGGAGAAGACCGCCGATACCACCGAAGCCCTTGACGAACTGGTTGCCCTCGGTGGATCGGTCAGAAACAAACTCAAGAGTGGTACCAAAGTCCTTGTAGTGTTCCGCAATCCATTCCAGGAAGGATTCCTGAGAAACAATTTCCATCTCTTGGCCGGTCTCCTTGTCGAGGAACTTGTCACGGTTGGTCTGCTCCTGCTGCTTGGTGGTGTGAAGGATGACCTCACTGCCGTTGCTGTCTTTGAGAACCCAGCGGGTGATCTCAAGGTTCTCGAAAACGATCAAAGTCTCGACGGCACCGAGTTCGAGAGCCTTGAGGGTGTCCTCAATGCCGTAGCAAACCTTGCCAGTGTCCTGGCTAATCTCCTCAAAGTACTTTCCGATGAGCTTCTTCTCCTGGATGAACTTGACGTTGCCGAGAGTCTCGGAAGACAGTTCGATAGCCTGGTTGAAGCCGTTCTCACCACCATAAGAAACATCAACAACCTTGATAACCTTGGTCGCAAGACGGCCGTCGAACATGTCGGAGGCGTTGAGATCGTTCTTGAAATCGGCGGAACCAGCAAGAATGAGACCAGCGACGTTGACCTTGTCGGCAGTGATGAAGTTCTGGACAGCCAACTCGGCAACCTTTCGGACGTAGTTGTGACGCTTCTCCTCTCGCAGGCGAGCGAAACGGAGAGCGGACTGACCACCACGGCCGTGCTTCTTGGGAAGATCGACAGAGAACTTGTGGACAACCTCACGTGTGTTGCCGCTAAGAGTTCCGAACAGAGCACCGTTACCATCCATGATGATAAAGCCAAATTTCTGGTCGGACTCGAGCAGCTCGGCCAGAGCCTCGGTGTGGAACTTGTTGTCGCACAGGTAGAGGGAGGTGTTGATGGGCTTGAAGGGCTCGAAATCGATGTTGACCTTTCGCTCCTTGCCTTCCTGGGTCAAGATTTCGCCACAGTAGACGACCAGACCGTTAGGAGGCACCTTGTTGTACAGCTTGAGGCGCTGCTGGGTCGAGGTAATGGCGGACAAGACAGACTGTCTGTTGACTCGAGATTTGATGTTGGAGGCAGTACCCTGAGGGGTTGTTAGTGTCGCCGTAGGGGAATTTCGAGAGGACTCTGGAGCCGTACGTATTCTTCCGCCAACATCTTGGCTGCTCGAGAGACTTGATCCTTAGGGGCTAAAAGGACACACGAGTTAGTGCGTGTCTTGGGAGGGCTTGTCCCACGAGAACGGCTTACGGATAATGAGGGAAATCATTGAGGTTCCATTTCCCCTGGCGGCTTCAAGACGCTTGATCAGCTTCTTGACCTTCCAGATCTCAATCTATTGAGCGATACCATCAGCTATTGTCTTTTCAGGTTTGTCGATGTCCTAGACGTTAATTTCTCGATCGCGGGGCAACAGACGACACGAGAAAAAGAAGAGGGGCATTCGAGGTCCGGGACGAGGATAAGAATAAGACTCACGTTCTTCTCGGCCTCGTTCGCCTGAGCGTCACTCATTCTGGCGGTTGAACTGTGCTTAGCTCGGACCTTTGTATGGGAGTGATATCTTCAGGTAGAAATTTCTCCTGGAGTCGTGGAACTATTAACTCTGGACTGGACTCTGGAGCCTGAAGATCCTAAAAGTTGGATGTTAGTGCCAGATTTTTTCGTGCAGTGAGCGATGACCTAGTGAGGCACCCACACCCACCACAGAGCACAGAACCCACTTTGATTTGCTCGATTGGGGCAATGAAGTCAATGCACTTCACACTTTGACTACCTAGGTACTGTACTAACCTAAGGTACGTAACTTGTATTTTGCCCTCGGGGACGCTGCACTTTGAAGTAGGTAGGTAAGGTACTTTGCTTGAAATCATCGGTACCCGAACGGATCTCTAGGTACCTAATATTACATAGGTACTGTACCTACCTACTACCTTACCTTAGTAGGTAGTTAGGTAGTTTATATGGAGGTTATCACTGCTGACACTGGATGGAGTCTCCAGTCCGCCTCTAGAGGTAGGTAGGCTTTCTGAATCATGGCGGGGACTGTTAGGTTGCTGCCTGTAGGTACCCATGCCTCGGTTTAAGGTTGGGCAATGGTGATGGCGGGGACTTCCATTGAGTGAGTAATTCGGTGTGCTTCATGACTGTTGCTTATTACTTAGTACGGAGTACCTACCTAGGTAACCTTGCCCATTTATCGAAAGTATTGGATGATGTCACAGCAGACTTGGTGCCTACCTATGTACATAAGGTAGTAAGGATAAACAAAAGCCATCAATCATATTATGGTATATGGCCAGCATCATATCTGTGTTTGCTTCTCAAGCCTTTGACTTGATATTCTGTGGACGCCTCGCAAACCTCGAACGAGGTCAAATATGCCTCCTATGATGAGTACTCCTGCAGTAGCTGGCACGACATACTGATAGAAGAGAAAGCACGCAACGAAATACCCGGCCAAGAGGAACAGAACAAGGCAGATCGCAGCATAGGTTATCCCTGTGGCGCTTCTAAGAGCAACGTCAAGAAGATCCAAAGTTGACTCGGCAGCATGAAGTAGAGACTGCTACGTGTTAGTTCGTCTGCATCACTTGAAAGGAGGCGCCCTGATATGAAAGGGAGGAAAACAGGGGCAACTTACCCGTTTCCCTTCTTCTAATTGCATTGTCGTCGTTCTCCTCGGTGTCATCCATCTGGTCATCGAGTCGACTCTTGTGCCAAAACCAGCAGTGCCTGAGAGGTCTGGTTGGCTATGGGATGCAACAGCCATAGGCAATGATGAAGTCTCATAGATTCTGGGGGGTTTTTGCAGTGAAAACTTCTCTGTGACACCCATCATGCTGCTCTGCAAGTTGAACGACTGTACCCGGCTCGAGAGCACGCAGTCTCTCTCTGGTCCAGGGCCGCCCCTCATAGTATTGTGCAATGAGGCGGGATGTCTTTTTATTTCGACCTCGATCTCAATTGTTCGGAAGTTCTTGATTGCTGCAGGACATTTCAGTAAACGTCTCAAATTTCATGTTCGGTGTGACAGACTCACTGCCAACCTCGACTGCCGTCAGAGCGATAACGATCAGAAGAAGCATAGGCATAATCTGCCCAAAGCTCGCGGTCAATAGTGGCTTAACGTCGGCACCTTGATAGAAGATGCCAATGACCAGTGTGTACAGGGCAACCGAAAAGGAGAAGATGGCGACCAGCAACTCAAACAGAACTGAGGCAGCCATCTCGGCCACTATCAGCGGTGTCACCATGGTGAAGGTTTTCCAACCCTCAGGACTTTGCTCCAGTATTGCCGCCTTCTTTCGAATCCGCCGGCGCTTATCTCTTTCCTCGTGATCCAAGTACTTCTGGAAGTCCACCTCTCTCTGACCCCCCGAATATATCCATCGTAGGATCGTGTTCTTGGAAGTTTTGTCTTGAGTTCGTATCTCAGAGAGTTGTCCAGTTTGATCGATCGGAAAGCGTTCCAGTAGACAAAGGCCAGCATCACAGCAATTGAGAAGCATCTGACACTCATTGATTCTAGACGAGGCAAAACCGGATATTGAAGGCCGCAAAGAAATAGCCTGTCGCGCGGCTCGGATAGTGTGATGAACTCCAGCATCAGGGTTGCCACGAGGAGTCCTAGGAACAACATCATCAAGCCACCACGCAAGAGGGCTTGCTTTGGATGTCTCCTGAAGTACGACTTTAATACTAACAGCGTACATAGGTGAACGGTGGACGATAAATAGCCTAGCTGGGCGCCGATGTAAAAGGAATACAGCGATACTTTGCAGACTTGTGCATACATGGCGATGAGATAGCACAGCCCAACGGCCAACATCTGGTCGCTCAATGCGAGTAGAAGGGACTGATAGCCAAGATTACTTGGGGACTCGTTGGCAGGTTTCCTAACCCCGATCCAACGGAGGACCTTCTCATCCACTCGCATATACTGCTGCTTGGGTATGCCGCGGTTGAGAACAGCCATGACGGCCACAATGACCGAGATTGCAGCTGTGATGACAAAGGATAATACAACCTACATGGAATATGTGAGCAAAGGAACAGGTGTGAGTCAAGGTGAATGGACTTACACCAATTCCATTCATATCGGCATCCACCACATGCTCGGCTGGAATGTCACACTGAATCCCGCCATTACAGAAGCTCATCTTCAGAGCAAAATACTAGGGTCAAGGTTATGAACAGGATCAACTTCATGTCGTCACAGGTTGAATGACAGTGAAGAAGGGGTTGCATATGTGATTACAGGCTATGATAGGCTTGATGCCGATCATCACGTTTAGCCAACCTTCAACCCTACCTATCCTTGTTTTACACCGTGTCCCGCATGCAGTACAGCTATGCTGACAGCCTTAGTTAAAAGCCACCGGTTTACATGTCACACTGCATCATCTCGAGAAGTACGTTTACCCTGTACACTTCCAATTGGAACAGGTCTCTTCTGCGGAGCATTGTGATAGAGATTTAAGTTGTGTGATGGCATAAACCCCAGCCACCAACGCTGCACTGATCATGATTTCCCGTCATTAATTCATGTCAGATCTATTGGTTCAAGTCTACGCAGATAGTTCCAGATATTGCATTAGCTTTCTTCTATATGGCCCTACCTACCTACCTAGGTACCTAACGTAGACTGTATGTCCATGGCCTACTGGTTCAACCTTAGTTGGGGCTGAAGCCGCTGCTGTAGCTCAATGACATGAGCTGTATCTGTACCTAAGTGACTAATAGTTAACTGACTACCTAGTCAATATAATGGAAATCAAGCAATCCGTCTTGAGCTTCTCATTCGGTCAATGTCATTGGATCCATCTCAGCCATTCCCCACACGCTAGTAGCCAGGGTATAGGCTATAGCTATAGCCTACTGCCCCAGTAGCGACGTTCCGCATTTCGGCCATCCATCCATGTGATGGACGCCAATCACTAACTACTAACCTTTTTGTAACCTTTCCTCCACTACTCCATATCTGTGTATGCCTGTACCGACCCTACGATACCTTTAGTGATCAAACACCACACTCATCACTAAGGTGTCTACTATCCGTCCTGCGACAGCAATTCGGGACACCTTGGAAATACCAGACTCGCATCATAGTTCCAGCCGGAACTACGTGCATCAAAGATGGATTCAGCTCCCACAGAGCTTGCCGCGACTATCCAGGCTGCCAGCATTGAACGCCATCCGGATCCTGCTCTTGATACTAGCCCGTCCACAGCAGCCGAGAGAAGACAGCCTGTGACCCTAGAGCACGTCAAGCACGAGCACGATGGTGGAATTGACGACGACGACGACGATGACGATGAAGAGGACATCCCCTACAGCGTTCTCCGACCGGCGCCCAGACATTCCCATCTACCTCCTTTGCCAGATCTGCGCTTCGAGCAGAGCTATCTTCGAAGTATCTCCAAGGCGGATACATGGTGGAAAGTGGCGTTGATTACAGCGAGGGATCAGGCATGCATATGAAGAGTCTCACAGCTTCGGGGTACTAACACGGCGCCAGATCATCATGCCCTTAACCCAAGGGTTAGTGTACAACCTCTTCCTCTGTGGCTGGCAACATTGGAACAGAAATGCTCGATTGCACGGCAACACATTAGGTGCGCGAGTAAGGCGCTGGTGGTGGGGAGTCAACAATTGTAGGTCATCGAACACATAGCCATGTTTCATTCAAGCTAACTTGTTTTGCTAGGGAAGATACCTACCCACCCTAAGAGAGGTTGACAAGATCGGGAGATGAAAAGGCTACAGGCAAAATACTCAGGATGCCGATGGCATAGCCATGTATGATTTACGAAGTTCAAAATGACGACAAATCATTGTGTAAAGTCTGAGAAGTAAGCCCGGAGCACCCATCAAAGCATTTCACTCAGTAACTATGGGCTTCTGCCACTTCGAAACCCCAACATGGACTTCTTAGTCGGTAGGTGAGATAACAAAGTCTCTTCATAACTACCAGCTTCTCGTACTGGGAGTCTGTTCCCTGACCATTAACTACTAACGTCACACATCGCCTGTTTCAACGTTCCTGAATGCACCACTCTCAACGACATCTGCCTTCATTCATGAACCATCAGATGGCAATACGGTCGGTCGTATATAGCTTAACATTGGTATAATAACTGATATGCCTCGCTATGCTGACATACTTGCCCATTTCAAACCCTCACTGGTCCCCTCTCTGGACCAAGATACTGTCGTCCGTTGGGCTTCATTTTGAACCTTCTAAAGACCCCTGTTTATGGGCACGCAAGTTCGATGCCATCAACACCTTGCTTCTTCTAATACTGTATTTCCATTCCGCCATATCGATAACCTTTTGCGTCGCTGTCTTTTTGCCGTATAAACCCTTGGCTCCCCAACTCCAACAAAAATGTATAGTGTCAAATGACTAGCCCCTACTCGTGATTTGCCCCGACATCGAGAGGTCGGGGAACAGGATGCGCTTGCGTCTTTTCTGGGCTCCCTCTAAAAGCCAGAGATGTCTCATGTAGAGCTGCTGTGCTAGCGTTGTTGCGTTCAGCAAAGTTCATGTTTAGAGTGGGAGATGGCTGGGCTGCAGCCTGTGCTTCCTTGCTGGATGTAGCTTCTGGGGCGTCTTGCATCTCAACAAGAGGCGATTCTCCCAGTCGATGCTCCTCACCCCCCTTATCAGAGCTTGGCGTTGGTAGTTTGTTTCCGGCTTGCGAGTTGGGTCCCAGGACGTTCCGCAACTTTGGTGGTGTTACTGAAAGCTTTACAACCAGACTTCGGTTTTTCTCTTCCAGGTCATCGTCCATCATAGCTTCATCTTCGTCGAAGTCGTCTTCGTCTTCTGATTCGTCAGGCACATGCTCATCAACATCCTCCTCGTCATCCCCGAAGTCGGCCTCGCTCTCATCGTCAGAATCATCAGAGGCGTTGTGCCGGGGTCCCTTGTTGTTCTCGGTCCAGCCTGTTGTGCTGTGGTTCACTGCGGCCGATCGGCGAGGCCGTCCCGTTGGACCAACGGATTGCTCTCTATCAACTTCGGACGTGTCTCCCTGTACACTGCCTGGCGCACTGCTTCCAGTTGTGGGGTTCAACCGTGTTGGTGCCTTGATCTGCCGGCCGCTGGCAGTAGTGACAGGGCCAGTCTCTACGGGTGTGTGAGTTCCAGTGTTGCGAGTAGATCGTCGAGTTGTTGAGTCGGTAGTGAAGATGTCTTCATCATCGGAGTATGTATACTTCATCTTTTTGCCCCGAGTTCGACCCTCATAAAGAGAAAACCCAGGCTCCGGTCTCTTGAACTGTTCCTTGCGCGCCTGGCGGTAATCACGGCGCTTCCGTTTCTATAAAGTGTCAGTACTGTAGTCGAGTTGAGAGCTGTGGCAGAACCCAGTCCTGGTGCCAGAGCCAGGGCTCTATAACTAACATCTTCGCCGGCTTCGAATCGGGGCACTGCAGAGAACATTTTCTGAGCTAGCTTTGTAGCCTTTGGTCCGCCATCCTTAACCTGGAGTTTCTCAGCAAGAGTCTTGAGCTCTTCGATGGTACCCGCAACGCTCCACCATGTTCTGTTGGTCCCAGCAGGATTGCTCTCTCTGTAAACGCGGAACGCAGTGTCGTCTTGTCCTTCAATCAGAAAATACCGGCGCTTGTCTCCATCTGATCCCCAAGGCTGTACCGATCTAGGCTGGTTCGTATCATCTTCATGGCGGTTTTGCTTGTATGATTGATTGATAAGTCCTTTGACGGTGTCGGAGGACGAAAGAGACCAAAGAATTAGATATCGCAGGAGTGTAAGCTTCATCAATATTAGCACCAGGGGGAGGCTCGAGGATAGATTTTCCAATACGCACTCGTTTCGTAGGGTTCATCGAGGCGAACGTCGCGCCGCCAGACAAAGGGCTCTTGTCCTCCCAAGCCGGTGCCCATTGGTTCTTGTGAGTACTGACAGCGTCCTCCAAAGCGCGGCCGTAATGGCCAGGCCTAAATCTCAATTAGCGCATTGTTTCTTGCGACATAGGGTCCTGCCATACTTGACATCTTGCTTGCGATTCAATAGTAACCCCAGCAACGCGCAAAGGAAATGTTCTGCTCGATCGCCAGGAATGGGTTCGACAATGTCACGTTCGAGTTCTTGTGGGCCAAAATGGGCTAGCGATTTAGGAAATGCATCATTGAATCGGCTTCTGAACATCACAATGAACTGGAGCTGTTAGCCTGCACTCTTAAAGTCCAATGCGCGACTGCAGCGCGTCGCAACAGCTGCGACACGCGCTTTACAGCAAAAGAGAACATGGTGAAAGGAGGCTGGGCACGGTAGTAGAGCACATACTGCAATGTCTGGATTATCCGCCAATACATATTCATGGGGGGGCGACGGTGAGCGTTTTCGTGGTGGCGGCGAAGCCTCCTTGGCCGGTTTGTCTGTAGCCTTGGAGAAGTATTTCTGGATACCTTTTTTGGGCTTGGCGACTGGCTCTTGTGTTGGCTCGTCCAACTCAATATCAGAAGGCACAGGTGACAACGAAGAGAGCGAAGAGAGGTCGGAGGAGTCGTCTTCGGCCGACATTTTTTGTGTGGTTTGTTGATGTGAGGTTGACATGGAGATGGGGATGGAGATGAGTGTGGGGAGAAGGAGGAACGACGTAACTTGGGCTCTGACACAGAACAAGCACACACTAGCCTGGTCGAAGAGCCGCAGATTAGGCTGGTGAGTCCTGATAGGCTAGACAAATATCAATTGACTATCTAAACAATCAAGCTCGCAATAGAAACAATGTAAAAAACATCCTTTGTTGCTCCCCCAGCCGAGAGCTCTCTGCAACCCAGGCTGTTGCACCCTCGTAACAGTGACCGCCTCTTGCACCCTCCACATACCAAGCTCCTGGGGCACGATCTGGACCAAGATCTCCGTTCCAATATCATGATGAGATTATTCCAACAAATGTGGTGTTTGGTAGTATACCGCCAGTGCACAACTCATCGTCCCCTCTCTCTGCGGTTTGGTTTCCGCATAGGTAGATTGACTCTCGCGTTGGGCCAAGACGAGCTGGAGAATCTTCACTTGTTCGTCATCGTGGCCAAGTTTGGCCGTATCATCGGGCTTCAAACAAGCACCCTGGGCGAACTTCGGCACCCAATCAACCCCCAATGTTCTTTCTCCTTGAACAGTACCAGTTGCCGCATTGCCAAAAACTTTTCTGGCATGAGTTGCCGGAGCCATACTTCAAGAATGAGTCGCATAGTCGTGAATGAGAAAACCGAATATCGAGAATCGACATCTGCTCTCACCTCCATGTAGCATTAGATAGTGCAATTTCCTGCCACATTCAAGGTCTGTCTCAGAGACGAAGGGCTTTTCAGACAGAACAAGCCAAGAATGAGCATGTCCCACTAGAAACATATCGCAGAAGTTGTCGCGATGTCCAAAGACGTCACACAGAGGGCATCCACTTAGGGATATTCCACTTTGAACGCCCCGTCCTCCCCTTGTCGCTCATCATGGATCAACCGCTTGGTCGACTTCAACCACCTCAACATCAAAGTGTATCGCCCCGCTTAGCATTCCGCAACGCAACATACAAGCCCGCGCGTGATATATACGCAAACAGCAGGAAACGCAAGATTGATAACAGGCTGTTCAGAACGGCATCAACAAATACCGACGAAAAAAGTAGTATATGTGGTGAAAGCGACGTGGTGTAATCTAGCACCGTTGAGCAGACGAGATATTGCTAAGAATCAAGCATGCACCAGGTCATGATTTGTGCCATCGTGGTGATGATCGCTGGTGATGACTTCAGCTCAGTTTGAGCGATGTCGAGAGGCAAAAGGTCGATTGGTTAAGCACGCGTCGCGCTGACATCCAATGACAGACACTGGATAATTTATGGGGCTGATGTGCACCTGCCCCGTTCTATTACTGCCTGTGCTCCGTGCCCGAATTGGAACTGGAAATTGGAAAGAGCGATCGAGCCCTATCACGTGATTAGATCCACCGCAAACTGAGAAAGAACGACGCACAAAATTAGTAGCGCGAGCCTTTCTAACAACACACCAAGCGGCCATCGCCAGGTAAATATCCCCTCCCCTTCCTTTCTTCCTCGCCCACGATCTTCTATACTAACCCGCAGCTTCACAGACTACCCTTTCCTTTTCACACCGTGAAGAAGAGCCGCCATGGGTAGAGTTATTCGCAACCAGCGTAAGGGTCGTGGATCCATCTTCAGTCAGTACCGAACGAGCCTTCTCCACGATATCGAAAAAAAAAAACATCAAGATACTGACGCCTGTTAGCGGCCAACACACGCCTGAACAAGGCTCCTGCCAAGTTCCGCAACCTCGACTATGCCGAGCGCCATGGCTACATTCGAGGTGTAGTCCGAGAGATCGTCCACGACGCTGGCAAGTTCCCCGAACGATAAGCTCCCCGATGATTTTTTGACGGAACTTGCACAATTGTGTGCAAATGCAATGATGGAGGAACGACAACTAACGATGATTGTCTGCGCAGGTCGTGGTGCCCCTCTCGCCAAGGTCGTCTTCCGCCATCCCTACCGATTCAAGCAGGTCACCGAGACCTTCATCGCCAACGAGGGCATGTACACTGGCCAGTTCATCTATGCCGGAAAGAAGGCTGCTCTCACCGTTGGCAACGTTCTCCCCCTCGGTGAGATGCCTGAGGGTACCGTCGTCTCCAACGTCGAGGAGAAGATTGGTGACCGTGGCACTCTCGGTCGTACTTCCGGCAACTACATCACCATTGTCGGTCACAACCCTGATGAGGGCAAGACCCGCATCAAGCTTCCCTCCGGTGCCAAGAAGGTCGTCCACTCCGGCTCTCGAGGAATGATCGGTATCGTCGCTGGCGGTGGCCGAACTGACAAGCCTCTCCTCAGTATGTTTTCTCGGGGGATAAAGAAATGAGGCATCGGATCACTGACATGTTTCGCAGAGGCTTCTCGTGCCAAGCACAAGTTCGCCGTCAAGCGCAACAGCTGGCCCAAGACTCGTGGTGTTGCCATGAACCCTGTCGACCATCCCCACGGTGGTGTACGTACTCTCAGGATTTATGTGATGCAAACAGAAGAGCTGACAATGGACACAGGGTAACCATCAACATATTGGTAAGGCTTCTACCATCTCCCGATACGCCGCCCAGGGTCAAAAGGCCGGTCTTATTGCCGCCAGAAGGACGGGTCTTCTCCGTGGTACCCAGAAGACAAAGGAGTAAAGTGGTGGCTGGGTTCATGGTCTCATTGGGATGGTGTTTACTGGCTTGCTTGCATCTATTGAAGGTACTGCCGAGAGCAGATGGCTGGTAGCTCCGAGGGCAAGTACTGTGGCATTTGGCGCAAAAAAATCTGAAGGCCGTTTCTCTGTGAAAGATGTGAGTGAAGAAGTGAGATACCGCCAATACCGAAAAAAGGCTTCCATGAGAGAAGAAGCATGCTTGGTTAAAATAATGTCCATTCAGCGATTGTGTCCAATTATGCGCACCGCACGTTTTTATTATGCAAGTGATGTACCACTGTATGCTCAGCTTCTTGCCATTAATAAGACGGCTCATCGAAATGTTTTGCAGCCTTCACGTTGATACTCCGAGTAATGAAGGTTAATTGATGATATCGCGTGGGGTTCTTTCAGTACCTAATAGGTAATAAAGGTATTGGGGAGGTCACCAGATCATGATGCGGCTTGTGATGAGGTAACCAGATCTGGATCGTATGATGGCTGATTGAATTTACTTATATTAAGCTGAGAGCCTTGGCCATCGGTTGATCATAAACTTGTAGCTTTGGCCATATATACAAACTCTCTCATCATTTAACCCTTTCGGCCTCGAAGCTGCGATTTGGGGCACGTAATCAACATGGAAATGTTGGCGAGACCGTCTTCTTCGACTCTCCGACTTGAACTTCCTTCCCTCCTTCCCAGCTGCCGTCGCACGTGTACTCGCAACTTCTCCAGCTTCGCTCCTTTTCGGTTGCCGAAAGGCCACGCCCCACGTTTTTACCCCACCAAGACCAGGACGTCGTTTGACCCCTCCATTCACCTCAAACTCTTCCCCTCCGAAGCTTCATCTGCTTTTCTATCCTCATCTATATCTCACTATTTCTCTCCCCAAACAAGACAGTCAAGCACCATGTCTGCCGTCAAGGAATACTCCCTTCTCTGTCTCGAGAATCCTCTCCTCGGTGAGTAACTCTTCAATTGCACCTTTTGCAGGAGAAATAACTCTCAGTGCCCCTCCCATGCAATCGATCATTTGCTGACAGGCACTTTTTGTTCTATGCAGACATCCAGGCCAAGGGTGATCAGGCCCTTCTTGACAAGTATGGTCTCAAGCCCAACGACGCCATCCTCGCTGAGGAGAAGCATATCCCTCTCTACGAAGACCTCCTGAACAACTATGATGCCAAGCTGATTGCTGGAGGCGCTGCACAAAACAGTGCTCGAGGTGCTCAGTACATCCTCCCTCCTAACAGTGTCGTCTACCTCGGCGGCGCCGGTGATGACAAGTATGCTGCTATCCTTCACGATGCTGTCAAGGCCGCTGGCCTCCGTGTTGAATACCGTGTCGACCCCAAGGAGAAGACTGGCCGATGTGGTGCTATCATTACCGGTCACAACCGAAGCTTGTGCACGGATCTTGGCGCTGCTAACCACTACGACCTCGATCACTTGAAGAAGCCTGAAATCTGGAAGCTCGTCGAGAACGCTGAGGTCTATTACGTCGGTGGTTTCCACTTCACTGGTATGAGCCCGGTCACACACACCCCAAACACTATGATAATGCTAACCCATGCCAGTCTGTCCTCCCGCCATTATGGAGCTCGCCAAGCAGGCTGCTGAGAACAACAAGCCGTTTGTTCTCTCCCTGTCTGCTCCTTTCATCCCTCAGTTCTTCAAGGAGGTTGTCGATGCCAGCGCCCCTTACTGGGACTACATCATCGGCAACGAGACCGAGGCCGCCGCCTACGCCGAATCCCACGACCTTCCTAGCAAGGAGCCCAAGGATGTTGTCAAGCACCTCGCCAACCTTCCCAAGGAGAATACCAAGAGAAAGCGAATTGCCATTGTCACTCAGGGTACCGACCCTACTCTGGTTGCTATCCAGGGTGAGGATGATATTAAGGAGTTCCCCGTTCACGCCATCGAGAAGGAGAAGATCAACGACACCAACGGTGCTGGTGACGCCTTTGCTGGTGGTCTCCTGGCTGGTATCCTCCAGAACAAACCCCTCGAAACCAGCATTGACATGGGCCAGTGGCTCGCTCGTTTGAGCATCCAGGAGCTTGGACCTTCGTAAGTTCACCCAAATGCACCATTTCCTGACAACTTGTGTTGCAAAATTTACTGCTTCATTCCTCTTCCTATCTTTCCTATCAACAGAATAGCTCCTTGGCCAGGGCACCAATCCCAGTAACATGATAACAAACCTCAACTAACTATTGTGCAGATACCCCTTCCCCAAGCAAACCTACCAGGCTGCTTAAATTTATTAACAACTCATATTGCACATCCTTCTTGGATCATTGAATGTGGTTCGGCGTTGCTGGGGAAAAGGGAAACGGTTTCAACAACGGCGTTTGCATCCAAAGGGAGAATATACCCCAAACTGAGGGCTCCCAAGCGCATTGAGCGGCATGGTATCCTCCACGATATCGAGTATTTGGCAAGCATATTATCTGAGTGAATATAAAATGAATGACTTCTTGCTTTAAAACCCAAGATCTTGCACCGACGAGTGGTGTCTATACCATCAGGCTGGATGAATACCGGCTAAGCTTACCCCGGTTGATGAGCAAACTCATCAGCCATCTCACGAGGTCCGAGGACTTGGAGCGGCTGAGGTAGGCCAGCGTACTGAACCTGTTGGGCTGATCCATTATGCCATCAACATCTTCGAAAGCTGGCCGACTCCAAAAGACCGGTACTCCATGCTAGGACATGTGCAAGGGCTTTATAGCATATCGTCGGCTATGCAATCAATCGTATTCCATCCCGAGTGGGCTAGACCAGGAACGAGACGTTTTTGAAAGCGCAAGAGTCGATGAAAAACTGAACAGATTGGAATATTCCAATTTCCACGGTTGTGTACTAAAAAAAAACATAAGAACAACCTATGCTTCTACTTATTGCTATAAAAAGCAGCTTGTAGAATGGCAGCATCATAGCTCGATGTCGTTTCATCCATCTGAAAACGCCGGCCCGACGAGGATGGTGCCGGATCCTGAATGTGATTGCGATCATAGCGGCTCGTGTCCATATAGCCAACTCCAGTCGGCATGCCGAAAGTAGCGCCATTAGCAGGTGTGCCTTGATACAAACTGCTCGGGTGCGAAAACGCAGGCAAAGAGGAAGACGTAGCGTAGCCATGGTGACCATAGGATTGGGGTGCCGTCTCGATAGACGTGCGGTTGTGATCATGACCCCATTGGCTGGACACCGAAGTACGAGGGGCGGAGCTGCCGAAAGTTTGAAGCAAGTTGTTGCGATGAGCCTCTTCGGCAGCTGAACTAACACGGGGGCTGGCTATCATGCCACTGCCGGCTCGGGGAGTCGGCATGGTGGGTAGCTGAGGGGTGGAGTTGGCAAAAGGGTCGTCAAATGCGCTGGCGGTTCGTGACGCTTTCCTTGTAGAAAAGTTGGGACTGATGGGGGCTTCGAAAGCATCCTTGTAGGAGACCGAGGTATCGTTACCCTTATGGGGTGTCGGGGTGTATACCCAGTCCCAGGGAAGAGGTTCAAACTTGCCAGAGGGCATGGAGCCTGTCGTAGGGCTGGCGTCAGCCTGAAGCATTCCAAAGACCTCGTTCGCAGTTGTGCTATGCATTCCGTATGAGGTCTCGTCAGTGGAGCGAAGACCTGGTTGTGCCTGTTCAGGGGTAGGGGGCCTTAGGAAAGGAGCAAGCATGTTGATAACAGTGTTCTCAGCATCATCAGGTATGGGCTGCTCATGGGGAGGCTGTGTCTCGATGGGTGCAACAAGAGCCCTCCTCGCGTCCGCCTTGGACGCAAGTCGGTTCCCTGTTTGCGTGTTGTCCGAACCGGTGCGATGTCGACTAGTGGTCTTGATGTTGCCTTGGGATTCCCGTGCAGGAGAACTCACAATAGACATCGGTTGGGGAGTATCTTCGTTCGCGGCAGACTTCTCCTTGTACTCAAAAGCAAGGCCTTTCTCGGAGACATGGGCGGCAAGAGGGCACAAGTCGTCCTCGGCCAGGAAGTAGGCGCATCGCAGTATGTCCAAGATTCTTCCCAGTGTCTCCTGGAAAGAGCCGATTCGTCTCTCTGGGGATGGCAGTCTCGGCTTCAAGCCACCGCTCTCAGAAAAGTAGGATCGGCAAGCTTGGGGAACCTGGTCCGGGGCAAGTGGAAGCAGACCTTGGGTCTGGACATCCTCCGCGAGAAGGTATGGGCATGAGGCCAGGTTTTCCTGGGTATATGTTTCGTTGCATAGTAATGAAAGGACCTTTGAAATCGCCTTCATCATATCTGGCAGTACGGTTCCAAGAGCTTTGCCAGCCGCGAATATTTCCTGGCGACGCGCAGCCAGCCACATGCCGTATATACGAAGCAGAGGTAGAAGCGCCTCGATCACGGGGGATGACTTGGCTGTTGCCGGCTCCTCGGAAGCAGGGTTCTCGCGGCCGACAATATTGGTGAGCTCAGAGGTGAGTGCCGAGCAAAACGCAAGAATGAATTGAGCGTTGATGCGCAAGGTATGATGACAAAAACGTGAAGCTGCCTGTGTTTGTGCCTCTGTTTTGTATTAGAAATAATAATAAGCATTTTATGACTAGTAGACCTACCGGTATATTTCTGAGTGGCGATGAAGTAGCTCGACATGTTGATCAGGGACATCCTGAACAGAACCTCGGAATAGTCAGGGTTCTTGGAAGCCATGTCAAGCCGATGAAGGACTTCCCTTTCAAGTTCACCGCTGCCCGCCATGGTCTCATCCCTATAGAAGGAAGCATGAAGTTTAGTAAACCAGGTGACGAATGCATCACTTGGTCCACGTGCTTGCTTCTTAGGCGGGTTCTTATCCGGCTGAAAATAGCTCTTGAACTTGGACTCAAGATTCTGCTTCACGTTGGGATGAGGATCAGCTGTTGCGATGCTCCGGTAAAAGTAGTAAAGGATATCTAAATCTTTGCCTTCCTCGAGGCTTATCATGCCCATCTGGTGGAACGGGAAACCGGAATCGGGTTTCAAATCGTGAGCAAGACTGTAATAGGCCAGTGCAACCTTATAGCTCGACTTCTTCAGGCCTGACTGAACCTGATAACGCGCCAGGTCGCCGAGACAAATGAGAGTGAAATGGCATGAATTGATGACCAGCGGATAGATCGAATCGGGTACGGGACTGATGACATCGCTACTGGGGGATCCGTCCACCTCGACGCCATGAGCAATACGCTTCAATTCGGGGATGTCGTATCTTGCAGAGAGGCGCTGGACATAACCCTTGTAGAACTCCTGAGCAACATGTAGAAAGCCCAGATACTTGTCCCCAAACTTCCGTCGCTCCACATTGCGCTTGTCACCCTTCTGCTTTGGGGTGGTTTGTTTCTCTCCCTTGTTCTTGTCCTTGTCGCCAGTGCGCTTTTCGTTGGCCGTCTTGTCGGTCTTTTGCTTGTCCGAGTTTTGCGCCAGGTGTCGGAGGCGAACCAGGGCTTTTCGATATTCGTTGTTGATACTAGTATGCACCAACCACATAATTTGGTCGGTACGCTCGGCGACAGCATACTCGAAGTCGAGATAGATGGTCTGTACACAGGCAAGGCGGAATCTATTTTGTGGGGGTATACGAATTAGCTTCATAAGCGCAGCAAGCCGCATGCGATCTTCCTCACTTATCCAGAACCGTATCCATCGCCTCGAACTGGGAGATGTCAACACCAGAGTTGTTATCTTTTGGAAGCTTTTCCATGTGTTTTGTCAGTTGCTTTCGCAGTCTGACTGCCGAGCTAGAAGATGTCAGCTCCTGATTATCTACTTGGGATGAGCAAGGAATCAGTATGTGGTGTTTGCGCAAGCCGATCAAATCATGGTGTTTACATTTATTTTGGTTTTCGGTGTGTTGGTTGGTGGTGGTTTTTTTTTTTTTTCTCCTCTCTTTCTCTTTCTCTTTCTCTTTCTTTTTCTTTTTCTCTGTCTCTCTTCCTTTTCTTTGGCGGGGTATGATCACACGAGGCAAACGAGTGAATGCATGGCTCTTTCACAGTATCTTGTGTTGAGTGAGGATATTCAACTTACCGCCACGTTTGTCTGGCCTTACCAGAAAGATCCGCATGCTCCGGCTTTGCGGCCTGGACGTTCGAGGTCGCAGTCTCAGGTTCCATGATCACGAAGTCGGTAGGATCGGGACGTAAACTGGGTGGACTCGAGGTTGACGCAGGCGGACACGGATGCGCAGGGGTAAAGGGCAGGACGAAAGGTGTCGCGGCACAATTCTAGAGCGTCGGTATCGAACTGACAATCGTTTCGTTCATGCTTTCTCTGGTGTGGGATCATGGAAAGACTTTCGGTCCATAACTCATTCGCAGATCGGGTCGTCGGGTTGAGATTGAGGATTGACACTGGCACTGGCACCAGACTCGGTTCGCGAAAATGAAATCGTTGGCCGAGAAGACACACATTGGTGAAGAGATGGAGGGAGGGAGGGGCGGATTAAGTAGAAGAGATGGAAGGGTAAAATAAAGTAAAGTATACGGCAAAGTAAAATAAGGCAAAGTAAACACGCGCAATAGTAATCGACCCCAAGTTACCGAAGGTCTATTCTTAATTGCGCTGTAGAACCAAGCGTAACTTTGGTGAATGTGAGTTGAAAGAGAAGGGAGAAAAGTATCACTGTGACACCTCAGAAGTGAGGAAAGATTGGATTGAATGAACCGGCGGGAACCCCTCAGGGTAAGGTTCAGGCCAGGTCAGGCCAGGTCAGGCTCAGCGGCGGTCGTTCCAAGGCACAACCTAGATTTTAAGCCCACCTCAGTCGGTGGTGGTGCTGAGTCTCACTGCCCCGTGGGTTCACTTCGGATCAATTCAGGTTGGATGGATCCACGGATCATAGGTTCGTTGCCTTGCGACGAGTACCTGTAACCTATAGTACCTACCTACCTCTAACCTAACCTCACCTTTTTTTTTTGCATGGAATTGCCGGGGGGGGGGGGGGGGGGGGGGGGGGGGGGGGGGGGGGGGGGGGGGGGGGGGGGGGGGGGGGGGGGGGGGGGGGGGGGGGGGGGGGGGGGGGGGGGGGGGGGGGGGGGGGGGGGGGGCATTTGGACCCTGGATTTACAGCCATTCAGGATACTAACCTTGGGTACGGAGTAGTTCTTACAAACTTATAGGTAAGATCCATACTTTAGTTAGTAGTCAGTACCTAGAAAAAAGACGTTCCCACCTCAAGCCTGAACGGCAAATGCATAGGTAAATAATTGCCAGACACAAGAGTGCGGTCTGCAAGCTGTTCCAATCAAACATAGCTTGAAGAATCTTTATAAGTCTAACTACCTTACCTAGGCACTTGCACATCAACATCAGATCTCCAGATCTTATTGTTAAAGACATTGATCATACATAGGTAGTATGGCATCAACAAATAAGGTACCTAGTATCAATGTCACTTTCTAGGTACTAATACAAGGCCAAGCATTCCACTGGCTTGTGTACTCCACAAAGCACCAAGGTAAGGTAAGTACCCAGCCAGAGGTGCCCGGGCTGTTTGCTTGTGTTTATGATGATTTGATAACTACCTACTACAGATAGGTAGGTAGGTATCTATATTTTTCTAGGTACATACAAACTCAAGAAAGGCCCGCGCTCCCAGTACCGCTCCCAAATCTAACTACCTACAGCTGTAATTCTCCTTACATACCTAGGTACTGGTAGATTGTCAGGGCCTACCTCAGGTACTATAGTTACTCTGTGCTGCAACTGGAAAGCTGCCCCTCATCATCCAGCCAGCTCATCAACTGGTTTAGCGCCTGACAGGGTAGACCCCACCATACATTTACTGGTCGGGTACTACTCACCTCCAATATAGAACCTTTTGGATATATCACAACGTCGTCTGGCAGTCCCATCACACAAAACCCGTCCATACCTTATTCAACTAGATAAGGTAGGTAGGTACCTGACACATTGACTTGCCCTACGCCTAGCGAAAAACATAGGCACTTTGCCAGTTCGTCTCGACAATTCAGAACGGCTCCCTAAAGACTCGTTACCCTGTACTCACCGCTTTGCATCCTCTGGACATTGCTCTCAAGTAATTCTACCTTTCCAATCAAGCTCACAACAAAAGGATGAAGCGCTCACGAGAGCTCGAAGAAGAGTTAGATTCCGATCCTGAACAGGCAAACCCGGAACCGTCCCTACGTCCAGTGGCAAAAGTAACACAGCTTGAATCGGCCATCGACGACGAAGAGGATACCATAGCCATGAGATGCAACCTGCCTCCGCACAGAGAGCCTCTGGCCTTTAGGTCCTACGACGAATATGAGGTCCATTACAACAAGTCCCATACTAATAGGTGTCTTGAATGCCACAAGAACTTCCCAAGCGAACATCTGCTCAACGTCCATATTGAAGAATACCACGACCCTTTAGTGATTGTGAAGCGGGAACAAGGCGAGCATACTGCAAGTCCCATACCCTGGCTTTCCATCGACCGTTACGAGCCTGCAACTGACCCCTTGCGTCCCAGTACTCGTGCTTTGTCGAGGGATGTGAGCGTAAGTGCATGACACATCAGAAGAGGCGTATGCATCTCATCGACAAGCACATGTATCCAAAGAACTTCTTCTTTGCCGTCACCAGAGACGGTATTGACGGTAGGCGGTCTCTGCTAAATGATGGCAGCCATCATCGCCGCCGATCATCGACCAACTCGCAGGCTATCAAGAACTCTCGACGACGCGCCAGTCTCATGGATGGCGAGATTGTCTCAACACAGCCGGAGGACAAATCAAAAGAGGCACCAAAGTCACTCGAGGCGAAGAACGTGGAAAACAAGCAGGAACAGCACAAGCCAGCCGACACAGAAATGGCAGATCTTACAGGTGCCATGTCGTCACTATCATTTGTCCCGCCGAGTGTCCGGTTTGGACGTGGAAGAGCTGGCTTTTCCAAAAGATGAAGCAAAGATAAAGTTTCAGACTGGGTAGTAGTATCAGCACACTTTGGGTAAAGACATGATGCGGCCAATAAAAGGATTTTCTACCTCATCGCGTCCATGTATATCGCTTTTTTGCCTCGAATTATTATCGATGTGCGTCGATGAATTATTAATACGCCCAACGCCGTCTCTTCCTTTGAACTTGCAGGTGTTTCCTCCATCTAGATCGCCTTCACATTCGCGCTTGTCGTGTCTAGTCGCTTGATGCGCAGCCTCTGCAACCGCAGCTGACGCACTCAATGTCTTCGTCACCCTTAATCTCCGCCCGCGGAACACGACAGATGCATGTGCTGTTGAAATTTGTCTCCTTTGTCTGGATGCAGCGCAGACAGCATAGCTAGGCAGGGTTAGCATGCATGGCTCAAAAGACAAACGGCGGTTGAGACACTGACCTTTTCATATCCTTGTTTCTTCCACTTCGCAATCAACATCGCGTCCGCGTATCCGTTCTTCAGCAACCAATCGTACAGCTTCTTGCTGATCGCCTCCTTCTCGTAATATAGCTCATATACGTAGCGGCTGCGTTGATGCGAGATCTGAAAGATTTCCCACTGCGCTTGGTGCCTAGGACCTGATGGCGGCGGCTTGTTCTGGGCATCCTTCATCTTGTTGGAAAATATGAGCAAGTCATTCTCAATATCCTCAAAGCCATCAGGCGGTGGTTTTCGTTTGGACGAGTGTCGGATAGCGGGCATCCTTGGTGGTGCGTTGGCTTGTTGAATCTGTTGTTAGTTTTTCCGAGGATGCGTTCCTGTCGCAACAATAAATGACGTTAGGTAGTTAGAAAGTACGGAGTAGGTTGCTAGCTACCTTACCTACTAAAACTGACTTTTAGCCTCCAGTGCCTAATTGATACTGGAGGCAACCCCTGACTGCTCTCCAACCCGGGCAGTATGAGAAACACCAGCAAACTCCCGAAGAAAGAGATGGATGAGGGCGGGGGCTAATTTCCTGAGTACTGAGAACAATATCAGAGCTCGCTCTCGTTCCTCCTTCTTTCAAAATCTTCCCATAACAGTCGTAAATTATGAACGAGATTCCAGATGTCTTACTGGGCGCATCTTTTTCCGGGCCGTGGGGCATAAGGCACAGGTACCTATAGTGGTACTCAGTACTCAGCTCTTAAATGGCCTATTACCTACTGGTAGCTAGACACGATTGTACAGAGTACGTAGGCAACGACGAACTGGAACACCGCTTTAATGGCGCTTATTGGTTCTATTCTATCCCCATCAAGCGCTTATCAATAAAAACATCTATGCAAATTAGGCTCATCTGAGGTTATTAGACATCCTCAGACTTCCTGATACTTTGATTCCGCTGGCCGCTGACGAAAAGTAGGCCTATGAGTGGAAGATAGGTTTCGTGGCGGTGCACTGGTGTGTGGCGTTTGTTCACGTGACTGCATCACCGCGGTGCTTTCGTGCATCTCCTGTCGGCTTCGGGAATCTGGGAACCGTCAGAGCAGAGTGGTTTCCGACGTCAAGAGAGCATCGATTGCCCACCATGGCCATCACGCCGACCCAGTTTGCTAAGAAGACGGCGCAGTGTGAGTCTCGGTGTATCAAAATGCTCTTTAAAACATGACTGATGTTCTGAACAGCGGCCAATTGGTCCGATGCCAAACGACGAGTGCTATCCTCCTACCGAGAATGGATTCGAGCTGTATGTTACCACGACTCATTCTTACGGATCACAATACTCCTAGTCTCCACATGGATTTCGACGAAGCTTGTACGGTGGATTTGCGACCGACCAGCTGCTGATCAACCAGATATAGGCCCCCGAAGTCCAAACCATGTACAACATGCCCATGCCCGTCTCCGCCATCCGAACCCGTATGCGGCAAGAATTCGAACGACAACGCTTTGTGAACAAGCTCTCTGTTGTGGATGTTCTTCTCTTCAAGTCCCACGCCGAGTACCAGGTGCGGAATGAATTGATATACAGGGTGGGGGGGGGTTTATGCTGACCTCATGGACACAGGAGACAATGAACTTCTGGAAGCAGACCAATCACATCATGGCCTACTTCAAGGAGGAGAACTTCCGAGGTGACAAGCGACTACCATCCAGCTTTATGACTGGCTTCCTCGAGGTGAGCATCGAACTACATGGCGCTCTGCTGAGGATGAGGCTGACAGTATGCATAGGGTCGCAACTAGTAACAAGGGCTTGTGTATATATCTCATTGAAAGGGATTCCTCAAAACGCCTCTATTTCCATCATGATCCATGTGAATGCAAACACTTTTAAGTCCTGAGCACATAATTTGGGGCTCATCGGTCAATCCCCTGCTCTGCATTGTAGGCCTCCCTCTTGGTCCAGAACTCATCGGCGACTACATCGCATACTTCCTGAATGTCGACCAACCCCTTCTTGAGAGCGTCAACTGCGGTTCCACCTGAATACTTGTTAATAAGTACAAACCCCGTGAGGCATTGCGTATACGTACTGTAGGTCTGAATGCGGATATTCATCTTGGGCTCTGAGGGATGGGGGATGGAGTAAGCACAGAACTCAACATCGGGGCTGCCATGTGTTAGTTGGGCTTCGTGGTACATGCTGGGGAATACAAACTTTTTCATGATGATATATCTCAGGGCGTTCCCGAGTGTATGGCCTTCATCAGTGAACTCAAAGGAAGCAGCAGTGTCTGTTGAGCCAGGAAGCTAGTGATGTGTCAGTTGATATCACATTATGTCTCCACTGGTTTTGTGCTTACGATTCGGACTCTCTGGGGCTCAATCTCCTCTTCTTCCTCATCCTCGACATCCTCGTCGTTCACCTCAGGCTGCGCGGAGGCTGGGGCATCCTCCATGTTGGTATCTTCAGCCTGCTGCTGCTCTTCCTTCTTCGTTCGCGCGGGCATTTTGTCGCTTGTGAGAAGCCAAATTGCAAACGGCTGGAAACCTTTTTCTGACCCTGATTCTTTTTGGGCTTGATTCTGAAAGTTTGGATCTGCTGTGACTGAAAAAGCGATATTAAGCCGTCTCTTTGACTGGGAATTGGTTCTTGTAAATTTTTGGTGAGGCTGAGATGTGGCGCAACGTGGGGCGTCTTGTTAGGGAAAAAAAAGTATCTTATCTCCTGATTGGCTCACCATAAGTTTGTTCTGTTCAGTTATTCATCGTGTTCTATCTCGATAGGAACATGAGTCTCTTGCAAAGTGTCTGCAAATAGCGTAGAGTCTAAACATACTTATATACTGTTCAGAATTTATCCGATATCAAGTCAAAAGCTGCTGATCTGTATTCGATCTCACACAACCTTTCTTTTCCAAGCTGGTCTAAGGTTAGATGAGATATAAGGTTCGCCAACACCCCCTTGGAACCAGTTACATAGAGGTTGGTAGTACATATAAGTATATAATGCAATTTCCGTTTCGAGTACTCTAGTCAGTCTATGCTCTGATCGGATTGTAGTTTGGATGTCTTAACTACGGGTTTCGACGTCTGCCAACTTTTAACATAGCGAGTAAGCTGCGTGATTATTATATAATGTCTATTCCTGTCTATTCCTGTCTATCCCTATCTATTCGTTGCTAATCCATTAGCATATCACCAAACATCAATCTTGTTATAGCTGCAGTGCACATGTCGCCTAGTCAAGATGCTTCTGTTGGGTTTAATTACCTTTAACCCGCCTACCCTACATCTAAGATAGCTCTATCCGCATTGTCATCACATTTGCGTGTTGTCCATAAGGTTATTATTACCTTTAATGCGAAACTACCGGCAACTCTTACGGGGATCTTGCGTAATATTCGGGGTATTGCCTGTCGGTAAGTCCATCTTGGATGTCTATGCGGTTAAGTGTACGTCGATATATGATTTTATAGTACCCTGTCCGAGCCAAAGAACATGCCTACGATCAACTAACGACAGCAAGTTTATGATTCAGAGGCATGCTTAGTGTCTACTAAGTGATAAATGTTATATACCGGTGCATTTCATAGTATACGTAGACTGCTATGTATTATATTATGCATCAATCCTACGCTACACGCAAGCCTCATATACCAGACATCATCAAAGCGGTGCGACCAACATAAGATTAACAAAAGATAGTCTTGCTAAATATAGGCCATCCCGATGAGATCGGGCGGACTGAATAAAGGACTGATATTGCCTACCATGCTCGTTCACCAACACTATTAGAGCGGTATGGGTACGGCGAAAGCAGTCACCTTCGATCGAGCACTGCTTTTGAGCGAGAGCGCATGAAATTAAGTGACTTACAATACATTTATATATGCAAGGGCGCAGGCACTGCCTTTTCCGCCGGAACCCAAAGAGTAACAACATCATCCGCGTTACATCGGTAGTCAAACTCAAGTTGACATCGTCCGTGCTCGCATATAACTAATACCTACCGCATACATACTGTACAGAGCAAAGTTCGAATTCATACGAAATAAAACCTTGTGGTATCAGCAATTTGTTTCGACAAGCTCTAAGGACACCCCAGTCCCGCTTGCAACTCGTAATATAGTGCAAACACCGATGTTTTTAAACAGAAACCCTCGGTGATTTTCCAAGGTCCATGTCAGGCAAGACGTCGCCTGGTTGTTGAAATAACCTTACGAGAGAACTATATGGCGCTTCAGCCGCCTGACATAAGCAGGGTAGGCAGGATAGCGCCCAGTGCATTCAATGGATCATGGATGGCAGAAGATGACGACAAGTACGTACCCCGTATAGTGGAGGGATAAGTCGAGATGAGCTCTGATCATGTTTGAAGGTAGTAGGGATGAACCAATCAAAGGCCATTCCATGGACAATTCGAAACATGTGCAAACGACGGCGCCCAGAAGAGGGTGGCTGCAGAACGAATTGGGCATTTGTGCGGCGTCGCGTTGCAGTAGCGCGAGGTGTGTGGTGTCAGCGCAGGTGGAGGAAACCCTCCACAGAGCTGCTAACCTGAGACAACGTCTCAGGTGAGATGAGGTTCGACGAACGAACGACGGCAACACAGCCGCTGCTGAATGAGAGTTGCAATAGCAATTGCCCAGAGTTATAGCCCTGCCCTGGCAAAGAGAAACGGATGCTGAAGGCGAGGCAGAAGCGAAAGTGCGAAGGGAGAGAATCCTGATCATCTGCGAGTCCTTTCTCTACAAGGCACTCTCGAGGACGGGTTGGTTAAAAGCCTCCGTGGCTAGCTACTTTCTGGCTAAAACAACCAAAAGCCACCTGAGGCGTTGGCGGCGGGAGATGTGCGGCGCCCTTTCTTTCCCCCCCCTTCTGGCAAGGGTCAATGGCGTCGGTCTTTTTCTCTTACTGGTACTCTTCCTGTACTCCGTACCTATCGAACTCTTAGGCTACTACTACCTTAGTAGACCGTAGGGTACCAAGGCATCCAAGTCCCATGAGTCGTTAGCCCAAGGTTCCATCATGAACCAGCTCCTTAATGTGAGGAGTTTCTCTCTCTGTTCATGGGCATGTACATGGTGCTCGTGAGGCCGATGAAATTGATGAGCCTGTCTGTCACAAGTGGTTGGCCAGGATCAAGGCGAGAGGACCGATCGGAGACAGGGGCATAATTTGTACAAGGATCGTCGTCATAAAGGCGGAAATGGAGCGCTGTCGATGCAAGTGAGACTCTTTAACGTTTACACCAACGTGATATGGCGGGGGCCCAGATATTGGATGTTGTGCTACGAAATTGAACTCTTCTCAAAAATAATCTCAAGTCAAGTTGTGATATCGACCAAGCAGATTGACTTCTGCGGTCACGAACTTTTGGCAGCGAAGGGTTTTGTTCGAGCTCATCAGTTTTGGGGGAAGAATTGTCAGTCTTGTTAGAGCGTAACTGGTGACTTTTTTCTCAGACATGATTAATGGACATCAGAACGTATGCAGATCATTTCGGAAAATCGCAATAGGGAGTGTGAATAATGAAGATCAGATATTTCGAAAGAACGCGTTGAAGCAATAAGACTACATGTTACACACTGAGACAGCTGGAGGCAATTGCATACTATGTATACTTTTCATTAGCCCATTGTTTGCAAACTTCCTCTTGTTATCCGTACCTATTTTGACTTACAAAAGCGAAACTATTGCCTTATGGTGCACGGTAGACGGGGGCTCAAAGGAGGAGAGAGGAGCAGAAGAGGGGGCTCAACTGTAATAAACGACGGTGGTCCGAAACAATTGTGAGGACGTATCAATGCGAATGGACACTCCTTTGCTTCCAAACCTCTCTCTATGGCCCCATTGATATCAACGGGCAAACATCCTCAGAGTGATGGCATTTCCCTGTCAACTTGTCCAGAAGTCCCTGTGGTTCCTAGCATAGCAGCTGATATGGGGGTTTGCTGTACATAGTATTATTATCCAGTTGCACAATATCCATCAAAGGATCGTCAGGGCCCTAAGGATGTTTGGGGGTTCCGGGGCGAGTGAGGGGCAAGTTTCAGTGTGTGAGAGAGAGTGCGTGAGTTGAGATGGTGGGGAGACGACAGAACGGTATCATTGAAAGTGGATTCTTTGGGGGATGCACCCAAGATTAATGAATGAGTTGCCAGGTGTTTTTGGTGAAGTTCCCAGTAGACTAAAGAGCCAGGGTCGATGTCAATGGCCACGAGGCAGTCATGACACTCCAAGACTTCTTTGATATGAGGTTGTTGGTTCCATCTGCCTCGGAATGCCTTCTCCTAGCCATGGGAAAATTCAATCTCTGGCAAGGGCGACCCATGCACCCGAGCCCTATTGAGGAAGGCCCCCGATCTCACCTGCCTACGGTACATGCATGGCATTTTTGACTTCCGTGGGTAAGGTGCCTCCTAGGCGAGGTCACCTACCTCTAAGGTAGGTGCCTAGGTACTGTAGTCTAGTTATATGGAACCTGGAAGGTGTTCTACTAGGTATGTTGACCTTGCCGAAAGGTAAAGGTACTGTAAGGTTATAAGGTGTGGCTATCCATCCATGCATACTCCGTATGTACCTACAATTAAAACCTATCTTAAGATGGGATGAGGTTTCATGAGGTAGCTGCGATGGTACTAGGTAAGGTAAGTTGGTAGGTATTCTCACCTATCGCTTGTCGACGCACGAGAATTGTCAAAACCTCTCATCAGCAGCAATATCGATCGAATCGTCCAATGAACCCCTTTCTCATACTCCTTAAGTGGTCTTGGTTTGCTGATGACAGACAAAGGGCAAGCTATCATTGGTTGCTCTTCCATGGACATCAAAACTACAGAGATTTCCTCGTGGACCGCTGACGAAACAAGTTGCATCGTTCTTCAGTTGACCGGCTCTGTCCCAGCCCGAACCACCAACCAGTAGCCTTGAGACCACTAGCGTACCAGCGCCATGGGGTTCACTAGCGGCGAGCATCAATAGAGCCTTCTGACAAAGGTGCTGGTACTGGCTGTTACAGGAATGAGATGGAATGGTTTTCAGATTCTAGACATCCATCCCTGGAGGTCCATCCACACACCACTCCCCCGTTCCAGTAAGACCCTGAAGCTGCCACCGGAAACACAGTACGACAGGTAGTGGTACGGCTCACAACGAATTTGTCCTCAGCAGTGATTTGAGACTTGCGTTATGAACCCAACACACTGCTTCTCAACAGTCAAGTGCTCATCTGAGTGTCCGGGATCGACAAAGAGGTATGTATCAAGGCTGAGGAGCGGTCAAGTCAAATTTGATCTTCAACAACCAGGGTTCAGGCGAAGCTCTACCAGTATATGTATAAACCCCCCCAAAAGAGAGCGTGAGAGACAGAGAGCGTCTGAAAAGAGTATTAGTCAGCCATCAGTCAACTGATTTTGGGATCAACAAGTGGGAAATAAGGAACGGCGTGTGATGGAACTAGATACTCCATGCTCGGTACATTGGAGGCAAAGGACATCACATGCTGGTTGAATGAAGAATCTCAGCAGCAAGTCACGACCAGCATAACAATTACACACAACTCGTGCGGATATGAGGTTCATGGCCGATAATTGGAACAGGGATCTGCGACCAAGCAGCAACAACTGGGGCCACGTCGAAGGGTTTGCCAGTAGTATTATCAATACCAAACCGCCAGCAACGGTGTGAGCAAAATTTATGTCAATGAGGTCAACCACGAGTGGCCGACGTTGGCTTGGGTCGCGTGCATCCAGCAGCAGGATTCAGGTGAGGACCACCCCGGACCCTGGTTCGCCATGCCTCGTGTGCTGTTTCCTTGAGGACGTTTGTCAGGCTGACAATTTCCCAGCTCTATCTAGGTAGGGAGGTATGTAGGCCTCGGAAAGCTACCATTCATTGTCTTATTCTTGTCCTGTTGTTCGGTATGATTCGATCTCGACGAACCGATACTGAAAGCTCTGGAATAGGGGCGGCCTTTGCGCCGCTCTCTGCTACGTTTGATACATGTTTAGGTAGGCAGGCTGGTAGTAGTTCGTCCTTTCTGAGGCTTTGGATTGGTGCTGGATAGTCTCACACCCCGGGACAGACCTATGGCATGTACATATGTATGTACGTACGTATGTCTGTTGCCAACCAGGTGCACCCTAGTCATTTTTTATTCTTTCGATCACATCCTCGTCCCTTGGCTCGTCTCGCCGGGTTGGATCCATTGCTTCAAGATACGAACCAGGCGTCGTGCTTTGTGTCACTTTTCTCCGTATCCCCCTTCATAAAATACATGGCACCAAATAAAACATCGCCAGGTTCCCAACTGACCCCTCATTGATGATATGGTGAATCTCTGCTGTTATTCCCTTCAACATTGCGTCCCTCTACCACCTCCATCTACGTTGGAGGCCCTGACTTTTGATTCATACGTGCAACCGGAATTGCGACTATCTGTGATTGCTCGCTGTCACTCCTGTACTATTGCTACCGCCGGCACCAACGCCTCTTCCCTCGTCACATCTACAGTCGGTTGTGAGAATCTCTTCATTCGCTGATCCATTTCGTCTGGCCCACGGTCTTGCATATTTACGTTGTTGGCTAGCCGCTTGAACTGCCTGCACATTCAGTACTTACAGGCCTAATCACACAGTCATCCAGCCAGCCTATCTATATCGACAAAGATCCTCTCTTATCGATTTGGATTTCTCTCGCTGTTCCAGACTCGACTGGCACAGTTATCGAGGGCATCCATCATCCCCGGGCTCCAGAAGGACATCCGCCAAGAGGTCGCGCTACCGTACCTCACTGACACCAATTAATTTGACCCGACGGAATAAGCAATTCTGTTCTGTGCAGGTGGTGGTCGTCTCCCACTACAACGACCAACTGAATTTGGGAACCAACTAAAACCAACTTGGTTGAGCGAAACCAGGCGAAACACGGGCCTGCCGGGCTGGAGCCAATATCCCAAACCAAACCAACCCAACCCACCCCGTACCGAATTTGATAAAACAAGTCGCCAGTCGATCGACCGAGGCCACTTTGACGCCCCTGGCTTTTTCTTTTGCTCCTTCGACTACCACTTCATTTACTCGCAACTGTAACGGCAACTGCAACTGCAACTGCAACTGCAACTGCAACGAGGAGAGGAAATAACAACCGGGTTATCTCTTCTTCTACCCTTCCCGGTTCGTCATCTTGGTTTTTTCCATCTTCTTTTCTTTTCTTTTTCCTCCATCATCCTCATCCCCGTCTCTCAGGCTCTCTCAGTCTCTTTCTACCTCCCATTGTTGCATGCAGAACAAGGGAAAGCAAATTGGATCTTGCTTCATTTACTGCTTGCTTTGCTCTGTCACATCTCGCGCAAAGCTGAACCGCCCGCTTTGAGCTTGGACCCAAGTCAGAGCGCGCAGGGCAAAAAGAAGAGCGAGCCGTCGTCGAACCATCCACCACCACCACCAACGGACCAACCAGCTTCTATATTTGATCTCTGTCGCCTGAGCTGAGCTATCGATAATATTGTTCCTTCCAGCCCATCTCAGCCCCAGCCCAGCCCAACCCGGCCTCCCTTTGTGTGGTTCTGGTTCTGGTTCCAATCAATTCTTGACGTTCTTCTGGCTTTCTTGTCCGTCCCTCCCGCGACAAGACTCACCAAAAGTCAAATCGAATCGTGTGCTGACTCGAGACGGCCACGTTCACGATCGTTTCCATTCCTGTCTCACTTTACAATTACGGTCTTCTCCGACCGATTCGTTTCGATCCGTTTTTGCTTGTCCCTGCTGTACTCGCTAGTCAATACAAGAAGGGGAAACCTCTAACTAACTCGCGCGCACCCAGACCCAGAAAAATCCAGGTACTCGGCTCACTCTGGCTCGCTGACTGGCCTATTCCCTCCTGCTTCTCCTTGCAGCTGTCCCGTTCCCGTTCCTGTCTCCTTACAACACGAACCACCTGTCGCCATTTCCCACAACCCTGCACTCGCACTCTTTTCATTATGAGTGCTGCAATTGCAATGGCTCCCTCTCCCGCTCCTCACGAAAGGTTCTCTAACCCCGAACTACCCGCTCCCTCTACTTCGGCTGCCACCGTTGGAACTTCCCCCTCTGCACAACGGTCTTCTCTCAACCTTTCGACATCGCATGCGACAACCCAATCCTCCACCAGCAGCAGCCCCAAAGCTGCGGGCCAGGGTGTCAAATCATCACCCTCCAGCGCGTAAGTACATCTTCTTTCAATCTTCGTCGTCGCCATCAATTGGCCACTCCCTTACTCACCTGCCCTTGCAGTTCACGATCAGCCGGTGCGCCCCCTAGGATTATCGTCAAGAAGGAACCTGCCTCTCCCAGCATGACCCATACTCGACCTCGACCACGCAAACTTGACCTATCCAAGAATACTCCCAAATCCAACCAACCAACTTCGGCACGCCCCATGACAGCCCGTGACGGCCTTGCTATCCAAGAAGTCGGTATTGCCTGTCTGTCTCCTGGCTTTGTCACCCAGGACCCTGTTATGAAGGAGCAACTGCAGCGAAGCATGTCAGTTCGAGAACAACAACGACACATCATCGAAGCTAGACTTCACCAGCAGTCTGCCAAGGGGGACGGTCCCGATAAAGATCCCCTGTCACAGTTCGCCGCCAAGACGCCCGGCATGTCGAGAAGAAATAAGGCTCCTGGCCTCTCCATCGTTGCTCCCTCTCATGAGCAATTTGCCAACGAGAGAGTCATCCAGTCTGCGCCTCTGGGCCACAGCTTTACAGGACGTCAACACCCTGCTCCCATGACCCGTCACATCACCAATCAGCCATCCAACCTTTCGAGTACTTCTCATATCCACCACATTCCTGCTACCCAAACGGCCAACCGATTACCGCCTATCAGCGATGTTTTTGGCCAAGGCCTGTCAGCGCATCCCGACAATGCTCCTCAGCCTCAGTCTCTCTACCCTAGTGGCCCCAGCTCTCGTGGGCCGATGACGTCCCCTGGCCACCCTCCACCTCCCCAGGCCCCTACACCTGGACGAGGTCGCGAGTACAGATCCGCTGAGGAAGCGCAGCAGGAGCTCGCTGGTGGACGGCCGGAACTCCTGCCTAAGCTTGTTCACTATGGCGGACACCAGCCCCCGACGCCCCCTTCCCCAGCTCACGGCAGTCGACCTGTGGATGCTTCACGAAGCGCTAGCACCAGCAGGCGAAGGACGCGGGCTGAATATGAGGACGGAAGTCCACCCCTGGGCCATGGACCTGCTCCCACTCGTCGTGGGCCCTTTGGTGCTGGACGAGATAGCCCAGAAACTCAGCGAGCCAAGAAGGAAGAGTTTATCCGATTATGCGAACGCGCGTGGGATCTATTCCACTCGTAAGACCTCGAAAGACAATAATCAACAATAATCTTTACTACAACGGCCAGCTCGCTTTGGTCATATTCTTGGCCTAATAATCCAGGCGTTAACTCTGTTCATTGCTTCAACCATCTTACTGTGTGGCATACGTCCAGATCGGTTTTAAAAGGTTGGATGATACGAAGGTTCGCGGAACTGTAGGTTCACTGGGTGGACATAATGTTTTTCATCTTGACGATGCTATGAATGCTGTTCGTCAATATCCCGAATGTTCAGAGGCAACAATCGTACACCAACAATCGGCTCCTCGATTTTAAGCACCATCCACTTGTCGACTGACTGGGCTGTGGTGGTAGTTGATCATGGGCTCTACTATTTTTTGCAGTAATGACAACGGATGCTTCGCAACATCGGGACGGGGACAAGGCAGATATGCGGCTGTGGCTCTCTATTTTATTTTTATTGTCGTCTTCTATTTGGATGTTGGAAACGGCTTGGTCTGGTGGGCTGCCAGATCCCGGGTATGAGCAAGATGAAGGGGGTTTGTTTTATGTTTTTCTTCTTCTTCTTGCATACTTCTGTCGTCTTTGGCCAGGAATTGGCCCGGATTAGCCTGGATATATTATTGGCGACGGTTTTTGTAGACCTCGCGTGGTGTACGGGACGGGTTTGGAAATAGGATGAGCTTTCAATCAGGATTGGCATAACTGTTAAGGCAATACTTGGCTCGCAGGTCTCTGTAGTTTCCTTTGTGACATAAATAATCCACTCCTTGAAACACAGGTGATCTGGTTGCAAAAAATACCATTTTCCCATATGTCAGGAGTGGTCCGAATATTCAACATGTACATAAGACGTGCACTGAATAGACAGACGTAGAACCTCTACAAACGAGCCCTATTCTTCTATTCATTCTCCTTGGTTATGTCCCGGCTCATCAAGGACTGACTACAGTTTGTTGAGTGTTGTCTTGGGAAACGGAAAGCCATAGAAACACTTCTCACGTCCCTAGATCCAAACGAGGAACTTGTCGTTTGCAAACTGTGCTTCGTGCTCGCGAGAGGGCTTGAAGAAGGTTACCTGCTCCTACATGACGGTGATGGGGAGCTCAACGCCGAGTGGCTTGAGGAGCTTGTTCGTCCATGCATCAGCAGCAATGATGACCTTGCGAGCGTGATAGACGCCTTGAGGCGTTTCAATCGTTGCGCGCCCGCCGGGCTGGGGCATCACAGCCTCGACGCGTGTGTTCTCCATGAGAACGGCGCCGTTGAAGCAAGCCTGGAACTGGAGCGTCATGACAGCCTTTGCGGCGTGGACAATGCGGGTGAAGACGGTGTCAACTCCCTGAGGGGCATTGAAACCAGGTGATCTCTCGTTGGTCTCCTCGGGCGTAAGGAGCTCGTAGGGGACGCCGTTGGCATCGAGACTAGTAGTAAAGTCACTCGATGGCGTCGGTCCCTTTTGTGGGAGAAAGACGACACCTCCCTTGATAGTCAACATCTTCATTCCCGACCGCCTCTACAGCTCCGCCCAGTCTTTATAAGCTGACCGAGCGAGAGCGATAACTCAGGAGCCCCATATGAGGTCCTAACAATACGTCAAGTATCGTGCGAAGCGCCGCGAACGTTGCTCTCATCAAAATCAAGTCACAGGGACTACCATCTGTGATGCCAGTGATTGAGCCCGGAGAGAAGAAGAAATAAACTTGGATATGTGCTCTTGGCATCTTTGTGCTGACATGAGAACAACGTCTTGTCTATTATGTTTTGCTTCATGTTTCTTGGGTCTCTACGACAGGAGTACATACCACCGATGCCTCTTTTCTTCTTGACCTCTGGGGACAGAGATAAATCCAAAACCATATGTCTTTGGAACTGAACTGTACTTCCTGTCTGCTCGGCTTGGGACCTCTTGGCCTACCATAGGTCTCTTTCTTCCCATGATTCATATCCATTCGTGTTTGCCTTGCACGGCCCCGCCCTGCCCTACCTTTACCATGGCGCGCTCGGTCTTGAAAACGCAGCCTCCTGTAATACAAAAATTGTCTTGGTGGGTGAATAGACTGAGCCTCCCTATTCCATTGACTTGACTGACCCCTTGGGTTATAATATAAGCAAGCCCTGCCGTCCTGTATCATCATAAATGCAAGCGACCGCCACCCTGCCAGGACGTGATACGCTTGAAAATGATTAATGAAAAAAAAAAAAAAAAAAAAAAAAAAAAAACCCCGACGATGTTTCTGTTTACAATGCGCCAGACACCGTTGCTCGATTAAAATAACAAAAGAAATAGTCCAAACGATGGGTCGTCGAATCATCATCGTGGCTTGATGTGGCTTGCTTCGCCAAACGCAGCCATCAACGCCTACCCGCTATTTCCACCCTCTCGATATTGGCCATCCTTCTAGAAGCCCCTCTCGTAGTTGGTCCGTTAATCGCACGCCCTGCTCAAGTCGATTACTCATTGAGTTCGAATCGCTCGAATTCAGATGTCTCCAAATTGACCATCATCTTCTTCATAGACCCTCTTCACCAGCCTTGCATAGCTTGATCTCACGTACCCATTCTGACTTAAGGACCTGAGCGGCCGTCAAGCGTCGAGTCGGGTGGGGGTCGAGAACCGAGTAGATAACATTGCGGCATCGCGCCTTGTACAGGGTTAGCACAGCTGTACAGTACCTTGGGCCTTTATCACATTGAATGAACTTACCCGATGAAGAGATTCGATGGGGCCGTAGCCCTCCTCATCGCGACGACCCTCCAAATAACGGGCGTAGAACTCATCATCGTCCTTCTTGGCCAGTCGCCAAAGGTGTCGTCCTGTCCTCATTGCCATAAAGATGACACCGCAAGCCCACACATCTACAGCTCTGGCGTCAAACTCCTTGTCCGTGTATTCCTCGGGGGCAATATAGGGAGCGGAACCGCATAGGCCAGATACCATATGCGCGTCTGTCTCCCAAGCCATTCGGAAACACTCTCCGTTCCCAAAATCAGTAATTTTGAGGGCTCCACGGGTCGTCAGGAGCAAGTTTTCTGGCTTCAAATCACGATGCGCTACACCCATTTCATGAAGATATTCGACACCTCGCATCATCTGCTTGAAGAAACAGTCGGCTTCTTGTACCTCGAGCTTTCCACTCGAGAGAACGAGTGTGTACAAATCTCCTCCAGCGCAAAATTCCATGACTTCGCAGTAGTCGCCCTTGGCATCCTTAAGCAAATCGAGTGTGTGAATAACGTTGGGATGTCGAAGCGAGGACGATATGCAGAATTCGGCTGTGAGTCGCTTGCTATACTTCTTCTCTGTCTCCTCTGGTCGGCGTCGGAACTCCTTGACAGCAAAGAGCTTTTCATTGCTGCCACCAATCTTCTTGTGGGAGATTCGAACAATGCCAAAAGCACCACGGCCGACCACCTCCTGGCATTTGCCGTATTTCTCGACCAGGGTTGTCGTTGCGCTGGGCCCACCTTTTCTATCGCCAGCTTCTTCTTTTTCTTGCTGCAGTGTATCCACCCAATTTGAAACGAGCGATAGATCGTGCTCAGCGGCTGCATCCTGCTTCTTGCCGATGATCGCTCTCCACATATCCGAGAGCTTTTCCTGACGTCGACTAGATTTTAAATGATGCTCATGGCCACCCTGTGCTTCCAGATTTAGAACAAATCGTTGAGAGGGTTCCTTGCCACCAGTCGATTTCGTAGCTGGTTTGGCTGGTGTCGTGGCCTTGTCAGTCGGTTTGAGCGAAACCTTGTCGCTACCCTTCTCGGTAGAGGAAGTCTTTGCCGCGGGTGTAGAGGCGCCGTTTGTGGAAGAAGCCCGTGGGCGATTAGGTAAATCGACAGTCGAGGGGGCGGGGGTCGGAACTCTTGACGTATCCTTGGATGAGAACATGCGGGTGAGACGGTTCTTTACTGAGGCTGTTGGCTTGAGATGCGTGTCTAAGGGTGGATGTCCATTATCAGTTGTTGCACCATTCTGTGGTGCTAGCCCGGGGGACTTCTTGACGCCATCTTGAGATTTAACCGAGGATGGTTTCGAACTCGATGCGGAGGGCGGTTTTGAGGAACCAGATGCAGTGGGCATTTTTGGAAGTGAATACGAGACAAGAGTCACTGTCACTGTCACTGTCACTGTCACTGTCTCTAACTTTGTCCCTGTCTCGGTCTCGGGTGTTGGTGAGGGTAGTTAAGGCGAAGAATCGATAAAATAAAGTGACGGAAGAATATGCGACGACCTGGTGCGATACCAGAAACAGGCGTCAGCGAGCACGACTCGAGTAAGGGTCTGTTGCGCAACGAATAAGTCTAGAAGCAACGGTTCAGTTGGCAGGCAACCGAAGCCAGCGTACAGCAGGAAGCCAGGTAACAGCAGAAGTGCCGAACGCAGAAGCGCGAGATTTTAGTGTCTGGTCAAATGGCGCAGCGCAACGCAGGATAAGATTGATGAGTGATCAAAAACAGGGCAGTGGGGGAATATCTGAGTTGTCTTTGGGCCACCGATCTTGGCGGGGAGTGAATGAGGCGAAGCAAAAGATGGGCGGCAAAACGTATTGGACTGAAGTGTACAGTATGTAGGTACTGCAGCGTAGGTATTGGAGTGTAGGTGTTGATAGTGGCTACTGGTAAAAAGCCGGTACCAAGAGTGGCGGGTTTCTGTTCTGTTCCGCTGTGGTGTTGGTAGGACCAGTGTAATTGATTCAAGGTCCCGAACAATACCGACAAAGAGCTTATTCCGAGGTAGAGCTATCGAGCTAAGCAGAGTAGCAAGAAGACAGCAGCAAAAACGGAAGGGAAAAAAAGAAAGAGAAAAAAAAAAGAGGACACTCCAAGGTGGTGCTCAAAGCCGCAAGTGAAGTCTTTCTTGGCTGATGATGATGCCGAATGCCAAGACAAGGCGGGTGCAGGTCACGGAAGGATGTCGGCTTCTAGGTACCTAGGCAAGGCAGGGACCACTATTCGTCGTGACGGGAAGAAAGGTGAGGCAAGGTACTGGACTGGACTGGACTGGAGCTCGTACGGAGCAACCTGTAGGAAACCTGTGTCACGATGACGAGACGAGAGAGGTAATTTCGAATCCAACAGCCTAGGTCCTCGTGCACTGCAAGGTCAACACAAGAAACTGCCGCCCTCCCCAGTGGCAGCGTTCACTATAGAACAAACGCCTACAGGCGTTGATGGGCTCTGAAGCCCGTGCAGCTGTACGAACGACAAAAGATGAGGGGAGCGAGCAATATTTGTCGTGACTGCTAGATAGGGCAGGACAGGAGCAGGAGCAAGACGAAGATGAAGGGTAGAGAAGAGCAGTGAAAGGTGAAAAGAAGTAATGGTGGGAAAAAATGGAAGGGAAGCGGGAATTTTGAGGACGACAGAAGGCAAGAAGAAATACTAGAGTGAGGGTTTTGAGTACCTAAGGTAGCCTCCTCTTCAACGGCCTAGGCCTAGGCAGGGTCAGTCAGGTATCCGTAGGTAAGAAGGGAATTATTAAAACAAGGCTAACTTGTTAAGCAGTGAACAGCTCAAACGATCTGTCCCAAATTAATTTAATAAGAGGCAGGGGAAAAAACCCCCAGATGCAGTGAGTGAGTGACAAACAGTACTGCCGAGTACTTTACGAAGTGTGATGCATATTATGGAGGCGCATGTACCTGAAGGGTTAATCCGAGGGGCAGGTACTTGCTTATTAGTACTACCTAAGTTAGCACCTCATCCGTGGATGGAACCGCTGTAAGAACGGGGGGGAGGGAAAAAAATTATACTCTGTAGCTCCGTCTTTCTGTAATTTGCCTAGCACTTACAAGGACTCGCACCTGGAGAAATGGAGCAGTACAGTACGGAGTAGAGCAGGCAAGACTGGATTGGATTGGCTGTTATTAATCGGTCCAGTTATCAATCGTTGCATTTGCCCATCACCCAAGTCATAAGAAGCATCTTTGCCAGTCCCAGTAATTCGGAATCTGCCTCATATAACTGAGGTAAGTAGGTACCTACCTAGGTAGGTAGGTAAACATCAACATCAGACTCCTACCTATACCGAGAAGCCGAGCATACAAAGTACCTAGCCGGAACAGCGCCGGCTTCATATGGGTCTCTGCGATCATGCATTCCCATGTATTACCAGTTTCCAGGCTACATCAGGTTCTTCATCAGCAAATTCATACCTCAGTCAGTTTCTTGCTGAATCTCAGTTTCATCATGCCCTACAGTAATTCACGTTCGGAGGTACAGTGCACTGGCCCCGGTGAATAGGAACAAAAGCGCTTCTGCTGTTTGAAGCAAGGAGGGCCGGAGGCTGCATCTGGCGGTGGTCAGAAGGACATATTTTCGTACTAAATAAAACACGACAGCTCTGCTGGTCGATCACCCAATCCGCTGTTTCAACGTCTCTCGTCTAACTAAGTTAGTTATGCCACTCAATTATGTCCGACATCTGCTACAGCAGCCATGGGTTTTTCTAACTCAGGCGTCTGCGTGAGCCCTGGCCCTCCCTCACCTTCACCTCACCTCACCTCACCTCACCAGAAAAAATCCATCATGAAAGGAGGGGCACACCAGCGCTACTCCGCGCACAGAGTATGTAGGTATGTAGTACTCCGTACTGGTAGTCATGATGTACATAGCGTCATGAGTTCCAGGTACTAGGTTAGAAAGGGAACTCTCACTCAACCTGGATTGGATTGGATGCCACTCTGGACGACAGCAAGACCCGCTGCAACATGGAGGTCTCTTGTGGGCTGGGCCAAGACGGCACAGTACCTCGAGCCCGGGAATCATCGAGCCCCGCCTGTCATCCAACAGGGGCACACATCAAGTATGTATGTATGTACATACATACGTTCCGGTACGGGGTACCCTTCGCTGCCTCTCATTAAAAGTCTAGATATCCATTAGTAGGTAGGTCAGTACCTAGTTATCTGTCTTTTCATCTGGTTGAGGTAGGTAGGTACAGTACTCAGTGCCTAGGTAGGTACAGTAGTTACCGAAAAGAAGGATCACAGACCCCTCCAAAATAGGTATGTACAGACTCCGCGGACAGCCAAGCTTTGCGGTGGAGACCCCCCTGCAACATTGGATGGATGGGGACGTGCTTCCATCCATGTACTACGTATTACATTCTCTCCGACAGAACAGAACGCTTCACCCTACTGGTAGGTACTCTAATACGGAGTCGGATACTGCATGCTCATATTCTATATAATATCAGCTACAATTGCATGCTGTCCAGCGCACATGAATCCAGACAGACGCTGTGACGTAGAGCAACAGGCCAATCAGGGATACCGAGGTGAGCTTCTAAATGTATGACGGCAGATTTGTGAGCTTCGTGCTGCACCGCACCGGCAAGCAGAGATCCGGTCCTTATAGTACAATAATACCTTATACGACAGAATCAATGACAACTTAAGACGAGGTGCGGAGTATGGGTCAAACCACACGATTAGGACGTGGTGACTGGTTTGGCATGGCGGTGCAAGGCATTGCATTGCACTGCATCACATCGCATTATGTATCTATGTCTGTACAGAGGCGAGGCACTAGACAAAGTTCTTGTCCTCAGCCGCGCGGTACTGATCTGTCCCATTGTGGTATGACGAGGCGGCGGCGGAGGGGCACCAGGGTTTGGTTCACCCAGACCCTTTACTGATGCTTAGGTGGTTTCCTAGCTGCATATGTAGCTAGCTAGGTAGGTAGGTTCCTATCCTACCTAGGTACGATCCGTTGATATTAATTCTTCGAGCATCCATGTTTGAAGCGGCACTGGGGAACAGTTGCCGCATTTCTATCCGTGCCCGCACCGCCAGATTCAACGTTAGCGCTAGTGAACAACACCAGCTCAAAGCAGAGCCGGTGCACCTCAGCGGTCGATGCGGTGTGGTGTGGTGTAGTGGTGTGGTGTGGTGTGGTGCGGTGCGGTGCGGTGCGGTGCGGTGCGGTGCATCTCTGCGGGTACCCTCGGGGGTCAAAGGGTTGACTGGCCGCCGTCTCCCCGTCGGTTGACTCTCTGGAAGCGTCCCAGGACTCGAAGAAAGGTATCGTCTGTCTGTCTATCTTAGTACCTTGGTGCCCTAGCTTAGTACCTTGGCAATGGCTGGGCTAGAACTTGCCCTGATGGCCAGAGGAAAACCTGCCACGGTCAGAAGTTTCTAACGACCATGTCGTTGATATATATATGTATGTGCGAGTCAAACAAAGGGTGCTTTGTACGACAAAAACCACTGCACAAGGAGTTTTCGCAAGTAGGCGTGGATGCAGTAGGTGGTGGTTTGTATCACGTCCTCGACGACCTATCTACATCAGTACCGCCTCCACTGCCACCTAAGTAAGGTACCTAGGTATTGACTGGCATGTGCCATGGATGATTTGGCTGACCAAGCTCTGGGAGCGGTTTTGATTTCCAGCTTGTTCGAGGCTTATCCGAACCTCACACAAGCCGAAATCAACGGCTCAGTCATGAAATATTCCAGATGCAACGCGGAGGATCTGTCTATATAAACGGAAAGTCGCCGTAACGTTTTCCTCCGGATAACGTGACAAGAAGGCCAGCTTGGTCTGCTCAAGCCTTTTTGTATTTGATATCAAGTACATACTATTATGCATGTTGGATACATCCATGCGAGGGACCCCTTGGTCTGGTGCTGACCCCAGCCAACTAAGGTAGCCTAACTGTTGATTTAGCAGAAATGCCAAGAAATGGCGCATGCCCGGGCAGGGACAGAGATCTGGCTACGGAGTAGATAGGGCAGGGATGGATGTCGGAATTGTGGAGGTGATGACAGCGCTAGATGTGCCTTTTGAGAAACTTTCTTGGTCCAGGACTTACTTGCAAGCGGTTTTGTTTTTTGAGGTTCTTGATTGTTACCTCGCTAATGATTAAATATTAGCTACCCAGTAATGATAAGGAGACATAGAGAAATGCCAGGTAGTATAGGTATGATCCTCGATTTTCGAGCAGTATCCCCGTTCCTTGGCTTAGTAGCTTCCAAAGATCATCAATTGGATATTTCACATACAGTACTCAGTAAAGGTACTTTACCCATTTAACATTTAACCTGCCAAGACAGGTGTTCATACCAGTCAGTAGTAATGAACTTTGGGAAACATGACCAACGTCTCGGCATCCAGGCTATATAAAGCCCATTGGATGTGCTTTCGCACTCTCTTCAGGTCCCCCGGCCAAGGTTCCTCTGTACATACTCGTTGCTTCATATCCACTTTAAGGTATCATAGCTGGCAGATGATTGGCTGGCCCTATAACATTGGCATCAGCTGGTTGTTGAACCCTGCAAGCCTCCATATATGTATGTACATACCTCCATGTGTGAAGAAGAAAACGAGTACATCATGATTATCATGAATTGGCCTGCCATCTGAGATACTGAAAGGATCTTGCGTATAACTGTGCGTACCGGCCGGTATTGAGGAAATATGTATAGCAGTGGAGGTAAGTATCAGGTAAGACACCGAAGAACTTCAACGTCCTCAAAAGAAACCAAACACTGAGCTGTCGAGTATGAATAAATGAAAACCTTGGTAAGGTAGTAAAAACCTAAGTGTTGACTATCTGTGTTTATTTTTAACTTATGTTCCTTATACTGCGTTGCCTTATGGCCTGATCTAATCTATTACTAACTTGCCAAGCCAGTTTTAATCTATTAATATTTATAGTTTTTTTCTTAATATTAAAACCTTTTTTTTTTTTTTTTTTTTTTTTTTTTTTTTTTTTTTTTTTTTTTTACTTTCTTTTCTTTACTTTATAATAGCCTTTAATTCTTATAATATAATACTTAATATAATACTTCAATTTTTATAATTATATATTTTAATTATATAAATTATTATTAATATAAATTATTATTAATATAAATTATTATTAATATAAATTATTATTAATATAAATTATTATTAATATAAATTATTATTAATATAAATTATTATTAATATAAATTATTATTAATATAAATTATTATTATTACTTAATATAATATTATTAATAAAGTCCTGCTATTAATTTAATAAATATTAACTTTATTTTAAGTAATTAATTAGGTTTTTTAATACCTTTATTTAATTTATAATATAATTAATTAAGGCTTTATTTTTATTAATACCTAATAGCTATATTTAATAGCTAAAAATTACTAGCTAGATTTATTATATTATTAATAGCTTATTAATATATAATAAGTTTTTTTTATTATTTTATAATACTTAAAAAAAATTATAATATTAAAATATATTTAAAGTTAAGCTTATTAATCTTTATTAAAAAAGTAATTATATAGATATTAATTATTATAATTAAATAGTTATAGCTATTATTAATCTTAATAATATAATAATATATTTTATAATAATTTTTAAGGTTTTTAGTTATTATAATTTAATCTTTAAAGGTTAAAGCCTTAATAATAATTACCTTAATAAGGTAATAATAAAAAAAGTATTTAACTTATTAAGACTAAGGGAAATATCTTTTTTATACTTATAAATTAAGGCTATTTATTTAATTAAATTATAAAGTTTATAGTAATAGCTATATAACCTTAAGACTTATTATTAAGGTTATTATATTTTTTAGTATAGTATATAATACCTTATATTATATTATGCTAAAAAATAAGTATCTTATTATATTATCTTCTTATCTAAGACCCCGATTAGCTATACCTCGCGTATTGCTACAGGGACATTTTGACTTTTTAAGGTAGCAAAGGTGGCTGCATCCCATTCGAAGACGGCAAGGGGAGAAGAGATCCAGCTCAGAGCTATGTATATACATACCTACCTTGCACTACAATGCAATACAATACAATACAATACAATACAATCACAAGCCGATTCTTTCACATCGGTGGTGGCTGTCCCGAGAAACGGTAGCCATCTTGTTTCCAGTGATAATCTCTATTAGGGGGTTAGATGAGGTACTGGTAGCTTCGCTTCAAAACGACCTGTCCTGTGTTGTTGTCTATCCCAGCTACCGAAGAGACCATTGCTCCTCCATCTCTTGGGTTTGCTCAGGCAGGACCCTACAACCGGGCTAGCTTGGCATCGAGACACATCACATCTGTATCAACTGAGTGGGAGGAAACAGGAGGGTTCAAAGTCATACACACCGTAATGATTAGATTGCCTTTGGACCGGACTCGATATCAACCCAAGTACACTATGAGGTATTTCCACACATCCGCACACAATGTGACAAAGCGGCGTGACCTGCTGAGCTGCTGCCGCTCTTCTATTGTTTGGAAATACAATGGATACGATGCCTGCTGCATACCTACCTACTACCTACTACCTACTACCTAATAAGGTACCTTAGTAGGCATCCTTTCTTACAGTAGGCGTAGGTACTGGGTATTCACGCATACCTTAGGTAGGTACCTTACCAGTATGCACCCATCTTGTCAACCTCCCACAGTCACTCGGGGAATCCTCTCTTCCTGACACTACATATGTACAGTCTGGGGCTCTTCGCTCCTTCATCCCCCCCCCTCCAGCTCTCCCTCAATGGAGCTAGCTCTGCCGGCCAATGCATCTGGTCCTTTTTCTGTAAGATTTGTTCACAAAGAAGAGGCCTCCAGATTGCTCCAACAAACCGTGACCCGCTCGCTTAATCCATCCCGTCCATCTAGGTACCTACCCATCAAGCTTCAACGGTTGGTGACTTTTCCGAGTGCTTCTTCCGACTTTGACATTGGATCCTATCCGCCCAAAGTACCCGAATAATTATACTACCCTAGGTACATACACTACCTAGTAATATATTCTGGGCCAATCAAGTCAACATGCCGATTTGTGAAGCTTTGGCACTGAGCAGGGCTACAGGGCTGCCAACTGGCTGGCTGCATGCAACCATCACGAATTGCACAGCTTGATCGGCATGGTGGTACTCGACTTAGGGGTTCTGCTAACGTAATCCCAGCCTGCAGGGGTGGAAAGCTCCTACACCCCTGTAGGCTGGTCTCTAGGTAGGTTACCTAACAAAACCTTATCACATATAAGGATTATTCCATGTGTTCTAGCGGAATACATCCCTATAATCGATTATTAAAAATGCCAACGTCTTTGGACGATTCATATCAAGGGAGACAAACTGATATGGCACCTAAGTGTCAAGGAACCTACCTATCTTTCTTCGTTGATACTAGATCAGACACTTCAAACATGCGCATGATCGGGTCCCTTCACCGCTTGACCCGCATCTATCACATCCATCCATCCATACATCCATACATCCATACATCCATACATACATAGGTATGTACAGACATACAGGTAGGCAAACAACCAAACAAACATGGATCTTGCACAGCATGTTTTACACCGACAACAAAGCCCCTTCACCGTTCAGACTACCTACCCGTGCTCTATCGCCGAGAGCTCACTGGCTCACTTTACTACACCTGTCAAGCCAACCCCGGTTCTGCTGCCGTAAAGCTATCTGTCTATCCCTGTAGCCAGCACAAGCTTATCGAAGTCTTCATCTTGACTCTGCCGGCCAGATAGCGACACACACGGGCCCATGCAACATACATACATACACAAGGTACGTAACCCAATTATGTCTCACAGCAGCATGTTGGTTGCCGTCAATCGCAACCCTAAGGGCTTTGCTGCTGCGCTTTGATAGTACACTTGATGTACAGTGACACCTTGAGCAACCGTTTCCACGTGGCGCCGGGTGTTCCTGGTGCCTTTCTGTACAGTGGCATCCACTTATATCCAATGTATGTACCAGTACGGAGTATGTATGCATGGATGCATGGATGACTCAACCTACAAGGAGTCATCCCGGATTTTTATATCCCGTCTTCGGGAGAGCATCCCGCTGCCGCGACTAATCTTGACTGACACTCACCGTTGCTGTTCTGCCAGGCCGGCATGGAACCGGCGTATCAGCCTTAATATCTTGTCAAGATGTTTTATCTACTGGCTACGCCTGCCCGATGCCCTTGCCTCAAATCACAAAGTTGTTCCTTTCTTCCATGCCCGCCTGTCAACCTGCTCACCAAAAGCTTCCACTGGCTGCCCGACCACGCCGAAATAGAGGAGTCGCCGCATACCTGATTCTTATCTTCACGTCTCCTTGGTGCATCCAACGGTCACGTTACACGGTGAGCGCGCTTTTTCGCATAGTGGTTATCTCTTGTGGTATCGTTATCACTGAGCTTCTAAAATAGTCCACCGCCTTTGAACCGCCACTACCAGCCATGGATGTTGTGATCACCCGCAGCCCTATAATGGTACAGGGCGTTTTCCAAACGCATATCCTTACCCCAAGGTGTAGCTTTATTCCCTAAACCAAGGCCCAGCTTTGTTCTTATTGCTTCCCTGAGAGGCCAAGCTTGGATGTGAGGTGCGAAAGCTTGGCTGCCGGCCCCGATCTCCGTAGGCCATCAGAATTCTCAGAGATGTCTTCATTCCCGGTGAGCCCAGGGACCCCCTTCAGTTTTTGTGTCTCCTTGACGAACTTGGTCAAATATACCGTTGGTCTTCTCGAAGAATCATTCTGGCCAGACGTGATGTTCTCTATAGCAGTTTCATACGCTCGGTCATACACGTTGAAGTCAACGGCCGTTGGCGAATCGGACACCATATCTGGAGTAGCTTCATTGGAAGCGAACTCGTCCATTGTTCCCGTGCCGATTCCCAGGAATGGGGCGTTGTTTCCCATGGTTTCGTGGATTGGCGGGATTTGGCTGCTTTCATCACTCTTTTGATTCAGAAACTTACGCCGCTGGTAGAGCAACGCCTCGATCACCTCTGCCTTTGCCCTTTCTTGGGACGCATCAAAAGTACCTTCGGCGTCTTTACGCGGGCTACTGTTAGATCTGGCGCGATGTTTGGCCAGAATGGACTTGAAGCGGTGGATGGCTTTCATGACGCAAAGCAGGTGATTCATCTTGCGAGTAAAGGCCCGGTTAACCTCAAGCTCATTTGGAGGTTCCACCATGTTGGCACAGTTCTCTTCAGCGGAGAGGAGAGTGTCCGTACCCTGCTTGGTGACCCAGGGGTGTTCCTGCTTAGGTGTTAGCTCTGTTATTTGGGATGCTCGCAAGCCATGAACATCTTACTCGAAGTTTGTCCATGGTTATACGCTGCTCCGGGTCTTTATTCAGTAGCTTCTTCATGAGGTCGGCAAAGTCCGGGTTCTCGTCCTCGGGAATGGAAGGTTCATCGGTCCTGATAGCGTCGTACATGTCCAAGACTCCGTCACGGTTAAATGGAATGCGCCCATACTTGAGGCAGTAGAGTGAAACTCCCATGGACCATATATCAGCAGCGGTGCCAGACACGTCGCCATGCTTCCCACAAAGTTCAGGGGGGAGAAAGGCGGGTGATCCTGCAGATTTTGCTGTTCTCATATTTTCAGGCTTTTCAAACATCTCGGAAACTCCAAAATCAACGACCTTGAGCACGTCATCGTCAGATAAGAGGAGGTTATCTGGCTTGATGTCTCTGTGGATGACACCCTGAGCATGAACTGCGCAACATATCGTTAGCACCTCGGAAGAATTAGGGTTCGAGGTGACTGCACTCACGATACTCAATGGCCAATATAAGGTCTCGGAACCAATAGCGGCAGTTTTCCTCAGGGTAGGGGTTGGCGTGTTCGTCAAGGCCGACCTTCATGACGACACCCTTTCGGCACATCTCTAGGACCATATAGATGGAATCTTCCTCGGGATCGTCAAGAACCTCATAGAGCTGTACTAGGTTGGGGTGGTTGAGTTTCTTCATAATGGCAATTTCCTCTCGAATGAGGTGCAGTGCATCATGGGAGTCTTTGACCCGGGGCACTGAATTGAAAGGATCTCGACCACCAGGGCCCATACGCCTTGGGCCTCGAGGACCCTGCCTGAGTATCGTGGATTGCAGGCGTTTTCTGAGCCGAGCCTTGGAAAATTCTTTTACGGCCTGCGGTTGTGTAAGTCGGAGACGAATTGGGCTGGCGGCTGGCTCGGGGGCACAATACTCACATATTCATTTCCGAATTGGTCCTTTGCAAGATGAACAGCGCCATACGAACCTCTGCCGATTTCTTCCAAGATTGTATACTGGTTTACTCGATGGTGGGAGCAGCCATCGGCATCCTCATCCCCAAACTGTGTCTGCGCATCGAGAGTTTCCTGTGGAACTGGTCAGCCCAGTAAGGTCTTACTTGATGCTGGTGTTAGTTTCGCACCTTGACTTCTCGATGGGCGCTTGGGGTTCTCTTGTGATGCCGGAGAGGACTCGAGAAATGAAGAACTTCTGTTGGTTCCGTCCTTTGTGGATGCGATTGTCAACTGACCCATTGGGCGCATTCAAAAATTGAGTAGCTCTGAGTCTAACTTACAGGTGATGGACGAGTGGTGGGGGAGGTTTATCGCCAGAGGCATCGTCATGTTGGTCGACTCTGACTTGAGGCGAAGGGAAAGTGAACGAAGGACTCATCTCTGGATGAGTTGCTGCGTCCATTGTCAAGGATGATTGATATGCGATGCGATGCGATGTGCCTAGACAAAGATATGAGGTCGGGCGGATTGGAGCAATAGACTACCTATAAGATAACCAGTCAGTGATGTTGCCCCGCACCCCGCGGTGAACCGGTATAACTACCAAGTATCCGTACCTATGTGTGTCCTACTATGTATAACAGGAATCGTTTTTTTCTGACAAGGCAAGGTATCTTATCTTACCTCAAGACACCTTGGGTACTAATTTACGTGGGTTCTCCAATTGAAAATGGTTCAAAGGGGAAGAAGAGAAGCACGACAGACAAAAATTGGGTTTAGAGAGTGATTATTAGTGCCATGTGATATCATTTGGTGGTAGAGGTAACTTCCATTACCAACCAAAGCTCCCGTCTTTTGTCCAAGCCCCGTCAGTAAGTGCGTGAGCCTAGGTTGGCTGATGAGCGAGCTGTTTACAGGGGATAGTTCCTTTGGGGGCTGCAGTCAGCCTGGGGCCAACTGGTCTACGGCTGAGGTGCCTGCCCAGGCACCTCAGATCCATCCATAGCTGTAGGCCCCACCCCGCCTGAACTCTTCACTAAACTTCAATGGGCACTGGCGCCACTGTTGCGTAGGTACCTTAGGTATGGATGTAAGGCTCCATACCTACAGTAGAAGGCGGGAGGTTCCAGCATACTAGGTACCTACCTACCCAGGCTTGACTTCCAGATCCCTCTACACCAAAACAATTCATCGCAACACGTCGCTATCCATCAAGCCTCGACATATCCCATCCTTGACTAGCAATATCTACATACCACTGCCCCGAATTCGAGTCTGGAGCAACACGAGCTATACCTGTCTGCCAACTTGTTCAAGCAATACCCACCCAAAGCCGTCACTGCCTACCGAACTTAGACGTCGACCCCAAGACCCTTGAATCACCATCATGGTTGTCTATTCATTTCACATCTTCGACCGACACAGTGAGCAAGCTCCCTCGCCCCCCCCCCTCTAGACCTCCCGATTGACAGCCTTCTTCTCTCTTCCAGCCGAATGCGTCTACTCCAAGTCCTGGCTTCCGCCATCAGCGGGCTCAGAAACCGCTGCTCCGAGCACATCCTCTGATGATGCAAAGCTCCTATTCGGCACCGTCTTCTCCCTTCGAAATATGGTCCGTAAGCTCGGCGGCGACGACGATGCATTCATCAGCTACCGTACCTCCCAGTATAAGCTACATTTTTACGAAACACCCGCCAACTTGAGATTTGTTATCCTCACCGATACAGCGACCTTGAGCATGCGCAATGTGCTACACCAAATTTACATAAACCTATGGGTGGAATATGGTGTGGTTTATGAGCCAGGGAGAGTGTAACATCCGAGCTAACTTTCTTTGTAGTGGTCAAAAACCCCCTGGCGCCTGTGGAACACAAAAATGGCGATGGTGTCAAGAACGAGCTCTTCGAGCTGGGCCTTGATCAGTTCATCAGGGGCTTGATGTGAGCAGGAGGAGCAAGAGTAATCAGCACTTTTCAGAGCATCAACTTTGAGAGTACCACCTGCGACCATGGGGTCTTTGAGATGGAGAAACAAGCTCACGTCCCTCCAGTCAGTCCACATAACGCGCTCCTGGGCATGGCCTAAGGGCTGCAGGTATGAGGGAGGTGTATCTTATGGTCTCGCCGTCGCCAGGAGAATAACCCAAACACAAGAACACTGTACTCGTGTTGCCCGGCTCCGACTAGAAGGACGGTTTCGGCATAACAGCGCAACTCCGTACCAGGGGCCCGGAATCGTCCCTCACGTTCGGCTCAGGAGGCTTGCGGAAGTAGAGGAGAGGAGACTACATCCAATGCCATTTCCAGCATCAATTTTACACGAGGGGTGTTGTTGAACCAAATCCCTCGGACTCGACTGAACTATATCAACACCATATACTCGCCTCTAAATAACTAACATATGACATTTGTTTGCGTCTTTAATAGCCCATATGCTTCCCAATATTATGCTGCTCCTTTATCTCCATCCCTAATTCCCATGTAACAATCCCGCCATGACTCCCAAAGTTATGTAGCAACACAACAAACACAACAAATACGGCCAGAACACATACTCTTCACGACTTGTCCTCCACTGCTCGTCCCCACGCGCTCTCAAAGCCCCCCTGAGGGTCGACCACGACCAGGCTTGATTCGCCTTGTGCACCTTGGACCTGCGTCTGTGTCTGAGATTGAGTCTGTGGTTGCGATGCCTTGGTGCCACCTGCTGTCTGCGAAGTGCCAAGATCAACAGCACTGGCCATCAGGTCATCATCTGTGCGAATTTCCTGCTCCCAATTACTTGAATACACGACGGCAGCAAATGCCTCCAGATCACGGACAGTCTCCATCTTCTGGAGGTATTCGTTGGGCATTCCGTCGCCAATGACATGTGCCTGACGTGTTAACACCGACAGGATCTTTGGCAGTAGAATTACCTTTGAGCGCTGCTGGTCCTTGAGTTCGGGAGTGACGATACCATCTGAGGCCGGGAGTTCAAACGCGGCCGTGGCGAGCTTATTATCAATGAGATAGGAGAAACCTGCATCGAGGAGAAGTGTGAGGACGTGGGTGAAACTGGGTGATTCGATAAGGTCGGCCGTCTCGTCAAGCAGCCGTCTCAGGATTGCCTGTGACGCGGGTGTTGACCGATCGCCACCCTGATTGGATGTCTCGTCGAGGATGCCCGACTCTCGAATCACTTCGTCCTCCATGCCCCGGGGTGGGAGGAGAAAGTCGAGCCAGTCCGACTTCTGACGCTCCTCCTTGGTGGAACCTTCAACAAGCTTCCTCACCTCAGTCGTCAACTCAGAGAACCTCTCAAAGCTCAGGAGATCCCTAGGGCTCAGGCTGCCAAAGACGGTGCGCACGGCGCTCTCTACTCGGTGCATCAAGCCCACCCATCCTTTATTCAGTAGCCACCAACTGAAGGTCAGGTACTTGCGGTTTATGTCGAAGTCACTGCCATACGTCTGTTCTGTGTTGTCGTCGTCGTTGTTCTCAAGACTGATGGTGCCTTGTTGGCCACCTGTTGCGAGGGCCACCACGCTCGATAGATAACTTCTTCGGCCAAGGAGGTTGAGTTGAACGCGAGTTAGCATTGTAAGTAGCGCAAGGGTATATATCAAAGTAAAAGACCGCGTCACCGCTGCAGTGTGTGTTAGTTCTGTGCAGAGAAGAAGAGCAAGGCTGTTACTCACCGCTGATGGTCACGTCATCCCATAGTTGTCGCTTCGTCTTGCGAGGCTTCGGTGCTTCCTTGCTCGCTTCGCCACCGGCGTTGAATGGTGAAGATGTAGGGGCTTGGCTGGACTGTGTACCGCTCTCGCTTTGGCCAGCCATGCTCTTCCCATCGTCCTCCGTCAATGTAGTATCTGCGATGCTTGGAGGGGCTGCAGATTCGGGGCCACCGTTCTTTATAGCCTTGGTGGCTTTCATCTGCTGAATCTCAAATGTGATCTGCTCCGTGTTCATGGCTTCAAGGATGGCAGTCGTGGCGGAGGGCAGGAGAGCCAGCACGGTGAATGTGCAGTCCTCCTGATTCTGTTCGAAGCGACGTCGCAGACTGTGTCATGAGTTGTCAGTATGTGTTTGTGTATCACTGCTATCAGATGGTTGATGGTTACTTCTCCTTAGCGATGCGGTCGCTGCTCATGCGCTCGCGGGCATCATTAAGCTTTCCGATGACATATTGCGTCGCGACGTAACCGGCACCGATGACGCCCACGCCGACAGCAATGGGTGTGCGGTTATTCCGCAGCCAGCGCCGAGCAGATGTGAACATGATTTGAAGATGATGGGAGATACGCGATGGGGGAAAAGGTGATCAATTGTTCATGAGTTGTAACTGTATGTAAAGTATACCGATCGATTCACCGAGGCAAAGGGTACCACTGCGTGAGCATGTGGACGTTGAGAAGCCGTTGAAAGTTCGGGTTCGGTCTGGGAGCTTCTCGTTGGGGTAAAGTTGGAGTTAGGAGAGTTTTTTCTTTTTCCAAATAAATAAATAAAAGGTTCAGGGTTGGATGTCAGTGCCAATGCCAACACGAGCTCGAGCCTCGGCCCCGAATATGGATGGAGGCTTTGATGTACCTTTACCCCGTGGTCGGAGTCGGTAGACGTGGCCGAGGTGGAGGTGGAGTTTAGGAGATGGAATGTGGCTGGTGAGCTTGAAGATGATTAATCAGACCATCTATGGAGTAGACCATCTATCTAGTGTGTGTGGCTGTGCCTGAGGTGAGCTGAAGCACGGGGTAAGTGGGGACCACCTAAACCGATCCCATGCCCCTCCCTTTTATGGTTCCCAGTGACGTTGTTTCACTTGGAGAGTCATTATCTTGAGTACAGACTTACTTACATAGGTACATACCACTTACCCATCTCCATATCTATCTCAGCCTCCTCCTTCAATCCCCGTCCCCTCAACCATGGTCATAGCCCACAATCGACTCTACAACAGCACCGATAATATGGACCAACAAGAACCACCAGAGTTTATCCTCGACGTATTCGCCGACCCGCGCTCGGTACGTGAGGTAGTCAAAGGCAAGCTTGGCTCTGCTTGCTTGTTTCTCCCATGAGCGTCATCTTACCCTGGACACCACACCCACCCCGCTCGCTATACAGTACTTGTGACGACAAAGAAGTGATGATGTTCTCAAAATCATCACGAATGCGCCTCACTAACATGCCTTCTCACAGGGATACTGCATACCATATTCTTTAACCGATTCTTCCCTTCCATTGTCCCACAAACCCGCGAGGTCCTTGACACGACGCTTCCCTATGTTGACGACGACGAGCTTGAGACTATGATAGATCAACGCGTCGCGGCTCTTGAGCGTCAGATTGATGTCCAGCGCTCATCAGGTGGTGCTAACAGCGCCAGCACCGGAAGCGGCAACGGTGGGCGTGGTCAGCTCGTTGTTCAGTTTTTCGAGAAACGCCGTCGCAAGGCCTGGCTATCCCGTGGCGACGAAGAGGTTTGTTGGGAGTGTTGGACCATCAAAGTGACTGTTGCCGAGCCAAGAACAGAGAGTGGTACGGAACCCCCCCCCCCCTTCGCTGTAAAGTATAGCAAGGGAGTTGCTAATACGTGGTTTAGAACGTGCTAAAGTTCGACGAGCAATGGAGCAGACCCTCTCAGCAACAGCGATGAAGATTGTCGCATTCGTTAATACACACAAAGATCACATACCGCCCATCACAACCCAGGGTACTAACCCGTTCCCCTACAAGATCAACATTGACCAAAAAGAGGCGGCAGGTTGGGCAACACGGATGCGTATATACTAAAATGGTGAGCTCTGAAGAGTCTCACACTGACCCCGAGATCGTTGCGGGCTTGCGGCGCTTATATTGCCTGGACCTTGCGGTACCTCTGCAGAAACAATTGATTCTGGGACACGGTCACTGGTGGAAGTTTTGGATAGGTTAGAGAAGTCAGGGGCCTACCGGGCTTGGTGAACGGTATAGAAGATTCATCCATATGGGATGAATAGATCAAAGGCGTTTGAGGAGTCATGACTAATAGCCGGTATACGTAGATCATTCATAATTGATACCCCTTCCCAACAGCATGACGGACGGCTCGTATGCCTGCCAGTGACACGAGAGAAGTGCCTCCGCCAAGAAGAAGCCCAAATCGGATGTTTCAGCCACTCGTGCATTACCTGAACCAAACACGGGATAATGGCTGGTCGAGATGCCTGGAGAGACAGATCTGATTCACCTGGTGGTAAGTCACAGCGAGGCACACAATGTTGATTTTGCATGAGCGAAGTATATGATCATAAGCACCGTGATTGAGGCCAACATATAAACAATACCTAGCTACCATACGTGGGCGAATGTCCAGACCGTTCCTTTCATTTCCCCGCCCTTCCTTATTCTTTCCATTTCCGAAATCCAAAGCAAGCAACCCGCCCAAAAACCGAGAAATTGCAATATGGTTGCAATACCATTCGTCATACCTCCCAGAGAACCATCCAAACTCCTGGCAGAGAATAGCGTCGCATAAATAGCTAAAGGGAAACGCAACCAAGAAAAACAAATCCCACCAAATTGCTATTTAGCATCCCAAGCCTTGTGAGCGAGTAGAACGCGCCCCAAAGTCATTATCGTCGTCAACTGCTAGCCGTGAAGCTATCCGAGCACTCGACTGATGCCGAGTCTCTCTGTTCTAGTCCATATCGGACACGACCCAACACATGCAGGCCACAATCGGGCTTTGTATACAGGTCAGTTCTCAAAGGGATTGCTATGTTCTTATATTCTTTCGTCAAATCATGAATGTCATACACGTTTTATCCTTATTTCGTCATCTTGCCAAGTTCGTTTTCAGTGTCGTCTTGGGTCTAAAATTGAGTCGTATAGCTTCGCGGTAACCCGGGTTTGTTGCTCCGTGGGGGGTTTCTGCTGTTGTTCTGTGATGTGGATCCAATCTTGTCAAAACCCTTAAAAATGTCGAGCTCAGGCATATCTGTAATGCCGCCAGCGTCGGGGCGGGCAAAGTCCAGTTGGTCCATCATAGGCCCCGAGGTCCAGTCATTGGGGTCCAAGGACACGTTTAAGAAGTCAGCAAACTTTGTGGACTGATTTCGCAAAGGAGATTCTTGGAACATCTTGCTTGGGGAGCTCAGGCCCTCAAATGCCTTGCTCGGGGTATCAAACTGCATAGACTGTTGAGGTGGTCGTAGGAGTGGAGCAGAGGCGATGGGCTTTCTGGCAGCGGAGTTGGTAATATCACCAAGAACTGATGCGGAGACAGTTCGATCTAGACGGGTACGCCTCGCAGGACGCTTCATAGGAGACCCAGCCTCAACTGAGCTCATGACAGGGAAAGTACCGTCCTCGAGGCAGCCCATACCAGTCAAGTCCTGATTCATAGAGAACTCTCCATCACTAAGGATACTCACACCGAAGTTGGACGGACAGAAGTCGTTGCCTAGGTAGAAAGCTGGACTATAAGGAATGTTCTCAGCGTCGCCTTTCCTATCGGGTGACTGGAGCATGTTCCGGACCGCGTCGCGGTGAAGTCGAAGGTTGGTGTTTGGAGATGCCGATGGAGGTGGTCGAGCAGGAGGGTTAAGTTTGACCGTAGGGGTAATCGGTGGCAGCATCTGCTTGTCATACGCTGGTCGGAGAGGAGACGAAGAGACAGGTGGAATGGCGGAATAGAATCGTGTCTTAGTTGGGCTGAAAGGAGATGATTTCCGAATACGGGCGATCTCCTCCTCAGCACGGCCCCTCGACTTGTTTCGAGGGCGGTCATCCTCAGATGTCAGGATGAGTTTTTGGCTAGGCCTGATAACGGATGACATCTCAAGACAAGAATAGTAACCGCTGTCGTCCATGGGTGCAAGCTTGTGCTTGCGAGACCGTGAGACAGATGAAGCAATATTTTGGGAGACGGGAGGCGGTGTGTTACTTCGATGATCCACATGCCGAGAGACAGGCGGCGATGAGTGTATGGCGGCAGGCAGAGGTGAGTAGAGATATGAGTCGAGGGAGAGATCTTGATCGGCCTTATCAGCAGCATCCTCGGGACCCAGGTTGTCAGAGACAGGAATAGTAGCGTCGGACGAGAGATCGACTGGCATTGACATGGTGGCCTGGGAGGTAGGAAGAGGTGGCAAAGCCGTCTGGCAGGTTGGAACAGGGGGCGGTAGCGTAGGTTCCTGAGTCGGTGCTGAAGCCGGCCGGGAAGGCTCAAGTCGAGTCGATATGACGTGAAGGTTCTCAGATGCAGAGGCGGACTTGCGAGTCGGCTTCTTGTTCAAGTACTGTGCTTCGTGACCGGGCTTGATCACCCAGTAGTGGCCTTTACCAGGGTCATCCTTAGGTCTCTCGATCTTCACAAAAGCCTTCTGGAGACTGAGATTGTGGCGAATGCTGTTTTGCCAGCCAGCATCAGTAGGGCTATAAAAGGAGTAGTTGTCGCTGATCCATTTGTAAATCTGAGCAAGTGTCAGTCGTCGGTTGGGGGATCGGAAGATGGCCATGGCGATCAGGTCGGCGTAGCTGAGGGCAGGTTTGTTGCCATCATCGACAATCGGAGGGAAACTGTCGTGGGGAGGAATAACGGCTGTCACCTCTGTCTCTGCTTCAGGCTCTGTCGCTGGCACTGGCTCAGCCTTTGTCTTCTTGGCAGGCCTGAATTCCTTGATGGGAGCAGCTTCCATAAGAGCCCGCTTGCCGTTTGGCTTCTGACAGTAGTTGCTGGCCGACGAATCTATCGCAGGAGGTGCCGGGAAGAGCTGAGGATGGACGTTCTCCTTTCCGTAATCCCAGGCCATGTCGAAACTTTGCTTTTGAGGGACGGTCTTGAAGTTCGATAGATAAGGCTTCTTTTGCAACGAATCTGTGGTATTGCCTCGCCTGGATGGAGGCGCCATCGAGACCATGTTTAATTTGTTGCCGTGGGCCGAGGCCAATGGAATTTGCGAGGCGGAGGAAGGTCTTTGCTTGAAGGGCGAGTGCGCATTGTGAGAGGCGGTGGGCGGATTGAAAACGACGTTTGAGGTTGAGCTGGTCAACGGCCTTCGGGCTTGCTTTGGGGCAGAGGGCATGGGAGCGTGACTGGTCATTGGGGTGACATTCTCTGGCATGTCGTCCTGGTATATTTGTAGCGATCCAGTGGAACTGGGGAAACGCGCGTGTTTGCCCATGTCGATCGAGTCACGAAGCTCGATATCGGGTCAATAGTGGTACTGAGCAAAATGGTTGAGCCAAACGCTGTACTTTAAACCCAGGTTAGTCAGTCGATGCCGGGGACGGAAAGTGGAAGAGATGACGGTAAGATAACGGGCGAAGGTGGGAGTTAAAGAGTGGACACCGGCAGAGCCTAATGGGATGAGTGTGCATGACGGAGGGCAAGGAAGAGGGAGAGGGAAAGAAAAGGACGTCCTACCGACTTGAATGGAGCGTGGAGTTCCAAGGTAGTAATGAGCTGTGGGGCTGCTTTGACAGGGCTGTCGTGACTTGGTCGGAGCGTTCAATAGGACGAGCAGCCGGTATCTGGGGTTCGTTCGTTCACGGTCTATGGGAGTTGCTCCGAATATAGAAGCGACTTTGGTGCGCAGGAATGAAGATGACCAGGCCGAGTTGACCAGGAAAAATCAGCAGATCAAAGTGGTTTAGAATATTGTCGCAAATGAGTCAAGACCGGCTCGGTTGGCGGACTGTCGAGGGGGGAAAGATGGTGATCAAAGAGCAAATCGTGAACCAGGATAGGTAGGGTCGACAATCAGCCAGGCCCAGATATGTAGAAGCGGTAAAGGCTAGTAAAGGGTGAGTGAGTACTCAGTCGCCGATTACTCTCTATAAGAATGGACGAGAGGCAGATGCCAATTAATTCTGACGGAGCCGGAATAGCTAAAACAATCTCCAGAAAATGAGGAAGAGCTGAAAAGTAAGAGTGATGGTGAGAGTGCGAGCAAGAGAGGAGATGGAGGTTGATTGTTGAATGATGCAGCCAAGACGACGTGCAAGGTGTGGTGCCCAAGATTAGTGTACTACAACGCGCCCTGCAGTACAAGCGCAGGTGGATGCGGGCGAGAAGGGAACCTAAGAGAGAGAAAGGAAAGGGAAGGGAAGGGAAGCGAAGGGGAAAAACCTAAAGAACAGGGACCCGGCGCAGCAGTTGGCAGCAGCTGGCGTGCAGAGGCGTCTTGGGACCTGCTGGAGATGGGGACTAGGCCGGCCGTCGTCTCTCAGTGGGCGCTGTACCGCGTGTGGCTATACCTGTGGCCGCCGTGTGTGAGGCCCGGTGGGGACTAGGCGCAGGGAGGATGATGAGAACAGCGACAGGGATTGGATGGGGAGCGTCTGGGCTGACACGACACGACAGGAAGAGCGCGAGCGAGCGAGAGAGAGAGAGAGAGAGCTAAAGACGGGGACTCTGCGTGAGCACTGTCTCTGCTCTGCCTTGGTATCAAGATTGGATGTGCGGATGTTAATCGAAATCGATCAGTTCGGGCACAGCGAGACTGATGTCATATGGGCTTTAATTGAATAGGTAAGGCCTGATTGAACTCGGACCTCTCTTGTCTCGCTCGCATGAAGTTGCAGTAATGAGCATCACGGGGCGAGAAAAAGAGGATGAGGGGAAGAGAAGTGAGAGGAAAAGTCGAGATGCAGACCACAGGACAGGACAGAACAGAACAGAACAGAACAGCACAGGAGTGCACAGGAGTGCACAGGAGTGCAATGCAGCGCAACGATTCGATTCAATAGGCAAGGTTGGCGGTGGGTTGAGATAGCCAAGTAAAAGCAAGGGTGTGTGTACTGGTAAATCGAGGGTGTGCGTGTTTCGGGAATGGGCGATTGAGAGAGCCACATACATAAGAAAGATCCAGCCGACCAAAGGGAGAGCGTCAAGGTGAGGTGTTGGGCCGCTGCAAAACTAGGGGCGTGAAAAATGCAGGGATCTTAGGTAACCCTCCACTAGCGTCACCTTAACAAGGACCCGTGAAAGTCCCATTCCCATTCCCATTTCAACAGCAGATGCATCACCAGGCGCCCTCGTCCTCGGCCTCGACGCGCGCGAGGATTGACGAGAAACGATTGGCCAGTCTGATTCTCCAACAGCCAAGAGATTGTCATGATTGCATTGCACTGACTGACCTGAACGCGGGGGGATTGAATTGGGTGTTGGTAGTCGCCAAAAAAGAGACAGAAGAGACAGAAGAGACAGAAGCCCTCCTTTCTTCTCTGCCCCCGAGTCAACTAACAGTGCACAAGTCAGATTCATGATGAGACATTCACTCGTCTCGAGGTGAGACGGGGTCGCGAAATATGGAGGTTATGAATACGGATGGGAGATGACACCGAAATAAAGATATCTCCCCAGAACTCATGCGGCCACATTGTTCAACCAGGCTGTTGTTGATCATGCTATTCAGGGCCTTGGTGTTTGAGCTTGGCACCACATGAAAAAAACGATAACCGGTGCTCTACGAGACTTGTACGGACTATGTACACATCCATTGTAAAGGCAGTGGAGACGGCAACCAGGAGATCTCGATCTTGTTATCGGATTCGCTTCTCTGTACGTGCTCCGTATTCACGGCCTAACCTGCAGTGCCTGTGCCTGTGCCTGTGCCTGTGCCTGTGCCTGTGCCTGTTGCGTTCCGTTTCCGCCGTATCAGAAAGGTTGTGCATCCAAGATCCTAAGATTTGGACGCGAAGCGAATATGTCGTGCTCTGCCAGATGTGCTGTGCCGTGTTGTAGTGTGCTGTTGATGTTGTTGATGTTGTTGGTGGTGGTGGTAGTGGTGGTGCAGTGGGATGCTTCCGGATCAGATACTGGGATTGTGTCTGGTGCCGATCCTACCTTTGGACTGAAAGTCTGCATGTCTTGTCAGATGAATATGGGGGATGGGAGGACTTTTTTATTTATTTATTTATTTTTTATATTTTCTTTTAGTGATACAGCTTAAAGGCAATAATTGACACTGCATCGACTATAGTGAGACCAGTTCAGTATGGCGATTTCAGATGGCTTTCTTGTAGTGTATTTCTTCTTCTTCTCGTTGAAATGCTTAATTGAAATCGACATGTATGTATTTACAACAGCTCAGACCTTGTGGCAGGTCGAGGAAAAAAGGAAAAGCTCATCAGATAGACGAGACGCCATGCCATGCTATACCGTAACGAGAACAGCCAGCCAGCCACAGTTGGAAGCAGAAAAGGTCTAACGTTAGAGATGCCGAGAGCTATTGAATTGACTACGCCTCTTTGCTCATCAATGTTTTCCTCTGTCTTTGTTCGAATTTTATGGCCGTTTTCTTCTTCTTCTTCTTCTCTCTCTTCCTCCTCTTGCCCCGATACCTAGAAATGTATGTATGTATGTATGTATGTATGTACCTTGAGTATACGTTTCCTCCCCAAGTTGATTAATTGATTGATTGATATGTACTCTGTAGATGGATGGATGGATACATAACGCCCCCCTCGCAAGCCCGTGGCTCCGAGCAGGGTTCTTTAGACGATGATTGGCCTTGTCCTTGTCGAGGAAGCACGGCTGGGTGGAATGCTTCACTTGGCAAAAGTCAAGACTGTCAAGTCAAGTCAAGTCAAGCCAAGTCAAGCGCTGCCGAGTCAAGTCAAAAGCCCAGCCACAGGCAAACCGTTGAATACCTTAGGTAGGTACTTATGTGTCGTAGAGTATGGATGTATGTATGTATGTATGAGTAGGTATCCGTAGAGTGCTAAGATAGCAAGCATATAACGGCCGCCAACCAAGAATGAGCAAGGATGCGGCCAACTGAAAGAGAGTCGAGATCAGGGTCAGTGCGCACCGTCTTTGTTCTTTTTGACAAAGTATTCAAAATGGTGTGGGTGGATTGAGGACAGATACTACATGCAGTACATGGTATGTACGCATCCATTGTGTGAGTTGCCTCGTTCGAGTCGACCAAGTTGTGTATGTGTGTGTATATATATATGTGTGTGTGTGTGAGAGAGAGAGGTAGGTCTATCATGATCCATTGACGTTGATGATGATAGGCAAGCAAGTTTGGGCGCGCTTTTGGCCGACCAAGGCGCGTCTTGGATCAATGTTGATATTTGTTTGGATTGTAATTGTCGAGGACCAATCAACTACTGCGAATCCCAAGAGTCTGCAGCAGAGGTTGCATCGAACAGTCTCAGAATAGAGAATAGTTACCATCCACCAATGTATGTATGTATCAATTGGATCCATACCTGACTTTTACTGGTAGCTTTTGGTGCTTGCACCCACCACCAGCAGAGGCGAAACAATGATGGACGCAAGCGACGGGACGAGGAGAAATACGAGACCCCCGCGCATCTCGATAACCTTGCAATCCACCTACTGCGTACCTTGTGTATGTACATCGTCACTCATGGTATTCCATGGCGTCTGTCGTTGTCGGTCCACACACATCCATCCTCGGATGATGAATGGCATTTGGCGCTGATAATGGGGCTCAACGAAGAAACTCTAACTAACAGGATCACCCTTGCATGTGAAGAATCGTGATTTCCCTCGTGCCGCCTGCGATCTGTTCCTGTAGCATATTAGAGTTTGCATTGGATGGGATCAGAAAAGCGAAAAGTGCTCACGCAGTTCGGCATTTAAAACTCTTTTTATACGGAGTAGCTGAGAGCTGAATGCTAAGCCTGTGAGCAAACCACTCAAGTTCATCCTTGCCGTGGATCCAATACTATCCAGGTTTTGGAACTTCTGGCATAGGGACGTGCCCTTCCATCTATGTACTAACCTAGGTAGATAGATATCCTTCAAGGTTGATAAGCCCCGAGATACATACACACATACATACATACATACACTTTGTAGCATGTCGATCGATCAAATAGGTACTCGGAGTACATACATATTCCTTTACGTCAACGGTCCCGTCCTGCAGGGCGCATCTTGAGCTTTGGGCTCCATGTTTTGATGGATGGATAAATGTGCCGTACATACATAGATCAGATTGGGTCCAAGACATCCAATGCATGGCTACCTACTAATGGAGTACTGTTGAAGAAACCCGTAGGGCTACCTATTAGATAACGTGTCTTAGGCCTCATGGCTCAAACGCTGAAAACAGACTCAGCCTCTGAACCAGGAATTGTTACGGTGGGTTGACTAACATGCTGTTAGTCTTAATCAACCAAGGTGCGTACGTACGGAGTACCTAGTGTAGTCAATCATCGGCTAGCAAGTATGTACTGTACATACCTAACTCGGTAGATCCTTGCTCCATCATCAATAGTTTCAGCTGTCAATGGGCTTTCTTAGTGTACATACTTGCAGACTCCGTCGGTCGAGATTGCGCAGCGCAGATTCACATTCGGCTCAACGGGGGGAGGAGAAGAGGCCCAAGATTGAGACCAGGACAGGCCAAGACCAAGCCCGGGTCTTGAATAGGTACTTATGTATCCGTATATCCCGTATCATACCTAAGGTAAGGTAGGTACCTAGGTAGTTGAGGTTGGTACTCCGTAGTCAGCGGGGTAGGTAAGTGAGGTGTCATCATGATCACCTCAGCGAGGAGAAGAGGAGGGGAGGAGAGGAGAGGAGAGGAGAGGAGAGGAGAGGAGAGGAGAGGAGAGGAGAGGAGAGGAGAGGAGAGAGAGGAGAGGTCTGCATCCCACCAACACTAACACCACCACCAAAACTCAATTATTCAAGCTTCAAGGCATTACGCGTCTTTCCCCTAACCCTCCCCGTCTATCACGCGTCTTGTCACTTGCATTATTTACACATTGCCTCTTTAGGTAAACACCCAATAAACTCTCCTACGACTCCAACATCTCGAGTCGCTCTCGTCTTTGCAGGAATGGATATGTAACCAAAAATGCGACCTCACCATCTGACTTGACCTGACTTGACCTGACCTGACCTCAGCTGAGCCTGAGGTGTTGCAATGACAATCAATTGACTGATGCCATAGTTTTGACCGCTTTTTCGTCCACCAAATATTAAATTCCTCCCTTCCAGTGAATGGGCACTTACAGGTAGTTACGGAGTATAGGTAGGTAGGCTACAGCTTTACGGAGTACCAGCTGATCTTATCCCCTGCCCTAGATGGACATCTACGTGCTAACTTGGGTAGAGGTTAAGGTATCTACTGTAGACGCAGTGACATCATGACCGCTGTCAAACGATTCATTCATTCTTTCTTTCTTTAAAAAGAAACTGATCAGTCTCGTTTCGTGCCCCATCCTCAATTAAACTGATATCCACATCAGACACGCTCCGCGAAGCCATTCGCTCAAGGGCAAACATCCCAGTTAGTTCTTGACAAGGCCTCGGGCCTAGCTAGCCCTTTTAGTTTTTCCCCTCCCCTCTCCGCAAATGGTTCTCAAGGGCTTTAATGGGTTCCCATATTGGGACGGGATGAGATGTCCATGCCTTGTTAGTCAAGTGAATTCAATTGAAGATAAGAAGAAAAGAGAGCAAAAGGTCGTGGGTAAGGTAGCCTTGGATACTACCTAACCTTGCCTAGGGAGGAACGTAGCAGAAAACAAATGTCCAACAGCTGTTGCATTGCAGTATAAGAAATGCTAATTAAAAAAAAAAAAAATTTAAAAAATTTAAAAAAACCAAGTTTCTTGAAGCGTTTCACACCTTGACAACTCATCTAGTCCCGGGCTAAGCAGGCATCTATCTCTCTACAGATACAGAGCTGAGATATCACGAGGCCAGACCATGTAGGTAGGTATTGTACGTAGATTGCAGAGGCTGATCTGAGCTTTGATCCGATCTGGCGCTCAGTTCCCTCTGCTTTTGAACTTTTCCTTCCTTCCTTTCTTTCTTTTTGTGTCTCTCGTTTTATTCTATCTTACTTCCCTCGTTCACAACCGGCCGCCGAGGTTTTCCTCCCACTCCCAGACCCGCTCGCAAAGTCAACCCTGCCAGACTAACTAAGGTACTAACCTCCATACCTACCTACGTACTTACATACACAGTCGGGTACTGTAACTACCGTCGAGTCCTGGATTCGAACCATTTATCCCTGCATATATCGGACGCTCCGTGCCTATACTCCGTGATGGACTCTGTACTCCATACGGTCAGTTAAGGTAAGTACATACCTAGGCTGCAGGCATAGAATCCGGCACACATACGGATCCATGTATGTACCTTGATTCTCCCCTGCAAGACTCGATAACTATCCGTACTTTAGCTAGTCTCTTTCAACCAGAGATGGGGCTGAGATATGCCGGGAGCTTGGTGCGCACTGCGCAGACGGCAGGAGACTAAACAGGTACTGTAGTTTCTACTATCCCTGGCGGGCATCTCATGATCTCTACGTAGTACCAGAGTGGTCTACGGAGCATTGGATGCCTTCACATATCTTGCCTTCCAAGGCATGTCGACTCGTAAGGAATGGAACAGCCTACACATTACGCGCTCTCGGCTCTCTGACATGCCGCAACTGACCCTGTACTTGCATCCTCGCGGCCTCGTTTAGCTAATCCCGACTCTTTGCATGTTTCATTTAGATTGACCTGTCCACATGCACTACCTCCCCTACCTCCCGCACCTCACACTCACATTCATACATACTATTCACATTCACATCACATTCACATTCACAGCATGCCTGTCTACTAACTAGTCAGCTTGGACAGTAATAATAATGCCGATTACAACCTCACGGGTTTGTCAAAGACTGAACCTCCCTTTTCAATCCCCACTTCTTCGTGCGTGTGCGTGTGCGGTCTTATATCCGAATTCCAAGACAATGTCATCGTGAATTGACGAAAGGGGCTTGAGACCTGACTGACACCTTTTTGACGCCAACGTAGTACATACAGTACATACAATTGCAAGCCGGAGCACGAGGCCTCGTCCCCGATGACCTAGTATTTTCGTTATCGTCGTGAAGCGGCATCGTGCTTCGACCTCGGCTTCGCAGCATGTTCACACCGTTCCTCATCATACTGGTAGCATAGCATATCTCATTACACAGCACCGCACATTAAATATGTAGTCGCAAGTAAAAGTTTCCACAAGACCTGGCGAGAAAAAGAAAAAGAAAAAGAAAAAGAAAAAGAAAAAGAAAAAGAAAAAGAAAACCCAGAGTCACGATGAGGTCCTTTTTCTGGCTCTTATTACTAACTACCTAGCTCTACGCGCACATCAACACAAATAGCCATCCCCCCTTTCCTGTCTAAACCTCTCGACCCACCTGAGGTCCCAACCTCATAATCAGCAATACTCTGCCTCCTTTTCCAAGATATGCACCAAAAAGTATGGCTTTAATCCAAAACTCGTCCCGCCACCGCCGCCGCACTGCTGTCTTTGGTGGTTGTCTTCTTGAGAGCCTTGCCCAGCTGTATCTCGCTCAGAAAGCCTGCTGGACGGCCGCCACCGGAAGCAGGAGCAGGTGCATCGCCGGGAGGCGGAGGAGGCGGAGGCGGAGGAGCGCCACCCATAGGGGGAGGAGGTGGAGGAGGTGCACCGACTGATGGCATCGGTGGTGGGGGCGGTGGTGCTGAAGGAGCGTCACTCCCGGGCATGGGAGGAGGAGGAGGAGGCGGAGAAGTTATGGGAGCCGGAGAGTCAGTGTTCGGCATGGGAGGAGGTGGAGGAGGCGCAACAGGAGTCACAGCATTGGCGGCCACAGGACTAGCAGTTGCTGATTCCCTACCGGCCGCGGAGAGAGGACGAGGAGGTGCCATTGTGCCAAACAGCATGGAGGCCAGCTGAGCTGCGCTACCACCTCCAGGTCGCTCATCGTCTGAGTCATCGTCCTTGTCATCATTATCGGAACCCCAGTCGTCAGTGTCTGCACGGCGACGCGAGACAGGGCCTGAAGGAGCTTTGACTTCCTGGTTCTGGGTCATCCTATGGAAAGGGTTCGTAGCTGAAGGCGCCGGAGGAGCAGCAGCGGGTATACCCTCAGTTGACTGAGACATCATCCTGAAGAAAGGGTTCTTACTCTCCGTCTCACTGGGTGGCGACGTTACAACCGCTGGAGGAGGGGGTGGTGGTGGAGAGGAAACTGCCTCAGCAGCAGGGGGCGGAGAGGGCTTCTTGTCAAGCTCTTGGCTGGCTACCTGACTGTCACTCCTGGTCGGTGTAGAAGCTTGAGGGGTGATTTGCTGAGGTCCGGCGTCTTCATCCGACGACGAGCTATCACCGTCTTCCATGGCTTCAAGCTGCCGTTGAAGTTCCAGCTCCCGTTGACGGGCAGCCTCAATCTCTGCTCGCCTTGCCGCAAGTTTGGCCTCCTTCTCCTTGGCCTCAGCCATGGCTGCCTTCTTCCGCTTCTTCTCTTCCTCCTTGCGAAGTTTGCCTTGTCTCACTTGTTCTTCAAGGGCTTTCAGACGAGCTTCAGAAGCCTCACGCTCCTTGGCGAGATCGTCCTCCTGTTCCTTTGCGTCTTCTCTAGAAACGGGGTTAGTAAGTCATTACGCGGACCTTCAGATTCGACACTTACTCCATCTGCTGTGTCTCACGCTGCTGCTGCTCGTGCTCATGGGCAAGTCGTGCTTCTTCGGCTCGCTTAGCGGCAGCATCCTCTTCAACCTTTTTTGCAGCCTCTTGATCGGCCTCTGGCTTACCACGGTGTCGCGTTGGGGGAGGTGGAGGCCTCTTGGCCTCCGCCTTGGATTGCTCAGGGGCAGGAGGTGGAATCCCTTGCTCTTCAGCTAGACGAGCCTGGCGATCGGCTTCTCTACGAGCATCCTCTTCCTCTGCCTGTCGTAACTTCGCAGCTCGCTCAGCGCGTTCTCGCTCGATGCGCTGCGCAGCTGTCTCGCCGGACTTTGTCGGGGCCTTGATACCTAGAGCAGCCAGCCTCTCAGCCATTCGCTGTTCAGCTTGCTGTTTAATAAAAGCAGCTCGCTCTTCAGGGGTCTTGTATGAAGAATATGAGCCTCCAGCAGGAGGAGTTGCCGTACGAGAGGTCGAGACAGGACTCTCAACTTTAGGACTAGCGACACGTTCCGGCCGACTCTCCTCGGTGCGTGCTGAAGCCCGAGCAGGTCGCTTGTCTTGAGCACGAATTCGAGCGCTGCGACTTTCACGCTGAAGGTCGAAGATAAAGTCTCGAACCTCATCCTCGACACCGAGCGCGTCCTCCCAGCGGCGCTTTTCGTGCTCACTGGTGTTGCCACGGCCACCTTCTTTGAGACTGTCCTCGATACCGTGCGCGAAGTCGCGAACACTTTCCTCAACATCACGAACCATACGTTCGTTACTCTCCTTTTCATTCTTTACCTTGATGCTCTCTTCCTCAAGACGCTTAGGCGCATCGAGATCCTCAGTGCCGATGTCAACCTTCTTACCAGTTAGCGCAGCAGTTCGCTGCTGCATCATGGCCTTGGCCCTGGCCTTGAGTCGGTCTGACTCAGTAACCGTACCGCCAGGTCCTGTTCCTACAATAGGAGCACCACTGCCAGGGTGAGCCTTGGCATCCTTGATACGGAACAGTTCCAATCGAGCGTCCATAATGGCCTTCTCAGTTCTGCGCACCTGCGAAGCAAGCTCAGGAACCTTGTCAGTAAGACTTTGAAGTTGGCGCTTGAGAGCTCTTCGCTCAGCGTCGGAGTCTCCGCTTGCCAGGGCAGCATCGGGATGAGAGTCGATATCCTCTTGGATTCGACGAATGCGACGATAGAGTTCCTCTGCCTCACGGCGGTCACGGCGGTCGAGGATGTCGTCCTCTTCATGATTCTTCTCATCTGCGAAGTCCATGGCATCAAGGAGAACCTCCTTCTCCTTAATCCTTTTCTTGAGCTGATCCAAGGTCAGGTCGTCATTCGAGGCGACAGAAGCGGGAGATTCGGGACGAGGCGAGTTGTTGCCGACCCTGCGACGAGCGCTAGATCTATATCCAAACTGTTCGTCTTCGTTTTTGAAGACTGTGGCATCCTTCCGACCAGCGACAGCCCCGGCAGGTGCGCCCCTGAACGAGCGGTTCTTCATATAGCTAACGCCAGTCTTCTGCGGAAGTAGAGCAGCACCCGACTTGGTGCGGAATTCAGATTCATCGTGAAGCATCGACTTGAGGGTACCGATGGACTGGCTAAAGTTTCGAGTCGAAGGAGGAACAAGCTCAGGGGGAAGGTTGTTTGGCAATGGGTAACCATTTAGCTTTCTGTAGATTAAATGCATGGCAACGGCGAATTCGTCGAGATCCAGACGTCCCTTATTACCGTGATCAGCTAGAGTCCAAACTCGCTCAAGATCGGGCTTCTCAAGTCCACTCTGACCAAATATCTCGATAGCCTGGTCACCACCGATGTACCCCTTGCCCAGGCCATCCCAAGCCTTAAAAAGAGAATCGTATCGTGTCTTTTCTTCCTTTGTAATGGCCCAGGGGATAACAGCGTTTCCTCGCAGCCCCTGAGTTGTGAAGTTTCCGGCTTCTCGGCCCTGTTGAGGCATCATCTGGGCTTGAAGGGCATCAATGTTGGGCAGGCCGGTAGAAGGAGCATTGACAAGACCCCACTGGCCAGGCCGTCCTGTAGGTTGAGCATTCAGAGGGGCAGTCATAACACCTGCAGGCCCAGGGGCGAGCGACTGGCCAAATCCCGTGGGCATCGGGGGCATCGGGGGGCGAGGACCGCTATAACCTGTGGCTTGAGGGTTGTTTGCCATGCCAGGGAACCCTGTTTGCTGGCTTTGCAGACCCTGTTGCTGACCGAAACCTGTCTGCTGTCCCGGGAACCCAGTCATCTGCGCTTGAAGTAGCTGTGCATTTGAGGCTTGAGGCTGAGGTTGCGGCTGCTGAATGGTCGGTGGACTGGCAGTGTTGGTTCTGATATCAGGAGCAGAGGAAGAGCTGGCTCCAGGAGCACTCTCGTCAGCGACGCTGAAGCTAATGATATCCACCATGCTCGAAACCTCGTTCTTGATGTTCTCGGGCAGGTTAGGTGGCAGCTGCTTGCCAGTCAGTTTCAAGTTGCACAAGTACATGGCGAGTGCGAATTCGGGGAAGTAGAGCTGGCCAGCACGAGTGGTATCAGCAAGAGTCCTGAGACTTGTCAGCACCAAGGGCAAATACAATGAGCAACATGCCTCGAAGAGGTTCTCTTCTTACCAGATGTGCGATAGAGAGTCACCATCAAGTCTTGACCTCATCAGCAGATCCCGAGCCTTCTCTCCTGACATGGTCATGCCAGCTTCTCCCACAGCAGACTTGAACAGGGTTTCGAACTTGGCCTGGTCCTGGGCTGTGATGAAGGAGAGACGGATGTTAGGGATTTTGTTGGGCTGCGACTTCTCCTGTCTGCGACCTCGAGGCTTCGCAGTGCCGCCAGTCTGAAAGGACGCGGCCATCTCGGTGAAGCCGGTAGCCTGGGGCTTCATCGGTGCTGGTGGTGGGTTTGAAGGGCCAGAGGCTTGCTGAGGCGAGGCGGAGAAGCTAGTGGGCTGCTGCTGCTGCTGCTGCTGGAACTGTTGCTGGAACTGAGGCGGGATCGACGGCATTGCAGGAGCACTGGTCTGGAAGCTCTGCTGCTGCGGCTGGGATTGCTGTTGTTGTTGCTGTCCCGGAAATCCTGTAAACTGTTGTTGAAGGGGCTGCTGCGGCTGTAGTCCATGACCCTGCATTGGAAAGCCCGTATACTGCTGCTGCAGAGGTGCTTGCCCAAAGCCTGTAGGTTGAGGCGCAAAGGGGCTGGGCTGGCCAGCACCCAGATTACCAAAGGATCCTCCGCCATATTGCTGCGGCTGGCCACCAGGACGCTGGCTATTACCGCCTAGGAAGGCGTTCGAGTTGGAATACATCACGGGTTGATTCCTTCGCAAGACCGCGGACAAAAGCTCGTCTGGGAGGTTCGAGGAAGCGCTAAATTCGGGGGTTGTAAGGAACCAAGAGGACGGGAGCTCTCTGGAGCGTGAAAGCTCCACTGGAAGGGGTTGAAAGTTAAAAACAAATGTAATAAAAGTATGCGAAATACAATATTAAAGGACTGAACGACCCTCAGATGGTAATTGTGGAGTGAACAGAGGGCATCCACGAAATGTGATGATGGAGGAGTGAGAATGAGTGGCTTCGTATTGGACGTGATGACGAGGGTCGTGGTCTCGAGCCTGGGCAGGTTGCTGTAGGTTTCTACAAGTAGGTACTCCGTAGGTGTGGAGTTGCCCCCAATGGAGACTGCAGCTGGAGCGCTCCTAGTGGCCTGCCAAGGCATCTGTGGGCTTTTACAGGGGAACGAACCAACCTATGCAAATTGGGGTGGCTTAGACTCTCCTGGAAGTGGCAGGGATTGGCCGCCTTTCCCCTAAGTTATCTACCTCCGGTATAGTAAGTTAGGTAGGAACTCCGTAAGTACCTACCTAGGTACTGTAGGTAGATTTGGTTGAGCCGGGCATCGATGCCTACCTTAGGTCGGTATTATGTTATCTTGCAGTGCAAATAGTACCTAACGTTAGGTAAGGTAGCTTAAACCGGGACAATTGAAGACGGATATTGAACTCATCTAAAAACTCAAACTAGCGAAGGGTATCAAGAGTAACTTATACGCAAAACCTGCATGAACCACCAACAATCAATCACACCAGAAACTCATAGACGCCTGCCCCCTTACTCCAAATGAAATCATCAAAAAAAGAACTCCGGAATGATCGGATAATAGAGCCGACCGCAATGCCACCTTCTCTGCACTCAAAACTGTCCGTTAGAGTTCGTCGTCCTCATCTCAGGTGTGCCGTTCCTCAAATTGGACTCCATGCTCTTCTTCCTCGATGCAGCCAGCTTCATCACTCCAGAATCGTCGATGGGCTCGCAGTTCAAGCCCAAAGTCCGGATCTTGTGGATCTGCAAAGCTGTATTCGTAGTCGAGGGGCTCTTCGTTCCCGTCTTGCTGATTCTCTACCAGAAACTCCTTCTCTACGGGGCTCTCGGGCTCAGGAGGTGTCGGGATCGCTGATCCTGTGCTTGGACTCTCCGTAGCGCTGATACCCCCCTCGCTGGAGACAATTGAGTAAGATCTTGACCAAGACCTCGTGACTCTGGCACCTGGTTCGGCGCTGACCAAACGAGCCGGGCCCAGTGAGATCATACTGGCTCTCTTATTGTTCAGATAAGGGTTGGAAGCGCGACGATTCATAGCCCTCTTGGATTCAAACGCCCGTAGCGCTAAACCGCCAAATGCTTTAGAGAAGTCTTCCTCACCATCGCATAACATATAGCCATCTTGGCCTGAGTCGTAGCGACCATCCTCGCCTTCTTCAAACAAGAGTTGGTTTCTCTCCAGAACCTCTTGTTGGGTTCGGACCGCGTCTTCCCAGCCATCTCGCAGCTGCTGTGCTAGAGGCTCACTAATACTTTGGGGCACCTTTTCGTGACGGAGTTTGGAGATCATAGATTGCCTGCGCGCCGAGGTCGCTGTAGCCACGGCATTGTCCACTGACTTTTGTATTGTCTGGGCGAGATCGCGATCCGAGAAAGCCGAGAAATAGCGGATCGTCGTACTGTCACTCAAATGTCGGACGAGATGTCTGAAATTAGAAAGATTGAAATCATTGCCCTCACAGTCAAGACTGTGAAGGGTTTTGTTAGCAGAGATGGCTTCGGCCAGGTCTCCGATGTTCACGTTCAGCAATTGGCTCCGCACGCGAAGGTGCTCCAGCCGTGTGTTGAACCTCAGTCCGCTCAAGGCCTTGGAGAATTCTCGTCCAAGGCGGCCTTCGTCCAGCTTGGAATCAAATCCAGAGAGGTCAAGGAACCTAATCGTATGGTTATGAGAGAAAAGATCTGAAAGCGCTCTGCAGGCCGTTTCGCTGGCCGAGTCAGGGGTAGCAGTACCTGCCAGACTCAGGCATTCAATGGTTTGGTTGGCCGTTAATGCCTTCAAGAGTTTGATGTAGCTAGCTTCCAAGGCAAACTCCACCATCTGTACGAATAGTCCCCAAGGGCCAAAGCATTCGCTGATGACTGCACACAAATCATCTATGCCCTCATCCAAGCGGTTGCCATTGATGTACAATGTAATTTGTCGAGCCTGGCCCATGGCGTAGAACATCTGGGCTATTTGAGCACCAGTCAGACCACATTTGCTCAGACGAAGCACTCTGAGGTTTTCGGAATTCTGTGACGCCAGATATGCAGTCAGAATATCCACAGTTGGGCTATTGAGCTGTTCGGCTTCTGTTAGTTACGAGTCCATGCATGGAATTTATGCCGACTTACATAAATACCGGATAAGTCAAGCTCCTCCAGACTCCATGAGCTCAGCACATGATCCTCAAACAAAGGAACATCAAACGGGAGTCGAGTGTTGCCAGCGATGTTCAGTTTTCTTATAGCTCGTAGTTGACTAAGCGAGTCCCGGATGGCTTCGAATTTGACCGTACCTTGGTTTTCGGATGTATCAATATGCTGAAGATTGGCGCCCTGGCCTGGAATTCCGGCCCAGAGTGCAGCAAGACCCTCATCCCCAAGTCCGCAATTAGATAGATCGAGTTTCTTCATGTACACCTCATCAAGGACAAGTAAGTTTGCCAGCTCCTCAATGTCGCTAGATGCAATGAGATTACCAGACATGGTGATGCTGTGGCAAAGACACGCTTGACGCTTCAACAACAGTAGGATGGGTCGAAGAACCTCGGAACTGACTCTCCGGGCGCCCTCAGGGTCCTTGGAGCGGCCAATGGTGCTTCGTGGGCCAAGGATATTTCTTAGATCCATACTTCGGATCGATTCCGATGAGAATGCCAGGGCATGTATCTCTTGACTGAGAACAGAAGATTGCATCAAAATGTCGTAATGCTCTTCAGATATCTTGACCCCGTTCAGTGATGTGTAGGCGATGGTGTCGCCGAAATGGGAATAGTCCTTTCTTCCTGCGATACCTGATAGATCAATATTGCGGAAGGAGAGCTCCTTGAAGTAACTATTATAGCGCAAAGCTCGAAATAGTGCCAGGAGCTGTAATGTAGAATATGGTTGTGCGCCAGGAGGTAAAAGGCGAAATGCTGGCTGAGAGGGAGTGTTCCATTCGATGGTCCATCTTGGAACCTGAACCTTGAAAGCAGCGCAGTAGGCGTGCAAACTTCGCTCAAGACCTCCCAAATCATTTCCAGATGTCAACTGAAGTGGCGGAGGAAGGCCTTTGATATTGAATATTGCCTTTTGCAAATGCTGTGGCCACATGGGTTTCAATTCTCGGTCGACTTTGGTCATCGCTTCGATGACATGTCTGTAATGTACACTAGCAAGCTCGAGCCTGTTCTCACGGCTCAGGGGTAGCCTAGCCGTTCGTTAGAACGTGGGAGTGATGAGTATGGTGTGGCGAGACTTACCGGAAGCTCATCACAAACCTTTGTTCGTGTGACGCAACAGACGCTCGGAATCGAACGAGTGAGACTGTACCGTAGGACTGCACCTTTACTCGCAGGTCACCAGGGGTAGTCGCATAATCTGCCTTGAGAACTTCGAGGAAATACAACATGGCTGGCCCAATGACGATGTAGAAGGACGAGCCATCCACAAAGTGCTGAGACTCATCAGCGGAATTGGTCTTCTGAGGCGAGCCTATTGTACGCTTGACCACGGGAAAAGTCAATATCTTAGCGGCGTTGGCATTCGAGTCTGGTTCAGTGGTTTCCACAATATGGTTGATTCTCGCTTTCAAATTGCCAGGGATCAAGGAGGGAGAAGGAGCTCGCCTATGGCTCATTCTACAAGCCTGTTGAATACTGGCCAGCCAATCATCCCGGTCCTTAGGCAACATGAAGAATAGATGAGCCTTGGAGTACGCAAGTTTTGGCCACTGGGAGAACCACCATATCTCGACGCCAAATCGAGGGCTTGAACCTTCTTCATTGAAAACGCCAACGATGGATCGCAAGGGTATTTCTATCCGGACGTCTGAAGACGACTTGTGAGAATTGTGATGAGCACTGCCGGGCTTCAATGTTCCACTGCCCGATTTTATCTGTGGGAAGGCAGCTCTTGCTCCTTCCATACTCCCGAATTTGATCAGACAGGTATCCGTAAGAACTAGATACTCGGCGCGTGCCTTGAGAAGCGAAACATCGGTCTTCAGTGGTCCGTATTGTATAAGTTCCATGGAGGAATAAGGGATTTCAGGAGTAACCAATGGGAATTCCGGGGCGGATGCGCTCATGGGTGAAGCTATCGATACTCGACGATGTATCCTGTCAATCATAGACCCTGACCCTGAATGTGTCTTCTGTAGACGTCGAATGGAGGAAGAGCTTCGAGATGTGCTCTGTGACATGGATTCCATCGAGGAATTGCTAAGAGAACGAAGAGCTTTTGAGAAAACGCGTGGCTTCTTTCCATCGACATTATCGAATTCCTTATTACCATCGGTTGGAATCGGTACAGGGGGTGTCTTGAGGGTGGGAAGAGTCCTCCTCTTCCACTTTTCGGCGTTCATGTTGGCAGACGAAAATACCACGAGATTGTCGCTGGCTTTCAAAGCTCGGGGATTGTATTTCCCAAATCAACAAAGATGGAGAAATGGTTCAGTATGTAAGGACGGAGAGCATGCCGTCAGGGGAGATGCGCACGACACCACACAGACAATTTGAAAACAAATGAGGGTTCTTTGAAAAGAGGCCGAAAACGATACTGAGATGTGAGCCGTGGACTGGGTGACAGGGTCGTCTCGACGTCAAGATGTCTCAGTTCATTCGGCTACACTTATGCAATGTCGCAAAATATTGAACGAGTCAAGCTGAAAGGAGCCCCCGCATGCGTTGTCGTCAGAGCCAAGAGTCAGCGGGATGTGGATGTAGATGCGGTTGGCGTCGAATCGGTCTTTGAATCCTGATATTTTGAGTTTGGCGGCGGTAGAGGGTTGTTGGAGGATGGCTGAGGAATGTGCTTAGAGGCTGAGCGCCATGTACAACTAGTTCTAGTTCGGCCGGGGATGTACTTGATGGGTGGTATGTACTGTAGATACTGCAGACAGTCACGCAAGACAGAAGTCCTTGGAGGAGGAGGATGCAAAGGCCGCCGGTAGAGGCAAATGGAGCGTACGGGGAGGGAATTATCACGGTACGAGCTGAAATTTCGATCGGATAATCGGCGGCGAGGGACTGAATCAGAGGCTTTGATGAGACCAATATTCAAGATGACGTCGTTGTGAGGCAGAAAAGACGGGCCAGCTCGGTGAGGAGCAAAGAAACATGTGAGATCTAGATCGCAGTCGCAGGCATGCTGATATACTGCCAAGCGCGGGAGTTTTTGAGGGCAAAGGCGATGCCCAGCAACGCAGAGCGGGAAAAAAGTTGTCGAGACGAGAGCCAGCAGTAGGAGGCTTGAGAATTCAACAATACGAAGCGAGTGAGTATAAGCTTTGGATCCGGTGGTCCCGGAGACGACAAGGGGAAGAGGAGCGAGAGACAGAGTCGTAAGTCGAGCCTTTTGAGGACGAAGAGAAGGAGAGTATGATAAATAAGACAAAAGAGGCGCCGGAGTGGTGATAATGTATGGATGTCTTGGGTCACGGGCCAAGGATAGGAGCTGGCAGACGCCGGAATAGCGATGGGTAGGTATAGAAGAGGATGGATGGGGCAGGAAAGAAATAGAGAAGGGAAGGGTTTGACTGCCTAGGATCAATTCCAGAGGAAAAGTCAAAGAAAGACTCCAAGGTCGAAGGTCGAAGGTCAAAAGTCGAAAGGAAAGGAAAGGAAGGAAAATGGAAGACCAAAGAAAATAAGGTACGGTTGTCCATACAATCATAGCAAGGTATGGATGGTCTGAGGTCGGGTTGGATCTCACATCCATGGATCCATGGATCCCATCAATTGTCGTCGTCATAAGGACTGCTGCGGCCGGGGTGTTTTTTTTTAGTGCAGGGCCACCCATGAACAACATTGGATCTGTCTGTGCATACGGACTTGCAGTTAGATCAAACGGCCAAAGCTCCGCTGAGCTTGTAGGGAGGTACTCCGTAGGGTGACGAGCCCGCATCCTTGGGTTGGTTCATTCAATTGGCTTTGCCTATCGAGATCTAATCTACTACGCGTTAGTCCTTGTTTGTGCTGGGTGAAAGCGTCCGGTTGTAACTACAGGGATTTCCACTTAGAGATGAGGGAGGCTTTTTAGTTTGTTTCTCTTCCATTAGGTGGCCGCCCGCCCGTTGCAACTACCTTACCTACACTGACCTCCACATCCACTACATACCTAGTCCTCGGGGGGAAATAAAAAACGAGACTCGATTTGGTGGTGGATCGATGGATTTTGGTGTAAGCCAGTCTCGTTTTTTATTTCCCCCCTTAGCTAGTACCTACCTGCGATTTACTGGTCCTCGGCTGAATATGTATGGCCGCAGGAAAATGTCAAGGGCTGAGGGCGCCCCCGCCCCCCCTGGGCCTGGCATTTCGGGGATGAGAAGAATCAAGGCGCGTGCGTGTCTATGTAGACGTGGGCATGGATGGCGTGGTCCAAGATTTGAGACTGAGAGTGCATGCTGCGGTACAGAGTAGAAAAACAGGAAATGGCTGCTTAATTATTAAACCAAGACGCTCTTATGCATATTTCACATTCTACTGCATGTAAGCTGTGAACCGCAACTAAACATTTGGCCGCTAACAATCCCCAGAATACTCTTCCGAGAATGATAATTGCCATCCATGACGGGCAATGGACGTGGTGAGTGGTTATGATGATGCTGAAACCTATCATGATTTCGGCTCTTGATGTTGGGTTTGTCCACGACGAGGCCAATTATCAAATGCGCGGGGTACCCTGCCATGCCCTGGTAGCCTGGTAATGCATGCAAATGTGTGTGACAATGCCAATTGACGGTCAGTGTTCGCGGCCAGATTCATCAACAAGTGCTCGTTTCAGACTTTCAGCTACCATCCATGGTTTGATTGTAGCCCCATCATCAATCATCCAATATGACGATACTGTACTCCGTACTCAGTAGTTGAGGGGACTTTCTGGGACCCTTCCCTTAGGTACTAATCCAGTTCCATTCAGTAAATTCCTAGGCCATCATGGCCACGAGATTCTGCACAAGAATTGCGGCTTGTGCGCTTGTATTCGTACGTTGGTGGAGCTGCTGCCAAATGCCCTGGCTCCAGCTCACCAAGCAGGCCAGTCCCCTTGATCCTTTTGACATATCGACATCGTATTCATTGACCTCGTGTCACCTACAACTCTCCTTCTTTTCCCCCGGCTGTCGTGCACTCTGACAGGATCTCGTGCTGAGCAAAACCTCTGCTCTGCATAATTCTTATCTGCCGTATTGCCGGACGCCGCATCGACTTACGAGCTTTTGCAACCCGCGTAGTCGCAGTTCACAAGTCTCCATAACTAAATAAGTACCTACATACGCAAGGTAGGCAAACAAGGCTTGCTTGATAGGGCATCATGGAGCTTGCGATTGGCGTGCATCCAAGCCACCTGCTAGACGATGCAGCCTCCTCGTTCAGGATAAGCTCCAGCATGATGAACTCCGATCGACTTTTGTATCTCAAGGGATGGGCCGTTCTGGTACTTCCATTTTATAATGGTCATTGACGAACTTGCGTACTGGCACAGGAGAACCTGAGACTGAAGCTTGGATATCTGACTGATCCAGTCAGTGTATTTGACCGTCCAGTCGGCTAGTACGGCAATTAACACAGCTCGCCGTTCGCGGTTAATGAGCCACTTCAATCTGGCGTTAGGCGGCGTGGCATCTCGTGGTGAAGCCGTGATCATCCGTCAATATCTGGAAGATTGTCAGCAATACCTAGTCATGCTGCTCTTGGGCCAATGGCCGGCGAGTCCGTGAGGCTATAGGACGGCACTGCAACGGTCGTATTGAATCTACGGATACTGTACACTTGCAGGAGCTAAGTTAGGCAGTGTTCCATCCACAGAGGCCCCTGTCAAGAGACCCTTGACGGGCTGCACTGCAATCTGCAGCACCTCATGGATTCATGTCATGTGGGGTTTGAGCTTGACACGAACGAACGACACCAGCTCCAGTGTTACTATGTAGCTGGGGGAGGAAGAAAAATCAAGACCTCGATCATTAATAACAAAAAGGCTTAGGTTATCACATGTTTTGTAATATCCATCTTTTCAAGTTTATCTATATCAAGGTCTGATATTTTCTTGCTCTCTAAGGGTTAACTGCCTAAGTAGGTACTCTCTACCTACCTACCTTACATAAAGGTAGGTAGTATATAAAAAAACTAACGCCCCTGACATGGATCCATGCTTGATGGGCGATTACGGATACTGCGCTACATAAATCCAGGGACCAGACTATAATAAAAGTTGCCGTCCTCCGTCATCTACCCCAAGTAGTGATGCTCTATTTCATGGCAGTCCTTGTTTGTGGATAACTCAGTCACCGTCCCCCACTGACCGCTCAATTGCATACCTTAGAGACACGTGGACAAGGAGGTCCTTTGAGGCTGAGGTCCAGTGTATACTACATATGTACTGACCTCGACGAGGGGAGTTGAGATTCGGCATACGGAGTAGACCGCTTACAAATATTTGGACAATTGTAGAAACATGGGGCCTTACTGAAACATAGGTACTGAAAGTTACTGGAAACCTATACACAGTCGACCGATATTCTGCAACTGTGTTATTTTCACCTTTTCGATTTCGCGCGCCGTCTACAAGACTTCCATCCTTGAAGACTTTTATGCCTGAGGTGGTAATCAGCAGTTCAATTGAACGTGTGGTAAATCTTACAGCATTCTGAATAGTCTCTCGAGTATCGTGAGACAACAGATAGAACCTGGAAGGCTTGCTTACTGTCAATTCCAAACAACGAGGTGTGTCCGAACGACGGCTAGCGACAGATATGTTCAAACATAGGATACCTATCCCTCAAGGTGCTATCTAGCGAAAAAGAGCTATTCAGTGATATGTATTTCCACTAAAAATGATGCGTCATGGTATTATAATTTGAAGCTCTTGAGCCTTGCTGCGTGTGCTTTCAACATGTAGGCTGTACATGCGTTGATATCCATCCCTTACTTTGGTGCTGGATACAGCCTCGTGGATTTGCTAAGGTTCTGACGAGAGCATCCCCTGCACTTTCGAATTCATCCCGCTCGATGTAAGTTGATTCAGTGATGATAAGTGTTGTTGTAACAGTGGTTATTCTCAACCCATAGCATCTAGGTCAGAAATTGGCGATACAAGGCCCTCTATAGTCCCTGGCGTTTCAAGGTTAAGAGATAATTGCTCATACTCGGTTAAGAGTTTGAGTAGTGAGACGATAAATAAATCTCTCAATTTACACAAATTCCGAGGTACGGTAGTTCTGACGGCCACTTGAGGTCCGAGGAAGATATCCCTCTTTCAAGTTTCAACTACTACCAGTAAGGTAGTGGAGGTAGTTAGATCTCGGTAAGTAGAGGAGGGGCACGGCCAAACTACCGCAGGGCAATAGGGCAAGTAATAATAAACTGCCCAGACACTGAGACACAGCTGTAAGGTAGGTAGTCCACGCTAGCTCGTATTAGGTGAGCTTTGCCGTGACATCTATGAGTTGATAGTATCCATGGGATGGATCTACGTCAAGGAGTAATACAACACAACCTACCTAAGCACATTACCTACCTACCTACTAACCTTTTACCGTATATGAATCTGCCATCTTGTAGTTTAACTTGACAACTTCGTACTGATTTGGCTCGGAGAGTTTTATCTGCCCGTGATACTCTGCAATTGGCATCAACAGCCATTGTCTGGCCAATCAGATCTATCAACGCTCATCGATACCTTGGTTACCTACCTATTCTCACGATCAATCGGTGTTTTCGACCGCTTCACCGTCCCCGCCGCCTGACCGCCTTCCCAAACAAGCAAAATCTTCCATCAGCCATCAGCCATCAGCGATTTCGGAAATCGGCCTTCGGTTTCCATTTTTTCATACGAGAGCTCCCCCCTCATCCTCTTCCTTTAAACCGCCGCCAAACGCCTCAGCTTTCTTTTGCACCCCGCAAAGGCAAAAGAAAAAGCAAAATACTGCCTTTTGCGCCTGGACTAGGTATATATATACATACCTATACATACGCGCTTCCGTACAACCTCACACGAACTCATTTGCTAGGTACAATTGCTCAGCCGAGAGCAATACAACAAATAAGTTACATAGACAGAGCTTCACCTTCCCAGTTGGTTTCCAAGACGGGGATCTCCAAAGCAAAGCTCCACCATGTCTTCTAATGGCGACAACCACTCGCTCTTCGCGAGGCACTACATCGACTATGTCTACGCCCCTGGCCTGCTCCTCGTCGTTGGCACTCTTATCGTTAAGAAGGAATGGGCCCCTTGGGCTCTTCTTGTCGCCGTAGTATTCGGCATTTACAACTTCATGGCCTTCCGTAAGTCGCCGCCACATGGAAATCTCCCCCAAGCCAATACCGACTAACTTGGGGATCGCAGAGGTCAAGACAACTCTTAAGCCCGATGTCTTTCAGGAGTTCGAGCTCGAGGAGAAGACCATTGTCTCTCACAATGTCGCCATGTATGCCACCCCGTCCTCATTCCGTTCGGTATACTGATCTCGCAATAGCTACCGCTTCAAGCTCCCCAGCCCCAAGCACATTCTCGGTCTTCCCATCGGCCAGCACATCTCAATTGGCGCCCCCTGCCCCCAGCCCGATGGCACTACCAAGGAGATTGTTCGTTCCTACACTCCCATTTCTGGTGATCACCAGCCCGGCCACGTCGACCTCTTAATCAAGTCTTATCCTCAGGGCAACATCTCCAAGCATATGGCCTCTCTCACCGTGGGTCAGACCATCAAGGTCCGTGGCCCCAAGGGCGCCTTTGTCTACACTCCCAACATGGTTCGACACTTTGGTATGATTGCTGGCGGCACTGGAATCACCCCCATGCTCCAAGTCATCCGCGCCATCGTTCGTGGCCGAGCTGCCGGAGACAAGACCGAGGTCGACCTCATCTTTGCCAACGTTACTGCCCAGGATATCCTTCTCAAGGAGGACCTCGACGCTCTCACTAAGCAGGACTCTGGTATCCGCGTTCACTATGTCCTCGACAAGCCCGAGGAGGGATGGACTGGTGGCGTTGGCTACGTCACTGCCGACATGATCGACGTAAGTTCTCGCGAGCTCAACTTTACTATTTTCAGCGACTGACCATGCTTTAGAAATATCTTCCCAAGCCTGCCGATGATGTCAAGATTCTTCTGTGCGGTCCTCCTCCCATGATTAGCGGTCTCAAGAAGGCAACAGAGAGCCTTGGCTTCAAGAAGGCCCGTCCTGTCAGCAAGCTCGTTGACCAGGTCTTTGCCTTCTAAGCATGCCAATTTCTCCAGCCTCGTAACATATGCCAATTCCTTGCTCCTCTCGACAAGGAACCGTATAGGGCCTATCAATAGCAATATAAAACCAGCCAGCTCATATCCATATATATACATAGAAAATGAGCGTACAAGAGACGGAATGATACATAAAGTCTGAATTACAGGACACGGCCGCTGAGCGGGGGCGCATATCCTGGGAATAGATGAAGAACTACGACACGCGAAGACATGTCAATTCACGTTAGTTGTTTAATACAATTTATTCACTTAATCTCGGGTATCATCTCTATCGGGGCACACCAGTCTAAATGACCAATTGTAATAAACTCGCTTTCCATTTATCCCTATGCCATGATGTCAAAACCATCTAACTTATGATACAAACAATCCCAACCGGAGGGGATCCTTTTTTAGCTTATATTAGCAAAGTTACATTCTTAATTATCGACTTGTGGTTCCTTTTACTCGTCTTCGTCTGCGTCGGCCATGCTGGTATCTGCAGCAGGACGAGACTCATCACCAGATCCTTGCGCAGGTGCATCCCCGTCCTCATTGTCCTCTTCGTCACTGTCAACGACACGTCCACGACGAGCTCGCTTGTGCTGTTGGCGCGGAGCCATCTCTTCCTCGTCCTCGTCTTCGCCTTCCTGGTTGGCGCCGTCGTCAACCTCCATCTTGTCATCCTCGGCAACCTTCTCCTCAGCCTCAGAAAGAGGAGTATCTTCGCGATCGATGTTTCTCTCAGCACGCTCGAGATCATCATCTTCGTTCTCGTTCTCCTCGTCGCTGTCAACAACGATCTCGGCCGACTTGAACTTGGACGATTCTTTCTTTGTCAGACGACGGCGCTTCTTTGTGCGTTCCTCCTCTTCCTCAGACTCATCGTCTTGACGGTCGCTCTTCTTCTTCTTCTTTCCTCCTGATCTCTTGGGTTTTGGTTCTCCCGAGGCCCTTGGAGCGGTCTTCCGCTTGCGTTTTATCTTCTCCCCCGTCTCGCTATCAGTCGTCATTTCGGCCTCGGCGCGAGCCCGTTCCTCTTCAGCGCGCTTTTCAGCAAGAGCCTTATCTTGCGCAGCAATCTCTTCACGTTCTTTCCGAATCTTTTCTTGTCGCTCCCGTTCTGCTTCCAAAGCCTTTTGACGAGTTTCTTCACGGCGACGGAGCTCAGCCTCTCGTAGCTCTTTGGCTGCCTGTATTTTCTCCTTATTCTTCTCCTCCCACTCTTTCTGCTTGCCGATAGCTCGTTCAAGCTGTTTACGCAAGGTGTTACGGGCCATGTTTGCACGCTGCTCGACATCGTGCTTAGGGTAAGGGGTTTGCGGATGCGTCGCGATCTCATCCAGTGACGCGATAGCAGCCTCGAGGCCCTCGGCGGCCTTTTCAAGCTGCTCTGTCGAACGCTTGTTCTCTGGTAATCCTTGGACCATTGTAACCAGCTGGATTTGCACAAAAGCCACGTTGAACTTGTAATGCATCTGTTCAGGAGCAACCTCGAGAGCCTGTCGATTAGGAGTAAGCATATGTACAAAGGACGACGAAGTATGAGAGGGGGGCACTGACCTTCTGCGCACACTCAAGCGCCTGAATGTGTGCATCCACGTCACGTTCGGCCCGCCCACGGTTCAACCATGTTCGACCCAGGCAAGCGAGGATTGTTGCATCGTTGGCCTTTCCATCTTTGGAAAGCGCAATCTCATAGTGCTCAATGGCCTTTGAGTATTGTCTGAGCTCAGCATATATGTGTCCCAGGTTAACATAGAGATGAGAGTCCCTGATGGTTTCTCGGACCTTGTTGAAGATACCGAGTGCCGCCTTGTAATCCTTCTTGTCCTCGACGAGAGCAATGGCCACACCCTGCGCAGCATAAGCGTTCTTTGGATCCAGCGACAGCGCCTTGTCAAAAAACTCAACAGCTTTACCGTAGGTTGCACTTCGTTTTTGTTTTTCCGAATCTGATTCACGGCGCATCTCTCGTGCCTGCATGAGATACAGGTTACCCATGCCCACGAGAGCGTGTCTATCATGTTTGTCATAGTTTTGGAGCGTATGCTTGAAATGGCGGAACTCATTGTCCTCGCCCAGGTTGGCTGGGCGTTTCCTTGAGCCAACTCGGCCCAGATACCAGCCGTACAAGGCCCGAACCTCCAAGTCGGTGTTGTTCTCCTGGTACAACTTGGCGACAGCGTCGGGACCCTCCTTGTTTGGGTTCTTCCTGAGTTTGATGTAGGCAAGTCTGGCGCGAGCATCCGTGTAATCGTCGTGGCGAGCCAAGAGACTTTCGTACACCTCTACAGCCTTGTCTGTGAGACCTCTAGATTCGTAGCTTCGAGCCAAGTTGAAGCTAATTGTGGATACCAGGGTATCTGTGTCCATCTCCGGGTCTTTCTCGCCAATCTTCATGCAAGCACCTAACGCTGCCTCAAACAGGTCACTCGCTAGCTCATGTTTCTCAGCTTGTGAGTGGAAACAGCCGATGTTGTTAAGTAACTGAGGGGGCAGCGACTTGCGAAGCGCAGCCTTGATCTCGGCCTCATCAACAACATCTTCAGGTTGTTCAGATGCCGGGACCTGGTCCAGTTCTAGTTGCTCGACTTGTTGCAAGCATTGCAGAGCCTTGTCAGGGTGATCCGTCTCATACAGGCGTGCCAAGTTGAGGAGAACAGAGGCATCTGGCGATAAAGCCTTCTTCGGGTCCTTCCAAGCATTCCGTACACCCTCAAGAAGAGCGGTCGCTTTCTTGAGTTCAGCAGACTTGTCCTCCTTGCTGTCGCTGACCTGGTTAGCGAAGACCTCCTCGGCGTAAAGTGTGCCCAGGAGAATCATAGCCTCATGGTTCTTGGACTGCTGAATCATCTTTTCCAAACGAAGCTTGGCTTCTCCCAGGTCGTTTTTCAACACTGAGAGCTGGGCAACACCAAATTTAGCGGGAAGATAGCCCGTCTCAGTACCTCCACGAGCTTCATCGGCACGGCGATAGTAATCCGTCGCACGCTCCGTATCACCGTCATAATGCTCTTTTCTCGCAAGCATGTACCAACCATCACTGGCAATGGCATTGACGTCTGTGTACTGGATCGCTTTGTGCGCCAGCTTGTCGGCATTATCCCACGACTTTCGAGACAAGAAGTACCCGGCAAAAGTCGAGCAGGTAAGGGGGAGGTTTTTGTCAAGCTTGAAGGACTTCTGCGTGTATTCCGTCATGGCCTTCTTGTAGAGCTTCAGGAATTCGTCGCTGTTTACTGGTACATGACCGCTCGCATCCAGATAGTAGAGACCGAGGAGAATGTTGGCAACCTTTGAATCAGGGTTGATCTCAATGCACCTCTCCCAGGCCATCTTGGCGTCATCCTTAAAGCCAAGCTGCCAGAAACAGCAGCCAATACCAATTCGGGGATCCGGGTCAACCAAGTCAGGCATCTTTTGCAGAACATCCTGGTAAATTGTGAGCGACTCGGGGTACTTGTGCATTGAAAATAGAGCACGAGCTTTTCCCATCAGTGCAAGCATGTTTTTCCCCTGGGAGACTCGCAGGGCATCGTCGAAGGACTTCACAGCAGTCTTGAGGAGCTCGTGCTTCTCGGAACCGATGCCTCCAGTAGTTTTGGACGGTGCCTGCAAAGAGGCTCGTAGAAGGAGGAGAACGCCGCGGGCGAGAAAAATGGGAGGGAACGATGGGTTGAGTCGAGCGGCATCGTTCAGGGAGGATGTCGCGAGCTGAAGATAATACTCCTTTGTCTTGGCCTCAGACACAGATGCGCCCTCGGGTGCGACACGGGGAGCCTCTCTGCTCTTCCACAGATACATCCAACATAGACAACAGATCATGCTGACTTTATCACGCGGGTTGGAACTGTTGCTTTGGATGGCGCTGCCGCCTCGCTGTAGCATCTCGATGGCATGATCGATCTTGTGTTGTTTGGCATAAGCTAGAGCGACGGTCATCCAGTAGGTTTTGGCGGCGCGCTCGTTCTCGAAGAGGGTACAGAGTTCGGTGGGGTCGTCGACGAGGTCCTCGAGGTCGATTTCGACAGCCTCATCTTCCTGGTCACCTTGCACGGGAATGTCGATGGCGGAAGGGATGTCAGTGAATCGGATACTGGCCGGCGCGGGCCGTGCTCCACCATTGACACCATTCGCGGCGGCTGTTTGCGAAGAGGACATTGTGGTTAAGGAGTGGCGTGAGGATGAAAAAGTGGTGTTGTTCGTTCGGGAAAGAAAAAAAGTCGGTTCGAGGAACGCGTCGCTCGGAGCTGGTAGCAATGCGCCTCGAGTTAAAGGAGGATCAGCTCATCGAGTGGTTCAAAGACCAAGTGACATAATCAATCGCAGAATCTGAGCGAGCCTGTATGATATGATCTAGGTGGGCGAGAGGAGGGCGGGTTGTGATGATGGCGCAGGAAGTTTTGGGCGTATCAACTTGGTCTTGTTGCATTCGCAGGATGAAAGAGAATCTGAGAAGCTGCACCCAGACGGCGCAGGTCTTGAGATGCGGTACGTACTTGGGTGCATATCAGTGGGACGAGGGCCACTCGCTGATTGGCCAATGACTTACGAAATAGGGTACCCAGCTACTAGTAGCCAGCTTCCATTGAGGTGACCACAACCCAGGAGATAGTCAGGCTCTTTAACACTAATTTTAATTTGAGAAACATGAACTGTTGTTTATATTGGTATAGCATTGTATGTATATATTGTTACTTGTTCTACTACAAATAGGTCTGCGTATGCCCTTATAGACTACTAACATAATACCGATTTACTATATATACTTTAATTAGACAAATAAAAAGGCGGTAGCTTTCTTCGCTACAAGTTTCCATATCACTGATTATTCTGTCTTTGCATTTCCTGGCTCTAATTCACGTCCTATATACTCGGTTCATAGACTTTTGTGAGCCAGAAAAGAGCATGATCCTAGGCAGTGTATTTCCCTTCATGTGTTCATACTTCTCGAACACTACTATATCGTTATGTACGGCATCACACTCCCTCTCTAATGGCTCGAGCCTCTCTATTTCAGGTGCAAAACACTCATGTTTCTATATACCTAGATAGATATATTGCTTCTAACGCTCACTGGCCGAGGGTGCTGACTGGGTGAACACTGGGCAGCTGGCAGACAGTGTCAGCCAACATTGATAATGATGAGTTCTCAAGCTCGGATGCCCATCTCCCTCCTAGATGTTCAGATATATCTTTCATTCAATGCATCTACCCGCACTTATTCTTTTACTTCATGCCTTCAACAACTCATAAGAAGGATATCATCTTCTTCGTCCTCACCCACCCCCCCGTAGGACTCTTCCCAACTTCTTCATCCACTCAAGTTTGCGAGGTTTAATGAGTACTTTCTCTTGTGTACAGAAAAGAGAATCTACAATGCTTCGGTGCCATGGCCCCTGTTCCTCCTGTCATCAAGGTGGGCGTCGCCTGGCCCAACATATCGAGCCTTTATGCTCGGAGACACAAATGTTTGGGTTGGGACTGCCTGACTCCCTCTGAACAAGCAGGTATCATTACCAGTGCTACAGTCATCCTGATCGTTCTTCTCTTTGCCTTCATGTACTACTTAGGGAGAATCACGACAGCTCACCAGGAAATTGTACTTCGCCGCCAACGGAGGCGTAGAAGACGCTCGTTTGCCCTCGCCCCGACTATTTCACTAGTACAACTACCTCCTGTTCCAAGATTCCCGAGCCAACGGGTATCATATCAGCCTGTGATCTGTCCCCCGCCTCTCACTCCAGTTGCTCTCCCACATTTTCAGGGTCCTTCAGGAATGATGCCTCAGCAGCAGATCCCAGTATTTCTACCTGTTCAGCCAACTACATACGTTCGAGTACAGCCAGTATTTGAACCTAGTATTCGCCAAAATGAGCCAGTCAGACCAATGCAACGTTCTGGGTCATTTCCAGCTTCTACGTCTTCAAGTGGTTTACCCCCTCGGCATCCTTCGTGGCGTCAGCGTCTCCGTCGAGCATTTGGGCTTCCTCTGGGTAGAGCTTCGACCTTGGGCAGCGAATCAGTTCCCGGAACCCCTACCATACCACAGCCTCAGCCTCAGCCTCAGCTTCAGCCTGAAGGCTCTCATCGGGAATCAAACGCATACAGATCTATCGATAAGCAAATAGAGGCTCATGAAGCACTTCACCCCAGTCAAAACCTTGGACAAAATAGTAGTCTCTCGGATCACTCTGGGGGGAGTGACAGGAGTGGCACAACTGGCAGTGATGGAATCCGGTCGCCAGGCTCTGCCGCAGCGACAGTTCATAGTGACGATTACGACATAATCTCCAATGTGCAACTATCGCATGCTCATCAGAACGCATCCGACGGGCAAAAATCTCGCACACAAGCAAATCTGTCAGATGCCAACGATAGCGATCTGTCAGATTATCACAACCCTTTGGCCATGCTACCTCTCAGACCCCCTTTCAAGCCCTTGGAAAGGCAACCGATTCCCAAGTCTGAAACGTTGGACACTCGACAGCATCTTGACCAAATCGACGCTGTGATGCCTGGGTAGGGTAAGCTTGCATATCAGATTCATATAGTACTAACATACCATCAGGCCAAAATCTCGTGCTTATACGCCATCATTGTCCCGTCAGCCACCCATTGGAACATGCCATCCTGAGTGTGAGCAGCACCACCGAGGTCGTGAGATGCACAGGAGGAATTGGGACAGCACGTCAGTTTATGGGTTCGCATTCTTGGCTTTGATTGGCACTGATCTATTTGACTTAGACAACCTAGTGCAAACTACATGACTGAGGGCATGACTGGCCCTTCAACACCTCAGCCCACTCATCAAGGGGGCGGCATCTACTAGCCATGTGCTTGAGACATGTGGCTTGTGAGTCTATATACAACATTCGGTTTCGGTTGTCCTCAAAGAGTAGAATTGCAAGGCATTGAACTCAGTGATCTAGTAAAGAGATGCTAGATCTTCTTGCAGGGATGTGTTGGCAACCAATGCATGGTTACTAGGTCGTAGCGTAACAAGATGGTTGGTGTACTCCGTATATTTGAGTCAATGTAACGGTCAACAGCCATTGGATTTCTCATAACAGCCACAACCGAACTCGGCTTGGTCCAACAGGGCTCGGAGGACTTTCCATTTCCTATGTTGTCGGCCAGGTCTCTGGTAAAACAAAGAGTCAAAGGAAACTAGGTTGTCTCAAGGTTTAGTAGACTTGGGGTGAAATTACCTCAGTCTTTTCGTCACCAGGGTAAAAATCACTACGTACCTATTTATACCTTACCTACCTCTAAAGGTACTAAGGTATCTAGGTACCTACCTTCGCGCGCGACCCCCCCTTCTGAACAGGTCCTTGGCCAGGTTTTTGGCGATTTTGGGCCAGCCTGATTAGCCTTATTAGCTTACGGGTAAACATATGGTTATGCCAGTTATTGTTGAAGGATAAGCTGTTAACCTGAACAGGCTATAATTGCTTATCAGGTATTTTACTTCTGTCCTGACTGATATCCCCTTTATCCTGACCCAGTTGACAGGCTTAACAATGCTGACCAGGCTGTTCAACGCGCAACAGCTGTCTCAATCAATCAGCTGCCTTAACCAATTAGCTGTCAGCAGCCCGACCCCAGCAGCCGGTCAAAGTGGCCCAAAGTGGCTTACAGGGGTGTCAAAAGTCAATTGCAATAGGTGCCAAAAAGGGCAAAAAAGAGATATCGCGAGAGCCTCTCTTTTCAAGGCCTCTTTTTTTAAGAAGTCAAGGCTGCAGTTACCTGTAGCCTTGAGGCCGAGGAATTGATGAATTATGCCCCTAGACCACTGGCCAGGTGATCTAGTTGCTGTTGCAAGAGGGATCTGTTATTTTGATGTATATCAGAAAGCAGGTCCGTTGGTGGTTAAGGTAGGTGCCTCTGTAAGTGACTGACTGACAGCTGCTGCATTGAACAGCTGCCTACAACGGGATCCTGTTGAGGGCATCAGGCTGCCGATATAGTCAGTAACCTGCTGACTGCAAAAGACCTACATCGCGATATCAGTTAGTTGACTGTAGCAGGCTGTTCAGTAAGAAAGAGGGCTATTTTCAACAGGATAATATCGACTTGTAGGTCTTGGACCGCCAGCAGGTTGCTAACCGTATTAGCAGCCTGTTACGCCCCAAAACCCTTGCCCGAGCCCTGTTCAAAAATAGGGTGCGCCTCGTAGGTACCTATATGAAAAGCGACGCCAAGACGCGGAAACCATCACGTGCCCACCTGCAGATCAGCTACCCTATACTTGCCCTCCGCTCTCGGAGCTCCATAGAAATTTCCTGTGTGACGCATTGAAAGCCACAAGCCATATTCATTCATTCTTAAATGGCCTCAGACCGTCGCTCTGTTACATCTGGAGACGACATATCGAGAGATTGAATCTACCAACGCCCTTGGGTCCTCAATCCTTTCGCATCATCCATTCATTGGCTGTAACTGCCAGGGACTCTCCCTACATCGTGTACAAGTTGAGCTGGCATAATGTCGCTACCTGACCCTACTGAAGATCTCGACTGGGGAGGCTACATTGGAGGCATTCATGAGATATTCCACAAGAATGCCCTGGCTCATCCTGACAGGCTTTGTGTGACAGAGACTGTGACCTCGAAGTTGGTTGATGCTGTCCCATTGCATTGAAACATGTCGTAATTGCATCAGTCGCTAACAACGCACGCAGGGCGCCAACAAGAACCTATACCTATCGCCAAATTGATGAAGCAAGTAACAACATCGCAAATTACCTTCGCGACTCCGGCATCCAGAATGGAGACGTAGTCATGATCTTTGCGCACCGCTCAGTTGAATTGGTCTGTGCATACATGGGGACCCTGGCGGCCGGTGCTATTGTCACTGTCCTTGATCCTCAGTACCCTCCGCAGAGACAACAAAGTATGGTATACACCGGACGAGGACGGAAATCAACTTCAGCTAACGTACCATACCAGTCTATCTTCAAGTTTCCAAGCCCAAGGCGCTCATCTCCATTCGCAAGGCTACAGAGGAGAGCGGGTAAGGCCAACCCCAACTCCTGATGACCCGCGAGCTCCCCTGATTAACGTCTCGACACAGCCCTCTTGCTCCTCTCGTCCAAAAGTGCATTGATGATGAACTTGCCATCAAGATCAAGATCCCCGACCTCCGCTTCACTGACGATGGCGAGTTAATTGCGGGCGAAGACAGTGCTGATATCTTCGCCAACGTAAAGGAGAGGGCCTCAACACCTCCTGACGTGCTCATTGGACCTGACTCCAACTGTACGCTGTCGTTCACGAGCGGAACGCAAGGATTGCCCAAGTACGAGTTTCTTCCCTCTCTCTTCTCTTCGCTCCAGCTTGCCAAGAACCTGAACCTTTCTTAACATTTAATAGGGGCGTGCTTGGCCGTCATTACAGCCTAGCAAAGTATTTCCCGTGGATGGCTGAGAGGTTCGGTCTCTCATCAGAAAGCGTATTCGCCTGCCTTTCCGGAATAGCCCATGACCCAATTCAGCGAGGTGCGGGATTCATTCACTATGTGTTGAACACCTGTGACTAACTCTGGCCTTAGATATCATGACGCCTCTGGCCTTGGGCGCAAGCCTAATCCTGCCCGCCAAGGAGGATATCCAGCACGTAAGGCTGAGCGAATGGATGAGAAAGTGGTCACCAACAACAACTCACCTTACACCTGCCATGGGTCAGATTCTGGTTGGTGGCGCCACAGCGCAGTTTCCTAGCCTGCGCCAGGTCTTCTTTGTTGGTGACGTCCTCACTACTCGCGACTGTAGGAGTCTTCGTCAGCTAGGTCCCTCCTGCACCATCATCAACATGTACGGAACCACCGAAACTTCTCGCGCTGTATCCTATTTTGAGGTCCCTTCCGCCCAGGAGGACCCTGCGGCCCTGGACTCACTTGGCGACTCTATCCCCGCTGGCTGGGGCATGAAGGGCGTCCAGGTATTGGTTGTGGATCGAGAAGATCACACCAAGATCTGTCCGATCGGTGTGGTTGGAGAGATCTATATCCGCGCTGCTGGTCTTGCCGAAGGATACCTTAACGATTCCGAGAAGAACAAGGAGAAGTTCATTGATAACTGGTTTGTTGATAACAAGAAGTGGGTGGAGGTGGATGAGGCCAACGATAAGGGCGAACCTTGGCGCAAGTACTACAAGGGGCCGCGAGACAGACTTTACGTCACAGGTGACCTTGGAGAATATCGACCAGATGGGGCTGTGCGTGTCCTGGGCCGTATGGACTCACAAGTTAAGGTGGTCAACGATTGATTCCATTGTACGTTTTCGCAAAGCTAACTCTGACAGATCCGTGGATTCCGCATTGAACTCAACGAGATTGATGCGAACCTTGGTGGCAGTCCGCTGATCAGAGACTGCAAGACCCTGGTTCGAAGAGATCGTAATGAGGAGCCGACACTTGTCAGCTACATCGTCCCTGAGATCGCTGAATGGAAGCGTTGGCTTGAGACTCAAGGCCTCCAGGATATCGACGAGGAGGGTGTAGAAATGGGTCCATGTACTGTCTACCTCAAGAGGTTCCGCCGTATCCAAGCTGAGGTGCGAGACCACCTCAAGTCTCGCTTACCGGCGCACTCCGTCCCTTCGATCTACATTGTGTTGCAGAAGCTGCCTCTGAACCCGAACGGAAAGGTTGACTCCCCTAATCTTCCTTTCCCTGATGCCTCTCTCATGACAGAGGATGCTTCGGAAGAGGATCTGAAGAGCTGGGAGAGCCTATCCGAGACTGAAAAGACTATTGCGACACAATGGTCAACCCTAATCCCGGGTTTGAACGCCAAGATGGTCAGGTATGATTCCATTGATAGTTCAGATATCTACCATTCAAATACTGACCCGCGATTTCCAGGCCGGACTCAAGTTTCTTCGACTGCGGTGGCCACAGTCTTCTTGCCCAGCAACTGTTGCTCAACATTCGCAAGGAACTGCGTGTCGATGTCACCATCGGTGTTCTCTACGCAAACCCCACTATTCGCGGCCTGGGCAGCGCAGTCGACAGTCTTCGCAGCGGCCAGGCTGTCACAGTCGACCATTCTAACGATAATGTTTACTCTGACTCCCTCGATGAGCTTACCCATACTCTAGACGCGAAGTACCAAAGCGCAGATCCCGATGCTCTGGGTCCTACTAACGGCGCCACTTTCTTTCTCACCGGGGCCACTGGCTTTCTCGGCGCATACCTAGCCAAGGATATATTGGACAGAAAGAACACTAAGCTGATCGCTTGTATTCGGGGAGCCAAGGACCTTGGGTTTGCAAAGGAGCGTCTTGTAAGATCTCTCAAGGGCTACGGTCTCTGGCAAGACTCTTGGTCTGATAGGATCTCCTGCGTCATTGGTGATCTCTCTAAGCCTCGCCTTGGCCTTGATGATGCTAGCTGGAAGCATGTCGCTGATACAGCTGATGCATTTATCCACAACGCTGCGTACGTTCACTGGATTGCTCGTTACGAACAGATGATGGGGCCGAATGTTCTCTCTACTATCGACGCTATGAAGCTCTGTAATGAGGGCAAGCCCAAGCTCTTCTCATTCGTTTCCTCAACTTCGACCCTAGACACCGACTACTATATCAACCTGTCCGACGCCCAGACAGCTACAGGCCGGGGCGCCGTCCTTGAGTCCGATGACTTGCTCCCCAACCGCACCGGTCTAGGAACCGGCTACGGGCAAACCAAGTGGGTGTCCGAGCAACTCGTCCGCGAGGCCGGCCGCCGTGGTCTCCGCGGCGCAATCGTCCGACCAGGCTACATCCTTGGCAGCCGCAGCAGTGGTGTCTCGAACACCGACGATTGGATCGTGCGCCTCTTGAAAGGTTGTTGCCAGCTTGGTGCTCGTCCTCGCATCATCAACTCGGTCAATGCTGTTCCTGTCGACCACGTCGCACGTGTTGTCGTCGCTTCGACGCTGAACCCTCTCCCTGGCATGAACGTCGTACATGTTACTGCCCACCCCCGTCTGCGGATGAACGAGCTCCTCTCTGCACTAAGTTACTACGGTTACGAAGTACCCGAGGTTGACTATGACATCTGGAAGTCGCAGCTGGAGGAGTTTGTCTCAGCCGGAGCCGTGGAGAAGGATCAAGAACAAAACGCATTGATGCCGCTATTCCATATGGCTACTGCAAATCTCCCAAGCACTACTCGTGCTCCTGAGCTAGATGACAGGAACGCGGTGGCTGTTCTTAGGGCCGATGCAGACCGCTGGACAGACATTGACGATAGCGCAGGAGACGGTATTTCTCGTGAGGACATCGGTAGGTATCTTCGGTATCTGGTTGAGATCAAGTTCATGGCCGCACCCACGGGTAGAGGACGTAAGCTGCCTGAGATTGACACCTCGATCGCCGAGGCGCAAGCACAGTGGGGAGTCGGTGGCCGTGGAGGCAGCTCATAAGAAGGCTCTGTTGGATAGAAGCATGAAGACAAGGATATAAGTCACCGTAGATAGGTAGACACTCAACGCGGAGTGACTTGGGAGTAAGAAAATCAAGGGTGTGCTCACGCGAAAGACGCGAGCATGAGACAACGTTTTGTCACCTTTGAGCGTGACTTGTCTAGTATAAAATCAGATTAGAAAATTGACATTTGTTTACATAATAAAGCACCCATTGAAGTTGACTGATCGGGTTCATGTCAATACCCGTTCCCATGACAGGCAGTAGAAATAAGTTCGGGACTCTGATCGTTCTCTCAGCCCATCCATCCCAACATTAAACAGTGGGTAACCTAAGTTAGATACCTACCTACCCTAGGTCTCTAGGCACTAGGGCACTTGCGGCACAGAGGAGTTGATAACCTAGGCCAACTTCAGCCATAGCCAACTTGACCCAGCCCCATTCAACCAACGTCATCCTGTTTGTTCCCTTCATTACCTTACCTAGGTAGGTACCTTAGGTAGGCACTAACTTAGTAACCTTACTTCCACCGCCGACCGACGACCGCGACATCCATATTCACCTAGGTAGGTGGACTTCTTCTCATAGGTACATGCTCTGCCTATTTCAAGTCCACGACCAGGAACAATAGGCCTGAGTGTACCCAAGGTAGTCAGCTTCTGCGCATGAACCATCGTATCGTATCGCTTCATTCGACCCATGCTTGCCCCTCCCCCGCTAGCTACGACCTACATTGCGCTTGAAGCTCTCGTCCTTCACCCGCAGCCTACCAGCTTCCCTCTCTAGCCTCTGTCCAGGCTCCCGTCTTAAACGCGCGAAATAGACCACCTTGAGTTGTACCAGTATTGAGTACCTCCTTCCGCAACACCTGTCGCGATTGCCCTCAGCAAGTCGTCAGAATGTGGAATGACGAGGACAATAACCCGTACGGCACCAGCTTTGACAGGCGGGACTCGCAGTCGTCGTCTGTCAACCCGACGTCCCCGTCAACTCGTAATTGTATGTCGATTGCCCATACCATTTCACTAGACATCATTCCCAAACCGTCGCTGAGATGGTTGATTTAATTATGTCAGAGGACGAGGAAGATATCGATGATACTTACGATTTTCTCTCAGACCAACCGTTCGAGCCACCTCAAACACCCACCTCCGGTAGCGATGATGAGCATGGGCAGTTTGGCCACGGCGGTGATGACGACGATGGGGACTCGGCGCAAGATCCCGGCCCCAAGCGCAAGCCTGGTGGTTACGACAGTCGCATCGAGCAGATCCTATATGAGAACCCCAAATTATCCATCGTCATCACGGATGCTGGCAAGAGTCTAGAGAGCGGCGGCAGATACATCGTGTACACTATCAAGACTGGCGTACGTCCATCTACTGCTAGTCCCCCGAGATATTTCACTGACGACTACGTGACAGGATCTTGAAGTGCGCCGCCGATATTCAGAGTTTGCCTCTCTGCGCGATGCCCTTACTCGCCTTCACCCTACCTTAATTGTTCCCCCCATCCCTGAGAAGCACACGATGGCTGATTATGCTGCGAACCCCACGAATGCGAAGCAGGACCAGCAAATCATTGACCTTCGAAAGCGAATGTTGGCAGTCTTTTTGAATCGCTGCCGCCGAATGGACGAAATCCGAACTGATGGAGTTTGGTGGCGGTTCCTGGACCCTAATGCTAGCTGGGTAGGTCGTGTCTCTGAACACGCAGATGTCACTACTAACTGCATAATAGAGCGAGGTCTTGCACTCTCATCCCGTGTCGTCAATTCCCAAGTCGATCTTGAAAGCGCCTCCGCTGGACCCCGCAAACCCAACTCCCGCGCACAGCTACTTGCCAATCCCGGCAGCATCGGCAAAGCTCAAGACGGTGGCCGGTACCAATCATGATAATAGCTCGGGCCATATACAATCAGGGCCTCACGCCTTTGGCCGATTTCCACCCGAGGGCCACAATTTGGGCGAACAGGAGCTGGACCCTTATTTCATCTCATACGAGTCCTCGATCAAGGAACTCGAACAGCTTCTTACTGGCCCAATGGAAAAGGTCAACAGGCGAACTCTCAGCCATCTCTCCTCACTGGCGGCCGACCTCTGTGAGCTAGGGTCCGTCTATAACGCCTTTGCGGTTTCAGAGCAGGCACCTTCGCTCGGACCGGCCATTGAGCGAATAGGCCAGGCAGCTGATCTATCATATATCGCCACAGAGGAGCTCTCAGGTTCTTTGGGTGCTAGCTTTGCCGAACCCATGCGTGAGCATGCGCAATTTGCGGGTGTTGTTCGAAGTGTACTCAAGTACCGTGTGCTCAAGCGTGTGCAGCAAGACTTGACCAGCGAAGAGCTGAACAAGAAGCGAGCGCTGCTCGACCAACTAGAACAGAGTGAAGCCGAAGCTCGAAGGATTGAGAATTACCTCTCGGGCAGCCAGCAAATATCACCACCGCCAAAGCGATCGGCGAGCCTTAAGGAGCCGTCCTCTCATCAACGGCGTGATGGTGGCCAGGACGATACCGAGTCCATCGACTCTGACTTTCCTGGGGCTCACGGAGACTTTTCCTCGCACACACCTTCAGCCAGTCAGGGGTTACCCGAAAGGAGTACCAGTGCGCCGTCACATAAGAAGATGCCCAGTGGGAACTCGATAACGAACAAGATCTTTGGACCCATCCGACATGCAGTACAAGGGGTCGTTGACGTCGATCCAGAGAGAACACGCCGCGATTTGATTGGAAAGACGAGAGAGAGCATTGGTCAGTTAGAACAAGCTCAAGTTGTCTCGGAGCGCGATGTCAGAGAAGCCAGCGCGAGTGTCCTAAAGGATATGAAGCGATTCCAAAAGGACAAGGAGGACGACTTGCGACGCTACATGGTGAGTTTATAAGCTCAGTCTTGAATAATCGCTAACATCCACTAGCTCGCCTATGCTCAGAGCCAGATCGAGTGGGCTAAGAAAAGTAAGCAACAATGGGAGGAAGCTCGAGCAGAGGTAGAGAAGATTGACGAGTCCTAAACATGTTGTATTTTTTTTTCGGGTGCCTGATGGAATGGTTTGAAAGCCGTAGATGATAAGAAGAGAGGAATAATATTCCCATATAATTCGATGGCTTCTTCTCTGCTAAGGTCTCTACGAGGCTTATATTCCTTATGGCATATCGTGTAGTCTTTTTTCCGAGGAATTGTTGGTCTCGCCAGGAGAGCCGCAGGCCGCCACTAAAGACCGTACAAGTGCCACAGGAATGTAGGTAGACCTTACAAATAGACGTTGCAAGTCGGCTCTGAAGAAGCAGAAAATGTGCTCTAATGATATCTAGTGTAAGGTATATATATATGTTTAGGTCCGTCCAGCCCAAATGGCTGCCTACTTCGATCTGTTGTCTTTCATCACACAGGAATACTACATAACAGAAAAGAGCAAAAGAACAAAAATCCTTTTCTTTTTCTTTGTCCTTAAATAATAATAGCAATGAGAAATAATAATGATGACAATTCTCAAATACCCTCAAAGAGTTCCAAAAAGTACCTACTACAAGTTCAGTGTTTCTTATCGATAAGCATTTATTATAAAGGACAGTAGCTTCATTGTCGCAACAACAATCAAACCTTTGCCCGTGCATCCTCACCACAGTCATCGCGATGGCCCAACAAGATGGGCCCATCGCCTCTATCGCGGAGCCAGGCATCAAGGCCCAAGGACAACTACTCCACGAAATGCGCAAGGAGGTCGCAAACCTTCTCAACAGGTCTGCTACTGGCTTTCCCGGTGCGCAGCCCGTGAGCTTCGCCCGCCAGCATCTCGAGGAGCTCGCTCAGCACGAGTAAGATTGACATGGAGCGCTATGTCGCGACATAGAACCAACAGCTGACGGTGACCTTGCAGTTACTACGTAGTCGAAAAGTCCGACGGTATCAGATATCTCCTCTATTCGACAACAGACGAGAATGGAAACGAGGCTCACTACCTAATCGATCGCAAAAACGACTTTTGGTTCATCACCAACAGGAGCCTGCACTTTCCTCTCGAGAACTCCCCGGAAGCATTCCATACGAACACGTTGATCGACGGTGAACTGGTATGGGATACAGGCTCCGACGGGAAGCGCGTCCCCATGTTTCTGGTCTTTGACTGTCTGGTACTGGATGGTGCCCTGCTCATGGAACGAACGCTCGACAAGCGGCTCGCATATTTTGACCAACGATTCTATCGCCCCTACAAGAAGCTTTATCAGGAATACCCTCAGGAACTAGAGTTTCAGCCCTTCTACGTGGAGATGAAGAAACCCCAGTTTGCCTACGCCATTGATATGATGTTTAGAGATATCCTTCCCAAGCTAAAGCACGGCAACGACGGCCTCATCTTCACCTGTCGCACCACTGCTTACAAACACGGCACTGACAACCACATCTTGAAATGGAAACCGCCAGAAGAGAACACTGTAGACTGCCGCCTGTCCCTGGACTTTGTGGAAGTTGAGCCCAACGACGAGGAGCGCCGCGAAGGCATCACTGAGCCGTTCATTGATTATGACAGCGTCCCCAAGGCTGATCTGTACGTCTACGCAGGGGGTAGCGGCCCCGAAAAGTACGAGTATTTCAACAGCGTGTTCATCTCCGAGGAGGAGTGGGAGACTCTCAAGTCGCTCAACGATCCGCTCAACTGGCGAGTGGTTGAATGTAACATCGATGAGCAGGGTCGGTGGCGTATTGTGCGCTTCCGTGACGATAAGAACGAGGCCAACCACATCAGCACAACTAAGAGTGTGCTTCAAAGCATCGAGGACCGGGTTTCGGAAAAGGACCTGTACAGAGCAGCTGGGGAAATCAAGAATGCCTGGAAGGCTCGGGCGAGCCGGGGCCCTGCAAGATAGATTAATCGACAGGCAAACACGGCGTCTGGGGATATTGGTTCTGTATCGAACGGGCAAGGCGTTGGGAAAGGATTATGGATAGGAGATTCTCATATTTCACCGCTGCACCGCATACCATCTCGCAAATTTGGTTTGAACAGATACATCTAGGTACTTAAAATACAGCAATAGCCTACATGAAACTAGGACATATTAACAAACCTCTAGCAACATCAACATCAAGAATTTGGCACCGAAATTAAAAGTACTCATGCTGCGATATTGAACTGTTTTATCTATACCTAGTCCCCGGCGTCCCCTTATTCATTACCTAGGTACGCAGCATAGCGCAAGCCAAGAGCAGATTTACAGATCATCTCAATTCCATTTCCAGTTTGAATACCGAGTCCAATGCCAGTTCTGACCGCAGAAACTCCAATTCTCCTAACGTGATCCTTGCTCGCCTTGCAAGTGCTTTTCTGCCATTCCTTTCCGATTCCCCCGTCAAAGCTCAGAATGTAAACATGATAATGGCCACCAACATAACGGTGCAGCTAAGATTGGTGGTGCCGCTGGTACCTCCCCACCCACGAGGCTCGGGCTTCTTGGTGCCTCCTGAGACGACAACAGGAGTTGGAGTAGGCACACTAGGCACAACAGTGACGCTACCGGATGGACCTGGCAGTAAGGTATTGTTGGCCGTTGGGTAAGGTGGGTAAGCAGGAGGCGGAACCATGATAGTTGTTGTAGAGGTTGGGGGCACACCAGCAGTTTCGTAAACAGTCGTTGTGGTACTACTGGTAGGAGAAACGGACACGGTGGGTGAACATTCTGGGCACTTGCTAGTCAAAGTGACAGTGATGAATGAATCGGGAGCTGTGATGGTCTTCTCAACAGTGGTGTACTGGGTGACAGTGCTCAGACCTTCCTGAGGTGGGTAGAGACTTTGAATGGTAATAGTTGTGTGCGGTTTGGGGATGGGCGAGGATACCTCGAAAGTGTTCGTGGTGGTATCAGGGCTGGAGCCGGTGAGGACATCTGATGAACCAACAGTGAGAGAAAAGTCGGTTTTGCTCTCAGTCACGGTCTGTGGGTTAGCGGTGACGATTGCATCGGATGGACCACTGGTGAGGGAGAAATCAGTTTCATTCTCGGTCACCGTCTCTGGGTTACCGGTGACGATTGCATCGGTAGGACCACTAGTGAGAGAGAAATCAGTCTCGTTCTCTGTCACAGTCTCTGGGTTGCCGGTCACGGTGGCTCCAACAGCATCACCCGAAGAGCCCTGGGAGACCTTGTCATTAGGTACAGTAACCGTGTAGCTCTCGGTCATGGTAACGACCTGAACCTCACAGTATTCGGTAGTGCTCTCCCGTGTGGTGACAGAAACCGACGGGGCTTCACGAGGCACAGTGACATAGCGGGTTCCAGTAACGGTTGCAACCTCGGTAACCACATCAGCATTCGAGGTGTAGCTGACACCATAAATTGTAGATAGAGCTGTCTTAGTCCTATTTCCAGAGGTCAGTGGCTTCTCGGGCATCATAACAGTACCTGGGAGTTGGGGACATACGAGATTGGGTATGAACCACCGGCGCTCTCGAGATGGCGAGCAAAGTTGTGCACCTGATCACTTGAACGAAAATCGGCAGTCTCATTGAGCCGATGCAGGAAATGGAGGTTGGCTATTACTCGGTCAATTTGTTGCAAGCCATGGAGACAGCAAGTTCCAAAAACATACCATAGACTGCGCCTACAACACCCATGCCAAACATGACGGGAATTGCACATGTGATAGCCAGAAAAGCAACACACAGCATGACAAAGAATCGAGACCCCTTCTGCTTGCCAGCCCGGGACATTTGAGGAGTTTGGGCAGAGCCCTTCTCGAAATCCATCAAGTCCGCCACTGGAGATGGAATCAGCCTTGGGAACTACTGGAAAGCAGCTGTGGACATACTTGGATCAAAATTGATAGTGATTAATACTGGATAATCAAAGTGACTGCTAGTGAGATTAGCAAGTTATTCGTCAGGTAAACAAAAGGATACGAGCGCAGTTCGTGATGAAGGCGATGCAACACCTGACACCCGAGACCAAGTGAAGGACAGTGCTGTAAGTAATATAAGAATAAAAGGTGAAGCAACAGATACATACCGGTCGAGTGAATAGAATAATGCCTTTTCTTTTTGGAAAGACAAATTATGTTAGACGACGTTGGAGTAACGAAGTTTGGAAGATGGAGGAGGAGAGTAGAAACGAGGGACGAGAAGAGGAAGATGTAGTAAAAGTGGGAGAGGGAAAGGGAAAGGAGCGAACGGCCTGTTGAATGATTCAAGGAAAGAAGTAGGGGTGGAAGGAGGTTCCTTAGCGGCGAGAGAAGGCAAAATCAATAAACAGAGCAAGAGAGGCAGTGATTCATCATGACCCCAAGCAAGAGCAGGGCCGCATATTGCTCTGTTGACTGCTTGGTAGCTGGCAGGTGGCAGCCAGTGGCAGACTTAACGCTTGCAATAGCTCTCAACATCCTGTATACTAACGCCTAACCTGGGAGAATGGAGTTTTAAAGTAAAGCAGCGATCATAGATCTTGCAGAAAGGAGAATATTGGCTTACATTGAACTACGGCGATTTCAGCAGCCTTGTTTCCGTCGTTAGTCGAGTGTCAGATGGGAGTTGAATAGATCTTCCAATGGAAATATGATCAAAAATATCAGCCTGGTTTAAAGAGAGAAGAGGCATGAAATAAGAGGCAAGGAAAAGGCATCGCATTTTCTTCTAAAGGGGCAACGGCTCAACTTGTACTCAACAGCTTGCCATGAAAGCACGACAGGCAGTGGAGATAACCCACGCAACACTACCTAAGGTAGGTACCTATCTTCCATTTACATCCACGGAAGGTCCCCTTTCATACCTAGGTGAGTACAAGCTCATTATCCCGTGGGCTGCCACTTACAGTGCAGCAAAATGATTCGGCATGTGGCAAACGATGCGGCCAAACTTGTGCAACAGACATCTATCTCAAATTGCTGCAGGCCGAAACCGCAAAGGAACTTTCTAGCATGAAACCTCACAATGGAGGCTCTGTGTGTCAGATTCGCCTCACGGTGAAATGAAGCAAACACACAATGGTCGTACATAAACGGCTCTGTTGCAACGATTCGAGGTATCACGGTGTTCGCAAAACTTGTATCAATGCCGTGCATGTACGTACCAGAAGAGCCATCCGAATTCAATTATCGGTTATTTAATGAGCTTCTAGATACGAAGATAAATATGTGATGGCAAGGTAATACAGAAAAGGTAGTGCTCGTGATGCTGTTATCTCTCAACTCTCACTTGGGAGCCATTTACTTGGAACCTTGGCATCTCTGTGTCCATGGAACATCTACATTGACTTCAATTATCAAGGCAGAGTTCGACTACCTACCTGTGGGTAGCGAGGCAGTTAAAGGTACAAAAGTCTAGAAGCTACCTAGGTATACCTGAATATGGTATCCCGAACTACGCTTAACTGTCAGACGCCGTGGGCCACATAATCCCCAACTAGGAGCCACGACCAGATGACAAAACCGTGGTAGCTGGCTATGGAGGTTTAAGTTGGTTACTTTGACCTATATCTATCTCCAAGACAGATCCTCCTAGCAAAGGACATGAATAGGGCGATCATGAGAGGAACAAATTAGTGTCTCAGTGTAAAGTTCCAGATCGGAGCCAAATTCCCCTTTTCGGTCAATACATAACTGAAGAATGACGTGCCATATTGTCGAAAGGTGTTAGTCAGTCGTATAACATTTTGGCTTGGTCTAATAAAAGGGGGTTCAAGAGTCGTGCAATTGTGTTCATAGAGAGAGAGAGAGAGAGATTTGAGGTTGGAGTTTTGTGTACCTGGTAAGTAAGCATGATGAGCTCAGTAGAAGCATAAACATCAAGGGCATATCCTATTGGTGGGGCAACTTCCCGGGCTGTTCAGGCCGTGACTCAATTAGGTATAGGTACCTAGTAGGTAGCTTTCCTACCTCACGGTGGTAGCTTGGTCCAGGAAGCTCCTTAGCTCCTGTTCATGCTGCTTGGCTACCTTACTGACCTACCCACCCACCCAACATCCGTCCCCCATCGAAGTGGAAGTGGAAGTGGAGTGGCTAAACGTCCAAAACCAAAAGTAAGGTCGCGTCGCGCGCACGGAACACGCCTCCGCTTATCACAAGAACATCTCTCCTACTACGTGTCTGACCTTTGATTTATCGACGCCCTTGAGACTTTGCTGTCTTTACGTTAACTAACTCCATCGCTCTGATCACCATACTGGCGCTACCTCCAACGGTGCTGGTATCCATTGCAGCGTTCACGTCTTTGCTATAGCAAGCGCATGCGATGCGGTGTTAGGACCATTACGCACCCCAAATTTCGTATCCCAGCCCAAACAGTCACAACACACCGTCTGCCGAAGCATTATTATTGGGTTCTCTCCTAGACCCTCCAGCTCCTTCAAAAGAAGCATTCAATCGACGGTTTTTGTATAGCGCATGATGGCGCGTCGTCGGCGCGTCGAGAAGCCTGCTCAAGTAGAGGAGGAGGAGGAAGTCGTTGAGCGGGAAGACGAACAAGGCCAAGAAGAAGAACAACAACACGAAGAGCCCGACCATGACTCGGAGAATGAGGAGGAGGGCGAGCAGCGCAGCTTGACTTTCGACGAGGAGATTTCCTGGAAACCCGCCAAGCCAATTCCTACGAGCACTCTGATAAAACGACTGGATAAATTATCCAAGGAGCTCTCCGATCTCGATCAAGGCGCCGCCGACCTGGACTCCATCAGGCATGTGGCCAAACAATTAGGACACCGTAACCTACTTCAGCACAAGGATGGCGGTGTCAAGGCATACACAGCATGCTGCCTAGTCGACATTCTTCGGCTCTTCGTTCCCGATGCCCCTTTTACCGACGACCAGATCAAAGTGTGTTCGGCACGATTCTCCATCCGCATCTGTACCATGCTAACATGCTCCAGATGATATTCACCTTGTTCATCAAGGATATCCTGCCAGCTCTGCACGATCCCACAAATCCATATGACAGCCAGCACAAATACGTTTTGGCATCTCTTACGGAAGTCAAGAGTATTTTGCTCCTCCACCAAATCTCAAATGCTGACGATCTACTTTTGAGACTCTTCAACAGCACATTTGACGGGGTATCGGCATCTGGTTCTAAGTCAGCGTCTGAAGAACAGGTCGCTAAAGATGTTGAGATTCACCTGACAGAAATGCTAATGCAGTTGATTGACGAGGCCGAGAGTGTGTCAGCTTCTGTTGTCGACGCGATTATCAGTCAGTTTCTGAGAGCTGCTCCTCCCGGTGGAAATCGACATAGAGGACAGAACGGCAATCAATCCACTCTTCTTCTCAAGGAAGAACCACCAGCATATGTCATGGCGAAAAATATATGCAATGGATGCTCCGACAAAATGGCACGTTACGTCAGTCAATACTTCAGTGACGTTATTCTAAACGCTTCCGGCTTCGCTACGAAGTCCAATGTGCAGCGACATCCAGATGATTCTGATGATGAAGACGGGACTCTTGGCCCATCAGAGGCGGATCTGAGGAGTCTCCGTCAAGCCCATCTGCTCATTCGCGAATTATGGCGAGCCGCCCCGACAGTTCTTTCCAATGTGGTACCACAGCTCGATGCGGAGCTTTCAGCGGACAATGTGTATCTTCGTCAAATCGCCACAGAGACGATTGGCGATATGGTTTCAGGCATTGGTGCAGCGGGACCGCCTCCTCCTCCTTCGTTGGAACCAGCGGCTTATCCTCCCATAAAATTACTGGACGATACTCCAGCTCCAGTCGTCGAGAACGTCTTAACAAAACCTTACTCTCCTCAGTCTTTTGCTCAAACGCATCACGCCGCCTATCGCAACTTCGTTGGGAGAAAGAACGACAAGGCCGCCATCATTCGGGCGGCCTGGATCTCTGCTGCCGGTTATATATTGGCCACGTCTGCAGGGGGCATTGGTCTTAGCCGTGAGGAGGAGAATGAGCTCATCAAGGCGCTCTATGAAAAGCTCAATGACAGTGAAGAGAAAGTTCGGCTGGCTGCGGTGCAGGCAGTCGAGCTGTTCGATTTTCGCGACATCGTTCTGAAACTTGGGGCTCTCGGAGGTGTAGAGAAGACTGGCTCAATATTTGCCAGTTTGGCTGATAGATCTCGTGATAAGAAGCCTGCCGTGCGTGTTGAGGCCATGGTTCTACTGGCAAAGTTGTGGTCCGTTGGTGCTGGAGAGATCGCTGATGGGCAAGAGGCGGTCATATCCTGCTTAGGTGGTGTGCCTTCCCGTATCCTCAGTGTGTGGTATGTCGGCGATGAGGATCTCATCATTCTTCTTGAAAGAGTCATGTTTGAGTGTTTGGTCCCTTTGAAGTATCCCTTCATAAAGGGCGCAAAATCGAAGGCGGCCTCTCAGTCGCAGACGGCCAGTAGCCAGGCGGATCAGGACAAGATTCGCGCAGAGAGGATCCTACTGTTGCTTAAGTCACTGGATGCGTCGGCCAAGAGGGCTTTTTTCATCATGCAGGCCCGTCAGCCCCAGGTTGCCAAGGGGGTTGAAGTGTTCATTCAACAATGTGAAGCCTATAACGGGGGGGTGATCAATTCGAACGAGGAAAAGGTCAAAACCGCCTTGAGCAAGACCTTCCAGTGGTTCGGTGCGTTTTTCCCGGATCCGCTCAAGGTCCGTAGCGATCTCCAGAAGTTCGCGAAACTCAACGACCGCCGTTGTTACCAGCTTCTCAAGTTCATTATTGCATCCGATACCGAATATCTACATGTTCGAAGAGCCATTAAGGAGTTGATTGCCAAGGTCCAAAGTAACCCGGGGTCAGCGAGCTGTTTGGATACACTCATCCCTCTAATTTACCGGGCTGGCTCTTTGATGTACAATCGGAGCCACTTGGCTACGATTATGGACTACTCCAAGAATGACAAAGCTGGATTCTCTACAGTCGCCCATGAGATCTTGAATGATATATCACAGCGGAATCCTGCGCTTTTCAAGGCTCATTCGGACAATCTCAGAAAGGAGATCATCAGCCAAGCACCGTCTGGCAGCCAGCCTAACGAGCCCTCGGTGGTGGATATTCTCAAGGCATACTCGTCCTATTCCAAAAGATATCCCCAGGAAATTACCTATGACAAGAAGTTCATCCAGGTTCTTATGGATTACGCCTTATGCGGTGTTCCTGCCAGGAGTGCCAAGTATGCAGTCAACATTCTGCTTGCTAAGAACGATGACAAGAGTAAAGTTACTGCCACTGCTCTTCTGCAAAGAATCATGAAGGACTTCAAGTATGGATCGCCGCATTTCTTGACTAGATTGGCTGCAGTTAGCCAGCTTGAACGCCTAGCACCAACAGTCACTCTAGACTTTGATGGGACGATCAACGACCTAACGATCAAGCAGATTCTGCGTGTAGTACGTACCGATGATAAGAACCCCGAGATTTCCTGGGTCGAGGATGAGGACATGAATGAGGAACTACAAGCGAAATGTCTTGCCATGAAGACGCTGGTCAATCAAGCGCTCGCCAATCAGGACGACGATGACTCGCTGACTCGAGTGAAACTGGTCTTTAAACTCCTGAAAGAATTCGTGGTACAAGAAGGAGAGTTTTGCAAAGTCAAGGATACTCCATTGGCTCACAAAAAACGACTGAGACTTCTTGCTGGACTTCTGATCCTGAAGTTGTGTACTGTCAAAAAGTACGATGACGAGTTTGATCCCGCAAGCTTCAACAAACTTGCAGAGCTCGTGCAAGACACAGAACTTGAGGTTCGTCGTCATTTCATGGAGAAATTACAAAGCTACATCACTCAAGGAAGATTACGGGCAAGATTTTACACAATGCTCTTCTTGGCTGCTTTCGAGCCAGCAGTAGAACTCAAAAGCCGGGTAGAAACGTGGCTGAGTTCCAGAGCCCGACTCTTTGCTCAAAACAAGACTCACGTACTCGAGGCCATGATTAGCCGTTTCATTCCTCTACTGGCTCACCATCCTGACTACAGCTCTGACGTTGATGACCTGGCTGATTTCGCCAACTATTTCGTTTTTTATCTAAATACCTGTGCGACAGAAGAGAACATTTCATTGATCTACAAGTACGCTGAGCGTGTCAAGCAAACGCGCGATGCACTGAACCCCGAGGCTAGCGAGCGGATATACGTGTTGGCTGATATCGCAATGGCAGTCACACGCAAGTGGCAGGAGAGGAAGAACTGGGTTTTCCAGGCTTATTCCGGCAATGTCGGCCTGCCAAGCGGTCTTGTGCAAAGCCTGCCGTCGAGTAGCGTTGCCCATGAGATTGCGCAGAAGCAATATATGCCAGAAGAGCTAGACGAGAAGTTGGACGAACTGCTCAAAGCTGCCGATCGCAAGAAGGTTTGTGCTCCTTACCTAGTCACTATGAAGACCACCTCTAATGATTGATCATAGAAACGAAAATCAACAGGAGAAAAGCAGGATCCTCCAGCAAAGAGGGCGAGAACTCAAATCAAGACAGTCATCCGAGAGAAGCGTGATAGCAGGCCCAAAAAGGTTTCGAAACCTAGGAAACCCAAGCCAGTCAAAGACACACCACCGCCTTCGGAACGTCGTCGCAGTGGTAGAGCTCATAAGGTGTCTGTCTATACAGAGCGAGAAGACGAGGAGGACGAGGAGGAGATGCTGGAGGGTGTGGCCGACTGGCAATATCCAGAAAATGAAAGTGAAGGTGGCGAGGCCAGTTCGGACGACGATGAATCAGAGCTTTCGGATGCTCCCCCAGAGGAAGATGAAAATGACGATAGTAACAAGGCATCGGATAACGACGAGCCTCCGGAATCGGAAGCGGATAAGCCCGAAGTAACCCGATTCAACGGAAAAAACGCCGCTTCATCACTGAAGAGCAGGGGTGCGTCTAAGCCAGCTGTCAAGGCCAGTGTCCTTGCAGAGGTAAAACGAACAACAAGGTCGACAAGGCTACGACGAGGCAAGGGCACAGACGATATGGAAATTGATGCAGACGAGTAGCCAAGGGGCCCAAGCATCATGGTTGGGATTACAGGATGCCAATATTTTGAAATCATGCCTCTTCTATTATTGTTGGGTCTGATCTTCTCTCTTATATAGATACAAGAGTGGCGACAAAGCTGAGGTGATTCAGGAAGTGGGTTCGACTTCTATCATACAGGGAAGGGAGTCTTTGGTTTGTGGGTTTGTCTTGTCGTATACCCTCTCATACGGGACTCGAGCAATAGCATTTCGATATCATGACATCTCAATCTCGATTTACAAGTCGTGAGTGACATTTCATGTTGTACGGTCCTAAGAGGCCAGTCATGGCTATACATGTCAAGCATGAGAAACATGCTAGCAAACGCTCTGACATTGATATTTCACTTCATGCCCTAGCCCAGTTGTACAGCGCCCAGTTCTCCCCGTAGACTCCAAAATGAATAATAGACCAACCTGAAGAAGGGGAGACAGCTGTTCGTTTCGTCGGTTCCTCATGACCCGGTCACTCCCTTCTGTACTCACATAACTCGAGGCTTTATGTACAAAACAATCATGAAAATCCACCAGTCACAAACTCTGTCTTTGAAACAGAAAATCCCGAGGCCAAGTATATTTGCAAAGAACCAAGAACGCCCATTCTGCCATCGAGCAAGATGCAGCCCAATACAACAAGGCCAAGCAGTAAGGTATATGTTGCAGTGGCGAAACCTCTGTTTCACATGCTGCTTGAGAAGCGCCCATATCAGAAATCGGAAACTCATTGATTGGCCTCCCTCGCCACGCGCTTAGCAACAGCATTCTTGTGCCCTGAAAAATCGAGATGGGTCTCAAACTTCTTAACCGTCATATCTGGGCCAGGTGTATAGAGCTTAGTTGTACAGTCCAGGCAGCGGATACGCGGCAGCCAGGCATATTTAACACCTTCGGGTAGAGGCTGGCCTTGGATAGGCAGCTCGGTCACGGGGTGCAGAAAGGAGTACTTCATCGTGGCCTCGAACCTGTCGCCACGATTATAGGTCTTCTCTAGATCCTTAAGGGCATTGACAAGCCATTCCGGGGCCGGGGGCTGGAGGAGCATTGAAGTCAGTACCACAGTCGGGGTGCGTGTTATTCAAAGGCTTGGTGACCTACTGATGGCATGTGAGAAGACTGTCCAGGAACTGTCGGGGGTGCCGGTAGCCGGCCAAGTTGACCTGGCGGAAGGGACGAGGATGGAGTTGCTGAAGCGTGAGGCATAGCGCTGGACGGGGTCGAAGGTGGCGGTGGCATGGATCGTGAGGGAGTGGAGGCGCCGGGTGCTCGTGGGAAGGACACTGGTGTCTGAGATGGCGGCCTCAAGTCTGAGTAGTCGCGGTTCATCAACCGCCTCAGCTTGTCGCGCGACAGCTTGAGTGTCACGATCAACTGCAACGGCTCCTCTGTTTCCTCTCTGAACCGGCGCGAGGTCCTAGTCTCGTGGTGATGTGTAATGGCACTCGATTCAGGGGTTTCAGACCGGCCGATGTTGGCCATTCTTTGCTGAGCTGCAGATGCAGCACCGCGCATACCTCGTGTTCGAGCAGTACCGCCCGTGATTTGTGAGGGGGCGGGTGAATCAGGAGCTGAATCGTCGCTATCATCTGAATCTGAGATCTCTCCATCACGTACAACGCGCTTCGCCCTAGGGCCAGCAGCCCGTTTGTAGAGTCTACTCTCGTCGATGGTAGCCGCAGCCCCAGGCAAAACAGAAGAGACGACCAGCGTTCGAATGGTTCTTTGCCGTTCTCTAAGATCAGGCAGCTGGGGGCCTCCTCTTCTATTGATCGATCGTTTCTGGCGACGCTGCTCGCGAGAGAATATCGTCTCGTTCCGCTCCAGATCAGCTTCGCTGAGCTCGTATAGATATGGTGCGTATTCCTTGGCCTGCTGCTGCGGTCGGAAGACAGTGGGGAGAGGTGTCTGGAGGAATGCGCCGACGAGATCAGGGTCTTCGACTGGTCGACCATCGAACGGATGGCCAACGCTGTATAGACTTCTGGTAAAGAGTTGTGTCTGCTCTCGGATACAGTGTGCGATGGCGGTTGTGAATTCCCCTGATAGGGACAGATCCCGAGCCATGTTGGCAGCAAAGTCCTCTGGCGAGTTTGACGGGTTGTTGATCTCCCATTCGAACTGGTCAACAAGGGTATGCTGGCCAATCGTAATATTCAGCTTGACGAGGATTCGCATCTCGTCGTTTTTGTATGCTGAATAGGGGAGCTCGGGGTCAAGCGCATCATCTTCTGAATATACCAGCGGGTAAAAGTCATTGAGCTGCTCTCGCATTTGATGAACAACCTGCTCGTATACCGGTTGAGACGCGGGGGGCTTTAGGCCCATATCCTCAACAAGTTGCGCGGCGAACAATTCGACCTGGAGAAGCCTCTCGTGCAAATTCCAGGTAAAAGTATCGCGCAGCTTGATCTTATCCCACTCGACCTCTAAACGCAACGGGACCAACTCCTCGTGCTGCTCGGCCTGCTTCAGCATATCCTTGCGCTTGTATTTGAGGGGTGGCGTCGTTCGCTGGCCAGGTCGGGGCTTCTGGGAGGGATAGATGATTCGTGATTGTCCTTGGTTCTCTGTGTATCCATTGGCGAAGCCATTGTAGCCCTCGCCGTAGAGCCGCGACGGGGGAAACCATTGACGATACTCGGTGCGGACCTGGCGGTATTCTTGGATCTTGTCGCGCGTGTCGCTCATTATCCTGCGTGTCTGGTCGAGCTGACCGCCGAGCGCGGCGGCGGCGATGGCATCGCGGGTGATGTAACGCTCGACCATGAGTTTATCGAAGGACTCCTTGGTGCGCATCGGCATACTACTAGGGGAGTTGGAGGAGTACACATCCTTATCTGCGCCTGAGGCAGCCGAGCCCGTGGCAAGCGCCGAAGACGTTGACGCGGAGGGCTGGGCGTTCATGTTCATGCGGTAACGGGGGCGTGGATCGCGGTCGCGGGTCGCGGCGCAGCGGAACTGCCGCGTTGGAAAGGAAACAAGCGAGAGTTTACAGCTTTTTTGTGTTCAGTACGCGGCGGGTAGTTGGATGTCTTATCTGAGCGTTGATCTTGGCCGGTGGAATCGGCGTTGTTGGGATGAAAGGCTAAAGGTTAAAACCCGCGAGGCGACAAGGCTTGACGATTTGTTAAGTTCAGTTAAGTTACTAAGGTTGCCAATGCTGGCGCAGGTTGGGGGACGTGAGGATTTCTGCCGGGCCACGCTGCGACCGGGACGGGAGCGAGTTTGATCAGCCAGGGCGTCCTGTGGCTGGATGTAGCTGTACGTTCCAGCGACGTGAATTTGCGGTGACAACTGATGTATCTCGACTTGGCTGCGCCACTTGTGGTTGTACAGGTACATTAGTACCTTAGTACTTACAGGTTCCTACCGAGCATCTAGGTGTGGCTTGTAACTCGGTAAGCTGAGGGTACCTGACATGGAGTTGCTCGTCATTAAGATGAATGGATGTCTTCTGTGATGATGATGCACGACTTGCAACGGCCGAAGCCAAACAGCTTATTACACATAAAACGTACATACATCAAAAATAATAAGTCAATCAGTTATGATGCGCAGGTGCTCCTAATAAATCGCCCTGGAACAGCAAACCAAGTTCGAGAATTGTTACTGGTCGTGGGACCTGGCCCTTAGGGGACAAGAAATTAAAAACCATATAAAGGGTGCCAAAACAAACTTTATAAGTATCATCTTAAATTTACCTACCTAAGGTACCTACCTATGCAATAGCACCTAGGCCTTTTTATCATTTAGGATCGAGGTCCTGTGTTTTCTTTCCTCCCCTAGTCTGGGAACTGTAGGGTATGCAGCCAACAGAGTTAAAAATTAGGTACCATTATCCATGTCAAAGCAGAAGGTACATTCACGCTAAGGAAGGCAGGTATGTATTGGATCTTAGGTCTAACCTCTTCCATTACAAACAGAGGCTGACGATGGATGGGTGTAGCCGCAGCCTAATAAGGTACCTAATATGGAAATAGCCCAGGGCTGGATAAAGTCATGATTTGTGGCATGGATGTGTACGTTGCCCCTCATTACAGTACCTACATACCAAAACTGCCTGGGTTGTTAAATAAATGAATCCGTGTTGCAAAAAATGTGGCTATCCTTCAAGAGATTAAAGTAAGAAGCTGAACGAGTGGAGGAATACAGCATGCCCAGGCAGCCAGGCTCACATATCAGAAAAAACCGTTTACCAAGCTCCATTGGACCATCAAGGACTTCCATCTCACGGACGTCCATGTCTGGGCTGCCTGCAAGCAGCTGCCACACGCATGCTGCTTGCGCACACAAATACGCGCACACTGCACGGATATTCATTTGCCCAAGGTACCTACCTAGGTATGTCCAGTCGAGTCATTGAGGAACCGCATGAGCTGGGCCCAACAGCAGCGACTCGTCGGTGAGAGCCACAACAAATCACGACAATATACAGGTAGCCCAGGTCAGTAGGCAAATACCTGATGCCGAATATGGTGGACAGTAGGTAGGTGTAGTAGGTAGTAAACAATTGAATAAAAATAAAACAAATACCTAAATCAATAAATACTGCTACTTCAGGCTCTATCCTCCACCAGATATGGAGGTTAGTCGATACCTCTGGTTGGAACGAACCAAACCCTGCTGTCGAAACCCTCGCAGCTCAAACCCCACTTCCAAGTCCCCATTCCACACTGGGTGCTATTCGTATTGGGTTGGATTCTGATTCTTGTGTGCGCGCGTGCGACTGACCCGACCTGACTTGAATTGCTCAAGCCTTCATCCACTCTTCCCCGGCATTTGCATTCGCAGTTCTTCTTTCACCATTTTAAACCCAACGAGTCAACAAGAATTGCCCATCATGTCGTCCGAGACCAAGGAAATCGGTGAGTTCCCGCCCCCGGAAAAAGCCCCAATTAGCTCTCCTATCCAATCCCTTCCCTTCCATTCCATGTAGGATCTCAAAGCTCCTTTGTAGCTCTCGCTGCCGTGCGTGCACTGAGCGGCTGTCCCGTCGGAGGGCACACACACGACTGACTGTTGGCTGCCCCTCGTTGCTCCTCACTGCCCCGCCACCACACAACAGCATTTGCTGCGAATGCCCTCGTCATCAGTACCCCGCGATGGCCTCACCCAGGCACACTAATTTCGTCGCATTGAGCTCTACTGTGCTGACATAACCACACAGACTACTCTCTGGCTAACCCAGATACCCTTACCAAGTACAAGACCGCCGCTCAGATCTCCGAGAAGGTTCTTGCTGAGGTCTCAAAACTCGTCGTCCCTGGCGCCAAGATCGTCGACATCTGCCAGCAAGGTGACAAGCTGATCGAAGAAGAGGTTGCCAAGGTTTACCGAGGAAAGAAGATCAACAAGGGTTCGTCGCACACGCAAGACTTGGTCTGTGGACATCGCTGAAGCTGACATCACTTGAAAGGTTTCTCCCACCCCACTACCGTCTCCCCCTCGTCCTACGTCACTCCCTATACTCCTCTCACCTCCGACGAGGCTGAGGCCAACACCGAGATCAAGGATGGTGAGGCTATCAAGATCCAACTAGGTGCCCAGATCGATGGCTTCGGTTCCATAGTCTGTGACACCGTGATTGCCACCCCAGAGGACAAGGCAGGCGACAAGATCACCGGTCGCACCGCTGACCTGGTTCTCGCCAACTACTATGTCAACGAGCTTCTCCTGCGACTGATGATCCCCCCTGGTCTCCTCACTCAGGGCAGCGAGGAGGAGAAGGCCAAGGCTGCCTCTCAGAAGGCCCCCACGCAGGCCAAGATCACCAGCCTCCTGGAAAAGGTCACCAAGGCCTACGAAGTTAACCTCGTCGAGAGCACCACCTCTTGGTTGTTCGACCACAACGAGATTGAGGGTAGCAAGAAGATTGTCCTTGCCCCTGCCGAGGGCACCAAGGGCGAGGGCGTTCCTGAGGTCGGTGAAGTCTGGGGTGTCGAGACCGGTGTCAGCCTGGGCTCGGGCAAAGTGAAGGGTCTTGATCAGCGTGCTACCCTCCACCGCCGCACCAACCAGACCTACGGTCTTAAGCGACCCACATCGCGAAAGATCCTCAACGAGGTCCAGAAGAAGTTCGGCATCTTCCCCTTCAGCTTGCGACAGCTCGAGGACGAGCGTGATGCCAAGTCTGGTGTCGTTGAGTGTGTCCGAGGCAACGTATTCCGCCAATATGAGCTAGTTGGTGACAAGGACAACTCCCCTGTTGCTCGATATCTCACAACCCTTGGTAAGTCGCACATCGAGAGGTTGACCAGTTCGAGAGTTGATACTGACACGATATGCAGCTATTACCAAGAACGGTATCACCAAGCTTGGTGGCCCACCTCCTCTGGACCTCGAGAAGTATGAGTCCGACAAGAAAATCGAGGATGAGGAGGTTCTCAAGATTCTGGAGCAGCCCCTGGCCAGAAACACCGGAAAGAAGAAGAGCAAGCCTAAGAAGAAGACCGCCAAGAAGGAGGACGATGAAGAGTAGAAGAAAACGACAAGATAAGACGGACAAGCTGGAGAGTTGCTGAACAATTGACGAAAAAACCCGAGGATATGCAAACAAGAATCAAGTCAAACAGGATGCAAACCCAACATTCAGGCTCACAAGCATCTCTACCGTTGGACGAGCTGTGTGGGTAAAAACACTTCTATCGAACAGAGTAGGCAGCTGGATGGTCAACATGCATGATTGGAATCTCGAAAAGCGAAACCCACCGTGTTTGCCAGATGGTCTGGCATGACCAGAAGGATATATATAAGTCTAACACAACCTGATACTGATCAACCATGGAATTCTGTGTCTGTGATGCATGTTTGCAAGAGTTCAAACGAACTGACTGAATCGTTGAGGCATAACAAGGCAGGCTGGGCAGTACCGATAAGACTGACAAAGATGATTAGCGAGCGAGTGGCAATACGGCCGAGAACGCAAATCACCTCAGGGAGAACACACGATCCTGCGAGTTTCTGCACAGGGGCTGAATACCAAAGTAGTGAGTGAGCGTGTGCCACTCTTTGTCATGCCCATTGATAGAGCGGAACCCCTGACAGCATATGTTTTATGACGATATATGGTAGCAAAGTGCGGAGAGCAGAGGCCAGACAGTCGTCCAGTTATTGGTGATGTGGCTGCCTCGAGTGCCGGGACTTGCAGATAAGGGGTGACCATGTTGAGTCGTCGTTGACACACAGTATAATACCAACAGTGCCATGCCAGTTCGATGTCTACTACTATCGACATAGGGCATCATATATCCGTCGCACTGTTAGCTGCAGATATGGAGGTGAGCCAAGCCAGCCCCTATTTATCCATTCATACAAACAACATGATGAGACGCTACTCCCGAGTGTCATTACGCATACCGACAAGATAAGAAAGAGGGAAAAAAAAAACCAAGAGTTGGGCATGAAATGAAAAAGAATGTATGAGCCATCAGGTTCCAGCTGCACTCAGAAGCATATTGAGCGTGAGCTACCTTTGTGGATGGGTTGGGGAGTGAGTGTGGGTGGCTGGTCGCTGGGGGAAGAGAGCTCTATTGACATGGGCTTTATTACCTGGAAGCTCAAACTATTTTACCACGGGCAAGGCACAGAGCTCTTGGTGGAACTGCGTAGAGAAATGAACATCAGCCCCATGGAAAGGATGAAAGGGGAAAAAATATAATACAAAAAACCAAAAAAACCAAAGCACTACTAATGTAACATAGGTACCTTAGGTTACATCCATAGTAGGAAAAGAGGCGAACTCGGAAAGGTGAGCACATCCAATGTAACTGATGAGTACCTACCTAAAACCAGGGAGGCCGGGGGTGCTTCGAAGCTTCAGTGCTGCAGGAGCCACTGAAAAATATCATATCTTAGGTACCTTTAGCGGACGACCTACCTAGGTACCTACCTACTAGGTAGAAACATGAAGCATGCAGAGCCACTTCCATCCATCCCATACAGTCCCGTCCTTTCCTGGTTCACGAAAGTACGCAAAGCAGTAAGCTTGGCACCTAATCCGCAGTTTCTACTTTAACTGCCACCTACCTATAAAGCATTGGATAAGAGGGTGAAAGAGAAAAGGGAAACAGATAAGAAAAAAAAAGATCGACTCTACCTTAACTACAGGTCAGCAACACTCTTTTCTCCCCGTTATCCCTGAGCTATCTTCTCCCCCTCCCCCCCCTGGACCCTTGTCTGTCCGACCCGCGCCGTCAGCTCCGGTGCATGCATGCACTGACACTGACTGACACTGGGGTCTTTTTTTTTCAAGGACGGGACTGACCTGTCGAGGCGAAGAGGCAGGCAGGGCGTTGACCATAGCACAGCAAAAGCCGAGTCTCAACCTGCTACCCACCCACTTTCTCTTCAACACATCATCATTCCGCGTTCACGACCTTAAAAAACGCGATATTGTTGCAGTAATTCATGCTGCTTCCCAAGATAAAAGTATTAAAAGCCTGAACCCTCCCCTTTTTTGCATTTTATCTCAAGAACACTGCTAACTGAGCAACCTTTTAGCTGGCCTAGAGAGGTGCGCTGCCCTGTCCCGCGGCAACTGGCACACGTAGAGAGGCACATACAAAACACACCACCACCACCACCACCGTCACCAGATCAGGCATGCCAAAGGCTGGCACAATGATCTCGTCAAATACCAGAACTACACGATCTCGTTACTCTAGTCCCGCGCAGTCACAGAATACCAAATGGAACGGAGTACTCGACGCGTCTAAAGGGGCAACAGAGGGTTCAAGAGCTTTCATGCAGCGCTGGCTAGAGCCGACCGTACAGAGCAAAGCGAGCTTCGAGGACGATGGGTTACTTCGATATGGGGTTGTTGAAAACATGGCGCCCCTGGGAAGTCTGCCCAAACCCAAGAAGACGGGACCAGAGACCAATTCAGGAGTAAAAAGGATCATATTGCGGCCCTCAGGGGGAGGTGCTGCCAAAAATGCAGCGCAGATGGGCTCCAGCGACCCAGTGGTGGATGTCGTGGATGTGGACGGGGATGCAGATGCAGATGCGGAGGCGGATGTTGCGATTACGGCGAGAGCGGCAGACTCTTCCCCTCCACCTGTGGCTCTACCCCCTACACCGCCACGGAGAGTTTCTATTGTTCTCAAGGACGCAGCAGCAGCTGCCGACGATGAGAACGACGAAGACTACGATCCGAGTCGACCAAAGAGACGACAATCAGGGCGCACATCTCTAGGAAGGCGGTCGCGACGCTCCTCTGCCGGTCGCAGAAGCTCCATCGTGACGAAGGCCGCAGTAAAGGAGGCAAAGGAGCGCAGAGAGCCGGAGAGGGAGCCGAAGAAGACTGCAAAGTCGGCGGAACGAGCCAAGTCTTTCAAGGAGCTCGAGGAGGATGAGGACCTGGAGGCAGCAGGGGCAATCACCGCAGAGGCGACGATTCACGCAGCTGAGCCTGTAGAACCCGAAGACAAAGAATTCACAGACAAGGTCGTCGAGGCTGCAGTGGACGAGGCCCTAAAGCACTATCGATATCCGACTGCGTGGGCTCTGCGGACCCTCTACGACGAACAATCAAGCGACCCGGGGTTCGTTGCCATGATCGAGGAGGTTTTCACGCAAACGGCAGATGAGGCTACGATGCAAAGGTTTTCCAGAGAGATGCAGAAGAAGAAGCGAGAGGGCAAGAAGGACAACCAAGGCTGCTACTATTTCATCCCCCCCACAACCAACAGCAGATTCACTCCTCACAAACCCAAGGCCGCGCCGTACGGCAAACTCCTGCATAACAATCAGGTGGAGGAGGTGGTCGAGGTTGTAGAGGTCGAGACTGAAGACGAGTCAGAGGTGCATATTCTCGGTTCGGAGGAAGCAGAGCAAGTGAAAAACGCTCATCGACGACATCCATCTCGAGCTACCAAGAGGGCAAAGACATCTCACTCTCGCGTTCACTCTTCTTCCCATCATAGCAACACGCATCCCCATACTCAGACTCATGCCCACACCCACGCCCACTCTCACTCTCACTCTCACTCGACCCGCAACACGCCACGAAAAATGTCTTCAAGTAACCTACCCCAAACACCCTCGCGCAAGCGAAACAGACGAGACTCGGCATCTAGTGATTCCTCTCTCTCATCGGCCCTCAGTCTCTCGTCGCCTGAGGCCATAATGGGCAGCCCGAGCCCTGTCCGTAGAACAGGCACTGGCACCAGTCGCCCTGGGCCAGCTGGGCCCGACTCCAGTGATGCGCCAAAATCTCGGCCAATCACCACCCGCCGCAAATCACTCGCCTCCAAGGGAGGTGCCAGCAGCAAGGCCAAGCCCAAGACCACCAAGCCTACCGCTACTAAGCAGCCATCACCCTCAGCTACCACACTGTCCACCTCAGACATCACCAAGGGCATCAAACTCAAACCCACTGATGCACCCGCAAGTGCGACCATCAGCGTGAGCGCCGACGCCAGTATGCCAGGAAGGGTTTCTGCCGGCCAAATCTTCCCAAACCTGTCTACAAAATCAAAGACAGCAAAGAACAAGGGATCATCATCTGCCCTGACTCCAGCTCCATTCTTGGCTGATGACGCTGGCCATGATAACGACGACTCCTTCTGGGATCGGAGACGCGATGCGCAAAAGTTTGCCAACAGTGTCACGGCGACTGAGAGTTCTATCCGAGGGGGAGACGAGGACGAGGACCCCTTCACAACTCCAGCAAAATCGACGAGGAAGACGCGTCAATCCATCGCCGCCGCAGGCTCTGCTTCAGCGGGAACGACGAGATCCACACGCTCGGCGAGCAAGAGACCTCACGACGAGATTGACTCTGCCGTGTCCCCTGTCGCGTGGTCTTTCCAGCGTGAGGATAGCTCAGTCGGAGGATCACGGGCTGCGACGCCCACGCTACGCCCCCCAAAGAAGCCGAGAACTGGTCTTCGTATCAAGTCATCGTAAGTTTATATCTCAATCATCATCTTCATCACCAGCGATTTGGCGTGCATCACAAAATTCACGACTACTGTTATTTGCATATCGCTTTATCTGCTTCCACCTTTGGAAGAGACTTATGGAAGCGCGCGTGAGATCATTCATGCCATGTCTTTGACTCTTGGCTTGTCTTATTATCAGCCTCAAGGTTTTTGCCCGGGATGACTGCGCCGTGACTCCCTCATTTCATCATCATTCTGCTCTGGTCGGATCATGCTAACTATGTATGATTTCTAGCCCTGTCAAGAAGAGAGGAGGAACAGCTGCTGGTGTCCCCCGGCCACAAGGAGAAGCCCTAGCAACCAACGGCGTAGCCAAAGATCAGGTATGTATTTTTTTCTTTTTCTTTTTGCTTTTCTTATGTGCTCGTTCATTCATGCTGTGCAAATTCGCGACACCCGCCCTAGACTTGAACACCAAGCACTTGGTTGTCAACATCATGGACTTTGCTGGGAAATTCACCAGATGGTGGCCAATTTTGCGACTCTGTACAGACCTTGTGCCTTGTCTTGCCGGGGCAAGGCCAAGATGGTCTACAACTCACTACTGTACGGGGTAATTTCTGGTGGCCCCCGAAGGTCCGCTTTTTCGAGCCAGCCCCCAGCAGTTGAATCAGCAACTAGGAGCCGGTGACCAGAGAGAGAGCCAGGGACGCGTCGAAACGCGTAGTGTAGCGCAGCATGTCGTTCGTATCGAATTGCGCAGGCTGAATTGAGTATACTTGGCATGGTTCGCGTTTGGCTAACTCTACCCCCTTTCTCCAGGTGTCGGACAACGACGAAGATTGCTCTGCCTGCGGCGCCGCTGGCGACGTTGTCTGCTGCGATGGATGCCCACGGTCATTCCACTTTGAATGTGTGGGCATGATACCCTCGGACCATCTTCCCGACGAGTGGTTTTGCAATGAGTGCCTATACAAGCGATACCCATCGCGCATGCCCCCGTACAAGGGTGTATTTGCTGCTGCCCTCGTCAACCTGGAGAAGAGCATTCCTCGCGCATTCAGCCTCCCTAAGAAATTGCAGACCCGCTTTGAAGGCGTCAAGGCCGGTGCCTATGGCGAGTACGAAGAAGTCACCACAGGCAAAACGACCAAGTGAGTGATATTTCCAATAGCAACTTTAATTCTAGACATGCTGACAAGGGCTCAGGAGGAAGAATGGCTACGAAGAGTTGCCCGACTTTTTCAAGCAGCGCGATGAAGGACAGGCTGTGATTTGCCACGGCTGTCAGAAGCCTGCCACAGATGTTCGAGCCATCATTCCTTGTAGCATTTGTCCCTTCTACTGGCACATTGACTGCTTGGACCCTCCACTCGCTGTCCCGCCTGTCCTCAAGACCTGGCGATGCCCTCTACATCCAGAGGAAATAATGGCTGAGGTCCGCTCATTGGCACCTGCTCACCGTTTCCGTAAGATCAAAGGATCGCAGACCATCGTGCCATCTCTCACACGAGGTACCAAGAACAACGGGTACATTGAAATTGACTGGGAAGATGAGCCCGAGCCTGCCAACAACTCTGGGTGGCCGGATCCGGACTCGTTCGGTCGAGCTTACAAACTACCAGCAAAGGGGATTGTCCTTGATTTTATCGAGCAGTAAGTCCATTTACTTGTTTTTTGCATAGTCAACCTTCTAATGTCCGTCCAGGCTACGTCGTCAACACGCTGGCTATGGCCCTCGCCATGAAGAATCCAGATGTGTGTCATATATTCCAACAATTGGAAACGGCCAAAGTCGACCTCTTGCTGGCTCTGAGTTACAGCGGACTGTGAATGAAATGCAGTTAGCATTGACCCTGACCAGTCTCAAAGAGCGCAAGTCGGACGGCGTTGACCAACTGATCACGGCCCTCGTAGTAAGTCATCGCAACGAAATTCCCTCACGTCACCACACGTGTCACCCTACTGACGAACAATCAATCAACAGGAGACAGCTGATGCCGGCGTTTTGTCACTCATGGCTAAGGCAGATGCCAGTAATTTATCTACTGGTCATTTGACAGAGAGCGACAAGCTTAGTCTGCGTGTCCTTCTAAATCAGATGGACTCCATGGGGGCTCGCATTAGACATCTGCTTGGCGAACCAGAGCCTGTCGTTAATATTTCCGCCACCATGCAAGACCAGGATGTCATACCGAGCATCCTTTCCCCTCAAGACTCAGCCATTGCTGAGCCACTCGACAAGGTTATGACACATCCTGTCACGGAGCCCACGCCCCCTTCTACCATTGACCACGCTGAAGGCTCCATGGATCTCGACTGAACAACCACATCTCTCACTCTCTCGCTCTTGAGTTTCCACCTAATATTCACAAAGAGTAATTGCGATAAGATCGGTCCTCTGCTCGAATTTACTATAGTCTTTTCCCTTATCCTAATTCATTATCGGAGGAATCAAACAGGACCTTTGTACGGATCTCTTCAACCTTTGCATGTATCTATGCAAGCGCCCAGCGTAGCATCACGCAACCACTATCTGAAGCGCTGTCTTTTCACGCGACCTTTTTTGATTATGGATCGCCGGACTTTGGAGGGCTTCGCTATTTGAATCACGAACCATGGCTACAGAGACGATCTAAATGCTCTTTGTCTCCATCAATTCCGCGCTTGATTATTTCCGTCTCGTCTGAAGGGGACCGTAATCCAAAGGCAACCAAAACACACACGACCACCCCACCTCTGAGCAGCACAAAAAGCCCAGGCATCGTCTGAGCGGTGCCATTACTACATTACTTCATTCCCCACCTTTGTTTCTTTCTTTCCAATTTCTATATTGTGCACGAAACCACCCTTGATTAGCCAGTTGATGGTGGACATGACATTAGGAGCAGCTAGTAGACACAGGGTGTTTCGAGATCGAGGTGAACCATCGCTGCGCTAACTACTCTTTGTTTGTATCATAGTTGAGAGTTGACGGGGAGAAAAAGCGATATTGGTCGATTCAGCCACCCGGGACGGACTCAGAGGCTGGTGCGATAGAAGTAATTGTCAATATGAGAGAAACATGAGACTGAAGACAGAATATTTGATTCTTCATGATCTCAGGCCTGGCCATCATCCCTCGACGAAACGTGATATGGTACAAGAATGTCAGAAAAGTCTGTCCCCTAAGTTTACTTATATCTTCGGGGCACACCCGATGCCAGTATCATTTTGTGCCGCAAGTCTAGACACTTCAACCCCAGTTGTGCACCGCAGAAACTCCATAAAAACATCAATTGCTAAGTCGTAAAAAGCTCAAAGACGTAGATACGTCAGGAGGCTCTCGCAAATCTTTTGGTTTTAATATACAACAGACCTCTAGGAGGCATGGCTTGTAAGGTTAGCCACTCCCACCCAACGGTTGCAAGATGAAATCCTGGCATCGTCCTTAATGCCTCAAACAATCCCCCTTTCCAAGCCTACCATCGTGTCTATCATCAAATGCTGACGTCGGGCTGGGCCAGACCTATAAAAAGGACTCATCACAGATAGAGCAACCAATGACCCCACAGTGATAATAGACCTAGACCCAACTGCCGTTTTGAACAAGAATCGTAGTGTTTTATTCTGTTTAGAGTTTTCAGGTTTCCAGATTCGTTCAGTCGTTAGAAGTAACCTTGCCTCACCTTCGTCTCTTGCAAAACTTCCAAGAACCTGCCTGAGACGAGCTCCGCAAGAAGTAGAAGGGAGGTAGGTAGGCATCGAAAAAAGAGGACAAGACATCCAAGTGACGGGCGAAAAAAGTCAGCCTTGGCCAAGTCACTATGACAAACACGGTCGTCTTTGAAATGTGCATCCGTAACCATTCCTCAAACGCCGCTCCTGCTCCCCAATGGCTGCATGCTAGAAATGATCTGAAAAACGAGAACAAAACCCAAAAATCCATCGAATATGGTGTCGGCCACCCGAAGCGGCGCGCGAACCGCGGTTGACTCGATCATCTCTGAAAATAGTGGATTAGCCCCCTCTTCTTTGTTGCCCATTGCGTGACTGAGGTTGTCTTACGCGTCCTCTTCGAGGGTTACCCTGCTCCTGTTGCTGCATGTATCCCATGTTGGGCATGCCTCCCATATTACCATAACCATAATTGCCCATTCCCATACCAAATCCTGGGGGTGCGAATGGAGTCTGGCCACCAGGCATCTGGGGCATCTGTGAAACAGGCGGTTGGATAGGACTTCCATTCGGAATGTTCTGTTGACGATACTGGTCGACAGATGGGTTGGGACCATTGAAGCCACCATAACCAGCCTGCATAGGAGGATAGTTGAAATTCATGGGTGGTGGCCCTCGATTCATCATCTGCTGGTACTGCATTTGTTGCAAGTTGGCAGGCATTGGACCTCCAGGTGCGTTATACATCATGCTCTGGTTGAACTGAGGGAATGCGGAAACGCCGCCATCAGCAGGCTCGTTTCTCTGGCCGCCATAGGGCATATCAAATCCAGGAGGGTTAGTTGACTGGTTCATGGGGTTATAGAAAGGCTTATTGGAGTGCGCAGAGTTGGCATGATGGCCATTCGAGTTTGCCTGTCGCGAGGATGGACGTTGGCGTTGCTCAGCATGTGTACTAGCATCACGGTTGTTACCGGTGCTGCGAGTCGACAGGCCAACTTCGTCCATCAGGCGCTTGTAACCTTGGTTGGGCTGGGCCTTGATTCGCAGGAGAACATTCTTAACATTTTCAACAACCTGGTTGCGGATAGACTCGTCGAAGAAGGGCGTAGTAAGGACCTTAAAGATCAGTGTAGCACCGCATTGGTGGTCCTTAAGAATGGCTTCAAGTACTTGGTCATTAGGCGTGAAGAACAAAGCTTGAAGGATGGCATCGCGTGCATCCGCCTCTGCCTTCTGGTTGATGACCTTGAGCACCGTCAGATAGGCAACCTTGTGGGTGCAAAGATGAACCAGATAAGGCACTAGCTGGGGCGATAGAACTGTGCGCCGTTGGGGAAAGGTGCAAGTGTCAAGGAACCAGGTCAAGAGTAGTGCACCATTAGCGTTGGTTGCCAACTGCACGCTGTTCAGGGCAATGGTAGCAGCGAGCATTCGCTGCTGGTCCTTGGTGGAGTGATGGCTCTCGAGGCATGCTCTCATGGCACGAGCACCGTACCGGCCCTGTGAAATCTCCCACATACGGGCAAGCATAGTCTCAAAGATGAAATCATTGTAGGGAGCACCAAACTTGAGACAGCCTTGGAGAACATAGTTGCCGTATTGGTCCAGGAAAAGAGGAATAGTGTAAGGACGGATGTGTTCAACAATCAATGACATCTGCGCAGGGGTCTTGCAGACATCAATGATCTTCTGGGCCGCCCAGGTACCGTTTTTGTGCACCCCAATCTCGGCCATGTGAGGCGCAATCTCGGACAGCATGGCATCGCGGAGTTGATCGGAACAGTGCTCAAAAAGCTTCTGTACCACGGTGTTACCAAGATAGTCGGACGAGAGCTCGGCAATCTCCGGAAGCATGTCCACGGCGATGTTCTCAATTTCAGCCTGAGACAGGCTTTGGTTATCAATCCGCTTGCGGATATCCCGAAGCTTGGGTGCATCGTGAACACGAGTGTGAGCAGGCTCGCGGATAGGCGGGATTTCTTCAACAAATGAGTTAAACTGAATGGCCGACTGCAGGTTACGAGAGATTCTGAATCTATCGTCTTCAGACGCACCGAATTGTTTGACAATATCGAGAATATCAGTGGTCATATCACGGAGAGCAGGAGCCTTAGGGGTTGCGTTGGTGGCGGGAATGGCAGGGGTAGAATCGCCCGCAGGTGTACTGGCGTTCGTTCCCTGGACATTATCTTGTCCCTTGGCAAATGGGTCGGGGCTAGGGGAGGGGAAGACTCCGTCGTGACCGGGAGTGTTGGAAGCAGATGGAGGCTTGGCGAAGTTGATGCGTATGGGACCAGCACCGGGAAAGATTTCCTTGCTGTTCATGCTTGCCTTGGCCGAGATGGCGCTTTCCACCCTCTCAAAATTGACGAACCCGCAATTCTTGTGAGTGAGGACACGAGCTGACAAGATGGGGCCATGAGACTTGAACATCTCAATCAATGTGGAAGTGGTCGTGGAAGTGGGAATGCTACCGAGCCAGAGTGCACTGGTAGGACCCTCAAGACCTTGCTCATCAGCACTAAGGAGACCAGCGTTACGGCTGCTAGATCTGCCGAGGTTAATACCAGCAACGGCCTGAGGAAGATCCTCGTAGTCCTTGTCGTCTTGCAGTCGAATTTCAGCAGGGGCGACAGGGTTAGACAGGTTGGAGTTGCCGGACATGTATGTTCTCATAAGTCGACTTCCAGGAGTGTCCAAGACGCCGGCGGTACGCGCACGAGGGCGATTGGCCTGGTTGGCGAAAGCCTGGACAGCAAGATTGTGGCTATGAATCGCAGCGTTGGTAGCGGCCAGCTGATCTTGTAGAGCTGCAACATACTGGGGGTCGAGGGGCATTTCAGTGTCGTAATCATCTTCGTCATCGGCATACTTGTCCTTGTTGTTGACCGAGTAAGATCGGAAACGGCTTGCTTGCTTCGTGAAGTCGAGATTGGCAAGGTAAGGAGTAGCAAGCTGTGCTCGGGGAGGCTGTGGGGTCTCTGCAAGGCCAAGGTAGTCCAATGTTCTCATATGAACATCGGACTCCCCACCACCTTCTTTTGAGAATTGAGATTGAGCTGGCGAGCTAGGGCCGTTAGAGCCGACACTGGCAATGCTAGCCAAAGTGGACGCTCGCTCGCGTCCCACACCTGTAGGATTCCAGCTGCTGAAGATAGAGGGGCCGAATGGCGAGCTGGTTCCAGGAATTGGCGCAAACTGACTCCTCTGAGGCATGGAGCCGGCACGGAGTCGGGAGAGCAAGGTTGAGCTACTGGAGCTATTCTCCGGTACATCAGGATTGGGAGAGGGTGACTTGAAAGGGCTCTGAGTTGGCGTGGGCCTGTTTGTCTTGGCAGCTAGGCCAGGAATACCGATCATGCCATTACCTGCACCCCCAGGAGAGAATCGAGACGGTACCGTCCCGGCTCGAGCGCGCCTTGTCTGAGGCAATGAATCCGGCGTAGGAAGCTGGGCAAAATCCGGGAAACCATCAGTTGGGGACTCGGGAATGTTCTCACGTAGTGGCGTGGAATTGCCGCTCGTAGGGGGGCCGCCCCAAAGGCTTCCTGGCATACCAGGTACTCCTTCTTGGGCCTGGATCTCGCGAGCTCTACAGGGTGGAAACAGTCAGTGTCGGCGCCATCAACAAATGAGTGGGAAGAGCATTGGGTTGAAACCTAGGGAAGGTCGGTATCCCAGGGTGGGGAAGAGTATGGAAACACGGTTTGGGGACAGACGAACCTCTTGGAGAATAGACGGCTTGAACCAGGGAGTTCGTGCGATGGAGAACCAGCCCCAGATCGCGAGTTGCCCGCCATCTTACTTGAAGGGTTGAGACCACCAGACAAGCCAAATGGGGAACGAGAAGGCGGAAGAGGATCTATAGGGGAATTGCTGGCGGATGGGGAACCAGAACGAGGTTGACTGCCAGACTGAGAGGCGTAGCCGAGAGCCAAGTGTTCGGATCTAGAAGTTGACATTATCGATTATCTAGCCGACCTCATGAGACGGTGACACAACCAAGTGTCAGGCCGGATAGTTGGTTATTATTTCTCAGCGGCGATAATTGGTAAATCGCCGAAGGAATCGACGTTTAGACGTTTCTAACGCGAAAAAAGGACAATCCCTAAAGTAGAAAGTCGCCGGGCGAGAACAGTCTAGCAGCTGTGTTTTCGACGACCTCAGAACGATAGACGAGGGAGACGACAACGTGGAAGCGTCGGAGGATGTTCGAGCGTATTCGACAGAAACGGGGGGCTGGATTTAAGGAGCGCGATGCGAACAAGGAAAATCCAGGAACCGCCGGTATTACAAAGGATGCTCGTACGAATTGGAGGAGGCCTGTCTGAGCCGAGAGCAGGGTCGTTATTCTATAGCTGAAGAGACCGAGGGGACTAGGGCGAGCGAAGCAAACTGCTGCTCAGGCGAAGATGCAATTGAGGTGGATTTAGGTGTGGATGTGGATGTGGACAAAGGTCGTCCAGCGTCGTCCGAGCCCGCGGCTTGAGCGAGGGCGCAAAAAAAAAAAGACAAGGGAATGTAATAAGGAGACTACTTCGGGCGGAGGGCAGGAGGGCACAAACAAAGATATGATCAATATACAGGCCTCATTGAAGAAGTACAAAAAAGGAAGATTTTTTGACTGGGCCTGGAGAAGCAGACGAGACGAGCGCGCGATTATGGGGAATGGGGCACAAACGGGGGGTGAGGAAGGAAGAAGGAGGAGGAGTCGAAGAAGGAGGGATGTGTGATATGTGATGTGCGATGTGCGAGGAGGTGAGCGAGCGGGAAGGAACCTGGAAAGGCCTTTGAAGGTGCTGTCCCTACCTACCTTAAGGTTAGTAGGTACCTACGGACGAGACGGGAGTACAGAGCACCCCACTGTACTGGTACCTGCCTGTACCTTCCTACCTACCTCCACTACTAGGTAGGTACTACCTGACTAACAAGGCTACTTCTTGCCCTGCCCTGCCAACTAACGTTACTACCACCTACCTACCTAGACTTGAGGCCTGGAATGAGGGTACAACAAATAGACAATCCGAAGCCCACCTATATCGCTTTCTGTCACCTGCAATTAGCATCTACTACCTTTGGCAGGTAGGTACTTATATCGTCTTTCATACCTCCTACCTTAGTAGTTAGCCAGGCAAGAAACGTTGGGGGGGGGGGGCGGGAGAAGCCAACGTTCCGGAATATTTTGCTCTAGATGACGCTTTTTTTTATAATGGGCTGGAAGCTCAAGCAAGGCGCCCCCAAAGAAACGGCAAATAACTCGACGTGTTTCGATCATTATTACCTACCTAGTCACAGAAAGTTTCTTACAATCAGGCCGTGGCATTCTTGTCAGCCTGAGGACTGTATACGCGTCCAGCTTCGTCATATGGATGTTAGCACCTAGGCATTGCAATGATTTTCGGTCAATTCCAGGGCTGTTCGTTCACTCAATTGCTACCTAGGTGCCTCATGAATACACACTCGCCCACTGTCCAAGGCCCTTGCATCCGATACCCAGCGGTGTCTGTTGGTTGATGAGTCTACCCATTGATTCAGCCAAGACATGACGGTTAGGGATGCCGGAGGGCTACCTGCATAGACGGCTTCAGGTATGAAACTTGATGCCATCTCTTATTTGTTTCTGACGGGTTAATTGATCACCTACCCACTGACTTTGAGCTCAATAAACAATTCGAGGCTTGAGCTGCAACTATTCCTAATCTGTTTGCCAGATATTCGTCGCAGACACGGGGCAGCGAAAACGTCCGGCTTTCTGCCAAGGTGCCAGAAATAACTACCTACTTGGTAGGTACTACTAGGTGGTCCAACAATCTATTGAGCTACCTGTGTGCAAGGTACCTATGCTAAACTTGCCCAAGTCTTTTTTATCACTTACCCAAGACTGAGACCCTACCTACCCAAGCTTTTGTCTCCTCCAGGTGAGGACCATACTACCTGTACCTAGTTGGTGGTAAATTCTAACACGGCCCCCGCAATGATCATTTTTTGGAACATCTATCAATGGATGTTTCGTCGGGACTCAGTTCGAGTCCCCTATACCAATAAGCGACCTGTAAGCTTTCAGGTTGAAACTATCTAGGCTCGCCAGGATATCTTCAAATTTGTATCCGTATCCGCCTTTCAACTGCTGTCCCCAGCTCTACTTTCTTCTGTTTATCAAATATGTTCTGTTCTGCTTGTGCACAGACAAGACTCGCCTTGTTTCTCCACATCCATACCCCATAGATATCCATATCCAGAAGTCGGTAAGCATCCGAGCATTTACGGCATTGTGTGTCGGGAACTCTGCCAAATACATCCTCTAGTCGAGGTTATACCGCTGAAGAGCTGAAATGGGGTTCTCCCAGTGTCGTCTTGGAAGTCAATGGAGTAGTAGCGAGGGGTTTAAGGGGTCGCTGCCAAGTAAGCCATTTCTCTCTCGCGCTCTCTCTCTCTCTCTACTAAAGATAGGTAGGCAAGGTTATCTTAGTAAAGTAGTTTGTATGCCAGTCCTGTCACTCCCGTCAACTTGTACTATACTTGACAATACCTACCTACCTATGCAGGTACCGCATGGGTCCTATGTGGTATCAACCTTAGTACTTAGTAGGTAGGTAGGTATCCCCTATTCTGCCTCACAACCTTTCATGGCCAGCAAACAAACCCTTCTCCAATACTTGGAAGGTTGATACTCTGCTGCTTGTCACTCGGATTCCACGACTTTGTGTTCTCAGCTCGTTCGTAGCTTTCAGCATCGACTCAAATATTGCCTTCCCAATATGATCTGCCAGCCGCCCTCTATCTTAACTCTACAGTTTACTACTCGGCATTCTTATAATTTGACAGTTTTTCTTATTCTCCATTTTCATGCTCTTGCAGAAACACACTCCGATTGGTTGCACTGATGACACCTCTCCATCTCCCTTTCACCCCCCTGTTAGCAGCAGAGCCAATCGTGACTCTGCACCTTGTTGTCGGAGGATCTATTAGCCTCTTGATGAAACAAGCCTTACTATAACCCCCTGTTTTTCGACTCCCTACCCGTACATAACATCCACAAAGTGGGAGCTTTAGGGGTTATCATGAGTATCTCGAAACATAGCTCTTACCATCCCTCCCCCTTTTACATATCAGTGGTGTTTCCAGAACTGTCACCAACACTCCCTGTTCAAATTTCGTTGCTGGTTCTGGGCCATGTCTCAGATAGCGGCCCGCAATCCCCGGGCACTATTTTAGAAACTGTTCAACCTCGGCATAGTCCTGTCTTCTTCGACTCAAGATTTTGATACACGGCGTCTTCAGAAGTCACGATTTCAGGTGAAAGGGAGCAGTTGACCCGGGTGCGTTAGAAATATCCGCATGTTGTAAAGATCATCCCCCCGGGAAAATATCCAGATTGCTGTACAAAACAGATTCAACAACTACATCAGATGGAAGCTCGTTCAGAGACATCCAGGACATGCATTGCTGTCACCCGATTTCATGTTTTCTCTATATACGTGTCCCTTTGATTATGCTCTTTCAAAGTGACTCTTCTGCGCCCGATAGTTCCCAATTGCGCTCAAAATGTCACTGTTGTGTCATGGCTGGAGCAGACAGTCTTCCCATGTCCATTCTTTTCTTTAAGGAAGAAAAAAAAGAGGTTTCGTCCAGTCCCTCATGTCACCCGACTCCTCGTACATTGGGTATTTGTCCTAGCTTTCATCGCATATCCTCATCATCGATACCGCGGAGGGAGACTTCTTAGACAATGTGGCTAAATGCAGCCAAGTAGGTGTAGAGGCATCCGCACATACGCGATGTTTCTGCCAAGTGCGAGGTGCCAGAGAACTTTCGCCCGTAAACGCCAAGAGAGAAAAACACCATCTGTGAGGGAATACATGCATCGCCTTGCTTCCGTGCCTCATTCAAAATGTCGGGCTGCAACATGAGCGCCCGCTCCTCAGGTATGTCTCGTGTACGTCCTCTTATTTCGCGTGCTTCTTGAAAGCAAGAAGATCTGCCAAGCTAGCCAATGGGCAGCCATGACGCAAAAAGTCATGAGCCAGGAGCTCATCAGCAGAGGCACGGCTCTTGACGTCCACGCACAGACAGACAGACAAGAATGCCTTCAATTCTTTGCTCAGTTTCTCAGGCTTCTTGAGTCGAGGAGTTCCGTTGGTTGCGATGAGGTAGAGAGCTTTGAGAGGTTCCTCGTTAAGATATGGCGGCTCGGACTCTATCATCTCAATCGCCATAATACCCAAAGACCAGATATCGACCTTGGGACCGTATTCCTTCTGCTTGACAACCTCGGGGGCCATCCAATAGGGGGTTCCCACCATGGTGGCTCGCTTGGACTTTGTCTCCGTGAGCTTGGCGCAGAACCCAAAATCGGCTACAGATATGTCAGCATCGTGGACTTGTTCATGTTACTGGCGATCGGCTTACTGATCTTCACGTTCCCACGAGCGTCGAGTAGAACATTATCACTCTTGATATCACGGTGAATAATATTCTGTGAATGCAAGTGCTGCAGTCCGCGGCAAGTCTATAGGTGTCAGCAATTACAGTGTGGAAGAGCCAATAGGCATACCTCGTGGCAAATAGTGGAGATTTGCTCCTCGGAGATGGACGGGTTGTTGTCAATCACGTCAGTGAGGGCACCTCCCTCCATGAATTCCATAACGACCCAGAGCTCTGCGTTGTTATTGCGCAGGAAAGCATCCAAGAAGTTAACAATATTGCGGTGCCGGCTGTCTTTCATAACCATGATTTCGTTCACGATGAGCTCCTTCCTAGGTTGGTGAGCGAGGTCCATTTGTTTGATAGCAACCTGGGCCCGAGGGCCCTGGGCACGTAGAATATCGCGGGCAATGCCCACAGCTGTCTCCTTAATCTTAGCAACGTAGACAGACCCTGATGCACCCTGCCCGATCTTCTTCTGCTTGGAATAGGAAATATTTGGGTCGTCCTTCGAAACGGCTTCCTTAAGCTTGGCCATAACCTCACTCTCGGACATAGTAGACATTCTGACATCCTGCTTACGCTCCGAAGGAGATGGCTTGGCAGTTAGGGCAGCTTCGGCGGCCTTAACGCCATCAGCCTGCTGCTGTGGTGGACTGGGCTTGGGTGCAACATTTAGGGGCTTGACGGGAGCTGGTAAGCGCGATGCTTGAGTTTGTTGTTGCGGCTGTCGAGGTTGTGACGCCTGGTTTCCATTAGCATAACGAGGTGCGGCGTTGTCGGCGCGAGGAGTTCGCTGCGCCTGGCTGGGATCCCTTAAAGTACTGGAGCTAGGCTGAGAGGCTAGAGGCGGTCGCTGAGAGGTGGTAGGAGGTGAAGGAGCAGGCCGCTGCGCCTGTAGGTTGCTTTGCTGTTGCGAGGCCTTTGGTGCAGGTGGAGCCGCTCGTGTTGGATTATAGCGGTTGGGCTGGGGAGAAGGTGATGAGCTATAACCACCGCCAATTTCCTGCTGGGCAAGCGGAACCTTGGTTTTGGGAAGAGAAGCGTTGTAGGCTTCAAGGTCGCGTCTGTTCTGCTCCTCAATTTCGCGCTCCCGCTGTCTCTGAGCCTCCAACTGCTTTTTACGCTGCTCCTCTCTTAGGGTATCCTGAGAGACGTAATTAGGGGACATTTGTTGCATCTGCTGGCGCTGCTGGTACTGTTGCTGCTGATCCTGTTGAGCAGGGCGCTCATCAGGGCGGGCAGGGCGACGCGGAGCATTGGGGTTGGGCTGAATAGGAGAAGGGTTGTAACCCGGGCGCTGAGAAGCGGCTGGCGGCGCAGGTCGAGGAGGCGCTACAGAAGCACCACTGCCATATCCCAGCTGTTTGTTGGCCTGGCTCTGGGCAGGAGGAGTTGGCGTCAAGCTGGGATATTGATTAGGATTTTCAGCCCTTTTGGCGAGATCGGTGTAAAAGTCCAAAACCTCGAAGACGGCTTGAGGGTTGCGCTCATAATCTTCTTTAGTGATGGCTGATGAGTTGAGGAGCTTCGACCACTCCGGTGGTAGACCGACGAATTCACCAGTCTTTGGATCAAAACCAACATGCACGGCATGAGAAAAGTTAGTAGGGTTGCTGACTCCGCCCATGCCTGGGCAAGCGCCGTAGATAAAGTCGATCCACTCATATAAGTCATCGTCACTCTTTACCTTGATTTGTAGGGTCTTGGTTTGACCGTCGTCGTCGCCGGGGCTGTTAGACGAACCATCCGGTTTGCGCTTGATCTCGAAGATGGTACCGGCGGCTTCGACTCGTCCGACGTTGACTACATCCCTGAGGTAAAGTGTGTACGAAACCTTACCGCCCTCGGTCTTGTGAAAATCGAGCGACTCTTTGCGGAGAATTAGGTACTTCTGCTTCCAGGGTTGGATAAAATTCTTGCTCTCCTTGACCGACGCCCAACCCTCCTTCTTGACAGCGACTCCGCCCAGACCATCGGTATTGTTGGACTGTTGGCGGGCGATCGGAAGCGAGATGGTTGAGCCGGTGTACGTCGAGGTTGCAGTGCTTCGGATGGGGGAAATAGCCATGTTGGCCATGCTTCCTGGAAGGTTGGCATTGGGCGTTAGGTTCAAACGCGGTCGATCGGTGGGAGGCCGAGGCGCAGGGCCTGGGTTCATGAACTGGCCGGACGAGTACATACTGCGAATCGTTAGTTGCTGAAGTTGAGAAACAATCTTATTGGTATTGTTGGTTGCTGACAGTGAGGAACCCCCTCTTCAAGGACGCCACCACGGATTCCAAAAGCAGATCCCGGCAGCGTCAAGAAATATGAAAAGATTGGCACGACATCAATCTATCAGGCTGATATAATGGCTTGACGGAGCAGTATGTGTGTGTCGCTCAAAGAAGGGAGAACTCTCACCCCGCCTCTTTGCCATGAGGCGCACGCCCTCATGTACAGACCCAAGGAGAAGCAACGTACCTGTTTTGAGCCATCTTGAATTACTTGAACTGCGAAGCGCAGTAAGAATTATCCGATGGTGACTAGAAAGAATAAGACCTTCTGAAATTGATATATAAGTAGGCTATATGGCGGGTCGTACGCTTGCTGGCTCCCAGATGTAATAGCGAGCGGTGGACGGGAGGTAACCGACTCAGGAGCGCTCACAGGGGTCGTTCTGGGCGGTCTGGTTTCGACAATGTTGGAGGGCGCCCAAACAGAGATCAAACAAAGATTGATCTTGGGCACAGGAAAAGGCCTTCTCAGCGACAGGATGGAGAGGTCATGTATTCGAAAATCGAGTCGGAGCAGCGGTCAGGGTTAGACTGAGAGTAAAGGTAGGTAGACAAGGAAGCTCGTCAGTGACAAGCACGGGGGTTAGGTAGATTTGAGTGGAGGTGGGCGACCGGGACTGTGTTGGGATAATGGATATCGCACGTAGCCGCAAAACGGAAAGGAACAGGGCGACGAGAAGCAAGTTTAACTTTGTTGTCAGCTGGTGGTGAAGTACCAGAAGCCGTAAAAAGCACAGGCGAGCCAGACGTTAGGTAGGTAGGTATGAGGAAGAACAAGAAATACTGGATGGATGAGGTACCTACATAGGTAAGGTAGGTAGGTAAGAACGAAAAGCCAGGTGGGTTTGGGGGAGGGAGCGGCCTTCCAAGTTTGGACCACCTGCAGAGAATGAACAGGAGAAGGAGGAAACGAAGAAAGGTGGGGAAGGAGGATTAAATGACCCCTAGTTCCCCAGCGCTGAGATATTCTCCCGCCGCAGAAGTGTCAGATGAAGAGGGACGGGGAAGTTCCAGTGGCGTTCCAGTTGCACCTGCCCGCACCCAGCTCCTCGTCATATATGGATCCAATACTTACGTAGGTACTACACCTATAATTGCCCGGGTGGTGGCGGGCAGTAAATACCTAAGATACCTGCTACCTTACTTACTGGTACTACCTTAAGGTATTAACCTGGTAGGATCCATGGAATGGATAAGGTAGTACCTACCTACCTTCAAGAAAACATCAGACCCTGATATATGGAAGGTGTAAGAATAAACTCAGCAAAAGGTACACAAAGTTTATCATAAATTCAGACTAAATTGCCTAGGTCCTTTTATCATTCACCAGGATCAAACCCATGAGTTTTCTTTCCTCCCCTAGAAAGGCTGGGCGCTGGGCTCCAATTCTTCCTCAGGTAAGGCACCCAAGACTTCTGTCTAGTGGAACTTGACCCCTGGATTCCGGATTGCCAATGCATGCCCGTTGCTTCTTGAATTTGAAAGGGTCCAATTACTTGCATTGGATAAGATGGGGGACTTTTCAACGTGCATGAGGTGAGGCTCTAATCGAGAGTCTTTCCATACCTAATAAAGCCTACGGGAGACGACCGCCTTAGGCACCTTAACTACATAGTAACGTAGGTAGCTGCCTGGGTAAGGTTAGTAGCCAACAAGATTAGGCACAAGCAGAGGAGTTCAATTCAGCTTCAATTGCAGTTTGCAAAGAGCTACTCCGTACTCCGTAATTGCATTCATTGGATAGGTAGGTACCTAAACTCATGGAAGTGGAGGGATTGAAAAGATGGATCCCATCAAGCCCCACCTTTCTTTGTGCTGATCATAATCTACGGAGGTTCGTCTCAAAAGTCTTTGCCGGCACTAAAATCACACTAAGTAAGGCAAAAGACTAGATACCTATAAATCTTAAATTTTATACCTATTTATCCCTGCCTTTTTATACTTATTCCTACCTTCTAAAGCTATAATTTTTTAAATATATATAGGAATTCTTTCTATCTATATTTAAATCTATTTCTATAAAAAGTTATTTTATATAGCCTCTTACTTATAAATAGCTTTTTTTTTATTTTTTAAGGCGCCTTTTTTTATTATTATTTTTTTTATTTATAGCCAGGCAGGCTTAATAATATTTAAATCTAGTAAATTTAAATACTAAAAAAGTCTTTAAATTTCCTTAATATTATATAAAAGCTATTATATATAGTATTTATAAATAAAAGCTTAATTTTCTTATATAAAGGTATTTAGTCTTTTTTTTTTATATTTCTTTATAAAAGGAAATAATCTTAAAATTAAAATCTTTATATAATATTATTACTAGTTAATACTGCCTTTTCTTTTTTTTATTAGCTTATTATTAACTTTATTTTAAGACTATATAAGCTTTTTATTAAGTAGGTTATAAAGCCTTAGCCTTTTTATTTTATTTTTAAGCTTTTATTTCTTTTTTATAACTAGCTTAAGCTTTTTATTTATTATTTATATTACTTTTTTAATAGCTTTTTTCTTTTTTAAGGTTTTTAAAGATTAGTAATAATAAAGACCCTTTTTATTATATAAAAAGCAGGCCTAAAATATAAACTTATTAAAGCCTTTTTATTTTTTATAAATATAATTATATAAAAATTACTTCTTAAGTTACCTTTAAATATAATAGCTATTATAATAATAAAAAAATACTATAAAAGTCTTATTTAACTAAATTATAGCTTTTTAATCTTTAAAGGTCTAATTTTTATAAGTAATATATTATTTTAGATATTTTTTTTTATTATTATAATTAATCTAGACTTTTTTATTAACTTTATTTTCTTATATCTTATTAATTTAAGGATTTTAATAATAATTATAACTAAAATCTTAATATTTTAATTATTAAGCTTATTAAAGATATTAATAAGTATTTTTTTCTTATTAAATTAATTTATATTAACTTTAATAATAATTAAGCTTTAATTTTCTTTAATTTACTTTAAAAACTATTTAAATTAAGCTCTATCTTTAAGCTAAGTATTAATAAGCTTAAGAAAATATTTATTAAGCTTAAAGCCTCTTTTAATTATATAAAAATATATCTTATTAATTATATATTTAAAAATACTAATTAAAAAGTAAATTTAAGGTATAGTTTTTATTTCTTTATAAGGCACTTTTAATATTATTATTAAAGCTTAAGTTATAATATTTATTTTTATATATAGTATTTTTTTTATAAGGTTAAGAGGGAAAAAATAATATAAAAATTACTTATAAAAAATAGCTAATAAAATTAGCAGGGATACCCTATTTAAGTTTATAAGGGTAGTTGCTGATCCCTGCTCGCCGGCAAAGACTTTTAAGACGAACCTCCGTACCTGGTTGAGCCAATGGGTACGAAGTGGGAGTACAGTACAGTATAAGCATCCATACAAGCCTGTGCCAGCGGCGGTCATGGCACGGGCCGCTGTTGGCCAAAGTGAAGTCCCCAGCTGCCCCATCTAGTACTGTCTGGGTAGGCAGGCTTAGGTAGTAGGTAGGTAGGTAGGGAGGAAAGAAAACTCAGGGCCTTGATCCTAAGGTAAATGACAAAAAGACTTAGGTACCTAACTTACCCGTACCTTAGGTAGGTAGGTAGGTATAGGTACTCCGTAGTATAAGTTTATTTAACACCTGACATCAAGGTCTGATATTTCTTGCTCTCTACCTACCTTACTAACCTAATGTGAGGATATCTAGGTTAGGTACTTAAGTTAGTAGGTAGGTCCCATCGGCAGTGAATAATCTCAGCAACTGAGTACCTTAGTACTTATGTAGCTATCAACTTGGAAGATTTATCACATTGTTCATAAGAACCAAAACTCCCAGCCAATCCATGATACATAACGGTTGCCCCTCATCAGCTTTATTAGCGTTCTTAATACTGTTGGCTTGCTTGTCTCGTGGTTATTGGTGTCAAGGTCGTCTGTTGCGTTGCAAGCGCCCATTTGCCACGCACCACCATTCCTCATGTAGCGGCCATCGGCGTCTGGATCTTTGATGTTGTCAATTCCTTTGAGAAACTCTTTAAAAGTCCCATAAGATGGTCCTGTCTAAGAAATGCAGAAGGAACGCTATGATCAGTTGTGGCTTTCCTGGGTACATCGAACCTAGAAGATGAGACTGAACCACTGGGTCTGCTTGGCCTATATCATGTGTCATATACCAATCTCCGAAGCTCATAGTCGCCCAAGCTTACTGTGATGATGATGATGGTGGTGGTCATGGATGCCAAGAACATGCCCTCAGACTATCGACACAAAGTTTCCGCTGTCCGTGGCGCAAAATAGTCGCGATGGTTGCTCAGAGCCCAGGCCCGTCTACTAGACAGTCCCAAGTAATCGACTTTCTGATTAGATGTGACCGCCTAGGAGATACCAAATGACCCTCCTCATGAAACAACCTCATCTAACTGTTCGGGGTTTTGCTACCTAGTAAACACTGTCAGTTATCGGTCGCAGTAGTCGCGGTGCTTAACTCAATTGCAATGTTAACATCATGTCATGTCCATGACTGGACCCTGTCCAACTTCACAATTAAAAATTGGAGATTATCATCCTTTTCCTCAGCAACCAAAGTCTGCCATTGTAACCCAATCTCGACTTCCCCAGTTTTAAATTCAGGATCAAATCCAAATGCTGTAGCTAGGACTTTTATATTTCCTATTGATTTTCACTTATTTAAGACATGGAAGCCAAGGGAGAACTCGTATACTCAGCCAACAGCGGTTTTATCAAATGCCAGTTGTTTCACAACCTCAAGACACTCATTTCTGAGCCCTTCGGCTTAGTGCCAAGTCAATTGAAGTAAAATGACCGAAATCCAAGTAGAGGAACAACAGCTGCTCGTCTTTGCACGTCGCTTCCATACCAATCACTGGCAGCCAGACTTCCAATCTGAACCCTGGATTAGTACCTGGTCACTGGCATCATGTAATCATGTACACCATGTACATCCAGGAGACCCAGGAACTCCCGTCCTTCGGTCTGCTGTTGACAATCGAGAGTAACAGAACCATTGCTGAGGGGATGGTCCATGGATCACCTGAAATTTAAAAGGCCCATATAATATGACTTTGCTTTTACTCTTGAAACCCGATTCCAGTGTTTTGTCCCGTGATTCGTAGGCTCGAACTTGACGAATTCCAACTCCTGCCACCACATTCACCATTTTGATAAATTTTTGGTCACTGCGGCATCTATATTACATTTCTTCTAACCTTTTCTAATCTATCGTTGAGCAACCTCAACCTCCTGGCCCTCAAACTTGGGGAGCTCACTCTCAATCTGAGACCAAGTCTTGGTGCCATTCACAAGAGACTTGATAGCATCGATGATCTTCTCCTGCTCCGCTCGGACTTGGTTGGTGCTGTCACGATCTCGCAAGGTAACAGTACCGTCTTGCACTGTCTGGAAATCGATGGTAATGCCGAGAGGAGTGCCGAGCTCATCGTTTCGGCTGTATCGCTTACCAATGCTGGCAGAAGAGTCGTCCACGCGGCTGGAGATACCAGCACTGCGGAGACGTTGGGACAGCTGCTTCAGGAGAGGCTTGAACTGGGTGTTGGAGGACAGGGGAACAAGCAAAACCTTGGTAGGGGCCACAGTGGGAGGGAAAGATAGAACCTTTTAAGTATCAGTATTTTATCACGCACATTTAGGGGATTTGTTCTTACACCACGGGCTTCGTCGCCACCCTCGGTGCCACGAGTCCAGAAGCTGTGCTCCATCAAGGAGTAGAGAATGCGGCCAATACCGAACGAGGGCTCGATGACATTGGGCACAAACTCGCGCGTGTTCTCGACCCTCTTGCGGAACTCGATAGCAATGGAGTCCTTGCTAACCTGGACCTTGCCGTCGCCAACACCAGCGACTTCGAGAGTGATGCTGCCGTTGTCGCTCAACTCCTTGGCCAGCTTTTCTCGCTGTTCTTGCGTTGTAGATAAGAGAGCAGTTTCGACAGTCTTGGCATCTTTCTTGAACTGGGGACCAAACTTCTTCCTTTCGATGTCGATTTGCCACTCCTCAATGACAAGAGGGGTCTCGCGCTGCTCGCGGACAACCAGAGGGGCACCAGTCTTTTTGGCATGGACACTCAGGTCGTAGGCACTTCGGTCAGCACAGCCGACACACTCGATCCAGCCAGAGCTGGTGAAGAGTTCAGCATCCCAGCAGTCGGTTGCATAATGAGCCATCTCGTTGGCCATGTGCTGGCGGAATCGCAGCTTGGTCAGATCCACGCCAATCTTTTCCAAAAATAAGTGAATTCGGGCAAGGAAGTAGCCCAGAGTCTCGTTGTCGACAAGACCATCCTTAACAGCCTGGCCGATCTTGAGAGTTCTGGTCGTAGTCTTGCCACTCAGCTGTGTATCACGGTCAAGGAGAACAAGCTCGACGTCTTCAACCTCGTGGAATCGGTGGTGCTTCTTTCCACCTTCGGGGTCCACAAAATGCTCAATCTCGGCCATAAGGAACTCGCGCACTCGTAGAAGGCCGGCACGAGGAGAGATCTCGTTACGGTATGACTTGCCAATAGAGGCAGAGGCGAAAGGCATCTGAGATTGGTTGAACTCGAGCAGCTTGGCAAAGTTCAGGAACTGGCCCTGGGCAGTCTCGGGGCGGAGGTAGCCAGGGTAGTTGCTGCTGGGACCAATGGAAGTTTGGAACATGAGGTTGAAGGAGACAGGCTCCGCGGGCTGGACACCAGTGGCAGGATTTCTGAGATCGTACTTCTTGATAAGCTCGCCAAGCTCTGGGCCACCGTAGTTGTCGATTCTGGCAAGAACCTCCTCATACTCCTTGACGACGGCGTCATCAAGTTTCACAGCTTCAGTCTTTGTCTTTTTCTTCTTCTTCTTGGGATCATCCCCCCTGTCCTCCACCTTCTGGCCACGGGCCTCCTTGTCGCCGTTGAGGCGGGCCTCAAGGATGGCCTCGACAAAGTGATCGGCTCGAAGAATCTCGCCATTCTTGGGGTCCTTGCACATCCAGTCGGCGAACTTGTCGACATGGCCGCTGGTCTTGAGGACCTCGTGCGGGGTCAGAACAGTGCAGTCAACCTCGAGCATATCTTCCTCGAGGATGAAATGCTTGCGCCAGATATCAATGACACCGGCCTGCAGTGCGCAGCCAGGGGGGCCATAGTCGAACAAACCACCAACACCGCCGTAGATTTCGAAGGACGGGGTGTAAAACATGCGACGTCGGAGGATGGATTCGAGGACAGCTTTGTCAAGGGGCTGGCCCTTAAGGGTCGTCGCGGCGGAAGTCATCTTGTCCTTTGTGCGCTTTTGCGACGTTTGCAGTTGAAAAGCGTTGAGGGGTCGTGAAGTCGCAAAAGTGCGGGAGTCTACGACAGTGCGGGGTGGTTTTGCACAGGCCGCAAACCGGAAACTGGAACCAGAACGTGACAGACAAAGTTGCCTTGATAAAGGGAAAGCTGTGGGAAAGCCTTGCTTTACTGTTGTTGGCAGTGAGGCTGGAGATAGTGATATGGGACGAATTGGCTTCATCCACCCTGATTGTAAAAGTCGTCGGGTAAGAGGGACAGAGGAGGGAGGGCGTGAGTCACAAAAGGCATGGAACTCCGTAGGTGGCCTAAAATGACTGCTATTAGGTCATGGAGACCAGAGAGACTCGAGACTTGGAACTGGGTCTCGGTGTTTGGACAGGTACCTCTACCTACCTATGGATAATTAAGGTAAGGTAACTTAGATACCAGGGCTGGCTGTGGGTGAGGTGGTGGGGGAATTTGTGAGTTTCTCTGGCATCTGCTGGGCGCTGATTCGACAATTTGGCGGTTAAAGGCCCTAAAGAGGGAGTTTTGCTATCGTGGGTGTATCTACTAACCACCAACCTAAAGGGCAGCAGTTTTGGGAGGATAGGTACCTAGGTATGTATGTACATAGTATGTCTACAGGTTGCTGACATCGTTTTCTCTGACCCCACTACATCCACGTATCATTTCTCCATAGGTAGGTAAGTAGGTACTGTTGGTCCCATGGATGGAATACTCAGGGACACGGCTTGATCATGACGTTGGATGGATTTTGCATGGGAGGTTTTTTTTTTTTTTTTTTTTTTAAAAAAAAAAAAAAAAGAAATCAGTTGAAATGATCAATGGCCTTGGTACTGGGTCAAGCGATTGGCTCTGATAATGGATACCGATTATGCCAATAAGTGGTGCTGCTTGTTGAGTATTTGGTGATATGCCCCTTGTAAGTCACCTCAATCTCCCAAGACGAACTCACAGATATCTCCTTATAGGCCGATTTCTTCTTCTTCTTCTTCTTCTTTACGTTTATTATCTCTACCTAAAAGAAAGAAGAAGAAGAAGAAGAAGAAGAAGAAAGCGTCTGTCTAACTAAATTTCCATTGAATGTTGCGTGGATGGAGGGCAAAGATAGCACTGACTCTTTCTTTCGGTACCGTCACTTCAGACTTGCGAGCTCGGCCGGGTGTTGCATTGACGAAGAGCGAGACAACAATGCCTGAAGAAACCTTGACTACTAGCCTACTACCTACTACCTACCTCGCGACTCACGTAGGGTAATTCTTGCACGTATTTAAGAACTACTGGGCTCCCTAACAAGTGATCGAAATGGCAATAATCGGCACGGAATTTGGAGGGTACAAGAGAGATCTCACTGTCGGGGCGTTGAAGTCGGCCCTTAAAACCAATGATCAGCCCCGTCAACGTCTGATCTCAATACGTTTCAGTAAGTGCACGATCTGAACATTTCACGAGGTAGAATAGGTAGACAACCTACCTAATTGTGCAATTACCTTCAGCGTCTGTGGTGGTTCGATCTCAAGCTCGCCCCAGATTTCTACCTAGCCTCCCCCGGCGTAGTTGCTCGGCAACCATATGTTTATACTAGCTGGTTTCTAACCCCAGCCAGCGACCTGACTGACCGCATCGGAACCGTTCAAAAGGCAAACCTCGATCGTCTTTCTTCATCCTTTCGTTCGTCTTTCACTAACATCAACAGCCCATCCCGCCTTTGCTCTTAATAATGGCTACCCGTACAATTGAGGCGCGCTTCGAGCGCATGTCCGTTAACGACGAGAATGATCCCCTCGGCGACGGCTCTAAGCTCTATAGCAAGACAAAGGTATGTGTGTTTGCTGCGACCGCTCCATCATGGCCTGATCACTGACATTGGTAGACTATGGTCTCATCTACCACATCACAAAGTATACATGGAGCCTCCCGACCCAACCTCTTTAAAGTCGCCCTCCAGTCGCAAAGCAGCAATACCAACGCTGCTGTAATGTTGCCATCCCAGGCTGCTCAACGAAAAGTCAACAACGCGCCGACATCTCCTACAAGAAAAGCACTTCCATCTTCCTCCAGGACGTCAGATGAAGCTCAAGATGAACGAAAATCGGTTACACTGCCAGAGCAAATTAGCGTCCCTAAGCAGTTCCACCTCGGCATGTTCGAGATTGGTCGGCCTCTGGGTAAGGGCAAGTTTGGACGAGTTTACCTTGCTCGAGAGAGAACAACAGGCTTCATCTGCGCCCTCAAGGTCCTCCACAAGAATGAATTGCAAGCAGGCCGTGTTGAGAAGCAGGTTCGCCGAGAGATCGAGATTCAAAGCAACCTGAGACACCCCAACATTCTTCAGCTCTACGGCCACTTCCACGATAGTAAGCGAGTATTCTTGATTCTCGAATTCGCTGGCAAGGGTGAACTGTACAAACACCTCCGAAAGGAGAGCCGGTTCCCCGAGTGGAAGGCAGCCCAGTACATCGCCCAGATGGCATCGGCATTGCGCTACCTGCACCGGAAGCATGTCATCCATCGAGATATCAAGCCTGAGAACATCTTGGTTGGCATCCATGGTGAGATCAAAATCTCGGATTTCGGATGGAGTGTGCACGCTCCCAACAACCGAAGGAAGACCATGTGTGGCACTCTTGACTACCTCCCTCCCGAGATGATCAAGCCCGGTACCTCTGACAACTTTTACAACGAGAAGGTTGACCTGTGGAGTTTGGGCGTTCTGACGTATGAGTTCCTCGTGGGTGAAGCGCCCTTCGAGGATACGCCAGTGATGACTCAACGAAGGATTGCTCGTGCTGACATGTCGATTCCTTCATGGGTCAGTCCTGAGGCTACTGACCTCATCAAGAAGGTATGCAGCCAGCCCCAAAAGATTTCTGTGTCGCCATACTGACATTGATGAAGCTATTGGTGTTGGACCCTGAGAAGCGAATTCCTCTTGAGCAGATTCAGCAACACCCCTGGATCATCAAGCACTGCGTCAAGGGTGAGCGTGCTTCTAACCGCGAGAAGGGGCAATAATGATATAATGACAAGTAACATGAATGGATAACGGTTGAAAGGCGTTCATCGGCAGTTGATTAACTGATTTTCTAATAATCAAGGACGGAGCCTGGCCGTTTGCATCAGTTGGAGTACGGGATTTTCTTTTGTGGCGTCATTCCAACAATCCATTAAAACGAATACAAGAATTGCTTCAGCGTGTTGAAAGGTATCATTGATAGTATCGTGGTACACAGCAGGAAGGCATCATACATTTCATTAAAGGCGCCTCTCGCCTGTCTTGGATATCGTACACATTTTCCGTATGGAGAGCAGACTGCTAGCAATCATCGATAAACCTCATCGAATGGCCGCGTGTCTGCGAAGCAGGAATCCCAAACCTGGTTGACAACTTTGGTTGCTTGGACGTCGTCCTTGCACGTGGATCTGGCCGTGACGGAATCGATGGCTCGTCTGCGGACGCAATTTTGGAATTGCTGCGTGAGTCTCCAATTCCCTCTAACAAAGGCCTCTTTTGTCCATCTGCACTCGCCACTGAGCATTGAAGCTCGGATCTTGAATCGAATTAGCATCCTTGTTTGTAAGGAAATTAATTGGCTTGCTTCCTCAACCCACCTCTGTGCATGCGGCGTGCTTCAAATCCTTTTGGCCCATAAAGTCGACATTCTTCCATCGAACATAGTCCCAGGCATGCACCATCTCATGTGCGAGGGTATCCTCGAGATGCTTTCGGTTCTTGATGTGGTTGGCACATATGAGGATGCCATGATTGGGGCTGAAGCCACCAGATTGCCAGTTGACAGAGCCATCAGCCCTCAGAGAGGAGGGACAGCGGCGGCAGTGAACATTGGAAGGATCTATCCGTCCATTGAGAGCCTGAATCTTGTCGGACATGAAGCGAACGACGGGTGAATAGGTAAAGAGCCAGTCGCGGTCTCTCTCACAAGCCTTGCAGTCCTTTTCTTCCTCGATTTCGGTTGTGTGCTCTCGGAAGAAGAATTTGCCCTCGGGTGTCATTTGGCCTGAGAGCATCTTGAAGTAGTTCATCCACCATGAGATCTCTGGAGAAAACCCTGTTCTTGCAGGGTCGTTCTTGATTTCTGCATTTGAAGCACTTGGCGCTCCAGCGGGGACACCTGGAGGAGGTGTAGAGTCAGATGACATTCTGCAAAGGCGCGTGTATGTAATTCCAAGTGTCAATTGAGTCTAAATTGGGGCTGTTGTGGCTTCGGCGAGTGAATTCGGTATTCGGCGTAAGACTCATGAATCTCAAAGGTGATCGATCTCTCTTGACCGGGCTGGGCTTCTTGTCCCAAGGCAGTGGAGGCTTTAATTTAGTTGGGTTTGTTACCTAGCTTACCTCACTCATCAGGTAAAGTATGTATCTAGGTACTGATAGGTAGCCGTCGGGTAGCCTCTCTTCCTCTCTTCCCTGGGCCTGGGCTTGGAGGAGCCTAGAGCCTGCACCGCAACTTGCAAGACGCAATGGAAGTGTGTCCATTCTGCCACGCACCCGATAGCCCGATTCGGCCAGGCGGTGAAGAGGCTGATTGGACGAGTTTTCCGAACAAGGGACCCTATTCGTGCTGTTTTCCCGGGCGACATCGGGGTCTGGGGAACTCTTCAGCAAGGGCGCAGGAGCACAGTCCAATCAATTCGACTATCGCCCAACGTTTGCCCAGCTCCAGCTCCAAACATCCTGACACTCCCACTCACATCCCATCTCATACCATCCTATCCTACCTATCCTGTTCAACCCTCGGTTCCACACTCAGAGAGAGCGACAAGGGCGCATGAGAAAAATGACGAGTGAAAACATGTTTCAATGTAAGCATTTCTCTCAACCCGTCTTTCTTTGATTTGTGTTGTGGCAGAAGAGTCAAGTCTGCCTGTCTCGTTTGAACTTGTTCCCCCATATATATATATACATGTTACCTTCCTACCCTACCTTGTATATGTGCACCTCTTCATATGTGTAGTGTATAGAGACACCCATGTGAAAGTGCCGGTCTTTCTTACAGGCGTTGCATCATACCCCAAAAGCGGCATTAAACTGACTTGTTTTCCTTTTTCTTAAACCTCGCAGTCATGAGAGGCAACGGGACAAAGTCTCTGACCATCGTCATCAAGCTTGGTGAGTTTACTTTGCAGCTCAACACCAAGCTTGACTCATACCCCACTAACACTCGGCCTTCATCACAGGAACAAGCTCCATTGTCGATGAGAAGACTCACGAGCCACTTCTTCCGATTCTGACTCTCATTGTTGATACGGCCGTCAAGCTTCGCAAAGATGGCCACAGGGTGGTCATTGTTTCGTCCGGCGCTATTGGTGTTGGTCTCCGGCGTATGGACGTGGAGAAGCGACCTAAGCATCTCGCGCAGCTACAGGTTGGAACCGAATGTCTCTGTTGACCATCTATAATCAAGTGACTAACGTTGGCATCTTCAGGCTCTTGCAGCGATCGGCCAATGCCGCCTCATGAGTCTCTGGGATAGCCTGTTCACCCACCTCCGGCAGCCAATTGCTCAGATCCTCCTTACACGAAACGATATTGCAGACGTGTGTAAAACTCTTTTGCCTCGAATCTTCAACCGTGAACTAAAAGTATTTGTTGCAGCGAACGAGATACTTTAACGCCCAAAACACCTTCCATGCCCTTTTGGAACAAGGTGTAATTCCCATTGTCAACGAAAACGACACTCTTGCCGTTTCCGAAATCAAGTTTGGCGACAATGATACTCTCTCTGCCATCACTGCCGCTATGATACACGCTGATATGCTGTTCTTGATGACGGATGTTGATTGTCTCTATGACAAGAACCCAAGAACCAACCCAGATGCTAAGCCCATCGAGGTGGTCGAAGACATCGCTGCACTACAGGCTGACGGTAAAGTCTATCTTCAATTGCGGGCTTATCTCCCCGAAGACTAACTCTCAAGGCAGTATCCAGTGCTGGTTCGTCCCTTGGAACGGGAGGTATGAGCACCAAGATTATTGCTGCTAGGCTGGGCACTTCTGCTGGAGTTACGACTGTCATTACGAGGTCTTCTAACCCGGGAAACGTGCTCAACATTGTGCAGTATCTGCAGTCAATACAAAAAGGGAACACTCCGCCCAGTCCAGACGAGCGTGCTGAAGGCTTGTCACGATCGGCATCAGCTCTCACGCTCTCCAACTTAAATGGCGCCCCCTGGCCCCCCCTACACACTCGCTTCATCCCCGCCAACGATCCCATCAGGGACCGTCACTTTTGGCTGCTTCACACTCCTCATCCTCACGGCACCCTCTACATCGACTCAGGCGCTTATAAGGCTCTTGTTGGCAAGGCGGGTCTGCTTCCGGTTGGCGTCATTGATGTCGAGGGTAACTTTGCCCAACAGGAGGTGGTGCGTCTCGTAGCAGTCAAGCGGCGATCAACCCCTGGGCCTGATGGCAAAATGTGGGAGGGCACTCCTGAAGAGGTCGGCCGAGCTCTGGTCAACTATGCCGCTGCTGAGATCGCGCGGATCAAGGGCAAGCAGAGTGTCGAGATCGAGAAGATTCTTGGCTATGCTGATAGTGAGTATGTCGCTCACCGACAGCATGTCGGTTTCTTTAAGAGGGACAGCAGACCAGTGAGTCCAGCTCGAGAGATAAACGGTGCGGTAATGGAATAGGCAGGTGAAGAAAAGGACTTCGAAAATGGGCAAAATGGGGCAAGCGAATACATTTCAACATATACAGCGCTTTGATGACGACGATGATATCTACCAATCCACCAAATAACCCAAGCATGATTGACTTGGCCACAAGTTTCTTTTCCCCCCCTCACTCTCAACGCCAAAGAATGAATGATTAAAATAGCCCCAACGCCAGACGAAGCATACCATACTGCCCTCTACCCCGTCGCAAAAAGGTTGTCTTCGTCACGGAGGTACTCTCCACAGTCGGCCTGTCTGAAACAAGTGACACCGGTAGGATCCAATCTTCGGGCCTCGGCAGTGCTGCGGGCAGTGACACCAAACCCGAGCGGTGTATCGTTCATGCTGTAGACAACAACTCCTTGGTGTTCGGGGCAGTCCTCTGACCAGCGACCGACATGCGCTTTGACAATGTTGCTGCCGTACAGGAAGGGCATAGTTCCGTTCTCCTTGACCCAAATCTTGTAGCGGGCGTGCTCGGCAATGATGGGAAGAGCTGTAATGTGCAGGCGAAACTTGCCAGACTTTGTGAACTTGCCTGTGAAATTTGGAGGTTAGCTAGAGAATGCTGTGGCATTTACCAGGGGGGGAGACATACCAAGACAAGTCCCAAGAGAGAGAAGCTTATCACGAGTAATAGAGGTCGCCAGGTTGGCGATCGAGAGACGAACGTAAAAGACACGATCGCGAACTAGGCGGAAGACATAGCGATCAGGATTGGGGGAGTCGTCGAGGGGTGCGATCAGGTTCTTGAGAGAGCCACCGGTGTAATTCGCCAGTTTCTCGAACAGAGTCTGGGTCTCCTTTTCTGTGAGAGGGCGCATTGTATCGTTAGGATATGATGATTGATGGTGTTGGTGATGTTGTTCAATGGCGGGATGACTTGGCTTCGCAAAGGAAAAAAAGTTGATGGAGCGGAACTGATAAGGATTCTTATCAGTCGGCGGCTGAAGGAAGGTGGAGCGGAGGTTTAGATGGGTAGGTGGGGACCCTTGGCTAGGTACCTAGGTACCGACTGTACCTACCTACGGGTAGTAGGTATAGAGGGCTCATTGCCCGTAGGTCGCTACCTTACCATGGATCCTAATGGATGGATGTCTTAGACTACTAAGCTCCTATGGACCCCACCCACCCCACCCACCCCACCATTCAATCCATGGATAACACATTAGGTACCTAGTCTAGTAGTTAATAGCTTCCAATTCGTAACTCAGTTGCTCCAGCTCTTGATTCT